>CM061139.1:169238549-170651245 GCA_030789695.1 Scilla litardierei
CAGTAAGTACGAGTTCGTTTTTTTTTCAACCATTTTTTCGGAGAATGCAGAGGGGGGGGGGGGGGGGGGGGGGGCAGGTTACCCCAACTAAGCGACTCATCTGAACTCTTTAGTTGCCCTTGAAATAATAGGAAACACCTCATTTGTACTCATTTAATTTGACGTTTCAATAATTTTCAAGGGCCTGCAAGGTTTGTGGCTTCTGTTATGCAGAAATTGATGTGGTAAAAAAATATTTCTAAGAAGGACCCAAACATGGAAAAACATCAGAATTCAATCTCACCTTGAGCAGTAGTACTCCACTATGTGGGGCCCATGTGAAATGGTGTACTGTTGGATCCATTATACATTACACACCACAAACTGAATGATAAACTTCCATGCATTTCATTTCCAGGAGTTCACAACTTCAGACGGCCAAATTGTATCCATAAATATAGAAGGATTGATTGAATTTCTGTGCCAAACATCTCACTGTGAAATGTTATTGGATAATTTATACCCTTGGGAAGGATCAAGTGAGCTTCATTGAAATGGATATTTGATCATATAGCGACAATACCCTCAAGGTAATCAAGCAAATTTTGTATATCATGATTCTAACTAAATTAAGATAATTGAGGTCAATGTTTACTTAGTTAATTTAGGATAATTTAATGACATGTATTCCCTTTTAGGTTATATCTAACCTTAAGGGGAAATTTACTCGTTATTTATAGTTAGGATGTCTACATTGCGTATATTAGATCCCGAATCTTTATTATTCCCAAAAACACCATTGGGTATTTCCCTCGGTGGATTATGTCCATCAAGTTCCCACATTCGAATATCAAACGATTATCCTTCAAACATGGAAAAATATTAAATTGACATAACATAAACTTAATATGCAATAATAGCATATGAAAGTTCCTATAATGCATGGCATAAAACCTTAGGCAGATCATCCCCATGGATGATTCATTCCATTCATACATGCTTGTGAATATGAACGTCATAGGATCTTGAACCCATTTTATCCATCTATCAAAATGTTGTAAATTGAACAATATTTTAAGAGTTGAACAACTTTGGGGGAATATATATATGATTTAATGTAGAAAAGATGGCACCTGATGTATAGATCAGGTGTCAAGACACAAAAAGGTGGAAAGTATAAGCCCCACCTGGGCTTGTACTTGTTGTGGGGCCCACCTTTTTGTGTCTTGGCACCTGATCTATTATATCAGATGCCACCTGATTTACATGAATCACACACACACACACATATATATATATAATAATGTAGAAAAGGTGGCACCTGATCTAATAACCTGATTTAATAGATCAGGCACCAATACACATAAAGTTAGAAAGTACATGCCTACCATGGGCTTGTACTTTACATGGGGCCCTCCTTTTTGTGTCTTGCACGTGATCTATTAGATCAGGTGCCACATGGTCTACATGAATCCCATATATATAAAGGAAAATTTTCAAAAGAGAGCATTTCGCACCGTGCGAAAATGTTTTTAGTGTTTTTTGAAAAAAAATTTCAAAATTTTTTTTCCACCATCATTATATGTTGTTATACCCCCTTAAAAAATAATCGTTGAGAAATAATGTCATTTGGCCTTCGATCAAGGCATTTCATCAAATTTGCACGTTTTGAGACCATTAAATTTGTAACGGGTGGATGTGTGCTCTAATCCCCAATGGGTTCACCCATTATTTTCCCTGGGGTATATAATTGTATGGATTAAACATCAAAAAAAAGAATTTTTGAAATTTTTTTCAAAAAAAAAGATAAAAATCTTTTCGCACGGTGCGAAAAGCCTCTTTTTCGCAACCGAAGATCGATATATATATATATATATATATATATATATATATATATATATATATCCACTCCCCTTTTTAGCTTTTGTTTGTCCACTTTTGCACTCATGGCTTGGTTCATACTTCTAGTTCGATTGGCAGAAAATCATGATACAAGATTGATCATAGATCAACCAGAAACATCAGATCCTCATCAATGAATTTTTCTCTAAACTATATATATACTCTTTAAACTATCTTTACTTGAGGTCATGTTACCATCTTATGTTGCCTCCGACAGAAATTTTTTATATCTATTATTATCTTTCCAGACTAACCCAAATTAGTGTCTCCATGTCATCCAGACATGTTTTGTTGGTTTCTATAATCTAATTTGGTCATGATTTTTTTAAAATATAATCTATTATATTTAAATTTTGACCAACATTGAAATGTTAGCTTCTACACGTTTTAAATGGTATATGGATAAATGAAACACTCATTTGGAGATGTAGATTTGTTTGCAACTAACTATTTTGAAATAAGGCAACAATACTACATAAAGTCCAATACTTTTTGACATGGATACGATCAGGATTGTATTTGTATTTTAGTCTTTAGTTCATTTTAAGTCTTTTAAGAGTCTTAAGTCTTTTGGGAGAGTTTAGTCTTCACAATGGATAGGGTAGGAAAAGTGTTGGGTTGTAAGCCTATATAAAGGCTCTAGAGTTGTATCTTTGGGAAATCAACAATAGAATGAAAAAAGTGAGAAATTTCTCCAAAACCCTTGAAAGGCTCACACACTTGTGAAAGTTTCACTCTTCTTTGGTGTGAAGCCTTGGAATCCTGGTGCGAAGCCAAAAACCATAAGTCATCCCCCTTTCCCCCAAATTATCCACCCGAAACCCAAAAAAGTCTTCCCAAATCCCTAGATTTCACCACGTTCTACATCAATTTGGTCTCAGAGTCGAAGATACAAACTTTGCTCTTTCCGAATGCCGAATCCATAAAAAATACAAAACCCTAACCCTAGTTTGCTAGCAGCCACTTTCTTTCACACACAACAAAAACCCTACATCAAACTCTACCCGCCACTTAGATCTCCTTGAAGCCATATCCGTTGCCAAAGAAGTCACGCCTCCTCAAAACAGCCACCGTGATTCTCGTTGTCACCCCTAACCATCATCAACAGCTCCGACGAACTCATCAGCACCTCACATCATCATCGCCGCCATTTAAACCCTCCAAAATCATCGCATTCAATCTTTCGAGTACTCACCGATGCCACCACCGGTGCTGATTGACGTTGTCATCCCCTAGAAGAACTCCCTACACCCCAGCAATGCTACAACAACAAAAATCGCGACGAACGGCTGCCAGATTCACCAGAAATCGTCGTCGCACAAACTGTCGGACTTCGTCGACATCGTCGCTGGCGGCAACCGGAGCTGACTACCACACCAGGAGGTGCGTAGCTCCCAAGCGAACCCGCATCACAAAGAAAGAGGTGAAATTGCTGGAATTTGGCATCTACACCATCGAAGCCAACATTGCTACAGTGTCAGCTCGGTCGAGTCGAACCCGAGCCCGAGCCGACGCTGTTCATTGGCTCGGTCGAGCCGACTCCAAATCGACCGGGAGCCGACTCGAGCTGACTGAGCCGGCGAGCCGACCCCCGAGCTGGTTAACCCAGTCAACAGCTCAACCCAAGCCATTAACCCGCTCAACAATGAGCCGTGGTAATTTTCGCCATTTTCGGCTGGATTTTTTCTGGATTTTTCTGCAGCTTCAGTATTTCGACAATTCTGGTTTCGTTTGAAGCCCAAATTCAGTGTCGTTCGTGTCAGTTGATAGCTGACTCAGCCATCTACACATCGATATCATCCATACAAGAATATCAGCTTTAGATTATGGAATATCACACTGATTACTACGATGAAGACTACAAGGGCTATTCTCCTAAGGCAATGCATGATCTGGTTCCATACTTTTATGGCTTCGAAGGCATGTATGGATATGATGATTGGGAATCACATCTAGAATATTTCTTCTCCAAGTTTTATTTTTCCGAAGAACAGAAATACACGTATGCATATCATACGTTCAAAGGAGAAGCCGGATCCTGGTATAAGCGACTTCCACGTCATAGTCGACGATTGTCGGTATTCAAACTCAATCTTTAAAATCGCTATTTTTTTTCAAGTATTAGTATATTCCACAGGCAACTCAACAGGTTTCAAGCTCAAAAGTGAAAGAAGATCCTATAGAACTGATACATGAGATACATAATATTCTTCTTCAAGTATACAAACTTAAACCAGAGCACACGACAGATGTTGATCCAAATCCTAAGGCAAAGTGTGAGCTTGAACAAGAGATGAAGCCTGATTCTGATTCAAAGGTTGAGACACAGTTAGAGCCTGAGCCTGATTTGGAACTTGAGCTAGTCTTAAGGCCACAAGGAGAGCCCGAGCTCCATCCCGAGCCAGAATTAGAGTCTGAACAAGAGATTGCTCCCGTACCGCAGTCAAAATCAGAAGCAGAGTTTGATCTTGTGAGACATTTCGAAGCTAAGTCAGAGCCTTATCCAGAACCATCAGTTGAGTCTGCGCCAAAACTGTCGAAAGAAGAACCACTAATTCTGATCGAGCATATTGATTTTGCTATCCCAGATCCTCCTATCCTGACCAACAAATAGGTTCTAAATGTTTTATTTTCGTTTTTGAGTTGGGAGAATTTTTTAGAAGACATCCATCGGCCAGTTTGTATCCTATTAAACTTCAGAATTCGTGGACGTGTCTTTTCCAACTGCAGATGACTATTCATTTCTGTCCAGCTGTGCTACTTCTGCCTACATTCACTAGAAGGTGAAGTTCTCAAGTAGTGAAGAATGATAGGGATACGATCATGATTGTATTTGTATTTTAGTTTTTAGTTCATTTTGAGTCTTTTAGGAGTCTTAAGTCTTTTAGGTGAGTTTAGTCCCACATTGGATGTGTTAGGAGAAGTGTTGGTTTGTAAGCTTTTAGGGCATCTCCAACCCAACCCTCCACTTGGGTTGGAATATTCTTAGAATATTCTCTATATGGAGTGTGGAAAATGGAGGGAGCTCCAACCCAATCCTCCATAATTACTAAACACACTCCACTAGCAATTTCTAGCACTTAAAAATACCTACTCCGACCCCAAAATGTAGCGTATGAGGTCATTGTCTGTGTACGTTTGCGCTTGCACTCACAAGAAAAAAATGCAGGTTGCTACAGTGACCCTCCAAATAACAGTGACCCTCCATATTTGGAGGGTCACTGTAGCAAACCAGAATTGCCGTTTTTGTCGTGTGGTTGGAGGGGGAAATGCCATTATTGATGTTTTAGCATGCGGTTGGAGATGCTCTTATAATGCGAAGCCTTGGAATCCCTAGTGCAAAGCCAAGAAACCTATGTTATCACCTTCTTTCCCAAATCATCCACCGAAACCCAAAAAATTATCCACCAAATCCCTAGTTTCCACCACGTCCTGCATCAATTTGGTATCAGATCCGAAGATCTTATCTTCGCGCTTCCCAATTTCCAAAAAAACCACCTGTTAAGTCATTGGGCCGACATTAGAGGGACTCGGTCGACCAATGTCCAAGGCCCACCAGGCCCACCAGGCCCACCAAAGAAACCAGTTATCGACTCGGTCAAAGCCCGAATGACCAGCCGATCGTTGGGTCCACTTCACACGAACGCGGGCTTAAAGGCGGGCTCGGAAACCTCGGGGACGTGGGTAACGTTTACTACTATTAATGAGGGAGGATCGTGGCCCCATTATGGGCGACCGTTATCTCTCCAACGTATCCAAGGGGACCCCGAACGTCTATAATTAGAGAGGAGGGTTCCATCTTCAAGGTACGAGATCTAATACATAAAACTCTATCTTCTCTTCATTCTTATTTCCGAGCTTGTGTCGTCAGTCTAGAGACAAACATCCGTGGGTCGATCTCAGCTACACCAAGCTCCATCTCTTCCATAAGTTCTCTACTAACTTAAGCATCGAAGGGGATTTGGGTCGCAACCCAGATCCGACCCCCCTAACGACTCCATGTGGTGCAGATCGATGATCATCATCCAACATCTAAGGTCGACGTTGGGCCCTTCAGCCTCGAACGATCGACCCACCGGCCGCTCGTAGGTCAATCAAAGGTCGTATCACCTCCAACTACCAACATCCGATACTGGTTCTTCCAACCAAGGGTCACACCTCAACTGCTGACAAGGCTCCAGCTCAGCGTTACGAGTCTCAGTCAGCCTGACACCTGTCCTGGTCAATTTTGGCCTTAACACCACCCTAATCCTTAAATCCCACCACGTCCTTCATCATTTTTGATATGTATCACCTGCTACTTTTGATATAACCGATATCAATATTGTACAAACTGCCCACCAAAACCGAGACTGATACTGAAATTTCAAACCTTGCTCCTACGTTAATAATTTTAAAACCATGTAACCACACAAAAACCCGCTAAGGTAGTTATAAAGATTTAAAGATTAGAGTACTTGAACATTATATTTTTCTGTGTAATCAGAATTCTTCTAATCCTTGAACGATTTTATGTTGCTATGCTGCCATATTAGCGGCAAACTCATTATTCAGACAGCATCTACCCCAGGACTAATTTAATTGTGTCTACATGGTCAACATACTCTCAGTTGTCAACAACTATCAACAAGTTTCAGAAATGAGACGTGTATGTGTGATCCGAGGGAAAGGCATTTGCTGATTTCATTCACTTGACAGCTGTTGACAATTGTTGCCAAACTATAACTTTGAGCTACCATAGCCCCATTCGTGAAACTTGATTTGATGTCTTCTGATTGGCACAACAGTCAATGGCTTTTCTTGGCCTTAATTTAGGATTTCGGCTTGGCAGAATTTGAATCACAGCTGTGCTTGATACAATATAGCTTATGAGCAAAACATTTATTTCAATGCGCGCATTATTTATGTTATAAAATATCATACTTTTTGACAATGCATCTACATTGCATCACCAATATGTATGTTCTGACTGATTCAGATGTTGGGCTGACCAGCATTTTAAGAAAATCATGTTACTATCTAAATATGCTCTCCTTCTAGAACTATTATATCGTTTGTAACAGAACTTCGTTGTGCCTCTGTGTCATCACTTTCTTTGCAGCTTTCTGTCAACAAATGGAGCTGATTCCGACAATAAGCTGGATGCTAAGAAGCAAAGGCTGCCTCCTCCGCCTCCCAGTTTGCTCCTGCATAATATTCCGGTATGAATCATGCTTTTCGGCCTGTCATTTGCAGTTCATTGATGATTGTTCTCTAATTTCTATTATCATATAAACCTTGCGTATTTTCAGTTTTTTCTTTTCGCCAAACAGACATTTCTTGTTAATGTTGTTGCATCTCATTTTTGGTGGCGCTCTTTTGATATCTTACAGTCGCTTCGGAAGACACAGGACAGATCAAGAACTACATCGGAGCCGCCAACTGGGCGGATTGTATGACTTGGCTGAGAGTGATGAGTAGTAGTTATAGATGTGAAAAATTGTAAGAAAATGTAACCATGTATATGTACTAGTGAAGTGATTCATGTTTAATCTTAACTGCTGTTGTCTATAAATGTATTCTTTTGAGAAATGCTTTCGTTTGCTGCTGCTGCTGCTGCTTCTTGTAAACTAAAGATCTACTTTGGACGAATGCTTGCATATAAAGTAAAATTAAACGAGTGTTTGCATTCAAGTCTCGTCTTCTCATTATTTGGGAAAATTCCAGGTTTTTGAACATTCAAACCCCGGTCCATTAAAATTTGAAGTGCTAGAAAACCGAACTAGGCCCAATAAAGTTTGGTTTGGGGGTAAATTTTTAGGATTCTTGGCTATGATACACTACTTGTTATTTCATGTTATATAAATATTTTAAATTTGTTAAACTGAATTTATAAATTTAATATCTTCATTTACTAATTTCATCTTATACAATTTTGGGGAAAAGGCCAAAAATTACAAATAATTAGTAAAATCGATCAAAAAATTAAATAATTAGTGAAATCGATCAACTTTGGTCACGTTAGCGAATATGGGGTGACTGGGCGTTGACTGGGCTCGCTTCAACTTAGGTGCATTATCATAATGTAACCCCACATGGGGGTTACTGTTGAGTATTTGATATCCCAATGCATGTTTTGATGATGTACAAACATTGTTTAGTGGTTTAAAGAATTTCATCAAGTGTGCCATGATAAATTAGACCAAGTGTTTTTGCTCAAGAATACTCAAGCATAGAAGATAATGATATTATATCAAGACTTGCCAAATGGATCTGTGACTCAAAGGCAAAGAATTGAAGAGGATGGATTCAATGACAAGAAGATGAGAAATCAAGTCTACAACATATCAAAAATTATTGTAATTTCTTGAAGATGTCACACCCACTTAGGAACACCCACAAAATGTTTTAAATCCATTTAGATAGTGTAGCCTAGTATTTTCTGATACATATATGCGTATCAGAAAAGTAGTCAACCTAGATGAACTTAAGTCGACTACTATGACTTAGGCTGTCCCAAATAGTTACTGACATGTGTTAAGAGTCGACTCATCGGGTGAATCGACTACTACAGTGCATGAGTCAACTATCATTTGTACATGAGTCGATTATTGCATTATTCACAGCCTATAATGGTCATATTTTTCCTAGCAGTTTTTTTTACCGTTGGAGGTGTTTTAAAGGTTTTTCTTGAGCAGTTTTATTCCTCTATTTAAGTGAATGAACTCGGATGTTTGAGGCATGATTCTAAGTAGTTTTAGATGAGAAAGAAAATGTATAAGAAGAAGAAAAAGCACAAAGCCCTCCATAGCTCATAGTTCTATTTCCACATTCCTATTAAGCTTTCTTCTACTCTTTCATTGTCAATATCTTATACAGTAGAATCCAAACACTTAGCCACACTACAAACACATTAAGCGCCATCCTCAAGGCTTAGGGAGTTGTAATATTTGAGCTTCAAGTTGTAAACCTCAAAGTGTGAGGTGGTACTCTCAAGAGGAGGAGGTGTGCAGGTGTTGTAAAATACTTAAGGGTTGGGTGTTGTGATTGTGCATCAGAGGCAAGAATTGTTTGCCGAGTTTTAGTTGTACTATTTGTTAAAATAGTGGAATGAGCCAATTGGGACTTGGCTGCTGAATGTACGGCACAGGGTGTCTGAACCAGGGTAAATTGTATCGTGTTTGCGTTTGTCTCTTTAGTTTGCATTTCTTTATCTCTTGCATACTCGTGTTTATATTTCAGATGAGCTTATCTTTATATATGCAAGATTTAGTTGTTGATTAAGATTAAATTAGGTTAACACTAATTGTAATCTTAGGTAGAATTTTCTAGAGGGCTTTAGTTATTTCATATATACTATGCACACCCTCTAGTGTCTAGGTCCCAACAGTTATGTGTAAGCGTATTGTCATAACGTAACCCCACATGGAAGGTTGAGTGTTAAAAGTATTTTCTAGTATCTTTTATTTCTTTCAAGGAATTCTATCTGTTAACTTATTTCAACTCGCAACATGTGGGGTTACGTTATGATAATGCGCTTACACACCCATATGTGGGGTTATTGCGAAAGATGTTTGTTAGATATTGAGTCTCACCTCATGTGGTTTTGATGATTAACAAATATCGCATCTAACATATATAAGTACATGAGCTTAAGACAAATCAAATGTAGCAATCAAAGGATTGGTGATGATCATCTAAACAAGGCCATGGATCAATTGGAGGAAGACAAGCTCGAGGAGCCAAGACTGCATCAAACGGTCTTCATTGTAATTGTTAAGATATATGCATGCCCTCGAGGCCAATTATCTGTGTTCTGTAATTGCCACATCGTGTTCAATATAATAGTATGATATTTGATATCCTTTGTCTGAGTATATATAAATGCGTGTATTCATTAATGTTAGTGGTTTTGCACTAGGCCAAATATTCGGACCTTTATGTTATGTCATTTTCATTTATAAAATATTTCTCTTATTGTTATTATTATATTGCTTGCATGTTTCTTTATAATAATGTTTGAATAGTTGTTTTATGTTATTCTAAGCATCCCTAGTCATTCATCGTTAAAGGTTTAATAATGAATTAAGACCAGTATAAGTTTGGTTGATAATTATGAGATAATTATATGTATGGTGATACAAATCAAACTTATAGGTACTTGTTGGAGAATAGGTACTGGATAGACTCGCTATGAGATCATTACATGGATTAGTTTCATAAATAATCTCATAATAGTTATGTCATAGAATCCTTAGACCTGAGATCATAACAGTTTCCTACATAAGAAACATCATGTTTTGACATAACCAAACGTTATCTTTAATCAGATAATCATAAAGGTTATGATTGAATATGATGTGAATTATGCAGAGGAAATTGAATGAACAAGATGGAATTTGTCCCTCTCCTATGAGAGAGTATCTAATGGTCCCCTCGATAAGTAGGACTGAGAAATACATGGTCGTGCTCAAATGAATGTCATTTGATTTTATCAGTCTACTTAGTAAGCGAGAAATTAAATATTTGAACAATATAAGTATGACACTGTCCATGACTTATGTCAAATAAGATATCGTGTGACAAAATGATTATGACGCGTTCTATTGGTTAGATTAATATTGGACTAACGACATTCATATTAATTGGGTAGTCATAATGTCTTGCTAGAGACCAATTATGACTCGTGGGCTTTTAATGGGATTAGGCCCACTGCCAATTTGATACGAGCATATTGGGTCACACACAAAGAACGTAATGGATATGATATGGTTTAAACGTGATTTCGAATTTGATTTGAAATTCGTAATAAGGCGAAATATCTTAACTGTCAGATATTGTATCTCGTTAAGATATTATCCCTAAGATATCGCTGCGTAACTGAAATGCGTTAAGGTGTTAACATGGGATTATTATCCCTAAGATATCGCCCTGTAACTGAAATACGTTAAGGGGTTAACGTGTGATTCTATATAAGATATAGAAAGATGATTTTCAGTTTTTACGATTTCAATCTATCTCCTCCGTTTTTGAGAAAAACATAGAGCGAGAGAAACCATATTTGCAAAGAAGGAGCTAGCACCCTCGCAATTCCTGTTCGTGACATTCGCGTGTGGATACCAATTGAGGGTGGTTGTTCGTAGAGCAGCACCTGTAGTCTGACACATTCAGATCGTCCCAAAGGTTAGTAATCTATTCAAAGCAATTTGAAACGCATGGACTTGGTAGGTTTCTAATTTTCCGCTGCGTATAAACTAGTTATGCACGATAGAAACCCAAACAATTACTACTTAGATAAAGTCTTGAGGCTTAATGCGATGTCAAATAAATATCTAGATATAGATCACGATTATGGAAAAATGTTTTGACCGTCGGAAGCGTAAGTCTGAAACTGTTCATAGTTGTAGATACATCGAGATAAGACATCAATGCATTTGATAGACTATTGTGTTTCTGTCTTCATCAAGTGTTGGTGGCAATGATCTCATGACCGTTCGATTTGGAAAAATCGAAGACGAGACACGGGTGCTTATTGAAGAATTAGTACGCTGAACGACCCAATGAGAGCTGCCACATGGTGGCATATACTGATTTGTCAATGGTAGCTATCAACAATGATAGGCAAGCTGATCCACTGACGTGATTTCATTGTATTAGTCTGTGTGTGAACGGTATCACTTAGATCTCTAACCTAGCTTCGAGGCAAGGCCTCACGAAGGGGCTTTGGTTGGGTAGCACGTGAAGTGTACAAGGGGAGTAGTGGCTGAGGGAAGATTTCGTCTCTCCTGTTATGGAGGTTTAGTGTCGCAGAGTCAATACGGTCCTTAGCGAAATCTTTGGCTGAGGCATATTAGATGAGATCCAACAATGACAAGCTAAGACCGAACAATACTGACCCGATCGGAGAGCTATTAGAGGTTGACAACCAACCATACCCTATGCTTTGTAGTGACATAGTTATGACAAAGAGATTAAAATCGCAGCTTTCATCACTGGCATAGCTAGAGTAGTCCCGACGACACTTATATCAAGCGGGAAACCACATAAGGATGATACCCGCTGCTCGTGATCACAGTCGTCAAGGGCTATCAGTTATAACCTATAGTAGGGCCAGGCTGAGGGTCCCATAAAGGCTGGGTTCTTCGTCTGGTATCAAGAGATAAAAGGAACATGCATATGATGCATGATAATTAAATCATCGCAAATTGTTGAAGGATGTTTCTGTCACATATGATGTAATACAAGAATCAAGCTATTTAAAAGAGCATACAAAACCCTATTAATGGAAACCGGGGTCCAGAGCATGCCCAGACCCAGTTGCTTTAGCCCGAGCATGGACTCGAGCTAGTCCGGGCATATGGCTTGGGCTAAGCCCGAGCTTTAGGCTCAGGCTAGCTCGAGCTTTAGGCTCGAGCTAGCAGCTTGTCACGCCCCGCTGTCCAAAATAGGGAGGGTCGGCGTGACAAGCCGCGGTATTAGAGTACCAAGCGCTAAAGTACACACCAAAGTCACGCAGGCCACTGCAAACGCTGAGAAAACACAGGCAGTAAAGTACAGACTGAACGATTAACAGAACAGTACAGCTCCAACACAGAAAGATAGTACAAGACACTACAACACAGGCAGTAAGGTAAAATACGACGAACAGAACATCCAAGAGTCACAGAGCACCGCTACTACATGGCCAGTACCGCACAAGTCCACTGTACAACCCCAACAACAAAAGCTCCCACAAAAGTACAACTCAACCCTACGGGGTACAAGGGAACAGGGGTACAACACTGCGTTCATCACACACACACAACCCAAGACTACACCACGCGACCCACACTGACCATACACTACGGACCCTGCTGAGACGAGCTGCCCTCCGGGGTCTCCACTCCCGGGCCCGCCGCCAGAGAACCGGTGCCTGGACCTGTAGGGGGGAGGACACGTCACAGCGTGCCCAGTAGGAACTCCACAAGTCTACTACTCTAATCATAGTGCACAACAAGGAATCACAACAAAGGAAAAGGCATCACATTCCAGAGTTACTGTTTTTTTCTTTATAGGTTAGTTTTCATGCATGAATTCGAAACCTCAGTAACGGGTCAGACATCGGGGACTGGACCTCACCCGGTAAGGTGGGTGGAATGCTACGACTTCCCGAGACAAGCTCTTACGAAAGAAGCCGTTCACCAACACAACCAACTCAACCACAACCGCACCAACTCTCCGTCGCTGAGGGCTCGTCAGGAGTGGTCCACAAGCCAGCAGTCCATCCCCGCATGTCCACTCATTACCTTGGTTTCCCCCAACCCTCCTAGGGTCCTCACCCACTTCGAGTGGAACAAGATATCCCTAGGTTATCTTTTAGCTAATCATTAATCCTAGGGTATTGAGCATGTAAAATGACGTATGTAAATGATGTCCAAATTCATTCTTTTCATCAAGATATTCACAACAAACTAGCATGCTCCATAAGACATGTATCATAACCTCATTGATCATATACAATTCCTCGTGGGTAATACATGTCACACAATTAACATGCCATTTTCCAAGTTTCTTCAATCTTAAGTTCATTCAGGCAATTTAACAAACATATAATGAGCGCCACATAAATGAAGAGAATCACGTCACCAATTTTTGTAACAAATAACATAACTAATCTTACATACATGCATCAACATCATTCATGCATTTGGAGTGAAAAATTAGCAATATCACACAAGTCCAATTTCGCCCAACACCCTTCAACATACTGAAATTGCATGAACAGATAGAAAAACAGCATTTTTAACCCATGTATTTTGAGAATTTGACAAATCTCAAAGAATGAAAGTTGGAGATATTATAGTTCTGAGTTCATCCATAAAATTTCAGACAAAAATACGAAGTATTGGATTTATAGTGAATTATTTGGTAAAGGGTGTCAAAACTGTTCTGCAGACAGATTTCTATGTCTGTGTTCAAAGCCAATTTTGGGCATATTATAGCCAGAATTTCGACATAAGATCCGCGATGGACTTTGAGAAAAACTTATTATCTTTCTAACAAGACCAAAATCAACAAATTCCAAGATGTGTGCAGGTAGTGGTGCTTGGTTTACTGAAATGTGTACAGCTTGACAGAATTCCTGGCATGTTGCACAATTCGAATTTTTACCCTAATTTTCAGTTCGAATCAGAAAACATGATGAACATGAAAGTTTCTCATAACTACGAGATAAATATCATATAAAATTTTCAGAGCATTCTTAATAGCCAATTAATCCCAGAACTCAGCTAAAGTTTCAGCAAATTTCAGGCATGCATCAAGATTCCTAGTTCTACAACATTCTTCCCAAAATTTCAGAGAAAACTCATACATATAAGATGTTTTCCATCATTTATAATTAGAGTAGGAGAGTGAAGAGTTCCTACCTCTTTGGAGCTTCAAGAATGGTTGATGGTTTGAGTAGTAGCCCTCTCCTTCTCCTTCTCCTTCTCCTCTTCATATTCTTCTTCTTCTTCTTCTTCTTTTCCTTTTTCTTTTCCCCCTTTTTTTCCCTAGCTATTTTCAGCCATGGGCTGAAAATAATGGAGAGAGGGGGAGAGAAAGGGACCTAGGAGAGGGGAGAGGGGTGGGGGGTTATGGTGTAGGGTGAGGGGAGAGATGGGGGGGGGGGTTAGGTGTACTAGGTATGACAACTTAGTGCCATACTCTATTTTTCTTTTCATTTCTTTTTTTTTCTTTCTTTTTTTTTTCAAAATTAGCCATCCAAATGCTTGATTTTATTACAAGTTTGCCATTGCAAATATCTCATTTCCCTTTTTCACAATAACCCTTCACTTTAAGAAATTTGACTTAAACCCAATCTTACAATGATACCCTCATTTGGGTATAAATGAAAAATCGAGGGGCAATTTGCAAATCTCTCCATTCCCCGGGATTGGTGTGCACATGTACGAGAAACTTGGATGAATTTAACGATTACTTAGTATTTGCACACTAGGGTTGTTACACCCTACCCTCCTTAGAAAAATTTCCGTCCTCGGAAATTTAACAAAATCAGGAGAGCAGTCATTTATATACAATACCCAACAACTGCAGAAAATATAAGATACAACAGTCATTGCTCAAACAGGTACGGGTATTTCTCTTGCATCTCATCTACTCGCTCCCAAGTTGACTCTCCCGGAGACTCTTGCTGCCACATGACCCGCACCAAGTCAATGGTCTTCTTCTTCAACGTCTTCTGCCTCCGGTCCAAGATAGCCACTGGTTGCTGCTCATATGTGAGATCCGACCGTACTTCTATCTCTGAAAAATCTACAACATGTTTGGGATCTCCCACATATCTTCTGAGTTGAGACACATGGAAGACATTATGCACACCTTCGAGTGTCGGTGGCAATGTTAGCCGATACGCAACTTCACCGACCTTAGCGGAAATCTCGAACGGACCAATGTACCTAGGACTCAGCTTCCCACGTTTGCCAAATCGGATGGTCCCACGAACCGGTGAAATCCTTAGGAACACGTAATCCCCTGGCTGAAATTCCAAGGGTCTCCGCTTTGTATCAGCCCAGTGCTTATAACGGTCCTGCGCGATGCGCAGATTCTCTCTGACTGTCCGCACCACATCTGTTGTTGCCGCCACCAAGTCTGGTCCTAAAAACTCCCTGTCTCCAACGTCATCCCAACTTAAAGGAGACCTACACTGCCTTCCATACAGAGCTGCGAAGGGAGCCATGCCAATACTTGCTTGATAACTGTTATTGTATGCGAACTCGACTAGATGCATATGGTCCTCCCACGAACCCTTGAAATCAAGCATACACGCTCGCAGCATATCTTCAAGAATCTGAATGGTTCTTTCCGACTGTCCATCAGTCTGAGGATGATATGAAGTACTGAAATTCAAACGCGTCCCCAGACTAGCCTGTAAACTTTTCCAGAAATGTGAGGTGAATCTGCTATCCCTATCAGATACTATACTCACTGGGACTCCATGCAGTCTCACGATCTCCTCCATGTATCTCTTAGCCAGATTCTCTGTTGACTGTCCAACTCGGAACGGAATAAAATGTGCCGACTTGGTTAATCGATCTATGATGACCCAAATCGCATCATTGCCCCTGGGCGTCCGAGGTAAACCAGTCACAAAGTCCATGGTCACATGCTCCCACTTCCATTCTGGAATAGGGAGAGGCTGCAACAATCCTGCAGTTCTCTGGTGCTCAGCCTTCACCTGCTGGCAAACCAAGCAGGACGCCACACTCTTGGCTACACTCTTCTTCATTCCTGACCACCAATAATACTGCTTCAAATCTCGGTACATTTTGGTCCCTCCAGGATGGATAGAATATGGGGAACTATGTGCCTCCTTCAATAGTTCTTCCCGAATCTCGCCACTTGGCACACAAACCCGGTTCCCAAATCTCAACGACCCATCTTCGTGAATACGAAAATCGGTACGAAGTTTAGCTTCCACTTGCTCTCGGATCCTCTTCAACTTGGCATCCCCTGATTGAGCTGCCTTAATCCTGTTCACCAAATCAGACTGGATCTGCAGCCCCATCATAACAGTTTTCTCTCCTGGGAGTACAACTTCTATTCTCATCTGTCGGATTGCCCACCGAAGTTGTGGTTGAGAGGTTAGCTTCATTACGACGGGTAATCTACTAAGAGCATCTGGCACCACATTCACCTTCCCAGGATGGTATAGCAGATCAACGTCATACTCAGCCATTAATTCCAACCATCGTCGTTGTCTCATATTAAGCTCCTTCTGAGTGAACACATACTTTAGACTCTTATGGTCAGTGTATATCTTCACGTGTTCACCTAGCAAGAAATGTCTCCATAATTTCAAAGCCAGGATCACTGCTGCCAATTCCAGGTCATGAGTGGGATAGTTCAGTTCATGCTCCTTCAACAATCTGGAAGCATATGCCACCACTCGCCCGTGTTGATGAAGGACACAGCCTAGTCCTCTGCCAGATGCGTCACAGAAAACTTCAAATCCACCCGAACGGTCAGGGATAGCTAAGATAGGAGCAGTGGTCAACCGATGCTTCAGCTCTTCGAACGCTTGCTGGCATTCTTCCGACCAGACATACGCAACATCCTTCTTCGTTAAATGAGTCAAGGGCGAGGCAATCTTCGAGAAATCCTTAATGAACTTCCGATAGTACCCAGCCAACCCCAAAAAGCTTCGAATCTCTGTGACTTTCCGAGGTATAGGCCAACCTTCTACTGCGGCAACCTTCTCAGGATCAACAGACACTCCGTCTCCAGAGACTATGTGTCCAAGAAACGCAACCTTGGTCAACCAAAATTGACACTTGCTGAACTTAGCGTACAATCGGTGCTGCCTGAGGGTATTCAAAACCATCCGCAGATGCTCAGCATGTTCATCCTCATTCTTCGAGTAAACCAGGATGTCATCGATAAATACCACCACAAACTTATCTAAATACTCGAAGAAGACCTGATTCATCAGCCTCATGAAAGTAGCTGGGGCATTCGTCACTCCAAAAGGCATCACCAGAAACTCATATTGACCGTATCGAGTACGGAATGCGGTTTTAGGAACATCAGATTCCCGCACCTTCACTTGGTGATACCCACTTCGCAAATCTAGCTTCGAATACACCCGGGATCCACCAAGCTGATCAAAAATATCATCGATCCGGGGAAGAGGGTACTTATCCCTCACCGTCACCTTATTCAATTCCCGATAATCAATGCACATCCTCCGAGATCCATCCTTCTTGTTCACAAGCAACACTGGCGCTCCCCACGGTGACACACTTTGGCGAATCAATCCCCTATCTGATAAATCGGTCAACTGATTGCGGAGCTCAGCTAACTCCGATGGGGCCATACGGTATGGAGCCTTCGCTATCGGTTGAGCGCCTGGAATCAGATCGATAGTAAACTCCAGGGACCTATCTGGGGGTAATCCAAAGATGTCATCTGGAAAGATGTCAGGAAATTCTTCAACAACCCTTGGTAATACGGGCTCTACTTCCATGTCCAAATACTCCACGACCGTAGCTCGAAACTTCAAGGGCTCAAGCTCGCTACTACCATCCCAAAACTCAAACTCTGGATGGTCAGGGATCCGAAAAACTACCCTCCTTAGTCTACAGTCTATGTTAGCATAGAACATCCCCAACCAATCCATTCCAAACACTGCCTCATAGTCGGGTAACTCAATCACCAAAAAGTCTGCATACAACTCTCTTCCCCCGATCTCAACAGGACAGTTCCGTATCCCAGAGACACTACAAATAACCCCATTTCCGGTGTGAACATTCCAACTAGCAGCAAAGGTGTCAACTACTATGGAGTGTTGTGTCACAAACTTCTTCGACAGAAAACAATGTGACGCTCCAGTGTCAAACAAGGACATAGCAGGGTAGGAGGCTACTCTAACGATACCTAAGTATCACAACAATAAAACTCAGCCAACTAGCTAAATAGAATAACTAAGGCTCAAATCTAATAGACTGCATAGGGGCAAGATTCATACCGGTGATCACTCGACTAGCACCCTCCGAAGTCTCTACTGGGGTCATGGTGTACTGCTGCCGCCTCGGTGGAGGAACTGCCCCCTGGTTCCCTCGTCGCTGCTGGGGAGGTGGAGGGGGTCCTCTCGGTGCAGACGGTCTCGATCCTGACGGTGCCGGAAGGGCAAGCCGCTGTGGCGGTGGTGGAAGAGGTCTCTGCTGTGTAGGCCGGACAGCTGCTGACGCCGGCGGCACCGGGGCATGACCCGACTGTGGGCAAAATCTGCTGATGTGTCCCGGCTCTCCACATGTATAACACCTGGCATTCGTAACTCGGCAGTCTCTCTGCACATGCCCTGGCTTCCCGCATCTGTAGCATGAAGGTCCCTTCTGTGCCGGAGGTGGAGCCCCCGGTCGCTTGAATGTCACCCGCTGAACTGGGCCAGGCACAGTCCTCTGCTGAGCAGCCGGTCGCCTGTCACTGGCTGGTGGCCTCCCCACACTCCGTAGGTGGGTCTCATGCTGTCTGGCAGCCCGCAGTACGGCCTCCTGAGTCAATAACTCCTGAGTAGACATGGCCGCCCGAAACTCTACGTCTAGTCCCTTGCGGAATCGCCTGGCTCTGATGGCATCTGTCGCTACAAGCTCTGGCGCGTACTTGCTCAGCAACGAGAACTCTGCATCATACTCATCCACCGTCCTCCCATCCTGAGTCAAATGCTCAAATCTCTGCCTCAACTCGTCCTTCGCTGCCTCTGGAAGGAACTTGGCCTCAAACAACTCCCGAAAGGTCTCCCAAGCAATGTTCCCCTTCAGTCGCCTCTCCTGAGCCTCCCACCAGTCTCTAGCTTGATGGGTCAACTGGCGCCTCACCAACTCTACCCAACCGTCTCGGGGATACCGACACATCGTCAGATCATCCTCAGTGTGCCGTAGCCACTCATCTACCTCGAGGCTACTCTCCCTGCCCGAGAAGTATCGCGGACGTAGTGTCCTGAACTCCTTGTAGCTCGGCGGCTTCGGCGCCACTGCCCTCTCCTCCATCTGACCCATGTGCTCTAAAATGCCCATCAGGACCTTAGCCATCAGGGCTGACTCTGAGGTCCTGTCACTCGAAGACTGCACATCACTAGCTGGGCCAATCCTGCCATCAGATGTTCCGGTCCCGCCGGAACTCCCGTTCCCACCTTCCATCTGCAGGCGAGAAACAGAACAATGCATTAGTGTCGTGTACTGAAATATTGGAGCCTTACCGGTGTTTCCTTTACGCGTATCGCAGTGGGCGCGGACCTGCGTGGGCCACCACAAAACCTGTCACGCCCCGCTGTCCAAAATAGGGAGGGTCGGCGTGACAAGCCGCGGTACTAGAGTACCAAGCGCTAAAGTACACACCAAAGTCACGCAGGCCACTGCAAACGCTGAGAAAACACAGGCAGTAAAGTACAGACTGAACGATTAACAGAACAGTACAGCTCCAACACAGAAAGATAGTACAAGACACTACAACACAGGCAGTAAGGTAAAATACGACGAACAGAACATCCAAGAGTCACAGAGCACCGCTACTACATGGCCAGTACCGCACAAGTCCACTGTACAACCCCAACAACAAAAGCTCCCACAAAAGTACAACTCAACCCTACGGGGTACAAGGGAACAGGGGTACAACACTGCGTTCATCACACACACACAACCCAAGACTACACCACGCGACCCACACTGACCATACACTACGGACCCTGCTGAGACGAGCTGCCCTCCGGGGTCTCCACTCCCGGGCCCGCCGCCAGAGAACCGGTGCCTGGACCTGTAGGGGGGAGGACACGTCACAGCGTGCCCAGTAGGAACTCCACAAGTCTACTACTCTAATCATAGTGCACAACAAGGAATCACAACAAAGGAAAAGGCATCACATTCCAGAGTTACTGTTTTTTTCTTTATAGGTTAGTTTTCATGCATGAATTCGAAACCTCAGTAACGGGTCAGACATCGGGGACTGGACCTCACCCGGTAAGGTGGGTGGAATGCTACGACTTCCCGAGACAAGCTCTTACGAAAGAAGCCGTTCACCAACACAACCAACTCAACCACAACCGCACCAACTCTCCGTCGCTGAGGGCTCGTCAGGAGTGGTCCACAAGCCAGCAGTCCATCCCCGCATGTCCACTCATTACCTTGGTTTCCCCCAACCCTCCTAGGGTCCTCACCCACTTCGAGTGGAACAAGATATCCCTAGGTTATCTTTTAGCTAATCATTAATCCTAGGGTATTGAGCATGTAAAATGACGTATGTAAATGATGTCCAAATTCATTCTTTTCATCAAGATATTCACAACAAACTAGCATGCTCCATAAGACATGTATCATAACCTCATTGATCATATACAATTCCTCGTGGGTAATACATGTCACACAATTAACATGCCATTTTCCAAGTTTCTTCAATCTTAAGTTCATTCAGGCAATTTAACAAACATATAATGAGCGCCACATAAATGAAGAGAATCACGTCACCAATTTTTGTAACAAATAACATAACTAATCTTACATACATGCATCAACATCATTCATGCATTTGGAGTGAAAAATTAGCAATATCACACAAGTCCAATTTCGCCCAACACCCTTCAACATACTGAAATTGCATGAACAGATAGAAAAACAGCATTTTTAACCCATGTATTTTGAGAATTTGACAAATCTCAAAGAATGAAAGTTGGAGATATTATAGTTCTGAGTTCATCCATAAAATTTCAGACAAAAATACGAAGTATTGGATTTATAGTGAATTATTTGGTAAAGGGTGTCAAAACTGTTCTGCAGACAGATTTCTATGTCTGTGTTCAAAGCCAATTTTGGGCATATTATAGCCAGAATTTCGACATAAGATCCGCGATGGACTTTGAGAAAAACTTATTATCTTTCTAACAAGACCAAAATCAACAAATTCCAAGATGTGTGCAGGTAGTGGTGCTTGGTTTACTGAAATGTGTACAGCTTGACAGAATTCCTGGCATGTTGCACAATTCGAATTTTTACCCTAATTTTCAGTTCGAATCAGAAAACATGATGAACATGAAAGTTTCTCATAACTACGAGATAAATATCATATAAAATTTTCAGAGCATTCTTAATAGCCAATTAATCCCAGAACTCAGCTAAAGTTTCAGCAAATTTCAGGCATGCATCAAGATTCCTAGTTCTACAACATTCTTCCCAAAATTTCAGAGAAAACTCATACATATAAGATGTTTTCCATCATTTATAATTAGAGTAGGAGAGTGAAGAGTTCCTACCTCTTTGGAGCTTCAAGAATGGTTGATGGTTTGAGTAGTAGCCCTCTCCTTCTCCTTCTCCTTCTCCTCTTCATATTCTTCTTCTTCTTCTTCTTCTTTTCCTTTTTCTTTTCCCCCTTTTTTTCCCTAGCTATTTTCAGCCATGGGCTGAAAATAATGGAGAGAGGGGGAGAGAAAGGGACCTAGGAGAGGGGAGAGGGGTGGGGGGTTATGGTGTAGGGTGAGGGGAGAGATGGGGGGGGGGGGGGTTAGGTGTACTAGGTATGACAACTTAGTGCCATACTCTATTTTTCTTTTCATTTCTTTTTTTTTCTTTCTTTTTTTTTTCAAAATTAGCCATCCAAATGCTTGATTTTATTACAAGTTTGCCATTGCAAATATCTCATTTCCCTTTTTCACAATAACCCTTCACTTTAAGAAATTTGACTTAAACCCAATCTTACAATGATACCCTCATTTGGGTATAAATGAAAAATCGAGGGGCAATTTGCAAATCTCTCCATTCCCCGGGATTGGTGTGCACATGTACGAGAAACTTGGATGAATTTAACGATTACTTAGTATTTGCACACTAGGGTTGTTACACCCTACCCTCCTTAGAAAAATTTCCGTCCTCGGAAATTTAACAAAATCAGGAGAGCAGTCATTTATATACAATACCCAACAACTGCAGAAAATATAAGATACAACAGTCATTGCTCAAACAGGTACGGGTATTTCTCTTGCATCTCATCTACTCGCTCCCAAGTTGACTCTCCCGGAGACTCTTGCTGCCACATGACCCGCACCAAGTCAATGGTCTTCTTCTTCAACGTCTTCTGCCTCCGGTCCAAGATAGCCACTGGTTGCTGCTCATATGTGAGATCCGACCGTACTTCTATCTCTGAAAAATCTACAACATGTTTGGGATCTCCCACATATCTTCTGAGTTGAGACACATGGAAGACATTATGCACACCTTCGAGTGTCGGTGGCAATGTTAGCCGATACGCAACTTCACCGACCTTAGCGGAAATCTCGAACGGACCAATGTACCTAGGACTCAGCTTCCCACGTTTGCCAAATCGGATGGTCCCACGAACCGGTGAAATCCTTAGGAACACGTAATCCCCTGGCTGAAATTCCAAGGGTCTCCGCTTTGTATCAGCCCAGTGCTTATAACGGTCCTGCGCGATGCGCAGATTCTCTCTGACTGTCCGCACCACATCTGTTGTTGCCGCCACCAAGTCTGGTCCTAAAAACTCCCTGTCTCCAACGTCATCCCAACTTAAAGGAGACCTACACTGCCTTCCATACAGAGCTGCGAAGGGAGCCATGCCAATACTTGCTTGATAACTGTTATTGTATGCGAACTCGACTAGATGCATATGGTCCTCCCACGAACCCTTGAAATCAAGCATACACGCTCGCAGCATATCTTCAAGAATCTGAATGGTTCTTTCCGACTGTCCATCAGTCTGAGGATGATATGAAGTACTGAAATTCAAACGCGTCCCCAGACTAGCCTGTAAACTTTTCCAGAAATGTGAGGTGAATCTGCTATCCCTATCAGATACTATACTCACTGGGACTCCATGCAGTCTCACGATCTCCTCCATGTATCTCTTAGCCAGATTCTCTGTTGACTGTCCAACTCGGAACGGAATAAAATGTGCCGACTTGGTTAATCGATCTATGATGACCCAAATCGCATCATTGCCCCTGGGCGTCCGAGGTAAACCAGTCACAAAGTCCATGGTCACATGCTCCCACTTCCATTCTGGAATAGGGAGAGGCTGCAACAATCCTGCAGTTCTCTGGTGCTCAGCCTTCACCTGCTGGCAAACCAAGCAGGACGCCACACTCTTGGCTACACTCTTCTTCATTCCTGACCACCAATAATACTGCTTCAAATCTCGGTACATTTTGGTCCCTCCAGGATGGATAGAATATGGGGAACTATGTGCCTCCTTCAATAGTTCTTCCCGAATCTCGCCACTTGGCACACAAACCCGGTTCCCAAATCTCAACGACCCATCTTCGTGAATACGAAAATCGGTACGAAGTTTAGCTTCCACTTGCTCTCGGATCCTCTTCAACTTGGCATCCCCTGATTGAGCTGCCTTAATCCTGTTCACCAAATCAGACTGGATCTGCAGCCCCCATCATAACAGTTTTCTCTCCTGGGAGTACAACTTCTATTCTCATCTGTCGGATTGCCCACCGAAGTTGTGGTTGAGAGGTTAGCTTCATTACGACGGGTAATCTACTAAGAGCATCTGGCACCACATTCACCTTCCCAGGATGGTATAGCAGATCAACGTCATACTCAGCCATTAATTCCAACCATCGTCGTTGTCTCATATTAAGCTCCTTCTGAGTGAACACATACTTTAGACTCTTATGGTCAGTGTATATCTTCACGTGTTCACCTAGCAAGAAATGTCTCCATAATTTCAAAGCCAGGATCACTGCTGCCAATTCCAGGTCATGAGTGGGATAGTTCAGTTCATGCTCCTTCAACAATCTGGAAGCATATGCCACCACTCGCCCGTGTTGATGAAGGACACAGCCTAGTCCTCTGCCAGATGCGTCACAGAAAACTTCAAATCCACCCGAACGGTCAGGGATAGCTAAGATAGGAGCAGTGGTCAACCGATGCTTCAGCTCTTCGAACGCTTGCTGGCATTCTTCCGACCAGACATACGCAACATCCTTCTTCGTTAAATGAGTCAAGGGCGAGGCAATCTTCGAGAAATCCTTAATGAACTTCCGATAGTACCCAGCCAACCCCAAAAAGCTTCGAATCTCTGTGACTTTCCGAGGTATAGGCCAACCTTCTACTGCGGCAACCTTCTCAGGATCAACAGACACTCCGTCTCCAGAGACTATGTGTCCAAGAAACGCAACCTTGGTCAACCAAAATTGACACTTGCTGAACTTAGCGTACAATCGGTGCTGCCTGAGGGTATTCAAAACCATCCGCAGATGCTCAGCATGTTCATCCTCATTCTTCGAGTAAACCAGGATGTCATCGATAAATACCACCACAAACTTATCTAAATACTCGAAGAAGACCTGATTCATCAGCCTCATGAAAGTAGCTGGGGCATTCGTCACTCCAAAAGGCATCACCAGAAACTCATATTGACCGTATCGAGTACGGAATGCGGTTTTAGGAACATCAGATTCCCGCACCTTCACTTGGTGATACCCACTTCGCAAATCTAGCTTCGAATACACCCGGGATCCACCAAGCTGATCAAAAATATCATCGATCCGGGGAAGAGGGTACTTATCCCTCACCGTCACCTTATTCAATTCCCGATAATCAATGCACATCCTCCGAGATCCATCCTTCTTGTTCACAAGCAACACTGGCGCTCCCCACGGTGACACACTTTGGCGAATCAATCCCCTATCTGATAAATCGGTCAACTGATTGCGGAGCTCAGCTAACTCCGATGGGGCCATACGGTATGGAGCCTTCGCTATCGGTTGAGCGCCTGTAATCAGATCGATAGTAAACTCCAGGGACCTATCTGGGGGTAATCCAAAGATGTCATCTGGAAAGATGTCAGGAAATTCTTCAACAACCCTTGGTAATACGGGCTCTACTTCCATGTCCAAATACTCCACGACCGTAGCTCGAAACTTCAAGGGCTCAAGCTCGCTACTACCATCCCAAAACTCAAACTCTGGATGGTCAGGGATCCGAAAAACTACCCTCCTTAGTCTACAGTCTATGTTAGCATAGAACATCCCCAACCAATCCATTCCAAACACTGCCTCATAGTCGGGTAACTCAATCACCAAAAAGTCTGCATACAACTCTCTTCCCCCGATCTCAACAGGACAGTTCCGTATCCCAGAGACACTACAAATAACCCCATTTCCGGTGTGAACATTCCAACTAGCAGCAAAGGTGTCAACTACTATGGAGTGTTGTGTCACAAACTTCTTCGACAGAAAACAATGTGACGCTCCAGTGTCAAACAAGGACATAGCAGGGTAGGAGGCTACTCTAACGATACCTAAGTATCACAACAATAAAACTCAGCCAACTAGCTAAATAGAATAACTAAGGCTCAAATCTAATAGACTGCATAGGGGCAAGATTCATACCGGTGATCACTCGACTAGCACCCTCCGAAGTCTCTACTGGGGTCATGGTGTACTGCTGCCGCCTCGGTGGAGGAACTGCCCCCTGGTTCCCTCGTCGCTGCTGGGGAGGTGGAGGGGGTCCTCTCGGTGCAGACGGTCTCGATCCTGACGGTGCCGGAAGGGCAAGCCGCTGTGGCGGTGGTGGAAGAGGTCTCTGCTGTGTAGGCCGGACAGCTGCTGACGCCGGCGGCACCGGGGCATGACCCGACTGTGGGCAAAATCTGCTGATGTGTCCCGGCTCTCCACATGTATAACACCTGGCATTCGTAACTCGGCAGTCTCTCTGCACATGCCCTGGCTTCCCGCATCTGTAGCATGAAGGTCCCTTCTGTGCCGGAGGTGGAGCCCCCGGTCGCTTGAATGTCACCCGCTGAACTGGGCCAGGCACAGTCCTCTGCTGAGCAGCCGGTCGCCTGTCACTGGCTGGTGGCCTCCCCACACTCCGTAGGTGGGTCTCATGCTGTCTGGCAGCCCGCAGTACGGCCTCCTGAGTCAATAACTCCTGAGTAGACATGGCCGCCCGAAACTCTACGTCTAGTCCCTTGCGGAATCGCCTGGCTCTGATGGCATCTGTCGCTACAAGCTCTGGCGCGTACTTGCTCAGCAACGAGAACTCTGCATCATACTCATCCACCGTCCTCCCATCCTGAGTCAAATGCTCAAATCTCTGCCTCAACTCGTCCTTCGCTGCCTCTGGAAGGAACTTGGCCTCAAACAACTCCCGAAAGGTCTCCCAAGCAATGTTCCCCTTCAGTCGCCTCTCCTGAGCCTCCCACCAGTCTCTAGCTTGATGGGTCAACTGGCGCCTCACCAACTCTACCCAACCGTCTCGGGGATACCGACACATCGTCAGATCATCCTCAGTGTGCCGTAGCCACTCATCTACCTCGAGGCTACTCTCCCTGCCCGAGAAGTATCGCGGACGTAGTGTCCTGAACTCCTTGTAGCTCGGCGGCTTCGGCGCCACTGCCCTCTCCTCCATCTGACCCATGTGCTCTAAAATGCCCATCAGGACCTTAGCCATCAGGGCTGACTCTGAGGTCCTGTCACTCGAAGACTGCACATCACTAGCTGGGCCAATCCTGCCATCAGATGTTCCGGTCCCGCCGGAACTCCCGTTCCCACCTTCCATCTGCAGGCGAGAAACAGAACAATGCATTAGTGTCGTGTACTGAAATATTGGAGCCTTACCGGTGTTTCCTTTACGCGTATCGCAGTGGGCGCGGACCTGCGTGGGCCACCACAAAACCTGTCACGCCCCGCTGTCCAAAATAGGGAGGGTCGGCGTGACAAGCCGCGGTACTAGAGTACCAAGCGCTAAAGTACACACCAAAGTCACGCAGGCCACTGCAAACGCTGAGAAAACACAGGCAGTAAAGTACAGACTGAACGATTAACAGAACAGTACAGCTCCAACACAGAAAGATAGTACAAGACACTACAACACAGGCAGTAAGGTAAAATACGACGAACAGAACATCCAAGAGTCACAGAGCACCGCTACTACATGGCCAGTACCGCACAAGTCCACTGTACAACCCCAACAACAAAAGCTCCCACAAAAGTACAACTCAACCCTACGGGGTACAAGGGAACAGGGGTACAACACTGCGTTCATCACACACACACAACCCAAGACTACACCACGCGACCCACACTGACCATACACTACGGACCCTGCTGAGACGAGCTGCCCTCCGGGGTCTCCACTCCCGGGCCCGCCGCCAGAGAACCGGTGCCTGGACCTGTAGGGGGGAGGACACGTCACAGCGTGCCCAGTAGGAACTCCACAAGTCTACTACTCTAATCATAGTGCACAACAAGGAATCACAACAAAGGAAAAGGCATCACATTCCAGAGTTACTGTTTTTTTCTTTATAGGTTAGTTTTCATGCATGAATTCGAAACCTCAGTAACGGGTCAGACATCGGGGACTGGACCTCACCCGGTAAGGTGGGTGGAATGCTACGACTTCCCGAGACAAGCTCTTACGAAAGAAGCCGTTCACCAACACAACCAACTCAACCACAACCGCACCAACTCTCCGTCGCTGAGGGCTCGTCAGGAGTGGTCCACAAGCCAGCAGTCCATCCCCGCATGTCCACTCATTACCTTGGTTTCCCCCAACCCTCCTAGGGTCCTCACCCACTTCGAGTGGAACAAGATATCCCTAGGTTATCTTTTAGCTAATCATTAATCCTAGGGTATTGAGCATGTAAAATGACGTATGTAAATGATGTCCAAATTCATTCTTTTCATCAAGATATTCACAACAAACTAGCATGCTCCATAAGACATGTATCATAACCTCATTGATCATATACAATTCCTCGTGGGTAATACATGTCACACAATTAACATGCCATTTTCCAAGTTTCTTCAATCTTAAGTTCATTCAGGCAATTTAACAAACATATAATGAGCGCCACATAAATGAAGAGAATCACGTCACCAATTTTTGTAACAAATAACATAACTAATCTTACATACATGCATCAACATCATTCATGCATTTGGAGTGAAAAATTAGCAATATCACACAAGTCCAATTTCGCCCAACACCCTTCAACATACTGAAATTGCATGAACAGATAGAAAAACAGCATTTTTAACCCATGTATTTTGAGAATTTGACAAATCTCAAAGAATGAAAGTTGGAGATATTATAGTTCTGAGTTCATCCATAAAATTTCAGACAAAAATACGAAGTATTGGATTTATAGTGAATTATTTGGTAAAGGGTGTCAAAACTGTTCTGCAGACAGATTTCTATGTCTGTGTTCAAAGCCAATTTTGGGCATATTATAGCCAGAATTTCGACATAAGATCCGCGATGGACTTTGAGAAAAACTTATTATCTTTCTAACAAGACCAAAATCAACAAATTCCAAGATGTGTGCAGGTAGTGGTGCTTGGTTTACTGAAATGTGTACAGCTTGACAGAATTCCTGGCATGTTGCACAATTCGAATTTTTACCCTAATTTTCAGTTCGAATCAGAAAACATGATGAACATGAAAGTTTCTCATAACTACGAGATAAATATCATATAAAATTTTCAGAGCATTCTTAATAGCCAATTAATCCCAGAACTCAGCTAAAGTTTCAGCAAATTTCAGGCATGCATCAAGATTCCTAGTTCTACAACATTCTTCCCAAAATTTCAGAGAAAACTCATACATATAAGATGTTTTCCATCATTTATAATTAGAGTAGGAGAGTGAAGAGTTCCTACCTCTTTGGAGCTTCAAGAATGGTTGATGGTTTGAGTAGTAGCCCTCTCCTTCTCCTTCTCCTTCTCCTCTTCATATTCTTCTTCTTCTTCTTCTTCTTTTCCTTTTTCTTTTCCCCCTTTTTTTCCCTAGCTATTTTCAGCCATGGGCTGAAAATAATGGAGAGAGGGGGAGAGAAAGGGACCTAGGAGAGGGGAGAGGGGTGGGGGGTTATGGTGTAGGGTGAGGGAGAGATGGGGGGGGGGGGGGGTTAGGTGTACTAGGTATGACAACTTAGTGCCATACTCTATTTTTCTTTTCATTTCTTTTTTTTTCTTTCTTTTTTTTTTCAAAATTAGCCATCCAAATGCTTGATTTTATTACAAGTTTGCCATTGCAAATATCTCATTTCCCTTTTTCACAATAACCCTTCACTTTAAGAAATTTGACTTAAACCCAATCTTACAATGATACCCTCATTTGGGTATAAATGAAAAATCGAGGGGCAATTTGCAAATCTCTCCATTCCCCGGGATTGGTGTGCACATGTACGAGAAACTTGGATGAATTTAACGATTACTTAGTATTTGCACACTAGGGTTGTTACACAGCTCGATCGGGCTGTAGCACGAGCACGGGCTTAGGTGCAACCCAAGCAAGGTTAGGCTCAATCCATTAAGTTGGGGTTTGGAATTGGGTCACCGTTGACAACGGATATAAAGGGTCAAATGACCTCGAAAATTTGTGCTGTCAATTTATATGTGCTCTCGTTGTGAAGCTCTTTGAGATGAGATCTTAAATGGCTTCTGGATATCACCAGAGAGTGAGAAACAATTGCTCAAATTTAAGCATATGCAAGGAGGGAAACTTGAGCCTAAAGTTTCTCTAAAGAGTCCCACATTGGATAGGACTTTGGAAAAATGTTTAGCTCGCCCTATAAATAGGGTGTCAATCCCTTTTCTCCAAAATAACACACGTTTTGCCATATTTTAGATCAATGGAGCTCTTCATATTTGAGAGAGCAAACCTCGATTTAAAGGCAACAAATTTAGTTCTTCCACCTTTTCTGCTTTATTCCTATTTCAGGTTCGAGCAAGACTTGAAGGGAGATCGGATTTGATCCGGAACTAGGCAGGGATTCTAGCTGAAGTGAAACTTTTTAGGACAAGTGGTTGCCCGGTGACGATACATTGGATCGTTTCGAGAAAATTGCTCTGAAGGAATTGTTTTTGCAACCACAAGAACAAAGGTATAATCTTTATCAGAGTATCTAATCTCTCCTAGATTACACTAGCAGTATTATAGATTTATCCATGAGAGTATGGTTTGGTCACCGCTTAGATAGTATAGTTCTTGCATATGTTTTGTTTTTCCACAGGGTTCTTCGATAAAAATGTGATTTTTATGCTTTGTATGCTTCCGCTCTCCTCCTACATCTATTAAGCCTTGTGCTAAATGATGGGAGTGCCCATATGGTTGCCTCCGCAAAACCCTTCAGTAATAATGTATTCGATGTATTTTTCTTTCTTTTGTCTTAGCTTGTTAAGGCCTTGTTAGAAGCACACACACATAGGAACACCATAAGATGATTTTAAATTTTTTTAAAAAGTTTTAAAAAGTTTTAAAAGATTTTAGTAGCTTGTATCATATGTATTAGTGTTAGGAATCGACTACTCTTTGAATAGGAGTGGACTACCATCGATACATAGCGTAGAACAATTTACTGACTACAGATAATAGTCGACTACTGTTGTTGGAGTAATCGACTACCTCTATAATAGTCGACTACTCCAAACAGTAGTGGACTACCATCAGCCCAATGGATAGATTGGATACAACTCTGTGATTTCGGAAAACAATAGATCTATCTGGTGGAGGGGTATTTTAAGGAACTGCTTTCAACGGTTTTTCATTATATATATGCTAGGATTGTTGAGGGTTTTAGTATAAAATTTTTGAGCACAAAAATTAAGTTTTCAAAGCATTTCTAAGCTCTATTTAAAAACTCGGCACGGTCGTGTCACTTTGGTATTTCTTGACACTACCCTTTCTGATACGCATATGTTGCCCGTTTGTCCTCCTTTTGATCTAAAAATCACTAGATAGATATATTTGATCCATATGACTTGTTTGGCATCATCAAAATTAAATTTTGACCGTAGTTAGTTGGCTAACTTAGGCTAACAATCTTTCCCTTTTTGATGATGGCAAACAAGCATAGAAAAATTGAGATAAATAAATAAAGAGCAAGTCATATAATGCACACGATCATGGACATAATACAATGCTCACTCCAATCTATGTGCTCTCATGAAATATATGACAAGTTCCCCGGCAAATCATGCATCTCAAAGTCTATTTCTCCCCAATGCTGGGTTACGTTATGAGCCACGTCAGCGCCCATGCAGCGCCCAGTCATCTCCTGGGCGACTGGGTGTTGACGTAGTCAAAAGTTGATCGATTTCGCTAATTATTTATTTTTTGGACGACTTAAAATCTGAATCGATCCAAGTTCATTCAAACTAATCCCATAGGAAAGCGACGACCATAGATGTTACCGCTAGCGAAGCAACGTGCCCCGTGTAGCTTCCATATATCCTTATTAATCCTGGTTAACGTAAAAATACTTTAATTAAACGCTAGAAACTTACAAAGCTTAATACAGTAAGAGATAAATTCCATATAATTCAGCTGAATGAATCTATATTAAATTATTTAATTCATTAAAAATAATCCGGATAAAATTCAAGTGACGAAGAAGTCCAACTATTTTCGCTTGAATTGATTGGAAATCTAAATCCAGTCCCACCATTATCCAACAGAGCTCTGATAGGATTAAAGGCCTAATCGAAGGCCCGGCCCATTTTCATCTTAACCCATCAAGGACAGCCTGTTTTTAAAAACGTCTTGCGACCATTTTTTTTCAATGGCGTTCTGCCCTTTCCCACGCTTCCTCTCTCGTCTCTTTTCTACCACCTCCACTCCCACCGATTTCTACTGGCAGCTCCTCCGCTCCCCCTCCTCTCCTCCGCATTCTCTCGAAATCACCCTCTCAAATTCATTCCCAAAACCCCCACCTCCCTCCCTCATCTCCTCCATCTTATCCACCGCCGCCGACTCCCCCTCCGACCTCCGCCTTGCCCTCCGCTTCTTCGTCTGGGCCGGCCTCCAACCCTTGCACCGCCACTCCCCCGCCTCCTATTCCGCCGCCGCCGGTGCCCTCCGCCTCTCCTCCCATCCCCACCTCCTCCACTCCCTGCTCGACGCCTACAACCTCGACTCCTCCCCAGTCTCCCTTAAAAACTTCAAGATCATCCTCAATCTCTGCCATTATTCTAATCTCACCTTCGACCTCGCCCTCTCCATCTTCCGTCGAATCCCCGAGTTCGGCTGCCGCGCCGACGTCCCCCTCTACAACGGCATCCTCCGCCTGTCCTCCACCCCCGCCGATACCGCATTCAACATTTTCAATGAAATAAAAGAATCCGGCCTCAGGCCCGATGTGACCACTTACGTCACAGTCATCAAGAAGCTATGTGCCGGTGGTGGTCGGCTCGACGTAGCGAGAGATCTCGTGGCACGGATGAAAGATGAAGACGGGTGCTCGCCCAATGTGGTGGTCTACTCGGCACTGCTTGATGGAGCTTGTGAGTGTGGAGATTTGAATGCGGCGTTGGAGATTTTGGAGCAGATGGAAGGGGGGAGGGACCGTGAGTGTGCCCCGAATGTGGTGAGCTACACCTGTTTGATGAAATGCATGTGTGATAATGGGAGGCTGGAGGAGGCTTTGGGGGTTTTGGACCGGATGGGACGGAATGGGTGCCGGCCGAACAGGGTCACCGTGAGGACTTTGCTTAAAGGGTTTTGTAAACAAGGGAGGTTCAATGATGCTTATAAGATTGTTAAGAGGATGATTACTGAAACGGGAGGAGTTTCGAGTGATGAATGTTATAGCTTGCTCGTGGTGTGTTTGTTGAGAGTTGGGGACAGGGAGGCGGCCGAAGGACTTCTTGGCAGGATGGTGGAGAGAGGTGTTAGGCCGGACGGGGTGGCATGTAATTCGGTGATGAGGGAGATTTGTGAGAAAAGGAGGTTCTTGGATGGGTACAATTGGGTCGTGGTGTTGGAGGAGAAAGGAATGCATTGTGTTGATTCCGATGTGTATTCTAGGTTGCTGGCAGGGCTTTGTGAGGAAGGGCATCTGGTAGAGGCTGTGAAGGTGGGAAGGAAGATCGTGGAGAAGGGAGTCCGGGTGGAGGATTCGTGTGTTGAATCTGTTGTGGATGCTATGGAGAAGATTGGGGAAGGTGATTTAGCATCACAGGTAAAGGGTACGAGAGAGGGAGACAAGAGTCATCTGAATATTGGAAAATTTGTGTAGTAAAGCCATGACACCAAGATTTACAAGAGCTAATAAGTATTCGGGGTTGGAACATTGCTCATTTCAGGTTCAGCCTTCCATCAGTCTGTTTATATGGTTATCATTTCTTTAATGCTGGTTTTTCATTTCCTAACTTTGAATGGCAATTAAGCTGATGGTCAAAGCCCGCAGTTTTGTAACATAATAAGATGGCTAATATGCCTTGGAAAAATTTCTTGTACCATGCTATTACAATAAATATAATCATGTTATCACTTAACATTATAAGTCTAATGGGACACAAGGAGCAACCAGTGAAAAGGAAATAGAGTGGAGAAACTCGGGGTAGAAATTCCTATCTTTGTACCTCACATGAGAGAGGCAATGAAACACACCTTCACCTGTTCACAGTTTGTTATCAACAACCATTACCTCGACCTTGTTAGATAAAAAATTTGAAGTCCAACATTCTTGTACGTTCTCAATGTACCACATAGTTTCCTGTTTGAGTCGGTTAAAAACAACATGGCATATTGTTGAGAGTGCCTTCCCTCCCGGCTTGTTGCTGTGGGGTTGAGGTCTATGCTATCACATTCAAAATAAAATGTCATGGTTGTCTGTTTCTCTAATACTTTACAATACCACTCCCAGATTTAGATTTTAGGGAATATCTACTCTATTTTGGAATTACAAGTTTGGTAATATGTAGTTCAACTGAAGTGTCATAAATTACAATTTAAGCATGTCTAGGGGGCTGAAGAGTTTCAGCCTAACTTCAAAATGGCCACCAAACACCACCGGATTTCTGTTCTTTGTTGTTAAATTACTTAGTTACATTAAACACAACTTTTTGCTTACCTAAAGGAACCCATGAAATTTAATCAAAGGATTCATGCGCTTAGGAGACTTGATTTAATAGGATTTTATTAGTTTCATGTAATATATTAAACAGATGCTATGAGAGGCAAGAGAGAGTGTCGATCAGAGCTATGTGCATGTTATATGGCTTAGGATTTAACTAGCTAGCGACAGAAATACAATTTTCCAAAGCAAACATTAATTCTAATCGTTAGAGATGCATTTTTTGTTATAATAATGTGATTAGAAACTATTATAGACTGTTGCCAAATACTATCCAAATATGTAGTGTTACCATCTTTTCCATTTGGGTACATAATGATCATATATATTCATAGAATTTTACCATGGGGCTGCTTCATTTCGGGTGATTATGAATAAAGTGAGACAACAAGGCTCTTGAACTACTTGTTGGGTTTGGTTTTTGTGGGAAAAGGAAAAATAAAAAACAGAGGGAGAGGAGAAGCGGCGCTGACAATGGCTACTGGAAAGAGGTATAGGCCACCCAAAAGTTTGCTCGGAAAATGAAGTTATACAGATTTGTAGGACAACATAGATGTACAAATCCATGGATCTATTAGTGGGACTCTGATATTGAATACTCATACCATCCTAGTTAATAGTTAATAGTCATGTCCAAACAGGAACTGAAACTAAACAGGAGACACATTGAGATTAGGATATAAGCATGGGTCGGGAAACTAAACTTCCATATCTCTATCACTATTATTTTAAAGCAAAACTAAAGTGGTAGTTCAATTTGACACCAATTTGGTGGCGAAAATTATATTCATTGATAAATTAACATCTACTCATGCGTGGACTTTCTATTCAAAAAAGAAACAGGAAGGAAAAATATATATTTAGCAACCAACTACATTTTTAAATCTAATCATTATGTGTTTTTGAAGCAAATTTTAAACTCGTTCTTCTTATTTAAGAGTTTGAATAATGTTTTTTTATAGTTTGAGTTCTGATAAAATTGCCCAAAAAGGAAAAAATACATATAAAATGGACCAAAAATCGAATTTAGCATAATATCAATCTATTCACGTGCATTTGCATGTGCCCGAAAATCTACTTAGAGTTTTATGTCCTACCTTATGCTATATGGTTAAATGACTTATCCAAACTGGTCCTTGAATTGATTACGCTACAATACCCTGTATGTTTGTGCGGGAGCAATGTGTAAATCCATTGCCTGCCCTTCACTTGGTTCAGATTGGTTGGGCCCAATTGATACATGCCCAATCCTAAACTTTATATCGGTTAGATTTCTAATTCATGTCTTATTACAAATAATTCATTGTGTTTTATGATCAAATTTTATTCACATAACTGAAATAAATACAGCCTTTAATAAAGATAATCATATGTGTTTTGTTGGAAAATAGATGTTGAACAATGCCTAAAGACTTTTGTATGCATATTGAGGCCTCATAGTTGTCATCTTAGGGAGTTACTATACATATAGACCAAATTGCGTCACATGCATCAATTATTTACAAGTTTGCAATTCAATTTTTTTTCCTTTTTACCCTTCCCTGTGACCGCCTCCTCCTCCTCCTCATGTCATCGCCATCTCCTCCTCTTTTCCTCCTTCCCTCTCATCTTCATCCTCCCCCCAAAGCTTTGATAGCCCTATTTTTCATCTTCATTATCTTTTTAAAAATTAACCATTTATAGTAGAGATCAACAACGAGGAGATGATGATGGTGGTGATAATGATGATGATGAGGTGGGACTCCCTGTCGCCGCTGTCGCCGCCTCCGCTTCAACTTCTTATTCTTTAATTTCTTCAATCTCTTCAAAAAAAACCATATACAAATGCTGACGAGGATGATGATGATGGTGATGAAGAGAAGTGGAGGTGACAGCTGGTAGCGATGGCAGCAACGGTGAAAAAGAGATAAAGAAGAAGAGAATATGGATAATTTGAGTATTTATGTGTGTAAAATGAAAAGGCTAAATTTTTAATATTATTTAGGGTGTGTAAAATGGTCCGTGCTTGTTCAAAAGGACTTACGCTACACATTATGTCTAAAGATAAACTTTATCACGTGTTTCAAAAGATGGACATCAAGCTGGTAACAAGATATGAATGCCATCTCTTCCCAAAAGGGCAAGTAGTGCCTCTCTTCTCTCTCTTACTTGCATTTTATTTCATAGAAGTGTGAAATCATAATAATAATAATAATGACTACTGATGATGACAGGTACTTAGAGCTAGTTAGGATTATGCATCTCTGACACGCATTCTTTTTTTGGAACTTTTTTTATGTTTTTATATATTGATCCCTCTAAAAATATCTAGTTTGAAAAGAATCCCGAAACATATGATTCAAGATTTTGTCCATAAATTTACTTGGTAGAAATTAGTCTATTTAGTTAAATTTTGTTCAAAAATTAAGGATATTTCATTAAATTTAATGACATATACCCGTTTCTTCTTTCCTCCTTCAACTCCTATTATCATTAGCACGTGACTTATCATCATCAGCGCGTGACTTATCATCATCATCATCCCCCTCCTTTCCTCCTCATTCAACTCCTCTTAAAAATTATTTATAAAATTAATCTTCTTTACTAAGTGGGTACCATATTAACAAAGTGTAGATGTCGCTTGAAAGAGATTATGTATTGATAAGATTTTAAGATTTCTTTATTTTGCTACGTAATTAGAATCCATGGATTTTTTTCATTGAAATTTTATATTGTTTTTCTTTTTCTTTTTAGTTGAACAAAAACATAGTCATTAGAGATTCTAATATGTATTATATAGATACCTATGCATGCATCTAAACGGTTGCATCATCGTATCCCCATGTCATGGGTTTTAGGAATGTGGTGTGTCCCTGTTATGTCATGTTTGTGTCTCCGTTGTCTGTAACTGTGCTCCATAGACCATAACTTCATCTCTCTTCTCACTCGCCCGATCGCTCAATAAATACCTCTCCCAGACCCCAATATGAACTTCCTCATCCTTTCTCATATAATTCCTTATGAAATTCCCTCTCCCGAACCTATCCTTAAGTCCATCCCCCTTATCCCTTCTATAATCCTTTGAATCCATTCCAACCCTTAACTTTGTCCTCATTCTGCATATCCCTCTTCTCATCCCGAAAAAAGCCTTCCCAAACCCCAACTTTCCATTCTCTAATCTCTCTTCCAACCTCTCTCAAATCCACTTTCACGTCCTCGTTTCTAACCTTAACTCTAGTCCAAACATAACTTGAAATCCTACCTGATTCAATGTGGATCTGGATTAGTTCTTGGTTTAAGGAGGAACTCGGTTCTGGTTAGTATGTTAACATGAACCAAGTGGCATTTTTGGATGGAAACTATAACGGGAATTTTTTTCTAACAAATTAATTGATTTGGGAGATCAAATCACAAATCATATAATTAATTTTTTTAAAAATAAATGCTTTTGGAAGGACCAAAATGCAACTCATATGATTTATACCCTTTTTAAGTTATACATTTTTACGGGGGCCAACATCTAAAAGACCTTTTTTTTTTGGATTTTTGTTATATTCTCAATGTTCAGGTTTTGTTCTCTGGATGTAGTTAAGGTGTCATGTAACATATTGGTATTCTGTCGGGTTTCTTGTTCACAGGACTCGTGTAGGCTGTCTAACCATTTGTTTCAAGGTCACACACACAAAAAACAAAAACAAAAACAAACAAAAACAAAAAAAGCTATATGAAGCATCCCACAGAGGAAGCATGAAGTTTCAATTATCTTTTGCTTCATTTTCCATTTGTTGAACTTTTAGAGTGCATTGTCTTTTTTTGGCCGTTTCAAATTGAGCAATTTGCGGTTGACCTGCATCTCCAGCTGTGGCCGAAATTTCAATGTTAGCTTTGTGCTGCCATCTTCTTCTCTCTTTGGCCATCGTTCCATTTCAATACTGTAAAAATTCTCTTGGGCAATCTTACTAACCAGTATTCTCCAGGTTTGTATCTTAGTTTATGTAAGAATGGCTCAAGGAAATTTTGCAAAGCCTACATCTTTGAGTGTTTCCGTTGCGTCTATAATTGCTCCTATATTGAAAGGAGTTTTGTTCTACATGAGGATTGATGGTAGGAGTCATCTTATTACTCAAAATGACACTACAGGTTTTGAGAAAAAGTATTGTTTGTGCAGATTTTCAATTAGAACGCCCACCATGCAAGTATAGATTCTAGCCTTGAATCCTATTATCAAAGTCCTATGATTTACTATGATTTGTATATGTTTAACTGAAATTCTCAGAAGTTCTTTTGCTCAAGATTTTTGCTGGAAAGTTTATTCATAATAAATTCTTTTGACTGGCTAAATTAGAAACCTGAGTTATGTCAACACGATCTCATCCCTCCTGCACCAGCATGCCCGGTAGGCTACACTCACAAACTCGGCATTCTAAAATGTTCAGTTACGACATACTGCATATGCAACCATTCCCCTCTTTTGTTTCTGCGCTCCGATAAAAGGCATATTGAACCCTCTCTAGTGAAACTTGACATGCATTATGGTTACAATTTCATAACTCCAGTGAGCTTCAGCCTTCGCCAGTTGGCAACTCGTTGCTGAGTCGTGAGGTTTGACTTCTTTGGTTCACGGTGAAGCTTTGTGCTCTTTTGGAGAATCCAATTTAAGGTATCTTTAAAATGCACTTGTTTAACCCGTAACATTTACGGCGCTCATACTTGTACGCCTTCCAAATTTGTTCATGCACTTTATCACTGTCTGAATAGTATATTGTAGATTCATCTATGATATTGGTATGATGCAATCAAACATCCAACCCATATCTGTGCTAGCCTTGATGCGAGTTACTAAAAGATCTGATTGTCCAATTAGCATTGACAGACATGGCCTTCAAGGAAGTAGCATGGTAAGCTTGTAAATGTATCTGCACTTTGTGATGCCTTAGATCACATTGATATACCATAAAACAACATATATTAGATCTTTGTCTCAATATTTGCCATCTTGTGTGAATCGACATTGTCTTTTGTTTTATTGTTTTATTATTATTACCATGTGTAACTATCCTGGTCTAACGATTTAGTTTCAACTTTATTTCCTTGCTTTTATGAAGGTTGGTCTCGTTGATCGAGCTTCTCCATTAACATCTTATATTTACTTGCAATTTGCATTCTTTGTGATCCAGCAACTCTGCTTCCTCTGCAGGTATGATTTTTCTTGTACGTACATGGTGCATGTCTATATTATTAGGATTTGACTCTTTTGCTTACGTAACTTATTGCATAGATGAATCTGCTCTCACATATATTACGTATGTTCAAAAGGGGCGGCTGTGGAAGTCCAGCTCTCATTCATGTAGCCGCAGTCGAAGGGCATCCGTTTAATTTCTAGAAAATGGTGTGTGGTTTAGTGCCTAACTCTGTACATGTTCCTTTTATAATGCCACTAACATCGTTTTCTCCCATTTCATTTTTAGCCCTCAGCAAGTCAATCCCGCAACTATTTCTAGTGGTACCTTGTTTTTCGCCCACTTTCTCTATTATTCTGTGCCTTGTTACCGAATTGAAAGGCAAGACCCCATATAAGTTAGGCTGGTGTCCATAGTTCACTGATGCCAAGGTTTTATATTGTTCATGCACTAATTATCTCTTTGTCCACCCATGTGTAGAGTAAGATGTACATTAGTCCTCTCTTGAAAACTACGCCATCCTCTTGCCCCCTTTAAATTAATCAAATTGCCTTTGATTCCCTAGACTAACTCCAAAGTTTTTCAAACCACCAACCCCTCACTACATGATGAAGTAAAGGGAAGCAACCCTCATCCTCTTCCCCCTCTCTTCCCTGATGGACTCCACCCCCAACAATCGCTCCCCCTTCCGTAGCCTTCTCTTCATCTTCCTCCTCATCTCCTCTAATCTCCTTACTTTCTATCTAGCTTCTTCTCGTGATTCTTCGCCCTTCTTCTCTTCGACAATCCCCGGTAACACCTTTGTCACTTCCACATCCACGGAAGGTACCCGTTCCCCCTCTCTCCCTCCCGAATTCTCTGCTTTCACATCCCCGCAACCCCTCCCGTTTGGATACAACCCCAACATCGACTCCTCCGCTCTCCACCCGCCAGTGGGCCTCCCTTGCCTCCGCTTCCCTAAAGATCTCTCCACGTACCTCTCTTACCCAGTAAACTCTTCCTGCCCCGATGACGAACTCCTTGCCCAGAAACTGCTACTCAAAGGCTGTGAGCCCCTTCCTCGTCGCCGCTGCCGCCCCGCCTCCCCTCCGAACTTTCCTGAACCCACCCCCCTCCCTCAGTCCCTCTGGTCCCTCCCCACTGACTCTTCCATCCACTGGTCTGCCTACTCATGCAAGTCTTTTGAATGCCTGGTCGAAAGAAAACACTCCAAGTCCTTCGATGACTGCAAGGATTGCTTTGATCTTGATGGCCGAGAAAAAACACGGTGGATCACTCCATCCTCAAACCCCCTCGATTTCACAATCGATGAGGTGCTGGGATTCAAGCCATATGGCACCATTAGGATCGGGTTAGACATTGGTGGCGGCTCTGGCTCCTTTGCGGTACGAATGAAGGAGAGAAACGTTACAATAGTCACAACCTCGATGAATTTCAATGGCCCGTTCAACAGTTTCATTGCAGCAAGAGGGGTGGTTCCGCTCTACATCAGCGTGTCTCAGAGGCTGCCCTTCTTCGACAACACGCTTGACATGGTCCACTCGATGCATGTCTTGAGTAACTGGATTCCGACGAGGTTGCTGCATTTCATACTGTTTGATGTGTATCGGGTGCTGAGGCCTGGGGGGCTGTTTTGGTTGGACCACTTCTTTTTCGTCGAGGAGCAGATGGAGGAGTATGTGCCCGTGTTTGAGAGCGTCGGGTTTGTGAAGGTGAAATGGGAGGTGGGAAGGAAGTTGGATCGAGGGCCGGAGCTGAAGGAGATGTACATCTCTGCGGTGCTGGAGAAGCCTTCCAAGAACTCATGGTGAATGTCCTGCTGCTGCTTGTAACAGCTCAAACTTGTTTCTCCCAAAAACACTTCAAACTTTGTAATGGTTCGCATATACATCTGTCATAGTCTCTGGAGGTAGTCTCTGAGTTGATGCCACTATTAGCTTTTGAATATGCGTTTGGTCGATGACACTGTTGGATGTGGAATGACAAAATTTCCACTAATTTGCTGTCAGTGCCAAACTATATATCCCTATTTTGCAATCTTTCTTTTGGGTTCTCATTTGTTTTAGCATTGCATCAGGTAACTCTTTGCAATTGCTCTCGTATGGCGATTGTATTTTGGGTAATTGGGGCATCAATTCATGGCCATTCAGTGTAATTCTTACCTACAGAATTACACTAATGTGAATGCTAAACACATGATAGACCTCGATAATTCAATATAGAAGCCTACACTTCTTCTCTAATTTTAATGTCTGGCATCTGCAGCGTTAAACACCATTATTTCCTCGCATTTCTGGCCCTCTGGGAGGCATCTAGAACGCTTCATAGAATCCAACACGTGGTTATATCAACTGTAATGATGGGCAAACCATAGCAAAAATACAATACATTAGATGCGATTCAACATGTTTAAACCATTTATAAACAAATATTACATGATTGCAACATATCTGCTTAATTTATGCATATAATAGATTGATCAATTTGATGACAATTATGAAGCATGAGTTATGTTACGACCTAAAGATAGTAGGAATTCGACTCCCGTCCAGAACCACTAATATACCACATTGACTCATCCCTTTGCAAACGGATTGCCGGCCCGGAGGTCCGAGGCTATATGGGAATGGGGGCACCTCGCAGCGCCCCCCTCCCGGCCGAGGCATACAACCGCTCTCGCTCGGCCCGCCAAGGGCAGTGCGCTTGGGGAACACCCAGACAGCGCAGCCTGGGATGCTGACAGAGGCACGTGCATATCTCTCCCCGCCAACGGTCCGTCGGTCCATGATCCGCAACCGAAAAGGTGCGCGGCCAGGTCGAACAACCCACGAACAGGTCGACCCGGCGGGCCCACACAAACCCCGCCGCCGGGGATAGCATCGCCGGACCTTTGATTCATCACGCACGACAAACAACCTAGTATAAGGACACGACTAACACTAACGCCGCCCGACCATCTGACAAAGCACCCCTTGGCCGCTGCGCCCCCTGACACTTAATGCTTTCGACCCTGACATCCTGACAAAAGTGCCCCTGGCCGTTACGCCATCTGACAAAAGCGAGGCAAACACTCCTGTTCCTGACATCCTCGTCCGAAGCTTCCGCTGACAGCCGGGCCAGCTCAGCACATCGAGCCAGCATGCCAGGTCAGCCCCACCTAATCATCTCCCATCAGGTATAAATACCCCCTCACTTCTTACGGTGAGGGGGGGTTGGCAAATTCCCTCTGAATCCTATTACTCACACACGAGAGCAAATGTCGTCCATATCTTTGTTCTCCCACTTATAGCTCGTCACGTACGGTCGACACACCTTTAGTCCGACATGCGTGCCTCGCCCCAGATTTAAGTCCAGTCACCGACTTAGGCATCGGAGAGGCTAAGGGTTGGACCCCAACCTGGCCTTTCTGACGAGTTGCTCGTGTTGCAGGGTAGCTCGACTCTCGGCCGATATCCGCCTTCGGCTCCCGCCGCCCGATCCTCCTCCTCCGCGTCCGACGGGATTTGACTCCGTAGCCTGCCCCGACGGCAAGTTTAGCCTCTTCACCCCACTAATCACTTGTCAAAAAGCCTACCTATATCCTCTTATCAATATGACCACCGTGCCCTTGGTTCCCCGTAATATAAATTCATTGTACGCGAGTTCCACCCCGCAACAAGTTACATTGATATTTTTGCACGAGTAAAACACACATCAAAATAATTTGATTTATAAGTTACATGTATTCATAAGGTATGGAATTCCCCTCTCTTCCTGATCTTACCCGTTGATGCATCTGCCTCTGTCTATGTCTCTATCAAGGTGGTAGCGGGCTCGCTGCTAGGGCTGGCAACAGGCCGGGCTGGGCTCCGGCTTTTGTATATCCAGTCCCGACCCAACTTGACATAACGCAAGACTCGGGCTTGGGAGAAGTGGGCTTCAAAAATACTGACCCCTTCGGGCCTTGAACCGGGCTCGGACGGACGCGAGCGGACATGTCTTTTTTTCAAAGTACATGAGACAACTTTTTGTGTGGGGCAAAATGTAGAAGTGGCATAAAGCTGCAGTTCTCATAAATTGTACAAGAGAAACGAAGAACGGTAATATGTCCACATATTCACTTTCTTAACCCATCAACACTTGAATCATTTGCAGGCCATCACCCATATAAAATAAGCATTTAAATAAATAAGCATAAAACCAAGGGAAAGTCCATATTTCATGTGTATTGATCAGCCAACCCTGGAAATACAATAATATTGCCATGACAATTATAGAAGAAGCATTTGCAATCAAAATCCATATAAACAAAACCTTTGTAAAATGAGTAATAAACACTGAAACACCACACACTCTTGAAGAGAAAAAAAGCATGTCCTTGGCATAAAATAACAGGGAATCAATTAAATCAGTTACAATTCTTCACATAGCATTCCTAACAAATTCAGAACAACCTGTCACCAATACAAATCAAAACAGAACGCTTATTTCCAACATCAATAAGAAAAAAATACTGACAACTTTGCAGAAAACAATTTCAGGAAAACAATTTCAGGCAAAGAGTCTGGTGACACTTTGCAGAAAAAAACAAATGTGCACCTCAAATTTCATGCAGGTTTTTATTTAGCCATGCTTTTATGAGAGAGTGAATGTATTTAAGGGAATGTGTTTCAATACACATTTCAAACACCCAAACCGCACTTTACGATTTTGAGCAGCATCAAAACCTTCCCAATCATCATCAATATGGTCAAATTCATCTGCCCCCTGATAACTCATCTGCGTACAAAAATAATAATATGAGCATTTATAATTATCTCAGTTATAAAAATAATTAATGGATTCATAACATTCATCTTAGAAACTAATGTCTTCCTCAAGTATGGTGAAATGATCCATCATTGCTAGCCAACTTTAAGTGCAATTTAAGTCGATTTTGATGTGGGATTATTATCCTATCCCCGGTATTGAATGCTGATTCAAAAGCAACAATGATAATTGGAATATCTAGCACATCTCTGACAATTGCTTGTGACATTGGATATTGCATTCTATTAAGCTTCCACCACATCAAAATATCAAAATTTGAGCTTCTTGGTAAAACTTCCGCATCTAAAAAATTATTCAACTCTGTCCTTGACACTGAACTGCGATCTTTTTTATAATGACTTACATACAAATCGTAATCGGTTTCAATGTCGTTAGAGGAATCACCGGCTTCAACCATTTGAAAGGCACTCTCAAACTCTTTCTTGAATTTCCATTGATAATCAGAAACCAAATCATAACAAAATTGTTTGATCCTCTATTTTAGCCTCATACACAGTAGGATAGATCTGTTTAAAATAATATTCTAGTAATACCAACGTATACCTTGGATCCAACAATGCTGTGACCGCCATAATATTGTGCATGTCCTCCCAATAACTTTCGAACTTAACCCACATTCTTTCAGCCATTTTTCGAATCACCTCATTATCAGAATTTTCTATCCATTTACATATTGCTAATCTAATGTCACAAATCTTTGGGAAATAAATATTTGCAATCGGGTAATTTGTACCCAAAAATAGCTCAGTCAATGTATTAAAAATTTTCAATTTCTCACAAACTTTTGATGCAAAATTCCACTGTAAATCTGTAGGCAAGCAAGTGTATTGAGAGTCACGTTTTTTTAATATGACAAACACTTACTTATATGCTATGGCAATGCTAAGCATTATAAAAGTGGAATCACATCTAGTTGGACAATCTAAACATAACTTCTCATTATAATTTATGTGTCATTGCCTAGCTGTCTCTTCAAACTCTCAGCCCTTTTAGGAGTTGCTACCCAATAGACAACACTATTTCAAAAAATTTCCACCCCATCTTTCGCCACATCAAGGCATTCTTTCAATATCAAATTCAATATATGTGCACAACAACGCAAATGCAACAAAAAACATCTATTAACAAGGAAGACATCTACAACTTATCCTTAATTTTATGAACATGTCATAATTTGTTCTATAATTATCCAACGTTATTGTAGACAACATTGTATCAATGTTCCAATCCATAAGACAATCAACTAATGAATTTGATAGTCTTTCACTTGTATGAGGAGCATGTACAAAGATAAAACTAAAAAAGTATATACATGTATAAGTAACACAAATTGTAGACGATAATCATCAAAGGAATCTAAATTTAAGAAATAAAAGAATGTTACTTTAAAAGTTGATTTTGTAAGATCCAATTGCTATATATATAATGTGCCATCACAGACATATATCCCCTCTTTTGGTGACCAGATATCCACATGTCGAACGTGATAGTCACTGTACTTTCATTTTTCTCTAACACGTTGAGAATACTTCTTTTCTTAGTTGCATAAATTTCCAAAATCACTTCTTTAATGGTATTCCTTGAAGGAACATTGAATAAAGGTTGAAGTGCATTACAAGTTCTCCTAAAACCAATATGATCCATTATTGAAAGTGGATATTATGCATAATAATTGCATTTGCAATTTCCTTCTTCCCATTCTCTGGATCATAACTAATATAAGTAATCATTTCTTTTCATTTTCCAATGTTAGATGTGAGCACCTTCTGTCTCTTTGATTGATATCTTCGCATAAGGCATCCCTTTAGACGTCATGCAAATGAGAAGTCCCACAGTTAAAACTTGCCTTATGATTTGATTTGCAATATCTACATATATCACTAACTTCTTCATTCATTATAACCCAATCAAAATGGTTCCAAACTCTTTTGAGTTTTTTTTGTTGAAGTATCTATATTCTCATCTCCCGCCTCTGATGCGAGTGTCATTTGGTGGTGCACCATTTTGACTAATTGGAATAGAGACTTCATCCGGAGCAAACTCTTGAGTATTAGTTTCATTTTCATCCGCCATATTAAATCTATACATAAAAAAGCAACAAGAACCTTAAATCCAGCAACTCTTGTGTAGAGTTTAAGTTACAAGAAATTAATTTGTTAAAAAACTAAATTAACCATTATAACCGGTGCACAAACAGAATAACAGGGATGGAAGGGATTGGGAAACTTACAAACTTGAAGTCTTGAAGGCTAAAGACCGAAGAATGAAGCGATACAGTTGTTGACGAAGCCGTGAATGTGAAGTCGTGACTGTGAAGACATGAAGTGGAGACTGGAGTGTGGAGTCTGGAACGTGAATTGTAGATCAATCAAAATCAGTTAAACAACATATAAAAAATTAATGCAGAAAATAGTTAAATAGAATGTGATTTTTTCCATTTCCATAAATACAAAGTGATTTTTTAAATATGAATGCATGGTACGGAAAAGTAGTCTGCAATTTACACAAAGAATTGTATGACTGAACAGTTAAATGTGAACGCAAAATAAGTTTTGATTTAATAAGTCTCACTCAAATTTATTAATAGACAAGACGATACAAAGAATTTCCTTTCTTAATGGTTGAATAATTCTTTTGAGCAGCATTCCATAGTCCAGATGGAGAAGAAACCAATGATTCATGTGATTCAACGAATTTTTGTTTTAGAATACATCAATATCCTATATCAGAAGCATCAGTTTCAATCAGGGTTTGAGGTATCGACCGATACCATTAGGTATCGGCCATACCGTATCGGTATCGGCAGTTGATGATACCGAAACCAAGGGTTAGTTTCAGTATGGGCCGATACTGAACGGTATCGGTCAGTTTCAGCTGATACCTGCCGAAACTGACCGATACCGGTCGAAACTGGCCGATACCGTTCAAGACCGGTCGAAGACGGAGGAAAAAGAATGTGTAATTAAATAAAAATTCTCTAAAAGAATCCAAAAAATTTCGTGAATCAATAGGTTGCATAGAAAGCTCGGTTAAAAGAGAGGAGAAACCCCGAGGATTTCAGCTTGAAAATGATGAAGAATTAGACGAAGAAGAGGTAGAACCAAGAAAAAATTGCTGAAAAGGGAAGATAAAGGACAGAAGGAAGATGATGAAAAAATTGAACTCACCTCATCGCGTCGTCGCCTCGCCGAACCCGCCTCGACCATCTAGCGTGAGAGTGAGAGTGAGCAAAGAGAGAGAGAAAGAGGCCCGAGTTGCCTTTCAGGAGATGATGCGTTCTTTAAAAAAGCAAACTTGTAAATAAGTGGTAGGTGAGTAAAGTAAAACAGTCGGGACGCATATCAAGCGGATATTTTGTGGCAACCCTGTAAATAAGTGGTATGTGGGCAAAGCAAAATGGTGGGTGCGCAAAGCAACACCCAGCGATTTTTTTGGCAAACTTGTAAATCAGTGGTATGTGCGCAAGGTAAAACGGTGGGTGTGCAATGCAAGCTTTAGGATCTATTCATTTATCCAATATTTAGTATTTAAGTATCAAGCTTTAGGTATTTAGTATTTTGTATGATTACGAACTCAAATTTAGTTTATCTATTTAGTATTTGATAGTATATGATTAATATTTTAGTTTGTTAAGTATTTAATAATATTTGATAGGTTTAGATTTAAGAACCTCTGAAACCATCACGGTGTGTATAAATAGTATATACATATTTAAAGTAGGGATTAATGTAGAACAGGTGGCACCTGATCCATTGGATCAGCTGCAATACACAAAAAGGTGGGGCCACGCGAGTACAAGCCCATGTGGGGGCTAGTACTTCCCACCTTTTTTGTGTCTTGCCACCTGATCCATTGAATCAGGTGGCAGCTTTTCTACATTTAATCTTTTAAAGTATCTCCGAAACCGAAACCGAAACCCGAAACGAAACTGTCGAAACTAGCGATACTGACGAAACAGAAACTTGCTTTCGAAACTGCCGAAACGGGCGATACCAATATCGAAACCTAAATTTTGGGAAGAACGATACACAGACCGAAACCGAGACCTAAAATCTTGGTTTCAATAACTTTAAAGATTGCAGAGTCAGGTGAAGATAAACCTGGAAGAATTCTGACTTTAGTTTTATTTCTTTTAATAATTGCACTGTGATCATCTGTTCATTCAGGAGTATTAATCCTTAACATAGCTGATCTTCATCACACAGCCGCAACAAAGTATATACCTATCTTGTTTATTATGAAAATTGTGTCCTTTTCCCACAAAACAAAAGGGAATCCAACTGGACTTGCAAAGAGAAATTGAGTTCTCTTTCTTACAAAAAGAGATCAAAACTTACATACTATGCACTTACAGAATCAATCAGAAAATCAAATTACATGATTTCAAAGCAATTACTACACGAATTGATTTCCAAGCGATCACCAAAAGGAGTAATTTTTCAAACTTTGAGCATGATCACGATAATAAAATCCAAGACCCCAGAAATAGCAAGCACAATACTCGAGAAACAAACATACCCATCACAGTAAATCATCAAAAAAAAACAAGAATTTCTCACAAAGATGTCAGCATATGGCCCAAAACTCACATGTTAAGAGACTTACCAAAATTGAAGAGGGCAAGGAGGCCAAGAAGGTGAAGAAGAGAATTAGGCTGTTGGGGGGGGGGGGGGGGGGGGGGCAAGAGAATTAATGCTCGTTTTTTTTGGTGCAACGAGGATTAGTGTTTTATACATATACTAGAAATAGCCCGTGCACACAGTGCGCGGAGAAAAAACCCCCACGAAGAAAATACGGTGCACGCACGCAACCGAAAAGGAGTGAGAAATGTGGGTGTGCGTGACAGTATCGTCGGGGGGGCAAAAAGTGCAAAGTCCGGAGGTTAAAATACAAAAAAACCTTGGGGTGGCAAACATGTAAATAAGTGGATTTGTGTAGGTTTTTGGGGGTGAATGGCAAACACGTAAATAAGTGACTTTGTGTAGGTTTTTTTAGGGGATGGCAAACATGTAAATAAGTGGCTTGTGTGAGTTTTTGGGTGAGGTGGAGGGGGTGAGGTGTGGACGGGCGGGGCCCATCTTTGTCCTAGTCATATTTTAGATCCACCTAAGACAACTTCACCAATTGTATAATAGATATTAAATATTTTTTATATTAAACATATATACCTGGCCTAGCCGGCCGGGCAAATGGTCTACACTGGCCCAGCTTGAGCCCAACAAAAATGACACGGTACGGGCTTGAGCTCGACCCGAAGCCCGAAGCCCGACCAAAGAAAAAAAATAGCCCGGCCAGCGGGCCTGGGCTTTTTTGCCAAGCCTAGTCGCTTGAGTAATATCTTCTAAGTTTGCAATAGCAGGGCAAAGAAATTCACAATTGCATTGTCCATCTTGACGACTATAATGTCATCAATGCGCTACTAATGAATAGAACGTGGATATCATTATGTTTAGGGCCTGTTTCTTTCGTGAGAAAGAGGGGGGGAAAGTGAAAAAGTGACACTATTCACGCGTCGATTCACAACTGTTCACATACTTTCCTCTTTCGCTTTCCTTCGTGCTGTTCCTTTCCTCGTCTTCTCCTCGCGAACTCGATCTCGCCGATTCTCCGACGTGGCTGCCCAACTTTCTCGGCCTGAAATCCCCGTGAATCGCGGCGATTTCGCTGAGAATCCACGTTCTGGGTCCCACACTGTCAGAAATTGGTTCCCCTCACCCTCGTTAGCGCGGGATTCGGTTGGGGATTTCCAAACCCTAGCCCCTATTTTCGGTCTCCGGCTGTTCTTCAAGCTTCCAGTGCTTGCGATCTGGGTTGGTGGCTTTGATTTCTTGGTAGGCACTGAAGGAGGGGGTGTGCCTAGCTTCTTGGGGTCGTATGTGAAGCTCAGAGCAAAACCCTACCTTTGGTCGTCAGGATCTCTCTCTAATTTTGGGATTTTAACGCTCAGGTATAAGCTGATGCCTTCTATAAATTTTTAACTGCTGTGATGAAGCTAGGGTTTACATGTGTTTGCTTATTTGTGATGTTGGTTTGCTGGGCATGGTTGCTTGCGGCACTTCCTTAGAATCTAGTGTTGTTGGATGTTGTTGGTTGTTGGTCTGTTGTTGTGATTTCTTAGAAGCTTGAGGCAATTTAGGAATTGGCTGATGTTTGTTGTTGGGTTGCTTGCGGGGATTGCATATAAATTAATTAACCTTTGGTGCAGCTGTATGTTGTTAGCCTAGTTTCAAATTTTGGTTGTTTCATTGCACATTGGTGCAGCTGTGAACTTTGAGAAACACATCTGATTTTTGACAAGGTTCAAATTTTTTGTGGGGCAGTGCACATTGGTGCAGTTGTGGACATGGAGAAACAAATGGGTTATTTTACCTAGTGTCAAGTTTTTGGTGTTTCAAGTTTAAATTTATGTTGGTTCAATGAACATTGGTGCAGCAGTGCAATGGGAGAACCAAATTTGATTTTTTGCCTAGCTTCAATTGTTGGTTGGTTCATTGCACATAGGTGCAGCTGTGAAGTTTGAGATACAAATGTGATTTTTGCCAAGTGTAAATTTTTTTTGGGTCAGTTCACATAGGTGCAGCAGTGCACTTTGAGATACAAATGTGATTTATTACCTAGGTTCTAGTTTTTGTTGTTTGGTTGCACATTGGTGCAGATGTGAACTTTAAACAACACATGTGATTTTTAATCAAGCTTTTTTGGTTTTGGTTGGTTCAATGAACATTGGTGCAGCTGAGGACATGGAGATACAAATGTGGGATTTTACCTAGTGGCAAGTTTTTGTATTTTCATTGCACATTGGTGCATATGTGAACGTAGAGATACACAAGAGATATTTTTCCCCAGTTTCAATTTTTTTGTTGGTGCAATGAACATTGGTTCAGCAGTGCAATGGGAGAAACAAATGTGATTTTTTGGCCCTTGCTTAAATTTTTGGGTGTTTCAGTGCACAATGGTGCAGATGGGAACTCTGAGATACACATGTGATTTATGCGAAGTGCCAATTTTTTTTGGGGTCATTGCACATTGGTGCAGCAGTCCAATATGAGATATTTATGTGATTTTTTGCCCAGTTTCAAGTTTTTGTATTTCCATTGCACATTGGTGCAGATGTGAAATGTGAGATACCCGGTGATTTTTTGCCAAGTTTCATTTTTTGGTTTTTTCATTGAACATTGGTGCAGATGTGGAAAGTGAGATAAAAATGTGAATTTTTTGCCAAGTATCAAGTTTTTGTTGTTTAATTGCACATTGGTGCAGCTGTGATCTTTGAGATACACAAGTGAAAGTTTTGCCCAGTTTCAATTTTTTGGTTGCCTCAATGAACATTGATTCAGAAATGCACTGGGAGCAACAAATGTGATTTTTTGCCTTGCTTCAATTTTTGGTTGTTTCATTGCAGATTGGAGCAGGTGTGAACTTTGAGATACACATGTGATTTTTTATTTTGTACCCAGTTACAATTTTGGGGGGGGGGGGGGGCCATGCACAGTGGTGCAGCTGGGCACTGGGAGTAACAAATGTGATTTTTTGCCTAGTTTCAATTTTTAGCCCAATGATGATGATAGATACAATATCCATTTGGGAATTGGAAATGGAAAAAATATGTGGATATAGGCTGGATGGTTCCACTATCTCTGCGTGTGTGATATGTGAAGGAGCAACTGCTTATGACCACCATGATTTATTGGTAACGTAACTTTCTTCCTGAGGGCTTATTAATCACTTATGTATCTCACAGTGCACAGCAGCACCAATGTGCAATGAACCCAAACAAAAATTGAAACTGAGAAAAAAATCACATTTGTATCAGCCCAAGGATGAAGAACAAATATTGATCAATTTGTCCCTCGGTTAAGTAGAAAAAGTTGTATGAGGTGTGAAGGTTCATTCATAATGAGCAACCGCCTAATACATAATGAATGCTTTAAAAAATGTATACCTGAGGGCTGAGATACAAATGTGAATTTTTTACCTAGTTTCAAGTTTTTGATGATTCATTGCACATTGGTGCAGATGTGAACTTTGAGATACACATGTGATTGGTAATTTTTTACCCAGTTTCAATTTTGGCTGGGTCAATGCACATTGGTGCAGCTAGGCACTGGGAGTAACAAATGTGAGTTTTTGCCTAGTTTCAATTTTTTGCCCAATGATGATGATCGTTACATTATCCATTTGTGCAGTGCATATGGAAACAATATGTGGATATAGGCTGGCTTGTTTCACTATCTCTGCGTGTGTGATATGTGATGGAGCAACTTCTTATGACCACCATGATTTATTGTTAACTTAACTTTCTGCCTGAGGGCTTAAAGAATCACTTATGTATCTCAAAGTGCACAGCAGCACCACTGTGCAATGAACCCAAAAAAAATTGAAACCGGGCAAAAAATCACATTTGTATCAGCCCTATGATGAAGAACATATATTGATCAATTTGTCCCTCGGTGAAGAAGAAAAAGTTGTATGAGGTGTGAAGGTTCACTCATAATGAGCAACCGCCTAATACATAATGAATGCTTTAAAAAATGTATACCTGAGGGCTTAGATACCAATGTGATTTTTTAACCTAGTTTCAAGTGTTTTCTTTAGTCATTGCCCATGGGTGCTGCTGTGAACAATGAGATACATATTTGATTTTTATCCAGGTTCAATTTTTTGGTAAATTGCACAATGGTGAATCTGTTCACTGTGACATACATAAGTGATTTTTGCCAATGTTCTGTTTTTTCTGGCTCATTGCACATTAGCTGTGCACCCCTGTTTCAATTTTTGTTGTGTCAATGCAAAATGGTGCAGCTGTGCAATGTGAGGGAATGTTGTGATTTTTGACCAGTTTCAATTTTATGTTGGGTCCAGTGCACATTGGTGCAGCTTTGTTTCGGATTTTTTACTTCATGTCAACTTGTTGAATTTGGGGGTTTTCTTATGCTATTATAGCCTCAAAGATGAGTGTTGCTTTTTGGGATTTTTCTTTGGTAATTTTGGCTATCTTTTTACAATGGTTGGTGCATGCCTCCAAGCTTATAGAAGCTGTTTTGGGATGTTATCTCAATGGTTACTCATATGTAGCATGGTAGGTATATAATTAACAGTAAATATATGTGTTATTCAATTAAGGGTGACATGGATACACAAGGAGACCATTCGGGGTGTGATTTATGTACCGCCGCCGCAGCCACAATAACGTTTGTCGTACTAGCCTTACAATTGGACAATTCCGCTAGGCCCGACCCTATACCAAGAGAGCCCTCAGCTATGCGGGATCTGCATAGAAAATCCCACATGCAGAGAATTTTGTGGGGATCTGAAAGTAGTTGTTTGCACTACCTACGTATGCGCAGACATGCTTTCATGAATCTTGCATCATTAATGCGCCAGCGTGATCTTCTCAAGGACACTATTCATGTATCCGTAGAGGAGCAGGTGGCCATGTTCCTGCATATGGTAGGGCACAAGTCAAAAAATAGAGTAATGCAAGTGGATTTCATAAGGGGAGGGGGGACAGTTAGCCGTTATTTTAACAAAGTAATGGCGGGACTGTGTGCACTGCGGGATATGTTCGTGAAGCAAGCCCCGAATGAGACGCCGCCGGAGATACTCAATAATCCAAATTGGTTCCCTTATTTTAAGGTACGTGTGAGTATATGTATATGTGGCAGTCTAATAAGGATCGTTTTTGGGATTGCACAATGGTCACATTTAATATGTTGTAGGACTGCATTGGGCTCATTGATGGGACGCACATAGATGCCACGCTACCAGCAAGGCTCGTACCCCGCTTTCGAGGGCGAAAGGGGGTGACGCAAAATGTGCTTGCAGCTGTTACACCAAACAAAAGATTCACATACGTACTGGCCGGGTGGGAAGGATCCGCAAATGATTTTACGGTCTTGAAAGATGCATTGTCTTTACCCCCCCACTGGGGCTGCGAGTGTATGAAGGTAATATAGATAAATTTCCATATAAATTTATATTACCTTTCTTAGAAACCGGCTGAAAGCGGATGAACGTATACTTGGTTTATTTGTTTGACTGTAGGTAAATATTACCTTTGCGATGCTGGATATACTACAATGCCAGGATTCATATCTCCATACAGGGGAGTTAGGTACCATTTGAAGGACCATACTGATCGGGTTCCGCAAAATCGACGAGAGCTATTCAACCTACGCCATTCTACATTAAGATCAAAGATAGAGTCCACTTTTGGTATCCTAAAGAACAAGTTTAAAATCTTGACATCCAAACCGCACTACCCATTCAAGACACAGGTCGCTACCGTCCTATCGTGCACTGTTTTGCATAACTACATCCAAATTGCAGATCCTCATGACCCCCACCTTAATGAAGAAAGTGATGGTGTTGAGGAGGAAACAGAGGGTATCGATGAGAGGGATGACGATGTCATTGATCTATCCCAACAGGGGACTGTTCGAGAACAAACCGAACAACGGGATAGATGGAAAATGCGCAGGGAGCAGATGGCTTGGGATATGTGGGTGGACTACTGTAGCATAAATAACAACGGGAACACTGAAGAGCATGGCCTATGAGTTTGTCGTAGTATTTGCTTACCTTGTCTGAACAATTTACTTATGTCCTTGATTATTGCATTACGGTTGGTGTGTTTAGTATAACAATAGTTGCATGCGTTGGGTGATCGTTGTAATCATTTATAATTCTGTATTTTTCCAGCATTCGGCATCATTTCACTGCTGTTTAATGTAAAATTATGTGGTTTAATTTTCAGAATATTGATGTTGTAGGGATGGAAGGCTCTAAAAAATCAGGGCATGGGGGCGAGCCATCCCCGGATGGGAGTGAACCGATGTATCACGTATATGAAAATCATTATGGGACACAACGTGGAGAGGCCGAAAGGAGGGTGGAACCCCTCCTCAACCGGCCAATTCCTATGCGGGTTCCTCATAACCCCTACCAAATGCTTGGGTTCCAATCTGGTGCAGCTGGAATGCCGTATCAACAGTATGGAACTTACAGCTTGCCATTGCAAATGCCCATCTCCCCTCCAATGCAAATGCCCATGTCTCCTCCAATACAAATGCCCCTGTCTATGCCCTCGCAAAGTGGCCATGGGTATATGCATATGCTACAAGGGGGAGACATCCCCAATTTCAGACCCCCCTCGTCTCATGGTGCATTCGCGATGCACACGCCACCAAGTGGCACTGAAAGAACACCCGGCAGTGACTCCTCGAGGAAGTCGAGCCGGCGTAGTGAGGATGCCGAGGGGTCTGTCTCAAGTCCAAGCAAAAAGCTGAAGCAACCATCCTCTTCGTCACAGCAGAACAAAATTTGGAAGCCCGAGCACGATGCCACCCTTATTCCATTGCTAGCTGATCTTGCACGTCAGGGCCTTAAGGTCGATAAGACCTTTAAAGGGGCCGCCTTCAATGCAGCTGCAGCGGAAATCAATAAAACTCATGGGACGTCGTTCACTAATGGTAATGTGAGGAACCATATGAAATCATTGAAGACACGTCTCAAGGATGTATACTCTTGCATGGAAATGAGCGGTGCGGGCTGGGATGCTGAGAAGCAGATGATTGAGCTGGATCAGGAGACTTTTGACACGTGGGCGGCGGTAATTACTTCTATCTTATACATAGTCTCACTGCGAGAACATAAAATATAAATATGAATATGGTATATTCATATATTATCTGCTACTCGTTCAGGCGAACCCTCGGAAGCGTGCGTATGTCAACCAACCAATACCATGGTTTGATGATCTGGTTGTCATCATTGGGGATGACGCTGCTAGGGGGGATATGTCATGTTCCTTGTTCGATAGCTTTGGAGGCCCATTTTCTGGAGGGGAAGGTGAGCCAGTAACGCCTGACCCTACACATATTCGTACTCCACCCCACGATGTCCCTGAGGACATACCCACCCAGGCGTCGACAGGAGAGTGTGCACATGGGGGGACAAGAAATACTACCCCACCCTCGCTGGGGAAGAAGAAACAGCGGCGATGCGCCGTGAGGGAGGACCCGGATGTAATGCGGGATATAGCAATCAATGTGAAAGAGGTCGCTGAGGCTATACGGACTGCACACTCCCATCCCCACTGGACGGAAACTCTTGCGGAGCGTGTGTACGAGTTTCATGAGTACCCTCCCCCCCTCCTGTTGAAGTTGTTTAAAGATCTTAGCATGAATGAGCTGGCGGGTCGTCAATTTTTGGCCGTGCCGCATACGAGTAGGAAGCTAATCCTTGAAGATTTAGTGGCACAAATGGAAAGGGAATTGAGGGACGCAGGTTATGGAAGCGGAGATGGCATCGGAAAGAAATGAGTCTGGGTGGGCCAAGTGGCATTTTGTTTCTGTTGGGATTAAGGGTCGATGGGAGCTTTGAAGGTGTTATATGGGTAAGGCTGAAACATTTTGGCATGGCTGAATGCAGCATTTTTTGTGGCATTTCTCGTAGATGCTTTTTGGGTGTTAATGTGGTAAATTTGGTCAAGGCTACTGGGTGTTCATGCAGTAATTATTTGCATTGCTTTATGGTTCAATTTTTTGTGTTCATGTTTGCTGCTTGGATTAGATTTTGGTATTTTATCTCCTTGTTGCAGGTTGTGAAAATATGAAACATAAGTGGATGGCTCCTATTTTTCAGTTTTGGTTTATGGCTCATTGTTGATGTTTCCCTATGGCCCAATGATGATGATAGTTACAATATCCATTTGTGCATTGGAAATGGAAAAAATATGTGGATATAGGCTGGATGGTTCCACTATCTCTGCGTGTGTGATATGTGAAGGAGCAACTGCTTATGACCACCATGATTTACTGTTAACGTAACTTTCTTCCTGAGGGCTTATAAATCACATTTGTTTCTCAAATTGCACAGCTGCACCAATGTTCAATGAACCAACAAAAATTGAAACTGGGTACAAAATCACATATGTATCAGCCCTATGATGAAAAACATATATTCATCAATTTGTCCCTCGGTTAAGAAGAAAAAGTTGTATGAGGTGTGAAGGTTCATTCTTAATGAGCAACCGCCGAATACATAATGAATGCTTTAAAAAATGTTTACCTGAGGGCTTAGATACCAATGTGATTTTGTGACAATTTTGAATTTATGTTGGTAATTGGCCATTGGTCATTTCTCGAGGAAAGCGAGACAGGAAAGTGAGTGAACAGTGAAGAATTGACGCGTGAATAGTGTCAAAAATACACTTTCCCCCCAACATTGGTTCAGCTGTGCACTGTGAGGTACAGATGTGATTTTTTGCCCAGTTTCAGTTATTTTTGGGTTCAGCTGCACATTGGTTCAGCAGTGCACTTTGAGTTACAAATGTGATTTTTTGCCCCTTTTCAATTTTTAATTTGGTTCAGCTGCACATTGGTTCAGCAGTGCCCTTTGATATACAACTCTGATTTTTTGCCCAGTATCATGGTTTTGTTGGTTCAGTGCACATTGGTGCAGCTGGGACTTGTGAGATACATATGTGATATTTTGCCCACTTTCACTTTCTTTGGGGTCAATTCACATTGGTGCAGCTGGGCACTAAAATGTGATTTTTTTTCCTAGTTTCAAGATGTTGTTTCATTTTAAATTGGTGCAGCTGTGAACTTTGTGATACATATGTGATGCTTTGCCAAGTGTCAATTTTTTTTAGGTCATTGCTCAAACCTGCAGCATTTGGCTTTTTTGATACATATGTGATTTTTGCAAAAAATCAATTTTTTGTTGGGTCACTCCACATTGGTTCAGCCGTGCATTTTCAGATACATATGTGATTTTCTGACCTGTTTCCAGTTTATGTTGGTTCATTGCACTTTGGTGCAGCTGGGAAATTTGAGAGACAAATGTGATTTTTTGCCCAGTTTCAATTTTTGTTGGGTTAATCCACATTGCTGCAGCTGTGCACTGGGAGAAACAAATGTGCTTTGTTGCCTAGTTTCAATTTTTGGTTGTTTCATTGCCCATTGGTGCAGCAGTGCACTGGGAGATACATAGGTGATTTTTTCCCACTTTCAAATTAATTGTTGGTTCATTGAACATTGTTTCAGCAGTGCATTTTGAGATACAAATGTGATTTTTTGCCCAGTTTCAATTTTTGTTGGGTCAATCCTCTTTGGTGCAGCTGGGCACTGGGAGAAACAAATGAGCTTTGTTGCCTAGTTTCATTTTTTTGTTGTTTCATTGCACATTGGTGCAGCAGTGCACTGTGAGAGAAATAGGTGATTTTTTCCCACTTTCAAATTAATTGTTGGTTCATTGAACATTGTTTCAGCAGTGCAGTTTGAGATACAAATGTGATTTTTTGCCTAGTTTCAATTTTGTGTTGGTTCATTGCACATTGGTGCAGCTGGGCCCTGGGAGATACAAATGTGATTTTTTGCACATTTTCAATGTAAGGTTGGCTCATTGCACATGGGTGCGGCAGTGAACTGTGAGATACATATGTCTAGTTTACACCATTTCAAATTTTGTAGGGTCATTGCACAGTGGTCCAGCTGTGAACATATTGAGATACATATGTGCTTTTTACCCAGTGTCAAATTTTTTTTGGGTCATTGCAAATTGGTGCAGCTGTGCACTGTTAGCAACATATGAGATTTTTTGCCCAGTTTAAATTTTTTGTTGGGTCCTTGCACTTTGGTGCAGCTGGTCACTGGGAGATACATATGTGATTTTCTGCACAGGTTCACATTTTTTTTGGTGCATTTCACAGTGGTTCAGCTGTGATCAGTGAGATACATGTGTTTTTTTCCCATTTTCAGTTTTTTTTGTCGCTTTGCCCATTGGCGGATCCTAGCCCAATGATGAAGATAAGCAGCTGATACCCTTGACCCGTGGTTATGATAAACTAGGTGGTTATAGGCTGGATGGTTCCTTTGCCAATGAGTGGGAGAGATGTGCTGGAGCAACTGCGTATGTCCACCATGATTTAATGAAAAATTAACTTTCTTACTGAGGGCTTATGTATAACATACACACAAACACCACCAATGAGCCATGAACCTAAAACTGCCCCTATGCGCCATTCACATATGTTTCTGCCCGAAGATGATGAATAAATATATACAGATGTTGTTGGATGATGCCACCTCTTCTTTATTCCTGCTTTTGCTTTGTTTCGTTCCGGTATTTGCGTTCTCTATGTTACGATATTTCCTTTATCTTTTTCTTATGATTTAAGCCAGCTAATGTGCCTCATTCGAGGGTGCGGTAACTGTCTGTAGGTACGCTGCTTCCCCCATTTTTCATGTCATTGGTATATCTCTTTAAATCATTATTCACGCTAATATTTGTTATTTCTTGCAAGGTTAAAATGAGCACCGGTTCCAGCTCTTCTATTCAATCTAGACCCAGATTTGCTGCAGGCGGGGAGTTGGCGGCTGATGATGATGACTGCAAGATTTGCTACTGTCGGCTCAAGGTTGCCAGGCGGACTTCATGGACCAGAAAAAATCCCGGGAGGCGCTTTTGGAGCTGTCCATCCCGAGTGAATGGATGCAACTTCTACGAATGGAAGGATCCACCTCACTCCGACTGGTCAACCTATGTGATACTTCAGTTGCTGGATGAGATTGAAAGAGGCCCCACCAATGCTCCATCTTCCACAGCGTTCTCGGATCGGCGGCTTTTAGAGATAGATGGCCGGTTGGCCTCGCTCGTGGGGCGATTTGAGCGGACATCGGTGCGAATGGACACCGTGAAGTGGGTTTTGTTTACGCTCCTAGGGTTGATGTTAGTTGTGTTATTGTTGATTATACACAAGAGCGGTTGATGTTGGGTTGGGTACAATGTTACTCTTTATTAATGGTTGTTTGTTCTGCACAATGAGACTGTAATATGTTTACTATAAGTATTTTGTATATTTTTGATGTTCATGGGTTATGTTACCTACGAAAGTGATTTCGGTTGTATGCTTTCGATGCACCTCATTTGTAATTTTTACATTTTATGACTGGTGGTAATGCAATTGACTACCCCATTCGGGTGCTTATAACCTAATTACTGCCATCGTTTGTATTTAATTGACCAGTAATGAATTTAATTAATTCTTTTTTTATTTAAATTCGGTTATTTACTATTTATTTTTGCTACATTCGATATACTTATGCGTATTTAGTAGATATTTACTTAATAGTTAATAGTTAGTTATTTACTAGTTATTAGTTTAATTTAATAGAAGAGTTTCTACTTGGGAGATACATAGGGGGTTATTCTCACCTCATAACACCATAACCAACTACCAACAATCCTCATCCAACTTTCCCAAACACACAATTTACCAAAGAAACACAAAACTTTACTATGGGCCCCACATACAAATCCCAAAACAACTTTCCCACCCACTTTCCTAACAAAGAAACACAAAACTCTATTTCTCTCACCTCAGGAATCCACAATGGATTTACTATTCACAACAGTAAATCCCAAACAACTTTCAACCAAAGAAACAGGCCCTTAGTCTCCTTGAATACAGATATATTAATAATTAATTACTGACGAGTGTCCGAGCCTGCTTTCAAATCTCAAATCTGAGAAGCCATCCAACTTTTCAGTGAGTTTAAAAGCATGGTACATCCTACAAGAATCACGTAATATCTGAAGAAGCCGGTTCACGGCAACCACCGCAACCGGTTAGGGCATGTTCTTCTGCAAGATTGTTGGCCTGGATTTCTTATTTTGACACTATTCATCGGAAACCAAGTTTGTTTTCGTATATGTTGTTCTTTTGTCTTCGTGAGATTGCTCGGATTACAATCCGAGGTGACGCACGTCAGAGGAATCCCAGCGGCCAGAACGAAATCGGAGCAAAATCACGGGATTCTCACAAAATTGGGCCCCTCCTCTCTCCTTTCAACCAATAGGAATGCTCCTATTTATTTATTTATTTTTCTGAACGGTAACCGAGAGGCTTTTGAGGATGGCTATTTGCACTTTGAGATTAGTATATTCGTACTCATTTAATCATTTTAATTATTAATTATGTTATGAATCAACTGCTGAGGGGAGAGCCCTCAGGTTTATATTTATAGCCAAAGGGGAGAATACAAGTGGGCTTATACAGATATGGGCCCAAACAATTGGGTTGGCCCAATAACTCATCCAACCCAGTAAATACCCATTCACAACACTCCCCCTTATCCAGCCATAGTTGTGGACCCTGCTCATGAATACTTCAGGATTCTGAGCCTGCATGGGTCTCACATGGGGTGGATACTTCAGGATCCTGAGTTGGTGAGATTTGCCTCGTTAAAACCTTTGGCTATGGAAAACCCAGTGGGAAAAACCATAGTTAAGGAAAAAGAGTGCAAACGCTCTTTAACTCCCCCTGATTTGTACAAGTGACTCTGCTCATGAATACTTCTAGATTCTGAGCGTCACTGAGGGGTGGATACTTCGGGATCCAGAGTTGATTTGATTTGCCTCGTTAAAACCTTTGGCTGTGGAAAACCCAGTGGGAAAAACCATAGCTAAGGGAAAAGAGTACAAATTCTGTCAACTCCCCCTGATCTGTAAAAGCTCTTAGGCTTTCAGATCTCGTAGGCTTATCTCCTCACTCCTATTTACAATATTCCGAAAATGTACACAGATTACAAATTTTGTCACCATCAAGCAGCTGCTGAATCCAGAAACTCTGGAGAGGTGTGCTAAGTTTCGTCGCCTCTGATGTGGTCTTCAGACTATATGGTCAGCTCCACGGAACCAGCCTCTATCCCAGTCGTCACTGGGATGTGATGTACCACCAGGCGCCTTTAAATACACCATTGGTTTGATTCTGGAATGGTGAGGATCTCGGAATTATAGGATGATGTTGCCTTCATAAGTTGCTTTGCATATTTGCAGTAGATGGTCATCCCATTGTTGGTACCTGTTCTGTGATTTCACAGTATAGGGACCGGACCTGTAACCTGCATTTGCACAAATATTGGAGGATGCTACTATAATTTGTAAGTCCAAATCTTTCGACCCTTGGAGGAAGCGCAGAAGGCTTGACTCCGGTCTAATGGCCCTAGTGAGGTGCCAACTATCTCTGGCTAATGAGTTAACTGCAACTGCTATATCGGGACGCGTGCAGTTTAGCCAGGAGTGCATGATTGCACTTAGATGAGGGACTTTAGGACCAGTTATATCCTCCCCCTCTTCCAGCGATCGGAAGGGTTCTTTTTATACATCCAGTAAGTGTACCACCGTAGGTGTACTTTGGATGACTCTGGTCCTGTTAATTTCTCCAACGCACTTCTGAGCGTTTGTAACAGGATTCTATGAGCCATGACTTTATATTTGCCTAGGTCTTTTCATGTTTAAAAGTCAGGCTTGTACATTTATTTCGGTTTTCTCTTCAGGAGATCCGATGAGATGTTAGTTGTCTACAACTAAGATCTACAATCCTGTTCTTTGCACAGATGCAAAGACAACCTTCAGTAGGAATCATTGACTTGTCAAGTGATTCTCTTGGTTGTACATTTATTTATTATACTTATTGTTTCTTCATTTGAATAGACGTCCCGAAGTCTATTCAGGGCTTTTAAAGAAATGTGGAAATTATCTTTACAAGATATCCACGAAGGTATGCCGTCACAACATCCAATAACGGCATATCAAAAAATTTCCTTTGCCAAATCGTAAGGTATTCGCTTTTGATAACTTAGGGAGACAGATGCATCATTTATGAGACATGCTCATTTGAATTTGTTCGATCCCTAGTTTCAGCGAAGTTTTCCTTGGGCTATAGGTTGTACCGTATAGCATACGATTTTGTATTTATTTTTCTTATGTTAGCAATACTTTGTTTTATCCACAGGTTTGACACCTTTTGGTGTCTGGACTTCAGGTCCGAACATTTCACGTTTCATAAGTGAGTCCAGCTCATCTTTTATTGACACGTTCCACGTTTGGCCAATCTCTACGTTTGCCTTCTAGCAACGGAGTGTGGAACGATAATTTATAAACATCATCGCCATTGCGATGTATATGGCAATATGATACGTGAATACATTGTCGACAATTTTTGTTCTATCTGTCCAACACCTCCCCAGTACGTACAACATTTACTTAATTTCACTTTTTCCCGGCAATTCCTCTGCAGTGGATTCCGGGAAGGGTGATGGTGTGGACAGGAGCTCATTGTCCTGTGGTAGTATTGTCTTAAGGTCTCCAGGAGTTTCTTGTCCTAGGAGCCTGGTGGTCTGCCTCTTTTCTGTTGAGGATCAGCCACTTCTGCTGCTGGTGGATTGCATCCATTCTCGGGGATGTCAATCCTAGCTGGAGTTTTTACAGCAGGGATGTGTGATCTGACAATCTTCTGGTTGTCAATAAATGATTCCGGTAATTGGTAGACAATTTTCTGTATGTGGAGGATCTTCGGGATCTCATCGACACATTATATTGTTACCGGATCATAGTGGGTCAAACTTTTTGTATCCCACGTTATAATTTTCTTCGCGCCAGATTTTCTAGTATCTGGGCCTATTTTTGGGAAACTCGTCTCATCGAGATCACAGTCTTCAAGATATGCCTTAAATGCGTCCCCCGTTTGGGGTTCTAGGTATCTTATAAGTGAGGGTGAGTCAAACCCTGCATGGATACCTAGGCGATGTTGAGTACCGTTTTGGTCCTCTTTGGTGGTGCAATGGGGATTTAAGACTGCGTGACCGAAGATTCTCAGATGAGAAATGTTCGGTGGCATTCCATATGCAAATTGCATTGGAGACTCTGACCTCCAGAGGGTCTTATTTTCATTTACGATGCAGCATGCAAAGTTTGCATGTCCCCATGCATCCATAGGCAATCGGGATTTAATGGACGTTCAGTCCATTGGAGTCTACTTTTCAGTGACTCTGCCGACCCATTTTGGGTATGAACATGCGACACTTGTATGTTCATTTTCAATTCCCGTTGATTGGCAGTACTCTTGAAAAGACTGGGAGGTATATTTCCCAACATTAACCAGACTTATTTACAACATTTTATTGTCTGGAAAATGTGCCCGCAACATTTTTATTCTTGTGCCAATAGCTTTTGGAAAAGCTAAGTTGCGGGTCTTGTAGTAGACATACGTACGAATATTCTGAGGATGCATTTATCAGTACAATGAAATACTAAAATAGCCCACCAGGGGTGGTGGATTTTATCCACATCTGTCTCCTTGTATTCTTTTTGAGGAAGCGTGGAGATCCTTTTTCAACTTTTCGTGGAGATGGCCTTGTAATTAATCTTCCCTTATAGTAAGGGATGCGAGGGAATTTTCCCTTCTGAAGAATCTTCTGGTTCTTCAAGTCATACCCATAGGATAAGATGCTGTGCATCACAAATCCAGGGTGGCCAAGTCCAACATGCCAGAGTAAAAACTCGGCTGATGTAGGGCACTTCAGGTGCTCCGTTTAATTCTGCTTCCTTTCTCCGAATCTTCGTATGGTAGAGGCCTATAAGGCTCTCAAAACGTTCAAGTGTGGATTTTACTCCTTTTTCTTGAGACGTTGCATACGGTAATTTTTCATTTACATTTGCTGTTTCCAAGTGGGATCCGTTGAAACGGATGTCCTTGAAACTTAGAAAGTTTCTTTTTAGAATTCGGAGGGATTAGTGCATCCATTATTTTTGTGTCGTTTGGGGGCAACTGTGTTGCATTCCCTGGATTTTCAATATAGCCCTGATATTGGGCTTTGTATTGATAGAAATCGTACGTGTTTATTGTCTACTAAGCATTTATGAGAGCAGTTTCAAAAGATAAAACGTATCGGCACATGCATATTTAGATAAACATTTTCATTTATTGTCTACTAAACATTTTCATTCAGAACAAATTTCATAATTAAAAATGCTCTCATAAATTATTCTCAAAACAAATTGCTAAGATAAAAATAAGGGCTAATCAAGCAAGTCATCATTTTCGAAGTTGTCAGCTGAAAACTTGACTGGAGCATCAGATGTCATCAGGTTTGTTTCAACTTTATTTTTCTTGTTCTTTTTATACAAATCCTGGAGATGATGCGGAGTTCGGCACACTCTGGACCAGTGGCTTTTCAAGCCACAATTGTGGCACTAGTCTTCACATTCCCTCTTGGGTGGAGGTGAATTATTTTTGTCATTTCTGTGCCACGTGAACTTCTGCTTATTTCGCTGCTGCTGTACATGGCCCTTGACATTTTTCTGTTGACCCCCCTTCTGTGGTCTTTCTTTTCTTTTATTATCTCTCTTCTTTTTGAAGGAAGAGAAATAGTGAGCTTCTGGTGGGGGCAGTGCCGGGGAGCGTATATTGTGAGTGGAGAGAAGAAGCTCTCTGTTTTACTCGGCCATGAGTAAACATGACGGCAGCTCGGAATACTTGGTGAACTTGCGTTCACGGTATTGCTGCATGAGTATCGCATCTTTTTCATGGAAGGACGTATACGTCTTTTCCAGCATGCGATTTTCTGAGACTTTTTCACCACACAACTTCAGGCGTGAGGTGATGCTAAAAAGTGCTGAGTTGTACTCAGCAATGGACTTAAAGTCCTGTAGTCTCATGTTCTCCCACTCATATCGTGCCCTTGGGAGTATAACATCTTCCTGATGTTTATACCTGTCCACAAGGGCGGTCTATAGCTCAAGTGGATCTTTGACCGTAAGGTATTCAGCCTTTAAGGTCTTGTCCATATGGCGGCGAATATAGGTGATGGCTTGTGCCTTCTCTATATCGCTAACATTTTCTTTTTCAGTCATAGCAGCGATGAGGGACTTTGCCAAAAGGTGAAACTTTACATCTAGCTGCCAGCTTAGATAGTTTCTACCTGATTCTTCCAGTACTTCGAAATTAACGCTTGCAATATTAGCCATTTATCTAGCAGAGCACAAACATGCATGAATTAATAATTAATTCAGAGAAAACATTTTCATGCGGAGGCAATATTTAACGAAAAACTAAATGTGAGGATCGGCCAGTCCCACAAGAAAGAGTCCAAAAAAGTCCACAGTCCAAATTATACAAATTTGCAGCTTAAAGAAAATGAAAATACAACTTTGGAAACCCCGTGGGTCCCATTTGATATCTCCATCTTCAAGCGTGGCCTCCGTCTTCATGGAAGTTGGTCTTCTTTCTTTGACATTTACATAAATTCCTCACTACAATTTCTCTCAAAAATAAAAGAAAAGTGCGGGAAATAAACTGTGGGACTAAACGGCCGATCCAAAAACCACATTTAGCAATTCATGCAGAAATATTGTGCTCATCAACATTTTCATCAGACATTTTTATCACAGGCATCACAGGCATTTAATATTCGCAGAGATGGATAGATAATTTAAACACTTAATAATTATTGGACCACTGGGCAACGTCATACACCGTTAGGTTACTAACGGCAGAGCGGTCGCATGATCTTCCTAATTATTAAGTTTTAAATACAATGCACAACCACGCATATAATATCCAACAGAATATACCAGAGATGCAAAGCATGTAAATCTGATTTTTGCAAAAAAAAAAATCATCACAATGCAAAGGTTGTAAATTGAACGGGTTTAATCAATTAAATTGATTAAGAGCCCAAAATAAACATTTTCTTTGTCAGAGGAAAAAGATTTCCTCATCATCCCAAAAGCCCCCCCAAGAATCCCCAAAAAGTCCTCGCCTGCCCGATATTTGTCCCGTAATTTACCGTGATTTTTCACGAATATTTTGCTCTTAAAACCCCTTTAAAATAAATTTTTAGGCTAGCAAGTTGCCTTATAAGGCTTGTTAATAGCCTTTGCCTCCCCCAATTTTTTTTTGATAAAACAGACTGCGGATCTGAAGCCCGCAGTCGGCCTATGGGCTTCAGGCCCATAGGATTTTTTTTAAATATATATATAGAAATCTGTGGGCCTGAAGCCCACAGATCTGATGTGGGCTTCAGGCCCACAGATCTGTATTTATTTAATTTTTTTTAAGAAGTAATTGGCATGTGGGCCTGAAGCCCACAGCCGGCCTGTGGGCTTCAGGCCCACAGGCTTTATCACATTTTTTTGTCTCACGGGTTAGGGTTTGGGGGGGCCGGCGCGGCCGCCGCCCCCCGCAGGGGGGCGCGGCCGCGGAGGCCGCCCCTGCAGGGGGGAGCAGCCGGGGCCGCCCCCCTGCAGGGGGGCGCGGCCTCGGGGGCCGCCGCCCCCTGCAGGAGGGGCGGCGGGGGCCGCCCCCCTGCAGGGGGGGCGGCGGGGGGGGTCGCCCCCCTGCAGGGGGGGGCGGCGGCGGGGGCCGCCCCCCCTGCAGGGGGGGGGGGGCGGCGGCGGGGGCCGCCCCCCCTGCAGGGGGCGGCGGCCAGGGTGGTGAGGGGGGTTTTTCCGGCGAGGGGGGGTTTTGGGGGGTCCGGTGACGGGTAGCCGCCGGAGGGTTCAAAAATAGGGGTTTTACCCCAAAAATTGAGTTTTTGGGATGAAAAATCCATCGTTTTCAAGGCGACGATGAATCCACATGATGATCTTGCGAGATCTAGGGGAGGGGCAATCATACGTATGATTAAAAATATCGTTTTTAGTGTATTTACATCTATATCCGTCCTCCGGATATAGCGACGGTTGCTCGAAGCCCTACGCGGATGACGACCCTTGATGAAGGAAGCCTTGCACCGCGCTCGTGGATCTCCCGTCTCGCCTTCGCCTACGCCTTCGCAACGAACGAAAAAAATTTGTGGAAAATTTAGAGGCTCGTGCTGATAACGTGTTATGAATCAACTGCTGAGGGGAGAGCCCTCAGGTTTATATTTATAGCCAAAGGGGAGAATACAAGTGGGCTTATACAGATATGGGCCCAAACAATTGGGTTGGCCCAATAACTCATCCAACCCAGTAAATACCCATTCACAACAAATTAGATATTGTATTAATTAATTTATTTATTTTAGCATTTAGTTTAGGTGTAAATAGCACAAATTAACCTTCAGTGGACCACACACCACTTTATTCATCCATCTTTCTTCAACGAAAAGAACACACTACACGGAGTGGGACCCACCTCAACTTTCCAACTCCACTTTCCAACAAAAGAACACACCACACACCAATTTCTCTCTCATCAGATTCCACCCTTTCTCAACTTTCCCAAATATACTTTCAAGCAAAAGAACAGGCCCTTAATCGACTTGTAAGGAAACAAACTTTAGCCAAAAAAAAATGATAGAAACGGGAAAAATATATCGCAGGGTCGAATGCCATTCCTTTGCTGAAATGATACCGCTGGTTTTGGCCGAAAATAACATCGAATACATGCGTGGATGACAGAGAGCCAGGATTCATACGATTCTACAAACCAAAAAAGGGCTATGCCGTGTACCTTGGGAAAGTGATCAATTTTGTTGTAATCGGTCCTTTGAAACTTGCACGAGCCCATGCGTAACGGGAAAGACACGACCAATTAGAACATTCCCCGGTCCAAGGGGTAAATGCCTGAAAGAGATTTGGTTTCCACACGAAGACGACGAAGAAAAAGTTAGCCATCCTATTGCAGATAGACTAACAATCTAGTTGAACCAAGACTAGCCATGCATTGTTGAACAGATCAAAGGGGAAGTAAGCTTACAGTGGGTGTCCACATTGATATACGTACGTCAACGGTCAACACGTCGTCGCCCGCCATGGCCCATGAGCAGGGCTTTGATTGCTATTTGATACCCTCCAAAGTCTCCCCATTTTCATTCATCTCGAACGCCATCTTCTCAAAATCAAAAACAAACATAGTTGTTCCATTAGCCTCGTAACCGAAATCAATGGCGGCTGCTGATCCTTCTCGCCTCTTTTCCTACATCCCAGCAATTCTCTCCTCTTTCCTCTTCATTGCTGTTGCCACTGCACAAAAGGTCCCCTACCACCTCACGTCCTTCTCCGTTGCCGCCTCCCCATGGCTCCCCTCTGCTAACATCACCCTCCTCTCCCCAAAAGACCACACATTTGCCGCCGGATTCCGCCGCTCCGCCTCCAATCCCTCCCTCTACGTCTTCGCCGTCTGGGTCCGAATCTCCCGTCCTAAAACCATCATCTGGTATCTCAACCCCAATAGTCCCGTCTCTGCCTCCACCCCTCTCGCAATCAATCCGAACGGCACTCTCTCCCTCCTTGACTCCTCCGGCCGCAACCTCTTCAAACCACCTCCTGTCTCCCCAAAAACCGCGACTCTCTCGATCGGCGACGATGGAAATCTCGTCTTCGGAAATTGGAGTAGCTTTGCGTTTCCTACTGATACGATCATGCCGAATCAACCAATCCGTTCCAATGGCACCACTCTGCAGTCGGGCAAATTTCAGTTTGTCAATGCTAGCGCTCTGGTGTTCGACAATTCCACTTCGGAGAGCTACTGGACAACACAAAGATTGGTCAATCTCACCTCCGACGGCAACCTTTTTGCGGATGGAGGCAACAACAATTACATCATGTCGGATATCAATCAGATTGCCCTCCGGAGGCTGACTCTGGATTCGGACGGCAACCTCCGGGTTTACAGCCTTAATGCCACAAGGGGCAATTGGAAGGTCGTGTGGCAGGCGATTCTGGAGCTCTGCACGATTCGAGGGACCTGCGGGGTTAACGAGATTTGTATGCCGAATGGCAACGCAACCGCCTGCGTCTGCACACCTGGCTATAGAAAGGCTGCCTCGGGCAGCGGATGCGAGCGAAAATTGCCTTATCTCCCTTCCAGCAAATTCTTGAGGCTTGATTATGTGTCTTTTCAAGGAAATGATGACATGCTCGACCTTACACCAGCCAATTTCGATGCGTGCCAATCGAAATGTTTGGCAAATCCAAACTGCGTCGCGTTTAGCTACAAGTTCAACGGCCAGCGGACATGCTTCAACCGTTTCAACAGCCTCCGGTTCGGCTACTGGTCGCCAGCCAGCGAGAAATCGGCGTTCATCCGAGTATCTAGCTCGGAACCGGATGACAAAAATTTCACCGGGATGACCTCCATGATCGACACCGTGTGTCCGATCAACATCAGCCTCCCGGTTCCGCCCAAGGAGTCAAAGACCACTGTCAGGAACCTGGCAATCATCGGAACATTGTTTGCCTTGGAGCTTCTTGCTGGTGTTCTCTCCTTCTGGGCTTTCCTAAGGAAGTACTCTAAGTACCGTGACATGGCCCGAACCTTTGGACTGGAATTCTTGCCCGCCGGAGGGCCCAAGAGGTTCTCATACGCCGAGCTCAAGGCCGCAACCAAGGACTTCACGGATGCCCTCGGAAGCGGAGGATTCGGAGTCGTATACAAGGGCCAGCTTCCAGATGGCCGTACCATTGCCGTCAAGCGGTTAAAGAACGGTGCCGGTGGGGTTGAGGCTGATTTCTGGGCGGAGGTCACAATCATTGCGAGAATGCACCATCTAAATCTTGTTCGTATGTGGGGATTCTGTGCCGAAAAGGAGCAGCGGATGCTCGTATACGAGTACATCCCCAATGGCTCCCTCGACAAATTCCTCTTCCAACAGGAAGCCGCAGGAAACCAAGATCCGCAGGCTGGAGACGATGATGCCGCCCTCCTGAGGCGAACACCGGCCTTGGATTGGAACATTCGATACAGAATCGCGCTTGGAGTAGCACGGGCGATTGCTTACCTGCACGAGGAGTGCCTCGAGTGGGTGCTGCACTGTGACATCAAGCCTGAGAACATACTGTTAGAGGACGACTTCTGCCCGAAAGTATCAGACTTTGGCCTCGCGAAACTGACAAACAAGAAGGATATATTCACCATGAGGATAAGGGGAACCCGTGGCTATATGGCACCGGAGTGGGTGACGCATAGAGAGCCAATCACTGCCAAGGCCGATGTTTATAGCTTTGGGGTTGTGCTGCTGGAGATCGTGTCGGGCATGAGATGTAGCAAGTTCCAGAGAGCTTCAGTGGAGAGCGAGGACTGGTTTTATCCGAGATGGGCATTTGAGAAGGTGTATGTAGAAAAGAGGGTGGAGGACATTCTCGACCCCGTGATCTTGGCGAGCTATGATGATCAGGCGCATTTTCCGATGGTTGAGAGAATGGTGAAGACGGCAATGTGGTGCTTGCAGGATCGAGCAGAGACTAGGCCATCAATGGGGAAGGTTGCAAAGATGCTGGAGGGGTCGGTGGAGATCACCGATCCTGAAAAGCCTTCCATTTTCTATCTCGATGAGTGAGCTCGATTGAACTGTTAACGTCAATGGAAAAAGGCCGAGCATCACATTCATGAGAACAGAAGTTGGGGGAGCTGTAAATTGCTTCGATCAAGATAAGAACTAGGAACAAATGCAGGCATCTTAAAAATTGTCTTGTAAAATATATTTTGGCTTGTAATCTTATGTTGATTGATAATTGCAGTTAACAAGCAACTGTGATTTGTAAATTTTTAACAATCACTGGCATGTTTAAGTATTCTGGTGACAATTAGAAGTACAGTCACACTCAGAATTGTTATGTTGATAAATATATTTTCGATCATACGAGTCTGTGATTTGGTACATTAAATTTTGATGGAGAAAAACACAATAACTGCAGAAATATTCAGCATAATACTCGTCTTGTCATGGAAAATAGTGACACATCAAAAAAAAAAAATAATGGACATAAATTGCTTTGGGGATAATAGTGTATCTGCTTAGATTATGCCTTCATCAATTTGACCCTTTATGAGCCCACTTAATCGTCTTCTAATATGTTTTAGCGTGTTACTGAAGGGACGCGGGTCTACACCTGCAGGCGGGCACGCGCCCATATTGTCTCACCTTAGCCGTGCGCGCCCCCACCTCGAACCCAATTGACCAGGTTTCTTATTAGTTGAGGGTATTTCAGTAATTGGGTTGAGATGGGGATTATTCTTAAGCGAGGGCTAGTCGTCGCTAATGATTTTTATGCTATTATTGATATTTGAGTGATTTCATAGAATAGACGAGTGCGGACGTCCTCACATTGGCGTCTTGGAAGGAGGATACGCCTATTTTGTATTCAATTATCTAGATTTGTTCTATTTTTCTCTATAAAGATTGCAACTTTGTTTCCGGATCTAACAATTTGGTATCAGAGCACGTGATGATCCATGGCGGCGCCGACGACGAGATCGACGAACAAGTTTGACACATTGGAGGGAAACTTCAATGGCGAAATTGAAGGGGTGAAAAGATCATTGATGGGAAACAAGGAGGCGATAAAATCGTTGGCGGATTCCATCAAACAATTGGTGGCGAATCAAGCGGATTCCATCAAACAATTGGCGGCGAATCAATCAAGGCACGAAGAACAATTAGCGGAGTTCATCTTCCAATTGTCGGCGAGCACCCAAGGCGAAGGAAACCCTAAATCGACATCAAAGGCGACACCTTTGAAGAAGGGGAAGGAGAAAGAAGAGGGTTTTAACCCGGATCGACCTTACGAGGAGTGGGAATTTTTACGAAGATGAAGACGAGGAGCCAGAGAGGATTGATTATCGCGAGGAAGTACGGCGAAAGGCGGCGGAAGCTCAGAGGGGGGGGGGGGCGACGGCCCTAGCCGCCCCTTTCAGGCAGCGCGACAGGAAGAAGGGGGCGGCCGAACCCCCAAAATCAGCGGGGGACTCGGCCACCCGCCAGAACAGGGTTGGGGACCCCCTCCCTCGACGACTTCCGGAAGGGCCGACGGAACCTTGTCGGCCCTCGACAGGGCCCGCCGATCCCGCCAGAGCAGCGGGAGGACCCGCCGGGCCTCCGGCAGCCTTGGCGAGGCCCGCCGGAGGACCAGCAGGCCAGGCGACCCCTTGGCAGCCGCCAGGGGGGCGACGAGCGCAGCAAGCCCATCGGGGACTTTTCGGGGGTTTCGGGACAGCGGCAAGGGTTCGAATGGCAGTTTCAGGGCAGGTCTGAGCCATTCGGGTCTTTCGGACAACGGGAGGGCCCCAAGGATTCCAGGACAGATCTGAGTTCGTTGGACCTCGGCAGGGAGTGGTTACTTATTACGATGATGGAGGAGGAGGTTATGAGGCTGAGTTTGGCGATGATGTAGGATGCGATGATTTCGAGGGTAGGCGTGGAGGTCCCCGAGGGGACTACGGTGGCCGCGGAGGAGTGCCACCTAGACAGTACGAGACTCAGGATGAGAGATGGCAGCACTATCGCCAGCCTCGTCGTACAGAGGGGAGGCCCGATCAGGGACACTTTGCAGGGGACTGCATGGTACGGAAGCTGGAGATGCCACTGTACATAGGGGAGGATCCGCACGCCTGACTGTTCACGGCGGAGAGATACTTTACAACACATCACATGACTGATGCTCAGAAGCTGGAGGCGGCGGCCATTTGCATGGAGGGAAGAGCTCTAGGGTGGTACCAGTGGAAGGAGAGGAGGCAATAAATTTGTTGCTGGGAGGAGCTAAAGGACCTTATTCTGGAGAAGTTCAGGGATCCCCGCCTGGGAAACCTTCACGAGCAGCTTTATGCCCTTAGGCAGAACGGACCGGTACGGGAGTACATTGAGAGGACACCTTCATGAAAGGCCTGAAGCCCAGTCTTCGATCCACAGTACGACCATATAAGTCCAGGGGGGCTGTCCGAGGTGATAGAGATGGCGCAGATGGTAGAGGATGCCCAGACAGATGAGAGCAGAGTCAGGAGCGGGTACAGTGGCCAGATACAGCGGGGCAACTCGTCTGGAGCAGGAGGAGCGGAGGTCACCACTGGGGCAGGTCCGGCTAGCAAGGAGAAGGCAGGGAAGAGGAGTAGTGCTCACCCAGCAGGAGGACAGTTCAGGAGGATGTCTGATGCGAAGATGAGAAAGAAGCGTCAGAAGGGCCTATGTTTTAGGTGTGACGAGAGGTTCACTCCAGACCATAGGTGCGCGGGGCGCAAGTTACAGGTGCTGCTGCTGGAGGATGATGACGGTGATGAGGGCGTCGAGAACGAGAACGCTGAGCTAGAGGAGGAGGAGCCCGAGGGCCATCAGCTAACGTGGCAGAGGCGTCCCTTAAATCCGTGGTAGGGTTCACACCGAACCACACCATGAAGTTATGGGGAGATCGACAAGCAGGAGGTGACCGTGCTGATTGACAGTGGGGCGACCCACAATTTCATCTCCAGGAGAGTGGTGGACCAGTAGGGGCTTCAGCTGACCGACTGCGGTAGTTTCAGTGTGATGATGGGAATGGGGAAGAATGAGAGCAGTCAAGGAGTCTGCAGGGGTGGTACTGACCCTACAGGGGATACAGGTGATGGCGGACTTCCTACCTTTGGACCTGGAGAGCACAGATGTCATCCTGGGCATGACATGGTTGCAGACACTGGGGGAGATGACAGTGAACTGGAAACTTCTACGGATGGAGTTTCAAGATGAGGGGAGAGCAGTTACACTACAGTGAGATCCCAGCCTATGCAGAGTGGTAGTATCACTGAAGACCATGCTGAGGACCCTACAGACCAAGGGAGGAGGATACTTGGTGGAGCTGTACACTTCGACAGAGGAGGTGGGCGCAGAGGCCAGTGAGGAGCAGACCGTACCAGGAGAGGTGCAGCAGCTGTTGGCGCAGTTTAAGGAGATTTTTCAGGAGCCTCGTGGTCTGCCACCACCGAGGGACCACGAGCATACCATAGCACTGCGAGAGGGTGCTTCACCCATCAGTGTTAGACACTACCGGTACCATCAACACCAGAAGAATGAGATAGAAAGGATGGTAGCAGAGATGATATATGCGGGAGTGATTCAGCCTAGTGTGAGCCCTTTCTCCAGTCCTGTGCTATTAGTGAAGAAGGATGGGAGCTAGCGTTTTTGTGTAGACTACCGGGCATTAAACAAGGAGACGGTGCCAGACAAGTTCCCGATCCCGGTGATAGACGAGCTTCTGGATGAGTTACATGGGGCAGCCGTGTTCAGCAAGATAGATCTCAAATCAGGCTACCACCAGATCAGGATGCGACGAGAGGATGTGCCCAAGACGGTGTTTAGGACGCATAAGGGTCACTACGAGTTCCTCGTCATGCTGTTTGGCTTGACGAACGCACCAGCGACCTTTCAGGCACTTATGAACAAGGTTTTCTGTCCGTACCTCAGGCAAATTGTACTTGTTTTCTTTGACGATATACTAGTGTACAGTCGCACCTTCGAGGAGCACTTGGACCATCTGCAGGTTGTGTTTATGGAGTTACAGTACCATCAGCTGGTGGCGAACCGGAAGAAGTGCTTATTTGGACAGCCACAGGTAGAGTACCTAGGACATGTGGTGTCAGCAGATGGGGTTGCAGCAGACATGGGGATGATTGCGGTGATATTGGACTGGCCGTGCCCCGCCACTCTCAGGGGGTTGCAGGGGTTTCTGGGCCTGACAGGTTACTACCGCCGGTTTGTGGAGGGATATGGGACGATCGCCTAGCCATTGATCGAGCTACTGAATAAGGATCAGTTCTACTGGGGGGAGGCGACGGCAGCATTTGAGGCACTGAAGAAGGCCATGACTATCGTGCGGGTCTTGGCGCTACCAGACTTTTCCAGGCCCTTTGTGGTCGAGGCAGACACGTCAGGACATGGGCTAGGATCGGTGTTGATGTAGGAGCAGCGTCCCATTGCGTACTTCAGCCAGGTGTTGACCGCTAGAGCCCGACTACGGTCGGTCTACGGAGAGAGCTGATGGCCACAGTCTTGGCAATTTAGAAGTGGAGGCCATACTTGTTGGGGTGGAGTTTTCTTGTACGCACGATCAGTGGAGTCTGAAGTACTTATTGGAGCAGCGGATGGTAGCAGAGGATCATCAGAAGTGGCTGTGGAAGCTGATGGGGTACATGTTTGAGATCGAGTATCGACCAGGGCTGGAGAACAAGGCGACTGATGCCTTCTCACGGCGAGAGGGGAAGGCGGAGTTGGCCGCACTAGCAGTGTCCGTACTCCAGGATTGGGAGCCACTACAGCAGGAGGTGGAGCAGGATCAGGAGCTAGCAGGCATACGAGAGGCTCTTTTGCAGGGATCGACTGAGTTTTCGGGGTATTCTCTTCAGGATGGACGGCTGCTATATTGGGGGAGATTGGTTCTACCGAGGACGTCGGCATATCTACCACTCATACTACAGGAGTTTCACAGTAGCGCCGTAGGAAGACATTCTGGGGTCCTCAAGACCTACCAGAGACTGGCGAGGGAGGTCTACTGGAAGGGGATGAAGAAGGAGGTGGCGAAGATGGTGGCAGAGTGTGATGTGTGCCAGCGTCACAAGTACCAGGCAATGTCCCCAGCAGGACTACTGCAGCTGTTGTCCTTGCCAGATCGAATATGGAAGGACCTCTCCATGGACTTCATATATGGATTGCTGAAGTCGGGTGGTTATACCGTCATATTTGTTGTGGTCGACCGCCTCAGCAAGTATGCGCATTTTGTCCCACTTCGGCATCCTTACAGCGTTGTGTCAGTGGCAGAGATATTCTTGAGGGATGCCATCAGATTACATGGGCCCCCGAAGTCCATCGTCTCAGACAGAGACAAGGTGTTCTTGAGTGGGTTCTGGCAGGAGCTGTTCCGGCTGCAGGGGACAATGTTGAGACGAAGTACAGCCTACCACCCTCAGACCGATAGACAGACGGAAGTGGTGAACAGGAGTGTGGAGACCTACCTGCGGTGTTTTATTTCAGAAAATCCCAAGGAGTGGCCTCGTTGGCTAGCATGGGCGGAGTACTGGTACAATACATCATATCACACTGCAGCACAGACGACACAATTCAGGATTCTTTATGGCAGGGACCCCCCATTTACTGCATTATGGGCACGAGTCGATACTAGTCTCAGATGTGGAGCAGTATTTGGCGGAGATGGATCGGATTTTGGAGGAGCTGAAGCTCCATCTGGCGAGGGCTTAGCAGGTCATGAAGGCGAGGGCAGACCAACATTGCAGAGATGTGCAGTTCGCGGTGGACGATATGGTGTACCTGAAGCTGAGGCCGTACATGCAGAGATCATTGGCTCACAGGAGGAATGAGAAGCTGGCACCGTGTTATTATGGACCATTCAAGGTTGAGGCAAGAGTGGGACCGGTGGCTTACAGGCTGAGACTGCCCCCAGGATCGGTTATTCACCCGGTATTTCCATGTTTCACAGCTCCGCCAGGCTGTCGGAGGCCACACCTCGAGGACAAGATGGCTCTTTGGGGGGAGTATTGATGGGACGCGGGTCTACACCCCCAGGCGGGCCCGCCCCTGTTGTCGCACCTAAGCCGCGCGCGCCCCCACCTCGAGCCCAATTGACCCGGTTTCTTATTAGTTGATGGTATTTCGGTAATTGGGTTGAGATGGGGGATTATTCTTAAGCGATGCCTAGCCGTCGCTAATGATTTTTATGCTATTATTGATATTTGAGTGATTTCATAGATTAGACGAGTGCGGACGTCCTCACATTGACGTCTTGAAAGGAGGATACACTTATTCAATTATCTAGATTTGTTCTATTTTACTCCATAAAGATTGCAACTTTGTTTCCGGATCTATCAGTTACCAATGGTTCGTTCATTGTTTGGAATGTTTGGAATGTTCTCCTCCCCGGATTTTCCAAACTCAAGGTGCATTCACCTTGAGTTCAAGTGGGGTGTTAGGAAAAATAAGCCCACATCAAAACTAATGGAAAAGGTGAGGACGGTGAGTTGAAAGTTAAAGCTATGCCTAACAACTAAATCTTTTGGGTTAGAGTGATTCGCTCTAGATTATGACTTCACCAATTTAATTCATTGTGTGCGCCCTTCATCATGTTATAATATGCCTTACCAGCTCTTATGAAACATAGCTTCTTCAGCACATGGCTCAAAAAAGGTGAATTGTTAAGAGTGAATTTTGGAACTAATCAGCTGGGTTTAGCGGGCATTCGATCCATTTGCCACATGACCTAATTGCATATTCATATGATCTTAATTTGAATTAAGAACATTGATAATTGCTAAGATTAGTCATAAACCACATTTAAACAAGACATTTCTGCATCATTTATAAACCAAATGCAGTATATATGTTACACTGGTTATGGCTCCTGTGTTTAAGTTTGAATTCCAGACATGTGTGCATAGTTCTTCCAAATGTCTGAAGTAGAACCAAAGTGGTCCTAAGCAAGGGTTTCATCACTCTACCAGCTATACATGCTATCAAATCAAAAGATCTGGAAACAGATAAGAATAAATATCTCTTACCCATGCAAGTGATTCCTTAGCAAAGTTTAGGCCAAATTTTGACAATGGAAGTGATATATAATGCCATGCACTCCTAAGAACTATGCTATCCATCTTGTATCATGCTGAAGTGAAGATGTTGGTGCCTATCTTTGTGATTTATTATTCTAAAATGAACATCATTCCCATAAACTTACTACTGACATAAACCAAATATCTTTGTTCCTTCCTGTTAAGATGTACTGAGTAGTGTATTAAATGTGAGCGGATGGGAGAGTGTTGATATATTGTTAAGATACATTAAATGAATAGTTGAAAGATGAGTAACTTAAGTGTGAGCATTTGTGAAAGTATATTAAATGAGTGATTGGGAGAGTGGGGAGTTACAGAAGTGTGAATGGTTGGAAGCTTATCGTGCATCTATAAATAGGTTAAGTTTGGGAGAATAAAAGGAATCCAATTTTCTTCTTTGTCTCTTCAAATCCCTTTTTTTCCAAGTCTCCTCTCAGATTCTAACAGGTATCACAGCCATCGAGGTCAAAAACATGGTTACCTTATGAAGATCTCACCGACCACAATCTTACTACTGGAATTTAGATCCGTCGACTCCGATCACCTCCGAAATTTCATGGAGCCTTCCAAGCTACCGCTAGATGGGTTTGAAAACTTTTCACATTATATCCTAGTTATATATCTAAGTAATATAGTTAAAATATTACATGTGTATATAAAAAATCGCTTTGCTTCTTCTGTATTAGAAATAATGTTTGGATGAAATTTGAAGATTTGATATAATTGTTTGACGTATGGCATTTGACGTATAATGTTTGGTTGATAGTTGATGTGGGGTTTAGTGTTGACATTTATTTTTTAGTACAGCCTTTGGAAATATGGAGGAGCTTATATGACAGATTCCAAAGCCGAGTTTAGATCACATATGGCTTCAGAACTTATTTCTACAAAGATTATCAATAGAAAGCTCAATTGGACTAACTACAAGTAGTGAAAGTGTTTAGTGAAGATACATCTTGACGACGCAGAAAAAGATGACCGTTTAACTGATGAGTTTCTTTTAAATGATGTTGTCAATTGGAAACAGGTGTTCAAATAAAGAGTCGGATATTAAACTCTATGGAACATGACATTCACAATCTTATGATTGAGCAAAAGACTATGAAAGAAATTTAGGCGTTACCGGAGACTTTATACTGTATACTTGAGCAAAAGACTATAAAAGAAATTTAGGCGTTACTGGAGACTTTATACTTGGGTAAGAACAATCTCACCAGAGCTTATAATGTATCACAATTGAGCAAAAGACTATAAAAGAAATTTAGGCGTTACTGGAGACTTTATACTTGGGTAAGAACAATCTCACCAGAGCTTATAATGTATCACAATTGTTTTGAAAAAGCCAACAAAAAAAAAGCTGAAATCTCAGCATTATATAGAGTTTCACAAGCTACACTTGGAGTTTAATTCTATCTTTCTAATCAAAAAAGGTGCGAATAAAAATGAAAAAACAAAAGATACAACCGAAGGTCATAGCATTCTTGGAGAGTCTATATCCAAAATATGCTACAGCATGCCCTCCGAACACAGGAGGTAACACTCAACTCTCTTTACTAGTAAATTTTCGCACGTTACATCATATTTTTCCAAAGAATAATTGAAGTTCAGAGACACAGTTTGGGGGAGAAATCAGCGTTAGCGATATAGCGTATCTATGGAGGTATATATAATATCAATATGCTTGAGGAGGATCCATCAGAGGAGGTTGAATTAATGTTCATGACAAGACCAGAAGAGTGCATGCGTCAAGAGGCATAGGTTTACAAAAGGTAAGTCCCTCGACCAAGAAGCTAATCTATCGCTATTGCAATGTGTTCACTTTGCTTGTTCTAAGTTTCAGGGTCCACATGGAAAAGGTGATGTGGCTCAGCGGCGGCTAGGCAAGAAGGGGGGCCGACTCATGAAATGCGGGTCTACCATCGGAGGCGACGACTTGGGTCCAACACGGACCCGGTCCCAAACTTGTGATTACTCACAAGTGGGGAGGGCAAGAGGGTAATTAGACAATTATTAACCACTCCCGCATTAAAGGGGCCGGCCGGCCCTAGGATGGCTTTTATCGAAGAATTGATCAAGGTAATTTTATTCCTAGTTGCTCTAGATTATTCTCTAATTGCTAGATAATTGTTTTAGCCCTAGATCTATTTTTCCAGCAATTAAATATTAATTTCAGATCTGTTCTTCGTTATTAAACCCTAGATTAGTAGTCCACAAGCCAGAAAAACCCTACCTTTGATCCCCACAAAAAGCCCTAGTCGTATCAAATTGGTATCAGAGCGTTCGATCCATGGCGAGCACAAGATCCAAGGAGCGGGTCGACATTTTGGAAGAAAAAGTGAAAAGGATTGAAGCCCAAATCAGCAAGGGTTTCATCGATTTGAGGAAAGAAGATGCGGAGATGGCCGCGGAGATCCGGAAGGAGAAGAAGGAAAATCAAGAGAAAACGGATGCAAAACTTTCGGAATTGCCGGAGGCCATAGCGGCGTTGACCGCTCATCTTATCCCAAAAGCGGATCCAAGCAAAAAGGAGCCACCTTTGGCGAAGGACAAAGGTAAAAAGGCAATTTTTTTTGAAGATAATCCGGATCTAGACGACGAAGGAGGCTTTGACCAAGGAGACAACGCGTGGGGGACCCACCAAGACCACGCACCGCCGCGCCGTGAAGATCAAGTGGCCGGGGGGTTTTCCGACTCAGCGGCACCCCCGGCATGGCCGCCGGCCCCCAAATATACATGGGGGGGGTCGGCGAACCCCATTGGGGGCGGCGGAGGGCCGCCAGGAGGCTGGGAGGGGCGGGCGCACCTGCCGCCCCTCCCCAGCGGCCTCGGCGGGCCTTTCCGCCGCCGCCTGGGGCCAGCCGGCCCAATTCCAGGGCCGGCCGGCCCAGGCGGCGGCCTGGGGGGCCTCGGCCGACCCCAGGGGGGACCCGAGGCCCACCGGACCCCTGGGGGGCCCACCGACCCCCTAGGAGTCCCGACAGCCTGGTACGAGGAATTTTCAGCCCCCGGGGGCCCCGCCCGAGGTCCGAGGAGCTCAGTTTGTGGGTTTTCAGCCTTTTGGAGGGCCGGGAGGAGAATTTCAGCAGGGTGGAGGGCACCACCAGATCACAGGAGGCACATCGACTCAACCCCCACCCTTTGGGGGCGTTACAGGAGATTGGAGAGCGTACCAGGACCCTCCAGGAGGCCACCAGGCAGAGTTTGGACACCCTCCGGGAGACCGGCAGGGGCATGGAGCAGGGGAGGCCACCGTGATCAGGCTGAGACTTATGTTCCAGACAGGCGACATGGATACCAGCATCGGGGAGGTTTCCAGCCGCAGGAGAGAGGTGGATTCGCTGGCGAGAGGCGTCTGAGGAAGCTGGAGGTGCATGTGTTTGAGGGAGGAGACCCAGATGACTGGCTTTATCGGGTGGAGAGGTACTTGGAGGTGTCCGCGGTCCCAGGTGAGGAGTGGCTTCGGGCGATAGGGGTCTGCTTGGAGGGAGAGGCTTTGGGCTGGTTCCGTTGGACAGATCAGCAGCAGCCTTTTCAGACCTGGGCTGAGTTTACGACGCTCTTGACAGAGCGGTTTGGAGGAGGACAGGCTGGCGGCGTGTTCGAGAGACTGTACTCGCTGAAGCAGGAGGGGAGCGTGGGTGATTACATCAAGAAGTTCGAGTCGCTCTGCCACCAAGTTCGGGGAGTCTCTGAGAAGTCTCTGGAGGGCTGTTTCATGAAGGAGCTGAAGCCCACGGTGCGATCGGGGCTGAGACAGTTCGAGCCCGTTGGTTTGCGTGGGATGATGACACTGTCCAGGAAGGTAGAGGATCACCAGGAGACAGAGCGGAGGGCCCGCGGGGCGTGAGGAGGTGCCACCTTCAGGAGTCAGGCGGCTACTACAGGGCAGAGGACGGCACCTACTACAGGGACCACCCCGGGCCAGGGGGTGACCGCCGCAGCTGGGAGCGGTACTGACAGGAGGCAGGAGCCCCGCGGTGGGGGGCAGGTGCGGAGGATGACAGATGCAGAGATACGGGAGAAGCGATTGAAGGGGCTGTGCTTCAGATGTGATGAGAAGTTCACCCCCGGACACCGATGCGCCGCTCGGACTCTCCAGATACTGATAGCTGGCGATGAGGAGGGAGAGGACGAGGTTATCACCCTAGAGGCAGGAGAGGATGATGAGGAGATGGAGCACCAGCACTTAGACCTTGCAGAGGTGTCTCTCAATTCCGTGGTGGGGTTCACGTCGAACCACACCATGAAATTGGTGGGACAGGTGGGTAGCCAGGAGGTGATAGTTTTGATCGACAGTGGGGCCACCCACAACTTCATCTCCAGCAGACTGGCGGAGGCACAAGGTTTGCAGATGAGTGGCACTTGGCGGTATGGAGTGATGCTCGGCACGGGACAGGTGACACATAGCACTGGTGTCTGTCGCGGAGTGGTTGTGGCGGTTCAGGGGGAGCAGATCGTCACCGATTTCCTGCCCTTGGAGCTAGGGAGTACAGATGTCATCCTAGGGATGAAGTGGTTGCAGACCCTCGGGGAGACCAAGACGATTTGGAAGCTGTTGAGGATGGAGTATCAGCACGGGGGGAGGACAGTGGTGTTACAGGGGGACCCCAGTCTTTGTCGCTCCCTGGTGTCTTACAAGGCCATGTCCAGGGCTATTCACACCGCAGGGGGGATACTTGGTGGAGCTACAGGCAGTGACAGCGTCGGTACAGAGTGAGGACCCCCCACAGGCAGTAGCACCGGAGGTTGAGCAGTTGTTGGCACAGTTTGAGGAGGTCTTCCAGACACCGCAGGGGCTGCCGCCACACAGAGATCATGAGCACGCCATCGTTTTGAGGGAGGGCGTGTCTCCCATCAGTGTGCGGCCTTACAGGTACCCCCAGGTACAGAAGGATGAGATAGAGCGGTTGGTGGAGGAGATGCTGCAGGCAGGGGTGATCAAACCGAGCACTAGCCCTTTTTCTAGCCCAGTACTGTTGGTGAAGAAGAAGGATGGCAGCTGGAGATTCTGCGTGGATTACAGGGCCCTAAATAAGGAAACAGTGGCAGATAAATTCCATATTCCTGTGATTGATGAGCTATTGGATGAACTCCACAGGGCAGCATATTTTTCCAAAATTAATCTGAAGTCGGGTTACCACCAGATACGGATGAGGGCGGCCGACGTGCCAAAGACTGCGTTTAGGACTCACGAGGGGCATTATGAGTTCCTAGTCATGCCGTTCGGCTTGACGAATGCACCGGCGACATTCCAGGCTTTGATGAACAAGGTCTTCCGACCTTTTCTGAGGAGATTTGTGTTGGTCTTCTTTGATGACATACTGGTGTACAGCCGCAGTATGGAGGAGCACGTGGGGCATCTACGAGCAGTGTTGCATGAGCTACATGAGCAGCAGCTCTGTGCGAATAAGAAGAAGTGTCTGTTCGGACAGCCACATGTGGAGTACTTAGGACACGTGGTGTCAGCAGAGGGAGTTGCAGCCGACAGGACCAAGATTGCAGCCATGCTAGATTGGCTGGTACCCTCCACCTTACGGGGTCTGCGCGGCTTCTTGGGCTTGACGGTGTATTACAGGAAGTTTGTCCAGGGACATAGCACGATTGCTTGGCCTCTCACCGAGCAACTGAAGAAGGACAACTTCCACTGGAGCGAGGAGGCTACCAGGGCATTTGAGGCCCTGAAGCAGGCGATGACGTCGGTGCCAGTTTTGGGGCTCCCAGATTTCAGCAGACCGTTTGTGATAGACACCGACGCATCAGGGTATGGCCTGGGGGCAGTGTTGATGCAGGACCAGAGGCCGATTGCCTTCTTTGGCCAGACCCTGTCAGCACGGGCGAGGCTGAAGTCAGTTTATGAGAGGGAGCTGATGACGATTGTACTAGCTATTCAGAAGTGGCGGCCCTACCTGTTGGGTAGGAAGTTCATAGTGCGGACCGACCAGCGGAGTTTGAAGTACTTATTGGAGCAGCGCATGGTCACCGAGGAGCATCAGAGGTGGCTCTCCAAGCTGGTGCATTTTACATTCGAGATACAGTACCGCCCAGGCCTGGAGAACAAGGCGACTGACGCCTTGTCGCGCCGCGAGGAGATTGCAGAGGTCGCGGCCATCTCAGCACCCGTCCTCTTGGATTGGGAGCCCTTGAATAGAGAGATAGAGGCTGATGCAGATTTGACGAGGATCCGTGAGGCACTGCAGCAGGGGTCCTCGGACTTTCAGGGATACAGCATGGAGGGACAGAGATTGCTATACCACGGCCGGCTGGTGGTTCCCAGGGGGTCCGCCCACATTCCCATGATCTTTCAGGAGTTCCACGGCAGCGCCATCGGGGGGCACTCCGGGGTACATCAGACTTACAGGCGGATGGCGAGGGAGTTATACTGGCCTGGGATGAAGAAAGACATTGCCCAGCGGATAGCAGAATGTGACGTGTGCCATCGTCACAAATATATGGCAATGGCACCAGCGGGACTTTTACAGCCATTAGCTTTGCCAGAGCGAGTATGGGAGGATATCAGTATGGATTTCATTGAGGGGTTGCCGCGATCAGAGGGGTACAGTTCCATATTAGTGGTGGTCGATCGGCTCAGCAAGTACGCCCACTTTATACCCCTCAGACACCCATACACTGCAGTTACGGTGGCAGCAGCTTTTATGAGGGAGGTGGTTCGCCTGCACGGGTTTTCGGGCTCCATAGTATCAGATCGGGATAAAGTATTCATCAGCAGCTTTTGGAAAGAGTTATTTAAGGTGCAGGGGACCAAGTTACGGAGGAGCACGGCCTATCACCCGCAGACAGATGGACAGACGGAGGTGGTGAATAGGAGTGTGGAGACATACCTGAGGTGCTTCGCGTCCGAGGCACCGAGGCAGTGGGCCAGGTGGTTGGCATGGGCCGAATATTGGTACAACACCTCGTACCATTCGGCAGCACAGAGCACCCCATTCCGGATCCTCTATGGCCGTGACCCTCCACAGTTGATACATTACAGCAGAGGAGCCACGCCGGTGTCCCAGGTAGAGGAGCACTTGACTGAGAGGGATAAATACCTGGAGGAGTTGAAGAAACACCTGTTGAGGGCCCAGCAGATCATGAAGACCAAGGCAGATGCACACCGGCGAGATGAGCACTTTGAGGTTGGGGACCGCGTGTACCTGAAGCTTCGGCCTTACAGGCAGAGGACATTGGCTCGTCGGAGCAATGAGAAGCTAGCGGCCCGCTACTATGGACCTTTCGAGGTGACCGCTCAGATCGGAAAGGTGGCCTATAGACTGCAGTTGCCCACCACTTCGACCATTCACCCGGTGTTCCACATTTCACAGTTGCGACGAGCCATCGGGAATCACACTCTGTCACCAACTCTCCCACCCACTCTGACAGATGACATGGAGGTGCTCCTGGAGCATCAGGAGTTGACAGGGATCCGGCAGACCGCAGGCGGGGTTCAGGAGGTGAGGATTCGTTGGCGGGGCCTACCCGACTACGATGCTACTTGGGAGGCGGCTTCAGTGATCCGCGACCAGTTTCCAGATTTCCACCTTGAGGACAAGGTGGCACTTTTGGGGGGGAGTAATGATGCGGCTCATAGGGGTGCGGCGGCTAGGCAAGAAGGGGGGCCGACTCATGGGATGCGGGTCTACCATCGGAGGCGACGACTTGGGTCCAACACGGACCCGGTCCCAAACTTGTGATTACTCACAAGTGGGGAGGGCAAGAGGGTAATTAGACAATTATTAACCACTCCCGCATTAAAGGGGCCGGCCGGCCCTAGGATGGCTTTTATCGAAGAATTGATCAAGGTAATTTTATTCCTAGTTGCTCTAGATTATTCTCTAATTGCTAGATAATTGTTTTAGCCCTAGATCTATTTTTCCAGCAATTAAATATTAATTTCAGATCTGTTCTTCGTTATTAAACCCTAGATTAGTAGTCCACAAGCCAGAAAAACCCTACCTTTGATCCCCACAAAAAGCCCTAGTCGTATCAAAAGGATTTGGAGGAAGCGATGTATATATGACATCTCAAGAAGACTCTTCTCAATCAAAGAATGTTCAAATAGCTGACAATGAGTGGAGTCAATACAAAATGTGTAAGAAGTTTCATGAAGCTCAAATGCATTCTTCTCCTACCACTGCAACTATAGACAAATCAGTTAACCTAACAGCATGCATGCACTTCTATATCAAATTCTCAGACTTATATGATAGATCTAGGTGCCTTTGATTATATGACTGGGGAATCAGGTATATTGTCTCTCTTTTATCCATCCATTTCTAGATAAATAGTGAAAATAGCATATGGTTCCACATCTATTGTTGCAGGTATTAACTCTATTAGTGTTACATCTTTCTTATCTTTAATATATGTTCTTCATCTGCCTAAATTTTCATTTAATATGTTTTCCGCTAGCTCAGTTGATTATATTGTTCTAAAACCTTCTTTTCTGATTGATGTGTCTTTCAGAAGATTGGAACGAAAAGGAAAAATAACACAGAGCGTGAGATTAAAGGCCTTTATCACTTGAATGCTGAAGCTGGATCAATGGTTTGCTCTGACATTACTTCCTCTTTCATCACACGCTACAGATTGGGTCATCCAGATCTTCCAAATTTGAAACCTTTACATCTAGAGTTCAAAAGTCTGTTTAGTATTGTGTGTGTGTGTGTGTGTGTGTGTGTGTGTGTGTGTTATCAGTTAGGAAAATATCACCGAGTGTGTTACTAGTCACATGCTAATAAATTTGCTCAAAAACATTTTGAGTTAGTTTACTCAGATATATGTGGACTTGTTGTGTTGAGTCTAGATATGGCTTTAGAAATTTTGTCATATTTATAGATGATTTTTCATATTTAGCATGGATTTATTTAACGAAAAACAGATCTAAAGTGTTTGTAATATTTAAAAGTTTTTATGTTGAAATAAAGAATCAATTTGGTATTTCTATAAAAATTTACGAAACTATAATGTAAGTGAATATTTTAGTAATCGGTTTGCAATATTTATGTTAGAATTTAGAATTATTCATCAATTTACATGTGTGCGCATACCACAACAAAATAAGATGACAAAACTCAAACAAACATTTACTAGAAATTGCAAGTATGCATACTTCTGTTACACATAAATGGTCCAAAAAGTTTCTAAACTGATGATATCTTAACTGTTTATTATCTTATTAATCATTTTCTTTTATTTGTGCTTAATGATCAAATTTCTTACCAATTACTGTTTTCTAAACCTGATTTGTTTTACTTCAACATCCAAGATTTTTGAATGTGTTTTCTTTGTTCATAATTATGTTAGCGATGATTTTAAATTTGACCCCCAATCTTTAGAATATAAACTTTTAGGATACTCTCATACACAAAAATGTTATGAATGTTAATATCCTATAACCAAATAATCGTTTGTGTCAGCTAATGTCAAAATCTTTGAGCCTCAACCATACTTCACCAAACTTATAAATGACGACCAACCATTAAACTATGATATTGATGATGAATTTTTGCTTTATATGTTACCGTCACAAAAGTCTAAACTTAAACAGGCATATCAATGATGGAAAACAATCCGAACTCATTTACTGATCGAATCATAGCACTTAGTGCGTCTATCTCCTCACCTTTAGATATTATGTCGTCTTCCTTGTCAGTTTCTATCCTTAAAATTTCTCCAAATGAATGTGAATTGGTTTCTGATTTGGATATTTAGATTGTTCTTAAAAAAAGCTACTCGTTCTTATATCGCTCATTCTCTTCATTAGCATATATCTTAATATACAACTTTCTCCACCATATATAGCTTTTCTCTCTCCCATTATTTCTCACCAAACCCCCAAATCTATTTCATATGTTTTATCGCATCTAGGTTGGCGTAATGTAATATTAAAAGACATGAATGCACTTGAGCTTAATGAAACTTGGAATCTTGTACCACCTCCACTAAGTAAGAAGGTGGTGGTTGCAAATATGTGAAAACTATGAAATTAAATCATAATGGTTTCCTTGCTCAATTAAAGGATATTCACAGACATATGGTATAGATTACCAAGAGACATACTCTCACATGGTAAAGATGACATCTATGCATTTACAGATCTCTTTGGCAGCTACTCACCACTGGCTTTTGCATCAGTTGGATGTCAAAAATATGTCCCTTTACAGTATGTTTGAAGATTTATACATGAAGCAACCGCTGGACTTTGTTGCTCAGGGGAACTCAGGAAATGTATGCATATTGAAGAAGACAGTATACAACAAGAAGCAATCACTAAAAGCTTGTTTTAGATGCTTTGTAGATTCTGTGAGACAATTCGACCTCAAACAGCGTCAGAATGATCATTTCGTCTTTTATCAGACACATCAGAGAAGACAGAGGTTGCCGGTGGTATAAGTTGATGACATTGTAATTAGCGAAAATGATGTCCTTCAGATTTTGGATTTGAAACAGTTTATTCATAATGAATTTCAAACAAATAATCTTGGGCAACTCAAATACTTCCTTAGGATAGAGATCGGACCCTCGAATAAAGGTATCTACCATCCCAACAAAAGTATATATTAGACATATTGTCAAAGATATGAACAAGGTTAGAGGTCTCGGTCTTGGTTTCGGTTTCGGTTTCAGTCTTTCGAGAATTTTAGGTTTCGGTCAGGTTTCACTCGTTTCGATGATTTTGGTGTTTCGTTTCGTTTCGATTAATATTATTTTGTAATATTAGTTAATATTAGTTAATATTAGTTAAATGGAATGTTAGTTTGCCATTCTCTTTTGTAATTTAACTTGAAAAAAATTAACATGTAATATTAGCTTGCCATTCCCTTTTGCTGAAAATATTACATGTAATATTAATTAAAAAAATTCAGAGCCAAAAAATCCACCGACCCAAAATCCACCCAGTGTTGCTAGTCACGTTACACATTCGGCTAAAAAATTCCACTTATTTATGAGTTTGCCATTCCCTTTGGTGAAAAGGGAATATCAAACTCGTAATTAAATGTACTATCTTTAGCTAAATATACAATTTGACTAGCTGCACTCCAACACATTTTGCTGAAGATATTACTTTTATTTACGAGTTGGCCCTTCCTTTTTGTAAAATCTAATGACAAACTTGTAAATAACTGTAATGTGACTAGCAAATTTGTAATGTGACTCGCAGCACTCAACAAGCAGTGTGATATAAAAGTATGATGATGAAGACGAAGACGAAGACGAAGATGAAGACGGAGAGATGATAGCAATGATGAAAACGGCAACGACGACTATGAAGATGATGTGGATGATGACGGAAATGACACGATGACGGTAATGACAATGATGAAGATGGAAAGATCAAGGCCAAGTTCTTTTGCTTCATCTTCCTTTTTTCTTGTTCTTTTTTTTCCGACTTTTGATGCTGCTTCTTCTATTTTAGGGATTTTTTGTAGGTTTTTTAGTTTCAGTCTGAAACGGAGATTTCCGCCAAGTTCCATATCGGTCCTTGTTGATACCGGTATGAAACGGCCGAAACTCAATGATTTTGACCGAAACTTTAAACCATGGATATGAATGTCAGGATGTAAGCATATCTCATCACCAATGGATCAAAATTCTAAACGTGTATCATATCAAGAACTATTGCATGTTGTAGGATGATATAAGAGATTGACTGAGAAGTTAAACTATATTATTATGATATATACGGACATTACCTTTTCAGTAAATGTATTAAGTCAGCCTCTATGAACTATATATGCACTGAGATGCTACAGTGCATGTCTTGAGATACTTGAAGAATGCACTGGGAAAGACTTTTGGATATTATAGAATTACGGTATTTTCATATGCAGATTGGATCGGTTTATTATTTGATCGACGATCAATGGCTGGCTACTATATTTTTGTGAAAGGTAATTTGGTATCTTGGTAAGTAAAAACGACCAGTAGTTTCTTGATCCGGTACAAAATCAGAGTACAAAGCCATGTGCAACAAATCTTAAGAATTGTTAATTGTTATGAATTTAGCAATTACTTTTCAAGTTAATACGTGTTATACCTACACCAACACGGTTGTATTATAATAATAAAGCTATTATATACATTGCTAACAATCCAGTCATTCATGCGAGGATTAAATATATTGACATCGATTGTCATATAGTGAGACAACGGTGCGACAAGAAGATCATAAAAACAAAGCATGTCAAATCAATAAATCAGTCGGTAAATAAATTTACTAAATATTTATGAAAGAAAAGAGTGGACTATATCTATAACAAGCTAAATAGATTTTTTTTCTTTTTTACAATTGGGCCTCGTTCAAAAGCTAAATAGATTTTTCAAACAAAGATTTGGAAGCCTCAAACCTTGTGAATTCGGGACTTGGGAAAATCCAGCATGATTGAGTTCCCAAAACCTTAGAGATAGAGATGCAATCTTCTCTTCTCTCATCCTCTCTTCTCCTACTCCCTTCTCTTTTTCAGCCTAAGCTTTGTTTGTTTGGCACGTCCATGGCCATAATGCATGTTTTTATATGCTTCAGTTTGACCTTGCATCCATCACTATTAGTTTAGACTTGATGCTAAACATCAGAATTCATGAAGCTAAAAATTGTTCTTTCTTTCTGGTATAGTATGGTAGAGACGTGTTTAGTATCTATGTAACATGGGTATTTCTATCGCGAATGCATATGAGTATCGGGCACGCCGACACCCGTAACGAACACCAACACTTCCATGTACACATCTTGGACAAGTGACTATTGTTAAATACGTGTTACATTTCATAGTTTAAATTTTTTTGCAAAAACATTGAAACCATGATCACATGACTCTCCCATTTTCTTCCCATTGCATGTTCTTATATATTTGAAATGATTGTTTAATTGTATTTATATATGAATGACAATAAATAAAACCGGCTATATATGTTTTTAAAACTGTGATGAATTTATGTATATTTTTGATAGAAAATAGATACATTAAGTTACTATATAGGAAGTTAAAAAGACAATGACTACACCTTTTCTAAAGTCATGAAAACATGTGATAGTTTGTAATCATTGCATGTATTGTATGATGAGAAATGTGTACATACTTTTGGATGGATGGACATGCTTAACATGAGGTCTCTTTCATGTTTATATATGGCGTGGTGCCTTGTTGCCATGTCCTCATGTCATATAATTTAAGGAATTGTAGCATCAATTATGTGTGTTTGTGTCATGTCTGCATTCCATGTTCATTTTCAAGCATCCTAAAACATATCTAAATCATGCATTTGAAAATCATATCGACGTATTGTGCGTTGTGCGTGTATAAAATATAATATAACATAATATTTTATATCGCCGTTTCCCCACACCCTACATTTACAAATTTACAATGTCATGTGTATGTAACCATACAGATACCCGTACATGCACATGTACCACTGTTTATGCTTTCTAGTCTAGTATAGTATGGTAGAAAATAAGGGTTACATTGACAGGTTGCTTTTGAAGAACATGTAACAATTATGAGATATTTTAATGAAATATGTTAAACCATAAGTAATCAAACTAAATAGAACCAAAATGATAACATGAAATAATGAAGGATGATAACTCATAAGTAATCAAACTAAATAGCACCAAAATGATAACATGAAATAATGAAGGAAGTTAACCCGTAAGTAATCAAACTAAATAGAACTGAAATGATAACTAGAAATAATGAAGGATATCATATTTAAGATATGATTTCAATTCAACTTTCCATTGCAATAACCTGCCCATATTTATTTAGCGGTGTGGTCCCTTATAGTAATTCATGCAGTATGCTGCTCTTTCCTTTAACTTCGGAGCTTATCACCTTTTGGAACATTAATAATGAGATGCTCAGAAATTTCATTCCAACTATTTGTCAACATTGCTATTCTCATTTTGATTTCTGTTGAAATTATACAACACAAAATATGCTACAAAAATATATGTTTGTCAATCAAGTCGACAACAGGAGGAAAGTTTTGGCATAAGGAATCTGTTCTTTATGATACATGTAATTATTTCAATATAACTTCTAAAGAAAGAGTGACGCCGATTAAATAACTCTTTATAACATTATGATTTGCATCTCAAAGGTCTAAATTTTGTAAGTGGCATCTAATTCTTGGAAATGATGTGGTGACATCAAGAGTTTGCATAGGCTGCATCTACTAAATAAAACCAATTTTTGGACATAAAAACAAAAATATAATAATGGTTGCAAAACTTAGCCTTTGAAGCTGACTTTTCCAGCCTGCTGATAGACAAATTTTAGATCAAAATCACAAACTACCATTACATTTGGAGATAAGTATGTATTCCATCATGATACGGCTTTGCAATATTCTAATGTAGGTATTCAAACATATGTTTCATCCATAGCATGTCATAATTACACAGGTAAAAGTCAAATTTTCCATGAAGATGCTCTAAAGATTTGAAATAATTATCAAATTCTTAATTTAAAAATCATGAATTATCTTTAATTTCTTAGAACTTACGCAAGTGTTGTGTCTTTTTTTTTTGCCTTTTTTTTTTTTTTTGGGGGGGGGGGGAGGTTGTGTATTCACAAGGTTTGTATATGTAATCTCTACATAGACGGATAATACAAGGTATTATTGAAGCATTGACTTATGGTCCCATGGTTATATTGAAATTATTTTGTTGCTAATCGAGTTACGCTACATATTCCCAATATGAACATGAATATGTAGTTATTCTTCAGCTGAGACATTTCTGATGTCATCAAGAAGATAGCAATCTCTCGTTTGACGAACGAGAGAGTGAAAGATATCAGTTTCAAGTGAAACTCTCTTGTGAATTGCCTTTTGTTCTTTATCTGATACGCATAGCACGTATATAAGCTAAGTGTGAATTATATGTAATGCAACCGCATTTTCATGTAAACAGAGAATACATCTTGACTCCCATCTTCGTTCTCTCTGGCTAAATGTCAACACCATAAATGAATATATGGGTTCTAAAATTGGTCGATAGTGGGTATCAACTGATATTCTCTTGAACCAAGAATGCAACATGTATTATACTATATTGGAAGAATTCAAATGCAATGGCTAGTTGTCTAGGGTCCGGTCTTCTACCAATTATGTGGTAACTTGCAGAAACTACCCATGTTCTATTGGCAAAGCTATCATGTAAGAAATTAGAAGAAACTGCCCCTGAATATAGGGCATTGGTGCATCCTATGCCAATAGTATAAGCATAGTTCATCCTTATTTTTCAGGGGTGGTTTCTGCTAATCCCAGAGGTTATGGTATACTAGTACTATTATGCCCATAGTTCAGGGGTAGTTACTGCAGTTTACCCATAATTAATTTCCCAGTGCCTAATTTTCCGATGCTTGTTCTTTATGATGGTCTATAGTGGATGGATTGTTAAAAATTTCATCAGTCTTTAATAGACAACCTTATTCTTAAAACAGAGTATAAGGAAGACCTGATTTGGTTGCCACTTGCCAAACACACCATAAATCTAGGGAAATATCACTTTCAGAAAATGGGATCTGTATGTACACAAATTTCAATTTCATTGTACCGGCAACGGAACCTAAGTCCAGAGAATATGTTGCCAATTAAAGTCCAAATATTTGCCACTTGCCCCCCCCCAAAAAAAAAAAAAACCCATTATAATTATGAAACTAAGGGCCTGTTCTTTTCTCAGAACGTTGAAGGGGAAAGTTGATTTTTTTACTGTTCACCGACTATTCATAGGATTCCTGGCTAAAATTTTTTCACCGTGTTCTTTTGCTCACTTTGGGAATTAGGAACCTAGGCTGACGTGGAGGAGAGTTTGAGAATTCTCGTCAAATTTTACAATCCACGCGAAACGCGCGGATTACATACGAATCCAAGTCATGTGGGGTCCAGCGACCCAATCAGAAGGCTGCATTCAAAGTAATTTTTTTTGCTCACTTTCTCACCCTCTTTGAGAGGGCCTGTTGTAGAAATCTTTGCTAAATACATTTGTTAATTAGGGAGAAATCCAGACGACACGCCGCGGGCCCCCCCTAGGGTTTCCCGAAACCCTAACCCTAACGGGCTATTTTTCGGGGGAGGCCCAATATTAACCCTAATGGGTTGTTTTCATGGCCCAAAAGGCCAGAAAATTAGCTCATCCACATAAATTATTTTATTTATTTTTGGCCCTAAAAAGCCCAAAATAGTTAAAAGAAATTTTGAAAGGGTTTAAAGCGGTAAAATAAAACATGGATCAAAAGGCAAAAAGTTTTCAAAAAAAAGGTTTTTTGCACGTCGCACACAAATTTAAATTATTTTAAATGTCTGTGTTTTTTATTATCTGCGTGGTTGTATGTCTCAAAAAAAATATTATCTGCGTGGATGTGCAATATTAGGCTATGTTTTTAGGGATCAGCCAGGTTTCCGACACCGTTTTACTATTCCTGCAATTTTTCTTTTCTTTTGAGAGAAACTTTGTATGTGAGGATGAAAATGTAAAAAGAAGACCGAAGGACACCAAAAAGAAGCTGAAGGCGTTTCGCTCAATGAAGATAGGGGCTTCTCTCTGAAGTTCCCGAGTTGTAATTTATTTTCATGCATTTTATTTTTGATGTAACTTCGGACTGGACTTTTTATTTATTTTTCGGTGTCGGCTGGCTGATCCCCATAGCCCTAGGTCATTTTCCTGTTTCATTGTTTATGCATTAAACTGCGTGGTTGTTAATTAGCTTAAATATCATGTTTAATGTCACAATGAAACCACTTAACAGCATGCGTGATTGTTAATTTCTAGTAATTAATTATTCACATTTTCTGAAAAAAAAAGAAGAAAAGAAGCATGTATGTTAAAATCACATTAATTAAATTCATGCTATGAAAATGATTACATTACATGCGTGGATGTCTGTTTTATTCAGTCTTAATGATACATGCTACTTTCCTTTACATGCTAGATCATAAAATGGCCAGACTCGCAAATGTAGACTTCTCGGTCCTGAAGGCTGATGGATCAAACTACCTGAGTTGGCAGTTGGACCTGAAGTTCCATCTGCGCTCTCATGGTTTCAGTCTCACACAGACTGAAAAGGCAACAACTAGTACTGCCCCAGCTAACAAGGAGGCTTCAGTGGAAGCACCTCATACAGAGGAGGTTTCCGATATATTAAAGGCGAAAGCCATTATATATATCAGGAAACACTTAGACTCGACCTTAAAGGACGAGTACCTCACTGTAGAGGACCCTTACGAGCTGTCGGATGCACTCCAGGAGAGGTACAGACATCAGAGGGATGTCATACTCCCCAGTGCACAGTACGAGTGGACTCACCTCCGCATACGGGATTTCAAATCCGTAGCGGAGTACAACTCAGCTCTCTTCCGCATCACCTCACGCCTGAAGTTGTGTGGTGAACCAGTGACGGAGAAGATGTTGCTGGAAAAGACGTTTACGTCTTTCCACGAAAAGGACATGATCCTTATGCAACAATATCGAGAGAGGAAGTTCACAAAGTACTCTGACCTTCTTTCATGCCTGCTTATGGCTGAACAGAACAGAGACCTGTTGGTTGCCACTCACAACCTGTGCCCTCCTGGCTCCGATCCATTGCCACCTCCTGCAGAGGCCCACTTCCAGTCTTCCCAGAAGAAGAAGACGGACAAAAAGGCAAAATTCCAGAAATGGAAAGAACAGAAGAAGCGGAAGAAGGCCACTCCCCCAGCTCCTCCCCAGAACCAGAAGTTCGTGGACAAGAAGCAGAAGAGGATTCCTAACAAAGGAGGCACTCCCAAGAAAGACTGGGAGGACAAATGCTCCAAATGCGGGATGACGGGCCACTGGTCCAGAATCTGCCGCACAGCAAAACACCTCCAGGACCTCTACCAGGCAAGTCTCAAGCCTCGAGCTGAGACAAACCTGATGGAGAGCGCAGCGTTGGCAGAGACCTCATGGACTCCTGAAGATTTCATGGGAGATGACACTCTCTAGATCTGGACCATTTTTATGCAACTAGCAATGTATCTTCTATTTTATGCATCGTATCTAGTTTTATTTCCATGTCAAAACAATATTTTTGAGCATTTATCTTTATGAAAGTAGATCTTTTTCTCTTCAGTTATTGCTTGAATGTCTTTCCCTTTTTTAGATATGGAACTTATCTGCCTAGTGGACAGTGCATCGACGCACTCGATCCTTCAGAACATAGACTACTTCACGAGCGTAAGTAGCTATTCTGGCCCACTGAGAACAATCTCAGGACCAGCAAACATAATCGAAAGATCATGGGAAGCAATTATATTGCTCCCCGGCAACACACAAATAACACTTAAAAATGCGTTATACTCCCCTAAATCCATCCGAAACCTCCTAAGTTTTAAAGACATCCGTTTAAACGGATATCACTTAGAGACGGTCGAGGAAGATAAAAGGGAATACTTGCTTGTAACGGCTCTCACAAATGGTTCAAAAACCATTGTGGAACGTTTCAAGGGACTCCCCTCGGGACTCTACCAAACAAGTATACAAACTCCAGAAACATCCATGGTGGAGCACCTGCAGTGCCCCCAAACACCAGAATTCCAACTCTGGCACAGTTGACTGGGACACCCTGGTTCGGTTATGATGTACCGCATCATAAAGAACTCCAGGGGCATTGACCTGAAGAACCTGAAGATTCTTCAAAAATGCAAATTCCCATGTCCACCCTGTTACAAGGGTAAACTGATCACGAGACCCTCTCCACTGAAAGTGGATGTGGAGTCTCCCAGCTTTCTGGAAAGAATCCACGGAGACATTTGTGGGCCGATTCACCCATCAAGTGGTCCGTTCAGGTACTTTATGGTCCTGATAGACGCATCAACTAAGTGGTCACATGTGTGCCTACTGTCCACCCGTAACCTAGCACTATCTAAGCTTTTAGCTCAGATAATAAAGTTACGGGCCCACTTCCCCGACCACCAGATTAAGAAACTTCGTCTGGACAATGCGGGCGAGTTTACGTCACAAGTCTTTCTAGACTATTGCCAAGCTCAGGAAATTGAAGTCGAACATCCTGTAGCGCATGTTCACACCCAAAATGGGTTAGCAGAATCTCTAATTAAGAGACTGCAATGGATCGCTCGTCCATTATTACTTCAATCCCAGATGCCAGTGAATGCGTGGGGTCATGCAATTTTGCATGCTGCATCTTTAATAAAATTAAGACCCTCTGGAGGTCAGTCATCTTCTCCAATGCAACTAGCACTTGGAGCCCCACCAATTGTCTCACATTTGAGAATATTTGGTTGTGCAGTATACGTCCCCATAGCACCACCACAAAGGACAAAGATGGGTCCACAACGCCGCCTAGGCATTTATGTTGGGTTTGACACCCCCTCCATAATTAGATTCCTAGAACCCCTTACGGGGGACGTCTTTAAGGCACGTCTAGAAGACTGTGAATTTGATGAAACATCGTTCCCAAGACTAGGCTCACAGACAAAGAAGCCCGAAGCTTCAGAAAGTATCACTTGGGATACAAAAACTTTATGTCACTTTGATCCGCCAACAAGCCAGTGTGAGGAGGAGGTCCTGAAGATTCTCCACATCCAAAACAATGTCCATCTCTTGCCGGACAAATTTACTGACAACCAGAAGATTGTCAGATCACACGTCCCTGCTGCTAACACTCCAGCTAGGATTGACATACCGCAAAATGGATGCAATCCGCCTGCAGCAGAAATGGTTGGACCTCTCAAAAAGAGAGGACGACCACCGGGATCCAAGGACCAAGTCCCTCGAAAGAGTAGGACCCTTGGCAATGGTAAACAAATACCACCACAGGATGCTATTTTAAGCCCTGCTACCCCATCTCTCCCAAACTCTCATGAAGAGGAAAAACCGGGAGAAAATGAAGTATCGATACACTATGTACGAACTGGGGAGTATTGGGACAGAAAAAGCACAACAATAGATGACACATTTGCGTGTACTATTGCCATCAACGTCGCGTACTGCGACGATGATATTGAACCACGCTCTCTGACAGAATGTCAAAGCAGAGATGATTGGCCAAAGTGAAAAGCGGCAATAGGAGTGGAGTTGGATTCACTCACCAAACGCAAGGTCTTCGGACCAATAGTCCAGACACCAAAAGGTGTAAAACCTGTGGGTTATAAATGGGTATTTGTTAGAAAACGAAATGAACAGAATGAGATCGTACGCTACAAAGCAAGGCTTGTAGCGCAGGGTTTTACCCAATGTCCTGGGGTGGATTTTGAAGCCACATACTCCCCGGTCATGGACGCGATCACCTTCCGATTCCTCATTGGCATAACAGCACAAGAGGGTTTAGATATGCAACTCATGGACGTGGTTACTGCATACCTATATGGCAACCTAGACCGAGACATCTATATGAGATTGCCTGACGGTTATTCTTTGCCTGCAGCACTAAAAAAGAGAGAACGTGACATCTACTCAGTGAAACTGCAAATATCATTATATGGTCTAAAACAATCTGGAAGGATGTGGTATAACAGACTGAGCGACTTCCTTGCACAGCAAGGATTTAAAAACGACCCAGTCTGTCCTTGCATCTTTATAAGAGCAAAGGCAACAGGATTTGTAATTGTAGCCGTCTATGTAGATGACTTAAACCTCATCGGATCTCCTGAAGAGATCGCAAAGATTTCTAGAAGCCTGACAGAAACTTTCGAGATGAAAGACCTCGGAAAATCAAAATTCTGTTTAGGCCTTCAGATAGAGCATCTTAAAGATGGGATCCTGTTATACCAGTCAACTTACACATCGAACTTATTGAAAAAGTTTCAGATGGATAAGTGTCACCCCCTCAGCACTCCGATGGTCGTCAGATCATTGGATGTACACAAAGACCCCTTCCGGCCGCTGGAAGAGGGGGAGGAAGTACTAGGCCCCGAAGTGCCTTATTTAAGTGCTATCGGTGCACTCCTTTACCTGGCTAACTGCACTCGTCCTGACATAGCGTTTGCAGTAAACTTACTAGCCAGATATAGTGCTGCACCTACACAGCGGCACTGGGCCGGAGTTAAGCATCTTCTGCGCTACCTCCAAGGGTCCATAGACTTAGGTCTATTCTACAGGAAAGGGGCATCAACTGGTTTAGTTGGTTATGCTGACGCAGGTTACAGATCCGATCCTCATACAGAGAAGTCGCAGACCGGATACATGTTCACATATGGCGGCACTGTCATATCCTGGAGATCTGTGAAGCAGACCATGACGACCGTCTCATCCACCCACTCAGAGCTACTTGCGATCTTCGAAGCAAGCAAGGAATGCTTCTGGCTACGCTCGGTGATCCAGCACATACTCACCTCCACCGGCCTGACGACCGGCGTCCTTGCACCCACTACACTCTATGAAGACAATGCAGCATGTATAGCCCAGCTACAGGACGGCTACATCAAAGGTGACAAGACGAAGCATATCTCCCCCAAGTTCTTCTGGACACACGACCTTCAGAAGCAAAAGCAGATTGAGGTACAGAAGATCCAATCATGTAATAACTTGGCGGATTTGCTTACCATATCCCTGCCTACTAGTATCCTTGAGAAACTTGTATATGTGATTGGGATGAGGAGAGTGAGTAAATGTAAACTGGGTCAGGATGAGAGAACTATGAACTCATAGATACATAGGAGAATGATGTATAGATTCATAGGAAATCTGCAAGCCTGAAGCTTGGTCAGATAAGGGGGAGTCAACTGCAGAGTTGTACTCTTTTCCCTTGGCTACAGGTTTTTTCCCACTGGGTTTTCCGTAGTCAAGGTTTTGACGAGGCAACCTCGTTGACTCTGGATCCTGAAGTATCCACCCCTAGACACATCCCCAAAACAGGGGAAGTTATGGGTTAACTGTTCTTTCTTTAACAAGGCAGTTATCCTAACTCGGATCCTGAAGAATCCACCTCTTATTTCAATGTTGATTGGATAAGGGGAAGTGTTATGAATAGGCCAATTGGGCCAATTGGGTATCCAACCCACTATTGAAAGTTATAAATACACGGGTAGGGGGCTCTTAACCCCTTACACCTATTTCTCCCTAAATTCCCTTCACAACAGTTTCGGTTAATTAATTAGGTTTAGTTAATATTTAATATGCGTATTTAATTAATCAATTAATTAATTAGTTTAGTATTAAATAATTTGGTTAGTTTAATAATTAATTAGTTTATTTTTAATTAATTATTTTAGTTTTAAAGTAATAATTTAAATTTGAGTGGGCCCCACACCACTTTCTTCATCGAACTTTCTTCAACCAAAAGAACACACTACACGGAGTGGGCCCCACCTCAACTTTCCAACTCTACAATCCAACCCCACTTTCCAACAAAAGAACACACTACACCAAATTTCTCTCTCATCAGATTCCACACTTCTTAACTTTCCCAATTTATACTTTCCTACAAAAGAACAGGCCCTGAGCAGATCCTTGGAAAAAGGTCATTGGGAAAAGGTCACATATAAGTGCTTCCCATAAATGCCTAAATGTTGCGTAAATGGATCAAACAATTCGGCAAGGTAAAAAAATTGCAATGTTAGACCTACGTTGACCGATTGATATTCTAGGTATACAAAGAATTAACAAAACATAAGAAGAACCATCCTCATTCAAAGAGCTCGAATCAATAATCAAACAGGGACCAAAAAATAACAAATAAATTTTGAACTCTCCAGTATGTTGAAGACTCAATATCAATTTTAGAATAACAAAACATATTTTTTTAAAAAAAATATCGATCTAGGAAGAGTTTTTCGTGACGAACCTCGAGAGCGCCGACCCGGACGCTTAAATTCGCAGGGTAGGGAATAGGGATCAGATGAGAAGCCGATAGACGATTCGCTACTTTAAACAACATTGTTTGGGCCGTTCGGGTTTCATTAGGCCGTCCCGACCCGGGACAATTATAACATTTTTTTAAAATTTTGTATATAAGATCACTCTCCCTCGTAGCAATCTCCATTTATTCTCAGTTCTCCTCCTGCAGTGTTGACAAGAGGTTTGAACCCGCTATCTTTCAAAGTGAAGACATGTTTTTTTTAGAAATATGTCTAATTTTGAAAAGAGTCCTTTAATCGTAGCATGGCCTGCATATTCATATAAAATACTTGAAAAGAGATCTTTTTTAGAAATAGGTTTCCCAAAAATACCCATGATTAAGGGGACTTATTTATAAATAATGAGACTCTTTTCAAGTGGGTTACATCAATAGAATACCTAATCACAAATACTATGATTTATGTGACTCTTTTAAGATTAGACATAATTAGGGAAGACTCTGTTCTAAAACCCCTAAAATGTAAGACGGTTGCAGCACAAAATATATGACAATATAATGTATGGGTAACAATAAACGTTGTACATGAGATCATTGGTACTTTTATGTAGATGAGCTCGATCTTTTCTTAAACGACGGTTCCCGAAATTACGGATTGGTCCTTTAATCGGATCCGCACATCCACAAACTGCCAAGGATTAGGATGAGGTCAAGATTGCTCCCGTCCTAAAACCATCCGACGCTCAAGTAAGGCCTCAGCCACCACCAAATAATCCAAGAAAATGATTGCGTGTGTAATCTTAATATTGTGTACATAATCTCGTAAACATGATATCTTATAAGGTGTGATGGTAGTTACGTAGAAAGCGGGAGGCACTAGACTTAGACACTCAATGTCTCAAGCAGTCTGCTAGCATTTACAAGTGGAAAAGTTGCAAAAAATCACAATTGCCCTTGAACTAGTTTGTGAAGTTGGCACTAGACTTACACCTTTCTTCCATCGGCTCGCGCCTGTGGAGCTATGCCCTCAGGCTAAAACCAAGTTAAGAATCCTCATTGTCTCCTTTGTCCCACCAATACACCCTTGCGAGAGACGTTCATGGAAACTCCTAACATACATGATTATCTAAATACATATGCATATGCATTTGGTACAAATCAATCAAATACGATACAAAATACAAAATATAACAATCGTGTACATGCATACAGAATACAAGACAATAGCTAATGATCTCAACTTCCATCTTGACTTGGATCCGGAAATGTCACGCCGTGTTCATAAATACGAGTATAATAAATGTATTTTTGGACGTATTCGTGTGTATTAATATTGTGGGTATTTTCAATGATTTTCCTTAATTTTTATAAAGCCAAAATTATTTTAAATAATTTTAAACATAATTTGAGATGAAGTATTGGGTGGAATACATAGTATATCAAGGGGTATTTAGTATTAGTAAAGTATTCCTTATTTCCTAATTAATTAGATTTTGTTAAAAATTGACATGGTGACACCTAGACCCTCTCATGTGTCATGACAACACTAATCCCCACGTAACCCATGCCACCTCATAGGACACATGGCTCATGCTTAGAGAGAATGGTGATGATGAGGATTTGAGGTTTATTTTCCTAGGAAAAAGAAAAAGGAAAAGAGAAGAGAAGGAGCCATAACAAAGCAGAAAACCAAAAAGGGAAAGAAAAACACCAAAAATTCCACCACAGCTCCTCACCGTTTCTGGCCGAACCCAAAGAGCCACTCGTCCCCCTTTGCTCCACTACTTCCACCACCAAACCACCCTCTCTTTATTCCATCATACCACCAAGATTTCTACCAAATTCCCCCTTTGCTTCTCTAGGCCAATTCTACTCCATTCCTCAACCAAAAAATCCATCAGTCACTCAACATTCTTGGAGCTTGGAATTGAAGAGAAAGAAGCTTGGAGAAGAAGAAGAAAGTATGGGTCTTTAAGGAATAAGACGGGCCAAAGGAATAGAACGGAGGACACTTTGTGGTGGGATTATCTAGCTTCTCTAGTTAGGATCCTAGTTTTAGGATTGGTATTTAGTTAGGGTTGCAAATTTCGTGCATGGTTGAAGTGTAGAATGATGTTGATTCTAGGTTCATTTTCCTGCTGTTTTGCAGTAACTTCATTCATGCATCAATATCACTGCAGATGGAATTAAATTCTGGAAAATATATATCTGGAAAGCTTTTAAAATTCGTGACAACTTTCATTTTTCTCATTTTTAAAATCTAATTGCAATTCGGCTTAAAGGGTCGTAGATTGCAGGATAGCAATTCTCTCAGCTTGTACACACCTTCACTGTTTTAGCTCTAACGGGTACTATAGATGTGCAAATCTTGTGTTTTTGGACATTTCAGATATGTACACTTTACAAGCTATAATTTTCATGTTGTGCACTTGTTCTAAATCTATTATGAATTGGTTGTAATTCACTATTATTTATGCATGATATTTCTGTATCTGCACAGATATGTATCTTTTACGTTGCAGCTTATAATAATTCACTAAGACTTGCCAATTTTCTGATATTTGACGTTTAGAAGTAGAATTTGATGATGCACACTTTTTATTTAGAAAGTTTTGTCAAATTCTATCTGGAATTTCTGCTGTGTTGTTATAAAATGAAAGAAAGAAATGAAAGACTAAAAAGAGAGGGAAATGAGGGAGTTGCCATGTCTTGCTTCATGCTATGTCACACTATTCTTTTATTCCATTCGGAGGTTGTTATGTTTAATGAAGTATTGAAATACTACAATGTCACATTATACTAATGGGGCAATGAGGATTATGCATATCATGCTTTATGTCCTAATTATATTCCTCATGTCTTTATTGTTGTTTTTCATGTCCATAGTACCTGAAAGTTCAGTACTTAAGCACGACAAATAAAACACAAAGATAAAACATAAACACCAAGGTGACACAAGAGACTTGGTAACGCAGTTCGGTGCGCACACCTACATCTGCGGGGCCACGCCCAGAAAATCAGAATACTCCACTAAAATAATCAATGAGTACAATCACTAATTATCGCGATTCTATTAGGAGGAACAACCTCCCCCTCAATACAAACCGTGATGGGTGGTCTCTACCAACCCATGGAGTATTCTCGGCAAGCTCCCCTTGCCCGCAAGCTCCCCTTGCACAACCGGCTAGATCAACTCCCTTGATCCTACGTGCGTAGCCGTCGGCCTCCTCCCGGAGTTCTTCAAAACTTTCATCAAAAGTCGTACCCTAGCCGAAAAACCGCACCACCAATATATCCTCCACTCGCCTTGATTGCGGAAGGAAAACTTCAACGATAAGTGCAGATACGGCAACCCGCAAAAAATCAAAACCGATTCGGGCAATAGGTTCCGCAAAATCCTCTAGCATTAAACAGATTTGCAGGCGATATTCTCTCCAACCGAATCAACAATAAAACCGATAGAATAATAGCTTCCAAATATATTTCCAATAGAATATACCAGAATAGGTTGAAGATACCAGAATAGATCTGCAGCAATCAACAGCAAACAATCTTCCCAACTAACAAATCTGCGAGATATTCACTTTCTATTTCAACCCAACAACCCTTCAATTTAGCAACCGATTTAGGAAGGGCTTTCCAAATATCTCTCATGCAGGTATACCACAACCATATACAGGAATCCCCGATATTCTAGGTAACAAATCAGATCTGAATCCGCACGATAGTTCTGCAGACCAAACCAGCGTTTCTGCATACGAACCAGAAATCCAGATCCCATGTTGAACATTTTGTTGAACATTTTGTTGAACGACATTATGTTCAACAATACAGCTCAATCTGCTCAAAAACACTTCTGATTCCTCAAACAGAACTCTCCATCTATTGTGCCACTAATGCCAACAAATATCAGCAGAATTCAACCCTAACAGTACCAATGATGGAATTATCAATGATAGAAACATGTACTTATGTGTTAATTGAAACATGTGATGTTATAATGTATATGGATGTGATGTTCATTGTTTGAAACATGACACCGGTAAATTCATGGAAGAAGGAAATTGTGAAGCGGTAATTGAGACCGACAAACCATGAACTGATATGAATAATAAAATTAAGAGTGAGGCAGAGTGATAATCATCTGGACTTCTCGAATCCATCCTAAGATGGGTGAGACTCCAAATACGGGTTCGGGGAAAACACATGTAAAACGTAGATATTAAGGAGAGGATATGATTTGTAGTTTCACTCACACTCCTAATAGCCGGTAAGGGGAGTGGACAGAGTTAGAGAGTCACATGAGTGTACTCGTGATGCACCTTGAGGTATTTATTGGTTTCCTCCGATTTGGCCAAAAAACCGAGATTATCTCACTCCCGAAGGGGAGTTACGAGAGGCCCCTACAATGCTCATGTCGATGTTTGTGGTGCCATTGTTTCACCCATCCTGGGTGAAGTCCGGCTCCTTAGTGTCCTGCGATTTACTCGGGTTTCCAAATAATAATGAAATGTCTAACTATAAGACTAATTTAATTTGTAATTAGGATCATGTACTTTCTATTCCTTAGCTTTTACTTTCAGCACCTGTGTGATTGTATGCATTGTTTCTGAGAACATTGTATCACAAGTAGATAGAGTATCAGTTAGGTTGGCTGGTTCTAATACTGGATCCTATCTAGCGTAGTTAGAGTTTCCTACTGGGTCACATGTTGACGTGCCCCATTTGTGTTTTCCATGAGTCGGATCAGAGCAGGCAGAGCGGGACCCTATTCAAGAGATTATTCCCAGATTTGAGATAGTGATGGAGCCTGTGGGGAATTTTGTTCAGCTGTCTTCCAGGGTAGAGTATAGAGTGTGTTGTACAGTGTATGGACACTTTTGTCATTGTGTGTTTTGGGGGAGTTCTTTTGTTTTGTACTAGGTGTTGAGGTGATGTAAATAAAAATGTACTCGTGTATTAATAATAAACGAATGCTGGATTTGTACCTTATTGTCTTTTGTTATTTTGTGTTGGAGCAGTTCTTGTACTTCCAAGCATATGCGCAGTGGCCTGCTTGTTGATTTCGAATGAAAAATATCATTTCCACCCCATATTTCCTTGGGGTTTAGCATATATATCACATTTAGGCTTTATCTAGCTCGTAATTGTGCAAAGATTTTTCTGGAATTTATGGAGATTTATCGGAAGCAAGAAGAAGAGAAGAAGAATTCTGCAATGCCTTCTCTTGTGCAGAATTCTGCTGTCATTCCAGTACATATTCCGGCCTCATGATATTTTTTAATTGAAGTTCTTGAAGTCTCGATTCCAACGCATATTTTTCCAGAATTTTTGGAGGTCGGAGCAATTTACTGTATTTTTTGAAAGACAGTGTGACGGTGCTGAAAATTTCTGGTCTGGAAGTTCTGCTTTTCCTCTCTTGTGCAGAATTCTGCTATCATTTCAGTGTATATTCTGGCCTAGTGATATTTTTCAGTCATAGTACACTTTGTTACGGTTTCATCGCCACCTGGAGTGCATCATTCCAAGGTCTGATGATTTTTCTAGAATTTCATAAGACAGGATGACGGTGCTGAAATTTCTGCTGATTTGGGCATTGCTTGCGGGTTTTAAGCCAGAATCCGACCCGTTTAACTTATTTCCAGACCCAGTTCCGCTGAGAGCTTTTGAGGGCTGCTATTTAGGTCCTTGGGTAGCCCTCATTACCCCCAAGCCCCATTGCATACCTCTCTCAACTTAGGGCTAAGTTTTGGGGGAGATCGTCGGAGCATGGAGGATGTAACGACCAGTAATTTTCAACAGTTCAATTTACGTAGTTATACGTATTTTTAAGAATAAATTTTACATTATAAATGTTAGTCAAGAATTTTCTAACAAAACTGACTTTAAAAATTCTTATAAAAATATTTTAGAGCACTAGACTTATCATATTGTATTTTAGCAATTTCAGATTTCCTCAAATGGCCAAAACATTTCTGTTAAAATTCATCTTCCAAAATTACCGTTTTGATTCGACGAATTTATTTTCTATTCAAACACTTTCGAAACATTATCAAACTCCTGCAGTAGCATCCTATGATCATTTAGGGTTCCCCACATTAATTTCGTAATTTTCGGATATCATTTCAGTAGAGAACCCGCAAACCCGCTTTCCAAACGTTTTGGCCAAAAACTAGTATTTCCGTATCCCAAACCCTGAAACGGACCTCGTATTCGCGATCCTCACGACGATACGATCCCGTGGGTATGTTTTTGTAATTTTTCGGACACATTTACTAGTAGGGGCAAAATCGTAATTTTGTATTTTTGACTTTATCTACTAAATTTGTTTTAACCTTTTTACTTAATTACTAATTACCCTATTAACTATTAAATTACCCTAACTACCTACCTTAATCATGTCTAAAACGTGGGGGAGACACGTTTAAACATGTCTACACTTAGTCAAAAAGATTAATCTAATCCTATTAATTACCACCTGCTCTCATTAATCCCTTTGACTAATGTGTTTTTTTAATTATTAATTAACCTGTATTTAAACCCCCGTTGGTTCTCTTCTCCCTCAGCACAACCCAACTCCCTTCGTGTATCAGCCCTAACCCACTCACGCAAACCCACGACACACACGCAGCCGAAACCCCCTAAGCTCTATCTCTCCCAGGCAAGTCCCCTCTCCCATTCTTCTCCGACAAAACGCCATCAACCCACGGCAACCCCTAGGCTTCGACCGCTGCCGGCCACCGCCCGCTTCCCTCGCCCGCGAGACCTTCGCCCATGTCGACGAAGTCCGCCCGCTTCACCTCAGCGCCGTCCGCTTCCGCCTGAGCTCCGCCGCGAGCACCCGCTGCCGCTGCCACGAAGCTGCACCCACCGCCTTCCCGACCTCCGAGAGATCCTCAACCCCACACTGAGCTCCGGTCATTCACCAAGCACTCGAACCCATCTCCACCGCCTTCGCCCACGCAGCTGCTGCCTCCGCCGAAGCTACACCGCCGTGATCACCCTCGCCTCCCCCGGAGCTCCTTCGCATTCCCCCGCTCGAGATCCTTGTCGACGCCGTCGCCCCACGACGAGCCCCAGCTCCGACATCGCCCCGACCACCGGCAAACCCCCACATCAGCAGCTCCGCCCTCCGGTGCTGCCCACGCCTGCTCCGCCGCTCTCACCTCCTCGCTACGACGTCGACGCCGTTCCCGAGCACCTCCTCCGCCTTCCGACGAAGCGCCGGCAACCACGAAGACCCCCCCATCCGGCGATCGAGCGAGAAGACGGTGGGTTGCGTAAGTTTGCTCAGTGGCAAACTTGTAAATACGAGGAAATTCGTAATTTTCTTAATTTTAATTAGTTAATAATAGGTTTTAATGATTTTTAATCCATAACTAATTATGTAGGCCTCAGAAAAATATAAGACTAGGCCTAGAAAATCAGAAATGACATTCTGGACCCAATGGCGCTAGTTTCATCTTGATCAGACACGTAGTTTTCCCAGAATTAATTTTTAAACCTAAAAGTTAAATATGTTATTTTCGATTAAAAATCTGTAACTTGTTATTTTCACATACAATTATATGTGAGAAATATATATGTTAAAGTACTCTCCGAGACGGCCATTTTGACAGTTCATTTGCAACTTTCCGATACCAATTGCACCCAGAAGAAATGTTTGAATAATTACGTCACAAATTGAAAAATAGTTTTTAAATTATTTTTGAGCTTTTAAAAATTATAAAAAATTACAGAAGCTTCTGAAAATTCTCCCCTCTTGCAGTAAAATCTAAATAATTATTTTAGGTTTATATAAAAATTTTAAATATTTTCCGACACCGTTTTAACGAGTTTAAAAATCAAACTAACCTAATTATTAAATAGGAAAAAGTCGTGTTTTTCTAAAATAAGTATTTTGTGTTGCAGGTACAGACTCTGGTGTACTAGCCTCAGAGGAAGCCCTAGATCCTCTTCCGGCTTACTACAACGGTATTAATTTTGGTAAGTCACGATAGGTTCTAACCTTAGAAATCTAGCCAATGTGCTCGTACGAACTTGTAGCACCGCACTACTACGTGCTCAAAGCACGGAAACATACGCCACTTTCTTGTGTTGGACTTGACTTGTAACATCCCGTGGAACGTTCATGTAAAGAACTTGTACTTGACACAACACCGGGTTTTGGGGTAACTCATAGTTGCGAGAGTACGGGAGTGACTAGAGTTCGATCTACATGTCAAGCTGCCTGTGTTTCGGCCTCCTGTCTAGCTGCCTGCGTTTCGGCAAACCATCCTGCTGCCTGGGTTCCGGCAATCGTCTGGGTAGCACCCAGGCAAGAGACGAACTGAACGGTCACATATTGTACTCTCCGACTTGAGTCACGTAGTTTTAGCAGAGCTTGCACGGTTACTTCTTTACAGTCATGCACTTTACTTTCTGCACTTGTACAGACACTGCACCGTACGTTACTTTACTTCTGCTTGTCATACTTGTATAGTACTTCTTTTCTTTGTTTAGAATCTTTGTGACTTACCTTCGGTTCCACTTGTGGCACCGACAGACGAAGATCAGATTGAGGAGATTGCTCCAGAGTATGAGGAGCCTGCGTACGACCCGGAGGCCACAGAATTTTAGTTACTTTTCTGTCGGAGTGTGTATTGTACTATGTATTTCCTTTTCTGCATTTCCTTTCATGTATTGGTGTGGGAGAGTGTTGGTTGTTGTACTTTGATTTGGACTGTAATAATGTCTGTAAGCTGGTTTGAGTGTTGTTGGTACATCTCTGCGTTGTGGCTATGCTGAATTCACTGGTAAACTGCGGAACCTGCAAATAAACCGAATAAGTAACGGGCCCCCGAGAGCGGGTCGTTACAGGTTTGGTGGCCCACGCAGGTCCGTGTAAAATACCTCGTGAACAGTATAGTAAAACCAGGATGTATTGTATACGATACTCAACTAAGCTGACATTTCTTTGGATGCAGGTTCGACACTCGAAAGACGGATGGAGATCCTTCGGAGAACCCTAATGGAGTTGACCTATCCGACCTTAATAAGAAGTCATTAACAAAACCTAAATTTTGATAGGATTAACTAGTTGTTAATAAAAATCGTTCTGTATCGGTGGCACTCATATGAATGATAATCTTCCTTCAATGGACCATGATACCGGTCAATGTGCTTGGCTAAAGTCTGTTGGATCAACCTAGCTAGACTGGGCATAAGTGATCCTGGCTTAGTCACTTCCCTGGCCGTGTCCGCTGGACCGTAAGGACGTGAATCATGATTATGTTGCGTCATCGATCTTCTCCACTACCAACCTTCCTTTATCTTGATGACCTTTTATTACGACCTAAAGATCGTAGGAGCCCGACTCCCGCCCGGATCCGCTAACATACCCCATTAACTCACCATTTCACAAAAGGGCCGTCGCCCCGAAAATCCGGGGCATCATGGAGATAGGCGCGCCTTGCAGCGCTCTCCGAACCAGCCGAGGCGAACAACCGCAGCCGGCCGAGGCGAACAACCGCATCCGCCCGACCCACCGGGGTAGCGCGCTTGGGGACGCTTGGGTAGCTAGGCCAGGCCTATTGACGGGCGCGGCCGGGCTGGACAACCCCCGATCGGAACGGCCCGTCCGATTCCCGCGAACCGTGGCGCCTAAAGTGACACAGCCAGACCTTTAGTTCGACGCTAACGACAAACAGCCTAGGATAAGGACACGACTGATACATACGTCACCCAACCGCCTGACAAAGCACCCCCAGGCGGCTGACCTATCCGGCGGTTAGTGCTTTCGGCCCTGACATCCCGACAAAAGCACCCCTTGGCCGTTGCGCCGCCTGACAGAAGCAGGTCAGAAACTCCTGTTCCCGATATCCTTGTCCGAAGCTTCCGCTGACACCCGAGCCAGCTCAGCACGCCTAGTCATCACCCGTCAGGTATAAATACCCCCTCTCCTCTTACGGAGAGGGGGTTGGGAAAATTCTCTCTCATCTTCTATTATTCACACACGAGAGCAAAGGTCCTCCATATCTTTGTTCTCCCACCTATAGCTCGTCACGCGAGGCGGACACACAGTTAGTCCGGCCGGCGTGTCTAGCCCCCCTTTTAAGCCCTTTTAAGCCCTTTTACTGACTTAGGCATCGGAGGGGCTAAGGGTTGAACCCCAACCCCGCCCTTCTGACGAGTTGTTCGTGCTGCAGGAGAGCTCACCCCTAGACCAAGGTCAGCGTCAGTCCCCCGCTGTCCAACCTTCCTCAGCCGCGTCCGGCGAGATACGACCCCGTGAGCACCACCGGCAACGGATCCAACCTCTTCACCCCACCAATCACTTGTAAAACAGCCTACCTACACCTTCTTCTCCACATAACCATCGTGCCCTTGGTTCCCCATAATACAAATTCATTGTACGCGAGTTCCACCTCGTAACAATTGGCGCCGTCTGTGGGAACGAAGGGTCACACCCATGTTAGACTCCATGCCGATCCCGCGAAACCCTGACCACGGCAAAGATCCCGTGGATCAGGAACCGCTCTCTCTACAAATCACCCCGGTGTCCGACCCCCTTCTGGGGGTGGGTGCCGAAACTGAACGCACTTCAGCCCACGCTGTCCTGAAAAGCTTCGAGGCCGTTACTCAGGCCAGGGGGGACTATCAGATGGCTGAAACAGAGCCTCCGCCCGGCCCCTCAGAGCCCCAGAACGTGAGGCGGAACCTCCGCTTTCAGTTCGAAGAGGAGGGAGAAGACAGGGTGCTCGCCGAGGAGATTGCGGCCCAGCAAAGGCTCCTGGAAGAGGAGATGGAAGTTGCGCAGCGGTGGAGGCGCCTGGGGGAGGCGGCCGCCGCGCAAAGGCGTTTGGACGAGGCGGCCGAGACCGCCCGGAGGGCCTACCAGGAAGAAGAGGCCGCCCGCCGCCAACTCCGCTTCATCGTCGCGGAGCGCGAGAGGCTAAGGAGAGAAAACAGGAGCAACCAAGAAGTCCTGGAAGAGACGGCGACGGGCCGGTGGCTCGGGAACGGGCGGGACCCGTTGCTGAACAGGTCCCCGCCTGGAGGAGGCGGCCCGCATTACTAGCGCCACCCCTCCGACACCCTGCACGAGGAAGCCGTTTGTCGACAACTACGCTTCCTCACCGCTGAGCGCGAGAGACTCCTTCGGGAGAATCAAGAACGGATGGAGGCCCGGGGAGAGCTGGCCGGGAGGCGCTGGCGCTGGGAGAACCGTAGCCCGCAACCCGTCGAGTCCTCGACCCGGGGAAGGAGCCCCGCCGGGCGACAGTCGGGCTACTCCCCGGGGACGGAGGACCGTCGACGGCCGAGACGCGACCGAAGCCAGACCCCCGAATGGCGGAGAGGGGCACGGGCCGAGCAGCGTACTCGCTCCCCCCCATAAAGACCTCCGGTGCAAGTTCACTGAGCTTGGCCACCCAAACCGGAGCGCCATATGCGGGGTAGGCGACGGCCCAATACCCGTCCGACTATAGAGGCTGCGGGGAGGCGACGTCCCAATACCCGCCCTCTCAAAGACTCCGGGGCAGGACCAGTCCTCGCCACCCAAACCGGAGAGGGGCACGGGCCGAGCTGCGTACTCGCTCCCTCCCGGGAAGACCTCCGGGGCAAGTTCACTGAGCTTGGCCACCCAAACCGGAGCGCCATATGCGGGGTATGCGACGGCCCAATACCCGTCCGACTATAGAGGCTGCGGGGAGGCGATGGCCCAATACCCCCCCTCTCAAAGACTCCGGGCAGGACCAGTCCTCGCCACCCAAACCGGAGAGGGGCACGGGCCGAGCTGCGTACTCGCTCCCCCCCAGGAAGACCTCCGGGGCAAGTTCACTGAGCTTGGCCACCCAAACCGGAGCGCCATATGCGGGGTAGGCGACGGCCCAATACCCGTCTGACTATAGAGGCTGCGGGGAGGCGACGGCCCAATACCCCCCCTCTCAAAGACTCCGGGGTAGGACCAGTCCTCGCCACCCAAACCGGGGAGGGGCACGGGCCGAGCTGCGTACTCGCTCCCCCCCAGGAAGACCTCCGGGGCAAGTTCACTGAGCTTGGCCACCCAAACCGGAGCGCCATATGCGGGGTAGGTGACGGCCCAATACCCGTCCGACTATAGAGGCTGCGGGGAGGCGACGGCCCAATACCCGCCCTCTCAAAGACTCCGGGGCAGGACCAGTCCTCGCCACCCAAACCGGAGAGGGGCACGGGCCGAGCTGCGTACTCGCTCCCCCCCAGGAAGACCTCCGGGGCAAGTTCACTGAGCTTGGTCACCCAAACCGGAGCGCCATATGCGGGGTAGGCGACGGCCCAATACCCGTCCGACTATAGAGGCTGTGGGGAGGCGACGGCCCAATACCCCCCCTCTCAAAGACTCCGGGGCAGGACCAGTCCTCGCCACCCAAACCGGAGAGGGGCACGGGCCGAGCTGCGTACTCGCTCCCCCCAGGAAGACCTCCGGGGCAAGTTCACTGAGCTTGGCCACCCAAACCGGAGCGCCATATGCGGGATAGGCGACGGCCCAATACCCGTCCGACTATAGAGGCTGCGGGGAGGCGACGGCCCAATACCCCCCCTCTCAAAGACTCCGGGGCAGGACCAGTCCTCGCCACCAAAACCGGAGAGGGGCACGGGCCGAGCTGCGTACTCGCTCCCCCCCAGGAAGACCTCCGGGGCAAGTTCACTAAGCTTGGCCACCCAAACCGGAGCGCCATATGCGGGGTAGGCGACGGCCCAATACCCGTCCGACTATAGAGGCTGCGGGGAGGCGACGGCCCAATACCCGCCCTCTCAAAGACTCCGGGGCAGGACCAGTCCTCGCCACCCAAACCGGAGAGGGGCACGGGCCGAGCTGCGTACTCGCTCCCCCCCAGGAAGACCTCCGGGGCAAGTTCACTGAGCTTGGCCACCCAAACCGGAGCGCCATATGCGGGGTAGGCGACGGCCCAATACCCGTCCGACTATAGAGGCTGCGGGGAGGCGACGGCCCAATACCCGCCCTCTCAAAGACTCCGGGGCAGGACCAGTCCTCGCCACCCAAACCGGAGAGGGGCACGGGCCGAGCTGCGTACTCGCTCCCCCCCGGAAGACCTCCGGGGCTAGTTCACTGAGCTTGGCCACCCAAACCGGAGCGCCATATGCGGGGTAGGCGACGGCCCAATACCCGTCCGACTATAGAGGCTGCGGGGAGGCGACGGCCCAATACCCGCCCTCTCAAAAACTCCGGGGCAGGACCAGTCCTCGCCACCCAAACCGGAGAGGGGCACGGGCCGAGCTGCGTACTCGCTCCCCCCCGGGAAGACCTCCGGGGCAAGTTCACTGAGCTTGGCCACCCAAACCGGAGCGCCATATGCGGGGTAGGCGACGGCCCAATACCCGTCCGACTATAGAGGCTGCGGGGAGGCGACGGCCCAATACCCCCCCTCTCAAAGACTCCGGGGCAGGACCAGTCCTCGCCACCCAAACCGGAGAGGGGCACGGGCCGAGCTGCGTACTCGCTCCCCCCCAGGAAGACCTCCGGGGCAAGTTCACTGAGCTTGGCCACCCAAACCGGAGCGCCATATGCGGGGTAGGCGACGGCCCAATACCCGTCCGACTATAGAGGCTGCGGGGAGGCGACGGCCCAATACCCCCCCTCTCAAAGACTCCGGGGCAGGACCAGTCCTCGCCACCCAAACCGGAGAGGGGCACGGGCCGAGCTGCGTACTCGCTCCCCCCCAGGAAGACCTCCGGGGCAAGTTCACTGAGCTTGGCCACCCAAACCGGAGCGCCATATGCGGGGTAGGCGACGGCCCAATACCCGTCCGACTATAGAGGCTGCGGGGAGGCGACGGCCCAATACCCGCCCTCTCAAAGACTCCGGGGCAGGACCAGTCCTCGCCACCCAAACCGGAGAGGGGCACGGGCCGAGCTGCGTACTCGCTCCCCCCAGGAAGACCTCCGGGGCAAGTTCACTGAGCTTGGCCACCCAAACCGGAGCGCCATATGCGGGGTAGGCGACGGCCCAATACCCGTCCGACTATAGAGGCTGCGGGGAGGCGACGGCCCAATACCCGCCCCCTCAAAGACTCCGGGGCAGGACCAGTCCTCGCCACCCAAACCGGAGAGGGGCACGGGCCGAGCTGCGTACTCGCTCCCCCCCAGGAAGACCTCCGGGGCAAGTTCACTGAGCTTGGCCACCCAAACCGGAGCGCCATATGCGGGGTATGCGACGGCCCAATACCCGTCCGACTATAGAGGCTGCGGGGAGGCGACGGCCCAATACCCCCCCCCTCTCAAAGACTCCGGGGCAGGACCAGTCCTCGCCACCCAAACCGGAGAGGGGCACGGGCCGAGCTGCGTACTCGCTCCCCCCCAGGAAGACCTCCGGGGCAAGTTCACTGAGCTTGGCCACCCAAACCGGAGCGCCATATGCGGGGTAGGCGACGGCCCAATACCCGTCCGACTATAGAGGCTGCGGGGAGGCGACGTCCCAATACCCGCCCTCTCAAAGACTCCGGGGCAGGACCAGTCCTCGCCACCCAAACCGGAGAGGGGCACGGGCCGAGCTGCGTACTCGCTCCCCCCCAGGAAGACCTCCGGGGCAAGTTCACTGAGCTTGGCCACCCAAACCGGAGCGCCATATGCGGGGTAGGCGACGGCCCAATACCCGTCCGACTATAGAGGCTGCGGGGAGGCGACGGCCCAATACCCGCCCTCTCAAAGACTCCGGGGCAGGACCAATCCTCGCCACCCAAACCGGAGCACCTTAGGCAGGGTTCCCGACGGACCAATACCCTCCCTCCCCCAAAAGGGCCTGTCACCCCTCCCCTCATACCTCGGGAAGCTACTCAAGGACCGCGAATCAAGGCAACCCCTACGTGGAGCCATCCCTGAGGAGTAACGCCTGACCCCCATAAAGCCGACGCCCGAATTGACGTGTCCAACCAAAAAGGACACTCGGGAAAAACACCATTGACAAGTGTCATGCATGCCTGAGGGGTCACATCACCCGTCACCCATCGGGAACGCCCCCCCTAAGAACGAAATTCCAAGAACGGCCCCGACTCTCAATGAAGAATAAATAAGGGCAGAAATTCACCATTATAAATCCCCCCCAGCTTCCTTGAGGGGGGGAGAAAGGCGAGGGGAAGGATGGGCAGAAAGACTAGTCGTTTTGCCTCCTTCTCTACCTCAAAATGCGCGGAAAATGCGAGCTTCTCCGACCGCCAAAATAAACGATCCCCCAACAGGATATTCCCCTTACACGACGGTTGCTCAGCCTGCTGCTCCCCTCCTTCCTTTAGACAACTTAAGGCAGGGGAACGGGGACTCCACTGGCATACCAGGCCTCTCCGAGGACGCCCGGCGTACGCAGGCGCGGCTGACAGACAACCCGATGGAGGGGACAGACCTGCCAAATCACCTCACCGGACACCCCGGCAGCCGCCCGCATCGTCCCAACCGAGGGGAACGTGTCCCCGAGCGCCGGCCCGCCCTAACTGGCTACTCCGCTTACAACAGCAGCACCCCCTTCCACTCATCGGCCTTCCCCGGGCCGTTTATGCCAGGAGGCCGCACAGGGGGGGCTACGGCCCGCGTCCCTTCGCGCCTACCACGCGGAGACTCCAGTTGAGGCGAGCAACGGGGCCCCGTGGGATAGAACAACCACCAAGGACTCCCTCTCCCCCCAATTCTGGGAACGAATGCCAAAGCCACTGCCTGGCTCCGACGCGACCATCCACCCCTACGCCGAGGAGGAACCCGCTAAATCCACTCCACGCCCCTTATCAGGGGCACAACACCAGAGAAAGGCGGATCAGCTGCGATGAGAACCTCGGCCTACCTAGAGCGACACACGGTTACGCCTACGGGCCGATACAATGTTACGCCTACGGGCCGATTCAATGCTAAGCCTACGGGGCTACCCTGTTTAATTAAACTATCAATAATAGCAGATGAAAAGACCGAAGACTAATCCCGTTTGACCACTAGTAATAGCTCGGGTACACCTAGACCCGACCAACCCTCGAAAAGGGGGGCCACCCGGCCGTAAAATCTATCGGGCGCGCTACGAGTAATAAAGGGAGCTACCACGATTCCCCCCACGCCAGGATCTAAATAGCCGCACCAAGGCGTAACTCTAAAATGAGAATTTATGCACACACACAGGCAGAAAAATGCAGATACCAACGCCACGAATCGTCACTTTCTTTCGCTTTTATAAAAAAGAGAGAGAGAAAGGGGGGGAGCCTATACAAAACTACTTGGCGCTTCTGCCAGTCACGGCGCCCTCTCCCTCGAGGGAACCTCCGACTGCCCCGCCGGCCTCCGGCTCGTCACCCTCCCCTCCGTCTCCATCCCCCTCCTCGTCGTCGCTGCATGCGGCGAGCCCGTCGAGGTCGATCTCTACCGACGGGACGAGGCCCGCCAGCTTCTCCTTCATCCGAGCCAAGCAGGCCTCCCATCCCTCCTCGTGGCCCTTCCCCATGCCCTCGGACATCGACTTTGCGAGGGCGGGGACGACGGTTCTCTCCTGGTACGTCTGAAATTCCTCGACCCTACGGGCCAGCTCCTCCTCGGCGGCCTTGGCACGCCCCGCTAGATCCTCCGCCCTAGCCTCCTCCCTCCCAAGGGCCTCCTCCAGCACCTTCACTCTCTCTCCAGCCTCGGCCGCCCTCTGCTCATGATCGAACACGACCGTCTTGAGGCGATCTACCTCCGCCACGCTTCGGTCGCCCCTCTCCCTCTCCTTGGCAAGGTCCTCGCTAGCCCTCTTACGAAGAGCAGCGAGCTCGGCGACCGCCTTAGCCACGGCGCCCTCTGCCTTGTGGATAGCTGGCACGTGCCTCATCATCCCAAGCATCAGGTTGATGATCTGAGTAAAGACAGAGCAAATAGAACCCATTTAGGATGATCTATAAAACCGACTAAAAAACGTCGCCCACCTTACAGAACATACCTGGACGCCATGCATCACCGCGGTCCCGCACAGACCCTCAGGCTCCACCGCTTCCAGCGCTACCCTATCGCGGGGCAGGAAAATGTTCTCCGTCAACCTCGCCGCCACACCTCCATCCTCAAACACGGACTCGTCACTCGCCACTTTGTACGGCGCCCGATGAAGCGCGCCGTTGGGATAGCCCTCGACATCGGTCCTCTTGGCCTTAAACTTAGCCAAGGCGGCCTCACAGCGGGGGTCGGTTGGCGCCCTCTCGAGACCGAACACGGGACAACCATAAGGCCAAGGGTCCCATCCTCCGGACCCTGTCGGGCCACTCGACGCCTCGGCCCTATGCGACTGACCGCTAGCTTCCGCCCCCTCCCCCCCGCAGGTGCCATCGGGCTAGGCGGCCTCGTTCGGGGCAGTTCCGCCCCACCCCCTGTCGACCCTTCGTCCCCGCCCTCCAAGTCAATGATGGGATTCGCCACCCCCTCCCTGGCCTCGCCTTCCGTCGGACCGGTTCCCCCCGGCGCGTCAGACTCGGATGATTTCGTCGGCCTCTTCCTCCTCTTTGTGGGCGCTGGCACCCCAGTCGAGCTCCCCGCCCCAACTTCCGCTCGCGACCTCTTGGGGCCGCCTCTTATCGACGATCGCCCCGCCTGCTCCGAGGCCCGCCTCATCATTTCCTCGAGGGACAGACTCATTGTGCCACCTGCCAAAGAGAGAAAGTTCAGCGTAAGCACATCAGAAGCATGAACACAAAAATCTCACATACCTTCGGGCCAGATGTACGCCGTTATCATCTCAGCTCGAGCGAGCATCCGATAATCTCGTCCCTCCGCTGGTATGGCCATCAAAATCCGGGCCACCACTTCCTCCTCATCCCCCAATTTCACCCCCTCTCTTGCCTTGGGATTCAGCTCCGCCCAATCAGACCTTATCAGCACATCCTCCGGCACCTCCACAAACACATACTGCTGGCGCCAAAACTTAATTTTCCCAGGCAAACCCCTAATGAGCGGATGCGTCCTCTTCGCGGAGAGATAGTAGCATGACCGCAACCTCTTGACCGAGAAGAAGTGGCGAAATAAGGTCAGAGACGGGCAAACCTGGTTGCTCACGCACAGCACTATGAACCCCACAATGGCACTGATGGCATTGGGCATCAGGCGATAGAGGGGCAGTTCCAGAAAGTTCAACACTTCCAGCAAGAACGGATGGGGGGGAAGTGCAAACCTTGCTCAAACGAAGATACGTATACTCCCACCTCCCGGTCACCCGCAAAACACACCCTTTCTTGCGGCTCCGGTTCACGAACCGATTACGGCGGCCTGACGTACATCGTGAAGATCTCCGCAACGGATTTCTTCAGCTCCGACTTGACGCCCGCAATCTCGACGGGCACCCCTCCTGTCTCCGCTGCGGAGCTTCCTTCCCCACCTACCCCCGAACCCTGACTCCGAGACGGAGATATGGAAGAAGACATTTCTAAAACGAGCGTCTTACCTAACGGGTGCCGACGACTCGGGCGATTGCGCTACCCCGCTGACCGCTCCCACAAGGGCGACTCTGGCAAGGTCACGGACACCTCCTACGAGCCCTAGCTGCGTGTCAAAAAATTTTTTTCGCCCGACAATCAACTTTGCTCCCCTCCCCCTCCTCACGATCTCTTTAAAGCGACTTCACAAAACATCGCGACCATCGAGCCCAAGACACGCGTCACCAATCCGGGCCCTGTCCACCACCCACGTGTTCTGACGCTTCGCGTACTGTCAAAACCGTCAATTCCGCCACGCGTCAACACTTCAGTGGTCGGGCAGCCTCGATTCCCGCCCGCCGTCGAATCGACAGGCTGACGTAAAGTCATGCGACCGCCATAAATTCCCGCCCAAATCCAGGCGGAACGATTACCCCAATTCGAAATCAGTCCATGCGCCTCTCGATCCATGGTTGAGTCCAGCCTCCGTCAGGGCGGCCACCGCAAGGAGGCGGCGCTCGCTTCATGGTTGAGTCCGGCCTCCGTCAGGGCAGCCACCACAAGGCGCCGGCGCTCGGCCCATGATCAAGTCCGGTCACAACACGTAGGCGGGGCTAGATCCCAGATGGAGTCCGACCCCCGACAGGGCGGCCATACAAGAAGGCGGAACACGATCCATGATTGAGTCCGAGCTCCGGCAGTACGGCCAAAACACGATCGTCTCCCCCGCACCAATACGGGTCCGATCTCTTTCGGTTCGGCCGGAACAGGAGCCCGCCCCACAACTTATCGGATTCTCGGTTCCAACCCTTGGCAAACTTCTGTATGATCCAAGCACGTCCGACCCGCCACGGCACCTCCGGGCCCCGTACTGGGCATCGGAGCATCACGACCACCGGAGAACACGACTACTCTCAACTCCCCTCTCCCGAAGACTTCGGCAGAGCGAAGTTGGGGGCATTTACGTCGTCCCTCACAGAGCGGACATTCTACGTGCAAACCAAGTAGGAATACATTTCGACACAAGACAATAACAATGTATTTACCCAGAAACCACACCATACATGGGACTTTCCACACACTACAACAGCACATTGTTTATAACCCTCTCACACGAATGTACGGCCCTCCCCGAACCCACGATTCTAGCGGCGCCGCCTCTCAACCGACCGATCTCGCATATCTTTAACCACTTGCCGAATCGCAGCCTCCTTAGCTTCTTGCAGCATCGGCACAACATGCTCGTCATGATAGCGACGGATAGCGGCTTCGATCTGTTTGCCCTCAGCGTCCCGTTTCTCCTCCAATCGCCGCACCGCTAGACCCCTCTCCCTCTTCTCGGTCTTTAGGGCGACCTCCAGGTCCTCTATTTGCCGCCTCTGTAATCCGATCACCGATTCCTTGCTAGCAACTTCCGAGGTACGCTTGGACCGGATATCATCCCTCTCCCGCGTTACTTCTTGGAGCTGCTTCTCGACCATGGCTTTGGACGAATCGAAGTACGCAGCCCGCCCGTTCTGTAACGACCCGCTTTCGGGGGCCCGTTACTTATTTGATATTTGCGTAGGTTCTGCAGTTAACCAGTGAAGTCAAAATAGCCACGATGCAGAGATGTACAAAAATACCCAAATAGTGTCCAATTATTACAATCCATACCGTACAGATTATTCCAACAATGATACATGAAAGAAAGAAAGTACACAACTGAAAATAGCTCTGAAAGCTGCGGTCTCATGGTCGAAGTCTGGCGCTATTAACTCAAGAGCATCTGCTTCCATATGTACGTCGTCTGGGGTGCCACGGAGATGGAACCGTAGGTAAGTCACAACAATTCTAAATAAAGAAAGAGAGATACTGTACAAGTATGACAAAGCAGACCAAAGTGAAAGTAAAGTACGGTGCAGTGTCTGTACAAGTGTAGCAAGTAAAAGTACGACAAGTAAAGTGCGGTGACTGTACTGGCAAGGAAAGTAAAGTGCATGTACTGTAAAGAAAGTAACTGTGCAAGTTACACTAGAACTACGTGACTCAAGTCGGAGAGTACAATATGTGACCGTTCAGTTCGTCTCTTGCCTGGGTGCTACCCAGACGAATGCCGGTACCCAGGCAGCAGGATGGTTTGCCGAAACTCAGGCAGCTAGACAGGAGGCCGAAACACAGGCAGCTTGACATGTAGATCGAACTCTAGTCACTCCCGTACTCTCGCAACTGTGAGTTACCCCGAAACCCCGGTGACGTGTCAAGTACAAGTTTTCACACTATTGTTCCACAGGAATGTTCCACATGTTAGTCACACCAGGCCAACTGGTTGACTTCCTCATTGAAAACCAGCAAGTATGATAAAGACAAGCCCAACACCAAAAGCTGTTACTTCCGTGCTTCGAGCACGTGGTAGTGTGGCTGGCACACAATTTACCCAAGTTGGTAGTTGTGTGCTACAACCACCTAAGTTGAAAGTTGGCAAAGTAATCTTTAGTCGATTACTTTCATTTAGTTCTCTAGTTTGGTTCAAGTGAAATAGCCGTTCGAGGCTATAAGTGGTAAAGTGTCACAAGTTCATGCAAGCACAGTAGACTAGTTTTCTAAACTTAGAATCTGTCGTGACTTACTTTATCGAGCTCGTCGTGGCAAGACGAGGTTGGAGCTAGAAGAGCTGGTGCACGAAGATTGGTACCTGAAATCACAAGAACAATTGGTTAAAGCGTACCCTAATTTCTATTTATTAAACTCGATCGTTTTGATTTTTATAACTGACTGAAATGGTGTCGAAAACGATCCTAAAATTTTATATAGACTATATATGGTGAAAATAATTTTACTGCAAGAAGGAATATTTTTCTGAAGATTATAGTAATTTTTAGGATTTTTAAAAGCTCAAAAACTATTTAAAAACTATTTTTCAATTAGTGACGTATTTATTCCACAATTTATTCCGGATGCTATCTACATCGGAATGTTGCAATTGAGGTGTCAAAATGACCGTCTCGGAGAGCATTATCACATATATTTTTCTCAAGTATTAGTTTACGTGAAAATAAGAAGATACGGATTTTTGAACGAAAATAACGGATATAAATTATAGGCTTAAAAATTAATTCTGAGAAAACTAAGCGTCGGATTGAGATGAAACTAGCGCCATTGGGTCCAGAATGTCATTTCTGATTTTCTAGAGCTAGTCTCACATTTTTCTAGGGCTTATATAATTACTTATAGATTTAAAACCAATAAACTCTATTAATTAATTAATTTAATTACGAAAATACGAATTTTTCGACATATTTACAAGTTTGCCATTCGAATTAAACTTACGCTGCCGTCGTCTTCGCATGCGGGGAGAGAGAGGGAGGTGACAACGGCGAGGGGGGGCTAGGCGGCGTCGGAGTTGGGCGCCGGAGCGGGGTACGGCGGTGGCGTCCTACGACGAGCGGCAGGGGTTGGAAGACGTCGACGGAGGGGCGCTCGAGCTGCTCGCGTCGTCGTCGGTTCTCGTCGGCGACTGCAAGGGCGGCAGCAGCGGCGACCGTCGCTGGGGAGACGCGGAGGCGAAGGCTGGCGGGCGGAGCGGGGCTGAGCGTTGGGAGGACGGCGATGGCGGGAGGCGCTCCGGGCGGTGTCTAGCGGCGTGCTGGCGACGTCAGGGCGGTGCTGTGGACGGCGGAGGCGGCGGTTGGGTCGGCGGGCGACGTCGCAGGTCCGGTGGAGGGCGGCGACGTTGGTCGGAGGGCGAGGTGCGGGTCCACCGTGGAAGAAGAGAGAGGGAGAGAGCGTAAAGGAGAGAGAGTTACGGTGGGGGAGAGAGAGAGAGAGAGGGTCTGTGTGTGTGTGTTAAAACAAAGGGGAGGGGAGTTATATATAGGTTTAGAGAGAGATTGAGAGGGGGTAGATGAGAGGGGTGTGTGTGTTAGCTGAGAGAGATGAGGTTTAGGGTAGATACGGGCTGGGTTAGTTGGGGTAATTAGGTTAGGTGATTAAGTGGGGAATTAGGAAGATAAAACTCCATTAACGAAAGTCATTAGTGATATACAAAAAGCGAAAATTACGAAAATGCCCCTACCAGTAAATGTGTCCGAAAAATTACGAAAACATACCCACGGGATCGTATCGTCGCGAGGATGGTGAATACGAAGACCGTTCCAGGGTTTGGGCTACGGAAATACTAGTTTTTGGCCAAAACGTTTAGAAAGCGGGTGTGCGGGTTTCCTATTGAAACGATATCAGAAAATTACGAAATTAATGTGGGAAGCCCCAAATGATCATAGGATGCTACTGCAGAAGTTTGAAGTCATTTTGAAAACGTTTGTATAGATAATAAATTCATTGACCCAAAACTGTAATATCTGAAAATGAATTTTTATCAGATCTTTTAGAGGTATTCGATGAAATCCGATCTTACTAAAATACTCCATAACTAGTCTGGTACTCCAAAATATTTTTATAGGAAATTTTTGAAATCAGTTTAAGACTCCTAACAAACCATTATAAAATACAATTAAAATTGAATTTTCTTTAAATACTTAATTTGAAAGTATTGGAAAAATACAGGCTGTTACATTCTACCCTCCTTAAAAATAATTCCGTCCTCAGAATTTAAAAATATTTTTTTGAAACAAATAATTGATATTATAAAGAAGCTCAAGCAAATAAATGATAGAAGAGATAATAATCTTTATAAATCAGATTGTAAATAACATGAAATATGATAAGAAAATAAGGAATGTGACTAATATATTATTATCACCATAGCTACTTCAGATTCATCAAGTAGGCAAAACATAAAATAATGGCATTACTCGGAAATGATAATGAGGATGATGATGACATCTGATCGAACTTGGGACAGAAGGTGACAAGTCAGAAGCAAGCACACCAAAGAGAAGAACGGAACGTCTAGAATATATAAACGATGATTACATGGTCTCGATCATGTAAATCATCGCCATAGCATACAAAAGCGTGAGGACTAATCCAAATGCATGCAAGCTGCTACAACGTAACCAACAGAGCACCAAAGACTTCATCTGCCATGCTACTAAATTACAATCCAATATCCAGATCGTTACCAAAAGGCAGATATAAGGCCAACTCTCAAGGATCAAGATCATTGTCACCACTGCTTCCAGCAATCTCCACAACATCCAACAGTAAGCCATCATCAAAGCTGTCCTCCAAATGAGAGCACAAGACTGGCATCTCATCTCAACACCTAAGGCCAAAAGGAATCCAATACCAAATCCTAAGGATACTGCTTCCCAATACCATTGTTCGATATCTACGGCTAACACCATCAGCCCTAAGCAATTTAATGACCAAAAACTCACGAACCCAAAAACATTAAGGAGCGCCCCTAAGAAGCAATCGAAGCTGGGCAGCTCAAGGGGGAAGAACCAGAAAAAAGAGCTCCAAATAATGCCAATAGCGGCGGGTTCCCAATATCCCGACCACACGGCCAAAGCATGGGTGGCGGCGAGGGTTGCTGCTAAGCCCAACAGACCCCAAGGTCGTCGACGGGCCATCGGTGGCTGGCGATCTGCGGCGGCGAGGGCTCCGACTGGCTGGTGATCCATGGCGGGGAGCTAGGGCCTACGGGATGGAGCGAAGCGGAAGCTGGCGGATCTTCAGGTGAGGCTGGCGGATCGGAGATCGGAGTGGCGATGCGGGGTTCGATCGAGCTCGCTTGGGGAAGAGGCCGGGAGGAGGAGGGGGGCGATGTCTGAGGGAAGCCACGGGGTGGCTTGCGGAGGAAGGAGCGGGGTTAAAAACGGGGGGAGGGGCACCGAAAGTCGGGGTTAGGTAGGGTAGGGTTCGGCGGGCACGTGTCTCGAGGGGGGGAAACGGACAAACGAAATAAAGAGGGGGGAGGAAGGTGGTCGGTGGGAAAGGAAGTCAAACCCTTGGAGAGAAATAGACGGGTACAAGATAGAAGTAGGGGCTAGAAGAGAAACACTAGCTCAAAAGATGCAAACAGCCTACACTTACACGTCAGGTTTGGCTCGTCTCAAATCACCAGCACTATCCTCCAATACTTCTGAGCGTCCTTCGATTCGCTTCCATTGTCGAATTCGAACTCCTGGTAGTTGAAAATTGAATGCTACCCTCCTTAGAATAAACGTAGCTAGAGTTCAAGCGAACTAAACGCGATTTAGGAAGAAGTAAAAGAATCAGGAGGCCATCACTAGCTAAAGAAAGGGGTGCTAGTGATGAAGATCGATGGCGTTACATAATCATGATTCACGTCCTTGCGGTCCAGCGGACACGGTCAGGGAAGTGACTAAGCCAGGATCACTTATGCCCAGTCTAGCTAGGTTGATCCAACAGACTTTAGCCAAGCACATTGACCGGTATCATGGTCCATTGAAGGAAGATCATCATTCATATGAGTACCATCATCAACTGAAGGAAGGTGATGAAGTGGGTAGATAATCCAACCTATGAAAATCACTATAACTGCTATCAAAGAGGTTACTAGGGAGGGTATAACCAAGAATGAAACACGAGTTCCTAAGCAAGGGTTAAGAGTTCAAAGGAAGTGATGAGGATCAAGGAAGACCTAATGAAGATGGTAATAAGGACACTTTACCTGTATATCCAATACAGGTGAACACTCGAGACATCCCGTACTCGAGAGTTCAATTTGAGTATTTTACATTATACATCCTGATCTTGCTATAATGTTCACGAGGTAGTTAGCGAGGACCTGCATGGGCCACCAAACTTGTAACGACCCGCTCTCGGGGGCCCGTTACTTATTTGATATTTGCGTAGGTTCTGCAGTTAACCAGTGAAGTCAAAATAGCCACGATGCAGAGCTGTACAAAAATACCCAAATAGTGTCCAATTATTACAATCCATACCGTACAGATTATTCCAACAATGATACATGAAAGAAAGAAAGTACACAACTGAAAATAGCTCTGAAAGCTGCGGTCTCATGGTCGAAGTCTGGCGCTATTAACTCAAGAGCATCTGCTTCCATATGTACGTCGTCTGGGGTGCCACGGAGATGGAACCGTAGGTAAGTCACAACAATTCTAAATAAAGAAAGAGAGATATTGTACAAGTATGACAAAGCAGACCAAAGTGAAAGTAAAGTACGGTGCAGTGTCTGTACAAGTGTAGCAAGTAAAAGTACGGCAAGTAAAGTGCGGTGACTGTACTGGCAAGGAAAGTAAAGTGCATGTACTGTAAAGAAAGTAACTGTGCAAGTTACACTAGAACTACGTGACTCAAGTCGGAGAGTACAATATGTGACCGTTCAGTTCGTCTCTTGCCTGGGTGCTACCCAGACGAATGCCGGTACCCAGGCAGCAGGATGGTTTGCCGAAACTCAGGCAGCTAGACAGGAGGCCGAAACACAGGCAGCTTGACATGTAGATCGAACTCTAGTCACTCCCGTACTCTCGCAACTGTGAGTTACCCCGAAACCCCGGTGACGTGTCAAGTACAAGTTTTCACACTATTGTTCCACAGGAATGTTCCACATGTTAGTCACACCAGGCCAACTGGTTGACTTCCTCATTGAAAACCAGCAAGTATGATAAAGACAAGCCCAACACCAAAAGCTGTTACTTCCGTGCTTCGAGCACGTGGTAGTGTGGCTGGCACACAATTTACCCAAGTTGGTAGTTGTGTGCTACAACCACCTAAGTTGAAAGTTGGCAAAGTAATCTTTAGTCGATTACTTTCATTTAGTTCTCTAGTTTGGTTCAAGTGAAATAGCCGTTCGAGGCTATAAGTGGTAAAGTGTCACAAGTTCATGCAAGCACAGTAGACTAGTTTTCTAAACTTAGAATCTGTCGTGACTTACTTTATCGAGCTCGTCGTGGCAAGACGAGGTTGGAGCTAGAAGAGCTGGTGCACGAAGATTGGTACCTGAAATCACAAGAACAATTGGTTAAAGCGTACCCTAATTTCTATTTATTAAACTCGATCGTTTTGATTTTTATAACTGACTGAAATGGTGTCGAAAACGATCCTAAAATTTTATATAGACTATATATGGTGAAAATAATTTTACTGCAAGAAGGAATATTTTTCTGAAGATTATAGTAATTTTTAGGATTTTTAAAAGCTCAAAAACTATTTAAAAACTATTTTTCAATTAGTGACGTATTTATTCCACAATTTATTCCGGATGCTATCTACATCGGAATGTTGCAATTGAGGTGTCAAAATGACCGTCTCGGAGAGCATTATCACATATATTTTTCTCAAGTATTAGTTTACGTGAAAATAAGAAGATACGGATTTTTGAACGAAAATAACGGATATAAATTATAGGCTTAAAAATTAATTCTGAGAAAACTAAGCGTCGGATTGAGATGAAACTAGCGCCATTGGGTCCAGAATGTCATTTCTGATTTTCTAGAGCTAGTCTCACATTTTTCTAGGGCTTATATAATTACTTATAGATTTAAAACCAATAAACTCTATTAATTAATTAATTTAATTACGAAAATACGAATTTTTCGACATATTTACAAGTTTGCCATTCGAATTAAACTTACGCTGCCGTCGTCTTCGCATGCGGGGAGAGAGAGGGAGGTGACAGCGGCGAGGGGGGTCTAGGCGGCGTCGGAGTTGGGCGCCGGAGCGGGGTACGGCGGCGGCGTCCTACGACGAGCGGCAGGGGTTGGAAGACGTCGACGGAGGGGCGCTCGAGCTGCTCGCGTCGTCGTCGGTTCTCGTCGGCGACTGCAAGGGCGGCAGCAGCGGCGACCGTCGCTGGGGAGACGCGGAGGCGAAGGCTGGCGGGCGGAGCGGGGCTGAGCGTTGGGAGGACGGCGATGGCGGGAGGCGCTCCGGGCGGTGTCTAGCGGCGTGCTGGCGACGTCAGGGCGGTGCTGTGGACGGCGGAGGCGGCGGTTGGGTCGGCGGGCGGCGTCGCAGGTCCGGTGGAGGGCGGCGACGTTGGTCGGAGGGCGAGGTGCGGGTCCACCGTGGAAGAAGAGAGAGGGAGAGAGCGTAAAGGAGAGAGAGTTACGGTGGGGGAGAGAGAGAGAGAGAGGGTCTGCGTGTGTGTGTTAAAACAAAGGGGAGGGGAGTTATATATAGGTTTAGAGAGAGATTGAGAGGGGGTAGATGAGAGGGGTGTGTGTGTTAGCTGAGAGAGATGAGGTTTAGGGTAGATACGGGCTGGGTTAGTTGGGGTAATTAGGTTAGGTGATTAAGTGGGGAATTAGGAAGATAAAACTCCATTAACGAAAGTCATTAGTGATATACAAAAAGCGAAAATTACGAAAATGTCCCTACCAGTAAATGTGTCCGAAAAATTACGAAAACATACCCACGGGATCGTATCGTCGCGAGGATGGCGAATACGAAGACCGTTCCAGGGTTTGGGCTACGGAAATACTAGTTTTTGGCCAAAACGTTTAGAAAGCGGGTGTGCGGGTTTCCTATTGAAACGATATCAGAAAATTACGAAATTAATGTGGGAAGCCCCAAATGATCATAGGATGCTACTGCAGAAGTTTGAAGTCGTTTTGAAAACGTTTGTATAGAAAATAAATTCATTGACCCAAAACTGTAATATCTGAAAATGAATTTTTATCAGATCTTTTAGAGGTATTCGATGAAATCCGATCTTACTAAAATACTCCATAACTAGTCTGGTACTCCAAAATATTTTTATAGGAAATTTTTGAAATCAGTTTAAGACTCCTAACAAACCATTATAAAATACAATTAAAATTGAATTTTCTTTAAATACTTAATTTGAAAGTATTGGAAAAATACAGGCCGTTACACCTTCTCCACCCCGTAGGCCGCCCTAACCCTCTCCAGCTCCGCCTCCGTGTCCTTCAGCTTCGTCTTGACCTCGTTAAGGTTCGCCTTCGCCACGTCCAGTGACGCCCGGGTGACGGCCGCAGACTTACGGCCCCGCAGGGCTAACACGTTGGCGATCATCTTCATAAACCTCGAATCAACGAGACACAAACAAATAAAGTCTGCGGGCGGGGAAAGAAAGCCGGCGTACCTGCACGACGTGCCATATGGCCGAGCCGCCCAACCGTTCCGCCCCCACACGAGTCAAAGACTCACGATCGCGCGGTAACACGCAATACTCGGCGAGGCGCGCCGCCACTCCCGCGTCCTCTAATACCGACTCGTTGCCGCCGACTCGGAAAAGAAACTTGTGGAGCCGGTCATCGGGGTATGCCTCGACCTCTTCTCGGGCCCTCTTAAAACGAATAAGGGCGCTCTCGCAAGCGGGACTCGACGACACCCCCATTTCCCACGAAGGGATCCCGTATGGCCACCCTTGAGCCACGGGCGCTCGACGAGGCGCGGCCATCACCGGTACCCGCGGAGGGACGGAGGGTCCGGCCCCCCGCACGGGCGCGTCAGCACGAAGATCATCAGCGGGCCCACCGGCAGAGATACCTTGCCCGGCGGCCCCCCGTCCCAGGTACGACCTCTCCCCACGGGGGGCCCCGCCCCCACGTTCCCGGGATCCGGCCTCGCTAGCCACCCCCTTGCCTTTCCAGCGGGGATCAGAATCCTCCGAGATCGGGGCCCCGGCCGAACCTGACACCCCCTCCGGCTCCCTCATCGTGTTTTCGCCTGCAAAAGGACAAAAGAGACAATCAGGGCGAGCCTAGCCCAGAGTTTACTAAACTTCAAAGATACCTAGGGTCCAAAAGTCCTGGGCGAGCCGACTGCCCAACGTTAGACTCGCCCAATGACGGCACGCCTCGGGCAGCTCCCTCAAAATCTGAGCTTTGGCAATATCCTCCCCGGTCAGCTCCACCCATTCATTTACAAAGGGATTCCGCGCCCCCCAATTCGACATCAGCGCCACGTCACTTGGCACCGTCACGAAGACGAACTCCCTCATCCAATCGCCGACATCGTCAGGCACCTCGAGGATGAGTTCTCGCCCTCTCCTGGCGCAAACGCGATGATACATCCCCCACTTCCGAACCACGAAGAAATGCTGGAACAACGCCAAGGAAGGACTCAAGGAGCAAGCAAGGCACAAGACGACAAACCCCACTAACAAGCCCCAAGAACGGGGCGCTAAGGCGAATATCGGCAGCTCCAGGAAATTCAACAAGTGAAACAAATACGGGTGGATCGGAAAGCGGAGCCCCAACTCAAAGGACCGGACATAGACCCCGACCTCATTATCCCCCGGTGAACTCACCGCTTCCTCCGACCCGGGAACCCGCACCTCATAGGGTTGTCGCACAAACCGCACGCGAATCTCCCTGATGTTGATCCTATCCAACCTACGTCGGGGGGACTCAATGTCTCTCGGTACAACGGATTGCCATGACCGTCTTTCCCTGGGACGCCGCACCCCCGGCTGTGACGCCCCCTCGCACGCCAACTCTTCCTCCCCCACCCGGCTACTTCCTCCAATCTCGAATCGAGAAGCCATTGATCGGAAAGGAAGGAAATTAATTGTTGTTACCTGTTGATCCCTTGAACCTGGAAGGCGATCGGAAGAAGATGGCCGGTGACGGAAGGGACAGATTAGCCAGCAAGATCCAAACAGAAAAATCGAGCGCCGGAGGAGAATCGGAGAAAGACAAAAATTCCCGCCGACCGCCTCCCCAGACCCTTTTAGTGGTTAAGGTGGCCCCAGGGCCATCTCGGCCGTCAAACTTTCGCCACGCGGCGCCCATCGAGACGCCCCCGACGCCTCGACTGGCGTAAAGGTCACCTCATCCACGTGTCGCAAAATCAATCGCGGAGACGCTTCGATTTCCTCTGCCCCCTTTCAAATCATAATAATGGCCACTAAGGCGGGAGTTCCGAAGCCGCCGCCATCACTACCCGGTGGTTCCCAAGGCCCATATCGACGGTCCGGAGTGTTGGATATGGTTCGCCCTCCGAGCCGAGCCGGGCTACCGCCTCAGACTCGAAGGCCGAGGGCAATTGTTACGACCTAAAGATCGTAGGAGCCTGACTCCCGCCTGGATCCGCTAACATACCCCATTAACTCACCATTTCACAAAAGGGCAGCCGCCCCGAAAATCCGGGGCATCATGGAGATAGGCGCGCCTTGCAGCGCTCCCCGAACCGGTCGAGGCGAACAACCGCAGCCGGCCGAGGCGAACAACCGCAGCCGGCCGAGGCGAACAACCGCAGCCGCCCGACCCACCGGGGTAGCGTGCTTGGGGACGCTTGGGTAGCTAGGCCAGGCCTATTGACGGGCGCGGCCGGGCCGGACAACCCCCGATCGGAACAGCCCGTCCGATTCCCGCAAACCGCGGTGCCTAAAGTGACACAGCCAGACCTTTAGTTCGACGCTAACGACAAACAGCCTAGGATAAGGACACGACTGACACATACGTCATCCGACCGCCTGACAAAGCACCCCCAGGCGGCTGACCTGTCCGGCGGTTAGTGCTTTCGGCCCTGACATCCTGACAAAAGCACCCCTTGGCCGTTGCGCCGCCTGACAGAAGCAGGTCAGAAACTCCTGTTCCCGATATCATTGTGCGAAGCTTCCGCTGACACCCGAGCCAGCTCAGCACGCTTAGTCATCACCTGTCAGGTATAAATACCCCCTCTCCTCTTACGGAGAGGGGGTTGGGAAAATTCTCTCTCATCTTCTATTATTCACACACGAGAGCAAAGGTCCTCCATATCTTTGTTCTCCCACCTATAGCTCGTCACGCGAGGCGGACACACAGTTAGTCCGGCCGGCGTGTCTAGCCCCCCTTTTAAGCCCTTTTACTGACTTAGGCATCGGAGGGGCTAAGGGTTGAACCCCAACCCCGCCCTTCTGACGAGTTGTTCGTGCTGTAGGAGAGCTCACCCCTAGACCAAGGTCAGCGTCAGCCCCCCGCCGTCCAACCTTCCTCAGCTGCGTCCGGCGAGATACGACCCCGTGAGCACCACCGGCAACGGATCCAACCTCTTCACCCCACCAATCACTTGTAAAACAGCCTACCTACACCTTCTTCTCCACATAACCATCGTGCCCTTGGTTCCCCATAATACAAATTCATTGTACGCGAGTTCCACCTCGTAACACCTTTCGATTGACTTTGTTAGAATCTTTTTATCTCTAGTTTGCTTGAACCCTAGCTACGTCTATTTTAAGGAGGGTAGCGTTCGAGTTTTCGATCATCAGAAGTTCGAATTCCTCAGCAGAAGCAGATCAAAGGACGTCCAGAAGTATTCAAGGATGATGCTGGAGACTTTGAGACAAGCCAGACGTGACGTGCACGTGTAGACTGTTACGTTTTTTGAACTCGTATTTCTTTTCTAACCCTGCTCCCATCTTGTACCCGATTTTTCCACGTGTTGGAATTCTTTCCCGCCTACCACCTCCCCTCATTATTGCCTTTGTCCTCATCCTTGCCTCGAGCCCCGTTCCCGCCTAACACCGACGACTTTTGGTGCCCCCTTTTCTTTTAAAACCCCCCTCCTCTCCTTCCTCACCAAGCCACCCCGTGGTCCCCTTTTCGCTCAGATATCGACTCCCACTCCTCCCGGCCTCTTCCCCAAGCGAGCTCGTCATCTCACCCGAAGCCCCGCCAGCTTCCGCTCCACTCCATCGGAAGTCCCTGCCATGGATCGTCAACCAGCCGCAGCCCTTGCCGCCGTGGACCCGCATCCACCGATGGCCCTCCGACGATATGTTTTGGGATTTTTGGCCTTGGCAACAACCATCGCCGCCACCCTCGTTACCGCCGCTTGGCTGAGATCTTGGGAAGCCGTGATCATTGGGCTTCTCTTGAGCTCTCTGCCCTGGGTCTCACCCAGGTTGAGATCCCGTTTAGGCTTCCTCTTGCGTCTACTTCTTTTGGTTTGCGGAAAAGCGTGTTTTTGGTTGTTCATTTGTTGGGTAATGTTGGGTGTTGCGAATATCGAGTATTGGTCTACGGAAGGAGTGATGGCGATGATTATTGGCATGCTATTGGCCTTGGGTGTTGAAGTTGGATGTAGGCCTTGTGCTTGGCTCTGGATGAGAGCTTGGATCTTGCCTTATTGTGGGATAGTATGGAGATTGACAGAATGAATGCTAGCAGTGAATACTGACTTAGAGTGTTGGCCTTGTACTTACCTTTGGGCGGTGATTTGGACGTTAGCATGTGGTTGGGCCTTATGGAAATTGATGTTGTTGGTGGATTAGTCGATACATGCTATACTATGAACGACATCATTGGCTAGACCCAGTTAGTCACCAGTAGCACGAATAAACTTTATGGTCTTCCGTTTTTATAGCTTGCTACTGGCTTATCACCTCAGTTTCCAAGTTCGAACAGATGTTGTCATCATAATAGCTCTCATTTCCATGTGATGTTAATTTTTGGAAGTCAGAGTAACTATTATGATGATACTGGTCTCAGGAATAGTTACGGAAGCTATGATATGTAACATCTCTTGTTTTCTTGATGCTATAATATCACAATATATTTCATGTTATTTACAACCTGATTTATTATATTACTATCCCTTCTATAATTTATTTGTTTGAACTTCTTCATAACATCAATTATTTTCAAAGGAGATTTTAAACAAAAGAGATTTTTAAATTCCGAGGACGGAATTATTTTAAGGAGGGTAGAATGTAACGACCAGTAATTTTCAACAGTTCAATTTACGTAGTTATACGTATTTTTAAGAATAAATTTTACATTATAAATGTTAGTCAAGAATTTTCTAACAAAAATGACTTTAAAAATTCTTATAAAAATATTTTAGAGCACTAGACTTATCATATTGTATTTCAGCAATTTCAGATTTCCTCAAATGGCCAAAACATTTCTGTTAAAATTCATCTTCCAAAATTACCGTTTTGATTCGACGAATTTATTTTCTATTCAAACACTTTCAAAACATTATCAAACTCCTGCAGTAGCATCCTATGATCATTTAGGGCTCCCCACATTAATTTCGTAATTTTCGGATATCATTTCAGTAGAAACCCCGCAAACCCGCTTTCCAAACGTTTTGGCCAAAAACTAGTATTTCCGTAGCCCAAACCCTGAAACGGACCTCGTATTCGCGATCCTCACGACGATACGATCCCGTGGGTATGTTTTTGTAATTTTTCGGACACATTTACTAGTAGGGGCAAAATCGTAATTTTGTATTTTTGACTTTATCTACTAAATTTGTTTTAACCTTTTTACTTAATTACTAATTACCCTATTAACTATTAAATTACCCTAACTACCTACCCTAATCATGTCTAAAACGTGGGGGAGACACGTTTAAACATGTCTACACTTAGTCAAAAAGATTTATCTAATCCTATTAATTAATTACCACCTACTCTCATTAATCCCTTTGACTAATGTGTTTTTTTAATTATTAATTAACCTGTATTTAAACCCCCGTTGGTTCTCTTCTCCCTCAGCACAACCCAACTCCCTTCGTGTATCAGCCCTAACCCACTCACGCAAACCCACGACACACACGCAGCCGAAACCCCCTAAGCTCTATCTCTCCCAGGCAAGTCCCCTCTCCCATTCTTCTCCAACAAAACGCCATCAACCCACGGCAACCCCTAGGCTTCGACCGCTGCCGGCCACCGCCCGCTTCCCTCGCCCGCGAGACCTTCGCCCATGTCGACGAAGTCCGCCCGCTTCACCTCAGCGCCGTCCGCTTCCGCCTGAGCTCCGCCGCGAGAACCCGCTGCCGCTGCCACGAAGCTGCACCCACCGCCTTCCCGACCTCCGAGAGCTCCTCAACCCCACACTGAGCTCCGGTCATTCACCAAGCACTCGAACCCATCTCCACCGCCTTCGCCCACGCATCTGCTGCCTCCGTCGAAGCTACACCGCCGTGATCACCCTCGCCTCCCCCGGAGCTCCTTCGCATTCCCCCGCTCGAGATCCTTGTCGACGCCGTCGCCCCACGACGAGCCCCAGCTCCGACATCGCCCCGACCACCGGCAAACCCCCACGTCAGCAGCTCCGCCCTCCGGTGCTGCCCACGCCCGCTCCGCCTGCTCCGCCGCTCTCACCTCCTCGCTACGACGTCGACGCCGTTCCCGAGCACCTCCTCCGCCTTCCGACGAAGCGCCGGCAACAACGAAGACCCCCCTCCGGCGATCGAGCGAGAAGACGGTGGGTTGCGTAAGTTTGCTCAGTGGCAAACTTGTAAATACGAGGAAATTCGTAATTTTCTTAATTTTAATTAGTTAATAATAGGTTTTAATGATTTTTAATCCATAACTAATTATGTAGGCCTCAGAAAAATATAAGACTAGGCCTAGAAAATCAGAAATGACATTCTGGACCCAATGGCGCTAGTTTCATCTTGATCAGACGCGTAGTTTTCCCAGAATTAATTTTTAAACCTAAAAATTAAATATGTTATTTTCGATTAAAAATCCGTAACTTGTTATTTTCACGTACAATTATATGTGAGAAAAATATATGTTAAAGTACTCTCCGAGACGGCCATTTTGACAGTTCATTTGCAACTTTCCGATACCAATTGCACCCAGAAGAAATGTTTGAATAATTACGTCACAAATTGAAAAATAGTTTTTAAATTATTTTTGAGCTTTTAAAAATTATAAAAAATTACAGAAGCTTCTGAAAATTCTCCCCTCTTGCAGTAAAATCTAAATAATTATTTTAGGTTTATATAAAAATTTTAAATATTTTCCGACACCGTTTTAATTAGTTTAAAAATCAAACTAACCTAATTATTAAATAGGAAAAAGTCATGTTTTTCTAAAATAAGTATTTTTTGTTGCAGGTACAGACTCTGGTGTACTAGCCTCAGAGGAAGCCCTAGATCCTCTTCCGGCTTACTACAACGGTATTAATTTTGGTAAGTCACGATAGGTTCTAACCTTAGAAATCTAGCCACTGTGCTCGTACGAACTTGTAGCACCGCACTACTACGTGCTCAAAGCACGGAAACATACGCCACTTTCTTGTGTTGGACTTGACTTGTAACATCCCGTGGAACGTTCATGTAAAGAACTTGTACTTGACACAACACCGGGTTTTGGGGTAACTCATAGTTGCGAGAGTACGGGAGTGACTAGAGTTCGATCTACATGTCAAGCTGCATGTGTTTCGGCCTCCTGTCTAGCTGCCTGCGTTTCGGCAAACCATCCTGCTGCCTGGGTTCCGGCAATCGTCTGGGTAGCACCCAGGCAAGAGACGAACTGAACGGTCACATATTGTACTCTCCGACTTGAGTCACGTAGTTTTAGCAGAGCTTGCACGGTTACTTCTTTACAGTCATGCACTTTACTTTCTGCACTTGTACAGACACTGCACCGTACGTTACTTTACTTCTGCTTGTCATACTTGTATAGTACTTCTTTTCTTTGTTTAGAATCTTTGTGACTTACCTTCGGTTCCACTTGTGGCACCGACAGACGAAGATCAGATTGAGGAGATTGCTCCAGAGTATGAGGAGCCTGCGTACGACCCGGAGGCCACAGAATTTTAGTTACTTTTCTGTCGGAGTGTGTATTGTACTATGTATTTCCTTTTCTGCATTTCCTTTCAGTATTTCCTTTCATGTATTGGTGTGGGAGAGTGTTGGTTGTTGTACTTTGATTTGGACTGTAATAATGTCTGTAAGCTGGTTTGAGTGTTGTTGGTACATCTCTGCGTTGTGGCTATGCTGAATTCACTGGTAAACTGCGGAACCTGCAAATAAACCGAATAAGTAACGGGCCCCCGAGAGCGGGTCGTTACAGAGGAGCTCAAGGTGGAGATGATCGTGGTTGCTCGGGAGTGACACCTCGGTGATTTCGATCACTCTCTCTTGTACTTAGATGTAATGACCCATAGTACCTTGTACCCAAGGGCAAATATTTCTGTGTGATTAATTTTGTGTATTATTATTAATGGTGTATTGTTATTATTATTAATATTCTTATTGTTGTTATAATATTGGATGACCCTCTTGTATGTATGTCATTGTTGTTTTTAGTAAGGTGGATGTGCATAGTAAATATGTAGTGTGTTTAGTAGTTATGACATTTAATTATTGTATTAATTATAGTTGTGAGGAAATTGATTGTATGTTTGTAGGAGGATGTTTACTATTATGTGTATATTGTGCATTTGATACTTATATAGGTGTGTTTTTGTGTGTGTGTGTGTGTGTGTGTGTGTGTGTGTGTGTGTGTGTGTGTGTGTGTTGTGGTGGGTATGCATTGGATGTTTATACATACTTGGATGTGAAGTTATATATATGTATAGTTAGTTGTATGTATTTGGTATGTATATTCGTACATGTGTGTTGTATAGTTATGCCTTGAATATTGTATGCATAGCTATATATGTAGCTATTAGTTGTGTATTGAGTGTCATACATCATGAGTATTGTGTTAAGTGTATGTTTATATGGAACTAGTCATAACCCATGCCCGCGGGCACGGTTCATTTAAAATTTTCTTTTGCGAAATCTTTGTTCCCTGAATTTTTTTTTCAAAGCCAAAATTTAAAAGAAAAACAAATTAGCTTACAATATTAAGCGGCACAGGCGCCTTCGGCGTAGGGTGACTTCGGTGCGGAACAACAAATTCAGCGCATTCGTCTTCGACACAGAACACCAAATTCGACGTGGGTGCCTTCGGCTCAGAACAACAAATTCGATGTAAAACAACAATTTCGACGCATGTGCTTTAGGCGCGGAACAACAAATCAGCGTTAAAAAAGGGCGCGGGTGCCTTCGACGCAGAACAACAAATTCAGCGCATGCGCCTTCGACACAAAACACCAAATTTGACGTGGGTGCCTTTTGTGCAGAACAACAAATTCGATGTAAAACAACAATTTCGGCGCGGGTGCCTTAGGCGCCGAACAACAAATCAGCGTTAAAAAATTTAGCAGGCGCCTTCGGCGCGGGCGCCTTATACATATAACCCGTGCCCTTAGAACACCGTTCATTTAAAAATCTTGGACCCACTAATTTTAAATAAACATCAATAATTATTAGTTTCCCTTGAAATATCAGCAGATGTGATCGAACTTTTACAGTGTTTTGCAACGCGGATCAATGAGTTGGCAGCATCTCCCGCGTTCATTCTTCCACAGCTCGTGTTCATTCCCAAGATGATATTGTGTGTGTGCACAACATTTTTTTTCATAACTAATATTAAAATGCTATTCCTAATTTCAATGTTTTTGTGTATTCCCAACAAATTTCTCTTCAACCCAAAAATTTCCCTCCAAAACTTGATGTGACATTGCCATATAGGACAAATTCAAAATTTGCCCTCAATTGTAATATAGATGGTTTTTAATGTATGGGGTAGGTTTGTAAACATGCTAATTAGAAGGGGTTGAGTGCATATGATAAGTGATATGTAGAAGAGTGCATGCAATTAGCTCTATTGTGTTGGGTCTTTTTGTAAAATTGGGTGCTCATGCTTATCTTAGGAGATAAGGTTAGGTGAGTGTAGGTGAGAGATAATCCTAGAGATTTATTCCTCTCTCTACCTCTCTTTCCTTCCATACTATCCTAGTGATTGCCGCAAGTCTCTCCCTAATTCCCTAAAGGAAACTCGTGAGCATCCCCTAGCCGTGAGCAACAACCTCTCCCCCCTCTTATTTCTCTTTAATTCTTTCCTTAAATTTGCATGCTATTCAATGGTAATTAAGAGGAAGGAAGAATTAAGGAAAGGAGACATTAAGGAAGGAGGATTAAAGAGGCCTTAAGGGGGACTTACGAGGATTCATGAATGAAAGTTGGCTCATTTTTAGGAGGAAGCTTTTAAGGTAGGAATCTCATTTCCATGTGATATGTTATTTTGGTTCATGGTAATTCATGTTTTCTCATTATGCTACATGTCCTTTTGCTTTAATTTTTCATATGTTATTTTTCATCCCTTAATTCTTATTGTTAATATTTGGCTCCTTTCATGTATTCTTTTGCTAGTCAACATTTATATGCGTGTAGGCCAATCATGTTTACCTATTCATGTTTTATTAATTGTTAGGGGAATTAAATGTGTGCTTTAGTAGATGCTTCCAAATGCTAATTCCATGATTCCATGACAAAACCGTGTATGTATCTCATTTATTTGTGAAATTGCCGATGTATACAATTTGTTAGAATTGTTCAAATGAAAACATGCTATGTTTTGGTCATGCCTTGATATGAATATGTGGAATGATTTCTTATGACATAAATGAATGTGAGGCAAGCAATGGATATACTTGTATGGAAAAGTGATATTTCTTGAAAATGGGGGAGGTATGGTATGGAACATTATTGACAGGCATAGTTTGATCGTAGAGGTATGTGGGCATGGATTTATATATGGTGTTGTGATATAAAGAAATGGGGAAATGGGGTGCATAAGAGATGCATGACCCAATGAGTAATAAAGTTGAAAAGAAAGTAAATAGAATATATGAAGCCATGCCACCATGACCCCAAGTCATTCTACTCTTGCCAATATTGTTCCATACTCGTATCTTCTATTTGTTGAAATCAAGTTAATGCAAGTTAGATAATGTTGTGATATTTATTTATTGATGTTACAACATATGCTATAAATGTTCAACTATGCTCATGTCTACTATTTATTGGAATCAAGTTAATGCAAGTTTGGATAGTATTGTAGTAGTTGTTGGTATTGCACAATGCTTTATAATATTCAATTATACTCATTCATGCATGTTACATTCTCTTTAGCCGTAATAATGCAATCTCTTTGTATGTGCATACTTGCTTATATGTAGTTGCATGCATGATTGCATTCTTAAATAACATGCCATATGAAAGTGGGCTGTTCCTACTAGGTCACGCATTGACGTGTCCATCACTTGTTTTCAAGATCTTGTAGTTGGAGGCCTATTAGCTTAGCTGGTTGGAGTTGCGGGTTTGTGTGAGTGTTGGAGTGACCTAGGTGTGTGTTCTTGTACCTTGGTGAGATGATGGTTTTGTTGTAGATGAGATTTGTATAAGGATGTTGTATATGGACAGTTTGTATATATAACAGTGTTTGGTCTGTTGGTTCTCTTTGTGTTTTTGTGTTTGTGGAACATTACATGTACTATCCCAGCAGTGCGCAGTGGACCTGCTGACTATTGTATTTCTTTTCTTTTCCTCCTTCGTAGCACCCGCCTCTACAAGAATACATGGGACGGATTCGTACTCCCCGGGTATCCTGGGGGAGCAGAGCGTTACATTAGATATAGGGTTTATTCATGTAATGGATGATTTTAGAGATAATTGACTAATTTTCATGTTTTACTCTTGATCTTTGGTGTTTGTTCTTTTGATTCAATGCTTGCATGTTTTCATTGCTTTCTTCGTGCTTGGGTGGTTTATGTGTTGGGTTGTAGGTTCATGCGGGTGACTCGAACCCAAACCCGGGTCGTCACTCGTTGGTAGGCCTAACAAGCCACCCGTGGTGGGGAAGTAGCTTAGTCGCCCACTACTCACCGCGTTGACCTCACTTCGTAGTGAGGAATAACTCGAAAGAGCTCCTCCTACACCCTTCACCATTCCGCACGCCAAGTGTTTGGTTGAATGCCAAGCTCACCTCTTTGCTTGATTGAGCTCCCGAACCCTTGTCCATAGTGTGTCGGGTTGGTAGATGGCCCCCACGCATCATTTCCACACTCTCTCCCACGCTCGAACACCCATAAATATAGCGGGTGATTTCTCGCCATCCCGCATCCATTTTTGACCAAACATGCATTTTCAAACAACTCTTCCCCGTGATCCGACCCGGTACTCACCGGTTATAAATTTTATATTGCATTGACGCTCCTACACTTAGGAGTGGAAGGCGTGCTTCCCTTGCGCGTTTTCCGATTCAAGCACTTGTTCTTCTGTACACTCTCTTTTCTTCTTTTTCATCGTAATACTCGTTACTCTATGAATACTTGGAATAAATTAGTACTTCCTAGGTATCCCGGGGCGAGGGGCGTTTCATGGAAACACATAAATTTTCGGTATTTGTAGAGATACGAAGTGCAACAAGGCCGCTGTAGTATTCAGACTCAAGGCTTTGATCCATTGACTCCAAGTACTACTAAGCGTAAATTGTGATTTACAAGAGAAATACATTCTTGCATGCCACTGCGACACACATGAATAGGACAGACCAGAAATAAAGAAAATGCTCCAACACAGAAATAATCCACAGATAATCGAAGAGATTACAAAACATTATATATACATTAATTAAAGAGTACATTACATATACATCCACTGTACATGGATACAAACGGGAAACAAAAAGAACTCCCAAGCCCACAAAAGAAGAGTGTCTACACACAGTACAACACACTCCCTAGTCTATCACTGTGAACCTAACTGTACAAGGTCACCCTCGGTGAACTCCATCTCTACCTTGAAACTCGGAGTAAACTCCTGAACTGAGTCCTGGTCCGTCTGCACTGCTTCTAATCCTGGAAAAATGGAAATGTGGCACGTCAATACGTAACCCAGTAGGAAAGTCTAACTACACTATGTAGGTGCCAGTCTCAGAACTGATCCACCTAACCAAGGGTCTGACTATGGTACCAATCATGGCAATGTGTCCAATGCATAAATAAAGTAAGCATCACATGCATATGCTGAAAAGAAAGTACTATACTGCAACATGTTATACATAAGGGATAATCAAGCAAGAATTAAATGAAAGACTGCAGATAATAATTCGAGTATGCAAAAGTAAACGCGAGCATGGATATAAGTAAACGATCACAATTAATAGAGGATTATTAGAACTGTTATGAATCAACTGTTTGGGGAAGGAGCCCCCAACTCTTTATTTATAGGCAATGTGGAGAATACAAGATGGGTTTACAATGATATGGGCCTATCCGTAGGATAGCCCAGAATCTCAAACGACCCGGTTAAATAACCGTTCACAACACTCCCCCTTATCCAGCCATAGGTGTGGACTCTGCTCGTGAATACTTCAGGATTCCGAGCGTAGGAGAGTTTCACATGGGGTGGATACTTCAGGATCCTGAGTTAGTGAGATTTGCCTCATTAAAACCTTTAGCTATGGAAAACCCAGTGGGAAAAACCATAGTTTAAGAAAAAGAGTACAAACTCTACCAAACTCCCCCTGATCTGTACAAGCCCTCAAGCTTGCAGATCTTTTAGGCGTCTCATTCCAATCCTATGTACAAGCTTCCTAAAAGTGGCAGTAGGAAGGGCTTTAGTGAACAAATCTGCCAAATTGTCATATGATTGCACTTGTCTGATGTCGATCTTGCCATCTCTCTGTAGCTCGTGCGTCCAGAAGAACTTTGGTGAAATGTGCTTCGTTCTGTCACCTTTGATGAAGCCACCTCGTAACTGAGCTATGCAAGCAGCATTGTCTTCGAACATTGTAGTAGGTTTGAGATCTCCAGTCTTCAGTCCGGTCGTAGACAGGATGTGGTGGACAACTGAGCATAGCCAAACGCATTCTCTGCTTGCTTCATGGATGGCAATGATCTCAGAGTGATTGGATGAGGTTACCGTCAAGGTTTGCTTGATGGATCTCCAGGAAATGGCTGTCCCTCCGTAGGTAAACACGTACCGAGTTTGTGACTTTGCTTTGTGGGGATCAGACAAGTAACCTGCATCAGCATAACCTGCAAGTGTAGAGGATATTCCATTTTTGTAGAAGAGTCCCAAATCTGTAGACCCTTGGAGGTAGCGCAGAAGGTGCTTAACCCCGGTCCAGTGGCGCTGTATGGGCGCTGCACTGTATCTGGCAAGCAAATTTACTGCGAACGCTATGTCGGGACGCGTGCAGTTTGCCAGATATAGTAGTGCTCCGATGGCACTCAGATAAGGAACTTCTGGACCAAGTATATCCTTCCCCTCTTCCAGCGGCCGGAAGGGGTCTTTATGTGCATCCAGAGATCGTACCACCATATGTGTACTTAGTGGATGACATTTGTCCATATGGAATCTTTGCAACATTTTCTTCATGTATGTGGTTTGATGTAGTAGGATTCCATCTTTTAGATGTTCAATCTGTAAGCCAAGGTAGAATTTCGTTTTGCCTATGTCTTTCATTTCAAATTCTTTTGTTAGGCTTACAGATATCTCAGTAATCTCTTCAGGAGATCATATGAGATTTAGATCGTCTACGTAGACAGCAGTTATTACGAATCCTTTTCCCTTTGTTCTTATAAAGATACAAGGGCAGACTTCATTGTTTATGAATCCTTGTTGAACAAGGAACTCACTGAGTCTGTTATACCACATTCTTCCTGATTGTTTGAGACCATACAATGATCTTTGTAGCTTAACAGAATAGACGTCCCGAGGTCTATCTTTCAGTTCAGTAGGCATAGAAAAACCATCAGGAAGTTTCAAGTATATCTCCTTGACGAGATTGCCGTATAGATATGCAGTCACAACATCCATTAGCTGCATATCTAGGCCTTCCTTTTGCTGTTAAGCTTATCAGGAATATGAAAGTGATCGCATCCATGACCGGGGAGTATGTTTCGTCATAGTATATTCCCGGTCTTTGGGAAAATCCTTGCGCTACAAGTCTAGCTTTGTAGCATGCGATCTCATTATTTTCGTTTCTTTTTCTGACGAATACCCATTTGTATCCCACAGGTTTGACACCGGTAGGTGTCTGGACTATTTGCCTAAAGACTTTTTGTTTCTGAAGCGAGTCCAGCTTGGCATCTATTGCCTGATTCCACTTTGGCCAGTCATTTCTACGTTTGCATTCAGTAACGGAATGTGGTTCATAATCATCGTCGCTTCCGGCGACGTGAATGGCAATGTGAAACGCGAAGTCATCGTCGACGGCTGTACTCTTTCTGTCCAATACCTCCCATGTATGTACATAATTCAATGATATTTCAGTTTCTCCCAGTAGTTCCTCTGTAGTGAATTCCGGGAGGGGAGAGGGTATGGACACGAGCTCGTTTCTCTGTGGGGGTATCGTCCCAAGGTCTCCGGATATTTTTCTTTTTCTTGGATTTTTATCCTTAGAGCCTGGTGGTATGCCTCTTTTCTGTTGAGGTGCAGCCACTTCTGCTGCTGGTGGATTGTATCCATCTTTTGGGATGTCAATCCTAGCTGGAGTATCGCAGCAGTGATGTGTGATCTGACAATCTTCTGGTTGTCAGTAAACGAATCTAGTAATCTATAGACTGTGCCCTGGATGTGTAAGATCTTCCGGATCTCATCATCACATTTTTTTGTTACCGGATCGTAGTGGTTCAGACTTTTTGTATCACACGTTAACATTTGCTTTGCGCTAGACTTTTCAATGTCTAGGCCCATTTTGGGGAAATACGTCTCATCAAAGTCGCAGTCTTCAAGGCGTGCCTTAAAAGCGTCCCCCGTTTGGGTTCTAGGTATCTTATAATGGAGGGCGAGTCAAACCCTACATAAATACCCAGGCGACGTTGAGGGCCCATCTTGGTCCTCTGGGGTGGTGCAATGGGGATATAAACTGCGCAGCCGAAGATTCTCAAGTGAGAGATGTTCGGCGGCGTTCCATATGCGAGTTGCATTGGAGATAGACTCTGACCTTCTGAGGGTCTTATTTTTATTAATGATGCAGCATGTAAGATTGCATGTCCCCATGCATCCACCGGCAACTGGGATTTCATCAGCAATGGACGTGCAATCCATTGGAGTCTTTTAATTAGCGACTCAGCTAACCCATTCTGGGTGTGAACATGCGGCACCGGATGTTCAATTTCAATTCCCGTTGCCTGGCAATATTCTTGAAATGAATGAGAGGTAAATTCCCCCGCATTATCCAGACGTATTTTCTTAATTTGGCTGTCTGGAAAATGCGCCCGCAACTTTATTATTTGTGCCAAAAGCTTTGGAAAAGCCAAGTTGCGGGTTGAAAGTAGACACACATACGACTATTTCGAAGATGCATCAATCAGTACCATAAAGTACCGAAAGGGCCCATAGGGGGTGGATAGGTCCACATATGTCTTCGTGTATTCTTTCAAGGAAGCTAGGAGACTCGATATCCACTTTAAGTGGTGATGACTTTGTTATTAATTTTCCCTTAAAGCAGGGTACACAAGGGAATTCTCCCTTCTGAAGAATCTTCTGGTTCATCAGGTTATGCCCGTGGGATTGTGATATAATACGGTGCATCATCACAGATCCGTGGTGGCCAAGTCTATCGTGCCAAAGTAAGAATTTGGCCGATGTCGGGCACTTCAGGTGCTCCGTCAGGTTTGCTTCCTCTCTCCAAATTTTTGTATGGTAAAGGCCTGATGAGAGGCTCTCAAAACGTTCAAGTATGGTTTTAACTCCATTTTCTTGAGACGTTACATACAGTAATTTATTTTCTTTTACATTTGCTGTTTCCAAGTGTAATCCATTAAGACGGATATCTTTGAAACTTAGTAAGTTTCGCTTGGAGTTCGGAGAGTAAAGTGCATCTTTAATTTTTATTTCTGTTCCATTGGGGAGCAACAAGGTTGCATTCTCAAAACCTTCAATTATGTCTGATGGCCCTGAAATTGTGTTTACATGGTTCTTATACGGAGTAATGCTATGGAAATAGCATTTGTGCTGAAGGATCGTATGTGTCAACGCGCTGTCTACTAAGCAGTCATGAGAGCATCCCATCTAAAAAGATGAGTAAACATTTGCATTCAGAAAAACTTAATTTTATTCAACAGAATTCAAATTACATATAAGCTCTCATAATATATTGTTCTTTGAAATAGAATGCTAAAGATGCTAAGATAAATACAGCTGGCTAATCAAGCATATCATCTGACTCGAAGTCTTTGGCTGTGAACTTGACTGCATTGTTCGCAGCCACCAGGTTTGATTCAGCATTCTTTTTCTTGCTTTGTTTATAAATCTCCTGGAGATGCACTGGGGTCATGAACACTCTGGACCAGTGGCCTTTCATGCCACAGCTGTGGCACTGGTCTTTCCAATCCCTCTTGGGTGGGGGTGCATCATTTTTCTTATTATCATTCCTGGGCCAGGTAATCGCCCCATAATTTACTGTGATTTTTCACGAATTTGTTTACCCTCAAACGCCCTTTTAAAAATTGGGTTTTAGCCCCAAAAAGTGCATTTTAATGCCTATTTATAGCCTTTGCTCCCCCCTCTTCATTTTTTTGTTTTGAATTCAGCCTGCGGGCCGAAGCCCGCAGCCGGCATGCGGGCTTCGGGCCGTAGGCCAAAAATATTATTATTATTATTATTATTTGAATCGAATTCGGCCAGCGGGCCGAAGCCCGCATGCCAAAAAAAAGAAATTTTTTTTGATCTGGATTCGGCCTGCGGGCTTCGGGCCGCAGGCCAAAAGAATTTTTTTTTGATTTGGATTCGGCCTGCGGGCCGAAGCCCGCAAGCCAAAAGAAAGAATTTTTTTTGATTTGGATTCGGCATGTGGGCTTCGGACCGCATGGCAAAAAAAATAAATTTTTTTTTGATTTGGGCCACTAAAAAGCCCAATTGGGCTTTGGGGGGGCGATGGCTAGGGTTTAGCCGCCGCCGCCCCCTTTCTACTGCCGATGGCGGGCCGGGGGGAGGCCAACCGCCCGGAGGCAGTCGCCGATGGCCGCCCCCCTCGCTGCAGGCGGGGGAGGGCAGAGGGCGGTCGGAACCGCCCTATTGGGCGGAGTCGCAGGCCCCCCCGTGCTTCAGGCGGGGGGGGGGAGAGGACAGGGGCGATCGGAGACCGCCCCTTCGGGCGACACAGCGGGGCGCCCCCCGCTACAGGCAGGGGCAGAGGGCCGCCGCCCTTTTGGGCGGGTCAGCGGGCCGCCCCCCGCTACAGGCGGACCGCCGCCCTTTTGGGCGGGTCAGCGGGCCGCCCCCCCGCTACAGGCGGGGGGCTGAGGGGCGGGGCAGCCGCCCTTTCGGGCGGGGGGGAGGCCGGCGGCTAGACGCCGGTGGGCTCAAAGTCAGGGTTTAACCCTAAAATTTTATTTTTGGGATGTACGATCCGTCGTTTTCAAGGCGACAAATAATCCCCATATCGATCTTGCGAGATCAAGGGGAGGGGCAATCATACGTATGATTAAAAACATCGTTTTTCGTGTGTTTACCTCTGTATCTGTCCTCCGGATATAGCGACGGTTGCACGAAGCCCTACGCGGATGACGACGCTCGATTGAGGAAGCCTTGCACCGAGCTCGTGGATCTCCCGTCTCCTCTCGCCTTCGCCTTCGCAACAAACGGAAAAAATTTTGAGGAAAGAAAAATTTTTAGAGGCTCGCGCTGATAACGTGTTATGAATCAACCGTTTGGGGAGGAGCCCCCAACTCTTTATTTATAGGCAATGGGGAGAATACAAGATGGGTTTACAATGATATGGGCATATCCCTAGGATAGCCCAGAATCTCAACCGACCCGGTTAAATAACCGTTCACAACAAGAACCACATTTTCCACAGTTATAATACTCATAATTCCTTAATGTCCATCATTCTCATTATTTAAGCGGTCTTATGTATTCTAGAGGTGGCCACTGGTATTTCCATGGCACTTTGTTCCATGTAGCACGTAGGTCCATGTCATCTACCGCTCCGCACATAAATTCAAAAGGTGGACCCATGGACTCAAGAGGTGGTCCCGGCATTTCTGTGGCACTTTGGTCCATATAGGACTTTGGTCTATGTGGTATTTAATTCTATTGAGTTACCATTCTTTGAATTGCTTATGGTCCACAAATTAATATGAAATTAAACATAACACATGGGGGAATTAAACGTAACACATGGAGGAACTTACATATGGGACATCTCAATATTTCCATTTCACATTTCAGATGCACATTTCATTCATGATAGAATTTCCAGATTTTCATACTATGAAACATAATACTACCATGACACATAATTCATCACATCAGCACAATCACATAAGCACAAACATGAAACATGAGGTAATTCAGAATTTGCTCTGAGTCTGGCCTTTAGAAAGATATACTAATATCAAGCCTTTACAGCCTTAATCTGATTTAAGGTTCAACATGAAAGTTGTAGATAGACTAATAATATTTCAGATTGTCTAAGAATGTATAAGTTGGACAACTGTGAAAAAATTTATTGTCTGGACAATGTAGAGTGGCAGAATCTACCCAAAACTGACACACAGATGAATATAAGCAGTTACAGTCAATTTACATGCTAAATCTGAGGTTGGTTACAACATAAAAGTTGGCGAGAACTACAAAAGTTTTCCAGATTATCTTGAATTATTGGATGACTATGCTAGGAGTTATGGCTTATAGAGCATCAGATCCAGAGTCTGTCCAGAAACTGGATTATCTTACAGGCAAGATCAGGTAATATCAAGTATTTATAGACATAATCTAACTTAGGTCTCAACATGATAGTTTTAGATAATTTAATTATGATTCCAGATTATCTAAAAGTGCAATATTTGAAAATCAGTACTGAAAGTTGTGGTCTAAATATTACAGTGGTGCAGAATCTGTCTAGAATTGACACTGGGGTAAATATTAATTGTTTTAATCTAGTTACAGTTTGAATCTAAGTTGAGGTTAAACATGACATTTGTAGATAATTTAATCAGAATTCCAAATTATTAAGAATCAAGGCATTTGGATATCTGATGTAAAAGTCATGCTCTGTTCAAAAACATAGGGCAGAATCTGCCAGAATATGATACCATGATGAGCATCTTCTGTTTCAGTCTAGTTACAGATAGAATATGATTTTAGTCTATACATGAAAGTTGTAGTTCACTTGAAGAGCTTTCCAGGTTGTATTAAATCATAATTTTGGAAAAGTATACTGAAAGTTATGCTCAAGTAAATTAGCAGTAGAAACTGAACTAATGAAAAGGCCATATCTTTAAGTATATGAATAATGTACCATAAGATAGGTTGGATTCCTACCAGATGCTGAAATTGAAACCTAACTAACATAGTTAGAAATCATACATGAAGTCTCTTACCCTGAAATTCTTCAAGCTTTTGGCCACTCTTCTCCTCTTCTTCTTCAACTTCAAGCTTCTTCTTCTCTTCAATACCTTCCAAGATTCAATGGTGGAATTTGGGGGTATTGGGGCTGATATTGGGGCAAGAGGACGGAGTTGTGAATGGTGGCCGGCCTGGTGGCAGAGAGGGAGGAGCAAGGGGGGTCTTGGGTGGCTTGCATCAGATGAGTACGAGGGTGTAGTTGAATTTTGTTGCTGGTTTTTTGGCTTGGCTTTTGGGGGTTTCCTTTCTTTTTCTCTTTTTTTCTTTCCTTAAGAATAATCCATGCATCCTCATCATCAACTTGACATCTAATCAAGAGCCATGTGTCCTATGATGTGTTAAGTGTGGTTTAAGAGTAAATGATCATATGCCAGCTAGAGACTTATGTGTCACTTAGGGATTATTCCAAAATTTTCATTTTTAAAGAAAAGTAGGAATACCTTGATAATAAGTCATACCCCATTATATACTATTTATTCCATTCAATACTACACCCATTAATAATCAAATAATGTTTAAAATTATTTAAAAACGGCCAGAAATACGTAACATAATACCTGTACATATGGAAACATGGTATTACAGGCAAGCCGCTTGAGGTTGTCGTGATGACCTTAACACTGCATGCCTATAATGTATCTTGTTGTCTCGTTGAGAAACCTGCTCACTCAACACTTCCTACATCATCATGATCTCATCGACATGATAGATCCTAGCTATTGATGTGTGAATCCACCAATCTGAAGTGTGTGTATGATGTTTGGTCCTTCGATTGCATTTGCTGATCTGAGCTATCTCTCGGTCCGAGCTGCTGGAGCGGGCTGTTGATCCGAACTAGGCAAACTAACTCTGGCCTGGTCCCAGTGCACCGATCAGACCTCGATCCGAGCTGGTCAGCTCCGTCTGAGCTATCATTGAGTTACATGCAACATAAACAGCTCATGAGGGAGGGCCGGATATGGGGTCCGACCTAATCCCATCTGATGCTTAAGTTAGCATGTGACTCAAAGTAGGCTCGTGGCAACTAATGCTGATCTATTAGGCAGACCCGCCAGTGGTTGTCACGTTGAGCTAAGGAGAGCATGTAGTGCTTAGGTCGGAGAAGGTCTTGTTTAGAAGATACCTGCATAGTCAGAAGGAGTTTCGGACTGTCTAATATTTATCGTTCTTTTGAGCGATATGGAGTTATGTGAGGCTCCTGCGACCTTAGCTTATCTAAGTGATCGCCCGTGAGAGGGACTAACAGAGAAATCAGCAAGCTCCGAGCTCTAAAGAGAAAGAATCTCCAAGAAGAATAGGATTCCAGAGAAGGCAATCTATTTGTTGTCGCCTGTCGAAGAAGTCGATATCCGTCGAGCCTCTGGAAGTTGTTCCTGAGAAGACATAGCCAAAGTTATCCGACCCATTCCCATTGTTGGAGAGATTTTTTAAGGTGAGGTGAGCCCTTATTATTGGCGCGTTATTGCCATTAAAGATGGGTTAACGACCATCATAAATTGGAGAAAACAGTCGTCATTGATGGCAAGCCATAAGTGAGGAAGCCCAACAGTTAAGGCCATAAATGCTATAAATGCCATGATGCACGCATCTCCCGAGTGTTCACAAAATAACTAAGCCGAGCTTATCCATAGGACCAGTGTTGTGTCACTAGCCATCAATAACATCAGGAGTGTTATCCTCTTTTTTCCGTCTAATTAAATCCTCCATCTGCTGTCAGTTAGTTTTGGACTAAATTTCGGGCCTAAGAGCACTCCCAATGGGGCTGAATGAGGGATTTAACCCTAGGTGGAGGGGGTGTTTACAAAAAGGAGGAGAGAGAGGGCTGAACATTGGCTTAAAATTTTAAGCCACTGTTCAGCCGCCAATGACTCCGCAACGGTTTATTTTTATTCAAAAACTGAATCGATCAGACATCTTATTCACAAGAATTAGACGCCTGATTTGCTCTTGTGAATCAGACATGTGATCGATTCAGCCTTCTATTGGAGCCGAATCTGACGTGATACAGCTTCAGCCCAAATTCAGCCCAGCGTTCAAACGGCCATTTGGAGCGCTCTACGACTCTTTCAAGTAATTAATCCGAGATTACAGAAACCAACAAACCAAAACTAGCCACGTCACGTAAGAACTGACCAGCATCTAGTCGCCTCGTCCGTAACTGTCTCGTACTTGTCCGTACGAATTCGGTTCCAAGAAACTCCAACTGACTTTACAGCTAACGGCGGAATGACATAAAACCCCTCGTCTTTAAGAACGGGCTGAAACCCATTCCAGTAATTGTTTTCTCCTTCGAACAAAAGAGATCGATCGCGCTCCAATCGAGAGAGAGCGAAGAGAGGGAGACACCCGTCGATATCGCCGTCGATGCTGACGCCGGTGGTCTCCGATCCGACGGTGAAGCGGCGGCGCCGCTCCAAGATCTTTGGCGTACACACGTTCATGGACCCCGGGTGCCCAACCGACTTCGCCGGAGCATTCCGCGATAATATTCGGCGGTTCGTCAGGGAATGTGCCGACGTAGAGGAGAGACCGACGGCGGGGATGCCGACGTGGTGCACGCTGCTCGTCGACGAGAAGTCCGGCGTAGTGGTCCCGCTGTACACGGTGGAGGAGTGCGTCTTCCGCTCGCCGCGGCCATTCTGCGATTACTGCCGGTGCAACGGTGAGATCACCTCTATCTGCTTCTTAATCTCTTTTATGGGTTGTTTAGAGCTAGGGTTTGAGGTCGGGAGGGGACGATAATCGAGAGTTTGTAGTCGATTATTGAGGGAGAGGGTTTTGATTGATTTTCGGTGCACCGTTAGAAAATTGGGCGAAATTTTGGTGTTGATCCTTAGAGGAGGTTCTTTGAATGTCTGAATTTGTTGGGTCTTCTGGTCAATGTCGTAAGTCAATGATGATTCCTAAATGGGAGATGAGGAATGGACGAATGGGGGGTTTTGAACTTCGTTCTATATTTAGTAATTTTCCGCGCAAATTTTGATTATGTTTTTGAATTGCATTCTAAATTTAGAAATTATCTAATTTAATCCGTAATTGCTTTATTCCCAATACATAGATCCCAATTGTTACCTGTATTTTTTTCCCATGTAGAATTCTTGGTGAGCAGTGATTAATGTCTTGGTTGTTTTGATAGCTTGAAGAAAATTATGCTTAATTAAGGAGTTTTGGCTTATTGGGTCCGTTTCATTAACATTTGTGCTATGATTAAAAAACAATAATAACGAAGAGTGGGGGTGGAGTGGAAATTCTTTAATTAATCTTGTTAGTTAGTAATAGTCCATGGGCGGACCCATGTAAAATTACGCAATGGGTTTAGGCTTGAAAAGCTTGCGAATTGAGTGATATAATTTGACCAAGCCTTTGAAATTTTAACTTCGGTTCTTGGTGTTAATGTTACTGTTGAGGAAAAATAGTTCCTGAATTTATTCGGAGAGTTTTATCTCTTTATGATCAATTAATTGAAACATTTCAGTGCATGTCGGTTCTATAATTGTCATTATGAAATGTTGACAGGGGAATCCGAAATCTAAGGTATTTGTATGTTATTGGATCCTTCGGTTGCAGCTGATTATCCGAGCTATCCCTCGGTCTGAGCTGCTGAAGCGGCCTGTGGATCTGAGCTGGGCAAATTGACTCTGGGCTGGTCCGAACGGGCCGGTCAGACCCTGATCCGAGCTGGTCAGGCTCTGCTTCGAGCTATCTTCGTCACGTCTGAGCTGTCTCTGTCAGGCTCGAGCTATCTTCGGGTTGATCCAAGCTGTTGGAGCTCAAGCTGTTTTAGTCTGATCTGAGCTATCTCCGAGTTACCTGCAATACAAACAGCTGGTGAGCGAGGGCTAAACCTGGGAGGTCCGACCTAATCTCCTCAGATGTTTAAGTCAGCACGTGACTCAAAAGAGGCTCTGGGATAACTAAGGCCGATCTATTATGCAGACCCGTCAATAGTTGTTGCGCTGAGTAAAAGAGACCATTTAGTGCTTAGGTCGGAGAAGGCCATATTTAGGAGATACCTGAATAGTCCGAAGTCGTTTCAGACTATCTAATCGTTATCGTTCTAGTCAGCGGTCTGGAGTTGTGCAAAGCTCCTGCGACCCTAACTTATCCAAGAGATTACATGTGAGAGGAACTAAGAGAGAAATTAGTAAGCTATGAGATCTAAATAGAGAGAATTTCCAAGAAGAAGAGTACTCGAGAGAAGAAGTAGCTGAAGTTATCCGCCCCCTCTGATATTGTTGGGGAGACTTTTTATAGGCAGAGTGAGCCTTTATTATTGTCGAGTTATTACCATTAAAGACGAACTAATGACCAGCATAAATTGGAAAAAAGGGTCGCCATTGACGTCAAGCCATAAGTGTGGAAGCCTAATAGGTTAGGCCATAAATATCGTAAATGCCATGAATGTAAGCATTTCCCAAGCATTCACAAAATAAACGAGCCGTGCTTATCCACGATATTAATGGCCCACATCTTTCGAGCTCAACCGATGCAAAGGCTAAGGTTGGATGATATGGCATGCATGAAAGAGAACTGACCCCGGTCGTATAGCCAGATTCGGCCCTCGAGGTCGGCTGAGAATAATAATAATAATCTCCGATCGTATAGCTAGATTCGGCCTACGAGGTCTTCTGAGTTATCCTCGATTGTATAGCTATGTCGACATTTGAGGGGAGTGGCCCCCGCCTTACGGCAGATAAATAGCGGGGTCGGCTTACAAGGGGAGTGGCTCCCCAAATAACGACCGACTAAGAGCTATGTCAGTCTGTGAGCAACTGATGATCTCGAAACTTACACCTAGAAGCCACCCGACAATGGCACGGATGCCAAGGGCTAGATGTATCCTACATGTGAATTCTCAGCACTTTAAGCAAGTGTACGGTGTCAAGTAATAATATAAAAGATATCGATCCCACAGAAAAGGTAGAGATGTTATTGTCTTGGGCTATTTTCAAATCTCGGAATTTAGATAGCAATCGGTTTCAAGAGATTGTTTGTTTGGAATAATGATCAATTAATAAAGACTAGGGCTTTAGGACTCACAACTAGGATCGTCAAATGTCGATGCTAGGTTAAGACTTTTACGTTGCATTGGCTTTATTAGGGATTGTCGCATCTAAGATGTGGAATTCATGGCTCTAAGCACCATGAATCTAACGTATCGCATTAACCCCGCTCTCGTGACAAGTGCACACGATACATGCATTAAGAATCGACAAATATTCATGACACTCTCGTGGTCAGAATGATCTCAACTCATGCCACTCTCGTGGGTTAGAGTTGAGATGTATTTTGGTGGCTCTCATTGACGCAATGACGGCAGCCATCAACTAGTAATATAGTTCGTCGGTGGATCCCATCAAGACACGTGCCGGGTATGGTCACAAGCCCTAATTGAATCCACTAACTCCTTAATTAAGTCTATATGATACTCCTAAGCCAATCGATTCCACCGACTGCGGGCACGATCTCAGTATGAGTTCTCCTACAAACTTTGCAAGATCAACCAAAATACGTCCCTTTTATACCAACACAATCTAAAAATCCTAACTTTGCATCTAAATTCTAAAATCCATGGGTTAATCCAATTAGCCCTAGATAGAACTACTCACACATCATAGAAATAGCAATAAAAGATTCAATAGATGCAATTGAATTTATCATGGAAATAGAAAACATCAAAATCAATAGGAAGTTTAGAGAATTGTTACCAACGCATCATGGAGCAATAGCAAACCAAAGAGAATTAAGAAAATAAGATTCCTTGCGTAAAAGAACAATAAAACTCCAAGCTTTGTCTTCACAAAATTAGCGACGGCACAAAAACTCTCTAGATCTCAAAAAACTAATTAAAACTAAACTAAAGTTCTCTTCAAAGTTGCTCTCTGAAAATAGGGCTAAAACGTGCTTAAATACATAGGGTAGAAATCCCAAAAAATCTCAGAAAATCTGGACACTTGGGCCCACCAACTAAGCTGGTCGCGTCGCGCTACTCGACCGAGTAGTGGAACCTACTCGGTTGAGTAGACTCCAGGCTCCGCTTGCTGCTGCTGCTGCTTCTGGCTGATACGAGCTACTCGGTCGAGTAGCCCCCTACTCGGTCGAGTATCCCCCCTACCCGGATGAGCTACAGTAGATCCGAACTTTCTTCAAAACGATGCTCTGTTTCTTGACGACTCGGGTCGATTAGGTGAGCTGCTCGGTCGAGTTGCTTTGCTGCTCGGTCGAGCTAGGGTGCCTTGTAGAAAAGCTCAAAATCATCGCTCTGTTTGGTGCGACTCGGGTCGAGTCGGCTGTCTGCTCGGTCGAGTAGGGTGAGGCCGTTTGCTGCGTGATTTCTGCGTGTCAGCTCGGCCGAGTAGCTGATGCTACTCGGTCGAGTCACCTGGAAAACTGAACTGAAATTGGAGCCATGTCTCTTTTCTCTCGCTCTCTTCGATCTTCTTCCATACATCAGCGAACTCCCATGGGGCCTTGCCAATGACGTCTCAGACGTGCCTGATGTGTTCATGTTCTAAAATAGCTCCAATTGCTCCAAAACTCCTGAAAATCCATAAAGCTATACAAAAGTCGAATATGTCGTTAGAATCGCGATAATATATGAAAATATGGAGTTTGGAGGCGAATATGACATGAAATGATGCGATAAAAACACGGAAAATATGGACACATCAGGATCCTTACAGCGAACGAATAGCAGGGTCAGCTTGCGAGGGAAGTGGTCCCCGACTAACGGCTGACTGCTAGCTAGGTCTGCCCGCGGGGGATTGGCCCCTTGCCTTATGGTCAACAAATGGCTAGATCGGTCCGTGAGGGAAATGGCCCACCGCCGTACGGTCGACTAAGAGCTTGGCTGGCCAGTGGAAAGAGTGGCTCCCACCTTACCGTCGACGAATGACTATATCAGATCGTGAGGGGAGTGGCTCCCTACCTTACGGCCGACTAACAGTCGATACAAAGTTTGTTCGGTCAACGAGGGTATTGGTCAGCCGACTTACGGTCAACCAGCCCGTGAGGCAATTTTCAAGCTACCTTATAAACCTACACACTTTTTGAAAAAAAAATAAAGCGAGAATGGCAGATCAAATGTCATCTTGGAATACATTTGTCAAAGATATGTCAGCTTGGTAAAAATATGTTAGCTCGGCAAAAAAATAGAAACCGAAATAAACACAAGGGTTTGCTTGGTTAGCTTGTTTTACTGATAATACAGCATCCCAGCTTCTCAGACCTTTGGTTGGTGGGCCGAGTCTTTGTCGGTGGAGACACGAATGAACTCGAATAATTCCCACAGACGGCACCAATTGTTGACGGGTGAATTTGCCAATTTGAGGTGTTTGTATGTTATTGGGTCCTTCGGTTGTAGCTGTTGATCTGAGCTATCCATCGGTCTAAGTTGCTGGAGCGGGCAGTGGATCTAAGCTGGGCAAATTGACTCTGGGTTGGTCCGAACGGGCCGATCAGACCTTGATCCGATTTGGTCAGGCTCCGGTCTGAGCTATCTCCGTCAAGTCCGAGCTGTCACTGCCAGGCTCGAGCTATTTTCGGGCTGGCTCGAGCTATTCTAGTCTGGTCCAAGATATCTCCAAGTTGCTTGCAACATAAACAACTCGTGAGGGAGGGCCAGACTTAGGGTCCGACATAATCTCCTCCGATGCTTAAGTCAGAATGTGACTCAAAGTAGGCTCGGTGACAACTAAGGCTGATCTATTAGGCAGACCTGTCAGTAATTGTTGCGCCGAGCAAAGAAGAGCGTGTAGTGCTTAGGTCGAAGAAGGTCATGTTTAGGAGATACCTGAATAGTTTGAAGTTGTTCCAGGCTGTCTAATCTTTATCGTTCTTGTGAGCAGTCTGGAGTTGTGCAAGGCTCATGTGACTAGGCGAGAGGAACCAAGGGAGAAATTAGTAAGCTCTGAGCTTTAAAGAAAGAGAATCTCTAAGAAGAAGAGGATTCCAAAGAAGATGTAGTCGAAGTTATCCACACCTCTCCTATTGTTCGGGAGACTTTTTATAGGCGGTGTGAGAATTTATTAATGTCGAGTTATTGTCATTAAAGACAGACTAATGGCCAGCATAAACGGTCGCCAATTATGACAAGTCATAAGTGAGGAAGCACAACAGTTTAGGCAGTAAATGTCATAAATGCCATAAAACCAAGCATCTCACAAGTGTTCACAAAATAACTGAGCCGAGCTTATCCATGTGATCAATGTTGTATCATGAACAACCATCATTGATTTGCTTAATACTAGACAAACTATTTTGTATTTAGGAATTATTTGTTATTGATTATCCTCACACGGTGGGTGTTCTTGTCTCTAACTATTTATACCTGGCCTGTGTGTTTGGCACCAAGTGCTATACTTTTTCGTCTTAAAAATGTTTCCATTTTTAAATAGACCATTTTACTGTATTACATCATGCGATTAACCTAGTGTTGACTAAACTTGCTGACAAGATGGTATGTTATTTCAAATTATTATTATTTCCATTTGTTTTATTTCTGACATTTGTTGCATCCCTAAGACAAAATATACTCATATATTTTTTGGGTGTCATTTTGTTTCCAAACAAATTCAGCAATAGTTATATACGAGACCATAGATCCAGATACTTGAGTTATAAGGGGTTTCAAGTGTAACAAAAGAAAATATTTTGTAACAGTTTAAGTTCATGATTCCAAAAGATTAGCTCGCCTGGTATACCGAAAATCTCACCAATTTGAAAGCCAGCTAAAAGTTTGCTATTTCATTTTCAGGTTAGGGGACTAGAATTTTTGCCATTTGCTAAACATGTATTGCTTTATTTTTTTAAACAACCAATGCATTTTATTGTGATGCACTGGATTTTAAAATGAGCTATTATGGGACTAGCTCTGTTTCTCCTTTGAAAACCACCTCTTTAGAGCAGTGCTTGGTTTCTCAGTTGCGTTAATATAAAACCTCTAACTTTAGGTACACTAATTAATCCATATTCCGATAATGATACTGACTGAGAAACATTTTAGATTCTGGAAAGAGCTGTTTTTGAGTCATCTTTCGTATGCATGAGAATTGGACTTACATAAAAGACAGTTTGATTAGATTGTGCTTGTTCTGTTCATCTGGCGTTTCGCTGCGGCATGTCACATTGTCACATGAAATTTGTGATCCAGGCTTTACCAAATTTATTTATTGTTCTTCCCCCTTTAGTTCTCTTGATGTTTTGTTTGTGTTGTCAGTCCGTCTCTTAATGAGATTGTTAAGGAAATTGGCTGCTATATACTGGATAACCAGATATATCAGTTTATGATCAATTATGTTGAACTTTTCACTTGTAAGGTATTGCATGGTTGAATTGCTTTTTAAAGTTTTCATTATACATAAACCATCAATAGTTTTCTAAATCCTACTGCTAAATCATTTTATACTTCGGATCAGTAATTACTGATCATGCTCATATGTTTCTTATTGCTATTGCTGATGTCTATGATTGTTTATGCATATATTTGTTTTTCATATTTTACACTAGGTACCATCCTTTTAAATACTGAAACTGCTCCCTTGTATCTATTAGACCATTTTACATGTGTGATAAAGTGGTTTATTATTTACAGTGATCACTTATTACTGATCGTTTTAACATTTTATGCGAATATCAAGCACACAGATAATATCTGGATTCATGCCCGTTTCTGAACAAATTCTGCGACATTTTGTATAAATACCTTAGCCTAGTAGATGTTGAATCGACTTGTTTTCGTTGCTTCTTAACAATTACTATATTGGTTTCAACAGCATTCCTGTGTGAGATGTTCAATAGAAAGCAAAACATATCTAAAGTTCTTCTTTCAAATTACCTCTCTTAAAAGATTAGCTTGTCTGCTCTACATAAAATCACCAAGGGGAAAAAAGTACAACTATGCATTTTTCCTGATGAACTAGATATCTACTTTGCGACTATTCTTTGTAAGTATGAGAAGTGAGAACTGGATTTAATTGCAAAACAGTTCGATGAGTAGCATTATTATGTTTCTCTCAAATACAGAGCGTGCTATTTTTTAAGCAATCCATCTCTCAGTTGATTGCAGGACAGTTTGATGAATGATACTCTACTAGCTAGGTTTACTAATGATGTTTAAGCCCCAACTGCGGAACTTTTGGTAATTGACATTGCTGTGTTTCTCCCGTTGCATTATCTTTTTGATTATCAGCCCTCTAATGGTTGCTATATTAATGCATGATCTCTGATAATTGGTAATGAACATGGAGTTACAGGTTGGAGCCATCACTTCGTGTCGAAGAGGAGATATCACATAATAGTACCCGCAGACGATGAGTGGGACAAGCCCCTCAACAACAGTGCCTTCCAACAGGCCACACACCTCCTCCACGGCCTCCTCCACTGCAACGGCTTTGGCCATCTCCTCCTCATCAACGGCCACGAAGGGGGATCCAAATTCATCTCCGGCCGCACCCTTATGGACCTCTGGGACCGCCTCTGCACCTCTCTCCGCATCAGGTAATTAAACTTGGCTTCTAACCATTTCCTCTTTCATTTTGAATTGCATTTAATGCTGACACAAGTGTTTGATTGCATTGCAGGGAGGTGACTGTGGAGGATGTGTCCCAGAAATACTCGCTGGACCTCCGGCTACTCTTTGGCATTGCCTACGGCAACCCGTGGTTCGCCCGCTGGGGCTACCGCTTCCGCTTGGGCAGCTTCAGCCTCACCGAACTGGCCTACTCTGATGCCCTTGACCGCCTCTCCTTCCTCCCCCTCGACTCTCTCCTTGCAGAGTCCGACACTAACACCAGCACCACTGCCGCTCAACTCCACCGCATAATCATCTACTCTCGCAGGGTCCGGCCTCTCCGCACTGTCCGTGACCTCCTTCGCCACCTCATCGACCTCAAGCACCGGCCAGCCACAATGGCGGCAATAACACCGCCCCCACCACCTCCGCCTTCTAGGATTCAGCCGGCACCGACGACGACGAAAAGGGCAAGAACGGAGAGGAAGAAGCCGTGCCGTTGCCGTGAATTTGCATCTGTGGCAGCCGAGCTGGCCAGCCGTTGGCCCATTCGCCGTCTTATTGCGGCGGCACATGTTGTAGTTGACGCTTTGATCGAGCATGGCAGCATGATGACGCGCCAGGATGTCCGTGATGCCGCTCGTCTAAGTATAGGGGACACCGGCCTCATTGACTTCGTGCTCAAGTCCATCGGCAATACCATGGTGGAAGGTTATATCGTCCGCCGCAAGTCCAATCCCATCAACCGCGTCCTGGAGTTCAGTCTAGACAAGCTGCCCAAGTATGCCAGCTCCGTTGCTGCCGGTGGCAAAACTGAGGTGGACGTTCCCGAGGCCAATGCTGATGATGGCAATACGGCCGCATGGACTACTGGCTCTCCTCTTCAAGATCTGCAGACAACGTGCAAATGCCTGATGGAAATGCGACCGCAGGAAGCTCGTCTGGTGCTCGACGCAAAGCACTGGGCGAAATCCTTCGACCTGAGAGACGAGGCGGACGACCTGCTGAGGTTTTACATTCAATGGATGCCGAGCGTTGAGCAAATGGCGGCTCTGACCCGATCGCTTCCCCCACCGGAGGTTGTGGTCCTCGACACGCACACATCTATCGGGGACTTGAAGACCGAGGCCGAGCACGCGCTGAGGGACACCTACTGCTTGATGGAGCGGTTTCGTGTGACGGAGGTGGAAGGAGTGGACGGGGAGTATTGGGAGGCGGTGTTGTTTGCAGGGGTGCAGTCGGGGGCAACGATTTGGATTAGGGGAGAAGGAGCCGACATGGGATGCGAGCTCAAGTACCAAGGGGGAGCGGATACGTGGGCGGTGGGGTGCGTGTGCGGGGCGAGGGATGATGACGGGGAGAGGATGGTGGCTTGCGATGCTTGCGATGTGTGGCATCACACGAGGTGCATTGGGATTGAAGACGAGGAACCAGTGCCGCAGCTGTTTGTCTGTGCGAGGTGCGGAAGTTCGATTCTTGCTTCTGCTGCAGCAGAAGAGGATGGATTTGGACTGAGGATGGGGATGGGGTTTGATCAGCAAGTTTGTGTGTAGTGTAGGTACAGCCTTAAAGGATCCGAGTTTGAGATACCCCATAAAGACGGTGAAGAATCAAGCGGGAGACAGAGATGCACATTGCTCATTCGGGATTGTTTTTCTCGTGGTCATTGACGGGTATCTTTAAATTCTTCCTCTTGTTGTTGGTGCATGATGCATTTTCCTCTTTGATCCCTTGTGAAGTAGAGAGATTTTACTACTTACTCTTTTTTTTGGTCATTGTTTGAGTGGATCTTAAGGTAAATCTCGATTCTTTCTGTTCGTTTTGATATCTGAATAAGGAGACAGTCTAGAGTGTTGTAGAGTGTAAGAAAATAACTAGATGCGATAATTGAAGAAAGTATTCAAAATTTTCAGTTCTTGTTGTGTTTGTTTGCTTCATCTCACAGATTATTAATGCTCTCCGGCTCCAAGTAGATTAGATCTAGGTGGCTATTGGCCCGGACCAGCCGGGGCCGCGGGCCGATGGCCAGACCAAGGAAGCTTGGCCCGCAGCCCGGACCGGGCCGGGTCCTGACCGGGCTTTTTTAATTAATAATAATAATAATAATAATGATAATGATAACCTTTAAAACCCTTTAAAATTCATGAAAAATCTGAAAAAAATCTTTTAAAAATGAAAAAAAATACTTACACATAATATATAATATTTATACATAGTATAAGTTTTTTAAAGCTATATAGTTTTTTTAAAACATGGTATTTTATTTAAAATTACATATACTCTAATAGAGAAAAAACGAAAAACATTAACTAAGTATATAGAAATTTATTTTATTGCTAATTAGATAGAAATTTCTTTTGTAAGTAGATAGAAATTTTAAAAATGAGAAAACAATAACTTCTTTTATTGCTAAATAGGTATATTATTGCCATTGGACAGAAACCTATTTAAGTCCGAAATTCGCGAAGGTCATAATACAATGGCAAAAAAAACTCTATTAAAAATAAGAAAATGATAATACACGTAAGAAATGAAAATCTTTCATCTTGTGTCCTTTTTCGTCGGAATATTCGGAAAGGTTCTTTTTATCCTACGAGCGGGTTTCAGCAGTGAATGAATCCTTCGCACAAACCGCAACTTGAACTATGTCTTCCTTCGCCCTTGACCTCTTATTGCTTAGAACGCGACCAACTGCACTAAAAGCAGAGTCCGAAACAACGGTAGATATAGTGACAACTAACAAATCATGTACCATGATGGAAATAATTGGATAAACAGATTCATACCATTTCCACCAGGCCAGAGTATCTAAATTCTCATCACCCATTTCGGCCTCAGCAAAAGGAAACTGATACTTAGACAATTCACTAGAAGAACTATCTGTCTCTAATGTTTTTTGTTTCTTCTTTCCTAAAATCCATCAGATCCTACTCGAAGAAGTAGTAGTAGCAGACACAGAAGTAGTATGTAAAGATCTATCGAATCTAGTCTCATAAGTTGCGAAAAGGGTTCGTAAGCTATTTTTAAACGTAGCTATATGTTCATCTGAGGGAAATATCATGTTTTCATAATATGTTTCTAATAACAGAATTACGCCCTCCTCCTTAATACGTGGATCAAAAATCTTCGCTAAAGAAGTAATATGTGCATGGTTGCATGGATCCTAATAGGTAAATATACATATCTGTGCCCATACCTACTATTAGAATAATAGTCTTCTGTGCATAAGTGTACGTGTATTTGGCTATATGTAGATTTTGAAATCTATGTATGGTATTGATACTGGTACATCTGTGGATGTATAATGAGTATATGCTTGTGGAATATCTATGTGGGGTATTGATTATTGCGTATACTAGGGGTGAGCACGGTTTGCTCAAACCGCCCGAACCGAACCGGACCGAACCAGACCGAACCAGACCGAGCCAAAAACCGAACCGAACCGCTCTCCATCGGTCTGGTTTGGTCTCAATCGTTGGAAACCGCCAATTATATGGTCTGGTTTGGTTTTCCCCTATCGAAACCGCTTAAACCGAACCGAACCGACTCCTAACATATATTATATATTGTGCTGGAAATCTGTTGGGATTTTAATACTAGTCCCTAGGAACCCTAGCCTAAGGCCTTTAGACTGATCGGCGTCGCGCCGGCCCTATTTGGCTATCTGCCTTCTTCAATCTCTAGTCTTCACTCTTTAGAGTTCAGACTTCATTCGTTTTTTTCCCGTTTGAGCATCGCTAATTCTCCATCAGCGGTCAGCCCATCGGCCATCGCCAACACCAGGTCCAGGTAAACCCCTCCTCCTCGTTCTTATTCTTTCTTCTTCTTGTTGTTTTTCTTCGTATTCATCTTCTTATTTATTCTTCTCTTTCAGTTGAGAAGCAGTCCGACGCCGGTGTTGAGAAGCTGTCCGACGCAGTCGCATTGAGAAGCCTTGTCATGAAATTATTTTAATGAAAAAGTCTATATTTAGCAAAATTAGGTATACGAGGGGATCTTCCGTCATCATATGTCTGAACCGCGGTTCCAAACCGAACCAAACCGCTCCAAGCGGTTTTCGTTGGCTCGAAAACCGTCGGTCTGGCGGTCTGGTTTGGTCTGGCCTGTGAGAAACCGCTACTTATACGGTCTGGTTCGGTTTAGGTCCCAAACCGCCGGTTTGAGACCGTGCTCTCCCCTAGCGTATACATGAATATGTACCATAGTTGTATGGATTTCTATTATACATGTCACAATGGAGTGTAGGGCTGTGTTCATGTATGTGTAGTGTGCAGTAGGAGTATATGTAATGATGTATATATTGGGTGAATGAATGAATGAATGAAGATATATATATATATATATATATATATATATATATATATATATATATATATATATATATATATATATATATATATATATATATATATATATCCTGGTACATATCTTGTTTGTTTACCTACTGATCTATCCTATAGGGTTGTCTATCCAGATATATCTCGGTATGCCCTGGATAAATGTATTTCTGCTTGTATGCGTGTATATATATGTCTGTACCAAAGCGTGTGTGTATGTATATACATGAGCAATGTGGATGTAAATGTGATAGATATGTACTATAGCCATATATATGTTTGATAGATGTAAGTGAATGAAACTGTTTGATAAGTGTGTATTGGATTGTGTGTAATTGGTTGCACACTTATAGGTATACGCGTGTCTGCTGTGTGGATGGGAATTCATACTTATTTGACTACTGTGGCAGTATGTGCATAAGATATGTAAAAATAGTTATATATACAGAGCATATAAGGAAAATGTATTATGATTGTGTACTCGTGTGTGTATTGTGTGTGGTATATGTGCATATCTGTGTGAGGCAGTAGGTGCATCGCCAAGAATGTGAGATTATATGTATATTTATCTATAGTTATGATTGCGGACCTAAGTGACTTGATCATGCATGTGTTAGTGTGTGCTCGTCGATGTATGTTGGATGTGACTAAATATTATGTGTATGTAGATATTTATGTGCATATAAAATTGTGGGTGAACTTATATGTGGGTGAACTTATATGACTAAGTGTTGAGTTTATAGGGATTCGGTGTACATACGGTGTGACACCGTGATATTGACTCTGTCTATAAAGAAATGGTGTGTAGATTAATGTGTATTGTTGTGTGCTTTGCATGGATATAGACGTATATGTATATATATAAGCAAGTAGAATATAAGTCGTTATACTTGAAGGTATCGTGATATGGATACGATGTGATGTCGTATGCACATACATATGAGTAGTGATCTAAATATGTATAATAATACGTATATAGACTTATCTGTAGTGTGTGAATATGTGTGCCTAGATGTTTATGTGAAAGACATATGTGTATGTATATGTAAGGATGCATATAGTGATATGGATGTGCTATTAGATGAGTAATAGGATGTATCTGTGGTATGTGTGCGATGCGGATGTGTATGGATGATAGTGAAGCATATAGTGTATATAAGTGTGGTGTAGATGCGTATTCTTGTTTATACTTCATGGGTAGTAAGACCATCATACCGAGTTGACCTTGGGTACGGTTCACACCCTAAAAAGTCCGAGGACGGACTATATTTTAAGGTGGGTAGGATGTCATGCCCTATCTTGCACTGTACGTGTATTCTACTGTGTACACGTGGTATTCCTACTTGGGATGCATACGTAGGCATGAAGTAAACGTATATTTTGATGTATGTAACGTAGTATAAGGGGGATTGGGCCGTAATACGTGGTTAAGAGAAGTGAATGCGACGTGTGAATGCGGGAGAAGTGCGAATAACGTCGTGTGTATTATTTAACGCGTATGTGTTAGACGTGTGTGCGTGATGCATGTATGCAGGCATGGATGTGCGTGGATGTGTGTAGGGAGAGCCATGCTAGTGTGAAGGGGGTTAGGGGTCAATGGCAACCCCCGTAAATTTTTAGAAAGGTGAAGGGCAAACTGGTCATTTGGATCAAATGTGTTGTGCGTACATACTAGAATGGTGCGTACATAAAGTAATGGCACACTTGTAATTAGTGGAAAGTTAAGAGGGTATTTTGGTCATTTAATGTGTTGCATGCTTATCTTTAAGATAAGGTTAGGTGGAGATATTTCTTTAGAGAATTCTACTCTCTTCTTAACTTTTCTACTCTTATCTTTTCTTTCTTTGTCATTTATTTTCCTTTCAACTCTCCCTCTCACACTCTCTTTGCTGAATTCAGCCATCCAAACACAAAAAAAAGAGAGAGAAAGAAAGGAGAAAGGGGAAAACCAAGGGAGAAACCAAGGGAAATGAGAGGAAGAGAAAGGAAGAAGGAGAAAGATGAGGAGTCATCCACCAAGGTAGGAATCTATTTGGACTTGGAACTCCATTAATTGATTCTTGTGATCATGTTTTTATAGCATGTTTTTATTCAATATGTGATAGGGATAGTCAAATTTATATGCCATGGCTTATTTCATGAATTTCCCCTTGAAATTCTTAGCAAAAATTATCCCTTTTGAAATTCTGGAATCTTGATGTCTGTTATTGCCTTGATTCTGGTTGCTGTAGTTCGAATTAGATTTCGAAAAAAATACACCCATGTAGATCTTGAAGTTCTATCCCAAAAACCATATAAATTTTGATATATGTTCAATTCAGATATTAGGAGCAAAAATTACATCTTTGTAACATGTCTGTATGATTTTCAGTGTTGACACATCTCAGAAAAATGAAGCTTATGACCTGCACACTTCATGAAATTTTATGTTCTTGGTCTCGCTGGAAATTTAACAAGTTTATCTATAATTTCATCACAGTGCTTATATTTCAAATTTCTGGCTGAAACATGCCCAAAATTGGCTTTCAATACAGACCCTGAAATCTGTCTGAAAAACAGATTTGACACACTTCACCAAATAATTCACCATAAATCACCTACTTAATATTTTTACCTGACATTTTATCTGTGAATCCAGTACTAACATATCTATAACTTTTATTTAGGAAGTTTTGCTAAATTCTGACCATAATTAGGTGATATGAGCCATCTTTAATGACTTCATGTGTATTTCCTGCAAGCTGAATGGATAAGTGGTACGATAAATTGTGCATTGTTGCTAATCCACCCTCTATGATACATGACTATTGTTTTTACATGGAAGATATGCTAATAATATGTTTTGTTAATTGGTTTGCTAATGTGATTATAGACATATACGTCACGCTCACCACGTGTTTGTGAAAATGTCCAAGTGAAGGCAAATGTCAGAAATGTGAAGAATACTCAATCATATGGTTATGAAATGAGATTTGATATGAACATATAATGTTGGGAGCATGTCATGCATGACACCATATGTGATGTGATGATGGGTTGATATGACTACGATGGAGGGCATGACACTTCGGTGCATGACCCATGTTGATATGAATATGGAATGTGATGCCATGCAACATGACTCCTTCATTACTAAAATGATAAAATGAAACTCTTGAATGTCTCAGTCCTCTCTAATGAGGGTGAGTTAGCAAAACCCGGGTTTTAGGTGAGATTTGAGTAAATTGTGGATATGAGTCCTGGACTGAGAAGTTGGGGGAAATGATTATGTGATTATGTGATGTTTATACCCACTCGCCTTTACCGGAAGTGGAGGGGATATTTATACCCACTCGCCTTTTTCGGGAGTGAGAGGACATACAGAGGTTGTGTTATTATGTGGAGATCCTCACTCTTGCCAGGGACGGGGGAGCTGAGAGGCCCGGTGTCGTACAGTGCCCGTGTCCACTGCGCCGTGTGCTATATTCACCCCAAATTTGGGGTGAAGTCCAGGTTCTGGTATCACACAGTTTACCGAAGTCTCCAATCAATTCAATTATAAAATAAGAATTTTGCATGTTACTTCTTCTGCTTGCAGCACTTCCTTTGTCCTTATCTGCTATGCTGATGATATCGTATAATGTGTTACACTTTCGACACTAATACCTTTCATTTTAGATCATGTTGGTATGAACACTTGCTTTATTATTCTTGCTAACCCTTCTCTTGCAGTATTTCGACATTGGACCGCAGGTATGATCCCTTACTTGGTAGATTACTTTCAGTTACACTACTTAGTTTACGTGCCTTATTTCTCATGCTTGGATTATAAGTTGATAACATTAAAACGGTGTTCCAAATCCAAGTTGATTCCTACTGGGGCACGCATTGACGTGCTCCTCCCCATTTTTCAGGTAGCAGGGTCAGCATGGTTGGAGGTGACTTGGAGTTGGGGTCAGAGGTAGTACTCGGTGTGAGCTGTAGCTTGTAGAGTGACTTGGTTGTCTTGGGAGGCGGAGAGTGTTGGTGTATGTGAAATGATGTATCTGGGTTATGTATATAAATAAAAGTTGTTATATAAAATGTGTTGTTGTTGTTCTATGTCATTTATGAGTTATTTGATATTATAATGGAGCTGCATTTGTACTATCCCAGCATGTGCGCAGTGGCTTGCATATTCAGTTTCCACTTACTCTCTCTTTTCCTCTCTCACCACCCTCACTCTTTAGGATACTTGGAAAAAAAAATTAAATGCTGGGTACTCTGGGGAACGGGGCGTGACAGGGATTAATTAGTTAAAGGGGGCTAATAGTAATAGGCTTTGGTTGTAATCAAAATAGCAACACGGACTACTGAAAGTGAAATATAGACACACTACGACCAAACAGGCCTAAAAATACCGGTCGTTACTTCCTACCTTCCTTAGAATAATTCAGTCCTTGGAATTCTCTACAGGGCATGGAAAAGGTAGGGGTAACGTCTTTGCATCTCGTCCTTTCGTTCCCAGATAGACTCTCCTGGCAAGTCGCGACGCCACGTCACCCTAACTAGATCAATAGTCCTGCTCCTGAAGAGTTCTGACGTCGATCTAGGATCTCCACTGGTTACTGCTCGTACATCAAGTCTGGTCAAACTGCGCTCTCAGAGTAGTCCACGACATGACTCGGGTCGCTCACATAACGATGCAATTACGAGATGTGGAATACATTGTGTACTCCCTCTAAGGCAGGGGCAGTGCAAGCTTGTATGCCACTTCTCCTACTCGCTCCCGAATATCGAAAGGCCCAATGAATCGAGGCCTAAGCTTTCCTCTCCGTCCAAAATGAATCAATCCACGGTTGGGTGAGATCTTCAGAAAAACATGATCCCTGGGCTGGAACTCCAGATGTCGATGTTTCACATCTGCCCAATGCTTGTACCTATCCTGAGCCAGCTGCAGCTTCTCTCTGATGGTTCGAACCACATCCACGGCTTCTGTGATTAGTTCAGTACCAACCAACTCTCGATCTCCTACATCATCCCAGCTCAAGGGGGATCGGTACTTCCTCCCAAACAGTGCCGCAAAAGGCGCCATACCGATGCTAGACTGGTAGCTGTTGTTGTATGCAAACTCCACCAAATGGAGATGATCTTCTCATGATCCTTTGAAGTCCAGCATACATGCTCGCAGCATGTATTCCAGTATCTGAATAGTATGCTCTGACTAGCCATCTGTCTACGGATGATAAGCCGTACTAAAACTCAAGTGGGTTCCCAAGCTCTCCTGAATGTTCCTCCAGAAACGAGATGTGAACCTGGTGTCTCTGTCCGGGACAATGCTGATAGGAACTCCATACAGCTTCACAATCTCATCCATGTACTTCTTGGCCAAAACTTCTATAGACTAGCCCACTCTGAAAGAAATGAAGTGTGTGGTCTTGGTCAATTGGTCTACGATCACCTAGACAACGTCATTCTGCTTTGTACACTTGGGTAGATCAGCCACGAAGTCCATTATGATGTGCTGCCATTTTCACTCTGGAATGGGCAATGGCTGCAACAAGCCGACAGTCCTCTGGTGTTCAGCCTTCACCTGTTGGCACACAATACACTTCCACACGCTCCGTGCGACGCTTCTCTTCATGACATGCCACCAGTAATATTGTCGCAGATCCTGATACATCTTGGTACCTCCAGGATGTATGGAGTAAGGAGAGCTATGAGCTTTCTCCAACAGATCCTCTCTAATGGCGCCGGATGGTACACAGATCATGTCCTCAAACCTCAAGGATCCATCTGCATGAATCTTGAACTCTGGCCTCTGGCCTGCCATCACCAAATCTTTGATCTTCCGCAGCTTCTCATCGTCCATCTGAGTAGACTTGATCCTCTCTATCAAGGTCGACTGGATATGCATGCACATCAAAGATGCAGTCATCCCTGGTAGAATCATTTCTATACCCATGTCCCAGATCTCTTGCTGTAACCTCCACTAAGTCGTAAGGGTCATCACCGCTGGAAGACGACTCAATGCATCTGGTACGACATTGACTTTCCCAAGATGGTATTGAAGGTCAATGTCATAGTCTGCCATGACCTCGACCAATCGTCTCTGACGCATGTTGAGCTCCTTCTGAGTGAAGAAATACTTTAGACTCTAATGATCCGAGAACTTCATGTGCTCCCCTAATAGGAAGTGCCTCCAAATCTTCAATGTAAAAATCACTGCCGCCAACTCAAGATCATGAGTGGGGTAGTTCTTCTCATGGATCTTCAACTGCCTGGATGCATACGCTACGACTCGACCGTGCTGATGTAGCATGCATCCGAGTCCTTTGCCAGATGCATCACCGAAGACTTCGAATCCTCCTGTTCGGTCTGGAATGATCAAGATGGGTGCAGTCGTCAACCTCTTCTTCAGTTCCTGGAAAGCATCCTCACATGATTTCGACCAAACAAACATCACATTCTTTCTCGTCAACCGCGTCATGACTCCCGCGATCTTCGAAAAGTCTTTGATGAGCCTCCAGTAGTATCCAGCTAGTCCCAAGAAGCTTCGAATCTCGGCCACTGTTCGAAGAACTGACCAGTTTTGAACATCGGCTACTTTTTCAGGATCAACAGCAATCCCTGCTTTGGACACCATGTGGGCCAGAAATGCCACCTCGTTCAGCCAGAACTCACACTTGCTAAGTTTGGCATAAAGCTGGTGTCTTCTCAAGGTCTCGAGAACCTTCCTGAGATGCTCTGCATGCTCCACTGCATTCTTCGAGTAGATGAGAATGTCGTCGATGTAGACTACGACAAACTTGTCCAAGTATTCATACAATACTTGGTTCATGAGACTCATAAATACCGCGGGTGCATTGGTCCCACCAAACAACATCACTAAGTACTCATAATGTCCGTATCTGATTCTGAATGCAGTCTTGGAAACATCTTCATCCTTCACCTTCACTTGATGGTACCCGGTCCTCAGATCCAGCTTCGAATAAATGCTTGACCCACGGAGCTGGTCGAAAAGATCGTCGATGCGTGGTAGAGGGTACTTGTTCTTCACGGTGACTTTGTTCAGCTCGCGGTAGTCAAAGCACATACGAAAGGATCCGTCTTTCTTCTTCATCAGCAATATAGGAGATCCCCAGGGAGATACACTGGGTCGTATCCATCACTTCTTCAGTTGATCATCAAGTTGGACCCGCAATTCTTCTAGCTCAGAAGGTGCTAAACGATATGGTCCCTTGGACATCGGCTGAGCTCCTGGCATTAGTTCGATGGCAAATTTAAGGGTGCGATTCGGAGGCAAACCTGTAAGGTCGTCTGGAAACACATCGATGAACTCTCGAACCACCTCTGGTACATCGGGCTCAGCTTCCTTCGCGGCTGCTATTGCTTCGGTCGACCTGGCTTTGTACTTCACCGGGCCTACAGATCTGCTCCCACTAATGAACTCGAACTTCGGATGATCAGGAATGTCGAAAGCTACCCTCCTTCAACAACAGTCGATGGTGGCATGGTAAGTTCCCAACCTATCCATCCCGAATACAGCATCAAAGTTCGGGATATCAATCATCATGAAGTCAGCGAATAACGCTCGTCCACAAATCACCACGAGGCATTGAGGATACCTACTGGTTGCCTTTATCACACCGCCACCCGTGTTAACGTTCCAACCTGTAGTTAGAGTTTTGACAGGAATGGTGTTGGTGCGAACGAAACGACTCGCCAGGAAGCAGTGTGATGCTCCCCAGTCGAACAAGGAGAGGGCGGGTTTCCCAGCTACTTGTACGACACCTAGGTTACAAAAACTAATCTAAGCAACCAATGCTAATGAAAGAAAAGATATACTAACTATTCCAGAAATATACCTGTGATCACCTCACCGGTAGCCTCGGCCTCTTCGACGGTCATGGTGTAAGCCTGGTGTCTCGGTGGTGGCTGCCTTGCCTGCTGGAACACCCTCTGCTGTGGTGGTAGAGGTGGACACTGTGGGGTGATCCCAATCGGGGTAGCACGAGGAGCTGGAGTTGGAGCCGAAGCTCGATCACGTGACCTATGATGCAGGCAATTCCTAGCCACGTGTCCAGACTCTCCACAAACCAGACAAACGCACAGAAATCCTCGACACTCAGGTTTGGCGTGTCCAGGCTTCCCACAAAAGTGGCAGACCAGGAGGGCCTGCTGCTGTTGTCCTGGCCTCTTAAACTGAACCTGCTGAATAGGACGATGCATCTGTGGCCGTCTGCTTGGCCCAACATGGGTTGGTGGGGGCCTCGCAGATGCTGCTAGCCTAATCTCTTCCTTTTCCTCCTCTTCAACCATCTCATGGTTACGAGCAATGGTCAGAACTGCAGCATGTGTGGTCAGATTCGCACCGACCATCATCCTCTGAATATCAACGTTGAGCCCCTGCTGGAACTACTGGGCTCGAGTCAAAGCATTTGTAACCATCTCTGGAGCAAACCTGCTGAGCCTGGAGAACTCAGCGTCATACTGATCCATCGTCATCGAACCTTGCTTCAGGTTGATGAACTTCTTCCGCATCTTGATCGTTGCCTATGGGGAAAACTGCTGGGCGTTGAATGTACTTGTAAAAAAATCCCACGAAATAGGCAATCCCAAGCGGTCTTCTACTGCCTGCCACCAGTCTCGAGCACCATAAGTCAATTGCCTCTTGGCGGTAGCCACCCATGCTTCTTTTCGGATCTGAGATGCCCTCAGATCATCAGTAATGCCTCTGAGCCATTCTTTCACCTGAAGATGGTTCTCAGTCCATGTGAAGGTCTTCGGGCTCATCCCACGAAAGTGATAAGCACTCGGGTTTGCCTTCTGCTCTCTAAACAAATCCTGTCCCAAAGCATGTCCAAGCTGCTGATGACGGGCACACATGCCCCGCATGCAATCCTCTGCAGATAGAGGTGTAGTCGGGAATGTTGGCCTAGTTAGTCTACTAACTAGGTCGTATGATTTAATTTTGATGATGACAAACAAATTATGTGTGACTAACATCTTTCATTAAGTGATTTCAGAGGGAAAGTGCAAAATATACTTTGTCCACAAGAGAGAGAGATTGTATGTGGACATTGGTGCAAAAAGAGGAACACACAAAGATTTTTGAAACACACACAAAATTTTGAAATGCACAAGATTTTTGAATGACCAGATCTTTTTGAACTGAAAATCTTTTTTTGAACAACCGCATGTTTTCAAAGAAAAGGTTGTGTTGCATTCTTTTTGAATTTTTTTAAATATCTCATCCCTTTATAACACAAACAAAGGCAAGCACAAAAAAAAGTTCTAGAAGTTATTTTTGGTCTTATCTTAATCACTAATCTTTTGAAAATCAAATACCCTTAAACCTGATTATAAAACAATGGAAGGGACGCACAAAAAATTAAGGCATTCATCATTTTTTACTGCTCTCTCCTTTTGTTTTTGCCTGCTATTTTTATTTGGTGATCCTCATGTCATTTGCGTAAGAAATTGGGAACTCACATTTTGGTGGTGCCTCTGTTAATGCACGCATGCACGCAAACCTTGTTAAGGCTGCCGAATTTTTTTGATCAGAAATTTTTTTTGCGCCTCCTCAAAATCCAAGCACGCACCAAAGCCTTATCTCTCTCAGCCTGTTTTCTTTTCTTTGGGCGGCTGTACAAGTCACGCACCTGAGATCCCTTTCGCGTAAGTATTATTTTGCGGCGGCTTGTAATTAATTCGGCCTTGCAAGTATTTCGGCCACAACTTCCTCTTGGCAAATGTGATTTCGAAGAAGACAGCGGCCGAAAAGTCAGAAGCAGTTGGCGGAACATCATCGCAAGAGGTGTTTACGGCAAGGGGTTCTTCAAGCAAGTTCAAGCTTTCAACGTCTACAAATCTGTCTTGATCGCGCATCCGACTTCGTACGCTCATATCTCCTGATCCAGACATCGGATCGACGAGCCGTTTGCGCCCACGCGACCACATCTTCATGCTCTTCGCAACGGTGATAGACTCCTTTGCTCAGTTCTCAGAATTATATACAGTTCAGGCGTTTTTCTACAGATCAGCCACTGCAGAATTCAGATTTGCGCAATCATCTTTCGAAGACTATATCTTCCAATCCAAACATCGGATCAGCGAACCGTTTGCGCCCACACGACCACGATCTCACAAACTTTATCACGGTGATATCTCTCTGATTTTTTACCGTAGTATTAAAGCTATTTGAATCTGTTTTAGTTGTGAGATTGTATTGTGAATAGCTTTACTCTGAAGCTATCTCTGCGCTTTAACTCTTGAACTATATTTGTACGGTGAGATCACTACCCGTAAGTGTGATCAGATTTATTGAGTGAAATCCTCATAGGTCTTGGGGTCGGAGTTTTGGCGAGGAGCCACTCCGTTAAAAAATCTGTGTCTGATTATCTCTGTGATTGTGATTGTTTTTAAAATTTGTGCCACACACCCTATTCACCCCCTCTAGGGTGTTTTTCAATTGGTATCAGAGCGGGATTCCTTTTAGACTCAAAGTCTAGTGGAATTTCGATCCTATGGCACAAATTCCGCACACATACTCATATGACACACACAATCAAAGAGAAGGTCAGTCGTATCTCAGATCTCCTCTATTTGATGGTACGGACTATAGTTACTGGAAACAACGTATGTCCATACACATCAACGGTATCGATATGTCATTATGGAAAATAATCAATGAAGGATTTACACTATTTGATAAACACACTCCTGAGCAGAAAAAAGAAAATGAGCGGTTACAAAATCTAAACTTTAAGGACATGAGCATCTTGTATTGTGGTCTTAGTAAAACTGAATTTAACCGCATTAGTTCTTGTTCTACTGCTAAGGATATTTGGACGAGACTTGAAGTTACTCATGAGGGAACTAGTGAAGTTAAGAAAACTCGTATTAGAATGTTATTACAGAAATATGAAAATTTTGCTATGATGCCTAATGAGTCTATTGACGCTATGTTTTCTCGTTTTGCAGATATCGTCAATCCATTGAAATCCGTAGGGAAGGACATCCCAGAGGAAGATCTGGTTGGAAATATTTTATACTCTTTATCTGGCGATTGGATTCAAAAGAGGACGGCGATCGAAGAAGCACATGACTTGGCGGATATCAGTATCGAGAAGCTAATGGGAAAATTAATGGCTTATGAGGTTCAATTGAAGATGGTCAATGATAGCACACCAAAGAAGGAAGAGAAATCTAAGAAGGAGGAAACAAATGAAAAGAATTTAGCTTTACAAGTTTCCAAAATGCTCAAGGAGGAGATGAATGAATCAGACGATGAAAGCATGGATCTTGTTACGAGGAAATTTGTGAAATTCATGAAAAACAACAAAAGAAGGACGTGAAGCATTTGGGGAACCAAGAAAAACGAAAAAAATGATGGAGAAAGTTTTGCACCTCAGTGTTTCAGATGCAACAAGAGAGGGCACATGAAAGCAGAATGTCCACTTCTGAAAGGAAAAGGAAAGGAAAAGACTGGTGATGGAGAAAAGAGGACATCAAAGCGAGGAATGGTGGCTACGTGGGGAGAAAGTGACGCAGAGGAGCTCTCATCAGATGATGACTGGAACTACAACACTGGAACTTGCTCTATGGCTGGAAACGACAAGGTAAAAATTGGCTCTCTTGTTCAAAGCTTTGATGATGAAATGAATATTAGTGATGTTATGTTTTCTAGTATGGAGGAAGCTTATGAATTTCTTGTAGAACTACTTCAAGAAATGGGTCCTAAATTTCTTAAACTAAAAAGGGTTCGTGATTCATTAAAAGAGGAACTAGGGAGTATGACAAGAGAGAGAGATGAGCTATTTGTTAAGTGGAAAGAACAAAAGGAAATAATATACAATTTTGATGAAACCCAATTAGAAACAAAAACCTTAGAGCTAGAAAATACTAATAAAAAATTGGCTACGTTAGAGCTTGACAACGTTAATTTAACTAAAGAATTAAAGGAGAAAATTAGAATTCTTGGCTCTAAAGATTCTGAAATAAAATTGTTGAACCTAAAAGTGGCTAGTTACGAAGAAAAATTGGAAGAGCTTGAAAAAGAAAAATCTAATTTAATAAAAGGAAAACACATAGCCATTGATTTAGAAACTAGCGAAAAAGACAAAAGATATGAGACTAAGATTAGTGAACTTGAGAATGAAAATCAAAGTCTTAGGTTGACATTAAAGAAATTCACAAATAGCCAAGAAATCTTTCATAAGATGATAAATGGGCTAAATAAACAATCTAGTAAACATGGTCTTGGCTTTCAAAAAAAACAACCTAAGAAAAAAACTAGGAAGATCATTGAAAAGAATTTTGCAAGAGACATGAGCTTTCAACATTGCATGCACAAAAATCATATGTCATCTACTAATAAGCATTTCAATGTTACATGTTTTTATTGCAACAAAAGTGGGCATGTTATGAATGATTGCTTGGCCAAATATTATCCTGAATATTTTATATGGGTTCCAAAGCATCGTACTAACAATTGTGGATCCAAAATTTGGTTACCAAAGGGTGCATCTTCTTTTGTAGGTGCATCTTCAAGTGAAAAATGACAACATTTGGTACCTTGATAGCGGTTGCTTGAACCACATGACGGGCAACGAATCCATCTTCACGACGCTATCAATGAAAGATGGAGGGACGGTTATTCTTGGAGATGGAAAGAAGTGCAAAATCTTGGGTAAAGGTAACATTGAATATTCAGATATTACAGGTGGCTTGGATGGACGGTAGATAAACACTAGAAATTCCAATGAGCAAGAGAACAACAATGATGGTGTACCAAAAGAAGCAGAAGCTACTACGTCATCACAAGATCTCCATAAGGATTGGCGCTTCAAGAAGGATCATCCAAAGAACCAAATCCTTGGAGACACGACGGAAGGTATACGCACTAGAAGTATCTTTAATTTGATGGCCCTTAAACCAAAAACAATTTTGCTTCATTCGAATGGAGTTGGGGATTACGTCACTAATTGAGCATTAGCACGCATATTCATGCACATACACATGCTTAAATATTGTATCTAAGCTACACACATTGCACACTATTTCATCTTTACATGGGTTTGGTCATTCGATGTATGTGCATGCATGATCGTCATTACTATTATTGATTTTGGTTGAGAATTTGATATGAACCTTGTTAGACATCTTAGAAACATTAAAATGTTTTTGATGATGATGCACCATATTATTGTAAAATCCACATGCTTGAATTATTAATGAAAAAGTGAAACTCGTAAGCATGCCAAATTGTACGAATCAAATAGATTGATTGAGTCTTATAAACTATGGAGACAATTGGATGTGCTTAGATTCTAAAGTTTCTGGATTTATATTTTATCCTTACAATTGTGTGCTCTTAAGTCTCTATGGAAAATTATTTAGTAGGAGCCGAATATGTCGATGCCTCATGCGTCACTATTCTGAGACACCAACATTGTAATTAAAAAATACAATGAGCATTCACATATATTAAAAAGGAAGAAAATATCAAAACATTTTCAAATATGATATATTTGATACCGGCGGCTAGTAACCGGATTTCGGGGGTTTGTTGAGCAATGCGTATGAAATATGGTAGATGAAGTAACCACTTAGCGCATCTCAATTCCAAAGGACCCGAAATTTAACATCATGGTATCCCTTGTTTGGTGTCTCCCTACACATTACTTATTGATTATTCCATAGCAACAAAGGCTCACAAAATGTATTAGATAATCTTATATTTTCATCTCTTAAATTTCTAAGCACCCTTCATATAGTCAAAGTGTTTCATAATACAACATCTTTTTGTTATATTTCTTACAACGACCGTATGCTTTCAATGCTCATGACATCTGTTATACTTTAAGTTCGTGGGGGAAAACGCATTAATATGAGCATCGTTATCAATCGCTTGTTACTTCGATATGCTAAACTTGTTTCATGTCTCATTCTTAACCGCTTCAATTTTTGTGATCTTTTCGATTAATGGCAAAAGGGGGAGAGTAGAAAAAATAATGCATAAGAGGGAGAGATGCACATTTTGAGGGGGAGCTTGTCACAACTTTTCATGAGAGCACATCGATAGGGGGAGCTTTGTATGATGTTTATTATCTTTGTGCCTGTGTAACATGCTCCTCAATATTGTTCCTAAATATTTTTTCTAGGCTTGTTTGCCATCATCAAAAAGGGGGAGATTGTTGGCCTAGTTAGTCTACTAACTAGGTCGTATGATTTAATTTTGATGATGACAAACAAATTATGTGTGACTAACATCTTCCATTAAGTGATTTCAGAGGGAAAGTGCAAAATATACTTTGTCCGCAAGAGAGAGATTGTATGTGGACATTGGTGCAAAAAGAGGAACGTACAAAGATTTTTGAAACACACACAAAATTTTGAAATGCACAAGATTTTTGAATGACCAGATCTTTTTGAACTGAAAATCTTTTTTTGAACAACCGCATGTTTTCAAAGAAAAGGTTGTGTTGCATTCTTTTTGAATTTTTTTAAATATCTCATCCCTTTATAACACAAACAAAGGCAAGCACAAAAAAAAGTTCTGGAAGTTATTTTTGGTCTTATCTTAATCACTAATCTTTTGAAAATCAAATACCCATTATAAAACAATGGAAGGGACGCACAAAAAATTAAGGCATTCATCATTTTTTAGTGCTCTCTCCTTTTGTTTTTGCCTGCTATTTTTATTTGGTGATCCTCATGTCATTTGCGTAAGAAATTGGGAACTCACATTTTGGTGGCGCCTCTGGTAATACACGCATGCACGCAAACCTTGTTAAGGCTGCCGAATTTTTTTGATCAGAAATTTTTTTTTGCGCCTCCTCAAAATCCAAGCACGCACCAAAGCCTTATCTCTCTCAGCCTGTTTTCTTTTCTTTGGGAGGCTGTACAAGTCACGCACCTGAGATCCCTTTCGCGTAAGTATTATTTTGCGGCGGCTTGTAATTAATTCGGCCTTGCAAGTATTTCGGCCACAACTTCCTCTTGGCAAATGTGATTTCGAAGAAGACAGAGGCCGAAAAGTCAGAAGCAGTTGGCGGAACATCATCGCAAGAGGGGTTTACGGCAAGGGGTTCTTCAAGCAAGTTCAAGCTTTCAACGTCTACAAATCTGTCTTGATCGCTCATCCGACTTCGTACGCTCATATCTCCTGATCCAGACATCGGATCGACGAGCCGTTTGCGCCCACGCGACCACATCTTCATGCTCTTCGCAACGGTGATAGACTCCTTTGCTCAGTTTTCAGAATTATATACAGTTCAGGTGTTTTTTACAGATCAGCCACTGCAGAATTCAGATTCACGCAATCATCTTCTGAAGACTATATCTTCCAATCCAGACATCGGATCAGCGAACCGTTTGCGCCCACGCGACCACGATCTCACAAACTTTATCACGGTGATATCTCTCTGATTTTTTACCGCAGTATTAAAGCTATTTGAATCTGTTTTAGTTGTGAGATTGTATTGTGAATAGCTTTACTCTGAAGCTATCTCTGCGCTTTAACTCTTGAACTATATTTGTACGGTGAGATCACTACCCGTAAGTGTGATCAGGTTTATTGAGTGAAATCCTCATAGGTCTTGGGATCGGAGTTTTGGCGGGGAGCCACTCCGTTAAAAATATCTGTGTCTGATTATCTCTGTGATTGTGATTGTTTTTAAAATTTGTGCCACACACCCTATTCACCCCCCTCTAGGGTGTTTTTCAGGGAATGTTGTCGCATCTGGACCATTGTTGGCTCCATTGCCATCATCATTCTGGTTGGGACCCCAATTCAGGTGGTTGATCCCGGATCCAAAAGCACTATCCTCGCTTCCCGAAGTGTTCCTTTCTATAGCTTACATGTGTTTCATAAGGTTTGATCAGTTCCATTGAGTATTTTATACGGCATATTCTGAACTTCCTATATTGTTCAAGTGGTATTTAGCGCGGACCTGCATGGGCCACCAACTTGTAACGACCCACTCCTGGGGCCCGTTACTATTTGGAACATGCACAAGTCCTGCTAGGCACCAATGAAGTCAACATAGGCTCTGTTGTAGAAATACGCCAAAATACTCAATACATGAAAATGGTTTACAACCTTAATACAATCGAGCAGCGTACAAAAAAGGAAAATACAACTGAAAAACGGATGATATATCAAGCCACTCTGAAAGCAACAAAGCAAGTCTCCCATACTCACTCTCAATACCCAGTGTCCTGCTGGTCCTGCTGGTCAAACTTAACCACAAACTCATCGTCTGCAGCCTCTAGCGCGAACTCTTCAACCTGAGAGATACTTGACGGGTCCACCACAAAGAGAAGGGTTGCCAGGATCAGACGTAACTCAAAGTATCTCTAAGCATGGATATTAAAACAATGTACAAGCATGGCAATCTAAACAAAAGTAAAGTGCTAACAATAGTAGTAAGGGAAAAAGAGCAGAAAAGTAACTTTGCAGTTTTACAACTATCAGCAATTTCTAGCAGTTAAATGTACAGTATTAAAAACGACCATGTTACAAGAATCTACCTGTGCCGCTGTCATGCCCTATTTTGCACTATACGTGTATTCTACTGAACACACGTGGTATTTCTAATTACGGTGCATACGTAGGCGTGAAATAAACTTGGATATCGATGTATGTAACGTAGTGAAAGGGGGATTGTGCCGTAATGCATGACTAAAAGACGAGAAAGTGAGATTGAGTGCGGGAGAAGTGTGACAGACGTCGTGAGTGCAAAACAACAGGAATGTGTTGAACGTGTGTGCGTGGTGCATGTATGCATGTGTAGGCATGCATGGGTATATGTAGGGAAGCCATGCAAGTGTGAAAGGGGTTAGGGGTCAATGGAAACCCCGTAAATTTTTAGAAAGGCTAGGGGCAAAACTGTCATTTGGATTAAAGCTGCTGTGCGTACATCCTAAAGTGGTCGGTACCTAAAGTAATGGCAAACTTGTAAATACTTGGAAGGTGAAGGGGTATTTTAGTCATTGCCTCATGGAATATTCTCTTGAAATATTCCATTCTTGCATGAGAAGGAACTACCCTTATAATTACCCTCTTTTCCACACTCTTCTTTCTAATTCTAAATCTTTCTTCTCTTTTCTCTTTTCTCCCCTCCACCCCCTAGCCATGGCCGGCCACCATGCCCCATTTCCCCCTCATTCTTCAACTTAAAAACCCTAATTTTAAATTCCAATTAGAAGGAATTCAAGCTTATTTCAAGAGAGAAGAAGTTGGAGAAGAAAGGAAGAGAAAGAAAGGAGAAAAATCAAGAATTTGAGGTAGGAATCTATTTGGATTTGGAAATTTAATTAAGGTTTCATTTTATCATGTTTTTATATCATGTTTCATCAATATGGAATGGTAGTAATCAAATTGATATGCCATGTCTCAATTTTCATGAATATCCCCTTGAAATTCTAAGCAAAATCACTTCTTTCAAGAGGCTGAAATTCTGTTGTGTGTTTATGCTTGGATTCTGTTCTCTGTGGTTCGAATTAGGCTTCGAAAAAATATGTGCTTGTAGATATTGAAATCCTACCCTAAAATCATATAAATTTTGATATATGTTCAATTCAGAAATTAGGAGTAAAAATTCCAACTTTACAGCATGTCTGTTTGATTTCCAGTTTTGACACATTTCAGTAGAAATGGCCTAAACACCTGCACACTCAATGAAATTTTGTGTTCTTGGTCTTCTTGGAAATTTAACAAGATTATCTAAAAATTCATCAGAGTGCTTACATGTTGAATTTTTGGCTACAACATGTCCAAAATTGGATTTCAATGCAGACCCAGAAATCTGTCTGAAAAACAGATTTGACACACTTCACCAATTAATTCACCATAAATCACCTACTTAATATTTTTACATGAAATTATATCAGTGAATCCAGGACTAGTATATCTATAACTTTCATTTGGAACAATTTATCAAATTCTCAATGAAAACTGATGTTAAAAGGCCATGAATTGTCACTTCCTACAATTTCAGCAAGCTGAATTCATTAAGTGTTGCTCTTACTCATTAATTGTGGTTAATTGGCCATCATTATTCTTGCTTATTATGGTTCTGTGGTGGAATGAATGTTCATGCACTTGGCACATGTAAATTATATTGTGTTGCCTTGATATGAATTACGCCCGTCATGTGTTCGCTGAAATACCTCAATGAAACAAAAGTTGAGAAACATGCGGAATGGGCATGTATATATTTGTAATATGAGAGATGATGTGAATGAGCAATGTTTTAGGACACGAATGGCACTACATGGAGCGAGAGCCACAGTAGGAGTCGGGGGATTCGCTGTGGGCCGTGACCGTGTAGGCACCTCTTGACTCCATCGGTAGTTGCCACAGTTGAGAACGGAGTAGATCACGATACACTTGCACGTCGGCACATTCATGGGATCCCATTGCATTGCATTGCATTGCATCTCATGCTACATCATATGCGTCATTATCATTATATCCATTGTGTGTGATGTGTTACATATATGCAATGTATGTGTGTTGTGTGTTGTGCATTGTATGTATGTTTATATGTTTGTGCCTTGTATGTGTATTTGTGTATGTGGTTTGTGTACTGTTGTGACTCTGTGGCATGCCTCTGGCACTTGTACTTATTTTATTGGATAATGGTTGCTTGAACACTTGTGTTATTATGATTATTATTATTCGTGTTAACCCTTTTTCTTGCAGCAGCACGACATTGGACCGCATGTATGATTCCCTTAATTAGCTATTTACTTTTCATTACGTTACTTAGTTTGCATGCATTCGTACCCTTGCCTTGTTATGTGAATTAATAACTTTAGAACGGTGTTCCAAATCCAAGTTGGTTCCTACTGGGGCACGCATTGACGTGCTCCTCCCTATTTTTTAGGTAGTAAGGATAGCTTGGTTGGTGATGGCTTGGAGTTGGGTTTTCAGGGGGGGTAGCACTCGGTGTGAGCTGTAGCTTATAGAGTGACTTGGTTGTCTTGGGAGGTGGAGAGTGTTGGTGTATGTGAAATGATGTATCTTGGCTGTGTATGTAAATGAAAGTTGTTATATAAATTTGTTGTTGTTGTTCATTATTATTTATGGGATTGTTTGATATTTTAATGGAGCAGTACAGGTACTATCCCAGTATGTGCGCAGTGGCCTGCATATTCAGTTTTCTCCTTTCTCTCTCTTTTCCTCTCTCATCACCCTCACTCTTCAGAATACTTGGAAGAAAAAAAATTAAATGCCGGGTATTCTGGGGAACGGGACGTGACAGTTTTGGTGGCCCATGCAGGTCACCGCACTGCGATGTGCGTAAGGATAGTACATGTAATGCTTCAATATTTGGTTGGGATAGATTAACCCTAAGGTGGGTAGTGAATTTAGTGACCTTAGAGTTGTAAGTGATCCACCATTGAACCCCTAGCTTTTTGGAGTTCGGGGATGAACTTCCTGCGATGTATTATACTATAGTTGAGTATTTGTGGATATGCGGGTGTATTTATAATTGGGTGAATCCGCGTGTATAAGTGTGTTTGTTGTGCTTGGATATTAGAATTATATATTTTGTGATATACTTGTAGTCAGTATATGTATTTATATTTGAATGACATGAAGGTTACATGTATCTTGAATGGTTATAGTATGAGGGTGTTTATACTATGTGGGTGAATACTTGAGCGTATACATATATTGTCCTTATATAGATACATGATACGGGTATGTGAGTAGGTGTGTGTTATACTTGGGTGACTCTGAGGTATAGATGATAAGTATATGTTTATTAGTGGATGTGTGGGATACGTATCAGCTAGCAGGGATATTATATGTTTGTAGAGACATAGGCGAGGGTGTGTACGTATGTGATGTAAGTGCAAGTATGCGGTTCACTATCTCTTAAATTATAGTTGTGTCTCATGTGGGGAGTACACCAATGTGCGTACATCTACCCTTGTATGGATAAAGTAGTGGGATGTCCACATTGTCTTTGGACATATGTGGGAAAGTGTATATGTGTGAATATGTGTGTGTGTGTGTGTGTGTGTGTAAGCTTGTATATGTAGAGGGTGTAGATATATATGAGGAAGGTTAGTGTATATATATATATATCACGAGTGTTGCATTGAGTATATGCATATGCTGCCTATATGCCTATAGGAGCTGGTATATTGATTTACTTTGGTGTATGGTCGTGGGTTGTATTATTGCGTGAAGATAGGTGTTGTGTATGGCCATATATGGTGTGTATGTAGCGGTATAGATAAGTAAGGGACGTATGGATAGTATGAGTAATGCTCCAGGGTGTTTGGAGTAGATGTACCATAAGGAGGGTAGGGATGCTTTAGACCCGTCCACCTAAGTTCCGGCACTTAGCTCTTACCATGCCTAGTTTGGGATAAGGATATAAGTGTGACGTGTAACACACGTAAGATGTGATGGATATAAGGATTTGAGATTATGCATGGTGTGTATAAGTGGGATGGCTAAGGGTTTGCACGGTTAAGTGGAGTTACGGTATAAGTATATATGTGTGTATACGCTTACCCCGTAGAATGGTGTTTATAGGACCATTTGGATGCATGTGTAGTGAATGCACCCTTCCGTATATAGTGGCATGAGTGGGACCGTGTATTGGTAAATGAGATACTTGAATGTATGTAGTTGTGTTGCAGCAAGCGTGGTGTGATTGTGTATATGTGTTGTTATTATTAAATGTGTATTGGTATATGTCTTATGAGTGGTTATATGTATATGTATGTGAATGATCCCTATTTTGATATACAAGTATTAGTATATGAATGTCTACGTATATGGGATGTGACTACCTACTGGATGTGTAAGAATATTGGAATGCACTTATTTGCATATGTATACTAGTTAGAGTATGTGAATAGTGGATGCTATGTATATGATGGTATGGGTAGCTACTGAATACCTGCTAGTTTAGTTGAGTAGCTTGACTGTATGAGTGTGTAATAGCAGGATATGTATAGAATGTGTGAATTTGTGTGTGTGTCCATACATGGGAATGTATGTGCCCATACATGGGAATGTATGTGCATGGTTGCATGGATCCTAATAGACATATATGCATGTCTGTGTGCATACCTGCTATTAGAATAATAATCTGGTGTGTATGAGCCAACGTGTATTTGGCTATATGTAGGCTTAGATATCTATATATGGAATTAATGTGTATATTTCTGCGTGAACATAATGAGTATGTGCATATAATTGGGTTATATAGAGTATCCGTGTAGTGTAATAATCTGGTGTGTATGAGCCAACGTGTATTTGGCTATATGTAGGCTTAGATATCTATATATGGAATTAATGTGTATACTTCTGCGTGAACATAATGAGTATGTGCATATAATTGGGTTATATAGAGTATCCGTGTAGTGTATTGGTTGATGTGTATATGTGAATATTTATATGGTTGTATGGATTTCTATTATATGTGTCATAACGGAGTATCAGGATGTGAAGATGTATGTGTAGTGTGCAGTAGAAGCATATGTGGTTGTGTGTATATTGGTTGAATAGGTATATACTTATAAATATCCTTGTTTATTTATCTGTGAATTTTTCTGGCATGATTGCCTATCTGGGTGTATCATAGATAAGCGTATTCATGTGTGTATGCATGTATGTGTAAGTCTGTAATAGAGCGTGTGTGTATGTATATACATATGAAGTGGGGATATGAATGTGATGAGTATGAAACATAGGGGGGGTGTGTGTGTGTAATGAATGTAAGTGAATGAAACTGTTTGATAAGCGGGTGTTGGAATGTGTGTATTTGTTTGTATATTTATATGTATACGTGTATGTGGAGTGCAGATGGATGTTTATAATCATTTGGCTATTACAGCAGAATATGTGTAGGATGTGCAAAGGTAGTTATATATATATCATATGGCGGGGAACGTATTATGTTGTGCACTCTTATGTGTATTGTGTGCGGTATATGTGCCTATCTGTGTGAGGCAGTAGGTGCACTGCTATGGATGTGTGGTTATGTATATATTTATTTATAGTATGATTGTGATCCTTATGTGACTTGATCATGCATATGTTAGTACGTGCACGTGAATGTATGTATGGATGTGACTAAATAATGTGTGTGTATAGATATGTACGTGCCTATGAATGTAAGTGAACTCATATGACTAAGTATTGAGTATATAGAGATCCGGTGTACATACGTGTGTGGTGGGACCGAAAAGGTGCTCTCTCTCAAGTGCAAGAGTCCGTACAAGTAGTAAAATCTGGGAGTCCAGATGTCGAATCCACAGGAAGAAATCTGTTGCAACCACAATTCAAATCAAATAGAAAGCCAACGAAGAGAAACTAAACACTTTTAATGGTGGTGATGGTGGTGTGAATGGGGATACGTGAATGATACGAACAAGGAAAATACGTGTATGAAAATACTTATAAAGAGTTTGCACATGGTATGGGTTCGCTAGGGTCAACGATTCGTATTAATTTGGTTGATGAATATATCACAATGAATTCTCCTTTTGAGAGCAATTCACCGGGAAAAATATCCAATATAACTCAATGAATTCTCCTTTTGGGAGCAATTCATCGGAAGATGCCCTTTTGGGGGTTCAAACAAAATATTCAATAAGATCGTCGCTAAAGCTATAATACGATATGAAACTCTCTTTTGGAGAGATCAAAAATACGGTATGAAACTCCCTTTTGGGGAGATCAAATCTCACCCTTTTGGGGCGATCATCAACTAAATTAATTCTTTTGGAATCTAAAAAAGTCGATTTACGAACAACGATTACAATTTTAGCGACGTTAAACGATTTAGCACAAGGAATTTCAACCAAATAAACACGAATAATATCCCCTAACTACTCCATACCATGCACAAATAAGTTCTAGCTACTCATCGTGCAATAATAAACAAGTTTCATAACAAAATACTTCAAGTTCATAGCAAAATACGGTAGAAAAAGCACTAAATAAGGAGTTTAAGTTAAGAATTCATCACCAAATATCCTTGAAAATACATCAAAACTCTCTGGAAATAAGAAAATAGCCTCTGGAATTTTACAGAATTTTTCAGGGGCAAAATACGGCTCCTAGAGCCTCCAATACGCTCAAAATACGCCCCAATCTGCTTGAATACGCTCAAAAACCCCTAAATACACTTATATAATGAGATTGCGGGTTTGGGTTGTGCTAACGGGTCTAAACCCGCATCCAAACGCACCCGAATCAATCTTAGCCGCACATCTGGAGCGGATCAAATATGGGCCGTCCATCGCAGCGGGATCGCTCTACAAGACGCCACGTCTGCTTTAATATCAGTGCGAAGCCCGCTCCGTTACCGACTCCGAGCGTATTTGCTCTTGTCCGTCCGATCTGCATCGGACGTTTGTTGATCGGCCACGTCGCCTAATGGATGTTTCGTCTACGCTCGTCGATGAAACGCGCGAGGGCCGTTCGATGAAGCGGAGATTCGCCCGATGCTTGCCGCGTGTCCCCAGCTAATTCCGCTGCTTCGTTCGAGCGGGGTGAATGAGCTCCGTTGGATTAACAGCGTGCGGCTACGATCTGATCGCCTCGCCGCTTTCTCCGAGTTCGAGCGGGGGCGAACAACGAACCGTTGGATCGTCTTCGTGCGGCCACGATGACGCCATGTATTGCTTCAAGATGCGCGCTCCTATCTTCGTTTCGGGCCGCTGATGGCCGTTGGATCAAGATCCAGCGGTATAGAAAAAGCCGCGTCGCCCTCTCTGTTAGCCGTCTGATGCGGGCGGGAATCGCTGGATGGCCTCCACGTGTTCATCAAGATTCGTGCCACTTTATTTTATTTCCAATAAATGGTATTCTGCATTCAAAAATTCATAGTAATTAGCACAGATCTCAGAAAAATACAAATAAATATTCGTTGGAATCGTGAGATCGAGACGGTGCTAGGAAAAATATAAAAAGTGCAGAAATGTGTCGTTAATTGTAGTTTTGTGCTCACATAGTGTGTTTTCTCTAATAAATAAATGTGTAGAAAATACGTATGAATTAGAGAACAATGTAGCATCACATGGGCACAAAATAGGGCTAAATGGGGGGTTAAATATGTAATATTGAACCCGAATCACACCCCCCAACTAGCGATTTGCTAGTCTCTAGCAAAAATAGCGATAAATACGGATGAGTAATAAACAATAAGTTCTTTCAAATTGCTCATGGCGTGGCTCAATAATACGCATTCCAACATGGTCTTGGCCATCAATATACACATCCATGAACAAAATCAATCACATGAAATTTTCTCTAATTTGGTATGAATAAATATCATGCAAGCATCGTTTTGCGCAAGCGAAAATATAACACGTCGTTTTGTTCTAGTTTTCTTGTTTCCAAGGAATTGGCCTATCAAAATAATCACTCAAATTATGGGTATTGAAGTTGCTTAGTATATTCACCATTTCTTTTCTTTTATTCGTTCTGCGTAACGCGCATCAAGCAACATTCGCAGAAAAAAGTATAACTTGGATCGCTCCATCAAATGAGTGAGTTTCCGGTCAATGGCTCCCAAATCAGACGATCTTAGGGCATTAGGCCAAGAAGGACCCCTCGGACTGTACTACTCGAGCCAACCAAGTTATTTATTAGTGACATACATATTCATTCATTTTTCATCATTTTTCTTTTCATTCATTTTTCTTTTCTTTCTTTTCTTTCTTTGTAAGCAACTCAAAACCCATCAACATGAATATAAACATTAGTAACCAAGGCCAAATTCCTCTTCAACTTGAAAACTTTCTAATAAATCGTGTATACTTAAGCTTTTTCATCACATTAGCATGCATGAGATAAATTCAAACTATTTCGAGATATTAATCATGGAAATTGAAAATTTTCGTGAATAGCATATTAACGAGTAATTCCATGAAGGAAAAATAATTAATCAAGCCATAAACAATTTTTAGAACTCAATTAACGTATATGCATCCGCATTTGAGGCATATGAAGGAGTTTTAAAAGATGAGATTTGGTGATTTATTCTTCTAAAAAAATCCTAAGGTCTCATACACACCCCCCAACTAAAGATGGACATTGTCCTCAATGTCGGAAGAGGTACGAGTTTATTCAAGCAAGCAACCTAGAAAGCATATAAAAACTACACTACTGGAAAGAACACACCGTGATCAAATGGCGGATCCCGAATCTTTAATTGTGGAGGAAGTTGTTCAATTTGCTCCTTGCGCTCCTCGGCGATTATTCTTCCTCCTAAAACTAATTTGGACCCCAGCAACACGACTCCAAGCATCTCTATAAGTTGTTTGCCAATGTCCTGCGAGAGATGAGTTATGTCAGTCCAAATTAATTTAAGATTCCTTTCAATAAAATTATTCCAAACGTAGTCATCAAAATAAGTGAAAGAAATTAAAATAAGTTGACGACTACTCCCTGAAAGATTTGCACTACTCTCTGTACGATGCTCGATCGTTGGGGAGAGGGATAAATGATTTTGGGACAAAACTGGAGGAGGGCATGGTTCTGACTCCATGGCGATAATCTCAAAACCCTTGTCCCTAGCTGTCTCCTCCTCTCGTTCATCCAAAATTGCTAGCTCGTCCTCTCTTTTGCGCACACTTTCTGCCATGTATATATTTATATTCGTGTCATCAACGTGACATGGCTCGCTCGATATTCCTGCAATAGAAGATAAACTCGTATTAGGATCTTGGAATTGAGTTTCAAAAGCCTTACTTTCTTCTAAGCAAGTGGCAATCCAATTAAGATCTTCAATAGATTTTTGAATCTGCCGACTCCGAGCAAGGAAATTCTCCTGGAATTGATGGGATGTGGCCTCCTGTGTCTGAATAGTCTGGTAAGCTTCCTCTTTCAAGGATGGCGAATGTACGTCTACGCTTTGCTCTTCTTGATCGAGGCACGAAAGCTCCGTTGAATCGCTCTCTGAAGTCTCTTCCACGGTTTCTTCGTTTTCTTGCAGAGACTCCATGTATTCCCACGCCACTGTCGGCGTCATGTCTCCCAATAATTCCTGCAGCTGTGGTTGTAGTCCATCTAGGAAGGACGCCATAAGCTCTTCATTTGTGAACCCATGCTGCGGATAGCTCGATACTATATCTGTGAACCTCCTCCAGGCCTGAAAGAAAGTTTCACAGCCAGTTTGGTTAAAATTAACAATTTTGAGCTTTTCCATTCTATGTTTGTGTGCATTAGCATATCGTGCATCGTAAAGATTATTCGTGCAGTAGAAGTTCATATATTCCATTTTGAAATAAAATAAAATAAAATAAAATAAAGTTTATGTACAGTAAAATGGAAAGATCTCACCGAAAGTCCTCTAAATGAAATAAACCGTGGTCACAAACCATTCCTCCCCGGCAACGGCGCCAAAAACTTGGTGGGACCGAAAAGGTGCTCTCTCTCAAGTGCAAGAGTCCGTACAAGTAGTAAAATCTGGGAGTCCAGATGTCGAATCCACGGGAAGAAATCTGTTGCAACCACAATTCAAATCTAATAGATAGCCAACGAAGATAAACTAAACACTTTTAATGGTGGTGATGGTGGTGTGAATGGGGATACGTGAATGATACGAACAAGGAAAATACGTGTATGAAAATACTTATAAAGAGTTTGCACATGGTATGGGTTCGCTAGGGTCAACGATTCGTATTAATTTGGTTGATGAATATATCACAATGAATTCTCCTTTTGAGAGCAATTCACCGGGAAAAATATCCAATATAACTCAATGAATTCTCCTTTTGGGAGCAATTCATCGGAAGATGCCCTTTTGGGGGTTCAAACAAAATATTCAATAAGATCGTCGCTAAAGCTATAATACGATATGAAACTCTCTTTTGGAGAGATCAAAAATACGGTATGAAACTCCCTTTTGGGGAGATCAAATCTCACCCTTTTGGGGCGATCATCAACTAAATTAATTCTTTTGGAATCTAAAAAAGTCGATTTACGAACAACGATTACAATTTTAGCGACGTTAAACGATTTAGCACAAGGAATTTCAACCAAATAAACACGAATAATATCCCCTAACTACTCCATACCATGCACAAATAAGTTCTAGCTACTCATCGTGCAATAATAAACAAGTTTCATAACAAAATACTTCAAGTTCATAGCAAAATACGGTAGAAAAAGCACTAAATAAGGAGTTTAAGTTAAGAATTCATCACCAAATATCCTTGAAAATACATCAAAACTCTCTGGAAATAAGAAAATAGCCTCTGGAATTTTACAGAATTTTTCAGGGGCAAAATACGGCTCCTAGAGCCTCCAATACGCTCAAAATACGCCCCAATCTGCTTGAATACGCTCAAAAACCCCTAAATACACTTATATAATGAGATTGCGGGTTTGGGTTGTGCTAACGGGTCTAAACCCGCATCCAAACGCACCCGAATCAATCTTAGCCGCACATCTGGAGCGGATCAAATATGGGCCGTCCATCGCAGCGGGATCGCTCTACAAGACGCCACGTCTGCTTTAATATCAGTGCGAAGCCCGCTCCGTTACCGACTCCGAGCGTATTTGCTCTTGTCCGTCCGATCTGCATCGGACGTTTGTTGATCGGCCACGTCGCCTAATGGATGTTTCGTCTACGCTCGTCGATGAAACGCGCGAGGGCCGTTCGATGAAGCGGAGATTCGCCCGATGCTTGCCGCGTGTCCCCAGCTAATTCCGCTGCTTCGTTCGAGCGGGGTGAATGAGCTCCGTTGGATTAACAACGTGCGGCTACGATCTGATCGCCTCGCCGCTTTCTCCGAGTTCGAGCGGGCGAACAATGAACCGTTGGATCGTCTTCGTGCGGCCACGATGACGCCATGTATTGCTTCAAGATGCGCGCTCCTATCTTCGTTTCGGGCCGCTGATGGCCGTTGGATCAAGATCCAGCGGTATAGAAAAAGCCGCGTCGCCCTCTCTGTTAGCCGTCTGATGCGGGCGGGAATCGCTGGATGGCCTCCACGTGTTCATCAAGATTCGTGCCACTTTATTTTATTTCCAATAAATGGTATTCTGCATTCAAAAATTCATAGTAATTAGCACAGATCTCAGAAAAATACAAATAAATATTCGTTGGAATCGTGAGATCGAGACGGTGCTAGGAAAAATATAAAAAGTGCAGAAATGTGTCGTTAATTGCAGTTTTGTGCTCACATAGTGTGTTTTCTCTAATAAATAAATGTGTAGAAAATACGTATGAATTAGAGAACAATGTAGCATCACATGGGCACAAAATAGGGCTAAATGGGGGGGTTAAATATGTAATATTGAACCCGAATCAGTGTGACACTGTGATAGTGACCCTGTTTATCAAGTAATGACGTATAGATTAATGTGTATTGTTGTGTGATTCTTGAAGAATATTGCGTTTATTTGCCCCTCATTTGATTGTATTTTGCGTATATTTAATGTCTATTTGGTCTCTAATACGTGTATTCTTGAAATATCATTTAATTTTAGTGCATATCGCTTGTTTATACGCAAAATACCATTTTTGGGCCTAATTTTGTCTCCATTTTATTTTTCAGGAGAAGCTTGCAATTTTCCGAATCCAACGACTATTTTTCCATATTTTTCGGAGATCGGAGCAATTTTTAGGGATTTAAAAGGCCCAATAAAGCTATTGGAAAAGAAGAAAAAGTAAAATAAATAAATAAAAAATAAATTTAAATGGGGAGGCCCACAGGCGGGCCCACCCGCCTGTACAGGCGGGTGCAGGCCCGCCTGTTAACAGGCGGGTCAAAGCCCCCCTGTTAACAGGCGGGCCCGCCTGTGGAATAGGCGGGTCAAAGCCCGCCTGTTCCGCAAGCGGGCCGGGCGGGCGCCCGCCTGTGTGGACAGGCTGGTTTGACCCGCCTGTTCCACAGGCGGGTCAAACCCGCCTGTTGAACAGGCAGGTCAAACCAGCATGTCCACACAGGCGGGCGCCCGCCCGCGTTTACCATGCGGGCGGCGCCCGCCAAGACCCACCAGACCCGCAGCCTTCTTTTGACTGCTGATTGGGTTGCGGGTCTGCAGCCAGCAGACCCGCAAGCCCAATAAGCCTAAATTTCCTATAAATAGTGGGTTTTGGCTCATAACTTGATCATCCAACCTCCGATTGGAGTGAAACATGTTTTGGGGGCTTCTCCCCCAAATTCCAGAGGTGTTGGAGCAGCTATAGGGGAAGTTTGGGGACGTTTTGGTATCGTTTTGGGTGATTTCCTTCCACTTTTCCTATGTTTTTATTGTATTTGTATTAAGATTTGTAAGCAAATGATGTTTGTATTAATAATATTTGCTGTTTTTATTATCATGGTTGGCTAAATATCATGTGGTGTGTTGTGTGGAAGTTAATATTGATGGGTTTCATGTTTTCATTTCTTCATAGCACTCGTTTTAATCGAAAACGTTGAAAATGTCGTTTTTCACTTTCTTAATTAGTTACGCATTATCCGTGAGGAATCCGCTTAGGATGACATGCCGCGAGGCATCGTCTACGTGCACAAACCCGTAGAGGGGCCCAAGGAGGGTGATGAACCGTGAGGTTCATCTATTTATACGCCATTGTCTTGAAAAACGACCGATTCAATGTTATTGTAATTTGCTAAAAAATCACCGTTTTCAAAGTTAAATCATCCGATCCACATACCTTGGCATGGATGAGGGATTGAGTTACCCATGAAGAATGATTACCATGAGACCCTACAACACTAACTAAAACACAACACACTCACATTTTTACCGTATTATTTTTTACATTAGTTACTTTCGTAATTTTTCGTACCCGTTTTACCTTAAACAAAAAAACCAACTAAAAATTCATCTTCAAATGGTGGTTCATACTTCATTATCATTTCCAAGCAAGTTTTAGATTGTAAAACTTGTAGACTAGTTTGTCCCTGTGGAATACGACCCTGGACTCACCAGGTTTACTACTTGACCGACTTCCTATACTTGGGAATTTAAACTGCAACATTTTAGTCCAGTCAAGTTTTTGGCGCCGTTGTCGGGGACAACGGTTTATATTTTCTTACGATTTCTAATTAGCTTGAAACTTTTGGTGAGAATTGTCCACTTTTTGTGTATATATTCTTTGTATATCCGTATTTTTTGTTTTTTTCCCTTTAGTTATTATTTTTTGTTACGTTTTCTTTTATTTTACTGGTTAGAGTGTTCCATCTTCTTAGTGTGTGAATTAAAATTTCTTTATTTTACATTTTTAAGTCATTTTATTTTCTTAATATTTTTACTTTTTTTTACTTTTACTTTTTTTTACTTTCATTTTTTTACTTTTACTTTTCTTAGTGTGTGATTTAAAATTTCTTTATATTTAAGTTATTTTGTTTTTATTTTATTATTTTTTTTTTCACTTTTACTTTTTTTACTTTTACTTTTACTTTTCTTTAAATTTTTACTTTTCTTTCTAAAATCCAAAAAAGAATTTCTCTTTATATATATATTTTTTACATTTACCTTTTACTTTCACTTTTTACTTTTACTTTTTACTTTTCTTTCTATAATAATAAAAAAGAAAATTTTTTAAAAAAAAGAGATGGATTTTGATATTGACTGTGATGCTATCATTTCAGACTTTCTTTCGGGGTTAATTCAAATCCTACCAGTTTTCCATGGTACGGAGGAGGAGAACCCACATTTACATTTACAAAAGTTTGAAACGATTTGCCGCACTTTATTCGGTGGGAATGCTTGCATTGATAAATTATTTCTTCGATACTTCCTATATTCCTTGAGAGATATTGCTAAGCATTGGTTTGAAACATTGACTCTTGACTCGGATTTTACTTGGTTGTCTTTTCAGGCTGAATTTCTTCGAGTATTTTTTTCCTCTCTTCTTTGCGCAGGTACAGGAGCGGCAGGCCACGAAGCATCACATAGCAAGTTTCGCTCAAACTGACGAGGAGGCCTACTATCAAGCTTGGCAGAGGTTCAATGATTTGATGCTTGCATGTCCACACCACAGCTTCCACGATGATCATCTCCTACAGATCTTCTACACAGGATTACTGCCTTCTGCGCGGGATTTCGTGCAAACAAGCTGCAATGGAGAATTCTTTGCTTATTCGACTGAGGAAGCATGTTGGTACTTGAATGATCTTGCTGAGTACGAATTTGCACTCCAACAGGTCGACAGTCACCCTGAGGCTCCGCCTGAGGGCTCCATCCATTGTGACCCTATGGACGAACTTGACGAGCCTATTGATGGGGGACATTGGAGCCAAAAGAAAGAGGATGAACAACCACCACATGAGGAGCAAGAGGAGATGGATGATGCGGTGCGTATTGACCATGAGGAAATTTACTTTGATGATGACGAGGAGGATATAGGCGAGGGAGCGAGCTTGCAGAACGAGATGGAGCCCGAGCCATACATTCTTCCTACTTCCATGCAGCAGTTTCTACTTCCTTCACCGCAGGACGAGATTGATGGCGAGTACGAGATGATCTACATTAAGCCGGCGCTGTCTTACCGTCCAGATCCACTTCCGCAGACACTTCTTCCTCACGAGGCATAGCATCAGATCAAGCTTAGTGACACACATCAGGGGAGTTCCCACAGTTCCATGCCCTATATTATTGAATCACGAATTTCAATTCCATATACTTTAGATTCAAAATGTCGTCAATTGAATTTAAATTCTTTAGTTAATTTTGATGACTCATTTTGGAACACTTTTGTTACAGGGCATGAGAACAATGCTTGGATTGATGCAGCTCGTCTGGGAGTTGCATTGCTGGAATCCAAGAAGGCCGGTGGAGGCCTAATTTCGCAGCAGCTGGCTGAGGAGCGCACGGAGCTGATCGTGCAGATGCCACCTCTGCTAGATATTCTGGATCCTCCATTTGTGATGGAGTTTGCACCTTCACCATACTCGACGCCTAGCGCTTATTGGATGTCAACTATTGCACACATGCCTTTGGCGTCGCCCTCTCGAGCGCTGATGGAGGATATACACAAGGAACTTTTGGAACAACTTCCTCCACCGATGGATATCTGTGATCCTCCATTTGGGAGGCTACGGTGATCTCTTTCCTTTTTACCCTTATACGTTGTTATATATTTGAAAGGGAAGCTTTTTGTTTATGCATTCATATATTCTGATCTCCAAATTGTATTCTACCACGCTTTAAACATTGAGGACAATGTTCATTTTAAGTTGGGGGGAGGAAGTAGTAAACAATAAAATATATATGTTCTGCATAAACAACCTATATAGTTTGCATAAAGAAATATTGTTTCAAAAAAAAAATTCATATGCTTGTATAATAAAAAAGAGTGTTGTGTTTTTACCCAAACCATCTTTATATGTCCCTTTGAAGTGAAAATTCCAACATGTCTAAATTGAACACCCTTATTCATTATTGTAAAATAGATTAAGAATGTTTTACCCCTGCGTAGAATTTTAAATTATCATGACTTTCATGTAAATTAGTGCATGTATCCGCAATTGTAATCTCATGAAACTATTGTTTGGTTTAGGCAATTTCATATCACGTATGCGTTTATGAATTGGTAATTATGTGAAGAAGGTTATAAATTCTCAGGATAAAGGCCAACCACATACACAAGCTTGCTGATTAGTAGATGATAGAGAATTTTACTCAAACTTGTCTCATGTCAAAAAAAAAAGACAAAGAAAAGCAAAAAAATTTGAATAAAATGCACCGTTCTTCCAGCTTCTTTTAGTAGCCGGGTCCTCGTGCCTCAGGAAGCATGTGTATTCGCGCCGAAAAGGGAAGTATGGGGGAGTGCATAATAATCTTTAGACATTCCGAGTTATTAAGTCTGAGGGGTTTTCAAACCTAATGCCCTATGACCATCTGGTTTGGGAGTCATTGACCTAACGCTCGTTACATGGATTGCTCTAAAAAGTTTATAAAAAAGAAAAAAAAGAAAAAAAAATGTACAAAAAGAGATGAGATATTTTTGAGTAGATTCAAGATCATGATTTGGATGTTGTGATGGCCTAATCCTAGGAAATTTACATCCTAGGACACGTGATTACCTTTTGATTAAACAAATGCAATTTGTGCGATACCGAATATCTGTGGATTGAGATAAAATTGTAGATTATTGCATTAGTCCATGAGAACCCATGATAGTTATTAAACTTTGTTGGGTAATAGTATTCTTAATTCAATTTTTTGGGTGTATAACATATTTTTGGAATATTCGCTTATTTTGTTAAGAGACTAGCAAAAAGCTAGTTGGGGGGTGTGATTCTTGAAGAATATTGCGTTTATTTGCCCCTCATTTGATTGTATTTTGCGTATATTTAATGTCTATTTGGTCTCTAATACGTGTATTCTTGAAATATCATTTAATTTTAGTGCATATCGCTTGTTTATACGCAAAATACCATTTTGGGCCTAATTTTGTCTCCATTTTATTTTTCAGGAGAAGCTTGCAATTTTCCGAATCCAACGGCTATTTTTCCATATTTTTCGGAGATCGGAGCAATTTTTAGGGATTTAAAAGGCCCAATAAAGCTATTGGAAAAGAAGAAAAAGTAGAAAAAAATAAATAAAAACTAACTTTAAATGGGGGGGCCCACAGGCGGGCCCACCCGCCTGTTACAGGCGGGGCCCACCCGCCTGTACAGGCGGGTGCAGGCCCGCCTGTTAACAGGCGGGTCAAAGCCCGCCTGTTCCGCAAGCGGGCCGGGCGGGCACCCGCCTGTGTGGACAGGCTGGTTTGACCCGCCTGTTCCACAGGCGGGTCAAACCCGCCTGTTGAACAGGCGGGTCAAACCCGCCTGTTGAACAGGCGGGTCAAACCAGCCTGTCCACACAGGCGGGTGCTCGCCCGCGTTTACCATGCGGGCGGCGCCCGCCAAGACCCACCAGACCCGCAGCCTTCTTTTGACTGCTGACTGGGTTGCGGGTCTGCAGCCAGCAGACCCGCAAGCCCAATAAGCCTAAATTTCCTATAAATAGTGGGTTTTGGCTCATAACTTGATCATCCAACCTCCGATTGGAGTGAAACAAGTTTTGGGGGCTTCTCCCCCAAATTCCAGAGGTGTTGGAGCAGCTATAGGGGAAGTTTGGAGACGTTTTGGCATCGTTTTGGGTGATTTCCTTCCACTTTTCCTATGTTTTTATTGTATTTGTATTAAGATTTGTAAGCAAATTATGTTTGTATTAATAATATTTGCTGTTTTTATTATCATGGTTGGCTAAATATCATGTGGTGTGTTGTGTGGAAGTTAATATTGATGGGTTTCATGTTTTCATTTCTTCATAGCACTCGTTTTAATCGAAAACGTTGAAAATGTCGTTTTTCACTTTCTTAATTAATTACGCATTATCCGTGAGGAATCCGCTTAGGATGACATGCCGCGAGGCATCGTCTACGTGCACAAACCCGTAGAGGGGCCCAAGGAGGGTGATGAACCGCGAGGTTCATCTATTTATACGCCATTGTCTTGAAAAACGACCGATTCAATGTTATTGTAATTTGCTAAAAAATCACCGTTTTCAAAGTTAAATCATCCGATCCACATACCTTGGCATGGATGAGGGATTGAGTTACCCATGAAGAATGATTACCATGAGACCCTACAACACTAACTAAAACACAACACACTCACATTTTTACCGTATTATTTTTTACATTAGTTACTTTCGTAATTTTTCGTACCCGTTTTACCTTAAACAAAAAAACCAACTAAAAATTCATCTTCAAAGGGTGGTTCATACGTCATTATCATTTCCAAGCAAGTTTTAGATTGTAAAACTTGTAGACTAGTTTGTCCCTGTGGAATACGACCCGGGACTCACCAGGTTTACTACTTGACCGACTTCCTATACTTGGGAATTTAAACTGCAACATTTTAGTCCAGTCATTGTGTGGTTGTGCATGGATATAGACGTGTATGTAAATATATAAGCAGGTAGAATATAAGTCGGTATACTTGGAGGTATCGTGATATGGATACGATGTGACGTCATATGCACATCGACATGAGTAGTGATTTAAATACGCGTAATAATAAGTATAGAGGCTTAATTGTGGCATATGATGTACATGTTAACGTGTGAATAAGTGTGCCAAGACGATTATGTGAAGAACATATATGTATGTGTATGTAATGATGCATATAGTGCTATGGATGCACTACTAGATGAATAATAGGATGTGTCTGTGACATATGTGCGATACGGATGTGTATGGATGATAGTGAAGCATATAGAGTATATAAGCGTGGTGTAGATACGTATTCTTGTTTGTACTTCATGGGTAGTAAGACCCTCATACCTAGTTGACCTTGGGCAGGGTTCAAACCCTAGGAAGTCCGAGGATGGACTTTATTTTAAGGTGGGTATGATGTCATGCCCTATTTTGCACTATACGTGTATTCTACTGAACACACGTGGTATTTCTACTTACGGTGCATATGTAGGCATGAAATAAACGTGGATATCAATGTATGTAATGTAGTGAAAGGGAGATTGGGCCGTAATACATGGCTAAGAGACGAGAAAGCGAGATTGGGTGCGGGAGAAGTATGAAAGACGTCGTGAGTGCAAAACAACAGGAATGTGTTGGACGTGAGTGCGTGGTGCATGTATGCATGTGTAGGCATGCATGGGTATATGTAGGGAAGCCATACAAGTGTGAAAGGGGTTAGGGGTCAATGGCAACCCCGTAAATTTTTGGAAAGGCGGGGCAAAACGGTCATTTGGACTAAAGCTGCGGTGCGTACATCCTAAAGTGGTCGGTACCTAAAGAAATGGCAAACTTGTAAATACTTGGAAGGTGAAGGGGTATTTTAGTCATTTCCTCATGGAATATTCCCTTGGAATATTCCATCTTGCATGAGAAGGAACTACCCTTATAATTAGCCTCTTTTCCACACTCTTCTTTCTAATTCTAAATCTTTCTTCTCTTTTCTCTTTTCTCCCCTCCACCCCCTAGCCATGGCCGGCCACCATGCCCCCTTTTTCCCTCATTCTTCAACTCAAAAACCCTAATTTTAAATTCCAATTAGAAGGAATTCAAGCTTATTTCAAGATAGAAGAAGTTGGAGAAGAAAGGAAGAGAAAGAAAGGAGAAAAATCAAGAATTTGAGGTAGGAATCTATTTGGATTTGGAAATTTAATTAGGGTTTTATTTTATCATGTTTTTGTATCATGTTTCATCAATATGGAATGGTAGTAATCAAATTGATATGCCATGTCTCAATTTTCATGAATATCCCCTTGAAATTCTAAGCAAAATCACTTCTTTCAAGAGGCTGAAATTCTGTTGTGTGTTTATGCTTGAATTCTGTTCTCTGTGGTTCGAATTAGGCTTCGAAAAAAATGTGTGCTTGTATATCTTGAAATCCTACCCAAAAATCATATAAATTTTGATTTATGTTCAATTCAGAAATTAGGAGTAAAAATTCCAACTTTACAGCATGTGTGTTTGATTTCCAGTTTTGACACATTTCAGTAGAAATGGCCTAAACACCTGCACACTCAATGAAATTTTGTGTTCTTGATAACAAGATTATCTAAAAATTCATCAGAGTGCTTATATGTTGAATTTCTGGCTGCAACATGCCCAAAATTGGATGTCAAGGCAGACCCAGAAATCTGTCTGAAAAACAAATTTGACACACTTCACCAATTAATTCACCATAAATCACCTACTTAATATTTTTGCATGAAATTATATCAGTGAATCCAGGACTAGTATATCTATAACTTTCATTTGGAACAATTTATCAAATTCTCAATGAAAACTGATGTTAAATGGCAATGAATTGTCACTTCCTGCAATTTCAGCAAGCTGAATTCATTAAGTGTTGCTCTTACTCATTAATTGTGGTTAATTGACCATCATTATTCTTGCTTATTATGGTTCTGTGGTGGAATGAATGTTCATGCACTTGGCACATGTAAATTATATTGTGTTGCATTGATATGAATTACGCCCGTCATGTGTTCGCTGAAATACCTCAATGAAACAAAAGTTGAGAAACATGCGGAATGGGCATGTATATATTTGTAATATGAGAGATGATGTGAATGAGCAATGTTTTAGGACACGAATGGCACTACATGGAGCGAGAGCCACAGTAGGAGTCGGGGGATTCGTTGTGGGCCGTGACCGTGTAGGCATCTCTTGACTCCATCGGTAGTTGCCACAGTTGAGAACGGAGTAGATCACGATACACTTGCACGTCGGCACATTCATGGGATCCCATTGCATTGCATTGCATTGCATCTCATGCTGCATCATATGCATCATTATCATTATATCCATTGTGTGTGATGTGTTACATATATGCAATGTATGCGTGTTGTGTGTTGTGCATTGTATGTATGTTTATATGTTTGTGCCTTGTATGTGTATTTGTGTATGTGGTTTGTGTACTGTTGTGACTCTGTGGCATGCCTCTGGCACTTGTACTTATTTTATTGGATAATGGTTGCTTGAACACTTGTGTTATTATGATTATTATTATTCGTGTTAACCCTTTTTCTTGCAGCAGCACGACATTGGACCGCATGTATGATTCCCTTAATTAGCTATTTACTTTTCATTACATTACTTAGTTTGCATGCATCCGTACCCTTGCCTTGTTGTGTGAATTAATAACTTTAGAACGGTGTTCCAAATCCAAGTTGGTTCCTACTGGGGCACGCATTGACGTGCTCCTCCCTATTTTTTAGGTAGTAAGGATAGCTTGGTTGGTGATGGCTTGGAGTTGGGTTTTCAGGGGGGTAGCACTCAGTGTGAGCTGTAGCTTGTAGAGTGACTTGGTTGTCTTGGGAGGTGGAGAGTGTTGGTGTATGTGAAATGATGTATCTTGGCTGTGTATGTAAATGAAAGTTGTTATATAAATTTGTGTTGTTGTTCATTGTTATTTATGGGATTGTTTGATATTTTAATGGAACAGTACAGGTACTATCCCAGCATGTGCGTAGTGGCCTGCATATTCAGTTTTCTCCTTTCTCTCTCTTTTCCTCTCTCATCACCCTCACTCTTCAGAATACTTGGAAGAAAAAAATTAAATGCCGGGTATTCTGGGGAACGGGGCGTGACAGCCGCACCTAGGCCGTGACTTATAATGTGGGGTATACAATGAGCAACCAAGAGTCCACCTTTTACCACGGGTGCTAATCGGGCGAACTATGCTATGAATACTGTTCCAAAATCTGTGATCAAGTCTATGATTTTGTCATCGGCTACTATGATGGTTTGCTAGAACCTGCACGGTGACAACAAAGTCTAGACTAGTCGCTCCCGCACCCTCGCTATTATAAGTTACCCCAAACCCAGTGTCTGTGCAGGTTACCGTACTTGCAATTTTACGAGTCATTTACTATTCTCGCATTTCCAGTTACATCTTTTTGTCAAACATGTCATGTAGTCCAACTCGATTTCTTTTACGCTACTGTTCAATTTATAAGTTTATTTAGCAGTTCAAAGTGGAAACACTATGAATTTGAAATGACACTAGATTAGCATGCATTTATTTTTGTCTTAACACCTATAGCAAGGGTACGATGAGTTACCGATACGTTGCGTCATTAATGCATGGTCCGATCAGCGGTAGCGTTATTTGGTTCACATGTTTTACATGGTAAGTTAGCTACACAAACTAATAGTAAAACTAATAACATCGTTATAACTAAGTTAAAGACTTAACTAATTTATTAACTTATTAAAAATCATAACTTAAATTTAATTGATAACTTATTTTATAACTTATATTAAAACTTAAAACTTATATTAAAACTTTATGTAATAACTTATCTTAACATATATTATTGACTTAAACTTATATAACAAATTAACTTATAAAATAAGTTTTCTTTAACATAACTTACTTTAGTCAGTAACTTATATAATAATCTTATATAATACCTTAACCAAAACTTAACTCATATAACAAATAACTTAACTTATATTAAAATAAACTTTTATAATAAATTCACTTACTTTATAAAACTAACCTAATAAAAACCTAACTTACCCCCCTCTCTCTGTCTCTTTCTCTCGTTCTGCTCTTTCTTCTTCTTTTTTGTTTCTTTGCAGGGGCACCGGCGGGGAGGGAGCAGCGGCAAAGGGGGGCCGGCAGCGGGCTCTGGCAAGGGGCAGCGGCCAAGGGCGCACGGGGCCGGGAGCGGCGGCGCAGGGGCTCGGGGGCAGCGGCGCTAGGGCAGGGGGCCTGGGGGTACGGCGACACAAAGGGGGCCGGCCTGGGGGGTACGTCGGTGCAAGGGGGGTGGCCGGCGATCTGGGCGACGGCGGCAGCCTGTTGGGCGGCCAAGAGGGCAAGGGGAGGGGCTGTGCGTGGCTTTGGGAGGAGGGGCAGGGAATTTGGGGAATTTGGTTGTTGTAAGGTTTAATTCCAATTTCAATTTCAGCTTTTCCCTCTCTTAATCTGATTTGGTTGTTTGATTTGGGTGATTGGTTGCCTGAGGGGAAAGATGATGAGGTTAATGACGATGAAGTGGTTTGTTTCCTGTTGGGTTGAAGGAGGGGGGTGATGAAGAATGGGATAGTGAAGGGGGTTATAATGAAAGGAAAACCCAACGGTTGAGGGTGGGGTTTGATTAAATGATATGTTGGATCTCACCAACATTGTAGGCTGGCAATGGAGGGTGGTTGCCGACAGAAGAAAAAATGAGGGGGGGGGGGGTTTATGGATTAATTAGTTAAAGGGGGGTAATAGTAATAGGCGATGGCGATAATCAAAATGGCAACTCGGACTACTGAAAGTGAAATACAGACAGACTATGACCAAACAAGCCTAAAAATACCGTTCGTTACAGATTGGCTACGAACAATGGCGAGAGGTGAGTGGGTCCTGCACGAATAGCTTTTTGAGTGTGATCTCCGCTTTTTTCGAGGATTTTGCGTTGCGAGAATTCGAGTGCCAGCTCGGACATATTCCAACTAAACTCAAATTATCGAAACGAACAACGCATCTGGAAGTTGGGAATAGTATCCCAATAAAGCTCCCAAACAGTGTTATGCTCCCACTTTCTTGCCCAAATAATCGAAAACGAACCGCCCCTAAAGCAAAACCAACTTTCGACCGCCCGAAGAGAACCCATTTCGAGAATTTCGTGATCATATCGGTACAAAACAACCATGCCCTTTGTCCACTCAGTATACATCCATAGCGCAGAGCAAGATGCGGTCAACCCAAGGGCGGAGGTGCATCTTGGGCTAAGGTGGGCTATAGCCCAGGTAAGTTTTTGGGAACAGTTCTTTTTATGTGTGTTAAGTTCAAGTTAAAATCCCAATGGCTGATGTCATAACATGCTAACTGAGAGCAGATAAACTTGTCACCCCTCTGGCTCAGTTGATGGACCTCTGTTTTGTAAGTAGGAAGTTGTATGTTTGATCCCTATCTGGTGTGTTTTCATATTTTTTAAAAGCCATTCAGTAAAATTGTTATTTTGACATTAATCAGATAAAAAACTGCAACAAACATTCTTTAACCTGCTAAAAAAAGTACGCAATGTTCCTGTTACTTTCGTTGTTGTTTGCTACACTTTGTAAGCTCTCATTTCCTTCGCATCAGGCTTTCAAGCCCATCGTTTTTAATATTTTCGTTTGATGTTCTGGTTTACATTAAACATTAACCTTCGATGTAAAGGGTTAGTTAGTTTGTTAAATGCACTTATAAGACCATTCGAGAATTGCTATTATCAAGGGCAGAGCCACTTTTGTGCTAAGGTGGGCTACAACCAGGTAAGTTTTTAGGCCAATGGGTTTTATGTGTGTTAAGTTCAAGTTAAAATCCCAAAGCGTATCATGATAAAAAACCCCAGACTGAGAGCAAATTAACCTATGGCTTTGCGAGTGTGCCCTCGACACAAACCGTTGCAGAGTCCACTGAAAAAATCATCGTTTGCCACTGCGCTAGTTTCATCCTCACGCGACAACACTCCCATGATCCCACCAGTCCACCGGAATCGCCACGATCTCGGTACAACCGGTCACACTCATTCTATTCATACTTTTTGGTCTCAGACTTTCATGCATTGATGACGAGCAATAATCGTAGTCCATTCTGAATTTGTCATATCGTAGATGCTTTAATTTGTGTGTGCTAGCTCGTTGTGTGTGTGTGTGTGTGTCTGTGTGTGTAGCCATTGATAGAGAAAAGAAAGTCAGCGATTATTGTGTGTCTGTGTGTGTCTATCTAATTTGAATTGAATTGAGTTTTGAGTTTGAGTTCTAGGTTGATATCAATTTCGTTTTTGAATCATAGATAGAGCTGATATTTGTGGGTAAGAAATTCCTGAGAAGAGATTACTGGCTAATTGTTCTTAGTAAGAATTTTTTTTTGAGCATTTGGTCGATAGTCTAGGATGAAAAATATTCCTGGCTCCGCCTATGAGTCAACCAATGAACAGCTTGTGGGACCAAGCCAACGCTAATCTGTGTCAGCCCTACCCTCGTGTCTTTCCCATCAAACGTAAAAAAAATCAAGAATTACGCATCAACGCATAATAAATAAATTGGAGAATTGTTGGGATGTTTAGAATTAAAAAGTATGTTCCATTGACATCATATGACCTCTCCCCGATCAAAAGAACGGAGATCGACAAGGAATTCCTTTCCTCCTCGAAACTCTGCTCTTGGGAGTCGCCTCTGCCTCCTCCTCCACCATCCAACGTCCATGATTATTCTCTTCAAACGAATCCGACGGCTGAGGCGGCGAGAGAGAGCCAGCGGCGGCGCCCTCTGCTGGGGCGAGGTCCTCCAGATCAGCAATCATCGGAGGAGAAATGTACGACCCAGATTTATTATCGTGGACGCCAGTTGACGCGTCCAGTACAGAATCATCGGAAACCTGTAAAGAATTTGTTACTTAATGCAGTGTATTAGCGTTACAAACGGATGGATGACGCTAAATTACGCAAATGCCCAGCATGATGAAGTGAATTTACCTTGCAACAGATCGAGCAGTAACGATTGGGCTCGAAAATAGATCGACGGCACATCTTGCACGCGGAGCCTCCGACAGGGGATTTGGACGGCTTGAATTGCTTCTTCGCGTTTAGAAGGAGCACTTTCGCCTTGTTGACGGTATATGGCTGTACGCATAATAATAAAAATTAAAGAAATTTAGACGACAATTTCGGAAATTTGAATTCATACCAAATACATCATTTTTCATAGAATTTGCTGTTTCTGGAATATGAAAAGATTAAATAAAAAGATTGCGACTGTAAATACCACAAGAAAAAAATCACAGATGGATTCACAGAAATCAAAAGATCAATAAAAAGCGAAATTAGGCCAAAATTAGCAACAAAATTTAAATTAAAAGAGTCATAGGATTGACGAACACTAACATCTAGAGATCAGGAAAAAAATGTAGCAATAATTTTGACAAATACCGTAATGCATAGATTTTAATTTTGAAATATTTGTTTATGATAGCCAAAACGATTTTAGATAATTATAAATTAGATAAATTATAAAGCTTTAAAACAAAATACACTTCAGATAATCACAAAATTAAAAAATTAAAAAACAATTGGAACACCACTTTAGCCTCATCAAGAAGCTGACAGACTGAATATTGAATTTGCTAGCAAGATTGAATTTTTCAGTGTCATAACCAAAAAACTTTTAAAATGACGAAATTTTACTTCAATCTAATTGAAAATGATTAGAATCTAAAAAGTCACCTGAATTTTGGAGCAATCCAGGAGCGTCTGCATATCTTGAATCCTAACAACATCCTGGTACACATAACGCCTAATCTGAAGCAAATGATGGAATCGGTGACACAAATCTTCAGCGAGACAATGAGAACACATGGACACACTGCAATCAATACAGTAAATGTTAATCTCGCTCTTCCTCGTCTCCCTGTGCACTTTGCAAATTCCAAAGAATTTCTCGCTCAAAAACAATTCCAGCCATCTGGGAAGAATCTTCAACCTTTGCTCAACATTTCCATCCACCCTCTTCTTTGAATTCTTGTAGTGAAAATCAGAACCCACCTTTAACAAGAAAAAAAAAATCGACTCAATTCACTTAAATCGAATTATCTAGCAAATTAAAAATATTAAAGTGTAATTATCAGAATAATCGTTAAAGAAATTGAAAGATGTAAGATATTACCATTTTTTTTCTTTTTTTTTTCTTTTTCCCTTCCTTTCCCTCTTTCGACGGCGGAAACAGGTAGAAGATGATGAGAAAATAAAAGCAGCAGCTGCTGGCAAGAGGTTTTGGTTTTATATACGGGTTGGGAAAATTTGAGGGTAATTTGGGCGTTTTAGAAAAAGGATATTATTGGTATTTAAAAATAAGGTTTTTAGCATATTCGTCTCTTAAGTCTTGCGTATTTTGATATCAGTCCCTCAAATCTTCATATTTTCCCTCAAATCCCTCAAAAGTTAGTATTTAACTTTAATAGTTCCTCTCACTAACTATCTTTTAAAATCTTAACAGAAATGAGAATATTCCGTTAAAATAAGGGACTATTAAGGTTAACGTTCAAAATTTAAGGGACTATTAAGGTTAAATACTAACTTTTGAGGAACTTGAGGGCAAATTAAGGTTAAATACTAACGGAATATTCCCATTTCCGTTAAGATTTTAACAGATAGTTAGTGAGAGTGACTATTAAGGTTAAATACTAACTTTTGAGAGACTTGAGGGCAAATATGAAGATCCGAGAGACATCTATCAACATACGCAAGATTTAAGGGACAAATATGCTAAAAACCCTTAAAAATAATTAAGTGGCATGTGCAAAAAGGTCTGTTCGCATAGCAATTTCCTTGATAAATACTGATCGGAAATTATAACTGATCTAAACCGTTCATCTCATCAGAAGATTGCGGAGATGAGCTATATATTATACACCGTCGGATCAAGAGCAAATGGATTCCGCAGCGAAACCCAGTGGGCCCTGGACACGTGGCGCACTGCTATGCGCTGAAGGCATCGGTTAGCATGTGGCTCGTGCTGTCCTTTCCCGCCACCTAGGACGACAACTTGAACCCAACCATTTACCAACGTGCGGCCTACGAGTCATTCGGAGGTCGAGAGGTGGTGAATGAATCTATGGACAAGTTTTGGGTTCCGTTAAGGTTCGGACTAAATGCACCGCAAAAATTCGGTGCATTCAATCATTATATTTCAAAATTGTTAATAAAACCCATCATTTGTCATTTTCTTATACTCTCTTTCTTTCGTTTTTTGTTCAAAATGGCAAGTGATGATTGCTTACCCCTCTTTAGTGGGGTGTATTTAGCAGCACTCTCCGCTAATTGGAGCCGGGATTTGCGCAGTCCTTGACAAGGCGTTACTTTGGGCGGCGGGATGCGGCGCGCTGAGTTGGGCCCTCAACCGGTGACATCTCGCTGAGCTGTCAAAATTTGGACGGGTGTGAAAAAATTTTAAATACGGCGAATGGGAATTTTAGAACGGTTAGAAAACTGACAGTTTTGCCCCTGTAAGTATATACAGGACAAATGAAATGATTTAATTGGAAGGTCAAATAGTCAGAGTATTTTGACTGCCGCTTTTAGAAAGTGTTTATGTTCCTTCTAAATTTGCTTCGGAAATTAAGGAACTCCCCCGTGGCACCAAGTCAAGTTTGTTTTGCAAGCTAATTAATTAGCACCTTGGTTACATGTATTGTTTGTAATTGCCAGTTCATAATTTTTGATGCTAGGCAAAATTCGAAGCTGTAACTTTCTTTTTTTGTTTTTGTTTTTTTCCCGATAAAAAGTCAAGTTAGCTTGGAAATAGTCTAAAACTAATCACAACATATCAGCTTGAACCACTCTATTATGTTGGTAGGTTCTATATGTCGAGAATCCGAGTCGATGCATGTGTTTCAGGGTGTTTTCTAATCACAGATGTAAATGGAAGGAAGTCCGAAGGGCGCAGCTGACATGGAAGACTTGGCCGACCTTTGGGGCGTCGACCAAGCTAACTCTGAGAAGAGCGAGCTTCAGGCTGAGAAGTGGATGCCGAGTAGAGCTTCGGCTGAATGATCTCTTCGGCGATCTGCAAGATAGGAAGCTTGTCAGTGTGATTGGATTTCGGTTCCGACCAAATCTCCTCCTATGCTTAAGTCAGGTCGTGACTAAAGAAAGCTCGAAGGAACTGGTTCTAACCTGTTGAGAGGTCGTTTACTAGTTCTTAGGCCGAGCTATATAGAGAAAGAAATATATTTGTTGGAGCAGATTTTGAGAGTATAGGAGTACATGAGTGTCAGATATCTGAGATTCGTCCTTGAGAGTATATGAGTACCTGAGTGTCAGATATCTGAGATTCGTCCTTAGCTACTTCTTCGTTGGGCTATTTGTAGTCGATCGTTTTGTCAACGCTCTCCTCCCATGAAGCTCGTGCATTCATGCTCGCTACAACATGTAGGCTTAAACCACAACCATTCACTCATAGTCAAATTATGCACAGAATCTCCCTCCTTTCATATTGAACTACATGTAAACATTATCACAAACACATGGATGACATAATGACAAAGTACTCGATTCAATTGAAAACAACATAATACTTCTAGCAAGATATCATCCTCTTCTAGCAGCATGAAACTAATAGCATGAAACTAATAGCATGTAACTCATAACAACATGAGACTAATAGCAACATGAACATATTAATAATCATTTCACCTCAACATAAGACTAATAACCATTTCACCTCAACATTTTCACAAACACCCGAGGGGCATTATTAACATGGTTATTAACACACTACATTGTCATTAACAAATAGCATAACTAAACTTTCTATAATGTATCAACAACTTCCATGCATATTAGAATGGAAAATTTAACATCACCACACAATTCAACTTCAACCAAAACAGTCCAGCTTGCTGAAATTACAAGAACAGTCACAAAATCAAGGTATTTAATGTTGGAACTTATCCAACTAAGTTGGATCTTAATCCAACATTGGGCTTATATGCGATAAATAATTATATGGTGCTAACTGTCATATTAAAGCCCAATATATAAGTGATCTCATTTATTAAGTTAAGTGTGCTTAAATGAGTCATATAGGTTGTGGGCCTTTATGTGTGGTGACTATTGGGCTTCAACTCGTTGATGGGCCGAGTTGGAAACCCTAGGGCTATGGAGGCTAGCCTATAAATATTAGCGGTCATGATCCCCGGAATACACGAACAAAGTTGAGCCGTCTTTTCTACGTCCCGTCGCTAGGAGAGAAACCGGGAGAAGTCTAAAGGGATTCTCCAAACGGTTGATTCGTGCTATTCTGGAAGATCCTCCGCTACGGTATCGTCAGGATCTTTCAGATTATTAGCGATGGACTCAGGTACGCTTCCGCTAAACAGAGTAGGTCAATAATTTAAGATTCCGCATGTTATATATCTAGATCTGTGTTATTAGGTTTGTACACATCTAGATCTTTAGTTTCTACAAGTGGTATCAGAGCCCACATGTTGTGGATCTTATTTTTCTTGCCTGCTCGTAGTAGATCTGTTAAAAATCAGATTTTTAATAGGTTTTAAATTTCGGATCTGATAAAAATTAGTTTTTTATCAGTTTTAAGTTTCAAATCTATGAAAAATTTGGTTTTTTGATTAATTTTTCCAAAAAAAAAAATTGGGTTTTACAAACCCTAGATCGGGGGTGGCCCGCCGGCCGCCGCCCGACACAGCAAAAGAGGGGCGGCTCTGCCGCCCCAGTCAGAAGAACGGCGCCGGCGACGCCGGCGTCGTCGCAGATCAGAAAGGGGCGGCGAACCCGCCCCTGTAAGTCAAAAAACACAGTGGGGGCGGCAGCCCCCCCCCCCCCCCCCGTTCAGGCGCAAGAGGGGGCGGCTCCCGCCGCCCCCGGACGGCAACAGAGGGGGCGGCGGAAGCCACCCCCGTTCAGGCGCAGAGGGGGCGGCTTCCGCCGCCCCCGTTGGGCGATCAGGGGCGGCGGCCCAGCCGCCCCCGTCGAAACGTTGCAGGCCCCGTACGGGGCCTTCCGTAGGCTGCGAGGGGGGCGGCAACCGCCGCCCCCCGGTCGGAGATCAGGCGCCGGCCAAGGGGGCCGGCGCCTGACTGAGTACAAGGGGGCGGATTTGCCGCCCCCTGTCGGAAATCGGGGCGGCGGCCGCCGCCGCCCCCATCAGGAACCCTAACCCCCCCGTTTTCGCACGCACAGCCGCGTGGGCCGGCCCCCCTTGGGCCGGCCCACAAGAAGTTTTTTTAAAAAAAAAAACTGTTTGATTTTTTTTTTGGGAAGGCTGGGCTGCCCAAGTGGGCCTGATTTGGGTTATTTGGCTGTATATTTCTTTGGGCCTATTATTGCAAATCAGTTCTTTAGCCTTCTTTTAGGCTTATTGCAAAACAGTTTTGGGCACCCTTATGGTCAATTTTGGACCCAATTTTTTGGGTCATTTGGACACAAATTTGTACCTACTTTGGGATATTTTAACACAAGTTACAGGAGGGAATAAAAAGGACCTTGTATATTTCCCTTAAGTGAAATTTTTGTGTTAAAATTCAGCTTTAATTTTAAATTTAATTTTTCGGCATGCTACATTATATATATATTTCTAAATGATTGTAATTACATCAAATCTCCACCAAAGTGGGCTTTATCGTGTCGATTACTCTTATTTCGATATATAAAAAGTTACGGACATACTTTGTATGTAAATTTGGTGCCTAAAAATCTTGAATTTAAATTCATTAAAAAGGAGGAAATAAATGGTCGTGTATATATATTTCCTTTAGGCCAAATTTTGTGTGTTAAATTAAGTTCATTCTGATTTTTAATTCTTTAGGCAAAGTTTCGGTTAAATATACATTTTGAAATAACTCTAATTTTTGTGAAATTCCACCAAAGTGGATTCCACTATTAAAATTGTTATTATTTCGGAATGTAAACGGATTAAAATACATACTCAGTATGATCAGTCAGTTGCCTGGATGAATTTTAAAACGGATCGAACGAGTAAATAAAAGGCTTCCCTGTATATTTACATTTAAGTTCAGTTTCATTTAAATTCAATTTTTGGGCGCATTAAATTATATGTTTCAAAATAATTTTAATTATTACGGAATCCCACCAAAGTGGGCTTTACTGCTAAATTATTATTATTTCGGAACATAAACGGTTAAATACATACTTTTGTATGATTGTTTGCCCAATATTGAATTTAATTTGGAATGAAGGAGGAAATAAGACGTTAATATGTATATTCCTCCTCAAAGATAAATTTTGTGTTAATTGTGCAAAATAAATTTAAATTCTAAGTTTAAGGCTTAAAACCATATACATATACTTCGGTATATAACAAGTTGACTTCATACATCGGTATGAAAATTCAGATTGCCTAAATTTAGATTTAAATTAAAACACAAAATTCAAGTGTTTTCTTCGGGAGCAAATAAAAGGTTTTAACATATATTTCTCCTTAAGAATAAGTTTAAAAGGCCTTAAAGAATTTTTTGTGCACTAACCATCAACAAATGGCCTTAAAGAAATTTGACACATTTTAAAGTTATATATGAAATGGGGTAGGGTGTGTATTTATATATATAACTTTATATGTATGTTCATATACACATTAGTATACCTTTATACACCATTTTGAAGAAAGAAAATTTGTGTTGAAGTTATAAATTTTATTTAACTCAATATAAATGATTAGAAGGGTGGAATAAAAAGTTCTTATATATATTTCCACTTGTTGTAATCATTTTTTTTGTTAAATTCGGTTTAGGTTCAATTTCAATTTTTTGGCACAATTATTATATATTTCGAATATAGAATGATTGGATCATCAACTCACCAAAGTGGGTTTTCTTGTGAAGATCAGTTCTAATCTCGAAATATAACAAGTTAAATACATACTTTTGTATGAAAATTTTGGTTGCCTTAAATTTGACTTTGAATAAAAGTGGGCTTGAATATCTCCACTTAAAGTATAAGTTTATGTATTAAATTGCGACATAAATTCAAATTTTGCAAAGGTATATATTTTTGAAATGACTTCGTGCAATCATCATCTCGCCAAAGTGGGCTCTGTTGATTTGCATTATTTCATTTCATAAATGTAAAAGGAATCAAATGTGCCCGTGATTTGCGTAAGAATGCTAAATCGGCCCAAAGGAAGATTACCGTTCTCTACCATTTCATGCGCACCTGTGGCAATAGACAATGTGATGATTAGTGAGTTCAATGCATGCAAATTTAATTCGGCCCAAAGGAAGTTTTATTTTTGGCATGTTATTATTGTCATTGTCTGATTGCTACAACAAGATGTCAGTGACTAGTCAATAGATTATCCAAAGATAAATATTGGACTAGTGGGGGATGTCTTGAGATGGGAAAATAGCATTCATTTGAATTTGTTGTTGTATTTAATACCCATATGAACATGTAAAAATTGTTTTCTTGTTCTCTTTTTCGGCTATTATTCCTGAAAATTTCTTCTGCCATTCCAGAATATCTCAGGGGCACTATTTCAGATAAAATTACCACAACTAAAGGATTCCTTTCTAAACATTAAAAAAGGATTTGTCAAGAGTGAAAGGGGTGAAATTGGTACACTCTTGACAATTCTAAATTCAATGAGGTATAAGGGTACGGGAAACATTAGGGAGCACATACTGAAGGTGTCTAATATTGCTTCAAGGTTGAAAGCACTTGAGCTAGACCTCTCTGAGGCTCAGCTAGTGCATTTTGTTTTGATATCTCTTCCATCACAGTTCAACCAGTTTAAAATGAGCTACAATCTGAAGGATGAGACTTGGTCTCTGGATGAGCTCATCTCGCACTGTGTTCAGGAAGAGAACAGGCTTGAGCAAGGAAGACAGAAAGTGCTCATATGATCTCTACCACTAAAAGATTAGAAAGGTATGCTGCGAATTTTGGTTTAAATTCTAAGTTAATTTCATGCAACCTTTGGTACTTATAGGCACGTGATGGAAAGATTTGGTATAACCATTCACATCATTGTGTCTATGCAGGATTGCCTAAGATGCCAAGAGCCAAATGATGGTGAAAGATACATCGATATGGGCAATGGCAAGATGGTTCAAGTAGAGGCACATTAAATTTAGATTATTTCTTTTAAATGCTAGATTGTATTTGAATTTTATGAGACTATTATGTACCGTTTTTAACGGAATTTGGATTTCCATTTTTATTTTGAACAAATTCGGTTATCATTGTTCAATTGAGAATGGAAAATTTGGTTGTCTCTTAATTCAAAATTAGTTTATTCTAGTTCTTTAAAAGATCATTATAATCTTCATTTATTTGAAAATGTTGCTTTATTTCTAAGATTCCTGCAGTTTAAGTACATGTGTTGTAATGAAAGAATTAACAGTTTAGAATTCAGTTGGTTATTGATTGCAGCTTATATCATTATTAAAGTTTTAACAAATGAATCAATTGCATGTTTGGATATGTCCAACTAAAGTAAGGCTTTATAAGCCTAATAAAGTAAGGGGACATAATGCTAATGATTTTCTAATTTTGTTGAATAATTTTAAAGTTGATATTATTTTGTAAGGTTTTACATAATCCCACTATTAAGTTAATTAACGAATTAGGAAATGCACACCTATTTGAGGATGCTGAGTTTGAGGGGGGAAATTTAGTTAGTAACATTATTCTTGAAGAGGATTATATCCCTACATGTGTGGTTGGCATTGCTCAGGATGGTATTCCTGACATTGTTCAAGACACAATAAATTCAAGATAATGTTGCAATTCCTCCCATTCGGGAAATTGTTCATAAGGACAAACTCTAGCACCTCAAGTAACTAATTGCCATTCAGGAAAATCCATTAAAGAGATGACAAGTTTACTGTTGACATTAGGATGATGGAAGTTTGACTTACATCAAGTCATAAAAGGTTTTATATCTCTAAATGGATTAATGCATTAATTAAGAAAGTCCTTGAATGATACTTAAAATCTTTTCTCATCGCCATAAGGCTTGAAACCTATTGATTGTAAATAGTTTTTTATGATCAAAAGGAATTCAAAAGGGTATTAAGAAAAGATTTAAAGTGTATCACTCAAAGACTTTATACGGAAAAGAATGCATTAATTGTAAAGAGACTTTCTATTCAGTTTTCATGAAAGACTCTGTGAGGTTTTAAATGGCATTAGCAGAGCATTTCAATATCGTTGATGATATATTAACTTTCATTAAGTGATCACCTCGTTCGGTTTTGAGATGATATTTAATGATGTTATCTAAGTTCTGTGGGAGCATGTAATTTATATAATATCTATGTTGTAATGAATGCTAAGTTCTGTGGGAGACAAGTTTAGTCTCAATAATTGCCCTGAGAATAATCTTCAGAAGATTTCCTATATCTCACCAATAGGGAGTCAGTTTTATATGCATTTGGTTATTGCATATATTACAGATGTGTTGGGCAGATTGTTAAGTTCGGGAGTTGACCATTTGACAGCAGCCAAATATGTCTTACGGTATTTATGGAGAACAAAAGGGTTACATGTTCAAGGATCAGTAGTCAAAAAGGTTTGAGATCATTTTGGTATACTGACTCTGATCATTTATTGGATGCAAAGAATATATGAAAATCTATGTTAGGTGCCATCTACTAGAAGAGATCTAAATGGTCCCTTTATATAGTCTCTTCCGGCATGGCTTTAGATTTCATATCACATTATGTGACATCCAAATCATGAAATATATCTGCATATTTTGTCACTATGCTGCAAATTAGGGATGGTGTTGAAACACCACACAGTTTATTTAGTGACAATGAAGTCTGCAGTTTTATATTCCAGCAACAACAGGAACTCGACAAAGTTTAGATATTCAGAGATCAAGTTCCTAGATTGTTGATTAATAGGAGTGTATAATTGTCTAATGAGCACATCGGAACAAACCATGTAATTACGGATCCGTTATAGTAAGGAAATGTCATCCAAAAGGTTTTATGAGCTAGCTACTCATATGGATGTCATTTCATTAAGAACATTCAGTTTTGTGGGAGTTTGTTCTTTTGGGTGCTCATATGATAGACAAAATTAAGTCTCCAGCTTAAGCTTGAGGTTGTTTTCTGATCAGAAATAAAGTTTTTGGTTTCAGTTCGGCTTCACTCCGATTTTGTTTTGTTTATGATCTCACTAAGGTTAAGGAGGATCAGTTGGAAATAGACATGTTAGATCACATTACATGTAATTTCCATGCTACACATCCACTTCATAATCCATGTCATTCTTTTGTATTAGCACGGTGACCACTGATGGGTCGAGCTGCAATTGCTGCGGCGAAGATCTCCTTGATCCCTTGCCAATATAATTGATGGACCGGATTGGTTTTTTGACTCATTAAATAAATGACAGTAAGTTAAGATCTTATTCGGTTGTATGCACAACGAAATATAATTATAAAGTTTAGCATATAGCCCAAGTGGGAGATTGTTGGAACTTATCCAACTAAGTTGGATCTTAATCCAACATTGGGCTTATATGCGATAAATAATTATATGGTGCTAACTGTCATATTAAAGCCCAATATATAAGTGATCTCATTTATTAAGTTAAGTGGGCTTAAATGAGTCATATAGGTTGTGGGCCTTTATGTGTGGTGACTATTGGGCTTCAACTCGTTGATGGGCCGAGTTGGAAACCCTAGGGCTATGGAGGCTAGCCTATAAATATTAGCGGTCATGATCCCCGGAATACACGAACAAAGTTGAGCCGTCTTTTCTACGTCCCGTCGCTAGGAGAGAAACCGGGAGAAGTCTAAAGGGATTCTCCAAACGGTTGATTCGTGCTATTCTGGAAGATCCTCCGCTACGGTATCGTCAGGATCTTTCAGATTATTAGCGATGGACTCAGGTACGCTTCCGCTAAACAGAGTAGGTCAATAATTTAAGATTCCGCATGTTATATATCTAGATCTGTGTTATTAGGTTTGTACACATCTAGATCTTTAGTTTCTACATTTAATCTATTTCTCTTGTGAATTTGACAAAACTCTCTAAATGAAAGTTGAAGATATAGTAATTCTGGATTCATCCATGAAATTTCGTGCTTAAATATGGACTGTGTGATTTATAGTGAATTAATTGGTAGAATCTGTGCAGATTTTTTTTTGACAGATTTCAGGGCCTGTATTAGAAGCTAATTTTGGGTATGTTGCAGCCAGAAATTCGAAAAATATGCACTGTGATGAATTCGTAGATAAACTTGGTAACTTTCCAACAATACCAAGAACAGCAAATTCTATAGATTGTGCAGGTAATAAACTTCGTTTTTCTAAACTGTAACCAGTCTGCAAGAAATTCAAACATGCTGTAAATATTGAATTTTTAACCTAACTTCCAGTTTGAATTGGAAAAAGTTGTGAACATGAAAATTGTTAAGGACATCAATATGCACAACATATATTTTTTCAAGCAATTTCATGTAGCCAATTAAGAGCAGATCATCACTAAAGTTTCAATTAAACAGCACAGAGTTTCCAGCAACAACTATGAACATGAAATCAAATAGCAAGCTATAGGAAGATGGATTCTTACGTATTGGAGAGTCAAAACCCTCTCTTAATTCCATGAAACTCCATCATAGCTCTCCATCTTCAAGCTCCCAGAACCCTAGACCACTAGATAGATGGCACCTCCTTGATCCTCTCTCTCTCTCTCTCTCTCTCTCTCTCTCTCTCTCTCTCTCTCTCCGTTTCTTTTTCTTTCTTTCTTCTTTCTTTCTTTCTTCCCCCTTTTTTGGCTTGGGGATAATTTCGGCCATAAGGGAATGAGAGGGGAGATAGAGGATGACATCTGATATGGCCATTTTAGAGAGGCCCAAAAGCATGCGGCCCAGACCCACGCGAGCCGGGAGGCCCACAAAAGTAATTCGGCCAAACCGACGAGGCCCACGAAAGGACTTGTAGTCAGAACGACCACGACCCGGTGTACGTTCGGGTAGCCCACGCCCGCAGGAGATAACCGCTCCCCTAAGAGCGTGGCACCTTAATGACTATTAAGGAGCCCATTAATCGACCCCCACGACGCACGCAGGCGCCTTGAAAGGGCGGATCACGAGGGCATGAGTGGGGAGCGATCAGGGGACGTGGCCTGGGGGGCGATCGTGGGACGAACCCCATAAAGGGACTTCGGAGGCAATCGAAAAAGGGACCGAATCCCCCGATATAAAAAAACGGAGGTATTCTACTGAAAAAGACCTTGCTTTCCCCTTTATCTTCCCTCCCATTGCTCGATCCGAGGATACGCGTGCCGGCCTCCTTGCGAGCCGTACCGATCCCGCCGAATATCATTCAGATCCGTTCTGATTTAGGCATCGGAGAGGACTTGGCCGAAACCAAGGTCCGGCCCCCGTGGCGAGTTTCTTTGTCTGTCCAGGACGAAGTGGATCCAAGGCGCCGAGGCTACCCCTCAGCATGGAACTCACTGAAGCAAGGCCTGCATGACAATGAGCCCGATCGCCACCAGCGAGCATCGCCATCGACTGAGACCAAGTGAAAATCAGGGCACCGAGGCTACCTCTCAGCACTTGATTGACCGAGGCCGAGCACTCACCTAGATGCCGAGGCTACCCCTCCGCACCCCGCTGGCCGAAGCCCAACACCCCAGACGAAGAACCTGCTCGTCCTCAATCCCCCAAGCGAGCCGTTTCCTGAGCTGAAGCGGGCCCTCGCACAACCCTCGTCGAGAGCACGCACGCTTGGAAGGACCAATGGATCCCAACCGACCCCTTGACCACGTTCACCGTCAAACCGCCTGTCAACGATCCAGTGGTGAGAAAACACCCGTAAACATCTGGCGCCGTCTGTGGGAACCGAACACAAGCCCACATCAACCCACTGAAATGGAACCAGTCTGTAACGGCCTGGGGCGAATACCCCACATCCACGAGGACGGCGATTATGTCCCTCCCGAGAACCAGCACAGCCACACCACCGAGGGGACGAGAGACTCCCGCTCGGTGACCCAAGAGCATCTCTGTCTCTTTGCCCAGGAGACCAACACCTACCTTCAGACGTTGGCTGCCACGATTCAACAGCTCGTCGGCAACCCATCCATCCTGGGAGATAGGACGACGGGGACCCTCGATCAGGGGGGTCCGCCGGCCTTTATGCTCGGCCGTGGTCGCTGACCACGGGGATGGAGGGACCAACCCAGAACGGCAATTCACCCCGCCGAACTTCGTCCCAGTGTAATCCCTCACTCCCACCTCGCCTCGGGAGGGGGACGAGGTGGGTCCCGAGCAAGCTGGAGACGAATCGGCTACGGCCTCGTCTCGGCTACCACGCTCAACAAATCGGCGATCGACCGATCGCTGAGCCACGGGGGACCGATCCGCCGGAGCAAGAGTCCCCATCGCGGAAGGCAAAAGAGCCGAGAATAGCGACGGGAGAAGAGAGGAGCCCATCGACCAACTCCCATCCCCAGCTCGGCTGGGATTCGAGCGAGCCCCCGGCGTGACCCCATTCGCTCGCTGCAGCAACTCGACCTCTGTGTGAGCACAGGTGGGTGCCCGGGGCGCGCCAGGGGCGACCGTTGCCCGTTGACCAGAAGGATAACTGAAGCACGGGTGCCCTCTAGATTCAAGGTGCCGACCTTAGAGAAGTACGACAGCACGGGCGACCCGGAAGACCACGTCATGGACTATGAGGAAGTCATGTCGTTCCAAGGGGCCGACGACACCCTACTCTGCCGAAGCTTCTACTCCACCCTCCGGAAATTGGCCCGGAGTTGGTATCATAGCCTCTCCAACCGTTCCATTGACAGCTTCGAGGACCTCTCCCAACAGTTCTGCAAATAGTTCATGGCCGGACGTCAGGTAAAACCGAACTCAGAACTCCTTTCAATGTGCTGCAGGGTCCCAAAGAAACCCTGAGGCACTACATGCGTCCTTTCAACGCGGAGAGACTGAACATGGAGAGCTGTCCCGAGTTGGTTGTGAAAACAGCCCTGAAGAAAGGGCTCCGGTACAAGGGCTTGAAAAAGTCATTGCACAATGATCCACCGACAGACCTCGCCGAGGTCATAGCCCGGGCGGAGCGCTACATGTTGACGGAAGAAGCGTTGGCCACAGAGAACGGAAGTCATCTAGCCGGGGCTAGGCGGGGATCCAAGTGCGACGAGAGCGAGCGATGCGGCCCAGACTAACCAAGGCAGGAGAAGAAGGCCAAAGGAAAGCAGCATAGGGAGGAGCCACGACCCCCCAAGCTGAACACCGCCCCAAACGTCGTCCTCGCGCACGCTCAAAAGGAAGGGCACTTTAGCAGGCCGCCTCTGAGGATGAAGAGAGGCGGGAAGGACGAGGAGAAATATTGTAAGTACCACAAAGACAATGGCCATGACACAGACGACTGCTGGCATTTAAAGAAGGATATAGAGAAGCTGGTCAACCATGGCCATTTAAAGAATTTCGTCGACGACTCCACCGCCGCCCCCGGGGAGACAAGGGGAAGACGGTGAATGTGGTTCAGGCGGCCATGCACATCATCGAGTGAGCAGACGGGACAATCAACCGCAGCCTCGCCTGGGTAAGATTAGCTTGCCCTCGCCACCCCCGTTTTATTTTCCTCCAAATGTACACCCGGGTTCAAGGAATGAGAAGAGAACCGTGTTAGTACAGCTCTGTTTTTCTCAATGTATCTAGCTTGGCGATCGAGTGCGGAGCAGGTGGAAAATCACCCCCTCGGGGAGGGCTTGTTACCCGATCGAACGGAAGGCTGGAGGGCAACTCCCCCAGCGGACCGATCGAATGGATCGACCGTAAGGTTGGGGCCAACTCCCCCAGTGGCTCGATCACTCGATCTACTAAAAGCCTGGGGGTAGCCCCCAGCACGTAGACCGACCCGACCGTCTGTAAGGCTGGGGACAACTCCCCCAGCGGGCCGATCAGCAGGCCCATCTGTAAGGCTGGGGCAACTCCCCCAGCAGGCGGGTTCATCGGTTGGTCGTAAGCCGGAGGGTATCTCCTCGCTGACCAACCGATCCGATCGACTGTAAGGCTGGGGGCAACTCTCCCAGCGGGCTGATCATCAGGCCCGTCCGTAAGGCTGGGGGCAACTCCCCTAGCAGGCGGGTTCATCGGTTGGTCATAAGCCGCAGGGTAGCTCCCCCTGCAGACCAACCGACTCTATCGACTGTAGGGCTGGGGTCAACTCCCCCAGCGGGCCGATCACCAGGCCCGTCTGTAAGGCTGGGGCTACTCCCCCAGCAGGCGGGTTCATCGGTTGGTCATAAGCCGGAGGGTAGCTCCCATCGCTGACCAACCGATCGGATCGACCGTAAGGTTGGGGGCAACTCCCCCAGCAGGCAGATCAACATGGCCGTCCGTAAGGCTGGGGGTAACTCCCCCAAAAGGTCAGAACATCGGTTGGGTGTAAGCCTGGGGATAGCTCCCCCAGCGGCTCAAACGATCCGATCAGCTGTAGGGCTGGGCGCAGCTCCCCCCAGCAGGCCGATCCCCCGACCGCCATAAAACTGATGACGAGCCCCCTCTGTAAGGTGGTCATCCGATCGGCCTGAGGATCACGGACGAAGGGAAAACCACAATAGGTCGATCGAGAACACCCCCGAGGCACTAGTCAATCAGGCCGATCGGCGTAGTGTCCCAATGACCACCCGTACGCACGACGAGTGATGGGGGATCACCCCCCTGACCGGATTGAACATAACTACGGCCCAAAAGACCAAGAGTCTTTCCCCTCTGCGAAACGGCTCTGTCAGTAGGAGGCCAGAGAGGGAGACAACCAGGAAAATGACAAGAGGTGAAGAGGTACAAGGACCTACAAAACACTTTATACATTGCACGCCAAAAAATTGTTCTGTATTACAGGGCAAAGGGAGGAGTGGAACAAAAAATGGAGAAGCATCGCCTAGGGGGCCGGGGCCTGCGAGGAGGCGTCCTCTGGGGCCTCGACTTGCTCAGAGCGAGGAGGCTCTTCGGGAACTGGCGGAGGTCGGAAAAGCGACTGTCGGACACACTCCTCGAACCCCTAGAAGGAGTCTCGGAAGACCCCCACAATCCTGGGGGCCAAGATGTCCTCGTAGGTGTCGAAGGCCACCCTGAGGGCCTCCACAATCCGTGGCCTCAGGACCCCCTCGTAGCCCCTCTCCACTTCCTCGACGAGCCGAGTGGGGTGCGCTTGACGCATGGCCCCCAGCTCGTTCCAGAGCACACCCCTCTCCCGACGGAATGCTTCTTCCACCTCATAGGCCGACCTATGAGCCTCGGCCAAGGTCCCCTGTAGATCCAGTACATCGGAGGTGAGCTCATTAACCAGACGCCGCAGGTGCCGAGCTTCCATGCAAGCTTCCTTGGCCGCCACCTCGGTCGTCCTAGCCCTCAAGCGCTCCCGTGCCAAAGACTCTTCGAGGCTGGTCGCATGGTCTGCACGGCGCTGCACCTCAACGGCCATCAAGGTGGCCTGCAAAACAAAAGTGGTGAGCCAGGGGAGTCACTAGACAGGATCGTGCACGACAGAAAGACCAACCTGCTGAAGCTGCCACACTAAAGTATCGGCCAGTCGGTCGGAGGGGCCCTCTCCAGGAGAGAGCGATCCCTCGAAAGGACGGAGCTCCGTGCCAGCTGGGTGGCCACGGCTTGGTCGACAAAAACTGAGTCACCAGGCGTGACCTCGGGAACAGCCTGGAGAGAAAACGGGGCGCCCCCGGCACCGGCCAAAGACGGCTCGACTGAGTCGACGGGGGCGGCCACCAATGCCAGCGAGAGGGTGTCCCCCGAATCGACCGACGCCCTAGGAACCACGGAGGGATGGACCTCCTCGGTCTTCTTTCTCCTCTTCTTCTTCTCGTCGGGCCCCACGGACTCCGAAGGGGGACGCTTTCACTCCACGACACGACCACCTGTGGGCACGTGAGGCACCAGACCGGTGCCCCCGTTGCCTCCCTCAGTGCAGACGGAGCTGGGAGAGTCGGCAGCCACGGTCTCCACCACAAGGAAATCCACCACTGTCTCGGTGAGCGACGCTGCTATGACCGTCGGCTCTAGCCTCCCACTGCCAGGTCGGCTTGGTACACCTCCTTCTCCATCACATGGCGAGGCGCATAACCCGAGGGGTTCCCTTGGCCTCTGCAAGATCCCTAGCGGATGAGCTCGTCGACATCATGGCAGAACTCTCGACCTGCCATCTCTGTGGAAAGAAAGAAGATCTGGGTAAGCAAAAGGCGAAGCGGAAAGAAAATAGGACGCCTACCGGGGTCCACATGACTGCCTTAAGGAGCTGGTCGTCCAGCAGAGGCCAGACTGACCTCTCCTCTATGGGCAGAGAGGACAAAAGCTGGACAGCAACCTGATCGACCTCAGAGAGGGTCAACGTTACGTCATATTGGCATAGCCCTCCCCAACTGGTCAGGATCACGACATTCCCGGGGAAAATGACGAAGACGAATCTCGAACTCCAGTCCCCCACCTAGTGGGACAGGCCGAGCAAGCACTCCCTCCCCGCTCGGGCCCGGATGTGCTGCCACGACCCTCGGCCGACCGTCTGAACCCGGAAAAAGTGGAAGAGAAGGGGCAAGGTCGGTTGCAAGCCGTGGACGCTGTAGATCATGATGAACCCAACCAGCACCGTAATGGAGTATGGGGTCAGCTGACATGGGGCCACCTTCAAGAAATCCAGGATCTGGATGATGAAGGGATGAATGGGGAAGCGGAGCCCCAGGCGAAACTTCTTGACGTAGACACCCACCTCCCTGCTCCTTGGAAAACAAATCCGTTCGTCGCTAAAAGGGATACAGACGTCATACGGGTGGTACAAATACTTCTCCCTAATCTCTGAAGCCACCGAGAAGGGAACTATAGACGTCGATCTAAGGATTGCTTGGGGAACATCGAACCTTTCCGCCGCCTGAGCCACATTGCCACCAACCGGATCCTTAAAGAGTAAGCCCTTTCCCTTATCCGGAATAGGGCGTGTCCCCCGGAGGGACATCAGGCCTCGATGGCAGAGGAATGCCTGGCTCAGGCATCAGAGGGGCCCCGAACCCCGACGCGGAACCACCTATTCTAAGCGCGGCCATAGGACAAATCGAGCAGGGATAAGGAAGAGGAAGGAGAGTTACCTTATGAAGAATATGAAGGAAGATAGACGATGGAGGGATCGAAGAGGCTTGCAAGAATGGAGTCGGATCGAGAGGTGCGAAAGAATCAACCATAGAAGGGCAGCATCTTTATATGAAAAAGCAATCTCAGAATCAAGACCGTCCGAAGAAGAGCGCGTGGCACCATCTGGAGGACTGACGGTGCCTCGAATTCCACACCCAGAGAAATTCAAATGGGATGCGTCATGATGGCCTCCATTTAATGACTAGGTCTCGACTGACGCGCCTGTCAAAATCCATGAGTCACATCACCCGAACCGAACCGGCAGAATCCAAACGGCCCGAGCGATGGAGGAAATTGATACGACCATTTTAGAGAGGCCCAAAAGTAGGAGGCCCAGACCCACGCGAGGCGGGAGGCCCACAAAATGAATTCGGCCTAATCGACGAGGCCCATGAAAGGACTTGGAGTCGGAACGACCACGACCCGACGTACGTTAGGGCAGCCCATGCCCGCATGAGATAATCGCTTTTCTAAGAGCGTGTCACCTTAATGACCATTAAGGAGCCCATTAATTGACCCTCACGACGCACGTAGGTGCCTTGAAGGGGGCGAATCACGGGGGCGTGAGTGGGGAGCGATCAGGGGACGTGTCCTAGGGGTGATCGTGGGACGAACCCCATAAAAGGACTTCGGAGGCAATCGAAAAAGGGACCAATCCCCGATATCAAAAACGGAGGTATTCTACTAAAAAAGACCTTGCTTTCCCCATTATCTTTTCTCCCATAGCTCGGTCCGAGGATACGCGTGCCGGCCTCCTTGCGAGCCGTACCGATCCCGCCGAGTATCATTCAGATCCGTTCTGACTTAGGCATCGGATGGGACTTGGCCGGAACCAATGTCCAGCCCCCCTGGCGAGTTTCTTCGTCTGTCCAAGATGAAGTGGATCTAAGGCATCGAGGCTACCCCTCAGCGCAAAACTCACCGAAGCAAGGCCCGCACGACAACGAGTCCGCACGACAACGAGCTCGCTCGCCACCAGCGAGCATCGCCATCGACTGAGACCAAGTGAAAATCAGGGCACCGAGGCTACCTCTCGGCACTTGATTGACCGAGGCCGAGTGCTAACCAAGGTGCTGAGGCTACCCCTCTGCACCCCGCTGACCGAAGCCCAACACCCCGGACGAAAAACCTGCTCGTCCTCGATCCCCCAAGCGAGCCGTTTTTCGAGCTGAAGCGTGCCCTCGTGCAACCCTCGTCGAGAGCACGCACGCTTAGAAGGACCAAGGGATCCCAACCGACCCCTTGACCACGTTGACTGTCAAACCGCCGGTTAACGATCCAGTGGTGAGAAAACACCCGTAAACAACATCAATGGGAGAAAGAAAAGAATAGAGTAGAAGGGTATAGAAAAGAGAGGAAATAATTTGGAGAAATGGAAAACGATAATTCAATTAAAAGATCCCTCCTCTAGAAGCTTAGGGATTTACAAGTATGTCATTCTCTCATTCTTATCATCTTTCTATACACACAACCCAATCATAATTACAAGTGGGCCATTCCTTTACACCTCTTTCTACTATGCATACACACTCCCCCACTATTTACAATAATGCCACTCGTTAATAATAATGAAACCACAACAACAATAAAAATAACAACACTACTAATACTAATATTACCATTAATACTTACAACAATAATACTATTAACAACATAATAATATTAGCACACTACTATTATCATCAATAACATGTCACCTCTACTACACAAGGCCATTAGACATAATCAACCAACAGTATTAGTGCTAACAATAATAAGACATACTTACACTATATTTCACACAAAAAGATAGGCCCTAACGTATATGACACTATGGGCCATTACAAAAATAAAGCTAAATATGCATTCATAAAGTTTTTTGTTTAAAAAGAAAATATAGACGAAGTAAACTAGTATTTAAAATGCATATATAAAAAAGCAAACTAAGATAAGACTCAGTCGAGCAAGTCATCGTGATCGAAGTCTTTTGCGGTCAGCTAGGTTGAAGGATGAGATTTAACCAGATTTGTTTCAGGACGAGGCTGCAGGCTCGCCTGATAAAGATCTTGGAGATTACGTGGAGTGCGGCAGTTCCTGGACCAATGTCCAATCATGCCACATCTATGGCACTTGTCCACCAAGTACTTCTTGGGAATAGGCGGTTGGACATTGTTGTTACTTGTCCACGTATTCTTTTTCTTCCCCTGGTTATAGTTATCGTTCTATGGAGGTTCTCTAGCCGGTGACATCACAGCTTTAACCTTGTAATTTCTTGCCTTCTTCTTGTTCTTCGTCTTCTGGGAAGAAACAAGATGGGCTTCAAGGAAAGGAGCAGTCCCTGTAGGGCATAGGTTGTGAGTGGTTAGTAACAAGGCTATGTTCTGCTCCACCCTTAGGAGGCAGGAGAGTAAGTCAAAGAATTTCGTGAAATGTCTTTCATGGCACTGTTGCATGAGGATTGCATCATTTTCATGGAAAGACGTGAAAGTCCTTTCTAACATGTGTTGCTCCGAGACTTCTTCACCGCACAGCTTCAGGCGTGAGATGATATTATGAAGTGCTGAGTTATACTCAACATGGACTTGAAATTCTGAAGTCGGAGGTTTTTCCACTCATAACTAGCACGGGGCAGTATAACATCAATCTAATGTTTATAACATGCCTCCAGTGTCCTCCACAACTCAAGTGGATCCTCTACTGTCAGATATTCACCTTTTAAGGTCCGATTTTTGTGTCTCCTAATGTAGATAATGGCCTTCGCATTATCTATATCAGAGACAGATGACTGCGCCGCTTCGGGGGTCGCAGTTGAAGTAGCCTCGGCCGCTGCTGGGGTCTCAGGCACATTTGTAGGAGCCAGATTCGTACTCATAAGAGCCATTGAGCGCATATGTAACTTCAGGTCCACACGACAGCTCAGATAGTTCTTTACTGCCGCATCCAGTACATCAAAATCAACGCTAGCCAATATTATCATTTATTTATGCAATTAAATACGCATGAATTAATATTTGTGAAAAATAAATTCACGCAAAGTAAATAAACAGTCATGTGGGGATCGGCCAGATACACTTACAAACAAAATGTCCAATAATGTCCGAATACAGTTCATAAAATGAAATACAAAATGAAAATATAAAATACAACTTGGAAACCCATTTTGGATCCCAGAATAATTCAGATTTCATCTTCGTCTTCATTTTGGCTGATCTCCGGTATTTTGGCATTTTTACATTATAACCTCACTACAATTCCTCTCAAAACAGAAAAACAAAGTGAGAAATATAAAAAGGTGTATCTCAAAATGGCCGATCCCAAACCATAAGACTGCTATATTTACAATATTCACGCAGTTTATATATGCTACAGGCAACATAAAAATCAACCACGCAAACACACATGCATAATCAATACATTTATTCAACATCGCAGGCAATTGTATTGGATAAATATATTTAATTTACGTTAAGAAAAGTACTTGGACCACGGAGAAACGTCATTACCCGTTAGGTTAGATAACTAACCTAACGACATAGCGGTCTCATGATCCTTGTAATGATTAAAACGTAAATTAGTAATTAATTTTATCCAATTAAAAAAATAAAGCAATAATTAATGACTTAAACATAAAATTCGTTAAATAAAATTTTAATATGCGCCAAAAAAACTCTAAAAAGAGTTAATCAAACACAATAACATCAGCCTGATATTCCATGTTTTTTCTGGATTATTAAGGGTTTAAATGGGTATTTTATCAATTTAAAATTAAATGGCATGCAGGCCAGCGGGCTGGCTGCTGGCTGCTGGCCCGTTTTCCAAAATACCCAGTTTTTATTTATCAAATTTGGTAATTATTGGGCTTCTGGCCCATCCGGGTAGGCACATGCCTCTTCTCCCCTTTATCTTAGGGTTAGGGCTTTAAGGAGAGAGGATGGGTGGGGAGGGGCAGCCGCCAGAGGCGACGGCCAAGTGGTTCGGACCAGCGTCCAAGGGGTCAAGACCCCCCTAACTGGGGGGAACGAGCGGCCCCACCCGACAGGGGTGACGGGCTGGATCTTCGCGAATTGGGCGGCCCCCTTCGACAGGGGGCGGCGCGCAGGGAGGCACCCCCGACAGGGGGTGGCGCAGAGGAAGTCCCCTCCGACAGGGAGGGGGCGGCGATTCGAAAGGACACCCAAGCGAGCCCCCCCCCCCCGACAGGGGGCGGCGCTCCGACACCGAAAAGAGGCCGGTGCTCAGCGATCCGACGTGAAAGGCGGGGATCCGATGCGAAGGGAAGTGATCCGACGCGAAGGGCGGCTCCCCGACAGGGGACGGCGGATCGGAGGCCCATCAGGGGGGTGGCAGATTGGAGCGCGCAGGCTGGGGACTGAGTTCGCTCCGGGAGGTCGGAGCTCGCTCCAGGAGGCCCCCGACAGGAGGGGCGACGGATCGAAAGCCCCCCCGACGCTCGCTTAGATGAGAACAGAGGCTCTCCGACAGCTAGCAGGTCCCCCTGACAAAGGGGAGCGGCGCTATGCTGACCCCCCGACAGGGGGGCGGCGCTCTCCGACAACTAGCAGGACCCCCGACAAGGGGGGAGCGACGCTCGGCATGCCCCCGACAGGGGGGGCGCTCTCCGACAACAAGCAGCCCCCCCCCCCCCCCCCGACAGGGGGGTGGCGGAATAGAGGGCCGCAGTTAGTCCTTGTGTAACGACTGGTTTTTCATGTATTTGGATTAACTATATTATATATATATATATATATATATATTGGAGGATTTTCTCCTCATGTGTGGTTTTCGTCTCCGTAGTTTTCGTTTTCGTTCGTTTCGTCGTGTTTTCCTAGCTTCTTCCGTTCATCGTCGATTTCAGAGTAAGTCATTCGTGACGGGCTTCATATCGGTCATATCTTATTGTTAGATCAAGCCTAGGAGTCTTAGGAATCGATCCCGGAGCTTCGTGCTCCATTTCGGAACTTTCTGTGCACGTTAGCCGGTACAAGAAGGGGAACCGACCGACTAGATGACGATTTAGTCGGTCGGCAAACGTTCATGGACCGACTAGTGGGCTTTGTTAATTATTCAGGAGTTACTGTTTATCGTTAGTCGGTCTAAGAACATTTGTCGACCGACTAGGTTGTAAACTAGTCGGTCAGTAATCGTTCTTTAACCGACTAGCTCTATGATCATTTTGATACCAAGTTGTAACGACCACTTTTCGTGGTACGTTTTTCGTGCACGTGCTTTTGGCCGTGCACGTGTTTGTTTTAGACTTTGTTTGTTGGTGAACACTTTTGTGTGATATGCCGTTGCGAACGTCTCTGAGAGTATTAAATAGTGGCACTATCTTGGAACGACACTTCTCGAGTCGTTTTTCCACAATTTAAACTTACTCGATGAGACGTGACGATTTTTACTTTTGACGGGAGACGTTTCTATTTTTAGTTTCGTCGTCCGACATCGAATTTGAGATCCGTCTTCTTAGTTAGCTCACATTCGTCATCACGATCACCCCGATATTTATTTTATAATTTTTGGAGTTTATTTGACCACTTTTATATTTTTAACAAGTTTTATATTATTTTTAATAATTAATTTATAAATTATTTTCGGCCAAATAAAATTTATTTGAGTTTTAAACGTTTTAAAGAATTTTTGAGCCAATTTCCAGCTCATTTGGACCAAGTCAAATCCTTGGGTGAGTTGGAGAAGTTGAATTTCAAATTTCAAATTATTTTAATATTCTAATCCTATTAGATTTAGCCCTAGACCAAGTCAACCCATCTATACTATATAAGCAACCCCTAGGAAGACCTATTTTCGCAAGAAATTAGCCCTAGCCTCTTCCAAACTTGAAATTGGACGTTGCGACGATTCGTCGCAACGTTGCGACGTTCAGCAGCCGCACGACCGAGAGAACGGGCTCCGTTCCCCCGCTCCGACCGCTGGCCGCCCCCGCACCAAGCTTGGCCCGCATCGCTGCACAGCCGCTCCGCTCAATTCTTCCGCACCGACCGAAGGGAGCTCTCGGTCAGACCGAGAGCTCAAGCGTCGCTCCGCACCCAGTCGCCCGCCGCTCCTTTGCAATGCTCGCACCCCGCTCCGACCGAGAGGACCAATCGATCTGACCGGCCCGCTCCACCGCTCCGCATCGCAACCCCCGCTCCGCTGCAGCCCAAGCGTCTGACCGAGGCGCCCGACCGGTCTGACCGATAGGAACCCTAGCACCAAGCCTCGCCCCGCAGTCGCTGCACACCGTCGTCGCAGCCCCGCATTCTCAGCGCACGACCGAGGGATTCTCCCGCATTGGAGGGGTACGACCGAGAGTCACTTGTCGCAACCCCGCATCCGTCGCACCGCTTGCCACCGTGGGCCCCCCAAGTTCTCCAGAGTTATTGTGGGTCCCCCAAAGGTCCCTAGGACTACTGTGGGCCCCACCTAGGTGCGTTCTCTTCGACGACTTGCCGCGTACGACGTCGTCGCACGTCGTAGCCCGTCGTCGCACGTGCGAGCTTTGGAATCTGGAATCGTCACCCCGGTTGAAGCTCTGAATTTTCCAGCGAGGAATATATATTGGAATTAGGACTTGGAGCGCGATCTATTATTCCAACCCCCGGTGTCGCTACCCGACGCCGGTGTAGCTTTCGCGTCGTGTTGAGGTAACGCTTTGCACCCCTAGGACCCCCAACCAAATTGCATGCTAACCAAGATTAAGAATCAGTATTTTAAAGTATTTTAAATGTTTTAGCAATCACTAATCAAGATTAATAAAACGGATGTAGGCCGGTGGACTTGTGCACGTAGGAATCGTGACTTTGGACTCGTTGGACGGTGTTTTCTTGACGTGATAGTTGCAGGCAAGTGAAACTTGCCAAATCTTGTTTAGGGCCATGTTTTTAGGCCACTTCCTTGTTCCTAGCGTAAAAGAGACTAGTCAGTGAAATGATAGCTGGCTAGACGCCTACTTGATCTAGTTTGACAACGAAACTATATCCGTCACCTAAATGATCTAGCTTGACAACGAAGCTAGATCCAACCTTTAAACTTGTTGTTCATGCATACTAAACTGTCACGTTTACTTTCCTTACCTGTACGCCTTACTACTTGTCATGTCATGTCATCCATGCATTGAATGTCGCATTGGTAGCACACGCTACAATACTTGTACTTGTACTCCCTTGACTGGCTAGGTGCACCCCTAGACCAGCAAGGTAAAACACTTCCTGGCTCGTGATCCAGAAGCGAGCATTACCGTTCGGGGGTAAGGCCCTGGCTCGACACACGTGGAGGGGTAGGGATAAACGGTCAACTGAGCTTAGGAGAGGTCTGATCCGCCCTCTAGCCAGAAGACGGAATCTCTGTGCACGAGGTGCTTACTTTCCTTGTCTTGTACTTGTCTTGTGAATGATTCATGTAATACTTGTCATCCATGCCATGCCATGCTCGTACTTTACTTTACTTTACTTTACCTGCTGCACTCATACTTTAACTGTCATGTCATTGCATCATGCTAGAACTGCTAGGTTGCTCTTACTTGTACTTTCAGTTTCACTTGCACAAGTCTTCCAGACTTGCTGACATGTGCCCCTTTCTCTTTGGGTGTCACATGTTAGACCCTGAGCCAGAGATAGTTGTAGCGGACGAGGTAGTTGCTGACAATGAGCCTACGTTCGTCGAGGAGTTCGTGGACACCGGAGACCAGTTTTAGAGACTGTTGGCGTTGCTTTTGCTTTAGGTTGCTGTTAGATGTCGGTGCTTGCACCATTACTTTGTTGTTGTACTTTGTACTTTTGTTGGCCATGCTCGGCCTCTTTTAGACTCTTTTCTTTTAGCCTGGTGGCTTTTTCTGTGATGTTGAGATTTATTGCTATGGATATTCTGAGATGTTTCTTTTGTCTCTTTCGTTATTATTATCTTTGTTTCGTTTCGCGTTGCAAGGACCTGCAGTTTTAAAGTGATTGACGCTTATCGGACTTGCAGCTTTGTAGCTTCAAGTCTGAGCGGACCTTCTCACGCTTCGCCTCCACGTTTTTGGGAAGCGGGGCGTGACAGAGTACTATTCATTCCTAGTCGGTCTAAGAACGTTCATCGACCGACTAGATGAGAAACTAGTCGGTCAGTAGTTGTTCTTTGACCAACTAAATCTAAATCCTATTTTTCGTCAGGAGTTACTGTTTACACTTAGTCGGTCTGTGTTGGTCAACCGACCGACTAGTTCCCAAACTAGTCGGTCAGAGGTTGCTCTTTGACCGACTAATCAATGTCGAAACCCTAATTTCTGGGCGGCCGCCGGGTCGTTTTCTATTTAAACCCCACTTCGTTTCTTTTCTTTCTTTCTCTTCTCCTGGCCTCTTTCCTTCCCCCTTGACCTCTGATCTTCCCCAACCTTCCTCTAGCTCTTCCCCTTCATCAAGAGCCTCTCCCCCTCTCCATTTAGGCCGGCCACCACCTCTAGGTCGCCGGAAAACCCCCAAAACACCCAAATCCCATTTTCTCCAGATTTCCCCATCCATTCCAGATCTGAACCGTAGGTCCCCGGATCGTTTCTTCCGTCGCCGTGCTTGCTCGGCATCGTTCTTCCGCTAACGATTCGGTAATAAATCGATCTCTTAATGTTCTCTTAACCCATTTGTGTTTCTGTGAAACCCTAATGAAAATGAATGTTGTTTCGATGATTGTTTCTCCTTAACAGCGACTTTCCCCGTAGATTAGCGCTTACGAGACGAACCTTCGTGATCGTCATCCTCGGTGCTAGGCAAGTGAAACTTGCCACTTAGGGTTTTAGGCCATGTCTTAGGCCATTTGCTTATTGTAGGCGTAAAAGAGACTAGGCGACGAAATGATACTCGCCTAGGCGCAATTTCAGGAACTAGCTTAACAACGAAGCTAGATCCGACATTTATCATGTTGCATAACTACCATGTCATGTTTAATTTCAATTAACGGTACGCGAATTAATTGTCATGTCATTGCATTCTTTAAGTGTTCCCGTGATTGCGTAGCTCCGCTACACCTTGTGAAATGATTGAGGCTAGGCACCTGCTTTTAGCGGGCACAACCCTACGCCAAATTGTGAACCTAATAACAAGCTCTTGTGCGGGGCAACACTGGCTCATTTACTGAGCATCGTGTACATGGACCCTGGCTTGTTTACGTGTGGGATGGGGTAAGGGTTAAGCGGCCATTCAACTGGGAGTATGCCCGATCAGCAACTTCAGTTGTAAGGCGTACACTCTGGGTTCTGGGGTAGTGTTGAGCGGCCAATCAGTGTGAATGTCCAACAGTTCAGCTGTAAGGCGTAAACATCTACAAATAACTTGAAACGTGACTAGTGAAAGGATTGAGATTGTTAGTAGCTTGGCTACTCTTGACATGCCCTGATAATTGTTCTCTTGTACTTATTGTTTCGCCATGTCTTACTTGTGCGCTCATACCATAACTGCCATGTCATGCATACTATAACTGCTAGGTTGTTAGTTTGCCTTCCTTTTCAGTTTCCTTGCCCAAGTCTTTTAGACTTGCTGACATGTGCCCATTTACTCTTTTGGGTGACACATGTTAGATCCTGAGCCTGAGTTCGTTGTTGAGGACGAGGTGTTTACGGACGCCGAGCCCGAGCCTGTGTTTGACGAGGACTTCGTGGACACGGGTGATCAGTCGTAGAGACTGTTTGTGTTGTTGTTTAGACTGTTTAGTTGTCGGTGCATGGCACCAATACTCTGTTTATGTTTGTCTTTGTTTGGCCTTGTTCTGGGCCTTTAGACTCTTTCTTTTAGCCTGGTGGCTTTTCTGGATGTTGAACTTAATTTTTTTAATGTTGGACAAATTCTGAGAATTGAGATTTTATTTCTGTCTCTCCTTGTGTTATTATTGTTGTTCCGTTTGTGGTTACAGGGACCTGCTCATGTTTTATTGACGCTTATCGGGTTTGGGGCTTCACAGCTCCACTCCCATGCGGACCTTTTCACGTCTCGCCTACATTTTAGGGAAGCGGGGCGTGACACCTTGTCCGACGGTTCGAAAATTAGGGGGGCCGGCGGTCCGTCTGTCCCAATTTTTTATTTTTTATTTTTTATTTTTAAACAGTAAATCTGTTTGTGTATATTATGATTGAAAAATGATTTTCTTGCCATATTAATTACTATAGATATCTTAGAAAATAGATTTCACAGATTTAATAACATGCGCATGTTAAAAATATTGATCTAGGGATTTCTAAGAATTTACCTCTAGATCAAAGATCTAGGGAAGATCGATAAAAATAAAGATCCATAGGATGAGTCCCCGATTCCAATGCCCCGTAGAAATCACCGCAAAAAGGATCACTACAACCAAAGATTCCAAGGGATCGAGCTTCAACGCGGAGAAATCGCCGTAACGGATCGCACCAACAAAGATTCCTAAACACTGTGAGGGTGATTTTAGTAGATAAAAAGTGAAGCTCAAGAACGAGAGCTCTCGTGCTGATAACGTGTTGAAAAATGAGAAAGAATGAGTAACCATGGCGTGCCATGGTTCTCTATTATTCATAATAGTAGAATATGAAAGGACATGGGATACCAAAGGTCTCCATTAGTAAGCTTGATGGGGATTAATAGAGGATAAAGATGAGGGGAGGCCAAAGGCCTCCCTCATTCATAGCAATTAGCTCTATTTTAGCAGGTATTTTTGCCCGATACATGCTGATTTTAGACATGATTATTTCAATTTTTAATTTAAGTACTAGTTTTGGCACATTCGTTGTACGATTAAAGTTATCCTAAATTTTTTGAAAAATAATTATTTCATGAAGACCTCAACATTAAGTAGTTGAACCTGAGGAGTAATAATTGATTTCGAATTTGATACGATTGCTATTTAGTTTGATTGAATCCTATTTGTAGAACGTCATTATGATAGGAATTCTTTTTATTGAGAAATTAACCTGGATATTTGATAAGGAGTCATGTAGAAACACTTATTGTTCGAAATAAATTCTAGAACAAGAGGGCCCGATATTTGTAACTAGCCCATTAGTCTGATAAAGGCCCAAAGTGAGGGGGTGCTTCCCTATATAACATGACTCTTCGCTTCCCCGCAAACGGTTGTGGCTTTTCGAGCAAGTTTTCCTCTCCCGTGTCGGCCGCCGTTGGGCACTTCATAAACTCCCAAACTCCCACGACGATTCTGTTTCTTCATCCCCCAATCTCGCCAACAGGTTCTCTCTCTCTCTCTCTCTCTCTCTCTCTCTCTCTGTTAAAAAAAGTATCTATTAAGTTGTAGTTTTAGTAGTTGTCTTTCTTGGCCGGCCTAAATTCATACAACAAATTATGTATTTAACATAAATACAACCCGTTGTTCATCAGTATTTATTTATTCAGATTTTGGTTTAATTTATGCTATATTTGCGTGCAGGCCGACCCGATTAATCGCCCCCATGGCCAATCTCCATCTGCGAGCGCTCCTCCTATTGTTTCTCGCATGGTCCTTTCCTACAACCACTCTAAGCCTCTGGTGGTTTTCATCTTCATCTTCTGATTTTGCAAAGCAGAGTCGAGATGATAAATTATACGGCGGCGGCGGCGGCGGCGGCGGCGCTTTTAAAAGCGCCGAGTTCAGCATGCAGGCGTTCAACCAAGGACCGAAGGCGATCAAAGTAATGGAGGACGCAAAGACGAAGATGTTGGTGGCCAGTACTTGTTGGCACAATGCGTATAGAGCCTTGATGGAGAGCTGTTCGGAGATCATCGCCGACGAAGAGAAGAAGAGGAAGCTGGCCTGGCTGCTCGGAAACTGCTTTCAGACCGACTCGGGCAGGCCCGCGTTCCCCGCTTGCAAGAAGGACGCGGCCATGGTGCATTGTTTGAAGAGACTGGACGACGGCGAGCATAAGGTTTTCCTCGAGTTCTTCCTTGAGACCAACAACATCTGCCACCAGCTACAGTTAAAGCCATCGGCCTCTCATCCTCGATTGGACGCATTCACGATTTAGTGCTAAACATTATTCATCTCTTTTCTTGCACATCTTGCAGGAGTGAATTATTCAGGCATGAGACAGAGAGGGCAGTTAACCACCTGGCGAAATCGGCGCACTCTCAGCTTGAAAAGCTAGACATCATGGGCGAGAAATCAGACCAACTGCTGCAAGATTCGAGCCAGGCCCTTGACCTGGTGTCTTCGGTCCAAGAAAGGACCGAACAAGCGCTCAAAGTATCAGGGGATATCGAGGATCACCTTCGTGATCTGTCACAGAATTCACATGCCATGTTGCAACAATCGAGGGAAATTTCGGCGTCGCAGTTGGAGCTAAAGGAAGCGCAGACCGATATGAATGTTGCGGTCAAGACGGGCATGGGCTTGTTGCAGGAGTCCTACGAGAGCCTAGGCAGAGGGATGGACAGCTTGATGCAAGAAACGGTTGAGATCGAGAAGGGGGTTAAGATTGTGGGCGAGTCTATGGTTTCCAAGATGCAGGAACTTCAGGGCACCGCTAATAGCATCGAGACTGTCGCAAGCTCGTCTTTGGAGAAGCAGCTTAAACTCATCGATGGGCAGAGCGAGGCCCTGGAAGGTCTCGAGTCCCTGAGAAAATTCCAATCCGACGCTCTTAAAGAAAGCCGGTAGGGTCTCCTATTCATAAGAAATCTTCATTGATGCACTTATGGTTGATCTATTTCTTTGAATTTTGGCCAGGGACACACTCGAAAAGTTTTCAGAATACGGGCATAAACAACACGAGGAACTGATTCGAAGACAAGAAGAGATACAAAAGACACATGACCATCTATACCAAACTTCACAGGCTATTTTGGAAGCTCAGGTTCTTTTTTTTTTAATCAACTATTTTTGATTTTTCACATGTACATGCATAAATATATGATCGTGTTTCAATTTTTTTATTGCAGAGAGAGTTTGAATTGAAGCAATCAGATATATTCAGCATGCTCGAAAAGCTTTATGCACTGTACAGAGCCATTTTAGACGAGTCCCGATTCATCAAAGGATTCTTCTTCTACGCTTGTGTTAGCTTCCTCCTCTACATGCTCACGAGCGCAAAACAGACTTACATGATGAGAGCTTACCTCTATTTAGGCAAGTGTACATTGCACATCATATTTCACCGTTGGATCAGCAATTACTAATGTCTGTGATTTTGCTCGGGCAGGTCTTTGTATCACCATGTCGCTCGAGATGACAATCATAAAACTGGGTGTCGGCGATGTAACGAAGAACACATGTCTTGCGAGATTCGCCTTCATGATAGTTTCTTCTTTCCAGATCATATATTCGATCTGTAACTACATGTAAGTTTCCGACATGGCTTCTCTGGACAAAATCGTGTGCGGTTCTTTCATTCTTACTTGGTTGTTGCTTGCAGAGATTATGAAGGAAAGAGCCTTCAATTGCTGCAGACGTTGGTGGAGAAGGTGGCCATGCTAGAGCAAAACTCAGGGAACAAGTCATTGCAGTTGGGTATGGATATTGACGACGACGACGACGACGATGACAGGTTCAGTGACTACTCATGGATTGACGAAGAGTTGCCTGAAGATGTTGATATAAACCAAGATCCTAATTATTTTCCAGAAGAAGTGGGCGAGGATTTTAGCACTGCAACAGTGGTTACCAAAAGCTATCACCTTCGCCCTCGGCATTGCAATCGGCATTGAACTTGCATAGACACTCTTTTCCCTTTTGTATTGAAATTGGGACATTTTTCTCGTTTTGTATTCTTGCTGCCTACGCCCAATGGCCGTCATGCTTTGTAGTTATTAGCGTATTGTTTATCATCTCTACAAAGATATATGAAAATAATTAGTTCAATCAGATTGTCACTACTCTTTTAATTGAACATAAAGATAAGAAAACAGGTAGAGGTAATAATAAATTAAAATTAAAATTTTCAACCAAACAATGGTGAAAGTTCAGTACTTAAGCACGACAAATAAAACACAAAGATAAAGCATGAACACCAAGATGACACAAGAGACTTGGTAACGCAGTTCGGTGCGCACACCTACATCTGCGGGGCCCCGCCCAGAAAATCAGAATACTCCACTAAAATAATCAATGAGTACAATCACTAATTATCGAGATTCTATTAGGAGGAACAACCTCCCCCTCAATACAAACCGTGATGGGTGGTCTCTACCAACCCATGGAGTATTCTCGGCAAGCTCCCCTTGCACAACCGACTAGATCAACCCCCTTGATCCTACGTGCGTAGCCGTCGGCCTCCTCCCGGAGTTCTTCAAAACTTTCGTCAAAAGTCCCCCTTTTCCACAAAGCCGCACGCACTTTCTGATCCTTGCTCCCCCCGGATCACCGAGTAGATAAGGAGGGACGCTCGCTCAAATCCCGTGCAGAATCGGCATCCCACAAATTAAGGAATCACTTCGGGCAAGTGGTTCCACAATATCTTCAACAAGATCTTCCAACCAATATTTGCGGGCGAAAATCTCTCTAACAAATTCAATAACAAATCCGGAGAGATTGCAACTTCCAATTATATCTCCAACCGATCTTCAATTGCAACAATAATTATTCTTCCCAACCGAGCGAGATTCTTTCCAACCGAATCAACAATAATAACGAGAGATAATAGCTTCCAAATATATCTCCAGCTCACCCACAATTAACCGAACCAAGATAGGAAATGATTCTTTCAAATCTTCTGGAAATAGCAACAATAAAAGATCTGCAGCAATCAAACTTTCCAACCAACAAATCTGCGAGATATTCTCTTTCTATTTCAACCCAACATGCCTTCAATTTAGCAACAGATTTAGGAAGGGCTTTCCAAAAATCTCTCAAGCAGATATTCCACAATCAATTCAGAATCCCCGTCATTTTAGGCAGCAAATCGGATCTGAAACCAAAGCAGCGTTTCTGCATACGAACCAGAAATCCAGATCCCGAATGTTGAACATTTTGTTGAACAACATTATGTTCAACAATACAGCTCAATCTGCTCAAAAACACTTCTGATTTCTCAAACAGAACTCTCCATCTATTGTGCCACTAATGCCAACAAATATCAGCGGAATTCAACCCTAACAAATGGAAAACAGGTTTCCTTCTAGTTCTAACTTTCTTTCCTTTTCCTTCAAACCAAACACACCCTATGTGTTTCATGTTCTTTCTTTTATACAATGTGAACAATGAGTATTTGATGAGACAGAATATTTTGTGTATTATGGTTCTTTACAGCAAAGTTTTGCTGCTAAATTAATATTGTAAAACTTGTTTGACTGCTGATTAAGAAATTTTGTACTCCCTAATTATTTCATAAGCATTCCAACTGTGGGTCTGGGGGTGTTGCAATAATCGCTAATCAAATAGATGAAAAACTAGTGCTTTCGGTAGGAACGCTCTTACAAACAATATTAAAGCAAAAAGAATATATGCATCACATGAATAAGCTGATTCAGCAATGGTCCTAATACAATAAACAAGCCATATTCAAACGATTCTACACATTTTTACCCTCTCTTGTAGGTTTTATTGCTTTATGAATCAAGCAAACAATAATTGCATTGCGTTTATTAATGAATATCAGTTGCTAACATCTTACCTTTCACCCAAAATCCAAGCATGTTGCTGTTTGTTATCATGAGATTCATGTTTGATTGACCAACAACTTCAATAACTTCATACCTTCAACAACAACAAAATCCATACTAACAGAAACATGTTTGGTTTAATGACAATACATTTAACAAAGGCAACACCTGAGAAATGGCAAAAGGATGTGCTTGAGCATCAACTTCTGTAACTTCAGAAAATCCATGCTGAGATGAACATGTTAGGTATGATGACACTGCCTTTAACAAAGGCAAAGCACGAGAAGTGTCAAGGAAAAGTTTGTTGGGTTTTGCGTTATGGGAGATAAATAGTCAATGTAAATGCTGTACGGAAATATGCTATGTACGCTAAATAGTCAATGTAAATGCTGTAAGGAAATATGCTATGTACGCTAAACAATTTATCATGAAGCAGATGACTAAAAAATCAAAATTGTTCTACGACTTGCATATTCTACGTAGATCTACTGTAGTACTTGAAACTAATGCTAATTAAAGGTCATACTTTTACACGGATATTCTTACGTGATATCTGCAGATTCAAAACTATTCCGGTAAAGTCCAAATCGTCGCCGCTCTATCATCCATTGTATTATAGATGCCACACGGTGGTGACAACCCCGTAACGATCCACGAGCTTCTCCTGAGCCCGAACTCGACTCTCAATCGTCGTGGCTATGGATTAAGAGGATGTGAAAGACTGTCTTCGTCATTACGCAGCGTTTGCGTCAACTCCATGTCCATGTGACCAAAATAATTCATGCATGGGATGTTCAACTCAAACTTATCATCATGTGCATGATTATGATATCCCTACATGGGTGTGTGAGTGGTTGTCAAGTGAAAAAACACATGCAACACTTGCCTGGCTTAAGGAAAAATCAACCAATGAGAATTCACCATGGTGATTTTTACATCTTAGCACGACCTCTTCCTTTTTTTGGTTTTTAACCACCGATTTTCGGACACCACATTGGGCGCCGACTAATCCGGCTCGAGCCGGGTAGGACCCACAAAGGACAGTCAAAGCTCTCCCTCATCAATTTTTAACACAGCTGCATCCAGTGAAACTCGAACTCGAGACCTCATAAAAGCTAGCACAACCCCACGCCAGTTGTGCTACGCGTTGGTGGGTAACCTCTTCCTTTTAGTCCATTGCGTTAGCATCTCATGGACGAATAGTTTTCTTTATGCAGTATGGTTTTCAGTGAAAATAAAGTTTCGATTATGTCTTCAAATACCCCAAGGCCGCACCCTTGTTGGGGGAGGGGGAGACAGATGGAGGGATATGAGGGAGAGAGGGGGGTTCTACTCGAATCCAAATTGAGCCAACTCAAATTTTCAATTGAGTTATTAGAAGACGGCATGTAGAAGAGTGGATTAGTCAAACCGAATCAAATCCATCACTCTTGATTTGAAACCAAATCAAATCCTAAACTAAGGTGTATTAGTCAAACCAAATCAAATCCATCTATGACTCTTGATTTGAAACCAAATCAAATCCTAAAATAAGGTGTCTTAGTCAAACCAAAACTCCTTGAATATCCTACCACTTAGGAATTCTTGATAGAGTCAAACTCTATTAATTCGGGTCGGTTTTAGATCCAACTCTTGGATTAAATCCGAACTCAAACACTGAACCATAACGCATTGCGCGTGTGGGCCAATTAGTCAACTAGTTCTTATGCACTAGTCGACTAATGTCCAATTAGTCGAGTAGTGCTAAAGAACCAGTCGACTGCTAGCTCTCTGTTTTTCATGCATGTTGGTTAGTTAACTACAGCAGCATCATTAGTCGACTAACCACCGTTTATGGGCTTGGTTTGTAGTTAATACGTTCTTCGTTTGCTTGGATCATTCATAACACTTTTCGAATGTTTCCAATGTGCATTTGCAACTACTTGCAACATGCATTCTCTATCTAATAAGCTGGACCACAACTCTTGTGATCGGTCCCCCACATCACATGTACATGAAGCTCATTCCCTCGTTTCTCGTAAGAGGTCGTCACATGTGTATGACTCTAATAACCAGATTCCAACTAGCACGATCACATCGTGTTCAAGGTGCAGCAGAGGTGCAAGCTACGATTATCGTCACCCTCGGCAAGGAATCATCGCTATTTGGTTAGCATGGAGAATGAAATCTATTTGAACCAAGTCATGGGCCTTACAATGATTGATTCCGTGTTGTCATGTCACTTCGTCATCACTATGTCACTAAGGTGTTTATGGTATGAGTATCTGTCAAACCCCATAACCTCAAGCCTTGAGTGGAACATGATCCCTCAGTTAGAGGTTAGATACAAGTTGTTACATTAACACGTTTATTTGTCTGCCTTCGCCAATGACTTAACTATGGATCGCACTAGACTCTATGCGATGCTGACCTCCCATATCGGAGGAGACGATCACATCTTGCTGGCCACTCGCATCACACGCTTCCGCCTACACCTAGTGAGTACTTATGTATCAGGTGTAATATCGATTTCGGTAAAAGCCAAAGTATAGCATTCCACATGCAAGGTCATCACGCACATCTCAGGTAATACGGACTATGCAGCACATTCTGTCACCTGATAGCTTCTATTGACAGTCAGAGTATGATACCGTGCAGAATCTTCTCAGCGAGTCGTTCTGTGAACTTGTTTCCCAACATGCACATGTGCATTATCAAACGATGTCTCCACACTAAGTGACTATGAGGCCGGTCACTATCATCCGATTGTATAAATTAATGCACACTGGTCTAACCGGAATATCGATGTCCCGTCTCGATATTCCTCCGACCAGTAACAGTTTTGGACATATGATCGACATGCATATTGGCCTCATTATCATGATCTCATTATGATCTCATCAAGGTCTCAATGTTCTTCTCATATATCCTGTGACTTTATCCATGTAATCATGTTGTAGATCTTACACTCTTACAAACTCATTTGTATTACAGATTAATTACAGATTACATAGATAAAGATCAAGGACATATATTCCCCAACAAATCCAAAATTAAATGATTGTTATAAACGGGCTTTTGGTGGGCCTACCCGTTAGTGAGTATCCACCCATTATGTAACTCTACCACTATAAATACAGGGCTATGGATTCCATAGCCACCACGTTTACAACACGTTATGAGCACGCTCGAAGCTGAGCCGAACCCACTGCCGACGGACGAACGCGACGCGAACGGGCTTCCTTCACCGAACATCGCTAGATCCGACGGGTAGGATCTAGAGGTAATCCTGAAATCCTAGATCTAAAATTTCATATGTGCATATGTTGAGATCCAATTTCCTGGATCAATCAATTAAATTTTTATCGTTTTTATTATTAAAAATCAACTTTTTACAATAAAAATGACTTTTTGGAGATTAAAAATGATTTTTTTACTAAAAATAGGATTTTTATCCCCAAAACCCATCAAACCCTAGGGGATCTTTTCGCCGGAATGCGAATCCCCCCCCCCAAAACTCGCGCCGCCGCCGCCGAAACCCCCTTCGGCTTGCGGCAAACCCCCCCCCCCCCCCCCCCCCCCCCCCCCCGCCCGAAGCGGCAGGCGCCCCACCCCGCCGTTGCTAACGGCGAGCGCCCCCCGCCGCCAGCGACGGCGGGCTCGACCCGCCGCCAGCAGCGACGGGCGACCCTGCCGCTGCCAGCGGCGGGCCAAACCCGCCGCCAGCAGCGGCGGGCGACACCCCCCGCCGCCGGCAGTGCCCCCCCCGGGCGGCCGCTCGTATCGGGCCCCCCCGGTGTGCGCTCATGTCCAGAAACCCTAGCCGCCTGAAGCGGCAATCCGCGCGACCAAAAACCCTAACTAGGGTTTCACCCCGAAAATTCACTATTTTCAAACGATTTTTCAGATTTAAATTCGAATTTCCTTCGCTATAATCTGATTACATGTGATTTAATTCAACACTTTTTATTCGGATTATATGATTTTTACACGTTTAAAAATTAGGAAGATCCTGCGACCGCTCTGCCGTTAGTCAGCTAACCTAACGGTGCATGACGTTGCCTAGTGGTCCAATAATTTTTAAACGAAAGATCTTAATTTTCCACTATAAACTGCCTGTGATGATTAAATTACATGCAATGTATAAACTGCCTGTGATGATGCCTGCTGCATTATAACTGCCTGCGACGAATGTTAAATATTTGCTGTGGTTTTGGATCGGCTAGTTATCACCATTTCTTTTTCATGCATTATTTTCTTTTTGAGAGAAAAATGTAGTGAGGATAATTTTTTAATATTACAAGCCCGGCGGACGCCTCAAGAAGATGAAGGGCCATTCCCGAAGAATAGGGGCCCCACGGGGGTTCCCGAGTTGTACTTTCATTTTCTTTTTGGGACTGTATAGACTGTAATTAATTTGGTGATTAGCCGATCCACGCAGCAAATATCCGTGTCTGAAATGCTTAATTATTTATTTCTCTGTGAAAATATCTAATTATTGCCTATCTTTTAACATGCTAGAGTGATAAATGGCCAAAATTGTGAGCGTCGATTTCGACGTTTTGGATGCTTCAGGCAAGAACTACTTAAGCTGGCAGTTGGACATAAAATTCCATCTGCGAGCGCAGGGATTGAGCCACGCCATCGCTGTAGGCGATAAGGTTTCTGATATAGATAAAGCGAAAGCAATTATCTATATCAGACGCCATATCGATCGGACCCTGAAGGCCGAGTACCTCACGGTGGAAAACTCGTATGAGTTATGGACCGCCCTCGAGGATAGATATAAACATCAAAGAGATGGTATACTTCCCAGAGCGCGATATGAATGGGAAAACCTCCGTCTCCAAGACTTTAAGTCTATTGCCGAGTACAACTCAGCACTCTTTAGCATCACCTCACGCCTGAAGTTGTGTGGTGAAAAGGTGACGGAGGGGCGCATGTTAGAGAAGACGTATACATCCTTCCATGAGAAGGATGTCATACTAATGCAACAGTATCGTGAACGCAAGTTCACGAAATACTCAGAGCTTCTCTCATGCCTTCTGATGGCAGAGCAGAATCGTGACCTTCTTCTGGCCACCCATAACTCACGCCCTACCGGCACTGCTCCTGCGCATGAAGCGCATCACAGCTCCTCTCAGAAGAAGAGGAGCAACTTCAAAGGCAAACCCCAGAAGGGCAAAGCGATGAAGAAGCAGGCTAGAGGACCCCCTCCCAGAAGCAACAATAAGGGGAGGAAGAAGAATAATGTGTGAAAAAGAAAGGACGACGGCCAGACATCTACCCCCAGAAAGGACTGGGAAGATAAGTGCCACAGGTGTGGCATGACTGGACACTGGTCCAGGAATTGTCGGACTCCACGCCACCTGCAGGACTTGTACAAAGCGAGCCAGAAGCAAGCTGAGACGAACCTGGTGGTTCAAGAAGACCTGGCACCAATCAGGTTCATCGCTGAGGACTTCTCAAACGATGACCTGCTTGACTGATGACATTATCCATTTTCTATGCATTGTAGCTTTCCTTTTTGAGAAACTATTTATCTGCTTGTTTTTCTTCTCTAGTATGTTGAAGTACTTTTTCAGACATTAAATTGATTATCCGTAGTATATCTTTCTGTGTGTACCTTATACTGCGATACTTTCTTTTATAATAGATGGACTTTAAATGCCTAGTGGACAGTGCCCTTACGCACACGATCCTCCAAGACATCTACTTTTTTCAAAGCATTAATAAATACGATGGCACCGTAAATACAATTTTCGGTCCATCAGGTATCATTGAAGGATCAGGGGAAGCACAATTTATGCTCCCCAACAAAACAAAACTACTCATAAAAGATGCACTTCTCTCCACTAGCTCGCATAGAAACCTGTTAAGCTTTAAAGATATCCGCTTAAACGGATACAACCTTGAAACGGTGAGCAAACAAAGCAGATAATACCTTGATGTAACGTCTCATAAAAACGGTGCTAAAAACACCGTCGAGCGTTTTGAGGGACTCCCGTCGGGTCTCTACCACACAAGGATCAGAGCAATGGAAGCAAACACACTAGAGCACCAGAAGTGCCATAATCAACCAGAATTCAATCTCAGGCACGATAGACTAGGACACACTGAAAGGAATATGATGCGTAGCATCATATCCCAATCCCGTGGAATTGACCCGAAAAGCCTGACGCTACTTCGGAAGGGTGCAAATCCTTGTCCCCCTTATTACAAAGGGAAATTGATTACGAGACCATCCACCCTGAAGGTGGACTCTGAGTCTCCAAGCTTCCTAGAGAGAATACATGGAGACATTTGCGGGCCTATTCACCCCGCAAGTGGACCATTTCGGTACTACATGGTACTGATCGACGCATCTTCAAAATGGTCGTATGTGTGCCTCCTGTCCACCCGCAACGTAGCCTTTGCAAAGCTACTTGCACAAATTATAAAGTTGCAGGCACATTTCCCAGACAACCAGATCAAGAAATTGCGTCTGGACAATGCTGGGAAATTCACATCACAAGTCTTCCTAGACTACTGCTAAGCAACCGGCATAGACATTGAACATCCTGTAGCTCATGTTCACACCCAGAACGGGTTAGCCGAATCTCTTATAAAGAGACTCCAATGGATCGCTCGACCATTGTTGATGCAATGCCAGTTGCCGGTTAGTGCATGGGAACATGTCATATTGCACGCTGCATCGCTGATAAGATTACGACCATCAGGTAGTCAATCTTATTCTCCGATGCAACTTGCATATGGGAACCTGCCCGATATCTCTCACTTGAGGATATTCGGATGTGCTGTCTATGTCCCCATAGCACCATCGCAGAGAACCAAGATGGGTCCTCAACGGTGTCTTGGTATCTATATTGGTTTCGACTCACCATCGATCATTAGATACCTCGAACCCCTTACAGGGGACGCCTTTAAAGCACGTCTAGCAGATTGTGAGTTTGATGAAAGCACTTTTCTGAAACTAGGCATTAACACACAGAAGCCAGAAGCTCCAAAGACCATTACATAGGACACAAAGACTTTATCCCATTTTGATCCGCGTACAAATCAATGTGAAGAAGAGATCCTGAAGATCCTGCAAATTCAAAACACAGTTCACATTTTACCGGACAAATTCACTGACAACCAGAAGATTGTCAGATCACACGTCCCTGCTGCAAATACGCCAGCTAGGATTGACATACCCAAAGATGGATGCAATCCACCTGCAGCAGAAGCGGCCGTACCTCAACAAAAAAGAGGACGACCCCCACGCTCCAAAGATAAGAACCCTTGAAAGAGGAAAAATCCTGGAGCAATAATAACGATACCACCACAGGATGCTGAGCTCAGCCCAGCTACCTCTCCCCTCCTAACAACCCCTGAAGAGGAAAATATAGGAGAAATATCATTAAATTATGTATGTACTGGGGATGTATTGGACAGAAAAGGCACAATCATCGATGATAACTTCTCGCTCATTATTGCCACTCACATCGCTGAATACGACGATGAAACCGATCCACGCTCTCTAGCAGAATGTAAACGCAGAGAGGATTGGCCAAAGTGGAACGAGGCAATAGGAGTAGAGCTGGACTCACTCTCGAAGCGCAAAGTTTTTGGACATGTAGTCCTAACACCAAAGGGTGTTAAACCTGTGGGATATAAATGGGTATTCGTGAGAAAAGGAAACGAGAATAATGAGATCGTGCGTTACAAAGCGCGCCTTGTTGCACAAGTCTTTTCCCAACGACCAGGAATAGACTATGACGATACCTATTCCCCGGTCATGGAAGCGATCACTTTCCGTTTCATTATTGGCCTATCCACACAGAAAGGTTTGGATATGCAGCTCATGGACGTTGTGACTGCATACCTATATGGAAATATAGATAAAGATATCTATATGAAAATCCCAGATGGATACAAACTACCGACAAAAATGACAGAAAGACCTCGGGACGTCTACTCTGTCAAACTCCAGAGATCACTGTATGGTCTAAAACAGTCAGGTAGAATGTGGTACAACAGACTTAGTGAATTCCTAGTGCAACAAGGATTCACAACAAATGAAGTCTGCCCTTGCATCTTTATAAGAGCAACGGGAACAGGATTCGTGATTGTTGCCGTCTACGTAGACGACCTGAACATCATCGGATCTCCTGCAGAGATAGGTGAGATATCCAAAAGTCTCACACAGACTTTTGAGATGAAGGACCTTGGCAAAACGAAGTTCTGCCTAGGCCTACAAATTGAACACTTACGCGGAGGAATCCTATTACACCAATCGACATACACAAAGAAAGTGCTGAAAAACTTTCATATGGACAAATGTCATCCGCTTAGCACACCAATGGTTGTTCGATCATTCGAAGTCGACACAGACCCCTTCAGACCGCTGGAAGAGGGGGAGGAAACACTGGGTCCTGAAGTACCCTACTTAAGCGCAATTAGAGCACTCCTATACCTGGCAAACTGCACGCGTCCCGATATAACGTTCGCAGTTAACTTACTAGCCAGATACAGTTCTGCGCACTCAAAGCGCCACAGGAACGGAGTTAAGCAACTTCTGCGCTACCTCCAAGGGTCTGTGGACTTGGGACTATACTTCAAGAAAGGTGTATCCTCCGACTTGGTCGGTTATGCAGATGCAGGATACAGGTCCGACCCACATACCGCAAAGTCCCAGACCGGTTTTGTGTTCACATACGGTGGGACGGCCATCTCATGGAGATCCGTGAAGCAGACATCGACAGCAACCTCATCCAACCACTCCGAGCTCATTGCGATCCACGAAGCTAGCAGAGAATGCTTTTGGCTTCGATCAGTCATCAACCACATCCTCAAGACCACCGGCCTGAATACGGGAGATCTTGGACCTACCACCATGTATGAAGACAATGTTGCCTGCATCGCTCAACTACGAGGTGGCTACATCAAAGGTGACAGGACGAAGCACATATCCCCCAAGCTCTTCTGGCCGCATGAACAGCAAGTGGACAACCAGATCGACATCCAGCAGATCCAGTCTTGCGACAACCTGGCAGACCTGTTCACTAAAGCTTTACCTTGCAGCACCTTTAGAAAACTTGTACTATGAATTGGGATGAGACAGTTGAGAGATTTACAAGCCTAAAGCATGTACTTATCAGGGGGAGTTAATGTTGTGATGTACTCTTTTTCCTTGGCTACTGGTTTTTCCCTGGCTACTGGTTTTTCTCACTAGGTTTTCCATAGCCAAAGATTTTAACGAGGCAGCCACATCAACTCTGGATCAAGAAGTATCCACCTCTGATGTTATCCATCGATCAGGGGAAGTTACAGAGACTTGTACTCTTTTCCCTTAGCCACTGGTTTTTCCCACAAGGTTTTCCTTGGCAAAGATTTTAACGAGGCAAGTACTCTTAAACTTAAGGATCCAGAAGTATCCATAGACCCATGATCAGATAAGCTCTATGAACCCTAAAGCGTTCATCACGGCTTACAACAATGGATGGATAAGGGGAAGTGTTATAAACGGGCTTTTGGTGGGCTTACCCGTTAGTGGGTATCCACCCATTATGTAACCCTACCACTATAAATACAGGGCTATGGATTCCATAGCCACCACGTTTACAACAATGATTACTTTTCCAAAGGTGAAATAATTATAGGAGATGAATTGGCCATTGGCTTTCACTTCATATTCAGAAGGCAAAGAGCAAATTCTATTGATTAGAAATGAAAGCTAAAGGTTACAATTTGCATATAAATAGGACACCTTGTATTCAATCCTCCAAGAAAAAACCCCTTTCTGGATAAGTCCATGAGGTGGAGAATTATGGTGATGTTTTGGTGGTTGTCCCATTGAGCGTGGTTTTCTTTATAATCCAATTATTCGGTGAATATATTGTACGGTTGAGATCATCAAATGTTACGAAGTTGTAATCCTAGTAATATTTTTGTTCGAAGTCAACTATATCAGACTTTTAGACTTTTCCCTTTCGCGTTGAGGGAGATCTTTACGTAAAAGATATTGTGTTTGCATAGAATTTCTCCCGTTGTATTTATACGTAGAGAATAATGGTTATCATACGTCGTATGAGAGAGGGTCGCATATGTCCTCTCACATAAAGCAACCAAGTATACGTCCACATGATTGTACTCGTTCCTTTTATGTAAGAATACAAATGATGCCCTCTCTTATATAGCATATGATACACATTATTTTCTTACATGTATGTGTGGAAAACTATATACCATGCATCTCTCTCCACCCCACCATGGCACCATCCACGACTAAAAATCTGAACTTTGTCCATGATGGCAATGTCCATGATGACAATAGAAATAGAAAGACACGAAGGACTCTAAAAGAGGTGACTGATTGAGAGAATGAAGAAACATAAAATAGCGAAAGATGCATATGAAATTATAAACCCACGTAATAAAAAGGATGGGGAGTTGCTACGCGCACATATCGGTTTACTCAACGCGAACAATCAGACTCCAATTATTTACAGGCTTGTCATTGAGAATTGTTCATCGTGCACATCCCTTTCGAAATGGTGAAAATACCCCCGATCGTGCGTAGTGCGTAAAACCCCACTGCCGCCACGGTTTTCCTCAGCGTGCGTAATCGCTATCGACCCTATTCAGCGCGCACAACTGCACAACGCGGAAAATGCCGACGATTGTTGTGAAGATGACGACGATTTCTTATGGATTTCAGTATGAGACTCATATATGTACTAGTTATAACATGTGCCAGCAGGCACTGTTCATTTAAGATATTTCCACGTGAAATCTTTGTTCCCCAAAAAATTATTTCCACAGACAAAATTTAAAAGAACAACAAATTAGCGTAAAAATATTTAGTGGCACGGGCGCCTTCGACGCGGAACATCAAATTGGGCGTAGGCGCTTTCGTCACGGAACAACAAATTCGGCGCGGACGTCTATGACGCGAAACAATAAATTAGCGTAGAACAATTGTGCGGACGCCGCTTTTTGAGACACGAACACGACTTAACCACAAATGTGATATGACGTATGTCTCTCGATATTCTCCTTTTTAAGCTTCAATTAATTCTCATTTGGTCTCAATGCTAACTTGATTTTTAAAAATTGACCATTTCTAATTTGTGTAAGCCTCGGCTCAGCTCGAGTCTTTACACATCCACTTAATTAAATGACTTGACTAGATTGGTGGGTGAAGCTTTGGTTTAATTAAATGAAGATTTAATTAATGAATGGATATGTGTTTTCTCCAAAAAGTTCCTCTCAAAATACAAAAGTTTTCCCTTTCAAAATTTTCATAAACTCTCATCTCAACCGTTGATTTCACAGGATTAAATCTCGCCCATTCTTCTATCAACCTATTTGTCCTAGTCAGCTTGTCCTATGCAGCAAGGCAATTCAAAAAAGTCCTCAAGTGTAATATTATGTATATATGTATGTATGTATGTATATGTACATGTGTGTGTGTGTCAGTCTCAGATCTCAGATCTCATATCTTAGATTTCTTATGTATTCAAAAATGAAGACGACAACGCAAGGAACTCTGTCCACCGGCGGGGGCGATCGCCAGTAAGCCCACAGAACGAGGGCAGAGCCAGAGCAAGAGAACCGGAAGCGTAAGGGTTGGATTGGTTGGCCAACCGGTTGTTAAAGCGACGAGTCGGGCCTCCATCGTCGGAGAACCAGCCTCTGAACCGATGGTTAGACTCAACGGCAGACGTCTTGTTGTTCTTGATGATGTCGTCGAGCGACATGTCCAAAGCGTTGGACATATTTAATGAAGGATTGGGGTTTTGATCGGAGAATTAGGGTTAAGGACGCTTGAAGGATTGAGGGAGAAGAGAAAGGGGCTACGGTTCCAATCTGAGGGGACAGATGAGAAAGAGATCGGAGGAGGAGATCGGAGCTCCAGTGTCCTCGTCCTCGTTAGCACCGTCGTCATGGGACTCCTCATCTCGGCGATCGGCTTCGGAGCTGGCCATTGGGAGTGTTTTGCTCAGCGCACACAACCGAGACTATCATCGTCGGCGGTTTAGCTCAAAGCGCACAACTGCTACCGTGCGACGAGGGTGGACGTGGTGTAAATTTTGAATGGCAAATTTGTTGATAGTGATTGTATGCGCTGAGCAAAACGGTATATGCGCGTAGCAATTCCCATAGGAAGTGTTTATATAGGTGTAGTTTGTATTGATTTTGAGGTTGGAAAAATCTGATGTATTATTTCAAGACCAGTGCTTTCGTAGTTTGATTGACATATGATTTTATCTCAACTAACACAAAATTTTAAACAATGAATTTCAAGCTATTATTATCCAGCTCATTGGCAAAGCATGAATTGGGTTGAAACACAACAGTCAAATTCCATAAAAAGGGTCCTACTAAGTGCATGTTTCTTTGGTTGAAAGTTGAATTTGGATTCTTGAGCGGTTGTGGAATCTTCGATTGAGAAACATAACGTTTTTTGTTTCTTTGGGGTTTTTTGTTTCGTTTGGCTTGAAAGTGATGTGTTATAATTTGGAGATGAAAGAGTAACCATGGCTATGAGCCATGGTTCTATATTTATTTATCTCATATAGAATGTGAAGGGGCATGGACACCAAAGGTCCCAATTACTCCAATAAGTGGGGAGTAATGGAGGGATAAAGTGGTGGGGAGGCCAAAAGCCTCCCTCACTCACAACACTCCCCCTTATCCTTCCATTGCTTTTGTCTTAGCGTATAAAGCTAAGGGGGTGGATACTTCTGAATCCTGAGTAATCATGTTTGCCTCGTTAAAACCTTAGCTGTGGAAAACCCAGTGTGAAAAACCAACAGCTTAAGGGAAAAGAGTGCAACACACAAGTTACTCCCCCTCATCCGTACAAGCTTCAGGCTTGTAGGTCTTTCAGCTGTCTCATACCGATTCCTTTTACAAGTTTTAAAAAATACATCTCGGTAAAGATTTAGTGAAAAGATCAGCTAAGTTGTTGCAGGACTGGATCTGTTGAATCTTGACCTCCTCGTTCTTCTGTAGATCGTGCGTCCAGAAGAATTTGGGAGAAATGTGTTTCGTTCTGTCGCCTTTGATGTAGCCCTTTTGGAGTTGTGCTATGCATGCAGTGTTGTCTTCAAACAAGACAGTGGGCTCAAGATCACCAGTCTTCAGGCCAGTGGCATCTAGGATATATTGGACGACAGAGTGAAGCCAAAAACACTCTTTGCTCGCTTCATGGATCGCAATGAGTTCAGCATGGTTGGATGATGTTGCTGTGGTGGTTTGCTTTACCGATCTCCATGAGATAGCAATCCCTCCATATGTAAACACAAAACCAGTTTGTGATTTGTTGTGTGAGGATCAGATTGGTAACCTGCATCAGCATAACCAAGCAACTGGGAGGAGGAACCTCTCTGGTAGTATATTCCCAGATCTATAGAACCCTGGAGGTAGCGTAGAAGATGCTTTACTCCGTTCCAGTGGCGCTTTGTAAGCGCAGTACTATGTCTGGCAAGTAGATTAACTGCGAACGCTATATCGGGACGTGTGTAGTTTGCCAGATATAGGAGTGCTCCAATGGCACTGAGGTAGGGTACTTCAGGACCCAGTAACTCCTCCCCCTATTCCAGCGGCCGGACGGGGTCCTTATGAATATCCAGTGATCTAACGACCATATGAGTACTTATGTAACGACCCGCTCTCGGGGGCCAATTACTTATTTGATATTTGCTCAGGTCCTGCAGTTAACCAGTGAAACCAAAATAGCCATGATGCAGAGATGTACAAAAATACCCAAATAGTGTCCAATTATTACAATCCATACCGTACAAATGTTCCAACAATGATACATGAAAGAAAGAAAGTACACAACTGAAAATAGCTCTGGAAGCTGCAGTCTCATGGTCGAAGTCTGGCGCTATTAACTCTAGAGTATCTGCCTCCATATGAATGTCATCTGCGGTGCCACGGAGATGGAACCGTAGGTAAGTCACAACAATTCTAAATAAAGAAAGAGAGGTACTGTACAAGTATGACAAAGCAGACCAAAGTGAAAGTAAAGTACGGTGCAGTGTCTGTACAAGTGTAGAAAGTAAAGCGTAGGTGTAATAGGCTACTGCTGTAGCTACAAGTACGGCAAGTAAAGCGTGGTGACTGTACTGGTAAGGAAAGTAAAGTGCATGTACTGTAAAGAAAGTAACTGTGCAAGCTACACTAGAACTACGTGACTCAAGTAGGAGAGTATGATATGCAACCATAAAGTTCATCTATTGCCAGGAACCGTTTTGCCGACGCAGGCAGACCTTGTAATTTTGCCGACGCAGGCAGACCTTGTAGTTTTGCCGACACAGGCATGCAAGTAGATGAACCCCCGGTCATAGCTCCCACACTCTCTCTTTAATGAGTTACCCCAAACCCCAGTGATGTGTATCATTACGGGATGTTCCACGAGATGTTCCACCAGATATTCCACAAGTCCATACGATATTCCACATGCTGCTAGTCAGACCAAGTCAACTGGTTGACTTTCTTATAGGAAACCCGAAAGTAGGAAAGAGGATAAAAACAAGTCCAACACAAAAGATTGTTACTTCCGTGCTTTGAGCACGTGGTAGTGTGGTTTAGCACACAATTTACCCAAGTTGGTAGTTGCGTGCTACAACCACCAAAGTTGAAGCAAAGTAATCTTTAGTTGATTACTTTCATTTTAGTTCTCTAGTTCGGTTCAAGTCAAATAGCCGTTCGAGGCTTTAGGAGTGTCAACGGTTTCATATAAGCACAGTAGACTAGTTTTCTAAACTTAGAATCTATCGTGACTTACTAATTTCGAGCTCGTCGTGACAAGACGAGGTTGGAGCTAGAGAAGCTGGTGCACGAGGATTGGTACCTGCAAACACAAGAAACAATTGGTTAAAGCACACACTATTTTCTATTTATTAAACTTGATCGTTTTGATTTTAAAACTGATTAAAACGGTGATGAAAAGCATTCTAAATTTTTATATAGGCTATATATGATAAAAATAGTTTTACTGCAAGAGAAAATATTTTTCTAAAGCTTATAGTAATTTCTAGAATTTTTAAAAGCTCAAAAACAATTTAAAAACTATTTTTCAATTAGTAACGTATTTATTTAAACATTTATTCTGGATGCAATCTACATCAGAAAGTTGCAAATGCGGTGTCAAAACGACCGTCTCGAAGAGTACTTTAACATATATTTTTCTCACATATTAGTTTACGTGAAAATAACAAGTTATGTATTTTTAAATGAAAAAGACGTATTTAATTTTTTGGCTTAAAAATTAATTCTGGAAAAAGTAAGCGTCCGATTGAGATGAAACTAGTGCTATTGGGTCCAGAATATTATTTCTGATTTTTTGGAGCTAGTTTCATATTTTTCTAAGGCCTGTATTTCAAGTTATGAATTTAAAACCATAAAACCCTATTATCTAATTTCGAAAATACGGAAATACGCGTATTTATAAGAGTATATACGTATTAAAAATATTACAATAAACTTTTAAAAATTATAACTTGAAAACTAAGTATCGGATTGAGACGAAACCGGCGCCTACACGTTCGTGACGAAAGCGCAGATCTTCTGGTGGTAATCGTTCATCATTCCGATACCTGTATCAAAAACACTATTCATATATTATTATTTAGTTAATTAAACTAACTGTGTTTCTCGTTTGTCACCTGCGGCAAGTGCACACTGTCCTTTTTCTGTTGCGTTTGCTCCTTTGCGCGTGCTGTGCGGACGCCAAAGGGGAGGAGCGGCCGGGGGCGGGTCGGCACCGGGGAAGGGGGATCGAGGGTGGCGCGCGGCGGGGGCCACCGGCCGGCGGTGGCGATGGCCGGTGTTGGATATGGAAGACGTTTGTACACCCTTGTGGGGGATATACGAGGGAATACGGACCTCGAACGTCGCGTACACGAAGTCGTGTACAAAGGGAATCTGTTCCCTTGCGGAGAGGATCTCTGGATGAGTGGGAAAGTCGCATTATATATGCATAAGTGCATGCGACATATGGCTAATAAAGGGGGAATATCTTAAGCTTATGTTATACCATGCATATGGTACAACTTAAGCTTATAATGTGCCATGTATCATGGTACACCTTAATTAAGTTGTTCCAAAGGAACAACTTACCCTAAAATAACTACCTTGGGGGCTATAAATAAGACCCAAGGGTAAGCCATTTATTACACCTTTTGCATGAAATTCATGCATGCATCTTCATCCTAGCGAAGCTCTGCAGAAATCCTTTCTCTCCCTCTTATCCAAGTTCTTAATCTAAAGTAGAGATTTAGATTGTGGATTAGTAGCCTTACTCCGTTCGTGAGAAGACTCGATCCGTCGTGGCGAATCCGAAGGCGAAGTTCGTAGACTACCGTGCAGCGTACGCAAGCGTAAGTCTACACTTCATATTATCGATCCTAACTCTGTTTTGGATAGGATCCTACATTGGTATCGGAGCCATATGGGTTCGCCCCGGAGAAACTATGAACGAGTCGTTGTCTTTTTCACGGATGGGTATCCTACCATTACGGATATGGTAGGAACGCTTCGTGACGGAGAGAACGCAGCGGTTGTTCTTTTCACGTTAGGGTCTTCTGTCATTACGGATATGGCAGGAACTCTCCGTGACGGGAAGAACCGACCGTTCATATCGTCAAACTCGCTCTCTTCATGGATGCTGAGTCTCCATTCATAGGGAATGGGCGCTCTCTTCATGTGGAGCGCGTAGTTTACGAATTTTTGAAGTGGGTTCATTTTTTTGGCACACGGCCATTGGAGGACAACTACTTCCTCGACGAACGGGTGCTTCACCGGAGAAGAAGGTGGTGGTTATTCCCATCGGGGAAGATGAATTTTTTTGTGCATGTGCACCATGACCAAATGGGTTATGAAGGCCAGGGCAGGGGCCCTGACCCCGGCCAGGGGCCAGGCCGCCCTGGCAGAGGCCAGGGCGGCGCCCTGGCCTCAGGCCAGGGGCCTGGCCGCCCTGGCAGAGGCCAGGGCGGCGCCCTGGCCTCAGGCCAGGGCCTGGCCGCCCTGGCCGGGGCGGGGCCCTGGCCCCCCGGCCAGGGGCCAGGCCGCCCTGGCAGAGGCCAGGGCGGGGCCCTGGCCTCAAGCCAGGGGCCTGGCCGCCCTGGCCGGGGCCAGGGCGGCGCCCTGGCCTCAGGCCAGGGCGGCGCCCTGGCCTCAGGCCAGGGCCTGGCCGCCCTGGCCGGGGCCAGGGCCCTGGCCCCCCGGCCAGGGGCCAGGCCGCCCTGGCAGAGGCCAGGGCGGGGCCCTGGCGTCAGGCCAGGGGCCCTGGCGTCAGGCCAGGGGCCCTGGCGTCAGGCCAGGGGCCTGGCCGCCCTGGCAGAGGCCAGGGCGGCGCCATGGCCTCAGGCTAGGGCCTGGCCGCCCTGGCCGGGGCCAGGGCAGGGGCCCTGGCCCTCCGGCCAGGGGCCTGGCCGCCCTGGCAGAGGCCAGGGCCTGGCCAGCCCCGGCTCTGGCAGAGGCCAGGGTCTGGCCAGCCCTAGCCTCGGCCATGGCCTGGCCGATGGCCGGCCCTGGCCGCTGCCAGGGCCACGGTCGGCCCTGGCAGCGGTCAGGGTCTGGCCGGGGGGGCCGGACTGATCGGCATTGGCCGGCAGTGATTCAGACCAATTCGGCAAAAGGCCTTGGTTGAACATGAACGTGCCAACTAGCCCATACGGGGCCAAACGACAGTCGTCTGCATCAAAATTCTCTCATACGGGGAGAAACGCCTGGATCCATACGGGAGCCAGCGACGATAGTTTGCAGAAAATCCCAAAAGGGGGATCCGACCTAGGCACGGCTACGGCTCACTCCCGACAAATGGTCAGGAAGTGCCGAATGTTTCACTAAGTATCATAAGGGTACTAAGATGAAATATTCAATTTTTTTTGAAAAAATACGTTTTCATACGTTTTGAAAAATAAGTTTTCAAAAACGCTTTTCCGCTGCAAAGTACTATAAGAGTACTAACATTTGATAAAGTGAGGGAGAAATATTGAAAGTTACTCTTGATGGTGATTGGAAACAAAGTGACCTTTCCGATTCTAAAGTAACATCTTTAATATTTTTCGAAAGTAACTTATCAAATTATGAATATCATTCCAAGTGGGAGTTGATTTTAGAACTATCCATATGGGATATTCTATTATCATTTCAAGTGGGAATTATATCTGAAAAATACGTTTTCAAACTCGTTTTCCGCTGCTAGTACTATAAGAGTACTATTGTTTGATAAGTGATGGGGGAATATTGAAGGTTGTTCTAGATGGTGATTGGAATCGAAGAGACCTTTTCGATTCTAGAACAACATCTTCAATATTTTTCGAAAGTAACTTATCAAATATAATATAATTCCAAGTGGGATTTGAATTTTTAGAACTATCCAAATGGGATATTCTATTATCATTTCAAGTGGGAGTTATATTTTAAGAATTTTTATGCAATGTTTTGATCAAACCTTCGGTTTTGTGTCTTTTGCAGCATTTTAAAAGTAAAATGTCTTCCGCTTCAAAGAATATCGTCGCTGAGTTAAACAAAGGTGAAAAACTCAACGGCGATAATTACAAACTTTGGTCCATCAAGATACAATACGTTTTAGAGGAGCAAGAAGTGCTCGAAACTCTAAAGAACGTAATGATTGAACCTGAGTTGGGCACTACGGCCCAACACAGACAAGACAAGGAAGCTTTTGATGCTTGGTCTCGGAAGAACAAGATAGCGCGCATTACGTTATTAAGCAGTATGGCTGATGACATAATGCGCATCTTCCGAGAACATGACCTAGCCATGGACATATGGTCCAAGCTAGAGGAGAAGTTCGGTGGCACATCGGTGTCCAAACTTCGCGCCTTAACTATAAAGTTCGATACATATAAGAAACGTCCAGATCATTCCATGGGGAAACATCTGCGACATATGGTGAACCTTATATCAGAGTTAAAGGACGAAGGTCATGTGCTCACGGATGAGCAACAAATCCAAGCAGTCATACGTTCCCTACCAAATGGGTGGACCAAATGAAGATGCATCTCACTCACAATGAGAGCATCAAGACCTTCAGCGACGTTTCCAAGCACCTCGAATTAGAGGAAGAGCGGCTTGCGGCTGCCAAGCCAAGTGCAGAAGTGCACATGGTTGCTAGTTCCTCACACGGGGGAAAGAAACGTAAAGATCGTTTGAAGTCTTCTAATGAACGTAATAAGCAACCTGAGTCTACCAAGGAACCCAAACATAAGGGTGGGCACAAGAAATGGCACAAGAAGAAAGACTTGAAAAGGATCAAGTGCTTCAAGTACAACAAGCTCGGTCACTATGCTCGTTCGTGTACGAGTGGAAGTGACGAGGTAACTTGTAATACTAGTAACATATGTGTTTCTAGTTCAATATTTCTTGTGGAATCTAATCCATTATGGGATAATTGATTCAGGTGCCACCGACCACATAGCAAAGGACAGACGGTCCTTCGTGGAGTATCACCGGATACCCCAAGGAATGAAGTGGATCAATGTAGGAAACAACACACGTGTTGTAGAGAAAGGCGTTGGGAATTGCAAGCTAGACTTGGACAACGACCACACTCTCCTACTTTATGATGTTCTCTTCATTCCATATATTCAAAGGAATATTAATACTGTGGTCAATTTAATGGGTCTTGGTTATAGTTGGTTCCTTCATGATTGTAATATGGACCTATTTTTGTAATAATTCCTTTATTGGTACTGGGTTTGTTTTTCAAAGGATTTATTGTAATAAGTACAATATATAAATTCCTCATATAATGAAAATTTCCTTGTGACAAATTCTTTGACTAATGAGTCTAATATAATTTGTTGGCACACAAGGTTTGGTCATATTGGACCAAAGCGTATGGATAGACTTGCCAAACGTGGCCTTCTATCAAATGTTTCAAAGGTTGAAATGTCGACCTACGAACATTGCCTTGTGAGGAAATCTTGTCGCAAGCCGTTTGGAACCGGCACAAGGGCCGAGGTTCCATTACAGCTTATCCATTCGGACATATGTGGTCCGATGAATGTCAAGACAAGACGCGGGAGGTCCTATTTTTCATCACTTTTATTGATGATTTCACCCGATTCGGTCATATCTATTTGATATCCCACAAAGTGAAAGCACTAAACCTGCTTTAAAAACTATATGAGTTTAGTGGAGAATCAATTAGATCGCAAGATTAAGGTCATGCGAACCGATAGGGGCGGTGAATATCAGTCAACAAGTTTAAAGGAACTTTGTGATGAAAAAGGCATAGTACATCAGGTAACTATGCCTTATACTCCTCAACAAATTGGTGTTGCAGAAAGGAGGTATAGGACTTTAATGAAAAATGGTCCGTTCAATGATGGAGCAATCTAACTTGCCGATCACCTTTTGGGGTGATGCATTATTGACGGCCGCTTTCATTTTAAACCACGTACCCTCGAAATCAGTTAGCTCCACTCCTTATGAGTTGTGGAACCAAAGGTCTCCTGACTTAAACATTTTGAAACCTTGGGGTTGTGCATTCTACGCACATATTTCCTCCCATAAGTATGGCAAACTTGGGCCAAGGGGAAGGAAACGTATCTCTATACGATACGCAGAAAACTCCAAAGGTTATATTTTTTGTTAGTCAGGAAGACAATGGTGGGCTAATTGAGTTTGAGTCGAGGGATGTCACTTTCTTGGAAAACAAGTTTCCAAGACAGGGCGAGATAAGTCAGGACTTATCTTTATTTGAGATTTATGATCAAGAAGGATTACCTCATTCGAGTGGGAGAATTCTTGGTGAAAACGAAAATACGTTTCAACCTTCACCAATGGATTATACGAATGACGATTATCCTATTCCATACGGGAATAATGATCCAAGTGGGAGCAATTCTAACGACATTCCAAGTGGGAGTGATATTAGAATTGATCTAAATTCGAGTCAACAAGGACTTGAAGAAATCTCAAATACAACGTAGTAGTCGTACAAGGTTGGCTCCTCTAAGATTTGAGGTAAACCTTTATGACTTTACTACAAGATGATGACAAGCCTGCTACTTTCAAACAGGTCGCATCATGCCCTGCGAAAGACAAATGGATGGAAGCGATGAAGGAGGAATTGAAATCCATGCGAGTTAACCAAGTCTGGGACTTAGTTAACTTACCCAGAGGACATAGAGCAATTGGGAACAAATGGGTTCTCAAGATCAAGCATAAGGCTGATGGCTCTATTGACAGATATAAAGCTCGCCTTGTCGCGAAAGGTTTTACGCAACAGGAAGGGATAGACTACGAAGAGACCTTCTCACCTGTTGTGCATTTTACCTTAATTCGCATGATTCTGGCAATGGTAGCTTGCTTATACCTCGAATTACATCAGATGGATGTAAAGGCTGCCTTTCTCAATGGAGAATTGGACGAGGAGATCTATATGGAACAACCAACAGGGTTTGTAAAAGAAGGAAACGAACATAAGGTTTGTAAACTTCGTAAGTCCATATATGGTCTTAAATAATCCTCGAGGCAATGGTATATACGATTTCAAGAAGTTGTCTTATCAAATGGATTTTTCCATGCTTGATGAAGATAACTGAGTATATATCAAGAGGATTAAAAGCAAGTATATTATCATGTCTCTATATGTAGATGACATTTTAATAGCCAGAAATGACAAGGGCTTTGTGATGAGTATCAAGGCTTGGCTTTCATCAGTATTTGAGATGAAAGGCATAGGAAAAGCCGCATATATCCTTGGAGTTAAGATTTCAAGGAATCGTTCGAAGAAACTTCTTTCTCTTTCACATGAGACTTATATAAAGAAGGTTCTAGAACGATTTAATATGCAGGACTCAAGTCCATTGATATTCATATAAGCATATGCGATAATTTATATCTGGAATCGTGTCCAAAGAACCAAAAGGAAAAGGAAATTATGGAAAAAGTTCCATATTCCAGTGCAGTTGATAGTCTTATGTACGCTATGGTGTGTACGAAACCGGACATCTGTTTTGCCGTTGGAAATGGTAAGCTGTTACCAATCCAACCCAGGGCAAGAACACTGGAAAGCGGTTAAGAGGATAATGCAGTATCTTAAAGGAACTGTAGATTTGCAAAAGAATATGATAAAACCAAGAAGGTAGACATAAGGTACATATCTACGCATGAGATGATAGAGGATCAGCTTACGAAAGCGATCCCCAAAAATGTATTTTATAAACACTTATCATCCCAAGGATTGCGTATGAGCTGAGTTGTACCAATGTATATTCCCATGTCTAAGAAAGATCAAATTTAATAAAAGAATAAGTTCTTTTTCAAACATTGCATATGAATTCCTTAAGAAATGTTTGTGTACATTTTTGAAATCTCAGCTGAATTGTGTGTATGTCGGACAGATAAAGGTTGGCTCTCTCACATGAGCAACCGCCTTATCTTATCAGATGGATAAGATAGAGATGAGACTAGTTTAAAGTCAAAATCATTAGACGAATGATTTAGAGTCATGACTTAAACAAGATAGTCGAATGAAAGATCTGCATCATATGGATGCTTACAAAAGATCTGAGATCTGTATCACAAGGATATTTGAAAGAGATCTCGTAGGATTTTTAAATCCTATCTGTCTTTTGCAGGATGAGAGTCCGTGAATATTTCACGAGTAGTAAAGGGACTCAAAAAGATAGGCACTGTGGTGTCTGATCTTTTCATCCGTACAACATCATTAAGACATACTCTCCCTGGGAAAGGAGTGATGTTGTAATACGTGTTCATACCACGTATGCATTTCGACCACTGAGTTAGTAGCAATAGTGTTTGCTATTATGTGAGACTCAAAGGCCATACGGGTCTTAACTCTTACCCTCAAGGACTCCAATTGGTTCCTTTAGATTTGACGAGATGATCGCTATCTTAGCGTGTTACTTATGGTCTATGATAATTCGGCTCGGCGGGGCACGTTAGAAAAGCGAATCAAGTCAAGATCAGAAGGTTCGCAAGAAGAGGAAGATTGATTTCATATTCACATTTGGACTTTAATGATTCAAAGCTGGCCAGCCAATTGTGATCCAGATGGGATTCAATTGTTGAATATAAAGTATAAGAAATGTGAAGAAATAATCTAGGGTAAAGCATGCGTTGAACTACTCAACTTTGCACCTTCGAGGTCGTTGTGTATCTCTAACAAGTGCACAACAACAGACTCTACGCGCATGACGGTCGCACGGTCTATTTCTCGGTATGATAGATGAAAGAACTAAGGGAAAGACGTTCTCTTACAATCCCCTCAAGTGTGAGTGGGAGATGTTGGATATGGAAGACGTTTGTACACCCTTGTGGGGGATATACGAGGGAATACGGACCTCGAACGTCGCGTACACGAAGTCGTGTACAAAGGGAATCTGTTCCCTTGCGGAGAGGATCTCTGGATGAGTGGGAAATTCGCATTATATATGCATAAGTGCATGCGACATATGGCTAATAAAGGGGGAATATCTTAAGCTTATGTTATACCATGCATATGGTACAACTTAAGCTTATAATGTGCCATGTATCATGGTACACCTTAATTAAGTTGTTCCAAAGGAACAACTTACCCTAAAATAACTACCTTGGGGGCTATAAATAAGACCCAAGGGTAAGCCATTTATTACACCTTTTGCATGAAATTCATGCATGCATCTTCATCCTAGCGAAGCTCTGCAGAAATCCTTTCTCTCCCTCTTATCTAAGTTCTTAATCTAAAGTAGAGATTTAGATTGTGGATTAGTAGCCTTACTCCGTTCGTGAGAAGACTCGATCCGTCGTGGCGAATCCGAAGGCGAAGTTCGTAGACTACCGTGCAGCGTACGCAAGCGTAAGTCTACACTTCATATTATCGATCCTAACTCTGTTTTGGACAGGATCCAACAGCCGGAGCGACAAGGGGAGATGAGAGGATCATCCGAGGCTGTTTTTGATGGGTTTGAGATGGAGGAGCTCCGGTGAGCTTGTCGGAGGAGTTGCGTTGTCCACGGCGACGTGAGGAGGCCGAGGGGGAGCTCGGGCTGGCCTTCGCTGGAAGAGATGGGATGTGGTGTGGGGGTGTATGAGATGGAGAGAGGGTTACTGTGAGAGGATTAGAGAGGCGAGAGGGTGTGCCTCTGTGTGTGTTGGGTTGCCTGTGAAATGAGGTGGGAAGGGGAAGGGGTTTAAAACGAAACGTGGAGGGGGATTTCACGGCTAGCTAAGAGATAGAGTGGGTGGGGATGTGGGTAGCTGAGTGTTAGGTTAGGTGGTAACGGGATTAGGTAGGTAATCAGGGTAGGTTAAATAATTAGGGTTAAGTAGGTAATTAAGAATAGGTAAAACCCCATTAGTGAAAGTCATTAGTGTAACAAAATGACGATTTTGTCCCTACTAATAAACGTGTCCGAAAAATTACGAAAACATACCCACGGGATCGTATCGTTGCGAGAATCGTGAATACGAAGACCGTTTCAGGGTTTGAGCTACGGAAATACTAGTTTTAGGCCAAAACATTTAGAAAGCGGGTTTGCGGGTTCTAGGTTGAAATGATGTCAGAAAATTACGAAATTAATGTGAAGAGCCCTAAATGATCATAGGATGCTACTGCAAAAGTTTGAAAACGTTTTGAAGATATTTGAATAGAAAATAAATTCATTAAGTCAAAACGGTAATAACTGAAATCAGATCTTTTAGAGGTATTTGATGAAACCCGATCTCACTAAAACACTCCATAACTAGTCTGACACTTCAAAAATATTTTTATAAGAAATTTTTGAAATCAATTTTGATATAAAACCCTTGACTGCATTTATAAAGAAATTTTGAATTGTTAAAAATACGTTAAGTATGTAAACCGACGTGTTGAAAAATACAGGTCGTTACAACTTAAAAGATGACATTTTTCCATTCTAAACTTGTTTAAAAGTTTTCTTATATAATTTGATTGGTGTAACAGGATTCCACCTCGCAGGTGTTCAATCTGTAAGCAAAGACAATACCTTGTTTTGCCTAGGTCTTTCATTTCGAAGGTATGCTTTAGGCTTTCAGATATCTCATCGATCTCTGCGGGAGATCCTATGAGATTTAAGTCATCAACATAAACCGCAACGATGACAAATCATGTTCCCATTCTTTTGGTAAAGATACACGGGCAGACTTCATTATTTTTGAATCCTTGATGTGCAAGGAAAACACTTAGTCTGTTATACCACATCTTTCCTGGTTGCTTTAGACCATATAATGATCTTTGAAGCCTTACCGAGAAGACGTCCCGAGGTCTCTTTGTCATCTCTGGGGGTAAATTAAACCCATCTGGAAGTCTCATATAGATTTCTCTATCTATATCGCCATATAGATATGCAGTCACAACGTCCATGAGCTGCATTTCTAGGCTTTCCAGAGATGATAGGCTAAGCAAGAATCGAAAAGTGATCGCATCCATGACCGGGGAATATGTATCTTCATAATCAATCCTCAGTCTTTGGGAAAATCCATGTGCTACAAGGTTGCCTTGTAGCGTACGATCACATTTTCTTCATTTCTTTTTCTGATGAAAACCCACTTATATCCCACATGTTTAACACCTACAGGTGTTTGGACTACTGGTCCAAAGACTTTGCGTTTCAAGAGTGAGTCCAGCTCTACTCTTATTGCCTCGTCCCACTTTGGCCAATCATCTCTCCGTTTACATTCCGCTAGAGATCGTGGTTCGACGTCATCGTCGTATTCAGCGACGTGAACGGCAATAGCGAACGCAAAATCGTCGTCGACGACTGTGCTATTTCTGTCCAGTACATCTCCAGTACGTACGTAATTTAATGATGTTTCTCCTTGTCACGCCCCGCTTCCCATTATACTTGGGAGCGAGGACGCGAGCGGGTCCGCATGTGTTTAAAGCAAGAAGGAGGTACTTTTTCTTTTCTTCCTCCTTGGTTTAAGCACATTACGCTTATGTGTGATAACATCCTTGCATATTCTTGCATGAAACTCAAACAACACAGATAAGCATTTTATTACAATCTCAAGTCTCAAAAATGAATACAACAAAAAGGATATAAAAGAGAGAGAGTCATAAAGTCCATACAAGTTTTGAAAGAAACAACAAGTACAAAGATGCTGCAAAGATACGAAGCTTCTCAGCGGGGAAACTCGGCGGCAAGGCACTCCTGGTCAACCTGCTTAGTCTCTAAACATTCTCTTCAGCAAACCTGTCTAATACCTGACGTATATTTCACAAGACAAGGAAATATCGTCAGCGAGGGTCTCTCGGTAAGTTTTAAAATGATAAAAAGAAACTTGACCCTCAGCAAGGTTTTCAAAAACAATTCATGGCAATATGAATGACAAAATAGAATTTACATAATTAAAGCATGTCAGCGTAAGAAACGTAAGAGCACGTCAAGCGTAGTGCACAAGCAGTGACATAACAAGTGTAGTGTGTACACTAATGGCGTGGCAAGTGTAGTGTGTATAGCAGATAGCATAGCAAGTGTAGTGTGTACAGCAAATAGCATGGCAAGTGTAGTGTGTACAACAGATAGCGTGACAATTTCAACGTAATGTAAAGTACGTCTAGGTAGACATGGAGTTCTAAAGAACAGACATGCGGTTTTCATGATTTCATAGCAGTCAGACCGTTTTAACGTGCCAATAAAGTTGTAATGATTATTCTAGTTTAATGCAATGTTTCCTAGCATGCTTAGGGTTCTCGCCCTTAAGACGTGATGAGTAATTCATTCTTCACGAGAGGGTATAATCGCGATTGATACTAGCACACCATATAGATGGTGTTCTTAAAGACATGACCTCTTCATACGCTTAGTGGCCGCTCAACCCTAACCCCACCCAAATATGTGCTGGAACACGAGCCAGCCTAGTCATATTACAAGCACGAAGTTGTCAACTCACATGACATTCACGAAAGTCACGATTTCGCCTCTTGGGCGCACGAACTCACAATTTCACGTTTTCAAGTATTCCATTCCGTCAATAAGTTCTATCAATACGCATTCCATCCATAACCATTCAATTGAAAGTGTACAAGCATGACGTGCAACGTGACATAAGGCAAAACTAGCAATTCTTGATTCAACATTTAAATGTATCGATATTAAAAACTATAAATGTACACTTGCCTGAGACGGTGTTGGGTGTCTAGGTGAACGAGGCGTAAGGCGCGTTTCTGTAAAAATTGGGTTTGCACATCAGATCATTGGTTCTTAACGAATTAATCGTACTAAAGAGTTTTACTAAGAGTTAATTAATGCAGTTCACTGTATATACTAGCATGGTTTATTATGGTAATAGCAACTAATATTTACATATAATGTTAGCTCTTTAGGATGTTAAGAGTATTATATAAATAGCAAGACTAACATTTTAACTTGACCGTACTGTTAAGTATCAACTATTACTGTCTAATACAATCTGGTTACAATGTTACCCTATACTAGCTCATATATGCTTATAAGGCTTTAACTAGTAGCGCATACCACTATATTAGAACCCCGTATAATTTATATACAAGTCTTGTTCATTCATGATGTCTGTCCATGCATTAAAAGCTGCAGCTTATAGGTAATACACATTACTGACATTATAGAGTAGGTTACTGTTCATTTAATAATATTAATAAACTAACTCTGACATAACATTACAATCGTCATCATGTACAGTTAATGGATATAGGTATAATAATTTAAAGAACTCACCAGCCCCAATCAGCCAACTTCCTCTTCTTCTAACTATGCCTCAACTTTCTTTTCTCCTTTCCCTTGCAGAAGAAATCGAGGCATCGAGGGGAGCTTGGTTCTGCGGTTGGAAGGAGGCAATATGCGGCGGATCCGACAGGGCGGCGGCTCCGACTGCAGTCAAAGGAGTCGGTGGCCAGAGGCGAAGTAGCGGCGGGGTTTGAGGAAAGGCGAGGCATGGTCGGGCTTGAGGTGAGAGCGGCACCGGGCGGCGATCTGATCTCTCCTCCAGGCGGCGACGGTGTGAGGAGCTCACCGACGATGGTCGTGGGGGTGAGTTGGTGGCTGAAGATAACGTTGGGAGGTGGTGTCGATGTGGCTTATCGCGGCTGCCGTGAGCGTTACAAGAGGGAGTGAGAGATTGAGGATGTCGGAGCTCGGCTGCTGACAATGGCAGAAGATGGTCGGAGGAGTTGATTAGGTTGCGGTGAAGCCGTGGGAGGTTGCCGGAAGCTAGGAGGCATTGGCAAGGCCTGGGGTGGTTGAAAAGAGAGGGGAAGGCCGACGTTGAGGTGCTGGGAGGTGATGCAGGTTGGCGGGTGGCGGATTCGATGGAAAAGGAGACGGCGGGATTTGCAAGAGGGCAATGTTGCAGGGTCGAACGGAGTAGAGGCTCTGTGCGAGGGGGTCCGGTGGTGGGTGAGGTCGGAGATGGGCGGCAAGGGCCTGGGGCTTCGAACAGAGGCTGCTGCGAGGTGTCGCTGTATGGAGAGGACGAACAGGGGATGGGGTCTCGGAACAGGGGAAAGCAAAGGGGCAGTTCGATGGCGAGGTCCGGAGGGGGGGCGGCTGATCGGTGAGGTGTAGTGAGGTCACCGGTGAGTTTGAAGGCGGAGGGCGGTCGTGCGGGTGTACGGTGGGTGACGAGCTGAACGGAGAGAGGATCTGGGCATTCGAGTTGGGTTGCTCTGCTTGCAACAGGGGATGTGGCAAGGCGGCCGGTGGGATGGTGCGGGTGCTCGGAGAGGGCTTCGCCATGGTTGCGGGGCTCGCCGGAGGTGGGCTATAGTCGTCGAGTGGGATGAAGGTAGCGGTGCGGGTGGTGTTGTCAGGCTTGTCGGAGGAGGAAGATGAAGTTGCCTCATGGGTCGAGGGCGGAGATCGGAGAGGAAGTCTGGGGAAGAGAGCGGTGGCTGCAGACTTAGGGAGCTCCGGGTTCGATGGCGGGAGGCTTGTGGCGTGGTCACCGGAGGGTCGAGGAAGGAAGGAAGACAGCGCTGTGGACGGCTGGGAGACAGGGCAACGATGTTTTCTTTGGAGAAGAGAGGAGAAGAAATAGAGGGGGAGGTCACTTTGCATGGATTGCCTTTGTGGAAGCAGGGGTTGTGGTCGGGGTTTGGTGGCGGTGACGAGGTCACGCATGGGCTCAGTGGCTTAGGGTTACGGCGAGTGTAGTTTTTAAAGGAGGAGAAATGAGCGGAAGAAGGGAACGGGAGACGTGCACCCGCATGGAGCGACGTGGGTGAGGGTGCTGTGGTTGTTGCAAGTGAATAGGGGAGAGGAAGCACGTGGGTTGGGGAAAAATAATCAGTTATGATATTGATTAATTAAAGTTTTTGTTTGTAAGACTTAAATCCCTAAAAGATTGGAAACAGTTGTTGAATAATTCAACGTTTTGATAAACGTGTTTAGTTAAGAGGATAGTTTAGTTATAAAAATAATAAAATTATTATTAACCAGATTTTGTTTAGACGAGATTTAATTTATTATTATTAAGGGAATGAATTAATTAGGTTATTAAAACCGTTAAGATAATAAGAGACTATGATAATTGTTAAGATTTAATTTAGAGTAATTAATAGTTAGGGAAACTTATGAGATCTTGGTCGAGATATTTGACCGGTTTGGTTAAGATTTAGACATGTTTCGAATGATCCGTCAAGATATTTGAATTAAGATTTGGTTAACGAAATTGATCGGGATAAATAAATCCAGTTTCATAACATTGAGTAATATTTATTCGGTCAAGCTATCCTGATCAGGAAGATCAACTCGGTTAAGATTTGATTCGGAGGATCGGACTAATCAGGAATTGGTTAGGAGAGGTCGATTTGACACGGGATTTATTACGATCACGATCTGATTTAGAAAATTGATGTAGTTTAGATTCACTGTGATTGGGATGATCTGACAAGGTGTTTAGATCAGGATCAGATCGATTCGGTCAAGGTTTGGTCAAGATGTGATTTGATTAATACCATTTAGCCCATGCATCCAACGTCAACCATAGGTTAGAGTAGATAATAACGCGATCGTTAAATCGCGTGCTCAAGCTACGGATAATAATAACAACCATAATAATAATAATAAAATCATTAATTACTATATTAAATCACTATATTAATTAAATACATATGGAAGTACGTATATACAGAAGCAAGCCGTTACACTCCTATTGTTTCCTCTGCAGGGGAAATAAGGAGAGGAGAGGTCGCTGGTCTGAGCTCAGCATTCTGTGGATGGATCATCTTATTATCACCAGGAATCTTCCTTTTTCGAGGAACTTTATCTTTTGAATCTGGCGGGTGTCCTCTTTTCAATTGAGGTACATCCAATTCTGCTGCCGGTGGATTGCATCCATCTTTGGGGATGTCAAACCTAGCTGACGTGTTGGCAGCAGGGACGTGTGAACGAACAATCTTCTGATTGTTCGTAAATTTATCCGGTAGAAGGTGTACTGTGTTCTGAATGTGAAGGATCTTCAGGATCTCATCTTCACACAGATTAGTATGCGGATCATAAAGAGACAAAGACTTATTGTCCCAAGAAATGGTCTCGGAAGCGTCAGGCTTCTTAGATTGTATGCCCAGTTTGGAAAGGTTTTCTCATCGAATTCACAGTCATCAAGACGTGCCTTAAATGCATTCCCCGTAAGAGGTTCCAGATATCTAATAATAGAGGGCGAATCAAACCCAATATAGATACCAAGACGACGTTGAGGACCCATTTTGGTCCTCTGAGGTGGTGTTATTGGGACATATACCGCACAACCAAACACTCTCAAATGAGAGATATCTGGGGGTGCACCATATGCTAGTTGCATCGGGGATAATATATGGCCACCTGAGGGCCTTATCCTAATCAGCGATGCGGCATGCAATATAGCATGCCCCCAAGCATCCACAGGCAACTGGGATTGCATGAGCAATGGACGCACAATCCATTGTAGTCTCTTTATAAGAGACTCTGCTAATCCATTCTGGGTATGAACATGAGCTACATGATGTTAAACTTCAATACCCGTTGCCCGGCAATAGTCTTCAAAGACTTGCGAAGTAAATTTGCCCGCATTATCAAGACATAATTTCTTGATATGATTATCGGGGAAATGAGCCCGCAACCTAATTATTTGTGCCAATAGCCTTGGGAAAGCTAGGTTGCGAGTGGACAATGGCACACATAAGACCATTTTGTGGATGCATCAATCAGTACCATAAAGTACCGAAATGGGCCAATTGCGGGGTGAATAGGCCCGCAAATGTCACCATGAATTCTCTCTAGGAAGCCAGGAGACTCTAATCCCACTTTTAGGAGGGAGGGTCTCGTTATTAGTTTTCCCTGAAAACAATGGGACAAGGAAATTCACCCTTTTGAAGAATCCGCATGTTCTTCAAATTATGTCCACGTGATTCAGAGATAATGCGTCGCATCATAGCTGATTCAGGGTGACCAAATCTATTGTGCCAGAGTTGAAACTTTGGCAATGAAAGGCACTTCTGGTGCTCAGTCATATTGGCTTCTATTGGTTGAATATACGTGTGGTAGAGACCCGAGGGAGTCCCTTAAATCGTTCGTGGATGGACTTCTGGCCATCTTCTTGACGAGTCACATACATATATTCAATGTTTTCTTCATCTCTAGTTTCTAAGTGATATCCATTAAAACGAACATCTTTGAAACTTACGAGATTTCTATTAGATTTTGGAGAGAATAATGCATTTTGTATTTTAAGTCTTGTGTTATTTGGGAGCAATATGATTGCTTCCCTAGATCCTTTGATTATGTTGGACAGTCCTGAAATCATAATAACAAGATCGTCATATTTGTTTAAGCTATTAAAATAGCATGGATCTCGAAGGATAGTGTGCGTTGAGGCACTGTCCACTAGGCACTCATACTTCATCAATATAAAATGAAAGTTTATTTAAGTAAATGAAAATCTGACATTAAAATAAAAGTACTTTCAAATCAAACTACAGATGAAGCTACAGAAATTTAAATGCATAGATATAAGGTAGGGCTCAATTGAGCAGGTCGTCATTTTTGAAATCTTTTTCAGTGAACTTGGTGAGCGGTTAGACAGCCGCCAAGTTTGTTTCAGGCTGAGACTTCTGGCTTGCCTGATACAGTTCCTGGACCAATGTCCAGTCATGCCACATTTATGGCATTTATCCTCCCAGTTCTTCTTAGGAATTGACACTGGATCAATGTTCTTACGCTTCCATGTGAAGTTTCTCTTTCATTTGTTGTTGTTGTTGGTCTGGGGTGGTGCTCCTCTTGCTGGCTTCATTACAGCTTTCCCTTTGTTTTTTCTAGCCTTCTTTTTGTTTTTCCACTTCTGGGGAGAAACATGGTGGGCTTCAGGGATAGGGGCAGTACCAGCAGGGCGCAAATTATGAGTGGCAAGCAGTAAATCTCTATTCTGCTCTGCCCTAAGAAGGCAAGAGATCAGATCAGAGAATTTTGTGAAGTTGCGTTTACGATACTGTTGCATGAGGATTGTGTCTTTCTCGTGAAACGAGGTAAATGTCTTTTCCAACATGCGATGCTCAGTCACTTTTTCACCGCACAACTTCAGGCGTGAGGTGATATTATGTAGTGCAGAGTTATACTCAGCAACGAACTTATAGTCTCGAAGTCTGAGGTTTTCCCACTCATAACTTGCACGTGGTAATATTACATCAATTTGATGTTTATAACGTGCCTCCAGTGCTTGCCACAACTCCAAAGGGTCTTCTACCGTTAAATATTCGGCCTTTAAGGCCCGATCTATGTGTCTCCTGATATAGATAATGGCTTTCACCTTATCTATGTCGAAGACAACTGTTGGAGAACTGCTAGATGGCTGTGCCACTTTAGGGTCACTGCTAGCAGGTGTCTCGGCCACTGCAAGGGCCAGAATCGAGTGGCGAAGTGCCATCGAACGCAAGTGGAACTTTAGGTCCACTCGCCAGCTAAGATAATTCTTTCCCGCTGCATCAAGAACTTCGAAATCGACGCTTGCCAATTTTGCCATTTTAAACTATGCAATTTAAATAAGCATGTATTAATAATTAAACATCATGCTTAAAAGAAAATAAATAAGAAAAAATGCGGGGATCGGCCAGATACCCAAAACATAAAAAGTCCAAAATCCATATTACAGTCCATAAAGCAGATAAAGAAAAATACAATTTGAAAACTCTATTGGGTCCCAGCTTTATGCAATCTTCTCCTTCATCTTCATATGTAGTAACACCGGTCTTTGGCATTATACATAAATTCCTCACTACAAATTTCTCTCAGAAATGAAAAAGAAATTACAAAGATAAGGAATATAATAAAAAGGTATCAAAAATTGGCCGATCCCAAAACTCGGATTTTGACTTATTTAAACATCCACGCGGTTATAAATGCAACAGGCAAATAATAATAGCGCAGTATCACAGACATTATAAAAATCATCAAGCCCAAATATTGGATAAAACAATTTTATTTAAGTTGATTAGTTGGACCACGGGGAAACGTCATTCATCTTTAGGTTAGTTAACTAAAGACAGAGCGGTCTCAGGATCCGTTTAACAAATTTAACTTAAGTTAATTTTTTATCCAATGCTAAAGAGTTAATAATTGAAAAGAAGCAGATAAAATAACATAATCCGCAAGTCCTAAATATCAGGGTATTAAATCAATTTAAATCTGGCCTTGCTAGAAAGTCGCAAGTGGGCAAGATGCGGGCTGCATGCCCGATAGCAAAATAATACTCATATTAATTTTTTAATGTTATTAACTGGGCTTCTAGCCCAAATAAACATACAAAATAAATTATTATTCTGATTTGGGCTGCATGACCATAAGCAAAATAATACTCATTTTAATTGTCAATGTTATGAACTGGGCTTCAGGCCCAATAAACATCCCAAATAATATATAATGTAGTTTTGGGCTGCAGGCCCATGTGCTGTAATATTCAAAATTAAATTTAACTCAAGCCATAAAAACAAAATTTAGGGTACTGGTTAAAACCCCCCACAACCTCTCATCTTACAGATCGCGTCCCCCCTCTCCCCTTGTCTACGTAAAACAGCCAGCACGGCTTGCGCAATGGAGGATCCACCATCTGAGGGGAGGGGCGGCGGCACAGAGAGGCGTCGCACAGTTAACCCCCGGCAAGGGGCGAGACAGAGCCCCCCCCCCCCCCCCCCGTCGGGGGGGTGTCATAGCGACAGAGCCCCCCCCCCCCCCCCCCCGACGGTGGGGGGGATCGACAGTGCCCCCCCATTCGGGGGGGCGTCACGGCGACAGAGCCCCCCTACGGGGGGACGACAATGGCCCCCCCCCCCGACGGTTGGGGGGATCGACAGTGGCCCCCCCATTCAGGGGGGCAGCAGAGGGCCCCCTCCGTCCGAGGGGGGAGATGAACGAGTTGGGTTTTTTTTTGCTTTTTAGTGAGTATTAATTAGAATATAGCTGATTTAAACAAGCCCAAAGAAAGGCTATGTAAAATCATAGCAAAATATTTGTTTGTAATTATCTACGGGATCGATAAGTTTTACCTCTAGATCAAAGATCTAGGGACGATCGCAATAAAAAAATCCGTAGATCGAAATCCCCGCTCCCGATTCGCCGCAACGGTTCACCGCAAGCCGGATCGCCGCAACAATAGATGTAAGGACCCTGTCTATGGGGAAAACACTAGAAGGGGGGTTGAATAGTGTTTATGCAAATTTAAAAGGAATTTACGCCAAATAAAATGCAATCCAACAAATAGTTCGGAATAGAAAAACAACCCAAAGAGAAACACAAGCAAACGCAGATATGTTTCAAGGGTTCGGATTACCCAAGTCAACTCCCGACTTGTTCCCGGTAATCCTACGTCCCTACCACCCGGATACCACTGGATACTCAAGTTAGAACCCTAACTTGAGGTTTCCTTAAAACCCACTTGTAGCAACCCTACAAGTGCAATCGAATACAATCGAAGTTCTTGACTCCCACAACCAGGGAGCAAGCAAAAACCACTCTCCCAACCGAGAGCACAATTCAAATAAAGAAGTTATGAAATCTGAAAGCAACGCTTACAATCACCTATGCCTTGAAGTAGAACTTGAAGGAGAAGTGTGATGTATGTTGAAGAACTCTTTTAGAAGAGAGGAGAAAGACCTTTCTCTTGACTGCACCAATTGCCTAGAAGATCAATCTTTGGTTCTAGGTTGGACAGCAAGAGAACAAGATTTAGAAATACTTAGGGCTTTGGATTTGAAAGCTTTGATCTTTGGAAATGAAAGCTTGAAGGATTTTGCAATGAATGAGTAACCTTCCAATGAAACAGTAGAAGCTCTATTTATAGCTTTCTCAAATCCACAAAACAGTTTAGGCAAAACCCAATCGAAATCCGTGAGAAAAATCTCAACGGATATAATCTGAACTCGCGACAGTCGACTGTTGAACAAACCACAGTCGACTGTTGCACAGTCAGCAAGGGTAGGCGAGAAATCATAACGGTAACTTACCACATGGACAGTCAACCGATGAAGCAAAGACAGTCATCTGTTAAACCAACCGGTGACTGTAATTTCTTCGAGAGGCGACTGACCGAGAGAAGAGTAAGTTAGACAAATACTGGAAATCTCACAAGATACAGGACAGACGACTTATTCAAGTAATACAGTCGACTGTTAATCAGAACAGGCGACTGTAAAACCTTAAACAGACGACTGTCAAAATCAAGACAAATTTCCAGAGTGCCGAGTCAAAGAAATGATTTACAGACAGTCGACTGTTGCAGCATAGACAATCGACTGATCTAATAGACAGTCAACTGTATATACAGCATAAGTCGACTGTCCGTAGAAATCAAATCAAAACAGAGTTTGGGCAAGGAGAGACATGCGACTGATTTACAATACACAGTCGACTGTCACTAGGACAGGCGCCTGTGAATCGATTAACAGTAGCCTGTGCGAAATAATCAGAGTAGGCCCAAAAACTACATTGTAATAGTCTGTGCATAACAGGCGACTGTAGAACAAAACACAGTCGACTGTTTTTTAGACAGGCGACTGTAAACTGTTAAGCAGTCGGCTGTTATGAACAAACAAAGCACAAACAAAAGGGAATTGAATTGGGATCAAAGGACAACGGTCTAGAGATGTCCTAGGACAGAGAGTAGATGTGTGTGAGTGCACCATCAAAGTTCTACTTCTAAGCTACATACTAGAAGAGATAAAAGAAAAATTACATTGACGAATAATCTCTTCTTTCCATCGTATGAGCTTGAAGTCTTTACGGAGCTTCAATCATCAATCTACGATCATCCAATTCATATCATTTGCCTTCAATTACGTTTGTGAGTCATCCATTGCTAGTTGCTCTTCATAATAAGCTTAGGCAATGGATTAACTGTAAAATAGGGGATTAGTCACAAGTATTTATATTTGCTCATCATTAACACCAAGTAGGGAGAAGTCCAATACTCAACATTCTCCCCCTTTTGATGATGACAAACAAACATAAACAAAAAGATAAATAATTGTGTGTAATGAAAACTTACTCCCCCTACATAGATGCCAATCAAGTTAGTCAACAAATATTAGAGCATCTACATAACAATTGAAGCAAATGAGTGAGATAGGAATGAATTCAATTCAAGAAATCTAGGAAATAAAATCCCTATTCATTGTAATTTTACTCCCCCTGAATCTAAGGCAACGAAAATCTTAGATTCAAGCGTTAGAACATACTTAGCAACTTAGCACATCTATTATGAATCTTGTATGTTTATTTCTCTCCCCCTATGGCATTATCCAAAAAGGTGGGAGCAAATAACAACAACAATAATAGTGCTAAATTACAAACTAACAACAATCAAGGAGTATAAAGATATATCGAATCAAAAACTCATAAAATCTCATCATATACACATGTGAGTAATGGAATTGAAATCCAATATCAACATTTTAGATATTCGAAATGGAAATAATTTTCACAAATTCATCACATCAACGAAAGAGCATGAATTAACCAATATCAAATCCATATATTGTCTCAAAAGCACATCAAGGAGAGTGAAGCATACATGAAGACAACATATCAAATTCATCACACAGATAAGATATACAATATAGCATAGTGTGACACAAGAGATGGTGCAACATCATATATATATATATATATATATATATATATATATATATAATATTTATACATATAGTCTGAATACATCAACCGATGGTCATCTACATGGCCATCCCAAAAAGACACATCATGTTGAACAAAAAAATACATCATCATGACGACATCAAAGTGTATCACCATACATATATAAAAGTGTCGCAAACAGCATCATCCATCATACAAATACAGAACATATATCATCACTCAAAATATCATCACTCAAACATCTATCTAAGAGTGAGCGTCTCCAGGGGCTGCAGACGAGGAAGCAGGCTCTGTAGCAGCAGGAGTATCCTCTGGAGGAGGGTCAGAAGGAGCAACAGAAGTAGCAGCAGCAACATCCTGTGAAGAAGCAACACCAGGAGGCTCAACGACACCAGTAGGCTGGGGAGGCACATGAAGCTGGGGAACAAACTGTCTCAGATCCTCAGGGAATGGAATTCCCTGATGGAGGAAAGAGAGAGATAGCAATCTGTAGATACCAGAGACCATCGCCAAAAGAGTATCCTGAGATGGTGGAGTAGATGAAGAAGGCAAATCAGCTGGAGGCACAATGGATGAGGATGGAGCAGAAGTAGACTTCCTCTTCTTCGAGGCAGTCTGCAGAGCCGAAGAAGATTTCGACTTTGCAGAAGCGTCGAGGAGAGGACCAAACGGCATGGGCTCGTAACGAGTCAAGTCAATACGAAAGTGACGGAAGACACGAGACAAAAGACCACCGTAAGGAATGTGAGACGAGGAGGACGTGAACTCAACCTTGTCCATCCTATCAAGGAGGACACCGGCCCAGTTCACGGGCATGCCAGAGAAAATAGCATACATACACTTTAGTATATACTGAGACGGCTGGTCAGACGATCCATATCTTGGCATGATGTTGGACTTCACCACTAGGTGAACAGCCCAACCTCGTGCAGAGAACATAGATGATCTGACACCCGAATCAAGAGCTAAAGGTACCTCTCGAAACATATCCCGGAGAACAGACTGGTCAAGATCGTCAATCTCAGAGATGCAGATATCAGTGGGAAGGGAACCGACAGAAGGAATCCTAAGAATAGTCCCTAGGAGAGAGGGAGTGATCTGAATGTGGGTTCCCTGAACGACAGTATCGAGGATCCCTGTAGACGAATACTCACCGCGAACGTAATTCACATAGAAGAGCTTTACCAGAAATGGATAGGCTCTGGGGGACTCGCTCTGAGAGAAGCGAAAAAGATCGACCAAGTGAGTAGCGGAAAGAATGTCAGATAGTCTCTCAGCAGTGAAGGCGGGGAAAGCAATGTACCGCTCCCTAAGTAGGTTGATCCCTAGGAGAGAGTGAAACTTTGCCAGACAAAGATCGTCTCGGTAAACGGGAACCGGGGGATCAGAGGGGGGTACGGCAGGAGTCTCTTCAGACGAACTGGATACAGAAGGAGACACATGAGGGTTCTCAGCAACAGGCTCACTGATGTGAACACCAGTAGGCTTGCGCTGACGATGAATCAAGAGCTGAGCATTGCTAGAAGAAGCAGAAGGAGAGTAACCCGGCGAAGATGAATGCACGGGTGACTGGGCATGCTTGCTTCGTGCTTTATAGGGTTTATTTCTCTTAGCAATGAGTTTCTTGGGTGCCCTAGAATGTTTCGGAGCATCGATCTTCTCTTTTCCCTTAGTTTTAGGAGCCATGGAGACAAGAGAAGGAGAAACTTAAAGCGAAGAAAACGAAACGACAAAGAGCAAGTGAAAGAAGCAAACCAAGTGGAAGCAATGACGATCGCGGAAAAGGAGATCGATTACAACGTCAGAACACGAGTGACGACGACAAATAGGAGCAGTTCGACAGTTATGGAAACGAGATCGACCGTTTTCGGAGAGGAAAACGAGCTGGAAGTTGAACAGTCGAAGCGGATGAGAGAGAGTCGACGTGGGGAAGTGGTCGCGTAGACTGAATATAAAATTGGGGAAATCAATCTGAGCCGTTGGATCAAGGAATCGACGGCTCGGATCAAATCACATGAACCAACACAGCAAGAGACAGTCGACTGATAAACAAAAGTCAGTCGACTGGATGAAGTGATAAAATTAAAAGCTCAGAAAGATGGGCAGTCGACTGGCAAGTAATATGCAGTCGCCTGTCCATTGGACAGTCGACTGATATATACTCAACAGTCGGCTGGCCGAGAATTAATACAGTTCAGAAAAAGAACAGAGAGCACTATAAGAATTCGACAGAGAGTACAGTCGCCTGATAACTAAAATGCAGTCGCCTGTTAAGCTAACAGTCGACTGTAAAACAGTCATCAGTCGGTTGTGCGAAAGATATCAATTCTCAGACTGAGGAGATAGAGTAGGGCAGTCGACTGTCGAATGAAAGACAGTCGTCTGTCCTGGTCCAAAAGAGCACAGTGAGATAGAATTCCAGAGAATAAGAACACTCACCCTAGGACCTATACTCTAATCACAAATACATCGTAAAATCGTTATGAAAACAATAAATCCATTGAAACACAAATTACTCCAATCAATTTCAAAAACTCATGAAATCAAATAAGTCACAATTGCCTTTCTTAATCTCATAAAACAATAAAGCACATGAAGAAAGACAATCAAAAAGATATGAGCTCAATAAGGAGTTATAGCATGAAAATTGAGCTTCTAGATTTCAGATTCACCCATAATTCCCAATTCTCCACGCAACCTCACAAATGAATATTCTTTAAGAGGTTTAGTGAAGATATCGGCAATTTGTTTTTGGGTTTCAATGTACTCCAAGATGATGTCCTTCTTAGCTACATGATCATTTATAAAATGGTGTCTCACGTCTATGTGTTTGGTACGGGAGTGGTGTACCGGATTCTTGGAAAGACAAATAGCACTTTGATTATCAACGATGATAGGGCAAGTATCACAATTGACACCATAGTCGCTAAGAGTGTGTCTCATCCAAAGAACTTGTGCACATGCAAGACCTGCGACAATATATTCCGCTTCAGTCGTGGATAGTGACATCGAATTCTGTTTCTTAGAAAACCAAGAAACTAAGGAATTTCCTAAGAATGGCATGTGCCACTAGTACTTTTCCTGTCAGACTTGCATCCGGCAAAGTCGGCATCACTGTATAAGATTAACTCATATGTGCTAGACTTAGGGTAAAGTAACCCATAATCTAGGGATTGATTGAGATAACGAAATATTCGTTTAACCGCAATCAAGTGTGTGTAACAACTGCTTTTCATGTATCTGGATTTAATATAATATAATATATATTTCGGTGGATTTTCTCCTCATGTGTGGTTTTCGTCTCCGTAGCTTTCATTTTCGATCGATTCGTTGTATTTTCTCGTGTCTTCCTTAGGATCGTCGATTTCGAAGTATGTCACTCGTGACGGGCTTCATAACGGTCATATCTAACTATTAGATCAAGCCTATGAGTCTTAGAAATCGATCCCGGGGCCCCGCGCTCCGTATCGGAACTTTTGGTGCTCATTAGCCGGTATAAGAAGGGGCACCGACCGACTAGATGACGATCCAGTCGGTCGGCAATCCTTCTTGGACCGACTAGTTAGCTTTCTAAATTTCTCAAGAGTTACTGTTTATCGTTAGTCGGTCTAAGAACGTTGGTTGACCGACTAGGTTGCAAACTAGTCGGTCAGCAATGCTTCTTGAACCGACTAACTCATCATCTAAATTTTAGTTGAGTTACTGTTTACTCTTAGTCGGTCTAAGAACGTTCATCGACCGACTAGATGCTAAACTAGTCGGTCAGTACTTGTTCATGGACCGACTAACTCTAGATCCTATTTTCGTTCAGGAGTTACTGTTTACACTTAGTCGGTCTTCGTTGGTCGACCGACCGACTAGTTGCCAAACTAGTCGGTCAGTGGTTGCTCTTTGACCGACTAACCAGTGTTAAAACCCTAATTTCTGGGCAGCCGCCAGCCCAACCTATTTAAACCCAACCCAAACGTTTTCTTCTTCCCCAACACGACCCAAAACCCTAAAATCTTCCCCCTTGAGCCCCCATCTTCCTCCAAGCTTCATCCCTTCATTCCAAGCCCTAAATCCATCATCCAAACCATCCATTCACTCTATTTACCTCTCATCTTCCCCAAAATCTCACCCAAATCCATCAAATCCCCAAATCCCCCAAAACCCTAGTTTCCCCAAACTTATCCAATCTTTTCCAGATCTGATCCTAGGGTTCCCCGGAGTGTTTCTTCCGCCTCCTCTCGGTAAGAAATCGATCTACCGTTGTTTTCATATCCTATTGTAATTTTTATGAAACCCTAATAAAATACTTGTGTTTTGATGATTGTTCCCCATAACAGCGATTCCCCGTAGGCTAGCATCCGCAGAAACGAACTTTCGTAACCATCATCCCCGGTGATAGGCAGGTGAAACTTGCACATCTTGATTTGGGCCATGTCTTAGGCCATTTACCATGCTTTAGCGTAAAAGAGACTAAACGGTGAAAGGATAGCCGTTTAGACGCCATTGACCTAGCTTGACAACGAAGCTTGGTCCATCACCCCCATCATGCTCATATGTCACGTTTACTTTAAATTAACGGTACGCGAATATGTTCATGTCATTTCATTTTGCCTGTCACGTTTAAATTCCATTAACGGTACGCAATTATCTGCTCATGGCATTGCATAGAGATTATTTATCGTGACTGCGTAGCACACGCTACAATACTATGTTTCCTGGCTCGTGTTCCAGAAGCGAGCCCTGTAGTTGCTAACCCCAACGCTCGGATACCGGCTAGGTGTACCCCTATGCCAAACACACACTTCTTTTCCTGGCTCGTGACCAGAAGCGAGCATAATGAGTTGCTAACCACAACGCTCGACACATGTGGGTGGGGTAAGAGATAAGCGGCCACCTGAGCACGAGTGGCTTGATCCGCCACTCCGGCCAGCAGGCGAAATCTCTAGTGTTTAAGTGATTGATAGTGATAGAGATAAACGGACTGAGCCACGAGCTGGCCAGCAAATGGACTCTCTATGCACTAAGTGTTAAGTGATAAGTGATAAGTGATAAGTGATTAGTGAATTGGTAGCTTGTGCTACATCGTGCATGCTTGTCACTCTTTTAAACTGTTGCATCATATTCAACTGCCATGCCATTGTTTAACATTTAAATGCTAGGTTGTTAGTCACTTTCAGTTTCCTTGCCCAAGTCTTTTTAGACTTGCTGACATGTGCCCCTTTCTCTTTTGGGTGACGCATGTTAGACCTTGAGCCTGAGTTTCTTGCTGAGGGTGAGGTGTTTGCGGACGCCGAGCTTGCGCCCGTGTTGGACGGGGAGTACGTGGACACTGGGGACCAGTCCTAGTGTCTTCGTGGTGTTTTACTTTTGTTAGACAGTTGTTTTGTTGTCGGTGCGTAGCACCTTTACTCTGTTATGTCGTTGCTTTTGTTTGGCCTTGTTCTGGGCCCTTAGACTCTTTCTTTTAGCCTGGAGGCTTTTCTGTGATGTTGAATACCTTGTGGACAACCGTGGGATTGGTATTTTATATCACCTTGTGGACAACCGTGGGATTGGTATTTTATATCCGTCTCATATTATTATTATTGTTGTTGTTTCGTTTGCAATTACAGGGACCTGCTTATACTAAATTGACGCTTATCGGGTTTGGGGCTTCACTGCTCCACTCCCGTGCGGACCTTTTCACGTCTCGCCTCCATTTTAGGGAAGCGGGTCGTGACAGGTTTTAGTGGTGGCCCATGCAGGTCCTTCTGTAACTGCAATTATCGGAATGACGATAATAATACGAATTGTCCAACAAATAAGTTCGACATCTGAGCCCTAAGCTATGAGTCTAATTGTTTCGTTTTCTGCGTCATTAGATGGCAGGAAGGCGAATCACCCGTGGTGGTGGTGGTGGTGCGCCCCCTCATGACGAGGAGCCTGAGCGGGAGCCCACTAATGGAGAGATGATGCGGATGATGTTGCAGATGATGCAAGTTCAGCAGGGTGTGCTCCTGCAGGTGCAGAATGCTCCGGTGACTCGAGCTGCTCGGCTGGTGGAAGCCCCTCGCCCTGAGCCTGGGGCGAAGCAGTTCAGAGAGCTGGGTCCTGCATATTTTGATGGAACCGAAGGTCCACTAGCTGTTGATGAATGGATGAGGAATATCGAGGACAATCTGAAGATGTCCAAGGTCAACGAAGTTAGTTGGGTTGACTTGGCGAAGCGCCAGCTGAAGGATAATGCTCGGAATTGGTGGGATGCTGAAGAGAAGATGTTGGTGGAGCCGATCGTCTGGGCTACCTTCAAGGCCAGATTTGATGGTGAGTTCTTCCCGAAGGCTGCCAGGGAAGAGATGCTGCAGCGTTTTATTGATCTGAAGCAGGGGAACTCGTCGGTGGACATGTACCACCAGGAGTTCATGAGGCTGAGTCGGTTTGCACCGAAGATGGTGCAGGACGCTGAGGAGAGAGCTCAGAGGTTCCTGCAGGGACTCGCTTCGGAGCTCCAGAGTTTTGTGACCTCTTCTGACCGGGAGTCATATCTGAAGGTTTTGGTAGCAGCCAAGAGGCAGGAGCTGCTCGTGAACCAGAGGAAGGGGTCTATTGTTGGTGCTGGGAAGAGGCCTTTGGAACAGGCGAGAGCTGTGGTTAGGTCTGGATTCAGGCCGAACCCACCTGTTCAGTTTAAGAGGCCAGGAGGGCCTGTTCGGAGGACTTGCCATTTCTGTGGCAAGGAGGGCCATATCAAGGAATCGTGTAGGAAGTTCTTGGGGCAATGTATTATCTGTGGAGATCCCGCCCATGCTATCAGGGAGTTCCCGAGGTTGAAGCAACCTTGGAGGACACCTATTGCTGCCCCGCCGTTGCAGCAGAGAGCCCCGGTGCCCGCTGGCCGTGGGGTGCCCCTCGTTCCGCAGAGGCAGGCTTTTCAGCAGGCCACTCCGGCCGCTCCGCCGAGGAGGCAGGCATTTCTGATGACCGAGGAGGAGGTTTTGGCCATGGATGAGGTCGTTGCAGGTAACTTCCAATCTAGTTGTTCCTTCCCTAATTAATTGATTGTTAAATTATGTTGGATGCTTGTGTATGAATGTTGCTAGAATAAGATTTGATTGATTAGACTGTTTATTAGGTGTGGTTTTGGTTTGCACGTTCCCTGCCCGAGTCCTCTTTGACTCTGGTGCATCGATGTGCATTTTGGCCCAGAGCTTCGTGGCGAGGCATTCCTTGTCGACGTCCCCTCTTTCCAAGAGTTGGAATATCGTTACGGGGAATGGCGTGGTCTCGGTGCATCGTGGTTGCAATTCTTGCTCGTTGGTGGTCTGTGGACATGAGCTTTTCGCTGATTTCATCGTCCACGACATCATCAACTATGATGCAGTTCTTGGGATGGACTGGCTTGCGAGTTTCTATGCTACGATCGACTGTCGGAGGAAGAAGGTGGTGTTCGAGATTCCCGGACATCCAATATTTGAGTTCAGTCGTGGTAGCAGTTCGCTTGGTCCTGTCAGATTTCGGGCCAGGCCGATGGAGGCTGTGGCTATGCAGATGGAGCTGGAGTGGCCAGCTGTGGTGCGTGATTTTGGCGACGTCTTCCCCGAGGAGATGTCTGGTTTGCCGCCTGATCGAGCTTTGGAATTTTCTATCGATCTTGTTCCAGGTGCGCAGCCGATTTCGAAGGCGCCGTATCGTATGGCACCTGCAGAATTGGAAGAGTTGCGGAAGCAGTTGGATGAGCTGTTGCAGAAGGGTTATATTAATCCTAGTGTGTCTCCGTGGGGAGCACCGGTGTTGCTGGTAAAGAAGAAGGATGGTTCGCGTCGCATGTGCGTGGACTATCGGGAGTTGAATGCGGTGACCATTAAGAATAAATACCCGTTGCCTCGCATCGATGATATTTTTGATCAGCTTGGAGGTTCGAGGGTGTTTTCTAAATTGGATCTGAGGAGTGGTTACCATCAGTTGAAGGTGAAGAAGGGAGATGTTCCGAAGACAGCGTTCAGGACGAAGTATGGACACTATGAGTTCGTGGTTATGCCTTTCGGCGTAACTAACGCGCCCGCAGTTTTCATGAATCTGATGAACCTGATTTTCTACGACTTTTTGGATAAGTTTGTCGTTATCTTCATTGACGACATTCTGATCTATTCGAAGTCGGAGGAAGAGCATGCCTCGCACTTAAGGACGGTGTTGGAGATTTTGAGGAAGCATCGGTTGTATGCTAAGTTTTCAAAGTGCGAGTTTTGGCTGGATCGAGTTGCTTTTCTCGGGCATGTGGTGACTGGAGATGGTATTTCAGTGGATCCCGAGAAGATTAGGGCCATCAGGGAGTGGCCTGTTCCGTCGTCAGCATCTGAGATTCGGAGTTTCCTTGGACTTGCCGGTTATTATCGGCGATTCATTAAGGACTTTTCCCGTATTGCTGAGCCGATGACCAGGTTGACGCGGAAGGATGTTGCTTTTGCTTTGTCGGGTGATTGTGAGAGTGCTTTTGGTATTCTGAAGGAGAGGTTGACGAGTGCCCCTATTCTTGTTGTGCCTGATCGCAGCGGTGGATTTGAGATCTTTTGCGATGCTTCTGGCAAGGGTCTCGGTTGTGTGTTGCATCAGCACGGGCATGTTGTGGCGTATGCGTCTCGTCAGCTTAAGGTTCATGAGAAGAATTATCCGACGCATGATTTGGAGTTGGCTGCCGTTGTGTTTGCTCTTAAGATTTGGAGGCACTTCCTGCAGTGTGAGAAAGTGAAGATTTTCACCGATCACAAAAGCTTGAAGTATATTTTCACTCAGAAGGAGCTCAACATGCGACAGCGTCGATGGTTGGAGCTTATGGCGGATTATGAGATTGATTTGCAGTTTCACCCTGGCAAGGTGAATGTGGTTCCGGATGCTTTGAGTAGGCTTCCAGCGGTGATGATTTTGACCTCGCAGTGGAGATTGCAGCAGGATTTTTGTGAGTCTGGCGTGGAGATTGTTCTTCCTGGAGAGGCTTCGTCGTTGATGTACATGCAGGTACAGTCGACGATCGTGGATCGGATTAAGGCTGGCCAGGCTGAGGATCCGAAGCTGGTGAGGATACGGGAGCAGGTGGAAGCCGGTCTGTGGACTGACTTTTTGATTCATGAGGATGGCTCGCTGAGGTTTGGAGCCAGGTTGTGTGTGCCTGCTGGGGATATCAGAGAGGAGTTGATAGTGGAGGCACACAGTTCGCCGTATTCTGTGCATCCTGGTGACACCAAGATGTACCAGGATCTTCGTCTGATTTATTGGTGGCATGGTATGAAAAGGAGTGTGGCTCTGAGTGTAGCCAAGTGCTTGGTTTGCCAGCAAGTGAAGGCGGAGCATCAGCGTTCGGCCGGGTTGCTACAACCGCTTCCGATTCCGGAGTGGAAGTGGCAGCACATCACTATGGATTTCGTGACTGGACTACCTCGGAGTCTGAAGCAGAATGACGCGATTTGGGTAGTCGTGGATCGGTTGACCAAATCTGCGCATTTTATTCCGTTCCGAGTAGGACAGTCCACTGAGGCGCTGGCGAGGAGGTATATGGAGGAGGTCGTGCTACTTCATGGAGTCCCCGTGAGTATCGTGTCTGACATAGACACGAGGTTCACATCTCAGTTCTGGAAGAGTTTACAGAAGAGCTTGGGTACGCGTCTGAGTTTCAGCACGGCGTACCATCCGCAGACGGATGGCCAGTCCGAGAGGACGATTCAGATTTTGGAAGACATGCTGAGGGCGTGAATGTTGGATTTCAAGGGTTCGTGGGAGGACCATCTACATTTGGTGGAGTTCTCTTACAACAACAGCTTCCAGGCGAGTATTGGCATGGCGCCTTTCGCCGCTCTTTATGGGAGGAAATGTCGATCGCCATTGAGTTGGGATGACGTTGGTGATCGGGAGTTGTTGGGACCTGAGATGATCGTGGAGGCCGTGGATATCGTCAGGAATATTCGGGAGAGGTTGAGAATTGCTCAGGACCGTTTTAAGCATTGGGCGGATGCCAAACGTCGTCCTTTGGAGTTTCAGCCAGGCGACCATGTGTTCTTGAAGATTTCCCCGAATCGTGGTGTGATTCGTTTCGGGAAGCGTGGGAAGTTGAGCCCGCGATACATTGGACCATTTGACATTTTGGAGAGGGTTGGCGAGGTAGCGTACCGCTTGGCCTTGCCGCCGTCTTTGGAAGGAGTTCACAATGTTTTCCATGTGTCGCAGCTTCGTCGATACATTAGCGATCCGTCTCATGCGGTGGATTTTTCGGAGATTACCGTTCGCCCCGATATGACGTATGACCAGCATCCAGTGCAGATTCTGGACAGGCGTCAGAAATCGCTTCAGAACAAGATTGTCAATCTTGTGAGGGTGATGTGGCGACACGGTTCGCAGGGAGAGTCCACTTGGGAGAATGAGGATGAGATGCGAGAGCGTTTCCCACTTTTGTTTCCGGACTCGTGAGTTTTTGGGAATTCCGAGGACGGAATTTTTCTTAAGTTGGGGAGGATATAACGACTGCTTTTCATGTATCTGGATTTAATATAATATAATATATATTTCGGTGGATTTTCTCCTCATGTGTGGTTTTCGTCTCCGTAGCTTTCATTTTCGATCGATTCGTCGTATTTTCTCGTGTCTTCCTTAGGATCGTCGATTTCGAAGTAGGTCACTCGTGACGGGCTTCATAACGGTCATATCTAACTATTAGATCAGGCCTAGGAGTCTTAGAAATCGATCCCGGGGCCCCGCGCTCCGTATCGGAACTTTTGGTGCTCATTAGCCGGTATAAGAAGGGGCACCGACCGACTAGATGACGATCCAGTCGGTCGGCAATCCTTCTTGGACCGACTAGTTAGCTTTCTAAATTTCTCAAGAGTTACTGTTTATCGTTAGTCGGTCTAAGAACGTTGGTTGACCGACTAGGTTGCAAACTAGTCGGTCAGCAATGCTTCTTGAACCGACTAACTCATCATCTAAATTTTAGTTGAGTTACTGTTTACTCTTAGTCTGTCTAAGAACGTTCATCGACCGACTAGATGCTAAACTAATCGGTCAGTACTTGTTCATGGACCGACTAACTCTAGATCCTATTTTTGTTCAGGAGTTACTGTTTACACTTAGTCGGTCGGTGTTGGTCGACCGACCGACTAGTTGCCAAACTAGTCGGTCAGTGGTTGCTCTTTGACCGACTAACCAGTGTTAAAACCCTAATTTCTGGGCAGCTGCCAGCCCAACCTATTTAAACCCAACCCAAACGTTTTCTTCTTCCCCAACACGACCCAAAACCCTAAAATCTTCCCCCTTGAGCCCCCATCTTCCTCCAAGCTTCATCTCTTCATTCCAAGCCCTAAATCCATCATCCAACCCATCCATTCACTCTATCTACCTCTCATCTTCCCCAAAATCTCACCCAAATCCATCAAATCCCCCAAAACCCTAGTTTCCCCAAACTTCTCCAATCTTTTCCAGATCTGATCCTAGGGTTCCCCGGAGTGTTTCTTCCGCCTCCTCTCGGTAAGAAATCGATCTACCGTTGTTTTCATATCCTATTGTAATTTTTATGAAACCCTAATAAAATACTTGTGTTTTGATGATTGTTCCCCATAACAGCGATTCCCCGTAGGCTAGCATCCGCGGAAACGAACTTTCGTAACCATCATCCCCGGTGATAGGCAGGTGAAACTTGCACCTCTTGATCTGGGCCATGTCTTAGGCCATTTACCATGCTTTAGCGTAAAAGAGACTAAACGGTGAAAGGATAGCCGTTTAGACGCCATTGACCTAGCTTGACAACGAAGCTTGGTCCGTCACCCCCATCATGCTCATATGTCACGTTTACTTTAAATTAACGGTACGCGAATATGTTCATGTCATTGCATTTTGCCTGTCACGTTTAAATTCCATTAACGGTACGCAATTATCTGCTCATGGCATTGCATAGAGATTATTTATCGTGACTGCGTAGCACACGCTACAATACTATATTTCCTGGCTCGTGTTCCAGAAGCGAGCCCTGTAGTTGCTAACCCCAACGCTCGGATACCGGCTAGGTGTACCCCTATGCCAAACACACACTTCTTTTCCTGGCTCGTGACCAGAAGCGAGCATAATGAGTTGCTAACCACAACGCTCGACACATGTGGGTGGGGTAAGAGATAAGCGGCCACCTGAGCACGAGTGGCTTGATCCGCCACTCCGGCCAGCAGGCGAAATCTCTAGTGTTTAAGTGATTGATAGTGATAGAGATAAACGGACTGAGCCACGAGCTGGCCAGCAAGTGGACTCTCTATGCACTAAGTGTTAAGTGATAAGTGATAAGTGATAAGTGATTAGTGAATTGGTAGCTTGTGCTACATCGTGCATGCTTGTCACTCTTTTAAACTGTTGCATCATATTCAACTGCCATGCCATTGTTTAACATTTAAATGCTAGGTTGTTAGTCACTTTCAGTTTCATTGCCCAAGTCTTTTTAGACTTGCTGACATGTGCCCCTTTCTCTTTTGGGTGACGCATGTTAGACCTTGAGCCTGAGTTTCTTGCTGAGGGTGAGGTGTTTGCGGACGCCGAGCTTGCGCCCGTGTTGGACGGGGAGTACGTGGACACTGGGGACCAGTCCTAGTGTCTTCGTGGTGTTTTACTTTTGTTAGACAGTTGTTTTGTTGTCGGTGCGTAGCACCTTTACTCTGTTATGTCGTTGCTTTTGTTTGGCCTTGTTCTGGGCCCTTAGACTCTTTCTTTTAGCCTGGAGGCTTTTCTGTGATGTTGAATACCTTGTGGACAACCGTGGGATTGGTATTTTATATCCGTCTCATATTATTATTATTGTTGTTGTTTCGTTTGCAATTACAGGGACCTGCTTATACTAAATTGACGCTTATCGGGTTTGGGGCTTCACCGCTCCACTCCCGTGCGGACCTTTTCACGTCTCGCCTCCATTTTAGGGAAGCGGGTCGTGACAGGTTTTAGTGGTGGCCCATGCAGGTCCTTCTGTAACTGCAATTATCGGAATGACGATAATAATACGAATTGTCCAAAAAATAAGTTCGACATCTGAGCCCTAAGCTATGAGTCTAATTGTTTCGTTTTCTGCGTCATTAGATGGCAGGAAGGCGAATCACCCGTGGTGGTGGTAGTGGTGCGCCCCCTCATGACGAGGAGCCTGAGCGGGAGCCCACTAATGGAGAGATGATGCGGATGATGTTGCAGATGATGCAAGTTCAGCAGGGTATGCTCCTGCAGGTGCAGAATGCTCCGGTGACTCGAGCTGCTCGGCTGGTGGAAGCCCCTCGCCCTGAGCCTGGGGCGAAGCAGTTCAGAGAGCTGGGTCCTGCATATTTTGATGGAACCGAAGGTCCACTAGCTGCTGATGAATGGATGAGGAATATCGAGGACAATCTGAAGATGTCCAAGGTCAACGAAGTTAGTTGGGTTGACTTGGCGAAGCGCCAGCTGAAGGATAATGCTCGGAATTGGTGGGATGCTGAAGAGAAGATGTTGGTGGAGCCGATCGTCTGGGCTACCTTCAAGGCCAGATTTGATGGTGAGTTCTTCCCGAAGGCTGCCAGGGAAGAGATGCTGCAGCGTTTTATTGATCTGAAGCAGGGGAACTCGTCGGTGGACATGTACCACCAGGAGTTCATGAGGCTGAGTCGGTTTGCACCGAAGATGGTGCAGGACGCTGAGGAGAGAGCTCAGAGGTTCCTGCAGGGACTCGCTTCGGAGCTCCAGAGTTTTGTGACCTCTTCTGACCGGGAGTCATATCTGAAGGTTTTGGTAGCAGCCAAGAGGCAGGAGCTGCTCGTGAACCAGAGGAAGGGGTCTATTGTTGGTGCTGGGAAGAGGCCTTTGGAACAGGCGAGAGCTGTGGTTAGGTCTGGATTCAGGCCGAACCCACCTGTTCAGTTTAAGAGGCCAGGAGGGCCTGTTCGGAGGACTTGCCATTTCTGTGGCAAGGAGGGCCATATCAAGGAATCGTGTAGGAAGTTCTTGGGGCAATGTATTATCTGTGGAGATCCCGCCCATGCTATCAGGGAGTGCCCGAGGTTGAAGCAACCTTGGAGGACACCTATTGCTGCCCCGCCGTTGCAGCAGAGAGCCCCGGTGCCTGCTGGTCGTGGGGTGCCCCTCGTTCCGCAGAGGCAGGCTTTTCAGCAGGCCACTCCGGCCGCTCCGCCGAGGAGGCAGGCATTTCTGATGACCGAGGAGGAGGTTTTGGCCATGGATGAGGTCGTTGCAGGTAACTTCCAATCTAGTTGTTCCTTCCCTAATTAATTGATTGTTAAATTATGTTGGATGCTTGTGTATGAATGTTGCTAGAATAAGATTTGATTGATTAGACTGTTTATTAGGTGTGGTTTTGGTTTGCACGTTCCCTGCCCGAGCCCTCTTTGACTCTGGTGCATCGATGTGCATTTTGGCCCAGAGCTTCGTGGCGAGGCATTCCTTGTCGACGTCCCCTCTTTCCAAGAGTTGGAATATCGTTACGGGGAATGGCGTGGTCTCGGTGCATCGTGGTTGCAATTCTTGCTCGTTGGTGGTCTGTGGACATGAGCTTTTCGCTGATTTCATCGTCCACGACATCATCAACTATGATGCAGTTCTTGGGATGGACTGGCTTGCGAGTTTCTATGCTACGATCGACTGTCGGAGGAAGAAGGTGGTGTTCGAGATTCCCGGACATCCAATATTTGAGTTCAGTCGTGGTAGCAGTTCGCTTGGTCCTGTCAGATTTCGGGCCAGGCCGGTGGAGGCTGTGGCTATGCAGATGGAGCTGGAGTGGCCAGCTGTGGTGCGTGATTTTGGCGACGTCTTCCCCGAGGAGATGTCTGGTTTGCCGCCTGATCGAGCTTTGGAATTTTCTATCGATCTTGTTCCAGGTGCGCAGCCGATTTTGAAGGCGCCGTATCGTATGGCACCTGCAGAATTGGAAGAGTTGCGGAAGCAGTTGGATGAGCTGTTGCAGAAGGGTTATATTAATCCTAGTGTGTCTCCGTGGGGAGCACCGGTGTTGCTGGTAAAGAAGAAGGATGGTTCGCGTCGCATGTGCGTGGACTATCGGGAGTTGAATGCGGTGACCATTAAGAATAAATACCCGTTGCCTCGCATCGATGATATTTTTGATCAGCTTGGAGGTTCGAGGGTGTTTTCTAAATTGGATCTGAGGAGTGGTTACCATCAGTTGAAGGTGAAGAAGGGAGATGTTCCGAAGACAGCGTTCAGGACGAAGTATGGACACTATGAGTTCGTGGTTATGCCTTTCGGCGTAACTAACGCGCCCGTAGTTTTCATGAATCTGATGAACTTGATTTTCTACGACTTTTTGGATAAGTTTGTCGTTATCTTCATTGACGACATTCTGATCTATTCGAAGTCGGAGGAAGAGCATGCCTCGCACTTAAGGACGGTGTTGGAGATTTTGAGGAAGCATCGGTTGTATGCTAAGTTTTCAAAGTGCGAGTTTTGGCTGGATCGAGTTGCTTTTCTCGGGCATGTGGTGACTGGAGATGGTATTTCAGTGGATCCCGAGAAGATTAGCGCCATCAGGGAGTGGCCTGTTCCGTCGTCAGCATCTGAGATTCGGAGTTTCCTTGGACTTGCCGGTTATTATCGGCGATTCATTAAGGACTTTTCCCGTATTGCTGAGCCGATGACCAGGTTGACGCGGAAGGATGTTGCTTTTGCTTGGTCGGGTGATTGTGAGAGTGCTTTTGGTATTCTGAAGGAGAGGTTGACGAGTGCCCCTATTCTTGTTGTGCCTGATCGCAGCGGTGGATTTGAGATCTTTTGCGATGCTTCTGGCAAGGGTCTCGGTTGTGTGTTGCATCAGCACGGGCATGTTGTGACGTATGCGTCTCGTCAGCTTAAGGTTCATGAGAAGAATTATCCGACGCATGATTTGGAGTTGGCTGCCGTTGTGTTTGCTCTTAAGATTTGGAGGCACTTCCTGCAGTGTGAGAAAGTGAAGATTTTCACCGATCACAAAAGCTTGAAGTATATTTTCACTCAGAAGGAGCTCAACATGCGACAGCGTCGATGGTTGGAGCTTATGGCGGATTATGAGATTGATTTGCAGTTTCACCCTGGCAAGGTGAATGTGGTTCCGGATGCTTTGAGTAGGCTTCCAGCGGTGATGATTTTGACCTCGCAGTGGAGATTGCAGCAGGATTTTTGTGAGTCTGGCGTGGAGATTGTTCTTCCTGGAGAGGCTTCGTCGTTGATGTACATGCAGGTATAGTCGACGATCGTGGATCGGATTAAGGCTGGCCAGGCTGAGGATCCGAAGCTGGTGAGGATACGGGAGCAGGTGGAAGCCGGTCTGCGGACTGACTTTTTGATTCATGAGGATGGCTCGCTGAGGTTTGGAGCCAGGTTGTGTGTGCCTGCTGGGGATATCAGAGAGGAGTTGATGGTGGAGGCACACAGTTCGCCGTATTCTGTGCATCCTGGTGGCACCAAGATGTACCAGGATCTTCGTCTGATTTATTGGTGGCATGGTATGAAGAGGAGTGTGGCTCGGAGTGTAGCCAAGTGCTTGGTTTGCCAGCAAGTGAAGGCGGAGCATCAGCGTTCGACCGGGTTGCTACTACCGCTTCCGATTCCGGAGTGGAAGTGGCAGCACATCACTATGGATTTTGTGACTGGACTACCTCGGAGTCCGAAGCAGAATGACGCGATTTGGGTAGTCGTGGATCGGTTGACCAAATCTGCGCATTTTATTCCGTTCCGAGTAGGACAGTCCACTGAGGCGCTGGCGAGGAGGTATATGGAGGAGGTCGTGCGACTTCATAGAGTCCCCGTGAGTATCGTGTCTGACAGAGACACGAGGTTCACATCTCAGTTCTGGCAGAGTTTGCAGAAGAGCTTGGGTACGCGTCTGAGTTTCAGCACGGCGTACCATCCGCAGACGTATGGCCAGTCCGAGAGCACGATTCAGATTTTGGAAGACATGCTGAGGGCGTGCATGTTGGATTTCAAGGGTTCGTGGGAGGACCATCTACATTTGGTGGAGTTCTCTTACAACAACAGCTTCCCGGCGAGTATTGGCATGGCGCCTTTCGCCGCTCTTTATGGGAGGAAATGTCGATCGCCATTGAGTTGGGATGACGTTGGTGATCGGGAGTTGTTGGGACCTGAGATGATCGTGGAGGCCGTGGATATCGTCAGGAATATTCGGGAGAGGTTGAGAATTGCTCAGGACCGTTTTAAGCATTGGGCGGATGCCAAACGTCGTCCTTTGGAGTTTCAGTCAGGCGACCATGTGTTCTTGAAGATTTCCCCGAATCGTGGTGTGATTCGTTTCGGGAAGTGTGGGAAGTTGAGCCCGCGATACATTGGACCATTTGACATTTTGGAGAGGGTTGGCGAGGTAGCGTACCGCTTGGCCTTGCCGCCGTCTTTGGAAGGAGTTCACAATGTTTTCCATGTGTCGCAGCTTCGTCGATACATTAGCGATCCGTCTCATACGGTAGATTTTTCGGAGATTACCGTTCGCCCCGATATGACGTATGACCAGCATCCAGTGCAGATTCTGGACAGGCGTCAGAAATCGCTTCGGAACAAGATTGTCAATCTTGTGAGGGTGATGTGGCGACACGGTTCGCCGGGAGAGTCCACTTGGGAGAATGAGGATGAGATGCGAGAGCGTTTCCCACTTTTGTTTCCGGACTCGTAAGTTTTTGGGAATTCCGAGGACGGAATTTTTCTTAAGTTGGGGAGGATGTAACGACTGCTTTTCATGTATCTGGATTTAATATAATATAATATATATTTCGGTGGATTTTCTCCTCATGTGTGGTTTTCGTCTCCGTAGCTTTCATTTTCGATCGATTCGTCGTATTTTCTCGTGTCTTCCTTAGGATCGTCGATTTCGAAGTAGGTCACTCGTGACGGGCTTCATAACGGTCATATCTAACTATTAGATCAAGCCTAGGAGTCTTAGAAATCGATCCCAGGGCCCCGCGCTCCGTATCGGAACTTTTGGTGCTCATTTGCCGGTATAAGAAGGGGCACCGACCGACTAGATGACGATCCAGTCGGTCGGCAATCCTTCTTGGACCGACTAGTTAGCTTTCTAAATTTCTCAAGAGTTATTGTTTATCGTTAGTCGGTCTAAGAACGTTGGTTGACCGACTAGGTTGCAAACTAGTCGGTCAGCAATGCTTCTTGAACCGACTAACTCATCATCTAAATTTTAGTTGAGTTACTGTTTACTCTTAGTCGGTCTAAGAACGTTCATCGACCGACTAGATGCTAAACTAGTCGGTCAGTACTTGTTCATGGACCGACTAACTCTAGATCCTATTTTCGTTCAGGAGTTACTGTTTACACTTAGTCGGTCTGCGTTGGTCGACCGACCGACTAGTTGCCAAACTAGTCGGTCAGTGGTTGCTCTTTGACCGACTAACCAGTGTTAAAACCCTAATTTCTGGGCAGCCGCCAGCCCAACCTATTTAAACCCAACCCAAACGTTTTCTTCTTCCCCAACACGACCCAAAACCCTAAAATCTTCCCCCTTGAGCCCCCATCTTCCTCCAAGCTTCATCCCTTCATTCCAAGCCCTAAATCCATCATCCAAACCATCCATTCACTCTATCTACCTCCCATCTTCCCCAAAATCTCACCCAAATCCATCAAATCCCCAAATCCCCCAAAACCCTAGTTTCCCCAAACTTCTCCAATCTTTTCCAGATCTGATCCTAGGGTTCCCCGGAGTGTTTCTTCCGCCTCCTCTCGGTAAGAAATCGATCTACCGTTGTTTTCATATCCTATTGTAATTTTTATGAAACCCTAATAAAATACTTGTGTTTTGATGATTGTTCCCCATAACAGCGATTCCCCGTAGGCTAGCATCCGCGGAAACGAACTTTCGTAACCATCATCCCCGGTGATAGGCAAGTGAAACTTGCACCTCTTGATTTGGGTCATGTCTTAGGCCATTTACCATGCTTTAGCGTAAAAGAGACTAAACGGTGAAAGGATAGCCGTTTAGACGCCATTGACCTAGCTTGACAACGAAGCTTGGTCCGTCACCCCCATCATGCTCATATGTCACGTTTACTTTAAATTAACGGTACGCGAATATGTTCATGTCATTGCATTTTGCCTGTCACGTTTAAATTCCATTAACGGTACGCAATTATCTGCTCATGGCATTGCATAGAGATTATTTATCGTGACTGCGTAGCACACGCTACAATACTATGTTTCCTGGCTCGTGTTCCAGAAGCGAGCCCTGTAGTTGCTAACCCCAACGCTCGGATACCGGCTAGGTGTACCCCTATGCCAAACACACACTTCTTTTCCTGGCTCGTGACCAGAAGCGAGCATAATGAGTTGCTAACCACAACGCTCGACACATGTGGGTGGGGTAAGAGATAAGCGGCCACCTGAGCACGAGTGGCTTGATCCGCCACTCCGGCCAGCAGGCGAAATCTCTAGTGTTTAAGTGATTGATAGTGATAGAGATAAACGGACTGAGGCACGAGCTGGCCAGCAAGTGGACTCTCTATGCACTAAGTGTTAAGTGATAAGTGATAAGTGATAAGTGATTAGTGAATTGGTAGCTTGTGCTACATCGTGCATGCTTGTCACTCTTTTAAACTGTTGCATCATATTCAACTGCCTTGCCATTGTTTAACATTTAAATGCTAGGTTGTTAGTCACTTTCAGTTTCCTTGCCCAAGTCTTTTTAGACTTGCTGACATGTGCCCCTTTCTCTTTTGGGTGACGCATGTTAGACCTTGAGCCTGAGTTTCTTGCTGAGGGTGAGGTGTTTGCGGACGCCGAGCTTGCGCCCGTGTTGGACGGGGAGTACGTGGACACTGGGGACCAGTCCTAGTGTCTTCGTGGTGTTTTACTTTTGTTAGACAGTTGTTTTGTTGTCGGTGCGTAGCACCTTTACTCTGTTATGTCGTTGCTTTTGTTTGGCCTTGTTCTGGGCCCTTAGACTCTTTCTTTTAGCCTGGAGGCTTTTCTGTGATGTTGAATACCTTGTGGACAACCGTGGGATTGGTATTTTATATCCGTCTCATATTATTATTATTGTTGTTGTTTCGTTTGCAATTACAGGGACCTGCTTATACTAAATTGACGCTTATCGGGTTTGGGGCTTCACCGCTCCACTCCCGTGCGGACCTTTTCACGTCTCGCCTCCATTTTAGGGAAGCGGGTCGTGACAGTGTGACTCTTTAGGTCTTGCTTGATATCTAGCACAAATACATACGGAAAACATGATATCGGGCCTACTAGCGGTTAAGTAAAGTAAGCTACCGATCATACCTCGATATAGACGAACGTCTGCATCTTTTCCGCTTTTATCCTTGTGTAGATGAGTAGTAGTACTCATGGGAGTCTTTTTGCTTGAAGACGATTCCATCCCGAATCGCTTAATAAGCTCCCCTGTGTACTTTGTCTGATGTATGAAAGTGACATTCTCCATTTGTCGAATTTGCAATCCAAGGAAGTAGGTCAGCTCTCCCATGTGGCTCATCTCAAACTCATCCTTCATAGACTTGGAAAATTCTTGACAAAGATTAAAGTTAGTAGAACCGAAAATAATATCGTCTACATAAACTTGAATCAAAAGAATGGCATTTTCATAATCTCTAATGAAGAGTGTAGAATCAATTTCTCCCATTTTAAAACCTAAATTCAAAAGAAAGGTCTTAAGACGATCATACCAAGCTCTAGGAGCTTGTCTCAATCCATACAACGCTTTCTTAAGTTTGAAAACATGGTTTGGAAATTTCTCATGAATAAAACCGGGAGGTTGAGAAACATAGACTTCTTCATTGACAAACCCATTTAAAAATGCACTTTTAACATCCATTTGAAATAATTTAAAATTCTTATGGGATGTAAAAGATAAAAGCAACCTAATAGCTTCTAATCTAGCTACGGGGGCAAAAGATTCTTCGAAATCAATACCGTCCTCTTGCCGGTAGCCTTGAGCTACTAACCTTGCTTTGTTCCGTGTGATTACATTGTTTTCATCTGTCTTGTTCTTGAAGATCCATTTGGTCCCAATAACTTGGTGACCACTAGGAAGAGGTACAAGTTCCCAAACTTCGTTTCTCTCGAATTGCGCTAGTTCTTCTTCCATTGCCACTATTCAAGAGCTATCCTCACAAGCTTATTGAATGTTCTTTGGCTCAATGGTAGAGACGAATGCGCAATGGGAGAATTCTTCAATTCTCGATCTCGTTCGAACACCCACACCAATATCTCCAATAATTTGGTTATGGGGATGGTTGCGAACGGTTGGATAAGCTTTGGGTAAACCTGGATCACTAGGAACAACTTCGTTAGAAGTGTTAGTCTCAACAATAGAATCATTAATCTTAACATTATTAAGAGTATCACAAAGAATATCTACATTATCATCATTAACATGAGGAAAATCAAAATCTTCATAAAAATATACGTGAAGTGATTCCTCAATCGTTGAAGCAGTTTTGTTGTATATCCGGTAGGCTTTGCTACGTGTGGAATATCCAACAAAAATTCCTTCATCGGATCTTGGCTCAAATTTGTCTAAATTACCAAATGTGTTCTTTATAAAACATTTTGAACCAAAAACTCGAAAATATTTCACTTGAGGCTTTTTATCATAAAACAACTCAAAACAAGTTTTGTTTGTTCGGGGTCTCACTAGGATCCTATTGAGCACATAACATGCCGTGTGCACCGCTTCTGCCTAGAATTGCAGTCCTAAATGACTATCATTGAGCATAGTGCGAGCACACTCAATAAGAGTCCTATTCTTTCTTTCTACAACACTATTTTGTGGTGGTGCACGAGGAAATGAAAAGTTATGAGTTATCTCGGAGTCATCACAAAACTTAGTAAAAGACTCATTCTCAAATTCTCCTCCATGATCACTACGAATAGTGATAATGGTGGATCCTAAAAGATTCTGAATCTTCTTTGCAACGTTGGTAAACTCTTCATGAGCTTCATTCTTATTAGTTAAGAATGAAACCCAAGTAAATCTAGAAAATTCGTCAACGACAACTAGTCCATAATGAGCATTACCTAAAGAAGCGGTTCTAGTTGGCCCAAATAAATCTAGATGTAGAAGTTCTAGGGGCCTCTTAGAAGTAATCCCTTCTTTAATCTTAAATGAAGATTTACTTAGTTTACCTCTTTGACATGAATCACAAAAGTTTTTCTTATTAAAAACAATCTTAGGAAAACCTTTGACTAGATCATGCTTAGCTACGTTATATAAGTGCTTGAAGTGAACATGACCAAAACGGCGATGCCATAATAGTTGTTCACTTGTGTTAGCAACTAAGCAATGTTCTACGGTTTTAGGCAAGCTCAAATAATAAATATTTTTACGCCTAATACCGGAAAATAAAACATTTGAATCACAATCAACAATAGTACACAATCATTCTCCAAAGTTAACCTTGTAACCTTTGTCACAAAGTTGACTAATGGAAATGAGATTGTGATATAAACCACTAACAAGATAAACATGTGTAATTAGGGGTTTGGAAGGATTACCAACGATACATACTCCAATGATGGTTCCATTTTGATTACCTCCAAAAGTGACCGTTGCACCATCCTTGATGCTAATCACTTCGGAGAGCAATGAGGGATCTCTCGTCATGTGTTTGGAGCAACCGCTATCAAGAATACATCCTTTCCCTTTAGAGCTAATAAGACTTTTATTGCTCTTCTTCTTTCTCTTGGGTACTTATATAATATACCATAAGCTTATGGTACCCAATGTTTGTTGGGTCCAAGGGGATTAGCCTTTTGGAAGCCAAGTCTAAGTGGACTTCCGCTTCCCAACATAGTTACTATTTCTAATTACATCATGAAAGTAGGAATCAACATAAGCATTCTTAACATTTAGACTAGTGTTCTTAGGACCCCAAATAGTGTACATCTTGGGAGCCCTATTCCTAGTTGCATGCATATGTGTTGGATTTCTATGTGGTGCATGCTTCTTATGAACATGATTTCTAGCATAAAGATGTGGTGGAGGATATGCATTGTACATTATAGGATGATATGTATTCTTGGGAACATGCATATTATATGAAGCATATTGATCATGCATGACATGTGGAGGATTAGCATACATGAAAGAATGATGCGTATGAGCATATGGGTGTGCGGGAGCACGTACATGAGTATTTCTCATGTGTGGTTGTGTACGTGTCCGTGGGTGCGGAGCATAAAATGTTCATGATTATCCACTTGTGAAGTAGGTTGTTTCATACGTGGATGAGTGTTAGTGTACATATAAGCATGGCCTTGCTTTTGGTTTCTACCCTTAGTGTGTTTCTTGTCAAACGGAAGAGGAGGTGATGTGGTGACATTCTTGGTAGGATTGCTACCTATAGTGTCTTTGACACCACTTGTGGATGCACCGGAGGAAGGCCTCACAAAATCTATAGTGACACCACTATAGGAGGTGCGAGCATTAGATGCATTCGCTTTTACAAATCCAAGGCCAACACGATGTGTGGCCGGAAATTGGTTTGCATGCAAATCATCCAATTGTCTTGTCCCTTATTGAATCTCACAATACGGGAGGACATGAGCTCATATTTCTCCTTTAAAGAAGAAATGTTGGTATCCAAGGTGGACACCCGTGCTTTGAGCTCGTGCACTTGGGTTTTAAGAGAATCATTCTTAATCCCAATTGTGTGTGACGTGTAACTAGATCACTATTATCCATGTGATGTGTTTGATCTAGTTGAGATTTGAGGGAATTCACCTCATCTCTCAATGTGACATTTTGAGAAGCTAAGTTTGCTTTCTCAAGGGTTAAAGTATCAACAATGGTGTCATTGTTGATAATGCATGGAATGGATGACTTGCTAACTTTTGATTTCTTTAAGCTAGAGTATCTAAGCATTAAAGATTGGTATTTAGCAAATAGTTCTTCATTAGCTATACGAAGTTCATCCATTGTTACCTCGGTGTTATCCGTATCGGAATCACTCTCATCTGAGAGTGGGTCTTCAAGTGCCATGAAGCACATGTGGGCGCTCTCACCCTTCTCATCATCGGAATCGCTTGATGAGTCATCACTTGAGTCATCAAAGGTACCGACGAGTCCTTTCTTCTTGTCTCTCTTGTTCTTGTCGGACTTGTGGTACTTTGGTGCCTTCCACTTTTCTTTGTTGTTTAGCATTGGGCAATCCCTCTTGATGTGCCCTGGCTTATTACACTTATAACAAAGAGAGGAAGTAACATTAGTAGACTCAAAACGTTTGTTGGAGGGAAATTTACCTTTGCGGAAGAAGCGTTGGAACTTCTTCGCCATTTGGGCCATTTCACCCAAATCCATCTCGTTCTCGAATTCATCACTTTCGGAGGATGACGAATTGGCGTTGAACGCCAAAGCTTTCTTCTTGGCCTCCGAGGGATTCATCATGGCTCGAATCTTCAATCGGTTATCCCGTCTTACTTCGTAAGACATAAGAGTCCCGATGAGATTCACCACGGTGTAGTTTTTCAAGTCATTGACCTTCTCATTGGCGATTGCTCGTCTTTCCCATTTGGAGGTCAGCCCCATGATAATCTTCCTTACCTTTTCAGGTTTGGTGTAGATTTGGCCAAGGGCTTCCAATTTGTTTGTGATGTCGGTAAAGCGTCCGTACATCGACGCAATGCTCTCATTTTCCTGCATGTGAAACAAGTCGAAGTTTTGCACTGCAACATATAACTTTAATAGCTTTACCTTATTCGTTCCCTTGTGGGTAACGATGAGATGGTTCCAAATTTGATATGCACTCTTACATGTGCATATCTTGTTGAACTCATTAGGGTCCAACGCACAATGAAGAGCGTTCATTGCTTTAGCGTTGTTGACTTCGGTGGACTTCTCGGAAGTCGTCCATTTCTCGGAGTCCTCTTCGGTGGGCTCGACGTACTCCTTGTGGAGAGTTCTCCAAAGAGAAGCACTCCTAAGAAATGTCTCCATCCTACACTTCCAATAACCAAAATTAGTACCATTGAAACGTGGAGGACGTACCGTAGATTGACCTTCGAAAAGTGTGGACGCTCCATCACGGTCGTGATTGTTGTACGAAGCCGTCGGAGGAACGTTGTTGTTGTTGGATGCCATAGATGAAACCTTGCGCTCTGATACCAATTGTAAGGACATTGTCTATGGGGAAAACACTAGAAGGGTGGTTGAATAATGTTTATGCAAATTTAAGAGGAATTTACGCCAAATAAAATGCAATCCAACAAATAGTGCGGAATAGAAAAACAACCCAAAGAGAAACACAAGCAAACGCAGATATGTTTCAAGGGTTCGGATTACCCAAGTCAACTCCTGACTTGTTCCCGGTAATACTACGTCCCTACCACCTGGATACCACCGGATACACAAGTTAGAACCCTAACTTGAGGTTTCCTTAAAACACACTTGTAGAAACCCTACAAGTGCAATCGAATACAATCGAAGTCCTTGACTCCCACAACCAGGGAGCAAGCAAAAACCACTCTCACAACCGAGAGCACAATTCAAATAAAGAAGTTATGAAATCTGAAATCAACGCTTACAATCACCTATGCCTTGAAGTAGAACTTGAAGGAGAAGTGTGATGTGTGTTGAAGAACTCTTTTGGAAGAGAGGAGAAAGCCTTTTCTCTTGACTGCACCAATTGCCTAGAAGATCAATCTTTGGTTCTAGGTTGGAGAGCAAGAGAACAAGATTTGGAAATACTTAGGGCTTTGAATTTGAAAGCTTTGATCTTTGGAAATGAAAAGCTTGAAGGATTTTACAATGAATGAGTAACCTTCCAATGAAACAGTAGAAGCTCTATTTATAGCTTTCTCAAATCCACAAAACAGTTTAGGCAAAAACCCAATCGAAATCCGTGAGAAAAATCTCAACGGATATAATCTGAACTCGCGACAGTCGACTGTTGAACAAACCACAGTCGACTGTTGCACAGTCAGCAAGGGTAGGTGAGAAATCATAACGGTAACTTACCACGTGGACAGTCGACTGATGAAGCAAAGACAGTTGTCTGTTAAACCAACATGTGACTGTAATTTCTTCGACAGGCGACTGGCCGAGAGAAGAGTAAGTTAGACAAATACTGGAAATCTCACAAGATACAGGACAGACGACTGATTCAAGTAATACAGTCGACTGTTAATCAGAACAGGCGACTGTAAAACCTTAAACATACGACTGTCAAAATCAAGAGAAATTTCCAGAGAGCTGAGTCTAAGAAATGATTTACAGACAGGCGACTGTTGCAGCATAGACAGTCGACTGATCTAGTCGAATGGTCGTAGAAATCAGATCAATATAGAGTTTGGGCAAGGAGAGACAGTCGACTGATTTACAATACACAGTCGACTGTCACTAGGACAGGCGCCTGTGAATCGATCAACAGTAGCCTGTGCGAAATAATCAGAGTAGGCCCAAAAACTACATTGTAATAGTCTATGCATAACAGGCGACTGTAGAACAAAACACAGTCGACTGTTTTTGAGACAGGCGACTGTAAACTGTTAAGCAGTCGGCTGTTATGAACAAACCAAGCACAAATAAAAGAGAATTGAATTGGGATCAAAGGCCAACGGTCTAGAGATGTCCTAGGACAGAGAGTAGATGTGTGTGAGTGCTCCATCAAAGTTCTACTTCTAAGCTACATACTAGAAGAGATAAAAGAAAAATTACATTGACGAATAATCTCTTCTTTCCATCGTATGAGATTGAAGTCTTACGGAGCTTCAATCATCAATCTACGATCATCCAATTCATATCATTTGCCTTCAATTACGTTTGTGAGTCATCCATTGCTAGTTGATCTTCATAATAAGCTTAGGCAATGGATTAACTGCAAAATAGGGGATTAGTCACAAGTATTTATGTCTGCTCATCATTAACACCAAGTAGGGAGAAGTCCAATACTCAACAATAGATTCCTTCGCGCGTAGGAGGTTAATTTTGAGGGGATACGGGAGAAAAGCTCAAAAAAGAGGAGAGCTTCGGTGCTGATAACGTGTTATAATTTGGAGATGAAAGAGTAACCATGGTTATGAGCCATGGTTCTATATTTATTTATCTCATATATAATGTGAAGGGGCATGGACACCAAAGGTCCCCATTGCTCCAATAAGTGGGGAGTAATGGAGGGATAAAGTGGTGGGGAGGCCAAAAGCCTCACTCACGCACAACAATGTGGAAAGTGAATATGAGAATTTTATGTGGGCCGACTAAACTTTCCGGTGCTTATTTGGGCTTGAACGTTTCATGAGAATGCTTCGTGTGGATCACAATGGTTTGAAATAATAGTTTATGTTATGAATAGGACCCATTGGGCCTATTGGGTATCCACCCACATGAGTACCCATTATGAATACTATATAAAGGAGGCTAGGGGTTTCCTAGCCTCAACCCTTCTCCAAATCTGTTTCTCGTTCATAACACGTTATCAGCACGATCACGCTCGTAGGAGGAGACGGCGGCTCGCGGGGAAGGAGATCCATCAATCGCTCAGATTCAAGAAGATCGTAATCTTCTCAACGGGGAGCGAAAAGGGCATCCTTCACCAACCGTCGACTAGATTCCTTTGTCGAATCTAGAGGTAAAAATCAAAACTTTTTTGATCTAAACTTGCTTTTCACGTTAGATCTGCATGTTTTAGGATCAAAAAGTTTAAAAACACGGTAAAAATCAATTTTTTTAAGATCCGCATGCCTAAAAACAATAAAAATCTGTTTTTTAGCGATCTGAATACTCGAAAAATCCGTTTTTTTTACCCCCAACCTTTGATCCAAAAATCCGCACGCCCATAGGGCGAAACGGCGGCGCTTCACAAGCGCCGCCGGCGCAATTTTCACGCCGCGGCCTGAAGCCGCGGCCTCAGGCCGCGGCCCGTCGCCGCCACGGCGGCCGCGTCCTGCGCGGCTAGCCGTCGCGGCGACACGCCGCGGCCCCCCTAGGGTTTCCGAAACCCAAACCCTAAACGGGCCAATTTTTCGGGGAGGCCCAAATTAACCCCAATGGGTTGTTTTCATGGCCCAAAAGGCCAGAAAATTAGCCCATTTACATAAATAATTTTTCTTCTTTTATTTTTGGCCCTAAAAAGCCCAAAATAATTAAAAGAAAATTTAAAGGGTTTTAAAGCGGTAAACAAAACATTAAAATATGGATCAAAGGTAAAAGTTTTTCAAAATAAATTTTTGCACGTCACAATTTAGATTATTTAAATTAATCTTTACATGCCTGTGATTGATTATCTGCGTGGTTGTATGTTTCCAATATATTATCTGCGTGGATGTGCAAATTAGGCTATGTTTTTAGGGATCAGCCAGGTTTCCGACACCTTTTTAATTTCCTGCAATTTTTCTTTTTTTTTGAGAGAAATTTGTAAGTGAGGATATAAATGTAAAAAAAAGACCGAAGGACACCAAAAAGGAGCTGAAGGCGTACGCACAATGAAGATAGGGGCTTCTCTCTGAAGTTCCCGAGTTGTATTTTATTCTTTCATGCTATTTTTGATGTAACTTCGGACTGTACTTCTTTTTATTTCGGTGTCGGCTGGCTGATCCCCATAGTCCTAAGTCATTTTTTCCTGCTTCATTGCTTATACATTAACTGCGTGGATGTTAATTACTTTAATACCATGTTAATGTTACAATGAAACTGTTAAAAAGCATGCTAAAATCACTTTAATATAGTTCAACGCCTATTGCTAGACTATATACCTGCGATAAGTTTTTTTTAAAAAAATGCATGCAGCATATAAATAGCATGTGTACATCATACTTGTTTCAATTCTGTTTAATTGAACATAATCTTTAGTTTAAAAATCTTTACATTATATGTATGATGGGCTCATGATACGACGATATTTATGACAATAAGACAATAATGATTTCAAAAAGTTTAATATCATATCCACTTTGACAAAATGAACCTGAAGTTTAAAATCAAATCAAAAGTCAACACTCTCTCTCCCTAATAAAATAAATACGATGGTTTATGAGAAAATTATAATTGCTATCTTTATAAAAGATGCACACTTTACGGTAAAGAGATATATAAGATCTATGATCTATATAATCCAATATGGACACCAGAAGTTTTCCATAATACCGCTAAACTCTTTAAAAGAGTTCTCTCATTTATTCTAACAAGGAAAGATTTTTTTCTAGCCTTGAATATAAGCATACGCCTGAAGTCGTGGCTTAATGAATAAGTGAGAAATATATTACGCACCCACATATTTGTTCCCCTCTGAGCATGGTAAACTATCCACATAAAATTTGAACGACTCAAGTAAAAGGCCTGAAGCTATACTCGAGCATTCAAATAGACTTTTTAAAAGTCCCTTATTAATTAGAAAAGTGGAAGTATAAATAATTTGCTCAACCCCCTGCTTATATATCCTTAGCAAGACTAATTTTCATTGTCCTTTATAAATAAGGAATATTGAAATCAGGGGAAGTTCATGATCAAACATGACCTGAAATAAAAATAAGGAAAACTCAAAACAGGGGAAGTCTTGAATTAAATGGGAAAGTGAAGATACGATATACCTCGACATGGAGTAAGCAATGGCAAGCCAAAATCAGACCGGAAGTTCTGATAAGAGCCATAATGTTTTTGCAAACATGGATGTGCATTAACTTATGCCATATAAAAATACATACATATCTAGTCAAACGACGAAAGTCTAATTGACCTTATGTATATTTAGCTACTCCCCGAGGACAAATAAACTTTGAAATCAAAAATAATCTGTTGTCATAACATAAGTCTTAATGAGCATAATTATTGTTGTATGTTTTCAAGAGCACACATCACACTATGTCACTTGTTGACTTATCATCGGTATTATTCTCTTGTAGTTTTAATACATTTTATTTTACTGCGTATGTTTTGCTATCTTGAATACCCCTAAAAATAAAATGAGGATGCCATATACTCTCTGAAACTTACACAGTTTCAAAAAGGATATTCGTCAAAACGAAATCCCCAATGACTCAAGAAATAAATGAAGCCTGAAGCTTTGTCCCAAAATGATCCGCACAATAGTCAAAGTGAAGATGTAATCCTTCACACTTTGAACACAGTTCAACTATTACCGGACAAAAATTAACTTGAGCATTTTAATGGACTTTTCGAAAGTGCCACATAAATTCATAAGAGGAATTATTTTGGAACACCAGAAGTGTCCAGAATCGACCAAATTTTGGATCGATATCACCCTGGATTGATGATGCAATACATCACCAACCAGACGAACCCGAAGATTCTTCAAAAAGGGTGAAACTTTCATTGTCCTATTCAAAAGGGAAAATGATAATGAGATCGTCTCCATTCACATGGACATTAACTCTCCCCACTTCCTCAAATGAATTTAAGATGATATACTATCATCATTAAAGATAATGAAGACCTTTAGGTCTCTTGAGAGTATTTACGGGATATAAATAGGCTTCGTCCACTCTCTTAACCGGACTGATGATGTACCCTTGGTGTACTCATCAATATATCCTCTAAATAAATGGTCATTATCCAACCACATTCTTTTATAAAATGGTGGTAACTTTGGATAACACTGGGAAATTTAAATGTTTTACAACTGGAAAAATAACGAACACCCTGAAGCTTGTGTTCACACCCAAATATGGGTAAGATAAATCATTAAAATGATTTAAATGGATTTCTTATCCATTAAAAATCCAGTTGTAGGTGACCACATGGGAACATGCAATTACATTGCAAACCATCAAAACGCATCCTTAGAACCTATTTGTATGAGTCTGATCACCTCATATAAACAGTTTCCGAAAACCCCTGACGGGGGAAGCGTTTAGAGCACATCTTATAGATTGTGCCATAATGAGTAGACACCCCCATATCACCACTATAGACCATCAAAATGCAGAACTATTTATCGGAAGTAAATATCCCAGATAAATAGAGTCTGAGCACTCTGAACAGGGGAAGCATTTAAATTCACTTCTCCTAAGACGTGCATTGATGATCCTATTTTAAAGATTTGATGAGATCCTGAAGATCCCTCATAACTTTAATGTCCCAGAATCAGTTTCAACAGAAATACTACAATCATCCATGAGCCTAAAGCTCAAATGACCATTTAAATCATTAATACCTATGATCTGGTTATCATGAAATGTGATGAGATCCTGAAGATACACACTTATGAAACTGTTAAAACAGTTATCAGACATAGTTACTGACAATATAGATATTGTCAAAACTTTCACATCCCTGCTACTAAAAATCCAGCTAGGATTGACATACCAAATATATTGGATGCAATCCACCAGTAGCAGAAGTGGATAGCCTCAATGGATGAGAGGACATACCACTAGGCTCCAAAAAGAGAGATCTACTCCTGGAGACCGAAAAAACAATACCACCACAGGAAAGTGAGCTCAAATCCAGAACCTTATTGCAACTTGGTTGCTAAGGACCAATTCTGGATCTGTCCATGTTCTTTACCCGTCCCAGAACCTTCACCTCTTTAACGCGTCGTGAAGGAGACACCTCTGGGAGAAATCAAATGATTATTGTACGTACGGGGTGAGTTTTGGACAAGAAAGAACGCATTTTGTCGACAAATTCTCTCATATTTCATTTTGCCAGTTAGATATAAAATATCGTTTCCACAACTCTGCTTTGCCTGAAGCAAAGATAGAGATTTGGCCAAATTATAATAATGTGGAATGAGGCAATAATAAGGTGAGCTGGACTCACTTATGAAATATGAGGTGTTGGACCTGAAGTCCTGGTATCAAAAATGATATCAAATCCTGTGGGATAACTGAGTATTGAAGGAGAATTAAAATAAAATCGTTAGCTATAAGCATTTTAATTTGCTATAGTTTTAGAGGTATAAATCGCTCAAACCAGGAAGTAATCAAGTAAGATGAGCTGAACTCACTTACAAGATGAATCTGATGCATCGACTGGTTTATGTCAAGGCGTAACCCAACGAATGGCAAAAAGAGGGAATTTTTGGTTGATGTTGCCATTGGATGTGACAACATCACAGATATAAAATTTCTTCAACTGCATGTACAAATTTTTTCTTTACTTTCCTTTCTTTTTGGGACACATATTAATAATATGATTAAAGGAAAGACAACCTAGACAAAGATCCTTAAAGGACTTATACTAAAAGGTTGTTGTTTGCACCTCTAAAAACAGTATTGTTCTTAAGAGAGCAAATTAAAAGAATTGAGATTATTTTAATAACTCAAAATATTATCGGATCTCATGAAGAGAAATTACCGAAATATCTGTTAAAGCCTATCTATCAGATATGATATGATATGAAAGTCCTAGCTAGGCATAAATTCTAGGCTTACAGAACATTAATCATCCTGAAGATGAACAATCATCCCGAAGATGAACTATTATACTGGAAATGAACTATCATCCTGAAGATGACGTTAATTAATCATCCCGAAGATGTAAACTTCATACAATGATGATTGATGAAGAAACATTAATTTCATTCTCCACCAAATACACCTATTTGGTTGTATGGATATACATTAAAAGACCCCTTTCCGTTAGCTGGAAGAGGGGAAGAATATATATGGTCCAGAAGTACCTTAAGTGTCTTTGAAACACTCTTCTACCTGGCCAACTGCATGCGTGTCTTTTGAGCGTTAGCAGTATAGCTATTAGCCAGGTACAGTGCAGTGCCCCCAGCGCGCCACTGGACCAGAGATATGTAGCTTCTGCGCTATCTCCAAGGGTCGAGGAAAAATCCTCTATGTTAAATGTATTTGCATATGCAGGTTACAGATCATCGCGATGAATGGCATAAAAGGGACGTCCACCTCCTGAAGATCTACACGGAATCCTTCCAAGTCTACATCCTTCCACCATCCCGAGAAGCTCATCACCCAAGGATCAGTTCAAGAACATACAATGCCAGGTCCTGAAGTACCTCGCAGACAATGACGATTGAGACGTGGAGCTGTCTACCAAGTTTGCTAGCACTCCTTTAGTTTCTGCTAATGCCTTATATGAGTGAAACTTGTATAGATGAGTGATGCTTGTACTTTACTTTTGCTTTCGGAATGTTGCAGATGAGATGGATGTATAGACACATAGGAGATAAATGTATAGATATATAGGAGATCTGCAAGCCTGAAGCTTGATCAGATTAGGGGGAGTCAACTGTAAAGTTGTACTCTTTTTCCTTGGCTAGTGGTTTTTCCCACAGGGTTTTCCATAGTCAAGGTTTTAATGAGGCAACCACATTGACTCTGGATCCAGAAGTATCCACCCCTCGACACATCCCCAAATCAGGGGAAGTTATGGAGTGCTATACTCTTTTCCCTTCGTTATCGTTTTTTCCCACAGGGTTTTCCATAGCTAAGGGTTTTTAACGAGGCAGTTACCCTTAACTTGGATCCAAAAGTATCCACCCTTTAAGATACTCAGTAGTACTAATGAATCATTCAGTATTCATAAAGTCGAGTATACCACGTTGGTTGGATAAGGGGAAGTGTTATGAATAGGACCCATTGGGCCTATTGGGTATCCACCCACATGAGTACCCATTATGAATACTATATAAAGGAGGCTAGGGGTTTCCTAGCCTCAACCCTTCTCCAAATCTGTTTCTCGTTCATAACAGTTTAAAGTTAAATGCCAATTTTAATTATTATTTTATTTAATGAAAATTTTAAATATCAATAGAAATTAGAAATTAGAAATTATTATTATTTAAACTAAACTAATTAATTAAAACTAACATAATTAAGTTTGTATAATTAATTTAAACAGGTTTACATATTTGCGCACTATTTAAACTACCCTGTTTAAATTAAAACTAACATACCTAATTAAATTAATTGTTCACTAATTAATTAAAACTAACATGTTTAAACAAATGGGACAAAATTCATACGGGAACTATCGACAAAATTTCCACACGGTTACTGTTCATTCCCCAATGAACGAGCGATTAAAAGAAATAAAGAAAATAGCGATGTGATTGGCCGAGACCGAGGAGAGAGAAAAGAGTGGGGTAGCTTTCAAGAATCTCACCTGTAATACGCGGATTTTGCTCTTGATAAAGTTTGCTCCACATAGGATCTACATAGGAGCCACAGCCGAAATTGTACGACGAAATGAGTAGAGAGCGTTGCAAGTGGAGGTGGAAATGATGAATAAGGCCATAAATAGTGATTTTTGACCACTTTCTATTCCTTTCTCAAGCAAAGAAACATGTCCTAAGAAAAGAAACGAAAGAAATACAAAACAATAAAAAAAAGTAAGAGAATGCAAAAAGGAGATCGAGTGTTGTTATTCGCACCACAGAAATATATGAATACACCACACTACTTGATTCACCACACCTATATTTTTAACATCAGATGTTCGGATTTGAAGATCTGAACGGCTCTAATACAATACATGTGTAAATCCGAACACAATACATATTTTATTATACTATTCGGCTTTGCAATTCCGAACGGAAGAATAAAAGTATTAGAGCCGTTCGAATCTCCAACTCCGAACATCTGATATTAAAAATATAAATATAGTGAATCAAGTAGTATGGTGTATACATAACTTTATGTGATGCGAATAACAACACTCAGATCGAGCCACACCGACCTGACCATAAGAGCTTGTTCTTAACCTGAGCGGAACCCATTCTCAATTTAGGTCGTTTTCACTGTTCCTAAAAAGAACAATCTATATTACAATTGAGAGCTGTTTTTGAACTTATCCTATGTGGCAATGTCACATCAAGTTTTGTGGGGAAAATTTTTGGGTTGGGAGAAAATTTGTTTGGAGAAACTTTGACTGACCCACTTTTTGAAATTCACATCATCCCTTAAATTGAACCTTTGACTGACAGGTTGGTAGTATTTCGGGTCTGCCGAAAACATTGGCCATCAGCATATGTTAATTTTCGGCTGACCCACAATTAATTCGGTTTAAATACATTAATACGTTAGTGCTCTTCCAAAATTAATTCAGCATTATCAGCATTTTTTAAATACCCATCAGCATAAGCATTTTTTAAAAAAAACGTTGACATTAGTGCTCTTCCAAAAAAAACAGCGCCTGAAGCATTAGTGCTCTTCCAAAAAAACGCAGACATTATTGCGCTTCCAAAAAAAACGTTGGCAGTCTGATGACCTTTTTTAAATGCCCATTGCTTCTCCTTAAGCTGCCAACGTAAGAGGCTAAGAGCTACCCCATTGCTTCTTAATAACTTTTTACATTAATAATTTTTTTGGATATACTGATTAATTTTTTTGGAAAGCTTTTTCTGTGTCAAAGCACTGGTCATCATCAGGACATTAACGCAGACTAATTTTTTTACATCAAAAAGTGTGTCAGTCAAAGCACTGGCGCCTACACTTCGATATGCTGATAATGTGAATTTTCGATTAACAATTAACAATTGATCATTCTTTAAAGCGCCTGCACTTCATTCGAGAAAAGCATCAAAAGACGCCTGCACTTTGGGTCATCATCAGGCGTCTCTTCCAATTCGTGCGTCTCTTACAATTCTTGCGGGGCCCACGAACACAGCTACTACCCATCTGGTACTGAAGCTGCAGTCACTTTTCTTCTGACCTACTAAATTTAGAAACGAAATACAAATTGGGTGACTAACATTTTTGTTAGTGACTAAAAATTTTGTGAGTAATTAAACAATGTGAGAACTAAAGTCTCTTTAGTTGACCTAAATTTTGGGGAACTAAGACTTTGATTGGGGAACTTAGATTTTGCGGGGGGTTTCTAAAATGAATCATGTACACAATTTCAGGGGAACTAAGACTTTGAGGAGGGAATATCTAAAATGAATCGTGCTCACATTTTCGGGGGAACTAAGATTTTGAGTGGGAAATATCTAAATTGAACCGTGTCCGCGGACACGGGTTATAGACTAGTTTTATCATCAAACCGCCACCAAAAAATTAACCCTCGTCGTCGTATTGTTCCCGTTTCCCATCCCAATCTGCAGCATAACGTTCATATTACCAATTAAAAAAAACCCAAATAAAATCAACAACGAGAACAAGCAGACCCCTTTCACAAAAACCTCAGAAACCCTAATTTCTATCGCGCGACCCTCGTCTTCCTCAATCCATGATGTCTATCTGAAAACCCTAACCATATTCCTCTCGTCGTTGAGATGTCCCTCCAAACCCCCGAATTTAAGTACATAACCGAGGAATGTTTGCAGGAATGGAAGGGATCCAACGCTGCCGGTTACAAGCTCCCCGATCCTGTCGCCATGGACCGATTCCTATACGAGCTTTGCTGGTCCATGGTCAGTTCTCAAAAATCCCTTCCAGGTTTGGCCTGGTCACTGTTTTAATCATATTTTGCGCGAATCTGAAATACTGTGCTGCCGCTTTTTTTGTGCATAGGTGCGTGGGGATTTACCTATCCAAAAGTGCAAGCTGGCCCTGGACTCAGTGGTGTTCTTGGATGAGGGGAGGAAGGAGGAGATGGGTTCGATGTTTGCGGATATCATTGCTCATATGGGCCAAGATGTCAGTTTTCTGATCCTGCATACTCCTTGTTCTCTGACTCAATTTATCATTTTATTACATTCAAGTGGGAGTGTTTGAAGAACTGTTTTTTGTGCTTAGCACTTAAAAAGGATGCTAAATAAGTATTTTTATTTTCGTCGCGACTTCTTCTTGTGGAAAATTTAGCACTTTTGAGTCAGTTAATTAAATGGGAGTAAGCATTAGGGATGCAAGTTGAAAATTGGGAGTAAGAATTAGAACAGTAAGCATTAGAACAGTATGTTCATTGGAACATTAAATGACCAGATGCTGTATTTTCCTATAAAAAACAGCATCAACCCCACCCACCCCCCCCCCCCCCCCCCCCCCCGCGGGGACAGAAAAGAGCAGCTCGATGTCTAAAGTAGTCTTCATTTTGGGTCGTAGGGTATAGAAAGCACAAGATATTCACTTGGACGTGGAAGCTTAGAAATCAAAGGCATATGTTTTGTTGCCTTGGGAGGTAGAAATTAGACTATGGGATAAAGCATATAATGTTCTTTCAATAGTCTAGTGTTGTGGCTTTCTGTCTATCTTGGAGATTAGTTGAAGCAAGTGCTGGATTGTTAACCTGCACATTTAAAGGGGACAAAAATCCATTTTGAGAGGATGTTTGGTGGTTACTTGATGACAGCTTTAGGCATATCACATGATTATGGTTAGGATTTCAAGAATAATTTTCCATCAAAGCTCTGCTATATGCAGAATTAAAATTTAGCATATGGATGTGATATGAATCACTCTAATGTCCAAGTTAAGGTGGAAGGCAGCACCAGGAAAAGGACCAGGATGTATACACGAGACTGTAAGTAGGATGCATTGACACAGTACATTCGAACGTACTAAAAACATATTGAAAAAAAATCATATTGGGAGAATGATACTATCTAAAAGAGGATTATGGGGAGCACTTTATAGGAGCAGTGATGGTTGTGATTAAAATGGATGTGCATATGCGAGCGGATGACCTGGGTATGCTTCATATGGTTAAAACATATCACCACTAGACTATTGAATAAATTGAGTTTGCCTTTGCTAGTCCAATTATCTTTTTTTATTTTAAGCAACCTACCCTAGTCCTACTTATTGTAAAATGGATCGTTGTACATGTCTGTTACTTTGTTTAGTTTCATCTCTACTAATACAATGCAAACTTCTGATGGTTGGTTGGTCTGTAAACTAAAGTTGCACTCCTTTTGCTTCCCAAAAATATCCCAGGCATTCATACATCAAAATCACTAGGATCTTAACCAGAATAATTTTTCAATAAAATTAACTATCAATGCTTTTGAAGCGGTTGAGGAAAAAAACGACACTTTGCCGCAGTATTTAAGTGGGGCTTAAGCAGCACAAAGCAGAAAAGGCGATAGCAAAAAAGCCAAATGATCATGGACAAAAAGCCACAATGATGGAGAAAAAACGAAAAAGCAAGGAAGAAATGAATGGAAAATCATACTAATATCTTTTTGATGATTAATACTCTCGACTTATAAAATTGATATCAATAATTCTACATAAGAATATCATTAATAAAATAGGGCATCATCAAAATCTGGAAGCAGGACTAAAGCAATCCTAAAAGTGAAAAGCATAGTCAGGGGCTTCATTGGGGCTTCATTGGATTTCTAAAGCAATGCAGTATTGCATCTACATAATAATGAAAACCTTCATTAAATACAACCTACGTATCTTGATATCCAAGCCATTGTCAGTTTTTAAAAGTAAATTCTAAATCCTTTTAATTTTTTAGGAGATTGCCTAATAATAATATTAAGCTCAAATTTTGATAAACTTACCAAAAATATAAAAAATATGTGCTGTCATCTTTAACGTCAAATGTAAATGACTTTGTTGTTCAAGTGAGAGATACCTAGAGGCAAATTTGCCATATGCAACTGCAAGTAGATATGTATACACAAGCAATCCAAGATGAACCCATTAGAAAGGTGTTTCATCTACATAATAGAGGCAACAACATATACAAATTGACTAAGAGTTGGCTTGCACAAAATATAAATAGGAGTGAAGTTTGTTTCAGTTCAACTGGGAGGGAAGACATATGCGAGATCATTATATTGCCGAATGGATCCAAGAGAAAGAGGTTCGATCATTTTATTGCTGAATGGATCCAAGAGAAAGATGCTTTGTCACTATGGATGAGAATGTGTATGCCCAAAGCCCGATTGGGCGCCCAATTGGGCATGGCCCATTCCCATTCCTTCATTATGGTTTAGGAAGTCCTAGACCATAATGAAGGAATGGGAATGTGGCATGCCCAACTGGACGCGCTATTGGGCTTTGGGCATGCCCATTCTCATCCCTATTTGTCACATACAATAGTGGAAACAAAAAGAGTGTTGGAGAGATTGGCTGAGATGCTGCTATAGGCCGGCTATTGCTTGCAGTTTGACATGGAGTACAATGAGGATGGGCATACCATGATGTGAGATGCTTTATGCAGGGTGAGTCAGGAGAGTCAGGAGAGAGGTGCTTTTCACATACAATAGAAATATGAAATATGAAAGAATTGGAGATTAGGTTGGGACGATCTATACAATCGATGTGTTCGATTAATGCACTGATGGGCAGTGATAAGAATTAGCAAACATGAAGAGTTATTATTACTAATTAAATAGATAGTTTAGGGTGTTACAATTTCAAAGTTGCTTTTTTGATTGGATCAACTTGTGAGCAAAAATGGACATTTGTCAAATTCCTAGATTGATATTTAAATTTACAACCTTAATTGCTAATGAACTCTTTGATAGCAGTCACCAGGCTTAGAAAATTCCACACTATTGTGTCCCAAGTCATAATTGTGTTTGGGTAATCGTGATGAAACAAATAGCTTTTTGGACCATTGTGATATTTGGTTCGTACTTATTCATTTTTCTAATAAACATACAATACTGATGTGCGAGAAATGCATAGGCTAAGATTACAGGTGCAATGGAATGGTGTTAACGCCAACAAAATATATTAAGTGCTTATACTTTTTAATATGCTATTTTTGGTACAGTAGCATACACTGGATGAGTTTCTAAGAATGCTTTTCCTATTCTATTATATTGAAAGGTTTGGCAGGCCTAATCATGAAGGGACTGTGTCCTGGAACATCATGCATGACTCAAAACTCAAAAATCTTAATCCCACAAGTGCTTCTGAGCTTTGGTGCTTGGACAACTTTTTAATGTGCGGAACATGGCTTTTTAGGATATAGATGTATGTATGTTGTTTCCACCATTGTCTTGTAGCTGATGGGCATACCATTTTTTAGTTTTTAAACTTTTGATGGGGGTCACAAATGTTTTCTGATCTTTAAGAATTTTATCTCATATTTATTATAGGCTATTTTTTTTTTCAATTTAAGGCTGAGCTAGATTCTATATTGTTTTTGATTTATTTAACCATGCTATTTATCATGCAGCTTACATTGCCGGGGGATCATCGCGGCCGCCTCATCAAAATGGTACGCAAATCTTAATGTTTGGCTTCTATTCATCTACTTTACTTCAGTTTTTAAGGAATTTATGTGTTTCATGTTCCTGACATACTTATGTGGTTATTGCTCTTTCTCTATAATTAAATTCTGTCATCTGGGAGAATAAATATTCGTCTTATTGTTCACATTTATTATGATAATTGTTTCTTGTCTGCATTAGCATTCAGAGTGCAAGTTTCAAAATATGGTTCAAAACTGCCACTGGTGTGCTTTTCTGATCCTGATTGTATGCATCTTTGCTTGTTTCATGTTTACTTTTATCATACTTAACTGGGGTAATTGCTGATGTTCGTTGGATAAGTTCCATATGTATCAAGTATCAACTCCCTTTTGAGGTAGACCAAGTACTTTAATGTTCTTGTTTGAATTGTGACTTTGATTGGAATTCTAATTGACTTGTAGAGACATTTTGAGAACTTAATGTTATAGCTTGACTGTAACTATCTTGCTAATTAGATATTAATCCTTGAATTTTGATTTGCAATGGAACTTTCTCCTTTTGGATTTTCAGAACTATGGTAATCATATACATTTAAGTCTCCTTAACTTAGGATCCAGAAGTATCCAAATCCCCATGATACTAATAAGCACCATGAATCCTGAAGCCATATATCGAGCTTACAATCATGAATGGATAAGGAGAAGTGTTATGAATGGGCTTTTGTAGGCCCATGTAGAGGCCATGTAGGGCTAGTGTATCCACCCAATTGTAACATTTCTACTATAAAATAAGGCTACATGTTCAGTAGCCGTCACATTCACAATCTAATGATAGATGTGAATGTTGTAATTGTCACTTCTTAGTAGTTAATACATGGATGTTGTGCTAGTATAGTTTTCTGAATTATGAAATTTATGGATATGGTGGCTGTATAATTGTTGTGTCACATGTTATGTAAATACAAATATAATAACATTATACCAAAATATAATCTATATTATTATAATGATAGGATTTTTATGGGTTTTTGATGATAAAAATATGATTTTTAGGGGTTTTCTAGGGGTTGTGTTGATCAAGATGGGATTTTTGGTGGAAAGGTGTGGGGTTTTAAAGAAAAGATGTGATTTTTAGGGCTAGAAAGAGAAGATTTTGGGAAAAAATGGATGTTTTTATTGATAATAACTGAAAATAAAGGAGATACAAGATGGTTGGTCACAATTCTAGAGGTGGACTGCTCTCCTAAGCCGCCGATTCGATAGGAGGCCGCGCTCTCCAATAAAAGAGGGAATTCTCTCAACATCTCACAATTTTTTTCAAATCAAGCATAAGAATCTCTAATCCCCTAGCCATATATATATATATATATATATATAGAATAATGGGTATCATACGCCATATGAGAGGGTCTCTCATATTCCCTCTCACATAAAGGGGGCAAGTACAACAAGTACAAGCCCATGTGGGCTTGTACTTGCCCCTTTTATGTGAGAGGGAATATGAGAGACACTCTCATATGGCGTATGATACCCATTATTCTTATATATATATATAATAAACAAGAAATATAAAATAACAAAAAAGATCACTAAACCGAAAAGTACAAAAATGCTCTTAGAAATCCGAAAATTATGAAAATGCCCCTAAATGCTAAAATTGCAGATCTATCATTACTCCGCCCCGAAAAACTACCTTGTTCTCAAGGTGGTGCATGAAGTGCGTGGGCCATTCGCTCCAAATGAGTTGCATGCCTTTTCCTGGATCAAAAGGATATGATTGGGCTCCTTCACCTTCAACGACGTCTGGAAGAAAGCCACGGTGGTTGTCAAACACATTTGGATGTCTTCCATGCCCAATACAGAAACGATAACACTTGCTCTCAGGGGGTCGTCCAACTGAAAATTAAATGCCCAGGGGCCTTACAAAAGTGTTGACGCACCACGACGGGTCCCGAGGATTGTCGTCAGACCATGTCGAGCCCCGGAAAGGATCATTGGGCCATGGCGGGCCTGACATAATGGCGAACAGACCCTGACGGGCATGTAGGTCAGCAAGCAAGCCATGACAGGCCTGAAGGAATACTACAGGCAGTCGGGCGGCAGGCCGCTGCAGGAAAACTACGGGCAATTTGGGGGCCCGCAGGTGTCCTGCAGGCTGCCGGCTGTCCTACAGGCTGCAGGCTGTCCTGCATGATTCCATGGGGCCTGCAGGTTTCCTGCAGGTTGCCGTTGGGCCTGCAGGAAAACTACATGCTACTTGTGGTCCTGCAGGTGTCCTGCAGGCTGCCAGCTGTCCTGAAGGCTTCCTGCTTGCTGCCGTGGGGCCTGCAGGTTTCTTGCAGGCAGCCTGGAAACCTGCAGGAGGCCGACATGGTCAGCGTTCCCATCGTTGCTTCCCGCAGCATCTTCGGAGTCACGATCCGCATCAAATCTGTCGCCGCCGTTCAGATCTGAAGCTGGATCATCTTTTTGAGGGACCTCATTCTCAAAGAAAGTGATTTTGCCATTGCAGCTTTCCAAAGTTGTTACCTTTTGCCCTCGATTAAGGCTTTCGACCCCATTGGAATGCTTAGCCGCCACGATTTTATCAATTTGTTGTGATATTTGCGCTAGGGCTTGCATGATGGCATCAAACGTTTTACTTTGCAGCTCTATCCGTGCTTGATGCGAATCCTCGCAAGTTTCTACCATCAGGATCTATGTTCTGATACCACTTGATAGAATTTTTATAGGTTTTTGATGATAAAAATAGGATTTTTAGGGTTTGTCCAGGGTTTGGATGGATAAAGATGGGATTTTTGATGGAAAGGTGGGGGGGGGGGGGTTTAGAGGAAAGATGCGAGTTTTAGGGCCAGAAAGAGAAGATTTTGGGAAAAAGTGGATGTTTTTATTGATAATACCTGAAAATAAAGGGGATACAAGATGGTTGGCCACAATTCTAGAGGTGGATCGCTCTCCTAAGCCATCGATTTGAGAGGGGGCCACACTCTCTAATAAAAGAGGGAATTCTCTCAATCTCTCACAATTTTCTTCATCAAATCAAGCATAAGAATCCCTAATCCCACTAGCCCCCTACGTGTAATAAACTAAAATTATAAAATCACAAAAAAGAACCCTAAAACTAAAAATTACAAAAATGACCCGAGAAATTCGAAAATTACGAAAACGTTCTAGAGGGCCAAAATTGCATATCTTTCATATAACCACAACTCCGCCCCACCCCAATGGACTAACATGTCATGGACTAATGCACGCAAAAATAAGACAATTTTATTGATATAAATTAACCCACCCTCATGGACTAACATAACATCTTTTTATTTATCAAACAAGAAAAATTAAAATTTAAAATAACTGAATTAAAAGTCATTGTCCTCGTCAACTATACAAGCTGAGTACCTTTAATTTTCGATAAGTATCATCCCTTCTTAAATCAGTCAACTAATCATATCACTCTACTACACTGTTATAAATTACCAATTTATTACACACGACGACTTCGGCGGCGACGGCGATGCATTTGCGTGTCCCCAGAAATCTATAATTTTTTTGTTTCTGGTCATGCAACTTGTCATGCAGATTGCTGATACATGTTAAATCATCTTCCACCATGCCCAACTTCACACGATAGATGATGTTAAATCATCTTCCACCATGCCCAACTTCACACGATAGATGTATATGTAGTGCCACGGCGTCTAGTTAGGCTTGTCTGCTTAATCAATTATTTGTCATAATTTCTGTGTTTATATCCAGAAGTATAGAGTTCATAGGAAGGAAAAAGTGTGCTTTATTCTTTTTAAGCAGAATCTCTGCAAAACAACAGAGATTGCCTTTTCAAGGTATTCATACTGCTGATATGGTGTGTTACTCACGAGTAGCAAATATTAAGAAAACTACATATGGCCACATAAAGGTGTTCTCTTTAGAAGTACGAGTCCATAGGAATGAAAAATGTGCTTTATTCTCTTAGTAGACTCTCTGATTTAAACAACAGAGATATCTTTTTCAAGATATTCATATTGATGACATAATGTGTTACTTGCAAGCAGCAAAGATTAAGAAGACTTTATATGGCCACATAAATGTTCAGTTGAAACTTCTCCAGGTCCAAGGGCATGGACTCTTTGTTAGTATAGCTACAAGTTTATATTCTTTAGTACTTCCTGCTTTATAAATAACACATAAACATGTTTAACATCATTTAAATAAGGGTAAATTTCGCTAATACTCTATGTATCATGGCAGGTATGTCACTAAATATCATGGATTATGATATTAGTAGAATTTATCCTCGGATAAGGGGTAGTGTATGCTACTTTTTAGGGATAGTTTCTGCAAATATCATAGTTTCAGAGTGTTCAGAGACACACTGGCCACAATCCAGATGGTGTTAGTGGAATTTCCCCTTTTAAATAACTTAAATTGGTGCCCAAGTAAAAAGTGCATCGGATAGTAGGCACGTTTTCTTATTATGTTTCCTTATGGCAGCTAATGAACAGGATATTTGTGCAGGAATGGTGAATCTGTATGTCAGTAAGGTTTCACCATGTAGCTGATGCTTTCTGTTGGTGTATTAAATATGATTGTAATAGCTATCAGCTCATAACCATGTGCTAGTGATGAATTACTATGCCATGATGGTTGTCTATACGCTGTTCTGAATCTACATCAAGAAATCTGCTTTGGTGGCTCCATGCATATTTTATCTATGTACGTGTTCATTAAGGAAGTTGGTTGTTTGAAGAGATCGCATCGGGTCTTGCGAACCACATTGTTTAATTGACTATGCTAATTGAATTATATTGCGTACAACCTCTTATTTCTAAGTTTGATCGCCTCTTGCTAAAATGAATTTTTTGTGTTTTATTAATTTCTAATAATGATATACAAAGTTTAATTCGCAATGTGGTCTGTGTTCATTTGATGTCTTTGATATAGGCAAAATGGTTGGTTGATTCCTCATTGGTTCCATCAAGGATTCTACAGGAGCGCTGTGAGGTGAATTTTGTTACGCAGAGCCTATTGCTAATGGTTGTAGCCTCACAAGCTTTCTTACCAAAACACCTAAATTTTGTTATTCAAATCATAGGAAGAATTTCTTTGGGAGTCTGACATGGCTAAGATAAAGGCTCAAGATTTAAAAGCGAAAGAGGTATGACATGTTGTTAACTCATATTGTTTATTATCATTTGGTATAGTCTCAAACTGAGTTTGAGTTAGCTTAGTTTGGCATACAATTTTGATTGCTGGATCTCCTTATTCTTCATTGTTAGTCATCAATTGAAAAGCAGCAAAAAAGTAATTTTCCGTGCCATTTGCTGATCTATCCGAGGGTCACATGGCTCATGGATACCCATTTTGCACTCTCTCAATTGGATCATGCCCTTCTGTCACATGCCATTTTAAAATGAGATAATGCGAATTAGGCATTATATGGAACTCTGAAGTGAAGTGTGAACTTGAGATATAACCGATCCAATTGGCTTAATGGTATTTCCCCACCCTCGTGAGAGGTCGAGGATTCAAATCCTGCTTTCCGATGTATCAAAAAAAACTTGAGATAAAATGCAGACACTAAAACACACCACACTCATGAACGCACGTGGTACATTAAAAGAAGAATACACTGCTTGGGCCATCTGAGCAATGAAAGATGTAAAGCTGGATATATGTTAACCTAAAATAGTGTACTCTCTTTTTTTTAAAGGTTTCCACTGTTTCAAATGCTATGAAGTCATGTGCTTTCATAAACAACCTATCTGTTTATTATTTTTCAATCTCAAAGATGATAGGAAGAAACTAAACTCAAATACCTGTATTGATATAAATAATTTCTGCTATATACTTGTAAAACCTTTTGCTTCAATGGAAAGAATATATATATTAGCTATCTTTTGTTAATTATTGTAATGGAGTAAGGTGGCTTTTCACCTTCCTTTATATTATACACAAAGGAAGAACTTATGTTGTAAACTCATACCATTAGACTTATCATAAGCACCATCCTCAAGATATATTCATTATCCACTACTCTGTTCGATGGTCTCCATTGTGTATCAACTATTTATCCTGGTAATTTGGTTTGAAAATATGTGAGTGAATTGCTTTGAGCTAATGTATGTTTCACTTATTACATGTATCAATAAGCTTATATGATAATTTGATGTTTTATTCTAATTTGATGCTTGTACAATGTTTCCTTCAGTTAATTCTTCATATGTTTTCGTGTTATCGAGCAACGTTAATTTGTCTCTAATGTGCTCTTATTTATCATTCCTAAAATGCAGGTTAGAGTAAACACCCGATTACTTTATCAGCAAACAAAGTTCAATCTTCTTCGAGAAGAAAGTGAGGGATATGCCAAGCTGGTGAGAGCAGTCTGCTTGATTATCTTATATCAACCTTGAAGCTACATTCCTTTTCTTTCCAAATTGCTCAAAGGCTGGGATAATAAGAAAATTAACTTTCTTGTTTCCGTGGTATCCTACCATGATGAGGGGTTAATTCATCTGAATACACTTATCTTGGCCTGTCCGGAGCTAGGATGTTTTTAGACGAAGTAAATTTTTGAAAAAACTGTTGCCTGCTTGGAAAAATGAAAACAGTGTTTATAAAGATATACTTTGCATATGTTTCTTTAAAAATCATAATGTATTAACAATTCATTTAATTTGCATGGTTGTTTGAATAATCAAATTGTTCGCAAATTATCATTTTGCAATCTATATCCATGAATGACTAGGAAATTGCTGATGAGACATTTCAGCAGCGGTTGAAGTGGGCTTAAATTTCAGTTTTCTATTTATTTGAGCAATAATATATTCTCTCTCTGTTTAGCATGCCACTTCTATCATGACGCCGTGTTGTGCAGGATACGTGCCAAGCATGTCTCACATACATAATCTTTGAGCAATTTTAAAATTTTCCATGTGGCAACATGTCTTATCCTTATTTCAAAAATTTGATATGTCAACATGTTGACCATATTTCAGAATTTGCCGTGTGTCAACATGTCCTGTCTAAGTTGACCTGTACATGTTTGGCAATTTTAAAATTTGCCATGTGGCAACATGTCTTATCCTTGTTTCAAAATTTTCATGTGTCAACATGTTGTGACTATATTTCAGAAGTTTCCATGTGTCAACATGTCCTGTCCAAGTTGACCTGTACATGTTTGTGCAAAACAGCTATCTATATTATCAAACGCAAATCAATGTTTTTTGTTCCTCTAAATAGGATGGCTTTTAAATTGACAATAAACATCAAAAGTGAGTTATTTGCATTGCAATAGTAAACATTAGCTATTTAACTTCCACTATATGTTATCCTAATGTAAAAGATTCAAAATTAGTAAGTAGAATGATGTAGTGGTTGCCATGTGGATTCTTCTGCACTTCCATTACTTGTCCTTGGTATCCATAATAAACGAAGGGAAAATTCGGTTGCATCTCTTTGAAAATGTATTTGTTTCTCTGAGCTCACTTTTAGATGATTTTGTGGTTATTGAAATTGTGATGCAGTTGTTTTCACTTTCAGCACTAGCAATTTAAAAATGAGGAATTGGTTGAACTTGCAACTTGCAACTAGTTTTGATTTATAAAATGATAAGCCGGCAAGACAGTTGCGCTGCATTGAATTATTTAACTGGATAACAATCGGATATGTACACTTGGATGATTTAGTTACCCCTACAAAATGATGCATTTGTGCAGTTTCTCTTCTCTCTCAACTAACATCATCAATGTTATATATATAGAGTTATTTCAATTCTCATTTCCAGATTAATCTTTTCTGATGATGTAGCTTGTGTATATATATTTGACTTCTTAAATTTGTTAACTTTTTTAAAGATATATTCTTCTATTATGATATTATTGGGATACGTTTGTGACTGTGAAGTTGTACTTATTAGTTTTGCTGAAGCTTATGCTTAGTGGTGCAGGGGAGCCATTGATTTATGCTTCTGTTAAAGTTACAATTTTGGTGTGAGAATATGAATAATACAATTCTATCAGTAATTTCCTCACTAATGATAGTTAAAACTAATCCCATGATAATAATCCAGTATTGTGATGGGTTAATTACAATTAAGGAGGAAAAACAACAAAGAACCAAACATATTAATAGATTGTGTAAAAAATGAAGGAATATCAAATAATAAATTCTGAAAGGTAACCAGGAACATCCTCTTGCACGCTATAACGAATCTATGCAGTAGTTAAGTTTTTTTTTTTTTTTTTTTTGGGGGGGGGATAGCCTATGGAATGAAGAGGACAAGGTGCACAAGTAAATGAACATTGATGCAAAAACAGAAAGTGATGGGAATCATAGTATTGCTAATCTAGTGATTAATTGTTAGTTTTGAGCTATTAGTTAGATAATATGCCTAGTCATTTTTATTTGAATTTTAAGGAATTTTCTGTGATTTTTCTAGGCTTTTTGGGCCTTTTGGTAATTTTGTAATAACGGCCCTACATATGTTATTAAGGGGTTCAGTTGAAATAATTGAATGAAACTTTCTTTGTTTGATGAATAGATGCGTTGTAATTTTCTTCCGTAATTTGTATGAGGTGTGATGCGTTGTAGGTTGAATTATCGATCTTGATGTCAGACATAGGGGGTGACGCAATTACCAAAATAGCCGCAAAGCTTTCCCTGTTCATTCCCTGTTTATTTTCTTTTTTTTCATTTTCTTTGATCAGAACCCATAAACATTGATTTTTTAAAAACATTAATCGAAAACCCTATATCCTTTGTTCATCTTATTCCAGGTCTGTCCAAATCTGAAATCTGAAGGAAAACAGTTCCTACTATATATATATTTTATTTGTTTTCTTTCATTAAACAATCCATAAACAATTTTCTAACACTTCATCCCATCAAACAACATTTACATTTTACAACTCAATTTTCCTTGCAAATCCCTCAAAATGTGCTGGGAAACAGATATGAACGGGGGAAAAATTCCTCAAAGTAGATTATTCCTGCATCAGAAATGATATTATAGCTGTACTATATAAACATAAAGTGTGACCTTGCAGAGAAAAAGGTCATGTAGACAACACCTAATATTCATAACACATGTTTGGTGACTGTTGATTACAGCTATCTGCTGACTTAAGTCATAAATATTGGGCTGGTAATTTATATTTATGCAGAACAGCAATTAGTTGATGGTAGTTCCCCATCTCAAAGTTGCTTTTTATGCATAAAGATGGTTTGCAGCGGCTTAGTTGGATATATACAATATATGCTTTGCTGGACACTATAAATTTACTATTCTGCTCATGGTTCTACCTTTTCCTCAAACGATGTCCATGTTGCTGGATTTGTAGGTCACGCTGCTCTGTCAAGGTGGTTTAGATGTCACAGCAGAGAGTACATCAACAGTTACAATCAGCGTCATTAAGGTTCAGCTATCAGAAAATGGAACTCGCCTGAAGCATCTTTTTCTTTCTTTAATCCTGGTCATGACTAATTGCTTTATTGTGTAAATTGTTCCAGTCATTAATTGGGCATTTTGATCTAGACCCTAACCGTGTTTTTGACATTGTAAGTTTCATTCCTTTTTCTTGCATCAACTGCATTCATTTTATTCCTTTTAATTTTATATTATCACTCTTAGGAGAAATGATTTTGTTCATATGCTACAATATTGATTAATATGCGTGTTTGTATGGTTGCATCAGGTTCTGGAATGTTTCGAACTTTATCCCGACAACACTATTTTTTATAACCTAATTCCTATTTTTCCCAAGGTAGGCTGTGATCATTGTTAGGTTATTTAAAATATTTATCTGATGTTTTCTTCAAATCGTCCTTTCTTTAAGCATTTATGATTCTTTCCAACAGTCACATGCTGCTCAGATTTTGGGGTTTAAATTCCAATATTATCAACGTGTGGAAGTTAACACACCAGTTCCTCCTGGGCTTTACCGACTTGCAGCCTTGCTGGTGAAAGCAGAATTTATTGATATTGATAGTTTGTAAGTGTGTTCTTCATCATCTCCTTCTGTTCTTACATGCTCTGACATATGAGTGTCCAAGGTTTACCGTGTTTATGTTTCCTATATTTAGGATCCTTTTACTTTCCATAGCAAAGAATTATTTTGGCATAGACTAGCGATTTGATGCCATGTTTTAAAGTACATTTTAAAGTCAATACCATTTGCTAGATAAGCTTTTTTCATTGGTATTATATTCCCAGGATGAATTATCTACAAGCTGTGTGTTCCCTGTGGATGTCTAATGCATATCCTCCTGTGTTGCTATTTCTGTTCCTTGCATATCTAAATCTGATTTCTATTTTCTGGTTTATGTTGCATCTGCTGCTGACTTATTTTGGATTATTCTGCCTCAATTGGGTAGTGGGACTAGTCAGACTTGTTTAACACTGTTAGATTATTGCTGGGCTTTATCTGGATTTAAAATGATTGAGGTCTTATTGAAGCTCAATGTGCGATTATAAAGTAATGTCGGAGGTTTTCTTGTGCATGCCAATGTGGTTTTCATTTAGCAGGTCATTTATTTTTGTTGGGAGGTCCTTTGCCCATTTGGAAGTAATCAACTATCTGTTCATGGGATGTTGCTATGTATATTGAATTGATGGAGATTTTTCAGTCATACTATCTGAATGTAAATTATTGAATCATACTATAAGCAGCAGCTGCTCAGGAAGTTGGCCAGAGTTTACCATTCTACATCATAATTGGAATTTCACTCTCAGTTTCAAGTCTATCAGATATGTTAGTCTTCATGATGTTGATTGAAGGCAGTTGACTGATTTTTGTGGTGGTATTGATGATGGTAGCTTGATTCCATATGAAGTGACTGATTTGAATTCTGCCAATCTTATTGTGATCTATCTGGAAATAATCCATCTCACTGGGTTATGGGCAATATGAAAGTATTGATATTTCAAGAAAATAAATCATCTCACATACAACAACCAAGTGTTGACTTGAGATGGTGTTCTTTCTGCAACGGGCTGCCGTTTATACACGTTGAAATGCAGAACGGAGAAGCATTCTGCATCTTGCTCTTTTGCTCTTTAGTGGAGCTTGAGTGTAAGTATATTGGAAATGGATAAGCTGCTAATTTGAGATGGAATGTAGAATGCATCAAGCTGGCATTTTAGCAATGTTAACTGTTGTTATGGCTTCTTAGTACTGCATGATCATTTGGCTGTCTACAAAGTTGGTGATATCGTCACTGGGCAAGTCTGTTGCTATATCGGAAATGCCAGGAGACATTTTTTGGTCAGCATCAATCCATTAGAGGGAACATACGAATGAGGCCATCTTCAAAGTAACTTTTGTTTGCTTGATGTTTTACTGTAAGAAGTTGTTTCTTGGAAAGTTTCCTGTTAGTAAGCATCCAATGATGTTGAAAAATTTTCTGGCATAAAAGGCAAGTTTCTTGAGAAATATTGCTACCATGCTGGCATGCTGTACTATTTTTGTTCATTTGGGGATCTATTGGTTGTGTGGGATGCACCGTCCATTGTCTTTCGACGTGTTAAGGTCGGGTCTCGTGTTTGCATAAGATATCATTATTAATTTATGCTAAAGACAGTGTTATTAATTTTTTGTAACATCAATCTCTGTTTAAGTTCTGCAAAAACTCTTTTCTCTTGTTAAGAAGAGAGTTTTTTATTATTCATTTCCACCTTTAATTTCTGTGTAATTGTGCATGAATAAAACAAATATATTTGTTGATAGCTATGCCCTTTTCTTCAAAAAATTTGCACTGTAGTGATATCAAACCGGTTACTATATGTATTTAATGTTAGCATAGGCTTTTCATTGCAAATTCCATTCATATTCTATTTTATTTTTCATGGCTAAGATGGCTACATAATAATTATTCTGATTGTCTCTATTCTATATTAGCATGCATTTGCATGTTTAAACTTTGTAGTTTGTACTGTTATGATGGGATCATGACCTATCAGCAATGGCGGCACATGATGGCGCATGATAGAGCAAGGGATGGCAAGATGATACATGGGCAATTTGGTAATTTTGAGCGTCAGGGGGGCAATTTTGTAATTCTGGACAAATCAGCCCATTATATTTAGGTGGCGGCTAGAGTTATGGGATCTATCCTAAATTTGTGAGAGAAACCAATATGGAATTTACTAGAACCCTAGTTTGTAGGAGAGTCTGACCATCCTCTCGAATTGGTGGCTTGGGAGAGCGGTCATCTTTTCGAAGGAGGCCAAATTATCCTTATATTCCTCTTTGTCTCAATAAAAAAAATCAGATTTTCATTCCAAAAAATTCTAAAAAAATCTTATCAAATTGGTATCAGAACATAGATCCTAATGGAGTCAAGAAAGGTGGAAGCTTTGGAGGAGAAACTTGAAAGCGAAGTGGACGATTTTAAGAAATCGATGGAGGTAGATTGTCGATAATTGAATCTGGTATGAAAGCGTCGAAAGCGTGGATGCGGACGACGATGAAAACCTTCATGTAAACCCTAACAGAATAAATATCTGAGTTGAAAAACCACCATCCGCTTGAGAAAGAGACAACAAAGACAGATCTGGGTAGCGACGAAGACTACAATTCAGATCTAGGACGAAAGGCACGATTTTTAGTGAAGGAAAAAGGAGAAAGTTGACAATTATAAGAAGAACTTCCATCAGATCTAGATTTGAAGCTCCACGGCACTTGGAAAAGCTCGACATGGGACAGTGAATCACGACAACCCTGCTTGGGGCCGCGAGGCCCTAGGGTGGAGCCGTTGAAGGGCGACGAAGCATGCCAGACTCTCCCGGGGCCTTGCTGCCTCTAGGCGGGCTACTTGGAAGCTGCTTGCGGCCCCGCGGCCACTGGGAAGGGCTGCCAGTGGGTGACACTCCCGACAGCCTTGCCTAGGGCCCTGCAGCCCTCAGACGGGCCGCCAGGAGGTCGTTGGCAGGCCCGCCCTAGGAAGGGCCAACAGGTGGTGGCAAACCCCGACAGCCCTGCCTGTGATCCCGCGGCCCCTGGGCGGGTCGCCAGAAGGCCGTCGACTCTTGTGCAAGCCGTCGGGGTCTTACATTGTTTCGGAAGACTTTTAGAGGCCCCATGGCCCCTGGTTTTTAGGTGGGAGGCCTCGACAACTGCCACTTGGAGGTAGTGGCCCTTGGGAGGGGTTCAGAGATTATCATGACGATGTTTCGGACTACGTGGAGGACGTATGAGACTCTGATTGGGGCAATAACAATTGGGGGGCGATGACAATTGGGGGAGTGACGATTAAGTAGGTGGAGCCTCATTGAGGGGATTTGGGAGACCTAAAGTGACACACAGAACGCCTACCAGTAATACTATTACTGACAGCCTAAAGGGAGAGTAGGACATGTGATTTTTTGTGTTGATAGCAGGGTCAGGAAGCCGAATATTTTGATATTTGACGGGATGACCATTATGGATGTGGTTTTCGTGCAGAGAGATATTTCACGATAAGCTGCTTACAAAGAAGGAAAAGTTGCTGATGATTGGTATATGTTTGGAGGAAAATGTGTTATCTTGGTTTCAGTAGAGGTCGCAGAGTCGACCTGTGCGTACATGGGAGGAGCTCAAGAATTGCTTACTGAACCGATTCAAGACACTTGGGGAGGAGAACTACACGAGTAGCTCCGTGCACTCAGGTAAGAGGGTGCCATCAGAGAATACATAGAGATTCGAGACGCTCTACGACCGAGTGAGGGGATGCCTAAGTCGACGTTGAAAGGGAGTTTCATAAAGGGGCTCTGGACAGATATACGAGCCAAGCTCCGGATACAGAGATCGAGATAGTTGATGGACACGATGGAGCTGGCCCAGTTGATTGAGGATATGCACATAATCGATCGATGAGCCAAGGGAGCCTGGGGCGTGGCTTCACTTTTCGTAGTTAGGTACAGTTAGGGGGCAGAAGGCACCGTCAGAAGAGATCTAGTCCAGCAGAGAGAAGAGCAACGAGGTACGACCGAGAGGACAGTTCAAGAAGTACCGGATGAAGACTGAGACGCAGAACAAACTGGCGAAGGGATTGTGCTTTTGCTGTGATGAGAAATTCATCTCAAGTCATCGGTGTCGAGACCACACACTCCAGGCGTTGATAGTAGATGATGAGGATGATGATGTTATGGAGGTAGATGCAGCCAAGGCAGGAGATCAGGAGCCTCCCCATTTGGATGTCGCATAGGGTTTCGTTAAATTCCATGATAGGGTTTACTTCCGAATCATACCATGAAGTTGACAGACATGATTTTAGATTAGGATGTCACATTGCTTATTGACAGTGGGGCCATTCTTATCTCCAATAAGGTGATTGATCAGCAGAGCCTACAGCTGGTAGACACATGGAGTTTTGGGGGTGATGATGGGGACTGTGAAGGTGGGGCATAGACGAGTGTGCCGCGGGCTCGTTTTGACACTCTTTGGTATTAAGATCGTGGATGACTTACCACTTGACTTGGGCAGCACATATGTGATCTTTGGGATGAGTTGGTTGCAGTCGTTGAGGGACACGAAGATTAGGTGGAAGCGGTTGCGTATGGAGTCTCAGGAAGAAGGGAGAACAGTCACACTCTGGGGAGATCACCGCTTATGTCGAACTATTGTTTCTTTGAAAACCATGGCAAATGCAATATAGACAGAGGGGGGATGGATTTTTGGTAGAACTACATGGCTTGTCTAGGGCGGACGTTGATGAGTATGACATTCCTTCCATGGTACCAAAGCTGCTACTGATTTAGTTCGAGGGAGTGTTCCAGACATCCCGAGGTCTTCCTCCATCACGGGACTATGAGCAGACCATAGTCCTATGAGAGGGAGCCTCACCCATCAGTGTGAGGCCCTACCGATATTTCCAGGTGCAGAAGGACGAGATCGAGCGGATGGTTGGGGAGATGATTCAGCCCAACGTGAATCCCTTTTCGAGACCAGTCCTGCTAATGAAGAAGGATGAGAGTTGGAGGTTTCGCGTTGATTATTGTGTGTTGAACAAGGAGACAGTTCCTGACAAGTTTTCTATCCCTGTGATCAACGAGCTTCTAGATGAGTTTCATAGGGCAATAGTCTTCATGAAGATTGATTATGAAGATTGATTTGAAATCAGGATACCACCAGATTAGGATGTGAGTGAAGGATGTGGCCAAGACTGCTTTCAGGACGCATGAGGGGCATTATGAGTTCTTGGCCATGTCTTTTGGGCGAACCAACGCTCCTGATACTTTTTAGGCTCATGAACAATGTATTTCGTCCATATTTGAGAAGATTTGTGTTGGTATTTTTACATCTTGATATATAGTCGATCTATGAAGGCACATGTGGAGCATTTGGAGATACTTTTACAGGAGCTGCAGAATCACCAGTTATACGCCAACAAGTAGAAGTCCCTGTTCGTGTAACTAAGAGTAGAGTATCTGGGACATGTGATTTCGGTGGAAGGTGGAAGGGGTGGCTGTTGATTGGTTGAAGATTGCGGTGATGAGTGATTGGCTACATCTGATCGCTTTGCGGGAGCTGTGAGGATTTTTAGGGCATCAGGATACTACATGAAGTTCGTCAAGGGGTATAGCACTATCGCTTGGCCACTGACGGAGCAGCTCAAGAAAGATAACTTTCAATGGAGTGAGGAGGCGACATGAGATTTTAAGGCCCGCAGCGGGTCATGACTAGTGTTTCAGTGCTAGCTCTTCCAGACTTCAGTTGGCCTTTCGTGGTAGAGACAGATGCGTTTGGATATGGGTTAGGGATCGTGTTGATGCAGGATCAGAGGCCCGTCGTATTGCCAGGTATTGACGCCGAGGGCTCGCCTCAGATCTGTTTATGAGCATGAGTTGATGGCTATTGTGCTGGCAGTGCAGAAATGGAGACCTTGATTGGACGATTCTTCATAGTGTAAACAGATCAAAAGAACCTCAACTATCTATTAGAGTAGCGTATGGTTATTGAGGAGCATCAGCGATGGCTATTTAAGCTATCGGGGTATGATTTCGAGATTCAATACATGACATGATTGGAGAATAAGACGATTGATGCTTTGTCCTTTTCTGACAGGGTATTGGAGAAAGTCAAAATGGATTTTATCGAAGGGTTACCAAAGTAAGACGTGTACTCAATCATCCTTGATGTGGTGGACCGCCTCAGCAATTATGCGCATTTTGTGGCCATTTGACATCCTTACACCGCGGTTACATGTGCTGTGGCATTCATACGAGAGATTGTGCGATTGCACGGGATTCCAAATTGCATCGGGGTCGAGTTTTTTTGAGTCACTTTTGAAGGGAGCTATTCAAGATGCGTAGGACTATCCTGAAGAGGAGCACAACTTATCATCCCTAAACGGGCGGTCATATTGAGGTCGTCAACCGGAGCATGTAAACTTATTTACGCCGTTTTGTTTCAGAGGCTCCGAAGCAGTGGGCGACGTGGCTGGCGTGGGTTGAGTACTAATACAACACATCTTATCACACAACAGATCAGACCACACCTCTCAAAGTTATATATGGACGTGATCCTCCACATCTACTATCTTATGACCACAGTTCTATACCAGTATATCAGGTTGAGCAGTACCTGAAAGAGAGTGATAACGAGATTCCATAAATCCATAGTGTCAGATCAGGATCGAATTTTTCTGAGTCACTCTTGGAGGGAGCTATTCAGGATGCATGTGACTGTCCTGAAGAGAAGACCCGCTTATCATCCCCAAACGGATGGTCAGAATGAGGTCGTCAACAACATCATATAGACATATTTGCATTGTTTTTTAGAGGCTCCGAAGCAGTGAGTGAAGTGGCTGGCGTGGACTGAGTACTGGTATAACTCATCTTATCACATTCCAGATCAGACCACACCTTTCAAAGTTTTATATGGACGTGATCCTCCACATCTATTATATTATGACCACAGCTCTATACCAGTATCTCAGGTTGAGCAGTACCAGAAGGAGCGGTACAACTTGCTAGAGGAGTTGAATTGACACTTGGCGATGACCCAGTTGATTATAAAGGTACATGCGGATGGGCACATGTGAGATGTATAGTATACTGTAAGCTGCGACCATACTGTCCGAGGTCTTTGACTCACTGGAGAAATAAGAAGCTGGCACAACGATACTTTGGCCTTATGAGATTGAGACAAGGGTTGATCAGGTTGTCTACCGATTGAAGTTACTATATGAGTCCAGTATACATGCAGTTTTCCACGTATCATAGCTTCACCATGCTATTGGGGACTACACACCTTTTTTATCGCTACCACTTACTTTGACTAAGGACATGGATGTGATCTTGGAGCCATCAGAGCTCAAAGAAGTCCGAGGAAATGCAGGGACCCAATGTGTGTTAATTTAATGGAAATGTCTTTCTGACTATGAAGCTATCTGGGAGCCTTTTGGAGTCATCCAACAGTTTGCAGATTTCCAACTTGAAAACAAGGTGGCGCTTTTAGGAGGAGTAATGATGAGATCTTGAGATATCAGCGACAATGGCACATGATAGATCAAGGGGCAACAAGATGAGATATGGTGAATTTGGTAATTTTGTGCGTCCGGGGCAATTTTGTAACTCTAGACAAATCAGCCTATTATATGTAAGTGGCGGTTACGGTTATGTGGTTATGTGATCTATGCTGAATTTGTGAGAGAAACCAATAGGGAATTGACTAGAACCCTAGTTTGTGGGAGAGTACAGTCATCCTTTCGAATTGGTGGCTTAGGAGAGCGGTCCTCCTCTCGAAAGAGGCCAACATATTTATTATTGTATTCCTCTTTGTCTCAATAATAATCAGATTTTATCCCCCAAAACCTAGGAAATCCTATCATGTTATTAACCCTTGTACCATGGCCTGCCTAGTAACTGATGAAGTCTGTTCCCTTTCGTTTTATATTTTCCTTGAATTTATATGCCATGTCTTGTGTCCTTTTCTTTCTCATAATTGCTCAGGAATTTACCACCAACTTATAGAGACTGATGTTAGTTTAATGGCCGGTCCTATAGACTAGGTGAATGCTTTTAAGGGCCTTTCTTGACAGCGGTGATACTTCATAAGCGCCTATTCTAATTGGAGAAGATTTAAGAGACCATGATAAATATGTTGATTACGGTGTTGAAGTGCAAATTTATTCCTGATTGGTGGAAACATGAGCCTCTGGTCATATAGCTGTACCTATTGTAAATAAAGAAATGATACATTTCCAATTTTTTTGGGATTGGCTACATGGATCTTTTACTCCAACCAGGAAAGAGCAAAGATTTGCTAGCATCAGGGAACCTAGAGTAGTAATTCCTGCTATACTATGTCACAATATGAAGACAAGAAAGTATGGTGTCTGGGGATTTTATGTTAAAGCAAAACCTATATTCTAAACTGCTAGAAGCAGCCGTCTTATAGTATTTGCTGCTGGTAGATTTTTATGAGAAATCAGCATATGGATCATCCTTACTGTAATCGTTGTCAAGAATACAGCTGTCATAAAACGTCTCAATTTCGTTTACGAGGAATGTGTAATAAGAACCATCGAGAAGCATGTTGAGTGCTGCTGGATGAGAGATGATCTCAAGCCCTGTATTGAAACCGCCACATAAAAGGGTTTATGTGTGCCAACTGTGGTACTGGGGACACAACAGTTGTCTCCACTTAGGATTCCGATCCTAAGTAATTTCCTGATGTGCCGAGTCGCTGTGGATGTAGAGTTGACCTGCTGGTAATTGGTTCATGATAAATGGAGCCATTTTTTGTTCTTTCATAATTCTTCAGCCTCCGAGGATATTAGGAGCAAGCGGAAGGTCCATGAGGGTAGTCGGAGGAGCATCTTCACTACTAAGCCATTGTTGCATTCACATTGTTTTTCATACCCACACGTGGAAGACTTGCCATACTCTGACATCACATTTCCTGTGAAGAACCCCCCGCCATCCACACACACACACACGCACCCTTCCAAAAGAATGTGATCCCAAACCAGCCATTTCAATCCTTTTAGAAGTAACTGTATTTCTCTTTTATAAGATCACATGCACATAAGAGGTTTAGAAAAACAAGGTGTTTCCGCTGGGATATGGGGCAAAGTATTATTCCAGAAACCCATCAACGAGCACACACACGAATGGTAGAAATTGCAACAAGATGGATGGTTGCAAAGAATAAAGCTAAGACACTTTAAATGTTTGAGTATTGTGATATAAAGAATGAATGGAATGGACATACATGTCAAACAAAACACAGTCTCACCGTGCCTTTTGGTTTTAGAACACCACCTTGCTCCCACCCAAAACATTCATGCAGCCACCCACAACCACTCACCCACACTCGTATGCATGCCTCTGAATGTGTACGCATGCGCACGCGCGCACACACACACAGAGGGACCAAGTGCATGTGTAACCCTTGAAGCAAGTTTGACACATGAAGCTATTTTAATTGCATGAGAAGTCTTACTTATTTTAGAATTATTTTTGTCCTGTTTTATTCCTTATTTGAGTCCCTTTAGTATTTCGTTTATAGGAGGGTTTGAGTTTCTTTGAGGAAGTCTTTTATTTTGTTTTATTTTTTGAGTTTGAGTTTATTATGATTTTCCTTTTTATTTGATTTCTTTTATTAAAGTTTGAGTCATTTAGGATTTGAGTTTGAGTTTTTGAAGCCTTGATTATGACATGAAATTTCTTTTTTAGAATTCTTATTTAATTAGGACTATTTTAGGAGCTAAGTTTTATTTTGTATCTAAAGATCTTTATGTCTTTCATTTCCAATAGATCATAGAAGATTGAATAAAGAAAATAAGATTGAGAAAAGAAAATCAAGTTTGTAAACTTTATTGCTTGTGAAATTACTGAATCTTTTGCGTGCGAGCTATGAGGGTTAGTCATATTTTAGCATGTGCATGAGATTCAAAAGAATCTTCTATATGCAAGATGTTGACATCGATTACCACGGGTGATAGGCACAATACCTTCTTTATCCTTTAATTTATGAAATTTAGTTCTTTTCTCAATCCCAACACAACCCTAGATGTTTTACGTTTTCAATTTTGCATCCCCATCAATTGTTATTAGAGTTAAAAATCCTATCTTTCTCCCATCATCATCCTTTTCTTTTTTTAAGTTTAGTACATGGCTTACTTTAGTTAGCAAAAAATCAAATTTTTTTTTGCTATAGTACATTACTTTCTCTAGACTGTTACAAACATATATGGTGGCTTTTGGTTTATTTTTGGAGGCTATTTTGCATATTTTGGGCTAATAATTAAGCCGTTTGAAGCCAGATTTGAGCCAAAATTAAAAGGAAGCCACTTGAAATATTTTGAAGTATATTGTGTTACTTTTTTGTTAATATTTTTCATGGATTTTTATGATCAGATAGATAAATATAACAATGTCCAGTATTCTATGTATTCGAAGGTAGCCATAGATATAAAGATTAAGAGTTGTTTATTGAATACTTTTGTATTTGACGCAACCTAACCGATGACAAGTATTTATATGCCCAATGCAAGCTAAAGATGTGGTGCCTTTTTGGAGGGAGGATTATGATGAATGGTCTGACCTATGATCACAAATGAAACTTAAGTTTTGATATTAGTATCTCCCCAAACACTGACCAATCGCTGCTTATTGCAACTACCTTCAAAATCAGATCCAGCTCCATAGGACAGCCAAAGGCAAAATGTAAGGATTAATACAAGAGATGAAAATTTTGCAATTAAAATACACATTGGAGTACCAATTTTAAGAGACAAGTAGATGCAAGTAGAGAGAAAATCAGTGCCGAAAGTGGTGCTAGAGTCCATAAAGCCAAAATCAGAAGTAGTGCGTGCCGCATCAAAGTCAGATCATAGGCTTGAGCCTAAGCCGCGTCTGAGATTGAGCCGGAGCTCGAACCTTAGTTGAGCCCGAGCTCGAGCCCAAAGCGAAGCCTCAAGTTGAAGCTATAATGAAAAATAAAGTTCGAGGAAATCCTAATCAATACCTCAAATATATTCCACATTTTAATCATCATATGAGCCACTTGTTGAACTTGAGGTAGAGAACATAGACTTTATTATTCCTACGAACACTGCTTATGCGCTAGCCGGTATTGTGCTTTTTTCCTATGTCTGTCTTTTTCGTTGTTGGTTCATTACTGCTTAGATGGTTGCTCAAGTTTTATTATATTGCAGCAATTGAGTTGAGTTTTCTACTATCATGGAAAATTTGATGCAGAAGAAGCTAGGACTAAGTGCACATCCACATTATGGAAAATCAAAGCAAGTTCTATACACACTGCAATTTCAATTACATGAAAAGCTTTGTTTATTTTAAATTATTATTTTTTAGACCTTTTGCATTTCTGTTTGAGATTTTATTAGGAGTTATTTTGAGAAAGAGTCTTTTATTTTATTTTATTCTTGAGTTTGAGTTTATTAGACGGTTCCTATATATTTGGGGTTTTATTAAAATTTGAATCAATTTAAGATTTTAATTTGAGTCTTTTTTGTAGCTTTAATATAAAAGGTAAATTTTTTTAGAATTCTAGTTTGATTAGGCCTATTTTCATTACGAGTCAAGTTTTGTTTTCTATATATAAAGACTGGCATGCTTTTCACTGTAAATAGATCATGGAAGATTTATATAAAAAAATTAAGTTTGTAAACTCTATTGTGGTGAAACCCTTGAGGCCTAGCATGGAAATTGAGTTTAGTTTCTCAAAACAAATTTTGGTGGGGTTTATGGCCCAATCCGCCGTTACTAAAACTGAGCTTTGTTTGGACATTAAAATAGAGGTTCAAAAATCAGGGAAACTCCACCAAATCATAATTTGGAAGATCCAGTCTCCCTGGATTTTGATTGGATTTACACAAACTAGTTAACTGAAATGAAACCCAATTTCAGTGACTGGGGGTTGTATTGATGCAAACCTCGGTTTTGTTTTAACTTAAATGATATCCCAATTTTATAAATGCAGTTGCCAAACTTGGCTTGAAACTTTTACATGCGAGATGCAAGAATGGATGAGCTTCACTTGGGTGTAAGATTCAAAGGAATTTTCTACATGCGAGGTGTTATTGAAAACGGCGATCGATCTGATCCCTGGGCGAGAGGCTTAAAACTTTATCTTTAAGAAGAGATAAATTCTTCCCCTCTTCCCCATCAAAGAAGAGATAAAGTGCCAATCTCATAAGACAAGTTTCCTTGTAGTACTACCATAATTTGTTTAGTTGACATGTTTGTAGGACGTAAGTACAAATTAGGCCAGGTTCATCAGGCTTATGGAAGCACTATGTGCATTTCAAGTTTTCGACTGCCGGGAGGGTGAATTGCTGATAGCATCCTCCAAACCACACTTCCACCATAGTGTGTATATTATCCAATGCCTATTTGCATGGAACCACCCCGTGCCACCACCCCACCTCCACCTCTAATATGCACGTGCGCACACTGACCACCCACCAACCAACCCACCCACCCACCACCACCACAGCCGGATGAAACTGATGTATGGCGGCAATTTAATGTAGAAAAAAGATGGAGATCGGAAAACGTCATCAATTAAAGGTGGTGACATGATGGTGTGTAACGCCTCGCCTCTCGGGTGCCGCTACAATTGAATCATGCACCTGTCATGTCATGCACAAGTCCCGCATGTGCCAGTGAAGTTAATGTGGAGCAGTGCAAAAAGTAAGGAAAACTCTAAACTAAGCAGGTAAGAACAATTCTAAACTGGGAAAAGACAGTAAGAACTACACTACAACTGAAACGAAAATGGAACATGCACCTGTCATTGGCTCAAGTCTCCAAAGTCCCGTGCTGGAAGTCTGACACCTCGTGCTCAAGGCCCTTTGTATGATCCTATGCGTCGTACCTAGTGGGCAACAGAAGGCGCTCCATGCTCAATAGAGTAGACACTATCTAAACAAGCGACAAAAGGTAAAGGTGTACACAAAGAGATATGACAGCCACAGATATAATAGTAGTGAACAAAGAAGTAAATGATAGGATAATTAAATGTCCACAAATACTGTAAAGTGGTACTCACTAAAGTTAATCAATCCTAGGCCGTGACTTATGAAGGGAGAGTATGGTAAGTAACACAAAGACCCCCTTGAGACCGCATGAGAGCTACCCCGGGCCGAGTTCGAAAGAAGAAAGTACCGTACTGTAAGAGCTGTAAAACTATAAGAGTTGTAACACTATGACATGGGCTCCAGGACCACTGTTTGTCCCCAGGACTCTAGGACCTATCTGAAGTGATGGACGTCCCCTCCCCAATCAGGGAAGCTGAAGACAGGTCCCAGTCGCTCACGTACTCTCAATCATAAGTTACCTCAAAACCCGGTGAGTAAAGCTGAAGTAATCATTTATTAGTTATTGTGTCGTGATCTTGTTTAATATCATGTATACCACATAGTCAAGGGAGATCCACTGCCGTACATGTAATAATAACGTGTTACGTCGAGAGTCAACCTCAAGATAGTCCACTAGTCATCCAGTATTGAGATAGTATCGTGCCATCACAAGAAGAATACCAAGACTACGCAATTTAACAACATTAAACTTCATGGTACTACTAAACTCAAGTGACAATATGATAATGAAACTGACATGTGATAAAATAAAAGTATGGATGTTTCTCATGGCATGATATTACAAGTCTGAACTGATAGTGAAAAGAGGCAACACCAGCTGTTCCATGCAATAAACCAAGAAACGAAGGAAACATGATAATCGTTTGAACCACATTGAAACACAACACAACAAGCAAGGAAACTAGCCGAGCTCAAACGATAACCCATGGACTCGAGACAGAATGCAGGGGGAGCCACCAACCTAATCACAAGCAATAACCCAAAATAGTAAGCAAACTAGCCAGCCACAACCCACAAGCGAGGAAAGCTAGTCACATCCCAACAAGCAAGGTTGACTAACCTGACTTATCAACAACATAGAACCCCAAAACGGCAACAAGGGATTCAGCCAAACCCAACAAGCGCAGAAAAGCCAACCACAACTCAACAGCCAGTAGGGACCCCAAAGCCGCAACCTAGGGAAGCCAAGGAACCCCATAACAACAAGAAAACCCCAACCCGCAAGTAATGGAAGTCACCGTACCTCAAAACAGTCAGGCAAGCCCAACCCGCAAGCAGAAGAAGCTACCAAACTCATACATCTAGCATGGAAGCCCAAACCGTAAGCAGAGTGAAGCTATCGAACTCAAAACAGTAAGCAAGAGACAACCCAAACCCAATAACAAGAAAGAGAGCCCAACCCGCAAGCAAGGAAGACCCAAACCCCAACAATAAGCAAAGGAATCTAAATTGGATTATATGGGATAAAGTCTACCTGAGACCGAAGCCGAAAAACCAAGAAATTTAAGAATCGAAGCCCGAACAGCCATCAATCCGCAAGAAGCACAATCTGCCAGCAAGGAAGACCAAAACTTGTAAGCAAGAGAGTCAGTCGAAACCATCTCAAGCAAGCAAATCTCACACCGCAAGCAAGGGGACACCACAAGTAAGGGGACATGTCAAACCTCAACGACAACCCAGAACAACGATCAAAACCCTCAGCCGTATCCACCAAGAGTAGGAAACAACAAGCTGCAAGTCCAATCAGCAAGGAACCACCAGCCACATGCAAGAGGGAAGCCGCATAACTCCAATTTCAGCAAGGGACAAATCGCAACCAAGGAGCAGCCACTGAAACTCAGCAAACAAGGAGAGCAATTGAAGAAGGAGAAGAAGAGAGTGGTGCTAACTAGGAGTCAGAGGAGATGAGGGTGTGTGTGAAGGACGGAGGGGGGAGGGAGAGAGTACGGGGGCGTGGGGAGCTGTTGAAGGACAAAGGAGAGGACGTGGGCGGGGGCCGGCATCGAATCGAAGCCCCTAGGGCTCTTGTCGTTGCAACGTGGGGGGAGAGAGAAAGGGAGAGGGCTCGATCGAAAGGGGGGCCGTGGGCTTCGCTGGCGTGAGTCGAGAGAGAGAGGGATCGGGAGAAAAAGGAGAAAGAAGAGCCCACTGGGCTTGGGCCTGATGCGGACCAAGGAAAGAAACAAAAAGAAAAGAAAAAGAGTAAGAGAAGGGCCGGGCCGGGCCATTATATTCTACACACCTTAGAAAAATTCCGTCTTCGGAATTCTCATAAGATGGATCGAGTTAGTCGAGTATCGTACTTATTGCATGCCCTACATTGTTCACGAGGCGATTACGCGGACCTGCATGGGCCACCACTTTGTAACACCCCGCCTCCCGGGTGCCGCTACAATTGAATCATGTCATGCGCAGGTCCTGTAGGTGCCAGTGAAGTCAATGTGGAGCAGTGCAGAAAGTAAGAAAATACTCTAAACTAAGCAGGTAAGAACAATTCTAAATATGGAAAAGACAGTAAGAACTACACTACAACTGAAACGTAAATGGAACACACACCTGTCGATGGCTCAAGTCTCCAAAGTCTTGTGCTGAAAGTCTGACACCTAGTGCTCAAGCCCCTTCGTATGATCCTGTGCGTCGTACCTAGTTTGCAACAGAAGTCGCTCCACGCTCAATAGAGTAGACAATATCTAAACAAGACAAAAGGTAAAGGTGCACAAAAGAGATATGACATCCACAAATATAATAGTACTGAACAAAGAAGTAACATAGTATGATAATTAAATGTCCGCAACTACTGTAAAGTGGTACTTACTAAAGTAAACCAATCATAGGCCGTGACTTATGAAGGGAGAGTACCGTAAGCAACACGAAGATCCTCTTGAGACCGCTTGGGTGCTACTTCGGGCCGAGTTCGAAAGAAAAAAGTACCGTACTGTAAGAGCTGTAAAACTGTAACAATGTGACAGGGGCTCCAGGACACATCATGATGGTCGTCCCTGTCTGTCCCCAGGACTGTTGGACCCATCTGAAATGATGGACGTCCCCTCCTCAACCAGGGGAGCTGAAGACAGGTCCAGTCGCTCCCATACTCTCAATCATAAGTTACCCCAAAACACAGTGAGTCAAGTTGAAATAATCAATTATTGTTATTGTGTCGTGATCTTGTTTAATATCATGTGAACCACGTAGTCAAGGGAGATCCACTACTGTACATGTAATAGTAACCTGTCATGTCAAGAGTCAACCTCAAGATAGTCCACCAGTCATTCAGTATCGAGATAGTATCGTGCCATCACAAGAAGCATACCAAGACTACGCATTTTAACAACATTAAACTTCATGGTACTAGTAAACTCAAGAGACAACAACATGATAATGAAACTGACATATGATAAAGTAAAGGCATGGATGTTTCTTATGGCATGATATTCCAAGTCTGAACTGATATTGAAAAGAGACAACACCAAATGTTCCATGCAATAAACCAAGAAACGAAGAAAATATGATAATCGTTTGAACCATACCGAAACCCAACACAACAAGCGAGGAAACCAGCCGAGCTCAAACGATAACCCAGGGACTCGAGACAAAGCGCAAGGGAAGCCACCAATCTAACAAGTAAGAACCCAAAATAGTAAGTAAATTAGTCAGCCACAACTCACAAGCGAGGGAAGCTAGTCGCAACCCAACAACATGCAAGTTGGTCTAACTGGACTTATCAACAAACCAGAACCCCAAAACGACAGGGGATTCAGCCAAAACCAACAAGCAACAGAAAAACCAACCACAACTCAACAACCAGCAAGGAGCCTAAAGCCGCAACTTAGGGAAGCCAACGAACCCCATAACAGCAAGAAAACCCTAACCCGCAAGTAAGGGAAGTTACCGTACCTCAAAACAGCCAGGCAAGCCCAACCCGCAAGCAGAAGCAGCCACCAAACTCATTCATCTAGCGATGAAGCCTAAACCGTAAGCAAGGGGAAGCTATCGAACTCAAAATAGCAAGAGACATTGACGTCCCCTAAGTTTTGAGCATATAAGTGCAATAGGATTGGGGATATCAGATTTTAATATTTATACCGCAAGCGCACGGTGTTGTAGTGTGGCTTCGGGGTCGAACACAGGGAGGCATGGTTGTGCTTGTATCAAAGAGGAACCGGTTCATCCTATGGGTGAGCTAGCCCGAACGATCGATGGTTTGTCACAGAATATAGATACGAAGGATAAACGGTATAAAAGAAAACCTAGGACTTCGGTTTCCACCCTATCATGTGCTCTCACTATTACGACCGACGGATAAGAGTACGATTGGATTTAGGGTTTAGTGGTGAGATGTTGCCTCTAAAAGTGATACCTAGCGCTCCATGGGCCCGATATTCCGGTCGGTGCCCAGGATGATACGCTAGGTCTACCCGGGTTCGGTCGGTGGGCATTCCCATGTCCATTAACACCGATCGACTCCGGGAGCACTAAGCTCGCAATGATTACTCCCAACATCTCATCCTGCCGTTCCCACGCGCTAGGATTCGATGTCTACGCTAAGGGCGTGAGCTGTGGTTAGGGAGTCACCCGCCAAGTTTTTTCCCCTTGGCCCGACGGTCAAAGGCGGTCTTTTTCCCGTCGATGACAATGAAACACCCCACGTAACCATCTACATTCTTAAACCCTATCGAAATCCTAGTCATATGGACGCATTAGGGAGAACACACGAAGGGGTTTTCACCAAAATCCCAGATTTGGGAACTACTCACAAATCATAGCTAAAAAGCAATCTAAACAAATTTCAACCGTAAAAATCATGATCAGGCAATAGGAATGAGATAGTAGCAATGCTATTAAGATAATATTAAAGTTTGAAAGCAATCAGAAGACTTACAAAATGCAATAAAATTCCAGCCGTCACCATACAAGAAAAAGACAGAAAAAACAACAGCCCCCGTATTCTGAAACCTAGGGCAACTGTTTATACAAATCAACGTCACCCGATCGGTTGAAGCATGAACCGATCGGTTGAGCTGCTTGGCGTTTCAGCTGCGGGCTTCAGAACTTCAACCGCTGACTTGGTCCGACCGGTTGGCATCTCCGGGTCGTCGCTTGGAGAGATGCAGCATCAGGTGAACCGATCGGTTGAGTATTCAACCGATCGGTTGGAATTTCGCCCAAAAAATAGAGAACACTGCCGATCTCACCCAATCAGCGAACTGATCGGGTGAGCTGCTCTTCTCCTCTTCTCTTGTCCGGGTGAGATACGCATGCATCAACCGATCGGTTGGCTGTGTCCAACCGATCGGTTGAAGGCTGAAATATGGCAATCTTCATCGTTTGACCCCTTGGATCGCGCGTGACTCCTCCCGTTGCTCCGGGGGCTCATGATATCTTTATTATACGTCCCCAACGCTGGCAATCTCCTGCATATACACAAAAACACAGATAAGAGAAAGAAAACTAAAAATCACAAGAAAACGAGTACGGGACGACGGAAAGCACAAAGAAGGCGTGCGTGAATATATAAAATATAAATACACATCAAAATCCCCCAAGCTGAACTCTTCCTCGTCCTCGAAGAAGACGAGTGAGAGTAGGAGCTCGGAGGGAGAAAATAGAGAGAGAGAAAGAAAGAGAAATCAAAATCCTAAATCGCCCGTCTGGGCCAACAAAATCAAACACGCCACACCAAGCAAGTGAGCGACAAATCACAACACTAAACCAAGGAATACGAGTCCAAACAAGTGTCGTGGGCCCACGCGGTGAAGCGCGAGTGAGTGTGGTTGTGTGCTAGCAGACGGTGTCACTATCTACACTGTGCAATAAAGCTCCATATACCCAAATCCAAGGAAAGACCCAAATATCGATTCGATTTGAAATAAGCGGTGAATAGAGAGCTCAAGCATGCACGAGAAGAGTATAAGAATAGAAGCGTATCATGCATCGGAGACTCCACGGCTAGGGACTAGGAAATCACCTCACTATCGCCTAGATAATAACAGAAAGCTCCTATTCCAAGTGTTTTCGAAAACGATGGAGGTTGAGAAGGCGTGGAGTAGAACACTCGGTGCAAATTCTCGCCTTCCCTTTATTCTCGGTAGGTAGGAAAATATTCACACATTTTTTGGGTTTTGGGCATTTGTAGTTTTTTGGATTTTTGGCTATACATATTTTTTTCTTTCTTTTCTCTTTTCTTTTCTTTTTTTGGGGTTTTCTTCTCTCTTTTTTGGATTTTTATTGGATTTTTGGGCTATACACTTGTGTACTCTCCCAAGTGGGAGAACGGTACACGACGAGGGGATTTCACCAAGTAAAATAAAAAAGAAATCGGATTCTAAACACTTGGGCAAAGGAGATTTTTCTTGCTAATCAGAGTATAGGCTAAATGGGTTATCCTAGTCCTATTTGTGGAATCTCGACACATGCGAATTGAAGTATACGATATAAATATATTCATGCTTATAGAAGCAGACAGGAGAAGCAGATACCGCATATTCAAATCGAAGCATGATAATATAGGGGTCATCCCAGGACATGTATATAAATCAAAATATTAAAGTAGAAGCACACTATAAGCTAGCTACGACACATGACTCACAAAAAGCAAAGTGAACCCACGAAGCATGAAATGCAAGAGGACTCGGCTTCCTAGGGTTAGTGAAAGTGTTTATCGAAGCTATGCTAGGTGTGTGTGTGATTCAGTGGCAATTCATTATATGGGGTCATCTCTAGGAGAGGGAGAATAAAAAGAAAGAAAAAAAGAAAAACACGATGAAAGCGACTCAAAAACAAAGAAAAAGACGCAACTGACGCACGAAGTGCGACTCCCCCAAGCTGAAACTTGCATTGTCCTCAATGCACCAAAAGTAAATACGGGAGGGCAATGAAAATGGGAGGGAATACGCACCGACACAAAAAGAGATGAGAAACATGGAAATCACACATACGGAACTAAAAATAAAGAAAAAGAAAAACACACATAAGAACACATATAAACAGACACACCACAAAGACATTGCACGACAACACACATAAAAAATCGATTTCCCCAAAGCTAGACATGACAATGCTAGCTATGGTCAATGGTGATGCAGAAATATGCTGGGGGAAGATCGGGAAAGAAAAAGAAAGATCAAAATGCAGGAGAGGAACTGTCCTCGTCCTCCTCGGTAGAAGATCGTGGGGAGGGGGCAGGAGAAGTGATGGGTGTGCGGAGAAGTGGAGAAAGGGGTCGAGGAGGTGGATGGATGGGTGCGGTGGTGTGAACAATGGGTGGAGTGGAGGTGATGATGGTAAGTGGTAGTGAAACATCGACCAAAGTGGTGGTGGATGGGAGAGGTACGGTGGTAGAAGAGGATGGTGGGGGAAATGATCTCGATCGCACCTGCAATTTCTTGCGGCACGCGTATGGGGTGATGGAAGTGGAGGGTGATGGATCTGTGGGGTCGACGGCAGCAGTCGTGAGTGGAGGTGTAGTGGAGGGAATGGAAACAGTGGTGGCGGGAGGTGAAGATCATCAAGGAGGCGAAGGTGGTGGTGAGGGGGGGGTGGTGTGGGTGGAGGTGGTCCGTGAATGTGAGTGAGAATGCGGAGGATGGTGGCCACGTTCCTCTCAAGTGCGAGGAAACGTGGGTGGGTAAAGATAGAAGAGCATGGAACCGAGGAGGCTGAAGTGGATGCGTCAGCGCGCATTGCAGCTAACTCGGCCTCGAGACCGAGGCGAGCGGAGGCGGCTCGACGAACGGAAGAAGTAGTGGCTAGACGGACAGTGGAAGTGGTGATGGGGACAGAAGCCGGGGTGGCACTACTGGGTCCAGCCCCGGGGTCTCCTCGGGATGCAGGGATGTCCTGCTCGCCTAAGTGGGCGGCAGTGGGAGGTGATCTGGGTGCGCCTGGGATACGAAACTGAAGATGTAACCCCCTAGGAACTCTGGGTCAGGAGGGAACGTCCAATCTGCTACATGAACGATAGACATACGACCATGGTTGGGCAGAATGGTGTAAGGAGCAGGGGGTGACCGTAGTAGAAGGTAAAACGACCGCCGGGTCGAGGCTTGATCATATGAGTGTGCCGCAGGACATCATGATCTAGACGTGTAGGTCCTGCGGCAGAAGGCAAATCTCGGGGGATAGCGATATTGTACTGGGGATATGAAGCAATGATGGTAATGAGGCCCCGCAACAATACTTGCCCTTGCCGGCGCGGCTAATCTCAAGTAATTTGTGAATAAGCCAAGCGCCGCTATGAATGGGAATGCGAGGGGCCTCGAAGGCGATCCCGTCATCACCGCGAATAAAATCAAATGTCATAGCCCACAGAATAAAAAGGTCAGGGATGGTCACGGTACCGGACTCATCCCTGGGGAAGAATGTGCTAGAAATGATACGGTGGGCCAGACGAAATACGGGGTGGATGATGGAGGAGGCCTTGGCCTTGCCTCGAGGATAGTGGTCGTGGAGGGTGAGGCGAAACCAAAATATATCGACATCGAAGTCGCGGTGATATTCAGGGGGACGGATGTCGTCGTCGCCAAGAATGGGGAAACCGAAAATGTTATTGATCGTGTTCAGGTGGGTGCAGATAGTTCGGTTTCGGACGCGAAAATCGACAACAATGGACCCCGCCTCACATTTGAGGGATGATATGAATTCTAGTGTGAGGGAGGGGTAAGACACTGCGTGGGCGTTTAAGAAAGCTATCCAACCTAGGTTAGCGAAGATAGTCTCGACCTCGGAGAAAACTCCGAGATCGATAAGAGTTTGGGCATGCACAAACTTAGTGGATAGGTGTGAACGTTCGTCGAGTCTATCATAAAAATCTTTCTGGTCACGACTCAAGAAACGGTAACCACGCGGTCCCATCAATGGATCCATAGGAGGGATAATTGGTTGGGGTTGGGGTTGTGTAGGCGGTGTAGGAGGAGGACGTGAACTAGGTGGACGTGTGGTCTTCCGTCTCTTGCGAGACGGCCCCTCCTCATGCATGATAGCCTTACCCTTACCCTTATCCTTGGCCACGATAGTGTGTGATGCAAGTGTATGCAAGTTTATATGGATGCACACGACCAAAAGACAATTGAGCAAAAATATATTACTAGGGCAAAATTAAGAGAAAGAGCTCAAGAACGAGTTTACCCAATAGCGGAGTGAATCTTTGCTCGCAAAACACCCTATGCTGTACAATTGATGGGAGTGTGAAGCCGCGACACGCTGTTCCAACAAATTTTTGAATGGGGGGAAGAAGGGCGAAAATTAGGGTTTAGTTTGGATGGATGGGGATGGAGGAGAGTGGGATTGATGGAGAGAGGGAAGTAGGAGGTGATGAGATTGGTTGAGAGGGAGTGGAGATTGGTTTGGGGGAGGAAGATGGCCGGTTGAGGGTTGGAGAAGTCGAAACGACGGAGGAGAGATCGAAGTCGGGTGAAGAAATGAATCGGGTGAGGAGGGGGGTATTTATAGGGGTTTAGGCGAACCGATCGGGTGAGATTTCACTAGATCAGTCGGGGAAATTTTCGAAAAAATGTTGTTGGTTGGCAGCTACAGGCGAACCGATCGGTTGAGTTTTCAACCGATCGGTTGGCCGCTTCACAATTTTCCGTAGAGCACTCCCGACTTCACCCGGACAGCGACACGGTCTCAGCTCCAGTGAACCGATCGGTTGAATTAATTCCAAATTTTCCCGAGAGTTCTGCCGTTTTCACACTATCTGCCACCCGGTCTCAGCTTGTTCCACCCTAGCAGTTCGTTGATGAACGGATATAGGCCATCGTCAGATACGTCCCAACCGATCGGTTGAGGGATCAACCGATCGGTTGGGGGCTTGTTTCCTGCAAAATATAAAAAATAGTCTAAGTCTCTTGACGAAAGCTCCCGCTGTTGAATTTATTCACCAAAATAAGGAAAATAACCCTAAAAATAAAGACGAAAGTTTAGAACATGGGTTGCCTCCCATGAAGCGCTGTTGTTTAACGTCGTTGGCTCGACGTCCGGTATATGATTTTCAAGGTGGTTGATGCGGGCGATGCCCAATGTTTGGCATCCCTTCAGATTTTGGAGCGGTGGCCCTTGGTGTTGACAGCAGTGATAAGTAGACGCACTCGACGAGCCCTCCGCTTGTGGTGTCCGGGGCTTCTCCCTTATATTAGCGTCGACCGCCACTTTCCGTAGGATCCGGATCTCATCGGCGGTGAGCCCCATGGGCTCTTTTCGTTTTCTCCTCGTCGGAGCGGCCTTCTGGAATCCGGGAGGGGTCATTTGTAAGACACCCGCTTCCCGAGCAACTTCTTTTTTCAAACCGACATGCTCCTCAAGGTCCCCCAAGCTGTTGGGGGGTTCCGCGAGAGAATTTCCCAGGCTCCAGCTTCCACAACTCTTTCTTCCTCAGCTTCCAGCACATTGCAACTCTGCTCCTCAGGTGGGTGCTTCATAGATAGCCCCAAATCAAATTCGACCTTCTCGTCGCCAACATTGAGGGACAACTTCCCTTTCTTCACATCTATCAGCACGCCAGCGGTGGCCATGAATGGCCTCCCTAGGATGATGGGTGTATGAGTGTCCTCTGGCATGTCCATCACCACACAGTCTACAGGCACATGCACTCCCCTGACGTTTATTGGCAGGTCGTCCACAATCCCCACCGGATACTTGACTGATCGATCTGCAAGTTGTAGTGTCATACCGGTGGGCTCAAGGTCGCCCATTCCTATCCTCCTGTATAGTGACAGAGGCATAAGGCTGACGCTCGCTCCCAAATCGACGAGCGCCCGGTTAATTTTCACTTCTCCAATTGAACAAGGAATAGAGAAGCTTCCCGGATCCTTGAGTTTAGGCGGGTTCGCTCGCTGGATCAGAGCGCTGCATTCCGCCGTGAGAACGACTTTTTCCTTTCTGGAACCCCTCGTCACCAAGTCCTTCAAGAATTTCACATAGGACGGTATAGTCTCTATAGCTTCGAGGAATGAGATCTGCAAGCTCAAGTCAAGTCCTTGACCATAGCAAAGAACTTGTCCTATTTCTCATCAATCTTTGCCTGGGCAAGTCGTTGTGGGAAAGGCACAACGGGCTTGAAGACTCTCAAGTTTCCTTCCTCGTTCTTCTTCTCCTCCTCCTCTGAGACTCCCCCCGGAGTTACGGTCTTTGATGACGAAGCTCCGTCGTCATCAGCTTTTTCAATTGGTCGCCCATCGACCAACAGAGCTTCAGGTTCCTTAGCGGGCACTCTATTTGGAAGTTGAGTGCCGCTCCTCAATACTATATCAGACACGTTGGTATGATCGTGCGTTAACGCCAACGTTTGATTCGGCCCCCTTGGATTTACTTCCGGCTGACCCGGCAATTGGTTCTGCGCCTTTTGAAGGTTCGCCACCTGCAACCCCAGCTGGGTTACTTGGTCGGTCAGGGCCTTCTGTTCCATCTCCAGCCGCATATTAATTTTCTCCTGATTGGTGATATACTTGGTCAAGAGGCTCTCGACCGGGGAGATAACTCTCTGTTGTCCATACGACTGCTGCTGCTGTAGGGGCTGCTGGTTCCTTGGGGATACTGTTGGTACATCTGCTGGAACTGCTGCTGCTGTTGCCGAGGCGGTTGATATAATTGTTGCTGCGGCTGCTGGGGCTGCTGATAAGGTGCCCTATAGCTCAGATTGGGGTGGCTCCGGTTATTGGGAGAATAAGCCGGATTTGAGCTAGTCCTTGGTGGATATGGCGCATTGCCCGTCGGGTTGAAGAAAAGTGCGCTAGCTTGATCCACCGGTGGTGAGATATCACCACCCTCGAAGTCTCCCAGGACTTCCGCTTCCACCGCTGCTATTTGTTGGGTGCTGGCACCACCAGCTCATACCATAAGCGCCGAGATCTGAGTCGATAGCAAATCGAATTTGCTAGATAATTTGTCGACGTCCTCGACTCTATGAATGCCTCCAGATCTGGGCGTGGCACGCTCATCGCACCACCGTTCATTGTTTGATGCCATGTTCTCAAGAATTTTACCGGCATCTTCTTCGCTTTTCGACATAAAGGACCCTCCAGCCGCGGCGTCTATAGAAGATTTCAGGTCATCCCTCAACCCGTTGTAGAACATATTAATTATCTGCCACTTGGGAAGCTCGTGGTGAGGGCACCTCTGCTACATCTCTTTGTATCTCGTCCAAGCTTCGTGCAGGGACTCGTGGCTGGCTTGGGAGGAGGAGGAGATCTCACTCCTCAGCTTCATCGTCTTCCCCGGGGGAAAGAACTTAGTCAAGAAAGCATTCGAGAGCTTCTCCCAAGTATTGAAGGTGTTCGGGTCCTTTCCCCTAAGCGATTGCTTGACTTTATCCCGCAGAGAGAAGGGGAATAGCTTCAGTCGGATAGCTTCAGCTGTGACTCCGTTGATCCTGAACGTGTTACACTTCTCTAAGAAGGAGTCCAGATGTTCAATTGGGCTCTCCATGTGTGCACCTGAAAATTGATCCTGCTGGATCCACGTCACTAACGACGGCTTAAGCTCGAAACTCTGTGCCGTAATAGCCGGCGGTTGGATGAAGGAGGTGGACCCGATGGATGGCATCGAGTATTCCAGCAGGGACTTCTGTAGTGGGGTATTCTCTCCCATAGCTACAGACTCTTCTCTTCTTCTCTTCTCTGCGTTCAGACGCCTCAGGGTGGCGTTGATCTCCGGATCTAAATTAATCAAGCCGTCGAGACTCCTTGTATTCCTGCACATGAAAAATCACGAACAACCATGAAGCAAGTATGGGATAGAAACAGATAAAAAAGAAAATATAAAATAGAAAATAAAAATGAAAAAGTAGAATGCGAAAATTATCGCGAGGTAGGGATATGAGCTAGACTCAAGGGTTCATTGGGTCCTAAAATAAACAAGCACGTTGCCTCCCCAACAACGGCGCCATAAAGCTTGACGTCCCCTAAGTTTTGAGCATATAAGTGCAATAGGATCGGGGATACCAGATTTAAATATTTATATCGCAAGCGCACGGTGTTGTAGTGTGGCTTGGGGGTCGAACAGAGGGAGGCATGATTGTGCTTGTGTCAAAGAGGAACCGGTTCATCCTATGGGTGAGCTAGCCCGAACGATCGATGGTTTGTCACAGAATATAGATACGAAGGATAAACGGTATAAAAGGGAACCTAGGACTTCGGTTTCCACCCTATCATGTGCTCTCACTATTACGACCGACGGATATGAGTACGATTGGATTTAGGGTTTAGTGGTGAGACGTTGCCTCTAAAAGTGATACCTAGCGTCCCATGGGCCGATATTCCGGTCGGTGCCCAGGATGATACGCTAGGTCTACCCGGGTTCGGTCGGTGGGCATTCCCATGTCCATTAACACCGACCGACTCCGGGAGCACTAAGCTCGCAACGATTATTCCCAACATCTCATCCTGCCGTTCCCACGCGCTAGGATTCGATGTCTACGCTAAGGGCGTGAGCTGTGGTTAGGGAGTCACCCGCCAAGTTTTTTCCCCTTGGCCCGACGGTCAAAGGCGGTCTTTTTCCCGTCGATGACAATGAAACACCCCGCGTAACCATCTAAATTCCTAAACCCTATCGAAATCCTAGTCATATGGACGCATTAGGGAGAACACACGAAGGGGTTTTCACCAAAATCCCAGATTTGGGAACTACTCACAAATCATAGCTAAAAAGCAATCTAAACAAATTTCAACCGTAAAAATCATGATCAGGCAATAGGAATGAGATAGTAGCAATGCTATTAAGATAATATTAAAGTTTGAAAGCAATCAGAAGACTTACAAAATGCAATAAAATTCCAGTCGTCACCGTACAAGAAAAGACAGAAAAAACAACAGCCCCCGTATTCTGAAACCTAGGGCAACTGTTTATACAAATCGACGTCAATCGATCGGTTGAAGCATGAACCGATCGGGTGAGCTGCTTGGTGTTTCAGCTGCGGGCTTCAGAACTTCAACCGCTCACTTGGTCCGACCGGTTGGCATCTCCGGGTCGTTGCTTGGAGAGATGCAGCATCAGGTGAACCGATCAGTTGAGTATTCAACCGATCGGTTGGAATTTCGCCCAAAAAACAGAGAACACTGCCGATCTCACCCGATCAGCGAACTGATCGGGTGAGCTGCGCTTCTCTTCTTCTCTTGTCCAGGTGAGATACGCGTGCATCAACCGATCGGTTGGCTGTGTCCAACCATTCGGTTGAAGGCTGAAATATGGCAATCTTCATCGTTTGACCCCTTGGATCGCGCGTGACTCGTTCCGTTGTTCCGGGGGCTCATGATATCTTCATTATATGTCCCCAACGCTGGCAATCTCCTGCATATACACAAAAACACAGAGAAGTGAAAGAAAACTAAAAATCACAAGAAAACGAGTACGAGACGACGGAAAACAACGGAAAAGCACAAAGAAGACGTGCGTGAATATATAAAATATAAACACACGTCAGACATCCCAAACCCAACAAGTAAGAGAGCCTAACCTGCAAGTAAGGAAGACCCAAACCCCAACAAGCGAATGAATATAAATTGGAGTATATGTGATAGAGTCTACCTGAGACCGAAGCCGAATAACCAAAAAATTTAAGAACCAAAGTTCGAACAGCCATCAATCAACTAGAAGCCCAAATTCACCAGCAAGGAGAGCCGTTGCGCCCTAACAGTAAGGAAGATCAAAACATGCAAGCAAGAGAGTCAGTCGAAACCATCTCAAGTAAGGAAATCTCAGACCGCAAGCAAGGGGACATGTCAAACCTCAACGACAACCCAGAATATCGACCAAAATCCTCAGCCGAATCCAACAATAGTAGGTAACAACAAGCCGCAAGTCTAGTCAGCAAGGAACCACCAGCCGCAGGCAAGAAGGGAGCTGCCTCACCCCAATTTCAGCAAGAGACAAATCGCAACCAAGGAGCCATCGAAACTCGGCAAGCAAGTTGGCAAGGAGAGCAACTGAAGAAGGAGAGGAATAGAGTGGTGCTAAATAGAAGGTGGAGGAGATGTGGGCGTGTGTGAAGGACGGAGGGGGGTGAGGGAGAGGACGAGGGCGTGTGGAGCTGTCGAAGGGCAGAGGAGAGGATGCGGGCGGGGGCCGGCGTCGAATCGAAGCCCCTAGGGCTCTTGTCGATGCGACTTGGGAGAGAGAGAGAAAGAGAGAGGGCGCGATCGGAAGGGGGGGCCCGAGGGCTTCACTGGCGTGAGTCGAGAGAGATACAGGGAGCGGGAGAAAAAAGGAGAAAGAAAAGCCCACTGGGCTTGGGCCTGATGCGGGCTAAGTAAAGAAACAAAACGAAAAGAAAAAGAGAGGAGAGGGGCCGGGCCGGGCCATTACATGTTGTGACTTGGTGAAATCAGTCAGGACTGTTAATGACTTTGAAGATCAGTATAAAGGAACATATTGAAATGGAAGGGCGTGATAGACGGGGTGAACAACAATTTTGTTAGTTTGTTATAACTTATAACATGCTTACCAACTGAAAGATCTTTGATATCCTGATTCTATTCATTATGGTTGACAATGATGATATTAGCAGTGAAGAGAGAACTTTGGTCATGATCGTATTTTTGAGTAAAATGGCATAAGCGGCGATTTATCAATGAGAAATCTAAATTGTGTGCAACCAGTGGTTATACCTCATATTGTAAAAATGTTCTTATAATAGCGAAAATCAATTACTTGATCTTGTTTTTGGTATAGTAGGACTTGAAAGATTTTTGGGGAATATATTTAACATGTTGAGGTAAATTCCAACTTATGCTGAAGTTGGGTGGGCTTATAATCAATTTACGATAATTGGAACAGCGTCTACATCTTGATGAAACCATTGCAATATTACCTGGATCTTTAGTTTTTAATGATTATGTGGGAGTTTTTTAATTTCATTCTATTTTTTATGTACACATCACTTTCATTTCATAGTGAGACTGTCCTGAAATTTGTTTTCCATCTGCTTGCTTTTTACTACATTCCATTAAATTTGGACATCATACATTGTTACCTGTTGACTATTAGTAGCTTTTTTATTTCAGGTATGCACATTTACTTCCTAAGGATGAAGAAGCATTCGAACACTATGATGCGTTTCTTGCAAAAAGGATTGAGGAGGTAACCATCATTTTTATTATATGATGTGGGTTATAGTTTCAAAAAGGATGCATTTCTTGCAATTTCTTGTTGAGTCTTATTTTTAATGCATTTCTTGCAAAAAGGATTCAGCAGGATGGTTGCACTTATGGGAATCTTTCACATTAAATACCTTTCATGTAGACTGGTAGCAGGGGCGTAACTACACTAGCATTGCCCTGGGCAGCTGCCCAGGGCAAGAATAAAGAACATTTGTTTATACATAGGAACATTACATTGTAGTGGGGTTGTTGGCCATCACGTGTGCTTGTAAAACTTATGGTCACTGGTTCGAGGCCTTGTTCCCACGTTTTTTAAGTTCCAGTTTTAATTTTTAAACCTTTTGGTTTTTTACATATTTAACCCTTTTGTCCTTTTACATATTTGATTTCTCCTTTTTCTTTTTAAACCTTTTGTCTTTTTACATATTTGACCTTGTCAATATTCTAATTGCAGTGTTACACCAATGTTCCTACAATTTAAGTTATCACTTTTCTTTTAAAACCTTTCAGATTTTTACATATTTGACCTTGTAAAATATTCTAATTGCAGTACAACATCAATGTTTCCTACAATTTGATTTCCCCTTTTCATTTTAAATAAACCTTTTGGCTTTTTACATATTTGACACTGTCAATATTCTAATTGTAGCATGACACCAAGTTTCCTACAATTTAATTTAGCCATTTTCTTTTTACACTTTTCGGCGTTTTACATAATTCACCATGTCAATGTTCTAATTGCAGTATGTTGATTACATGTTTACACCCTTTGGAAGATACTAATCAACAAAGTTGTGAATATAGTAAATTTACTTTGAACAATATGTGTATTAGTTGGCTAGCGCACGCAAACATTCCCTTCCCTTTTTTGACGATGAGACCCATTCAATTTATTTTTCATGTTCTAAAATCGCAAACTGCCAATTTAGTTTGGTTGGGCTGCGTTTCTATTCAATGTAAATTCAGTATTTTATTTTTTTAGGAAGCAAAGCCGGGTTTTGCATTGAATTTGGTATTTATTTTAATACATAATTTTTTTCGATATCTTTCTTTGATTTTTATTAAAGATTTCATGTCTTTGTTGATATTTCAATCCAAGTAAAACATCTGTGTGGGAAGGATTTTTTCATCTTCATTTCTCAATATTATCATTGGTTAACATTTCATTTTTAGTGTGGACTCACGAGTATGCTAATTATTTACATAGAAAAAATTTCCTAACATAAAAAATAAGTATGATTATTTTTTGATTAGTTACATAATTACCTAAAAACACATTCTTAGATGTGATAAACTTCTATCGTTACTGAAATTGCAACATGATGACCTTTATTTAACATGAAATTCGTGGTAGAAAGTCAACAGTAATTTTAAATATTATTCTTTGTATAATTTTTATCTTTGCCCAGTGCAAAAAGAAATCCTGGTTACGCCACTGACTGGTAGTTGATGGGACTTGACATTAACTGGGATTTTGTTTTTATACTTTACAATTTGCATCATGTTATTTTGTCAAACTAATCGGATTGAATGTGCTTTGTGATTGTACTCTACTGCTCTGCTATTGCAATAAATTTCTTCAAAGAAATACAGTCAATTATTTTATATCGTTGGCATGCGGTCCATTTTGTGAGAAAGAGAAATCATTATGGTTGCTTTGTTTACTCTATAATAGTTGCAGTTTACAACATCATCGAAACATTTGCTTTATCCATTTCACTGATGTTTTCCATAAGTGACAGATATCATGTAGACTCATGTCAGTGGGCACGCTTAATGTCAGTCTATGTGATTGACTATTGAAATCCCTGGAAGCATTTATTTTGACACATCATATGTCATCGTATACCTGCCTCAATTTATTCATTTTCAATAACACTTTGCCAGTTCCCCACCAAAGAATAAATATAAAATAAAATGAAAAGCGAGAAAGGTATAGTCACTAAAGAATTTTTAATTTTGCATGAGTGGCTGAAGACCAATATCAGAGGGATGCGTCTGTCGTCTGATTAAAATTGTCCACACATGTATAGAATGAATTTAGAAGTGGGGTCGAATGCAGTTCAAAGAAAACAATATGAGAGGAATTTTTTTAATTGAGAGTGACAATTTATAGCAATATGCACTCTTGTGTTTATTCAAGTTTTTGTAGAATCTTAATATCGTTTTAATAGGTTAAGTTTCTTTACCCAGAAATAAACTAAGAAATTGAATAGATCTATTTTTTGAAATTTATCCAATGGCCTTGCTTTTTTTATTTTCTCATGTTGTAAATTTTCATGGAATAGTTAAGGTTTATTTCTGACAATTAAAACATTTGGATTTGACTACATTTTTGTTAGTTGCTGATGTGAGTAAAATAGAGGTGACAAACGGGGCAGGTCGGGTTCGGTTCGGTTCGGGTCAGGTTTGATCCGACTCGGATAGGGGTAAACCTGACCCGGATTAAATCCGTGCCAAGGTTAGGAAACCCGTACCTGACCTAGGTATAATCCGAGTCATCTGAACCCGATCCGGATCTACTATCCAGTCGGGTTCGGTTAAATTTAAAAAGTGAAGTTTGAAATAAATTACATATAGCAAGGCTCAATCTCATGTTCATGCAGATGAAGACACATGTGCCCACCAACTAAGCTAAATAGGCTGATGTTATGTAAATAATAGCAAATTATTTATGTAAAATAATAATTATGATTTGAAATTAATCAAAAAATAGTTTCAATGACGGGATTCGAACACGAGACCACTTAAACATATGCATAACAATTGAAACTCCCAAATAAAAACCCCAATACAACTTGTGTACTTAAGTTTTTATATAAATATATATGTAAATATAAAGTAAAATGGGTAGGATCCGGCTTAATTTGGGTTGACAGATCAAATCCTCACCCGATTTGGGTCTGCCCGAATGTGACCCATCCCAGTTAGCCATCTACATACCCGGTTAAGGAGGTTGGGTTCGGGTCGGGTTCATTTTGACACCCATAGAGTAAAATATCATGTCTTGCTACGGTAATTTTTATGCAATGCCCATCCATCTGGGTAACGAAGAAGAATGCAATTTATCCAAGTAAAAAGGTTTCAACCGAAACCGTTGAGTTTTGGCCGTTTCATACAGGTATCGACCATGTCCGATATGAAACACGGTCAAAAACTCGGTTTTGGACCGAAACCAAAAAAATCTACAGAAATCGAAGAAAAAAAGAGAGAAACATGAAAAAATTGCAGGAAAATAAAAGAAATAGAAAAAAGAAGTTGAGGAAGAAATAGACTTGCGAAGAAGCCCGTCGCCTTGAAAAATCATCGAACTCGGGGCCTTAAAAAATCGACAAGGGAATGACAAACTCCTCGAAAAATCACCTCAAAAAATCTCTGCCTTCATCCTTCGTTGCCAAACTCTTTGAAAAATCTCCGCCTTCATAAAAGATGAGGGCTTTGTAACTTTGATGGAGAGGCCTGCCAGTCAAATTACACTCTTGCTAAATATGTTACAATTATTTACAAGTTTGTCATTCTCTTTTAAACCGTTTAAAAGAAGGGAATGTCAAACTTATAAATATATGTAGCATGTTTATCCAAATGTGTAATTTGACAAAAGCACTACTAATAAGTTATTGATATTAACCTTATATATTTTGCTAAACGTGTTGCTTTTACAAGTTTGCCCTTATCTTTTAGCAGGAAATGACAAACTTGTAAAAAGTGTAATATGTTTAGCAAAAACAAATAATGTTAGTAATACATTGGCAAAATACAAGTAATGTTAGCAAAATACAAAGAATGCTAGGAAAATACAAGTAATATGTTTAGCAAAATACATGTAACTTTTTTACTGTATTATACATTATTAATTTAATTAGTAATTTATATTAATAATACATGTTTAAAAAACTACTGAAACTGACGATACAGACGAAATGAAACGACATTCCGAAACCATCGAAATGAGCGAAACCTGATTGAAACCTGATCGAAACCCAAAATTCTCGGAAGACCGAAACCGAGACCGAGACTTCTAACCGTGCTTCCCGAGATGGGAGGGTTCCGGATCTTGGCCTATGTGGCATCAACAGTGTATGATATCTTTGGTTTCCGTGGCTAATAAACATAAAGGTTCATTGAGGTTTTTAGTCCATCTTGGTCTTCAATTCGAGATGCCTTCTAAATGTTGGAAACTGCTTTAAGCTATGATATGATGATGCACCATCAAATTGTGGCAATGCCTCTTTGCTTTTGTCACAACCAGTGTATAAGGTGCACTACATGGGATTTTTTTTCATTACACACACTTCACATGGGGTTGTCCTCTATTCATGTAACCGCACACCTGCATGTTAGTCATGCACAAGTGATGTAGAGGTCGACGTCTTCTTTTCAGTTGCCTTCTTCACCGACATGTTGTGTGATATTTTGAAGCTTTGGCTGGTAATCATGATCATCATTATTTGTTTTGTATATATTTTTTGTAACGTGACCACTGAACATTGTTCTCAATCTCAGGCTAACAAAATTGGCAAAATTAACCTTGCTGCTACCGGCAAAGACTTGATGGAGGATGAAAAACAAGACATTACAGTTGATCTATTAACTGCTTTGGATATGGAAAGTGAAGCAGTTATGGAACGCGCCCCTGAGATTGAAAATAATCAGTGTTTGGGTTTGCTAATTGGTTTTCTTCAGATTGATGACTGGTGAGTTATGTGGCACAGTCTAAAATGGGTTATTAGTTGTGAATTTTCAATATTCCCCCCCCCTCCATTTTGATAGCTAAATGAACATAAGTATCTGCGTAATAACGGATGATTTTTTTTTTCATTTTTCTCCTAATTGGCACTGATATTAATCATTTTCGCATGGTTATTGACCCCAAGCACATGAATTCAGTGACTGAATTGCTATAAATTGTTTATGATTATTTTCTTGAATTGTCTTTGGATTTGCCGTTGGGCTATAATTACTCGGCAGACATTAATTCTGTTTATGTAAAATAACATGCCTGTTGGACTCAAATGAAAGTATTATGGACACTATGTATTAATCGTTTGAAAACATACACAACTCTTGAGAAATTTTTGTAGTCTGTTAATGCTAATGCCCTGGGTTTTGTAGACGTGAGAAGTTCAGATTAGGTTATCCACCATTACATTTTAATGCATTGAAGCTTTGACATTTTATATCCACCATGGGATCATTTGGTAGCATCTTTAATTACAGAATGTTTTTACCCAAGATTGTAGTGAAGATCCTAGATTTCAGAGTCATATATCTACCCCCAGATCACTTCCCAGTATCCTGACAGATCTGCAATTTTTGCCCATTAGGGGTGTTTTCGTAATTTTCGGATTTCTATGGGGTTTTTTTTCGTAATTTACAGTTTCATGGTGTCTTTTTTTGTACTCTGTTATTTTCAGTTTATTATTTATAGGGGGCTAGGTGGATTAGTGATTTTTATGCCTATTTTGTGAGAACTTTTGGGAGGTTGAGAATTCTCTCTTTTTAGGAGAGTGCGGTCTTCATCTAGAATTGGCGACTTGGGAGAGCGATCCCCCTCTTTAACGTGGCCAATTAACGTTTTATTTTTAGTTTTTATTAATAAAAATCAGAACGTTTCTTCGAGTCCTACCAATTTAGTATCAGAGCGGTGCAATCCTATGGTGGTAACGAGATCGAAGGACAAGATTGAATTGGATGAAAAATACGACGAGGAGGTTAATGAATTGAAGAAATCTATGGAGGAACTTAGGACATCATCAGATAAAAGGTTCGAAGAGGTCATGCAAGCCCTAGCGAAATAAGGTGAAGCCATAACCGAGAATTTCTTGATACGAAGGCACGACACGACCATTACCATCCTCCTTACCGTAGACATGCAGGAGGACGAGCAGATTGGGGACAATCTGGGATGGACAGTCGAGTGAGAAAGCTGAAGATGTCCATATTCGAGGGAGACGACTCACATGGCTGGATTTATAGATCGGAGAGATTCTTCACGATGAGGCACATGACAGATGCATAAATTGGTGGTGGTTGTTGTGTGTTTCAAAGAGGAGACGTTTTCTTGGGTTCTATGAAGGGAACAGAGGGAGCATATATGATCATGGAATGAGCTCAAGGACTGTTTGGTGGATATGTTTCGTGACACCCAGTGGGAGAACTTAGAGGAGCAGCTGATGGCACTTAAGCAGGATGGCTTCGTAAGGGAGTGTATGAAGAAGTTTAAGACACTGTCGGGGCGTGCCAGAGACATACCAGAGGAGACTTTGAGAGGGTGCTTCATGAAGGGTCTCAAGCCTAACATTCGCACAAAACTCCGCATTCATCAGTCTAGGGACTGGTGAAGACAATGGACTTGGCACAACTGATGGATGATTGTCTTTATAAGGAGGGGAGGTCTAGATGGAGTTGGAGTGGACCTAATCTTCGCAGTCAGGAACCAATACGAGCCAAAGGCGTTGTAGGGGAAGACCAGTCCAATAAGGAGGAAAAGAACGATGAGATATGGAAGAGGCGACGGTACATGCTCATGACATCGGAGTAAATGAGAGAATTACAAGCGAATGGGTTATGCTTCAGCTGCAATGAAAAGTTCACACCGGGGCATCGTTGTCGCAACCTCGCTACAATTGTTGATAACAGGCAAATGTGAAACGTTTACCAGAGAATATATAAAAGAGCTGGAATGGAACGAGCATCTTCAGGAGTAGTACATACGTGGATTTTTATGCACCACCTTGAGGACAAGTTGGTTTTTCGGGAGCAGAGTAATGATAGATGTGCAATTTTTGGCCCATTAGGGGCTTTTTTTGTAATTTTGGGATTTATAAGGGCATTTTCGTAATTTTCAGTTTGGGGGGGGGGTCTTTTTGTAATTTGTTAATTTCAATTTATTATTTATATGGGGCTAGCGGGATTAGGGATTCTCATGTTTATTTTGTTTGAGAACTTTGGAGAGGTTGAGAATTCCCTTTTTTTTTGGGAGAGTGTGGTCGTCCTTTAGAATTGACGACTTGAGGGAGCGCACCTCTTTAACGTGGCCAACTATCATTTTATTTTCGGTTTTTATAAATAAAAATGAGAACTTTTATTTGCGTCCTATCTTATCACTGCTTATAGTTTTCTTTCCTTCCGCGTTCCTTAATGTTGTACATTATAATTCATATACTGAATCCATATTCTTAACTCAATATATAACAACCATAAATCAGTCTTGAAACCAGCAAGTCATGAATTGTGTTTCGTCAACATTTATTGGTTTCTGTTATTCTTGCCTCTGTATATTGGTTAGTGGGTGGATATCAGTAATAGTACACTGAGACAGCCTGTCCTATAGAAAAATGGCCAAATACGAATGATAGTTCCTCAACAATTGTCCATGTTAATAACTTAATATATGCAGTTACCACTGCATAAGACTGCAGTTTCAGTGTAGTAACTTCATGAGATACATAATCTCAAGCGGCATTAGTCATGTTTAAAAAGGAGAACCCCTCCCCAAAAAAACATGCACCCACGAGGAAAAAAACATGTCATATAGGTTCTATTATGATGTGTCCCAGAGGATGCAAAGTTGACCTTATATGGTTTAAGCTTTAGTGGGCGCATACTGGTAACATTTTTACTGTTTATACTTTATACTGTTGGGTACTTGAAAATGTCTGAGTTGGTGCATTCTGAAGGGGTGTTTACTGTTTTGGTGGATGAAATCGGGGATGAGAAAGTGCAAAAATGGAGAACTTTTAGCTACTTTTATCTTTGTTCTGATTAAAGTGGCTTTTGAAAGTGGGAGAGTGGCTCTCGCCATGTAGGAAAGAGAAGGCCTGACAAAATAGATTCCTCTCGAAAAGTTCTTGAGTGATTTGAAAGTTGAGAAGTGCTGCTAAAAATTGCAAAATAACAGGATAATTACAACAAGCGAGGAGGGACAAAATTGCTACCGATATATAACATTAATATCATAACCTCTCTCTTCTAGCACTTCCCTGTTTGGTTTTACATAGAAACATAAAATTTTTGTTTCCTACTCCATACGTTCTAGATTAATGGGTCCCACTCACAAAGGAAAAAGTATTTCTCACTTCATATCAAATATGAGATGGACTCGTGACAAAGATATGGCACGGATACACGACACATCCAGTTCTTACAAGGTATGACACGGGGACACGTCATCGAGATACTACATATTTATAAATAAGAAAGAGCGATTGCATATATACGTATATGCATTGACATGTCCATACATCCAAAAGGCCAAACTTATATTGATACTCACATGGTAACATACAAATTACAATGATTACAACCTACCGAACATTTTTATGATCGTGTAAAGGCAAGAGGCATTGGTTTTTTAATTTTATTTAGAATAGATTAATAAACATTTTGACAATATTTCCGTAATCCATATATGCAACTAAATAATTTTTTTTAAATATATACCAACTTGTAACATGAACAAAAAATTTGTGCGCTATATACATCATGTGTCCATGAAGCTTCTAGAAAGTGCTCTAAGAAGTGTTCGATATGTCTCAGAATTGTCGGTGTCTGAGATGGGTGTCTGTTTGTCCTAGCCAGGGAAGGTTTCATGATAGAAGTACCCATGCTAATGTTAAGAATTTCTAGGGCTTGGAATAGTAAAAATATGATTTTATAGATATAGAGAGGAATACAATGATATAGATAGGAGACCGCTCTCTTAGCCTTTGATTCTAGAGAAAATGCTTAACCCTCCACAATCTAGGGTTCTACTCTAGTTTTAAGATTCTCTTTTAATTTCAACACGGAGAACCATAGCCGCAACCGTAATACATATATTGGACTGCTTTGTTCAGAATTATACAAAATACCACTAAATCTGAAACCTACAAAATTGCCATTGGGCTAGTATACCACCCCAAGATCAGTTCTTTGTTGTCGTCTTCGATAAGTCACTATTCCATCATTATTTTTCCCCATAAGAGCTTTTTCCTCAAGGTAAAAGTCTGAAGATTGATGCACAATGACACCAAAAGATTCCCAAGTAGCCTCATGGTCGGGAAGGCCCTTCCATTGGATCAACACCTCCCGGGTCCCGACATCCCCTTGACGAACTCCCTTCAGCTTCGACGGTTCCAAGGTCACATTAACATCCTCAGTTAGAGTCAGTGGTAGCGATGAAGTTGTGTGGTCTCTAATGGTCTGATGAAATTGCGATACATGGAACACGAGATGTATAATGGACTTTGATGGTACTTCAGTCGATAGGCAACCTGACCAATCCTTGTCTCAATCTCGTAAGGTCCAAAGTATCTAGGTAACGTCTTCTTATTTCCTCTGACACTATTCCATCATTATTTTTCCCCATAAGAGCTTTTTCCTCAAGGTAAAAGTCTGAAGATTGATGCACAATGACACCAAAAGATTCCCAAGTAGCCTCATGGTCGGGAAGGCCCTTCCATTGGATCAACACCTCCCGGGTCCCGACATCCCCTTGACGAACTCCCTTCAGCTTCGACGGTTCCAAGGTCACATTAACATCCTCAGTTAGAGTCAGTGGTAGCGATGAAGTTGTGTGGTCTCTAATGGTCTGATGAAATTGCGATACATGGAACACGAGATGTATAATGGACTTTGATGGTACTTCAGTCGATAGGCAACCTGACCAATCCTTGTCTCAATCTCGTAAGGTCCAAAGTATCTAGGTAACGTCTTCTTATTCCTCATGCGAGCCAAGGATTTCTGGCGATACGATCGCATCTGCAAGCCACATCTTCAAGTACACCTTGTCGTCCATAGCAAACTAAACCTCCCGCTTATGCTCATTGCCTGTGTCTTCATTATCTTGTTGGCTCTAGTCAGATGTCGCTTTAGCTCCTCCAACATTTGGGCCATCTCCTCTAGGTACTGCTCCACCTGAGAAACTAGTATCGAATGGTGGCCATAATATAGTAGATGTGGAGGATCTCACGCGTATAGAATCTTGTATGGGGGTGGTCTGAGCTGCGGTGTGAAAAGATATGTTGTACCAATACTCTGTCCAAACCAGCCACCTCGCCCACTGCTTCGAAGTCTCTGAAACGAAGCAACGTAGATAAGTCTTTATGCTCTTGTTTATGACCTCAGTCTGACCGTCTGTCTGGGGGTGATAAGCCGTGCATTTTTTCAGTAATCTCCCCTGCATCCCCTGCATCCTGAAGAGCTCCCGCCAAAAATGACTCAAGAACACCAGTGGATTTTGGAATGTCAGGTGGTTGTACCACCACACGTAGAAATGCCTGTGCAATTGATACGATGGTATAAGGATCTTGAAGAGACACAAAGTATGCATACTTGTTGAGGCGATCTACCACTACAAGAGTGACTGAATACCCCGTTGATTTCGGCAACCTCTCGATAAAATCCATCATAACCTCCTCACAAACTCGCTCTGGTAAAGACAGTCGCTACATTAATCCTTTAGGAGCCATCGCTATATAGTTGTGACACTGACGTACATCACACGTTACTACCATCTCTGTGATGTCTTTCATCTCATTCCAAAACACCTCTCTGCATAAACACTGATAGGTCTTAAAGACTCCAGAATGCCTCACAACTGCGCTACCATGAAACTTATGCAAGATACTCGGAACATGTGTGGAGCTCCCAGGCAAGACTAAATGTCCATGGTATAATAATCGCTGTGCCTCAATGGAATTGCTTGGAAACTCCGTGAACCTTTGTAGAAATGCGGACCGAATACTTGCTAACTTCTTGTTTGCCCCAATCTCCTGAAGTAATGGCTCACAATCGCTCATCACTGGTACAAACAACACGGCCAACTGCGAACTCTCTCCTTGTCGTGACGAAGCATCCACCACCTTATTCTTTAGTCCTGGTCTGTACTGAATTTTAGAATCATATCCTAACATCCTCGAGAGCCACCTCTAATACACCTCAGTTACCATGTGCTGCTCCAACAAATATTTGAGGCTTCTCTGATTCGTGCACACAATGAAATGTCAGCCAATCAAGTAGGGTATCTACTTTTGTACTGCTAACACAATGTCCATCAGCTCACGCTCATATACAAACTTGAGCCGTGCCCTCGTCGTTAATACATGGCTAAAGGATGCCACCGGCCTCTGATCTTGCATTTGCACAGCACCCAATCCATACCTCGAAGCATCCGTCTCCACCACAAACGGTCGGTTGAAGTTAGGTTGAGCCGACACTGGCACACTGGTTATGGCCCTCTTCAGAGCCTTAAAAGCTCTTCTCGCCTCATTACGGTGTTGGATCTTTCTTGAGTTGCTCCGTTAATGGACCGGTAATGATGCTATACCCCTAAACGAACTTTCTGTAATAATCCATCAGTCTCTAAAACTCTCACAACTCCTGCAAAGTGGTAGGGTGTGGCCAATCGATCATAGCTGCAATATTCTATCGCTGTCACTCCCTTTGTCGAAACCACATGTCCCAAGTATTCTACCTTCAGTTGTGTGAACACATACTTCTACTTGTTTGCATATAATTGATGGCTATGCAGCTCTTGTAGCACTATCTCCATATACCCAACATGCTCCTCACAGGATCGGCTGTACAACAAAATATCATCAAAAAAGACCAACACAAATCTCCTTAGTTATGGACGGAATACCTTGTTTATGAGAGTTTGAAAAGTGGCAGGGGCGTTGGTTAAGCCAAAAGACATGACCAAGAACTCCTAATGGTCCTCATGAGTCTTGAAGGTTGTTTTGGTGACATCCTCGGCTTACATCCTGATCTGGTGGTAGCCGGATTTCAAATCAATCTTGGTAAAAATCCTCGCTTTATGAACATCATCTAGAAGCTCATCGATCATCGGGATAAAGAATTTATCTAGCACTGTATGCTTATTCAACGCCCTGTAGTCGACACAAAACCTCCAATTTTCATCATTCTTCTCCACTAGCAGGGTTGTGCTAGAAAAGGGAATCACATTGGGTTGTATTATGCCTGCTGGTACCATCTCCCTAACCATCTGCTCGATCTCATCTTTCTGCACCTAGGGATATCGTTAGGGTCTCACACTGATGGGTGATATTCACTCTCGCAGGATTATAACATGCTTGTGGTCTCGTGGGGGTGGAAGGCCATAATGCGTTTGAAACACTCCATTGAACTGGATCAAAATCTGCTGCACCACTGTGTGAATGTCCGGCTCCATCTCCTCATCATCTCATGTCAAGCCTTGCGGCTCCACCAAAAATCCTGCGCGATCTGTCTGTATTGTCTTTGCCATGGGTTTCAAGGAAACTATGGTTCGACATAAGCTAAGATCTCTCTATAGCGTGACCACTCTCACTCCTTCATGGAACTCCATACACCGAAGCTTTCAGTTGATCTTTGTGTTCATCAAGGATTGCATCCATCTCATTTCTAAAATAACATGTGTTGTTTGTGTCAAATGACAAGAAATCCTCAACGATATGAACATCTTTAAGGGTCAAAATGAGCATGCGGCACCCTCCTTTACTATGCTCCATCTTTCTAGTCACCCCACAAATCCCGGTATCTACCAGCTGCAGACTCTGATGATACACCATCCGGTTGGAGATGAAATTGTTGGTGACCCCACTGTCAGTCAGCACAATGACCGCTTAAGCTGAGATCCTTGCCGTCAACTTCATGGTGTGGTTCAGAGTAAACCCTACCACAGAGTTTAACGAGACGATTGTGACGTTTAAATGGGGATGCTTTTGCTCTTCATCTTCATCTTCTACCTCCATCTCATCCTACTCCTCGTCCACTAACATCACATGGAGGGAGCTGTCTCGACATCGATGATCAGGGATAAATTTTTCTTCACACCAGAAGCACAACTCTTTCGCCTTCTTGTTCTACATCTCTGCCTTTGTCATGCACCTGAACTGTGTACTTGGTCATGCCTCTCTGCCCTTATCCTTGCCAGACTGGACTCCTCCTGTCGGTGCCTTCTGCCCTCGGCGGTGCCTGACAGCAAAAAATGGAGCCTCCCTAGGCTCCTTTGGACCGCCACTCTACAATGAGCTTATCCTCAATCATTTAGGCCAGCTCCATCGTGTCCAATAAGCCTCTCAATCTTTGTATACAGAGCTCATCTCGAATGTCAGATCTAAGCCCCTTCATGAAGCTCCCCTCCACGTCATCTCTGGTATCCCCCTCACGTCGCCTGAGAGTACCTCGAATTTTTTCATGTAATCACTGACAGTGCCATCCTACCTGAGTGTAAGGTGTTGCTCGTGTAAATTCTCTCCTTGGGTGTCTCAGAATCTGTCCAACAAGCAGTTCTTTAACTCCTCATATGACATCACACGTTGACTCTGTTCTCACCACTAGAATAAGGACATTGCCTTTTCCTTTAAGCAAATTCCAGCAACTTGCAACATTTTCTCATTCATCACGCGATTCACCTGAAAATATCTCTCAACATGATAAACACATCCATATGGGTCTTTTCCCTTAAACACTGGCATCTTTAGCTTTCTGACACTGCTTTTGCTGCTAAAAATCCGTTGCTGCTCTCCCTCTAGGCTGACCGAAATGAAACTAGTGGTAAGCATTCCGTTGTGCACCGTGATCTCCCCACGGGCATCCTTCTGTAACACCGTCGTGTCCCAAGTCACCGTCTCCCCAATCAGGATATCCGTCATTATCAACCAAGCCCCCTAAGCCACCAACCCGATCGTCGTAACTCCTGAAGTAGTAGTCGTCTTCCTAAGCTTGTCGTTGGGCCCAAGGGACCCTTCCATACATGCCTCAAGGACTATGAGGCTTCTTGTCACCGTTCTAGGCCTCACGACCCTTTAGTGCCTAGAAGGTGGGGCCGCCAGCCCCCGGTATCCTGTTGGGGCCGTGGCCCTGTTGCACACCAAAGAAGAGGATGCTGGCCCCTTGGAAAGCTGCTAGGGGCTTGCCGCCATGTTGTTGATCAAACTAGGGGCGCGGGGCCCCTGCGGATGCATAGAGGGCCCTGCGGGTGCACCCATGCCTCGAGGCCTCCCTGCGGGGGCGCCCAGGCCTCACACCGCCCTGTGCCTGGAAAAAAGGGGCATCCGCCCCTATGTTAGGGTTTTGAGGGTCAGCGGCCCGTCAGCCACCGTGGCCGGAGTTGGATGCCCCCCATGAGAGTGGAGGAAGGTTTTAGTCTCAATATTGCCAATCGTTGTTCTTTTGTGGTAGATTTCCCTTTGCCATTGTCTACAACTTGTTCCCTTGTTACTAGATCTGAGTGATTACGTTCAAAGTTGTCAGCTTTTGGTGTTTCCTTCTCGCGCTGTGGGTGGTGATGAATATTTATAATCTTCATCATCATAGATTCCATCGTAGACAATCTTTCCTTGAGGTATTCCATCTTGCTTCTCAATTTTTGATTTTTCTCCGTTAGGATTTCCACATCACTTCCCATTTTTTCCTCCACTGCATCAACTTTTCTTGCCGTCATCAATATCGAACTGCTCTGATATCAATTTGTTAGGAATTTCTAGGGTTTGGAGTGGAAAAAAAATCTGATTTTTATAGATATAGATGAATACAAAGAAAAGTTGGTTTCTTTGGAGAGGAGACCGCTCTTCTAGCCTTTGATTCGAGAGAAAAGGCTTAACTCTTCACAGTCTAAGGTTCTACACTAGTTCTAGGGTTTTCTCTCTTAATTTCAACTAGTTCTAGGGTTTTCTCTCTTAATTTCAACACGAAGAATCATAGAACCAACCCTCTAATACCTATATAGAACTGATTTGTCTAGAATGACAAAAATACCACCGCCGAACCCCAAAATTACAAAATTGCCATTGGCCTAGTTTGCCGCCCCAAGTCAGTTCTTCGTCATCGCTGCTGGTAAGTCACGATTCCATGAGCTAAATTGCCAAGAATGTTTGCATTACTGATTTCTTCTTGAATCAATGACCAAGTATTTATAACCGATGCTTTTTCCCTTAAGATCTTGGGAGCATATTATCAAATAAACTGCAAGACTGTATTTCGTTTAGATTTACTGGAAAAAATGCATGGTATTTTAATTTTCTTCACACATTGAAAACAAATACTATGATAGCATTCTTCCCCCTTTCTGTTTGTATCTCTATCTTGAAATACATCACAGCTGATACATGAGATCAACATTGTTGTTCCCTCTAGATATGCGCGACATCATATTGCATTCTTCGACTTACATGAGACACATTCTTCATCATCTTGACAATTGTATTGTGCCTACAACATCACAACCCTCACCACCACCACAACCACAACCACCACGTTTTCTATCCAATATTTAGGTATGTTAAGGGCTTCCTCATTTGGCACATTAACAACTAACATAACCTTTTTAACTGCCTCAATTTATATTTGTAACAACATTTTGGTCTATCCTCAATGCCTTTCATTGGAAATTTTCTTTGGTTTTTTCAATGACGTGCTCAATTTATTTTGAATGGCGATCGCATACGATTCTTGGTAGGTTTTATTACTGATTTGTTTTTCAGTTTGGTTATTAACTATGCTTGATTCGTAGTTTAATTTCTAGTATATTGCTGTTTTCTTCATCATACTAGCTACTTGAACTAGAACCTAGACGTTCTTGACTTCTAAAATTTTCTTCTTCTTGTTTATATCACATCATTATGTTTTGTTGTTATTTTGTTCCTTAAATGTTTCTTTTACTTGATCCCAACACCCCCTCTCTTACCCAATGAACCAACCATCTTTGGCTCTAAGTGAGAAGCTTAATAATGATTATGTACTTTTCAGGTATCATGCTCAGATACTTTTTGATCGGTTATCCCATCTTAATCCAGTTGCACATACTCAAATTTGCGATTCCTTGTTTAGGTATGGTTAACGCTCTATTTTCTCTGTTTAATTGTGTTTTTTGGAGTGTTCAGAGTAGTATATCATTCATCATTCATTCAGTGATATAAAGTTTTCCTGGGATGCGATATAAGATTTTATTAATCATACCATGCATAGATAGGAAAATACAATATGCCCTTAACAATTTTAATTTGTTTGCGGCGGCTGACGACCTCTTATCTTTGCTTAAGAAGTGAGTCTCCCTCATTCACTCACTCTCACAGCCACCGACCTCTTTTCCTTGCTTCCCAAGAAGCGAGTCTCTCACACCCACTCTCACCCCCTTACTTCTCTTCACACACACACAGAGAGAGAGAGAGAGAGAGAGAGAGAGAGAGAGAGAGAGAGAGAGAGAGAGAGAGAGACGCTTTCTTCTGCCATCACCTTGGCGGCTTTTGTGTGGCGATGGGTCTTGTGCCCCATCTCGCCTAGCGCAATTTATAAACCTGTTTGTTTACACTTTCCAATATAAAGTTGGTATGTACATTAATCGAAGAACCATCCTAAGATAAGACCTGCAGTTATCATGGTTTCTCAATCCAGCAGTCAGAAATTGCATTTTTGGTTTAGTTTGACATTGGCATACTCATGAATAAGCATATCATTTTTTCCTGATGCATTGGCATTCCTTACCCAATGATTATGGGAAGATCAAGACTTTGGATTTATAACTCTCAAATATATTGGTATAATCATAGGCTGGTCTAATTACCTTTCTGTGCATATGTTTGCTTCTTCTAGGGTTGTTCAACAGACTATCTCCTCTGCTTATGCTGCTGTTTGCCCAAAAAATCTTCAAACTGTTGGGAGCTCTTTAGCTTCAAATGCTACTGTCATGGAATCAACGGTTGAATCATCTGCTCGTGCTACTGTTGATCTTCCAAAGGAACTTTTTCAGATGCTTGCTGTGGCTGGTCCATATCTTCATCGAGATACTATATTGTTGCAGAAGGTGTGATGATTTCTGAAGCACAGTAGTTTTCTACTCTTTTAATTTGTTCAACTACTTTTGATAATCTTGCTTAATTTTAGTAGCCTTTTTCAAAAACAAAACACAATAGCAAGGTAGTATCATTTACAGCCTAGCCTGAAAGGCACGACAAGTACTTGGAAGGGGGTCCAAATTTATTTCTTGAGAGATTGGTCTTGAAAATATGATGTTATAATAGTCTTGGTCTCCTGTTGTTTCTTCTTCAAGGTGTCTGTAAATGCCAGCTACTTTCAGTTTTGTTGTTCAATCTTTGTGCGAAATGATGTGTCAGCTTCCGGTTGCCAAATAAATTTTTCCTTATCGAAAATTTGTATGGATAGGTGTGTAGGGTGTTGAGGTCATACTACCTCTCGGCACAGGAGTCTGTTGGTAAGTCAAGTGAAATGGCACTGCGAGATCTCCGGCTTCGGTTGAAGGATGCGAGGCTCAGAGTTGAGGAAGCACTAGGAATGTGTTTGCTTCCATCGTTGCAGTTAATACCTGCAAATCCTGCAGTTGTACAGGAAATCTGGGATGTCCTTTCGCTGCTACCTTATGAGGTGTGTATAAAATAAGTACGTTTGTTGTTGAGTGTGGGCATTGAAGGTATGCAATCCAGAAGAATGATGTGGGCTTATTCAGGTCCGTTATCGTCTGTACGGTGAGTGGGACAAGGATGATGAGCGTATCCCCATGGTTTTAGCAGCTAGACAGATTGCAAAGGTTCTTACTTCTTCTTCTACATTTGAGGGGCATATTATGTGATCGTATTATGTTATACTTTTTTTGTTCTCTGATACAGTTGGACACTAGAAGAATCTTGAAGAGACTTGCTAAGGAGAATTTGAAACAGCTAGGCCGTATGGTTGCAAAGCTTTCTCACGCTAATCCAATGACCGTACTTCGGACAATTGTTCAACAGGTATAATATTTGTTAAAGGATGATATTATGATACCCAGCATAGTCCTTAACACACATGCACACCCATGCAACTGCACGCACACTCACACAAAAGAAAGAAAAAATAGAAAGGAAAACATTGCCCTTCTTCATACACTCCACAACTTGCAGCACCACCAAAATCCGTGTCTAAATGAGGTGTTTCTCGAAATGTCACAATTCTTAGGATCTGACAAAACAACTATGACTTTCAGATTGAAGCATACAAAGATATGATTGCACCAGTTGTGGATGCTTTCAAGTACTTAACTCAGGTGTGTTTTCCTTTTGTGTTTTATTCAGTTCTAGTTTTCTTCTTTAGTTCATGAAAAAAATTTCCAAAGTGCTGACTGGTAGCTTTAGCTTTTAGTTGTGGTCACGATTTCTTATTTCCTTTTGTTGCATCTACACAACTTTCTTAAAATCAATGTAGTTCCAATTGGATATTAATAGTGGATGATCAATGTGTTGATTGGATATTATAAGTGCTGCATGCTTAACTCTCTCTTCTGTCGAGGATGACTGTTCTTCACAAGCAGTTTGATAATGTTTTGTTTATAAATCTCACTGTTTAGTTTCGATAGCTATTGTCCACTGGAGTGTGCGGGTTGTGATCCCCCTGACCTGGTTTTGAGTAATCTTAGGATGTTGCTTATAAAGTTGGTGCTCAATTGAGCCTTTTGCCAATTAGCTTGTAGATTATGGATTAATAGAATTTGTATTGCATTGCAAGTGCTGCTGTAGCACGGTGGCAAAGCCTCTTGATGGTGGGCAATATGTCTAGGGTTCAATTACACTAGGCTGTGGCCTACCCTAACCGAAAAAAGGACATGAAGTACTTTACATAAGATGATATACAATCTGTGTTTGCATTACTAGGCCCAAGGCTTATGATTGAATTCTTCATGTTCAGCGTAAATTCTACCACCCATATACTACCGGCTAACATCCTAAATACCCCAAATGCACATGCCCTACTAACTCCTATCCATAAAGCCCTCATCTAAACCCCACAACCACAAACCCACACCCAAAAAGGTCCCACCACTAACATGCATAGTCACATACACATAAAAAATTATCAGCCCGCTGGAAAAGATAAAGAAACAAGCATTCAATCAAAGGAAAGAGAGAGTAACTGGAGAAAGTAATAGGAATGAGATAGCACACACCCGTCTTCCATTAACATCTCATGCACACATCCTACAAAAATAAGAGCCCCTTCACATTCTTTTCTTGTTCTATCATCATAGATTCATCTTCTGAATTTTTCCCCCAATTCCTTCATTCACCATGTCTGAACCTATGGGCTGGCTTGAGTTGGCAACAAACACAACCCCATGACAATTGGAACCCCATCTCGCTCGTCTGATTTACCTTTTCTGTAAGTGTTTTCTTCACAATCACTTTAGTAATCATTTATGCATGCAAGAGTTTTATCTGCAATATGCCCTTCCCCCAACAGCAAAGAGAAAAAGAGGGAAAACGGTGACAGGTAAGGTTATCATTAGAAAGATTTTATGTAGAGAGAGAACGCCCAGTCCTCAGCCTTCTCTTCAAAAACCTTTATTTCCATGCTCTATTTCACACACCTCTCCTTCCTTCTGTTGGGTTTATCAGTCGTGGATGGGTTTTTTGTTTGCCGACAACATTTGTACTAACATTAAGGATGCATTGACATAGATACTGAGGTCAATGGCATTTATGTTTGGAACTCTGTTAGAGATATGCATGTTATTGTTAGTATGTATGTCTAGGGAAGTGTTGGCAGCTTGTTTATTTTAGCAGCAACATTTATGGAATAAAGTGACCTGGTGTTTAATTTTGATGGTTGCATTGTCGATGCGTTTTAACCAGCCAGTGCCGTATCTATTCTTTGGTCTGCTCCATTGTATTCCTCGGAGCAACGTGCTCAAATAACATTTCTGAATTATTCTGATTCGTTTTTTTTAAAGATTTAAGATATTGAGTCTTCTAACTGTAACGTTTACGGTTCTCTTGCAGCTGGAATATGATGTCTTAGAATATGTGGTAATCGAGCGCTTAGCACAAGGTGGACGTGAGAAGCTGAAAGATGATGGCCTTAATTTGTCAGACTGGCTTCAGTCTCTTGCATCCTTTTGGGGTCACTTGTATGTAACTTTAACATGTTAAGTTTGTGTACCTTTTCAGCAACTTAAAAGCCCTGCTCAGAAGACCACAACAGACAACGCCCACACACACACACACACACACACACACACACACACACACACACACACACACACACACACACACACACACACGTAACTCCCATATGCATTGCTGATGTTTGTTGGGCCACAAAAATTGTAGCTATTTTAATGTGAAAGCTCTTTCCTTCGGGATGAAAATTTCTACAGCAATCAGCATCGGTGTTTTCTACTGACTTTAAAATTTTGGATAGCATCTCATACTGCACATATTATTGTGTTTTGCTTTTGATTTTTAGGCTTTAAAAAGATAATGAGAAGACACAACCGCCACAGAAACATGCTTCACGCCTATTTTCTATGTATATCTATATAAATATATTACCCATATCTGTGTTTCTGTGCAAGTATTGTTTTTCACTTGGGCAGTTACATGTCGATGCTTAGATTTGCACCGTATATATATTCGATTGCTAACCATTTGATTCTTTGACTTTTTTGTGCCTCAACGCTGAAAGTTATAATCTATAGAACATAATACTGTTATCGAATTTTTCCTTTTTGTGCATCAGCGGTGTCTGTGCCATTTTTGCCCCTGTCAAGGGATGATACCAGTGCAGTGTTGTACCTATGCCATGGGAATTTGCATTAAGTTAGTAACCTAAATTTTTATATTTAGTTTCATGGAAGATTTCTCTGATCGGTCTGTGATCTGCACCTCTCTTTTGATCGCCTCATCCTGACGAGTTGCTTCATAATAACTTTAATTTATATAGCTGGCTTGCATCTTTCCTGATGAACCATGTTTCATGCTTTTGCGTATGGCTATGCATATTATGTTATTTATCATTTTTGGGTGCACATTTAATCTAGTTCCTAACACAGGATTCAGTAGGTGCATACATACCGAAAATCTTTTGGAAAGTAATGTTTTCATTTTTTTTTAAAAATAAATTTCTTGTCTTGACTGTGATATGCTTATCTACGTTTGATTGTTGTTGTGTGATAAACCTATAGCATGAAGTATCTTACGAGTACTGGATATTCTTATGCTCATAGGTGTAAGAAATACCCTTCAATGGAATTACGAGGCCTCTTCCAGTATCTTGTTAATCAATTAAAAAAGGGAGTAGGTATTGAGCTTGTTCTGTTGCAGGTAAGATTACTATACTGAATATTTGTACTCGTGTTTCATATATAATATATTGCCAGTAAAGGGATCAATTTGTTGAATCATGCAGGAGCTCATTCAGCAAATGGCAAATGTCCAATACACAGAGAATATGACAGAGGATCAACTTGATGCAATGGCGGGAAGTGAAACATTGCGTTTTCAAGCCAGTCTTTTTGGAATGACTAAAAACAATAAGGTAAAACAAGAATATATGCTGATGTTATCCTAAATAAGTCGTTTCTATGGAATACTTGCATAATCTTAATGTCAACTAAATGGTTTTGTTATTGAATTCTCTTGATTGATTGAAATGTGATTTCAATTATGCATGAGTTCCCCAGCGGTTGGCCATACAATTCTTATACAAAAACTCACCTTGTTTGTCATTAGGGGTGACAAACGGGCCAGGTCGGATTCGGACTGGTCAGGCTTGACCCGATTTGGATAGGGGTAAACCCAAATCCGACCCGGATTGTATCCGGGTCATGGTTCTGAAACCCGTATCCGACCTAACATGTTGTTGTATTACCCGAACCCGACCAATTTCCATTTAATTTTTCCGCCAAAAAATTTTGTTTCATATAAACAGCTTACAACGAGGGTTAAACTCATGACCCATCATTCATACGACCAAAGGATCAACCAAGGGTACTGAGAAGCTTATGTTATAATATGCATATCTAAATTTATTTAACACATTTAACACATTTAAACATTATGATAGTTAAAAATTAAAACATTTTTCCTTTGGAGAAAATTATGTTGAAATAGACACATCACATCACCAAGACTCGAACTAATGACCCACCACATGCATGAACAAAGCACCAACCAATTGACCTAGCTATCAACTAGTTAAATATCATTTATTTATTTTCTATATATATTTTAAACATAAATTGGGTAGAATCCGGGTCAATCCAGGTTAATGGGGCCAATCCCTACCAAACTGGATTTTATCCGGATCGACCAGGTCGACCCGGATGCAACCCAACCGGGTTAGCTCTCTACATATACCTGTTAAGGTGGTCATGTTTGGGTCGGGTCGGGTCGGGTCGGGTTCATTTTACCACCCCTATTTGTCATTGCCACCTACATGAATTTGGGATCAACTTTTAGAGGTTGACACGTGGTCATTAGACTGTTGTAAACATCTCTTTAATAATTGCTGGATGTTCTCTACATCAATTTGCTTCTCCAATGGCTGAAGCTCAGATGATGGTGATAAACTAGTTATCATGCTTTGTCCCCTCTTTTGAACTTTAGCTTCACTAGTTTGGGTATTGCTAGTCATGTATTGGACAAACATGAATCGGTGCATGCTTTCTGAGCCTTCTACCGAACACTATGGTTTCATTTTCATCTAGTTTTGGTTTCATTGTTATCATCTTCGTTCTTTCCTATACCTTTCCTCATCAATTGGGTTGCATTTGAGAACCCCATCATCATGAGGGTCCTGTTGATGAGTCACCCTAGTTATGATTTGCTTTCAACCTTGTTTAATGATCAGATAATTACTATGCGTCTGTGCTGATTCATTTATCACACCTGTCTATTGTACATTATGTAACTATATTCAGATTCACATTATGTATATACATACTTAGCTCAAAAGAAGCATGAAATGGTTGACGTTACATGGCTTCTAGTTTCCATGTCATAGTGCTTAACCATCAGCCAGGATGGAGGTTAGCCAAACAATGTAATTTTGTATGGTTACAACTTTACCCCTGATCAGCCTTGATGTCCTGCTAGCAGCAGCTTGCATATTAGTTCACTGACTTGAAGCAATGGTCGGAACATAAATGTATGGCGAGCAACTAATGTGCAAGTAGAAGGTTTCCAATGTTTTGAGTTTCGAGAGAGGTAAATGGAAGTGGGGAAGCTAACTGGTACGGGAAGATGGTCATGTTTTAATTAATTTTTGAACCCGGGTTAGGGACACCGAGTGTTTAATTTGAAAACCTGGGGTCCCAACTGAGGGTTCCCATTTACTCTAGGACCTACAAGAGAGCCACGGAGCGCCCGAAGGGGGGGGGGGGGGGGGGGGGGGGGGGGCAATCAATTTGATAAATTGAAAATATAGTTTGTTAAGAATAAAGAGGTAAAATAGATTTTTCCAAAAGAACAAAGAGATAAAGGCATAGTAACAACAGAATTGATTTTCTCTCTTGTATCTTTTGATTATCTTATCTTATTATCCCTATTATTTGAAATATTAAAGAAATGAAACAGAGTTTTTGAAAAGAATAAACAGATAGAAGTAGAGAAAATTAAATAGATTCTTTGAAAAGAATAAAAAGACGGATCCGCACATAGCGATTGCTTGCATACACGAAACAGAAACAACTAGGGGCTCATGCGGAGAAGCCTCGCTACCTACTTCTTTTCCATCTCAAAAGCATGGATTTGGCTCTGTACCAATTTCATCAGCCAATTCATATGATTTTATTTACGAAGGGAACGCGCGAATACAAACTGAATGGCCTTCCCTTCTTCTTTATAGAATTACTTTCACAAGTCGAAATCCAATTATAAAAAAATCGTAAAGGTACAAAGCGTTAATATTATAGGCTAGATTTTTTTTGAAAAGAATAAGTAGGTAAGTGTAGAGAAAATTGAATACATTCAAAAAAGATTAAATATATATTGATACAGGACGAAAGCGGGAAGGGATGTGGTGGGAACTCGGAGAAGAAAACGTGAAAGTTGATAACTTTTTGGATCTCACTTCCTGAAAATCTGACGATCACCGACTTACACGCCTCGTAGTCGAGATTCTTCGGAACTCTTGACCAGGACAACCAAGCCCACCCTCGCATACCAATGCACAAAATTATTTTGTGGAAAAGAGTCACTAAAAACCATTCTTCATTGATTTCTTCATAAAAAACTAATAAGTATGTGGTCGTTATATATGCGCATACAATTTTGACTCTTAAAACCTAATAGAACTAGAATAACTCAAACTCAAATAACAAAACGACTCAAATAACAAAAAAGACTCAAATAACTAAAACTCTCAAAATAACAAAAAAACTCAACTAATTAGAATCCTCCAATGAATCAAACTCCAAACTCTTTCTCCATCGCAAATAATAAATTCAAGTTGAATTTGATCTCCATCATTCTCATTAGCTTAGGAACTTCACCACTTGATGAACGGCGATATGCATAGCATAACTGAGCATAATTCAGTAGTCTTTTGTAGTTAGAGAATACATGTCCATGAACTTTGAACTATAATAAGAAGTAAATTTGAAGACAAATATCTTCTGTAAAATTTGCTCAAATAGCAAAAGATGTGAAAATATATAGAACCGTCTTGTTTGTAGGATATGGAGAATCTGGGATGACAAACTCAATGTGTTCAATCTCCTCAAACTTTTGTGAAATACTCGACTTAGTCACATCAGGAATATCACTTAGTAAAGCACATCGAGAACATGTATGGTGCATGCACATCCTTCTCATTGGTTCTAATACGAAACTCTCTAGGCAAACTCGAATCCTATCGTCATCCATTGATGTAAATTCTTGAATATTTCTTTTTGATTTTGGAACAGACTTGTGAATATCATCGTTAATTGTAAAAATTTCTTGTCCCTATATGCAAGGCACTCAAATCATATGCAAGATGCTCATAGAATGCAGTAGGAATAAGGTCAAAGCTAGACTCTAAGGAACTGTACTCTTATGATGAGATATTTGAGTTGGTGGCTTTTTAAAGATTAACCCATTTTTAATTTTCAATTATGTTTTTGGGTTTACAAGGAGTTAATACAACCTTTTCTTTTAAAATATGAATGAGTATGTGTTGGATCTCCTAGTGCAACATCTAATTCATACTGCCAAGGTTTAACTAACAAAATATGTGAAGTATCCATAGATATGACATCACACCAAATGTCATCATGATAGCCCAAAAACTGAATAGGCACTGAACAACGTTGGGTAACAGAATGCGATTGATCATCAACCCATGTAATTTATAAGGCTGAAGATAAGGTTTAGGTTTTAGTCTCATCTTTTTAATATTTGAGTTGGCAACTTGATTAGTACAACTACCTCCGTTAAATGTCACTTTGAAAAATTTATCTCCTGATTTGACGTAGGTAAATACAACATTAGTCCATCGCCAATCAACCTTCCTCCTAGGTGTAGTAGCCAAATACCTAATAACTTGTAGCCGTGCACTAGAATCATCTTCATCATTATCTAGTAACATCAGTAATCTCAGGAGTATATTCTTCTTCAATTTCAGCATCATTATTAATTTTTCCCATAAGTAAATTTTTATTGGGACACTAACTAGCAAAATGACCAAAGCCATGACATTTAAAACATTGCATTCCTTTTAGTTTCGTTGTTGTGGTTCTACAAGCTTATCTCTTTAGCGGTATTTATTTCTGATTTAGTCATGTTGTCTTTAGGTCGCTCAAATTGCTTTCCAACTTTAAAAGTAGGCTTCTTATCTATGTGGCTATCATGGATTTCAAATTTAAGGCTAGATTAAATACTTATTGCACATTATTTACATTGTGGGGTAGCATCTCACGCATAATATTTGCTCTCAATCCAAAATGAAACCTAGCAAGTGTATATTATGGGTCTTCTTGTAGCTCACTCCTAACAAATATGTCATTAAATTTAGTCATCTATTCTTCAACAGCCATGTTCTTTTGACGTAGGTCGTTCAGTTTTTCTATTAGGCGATCTCTATAAATGGGAGGTAAATATTTTTTTAAAACTTGATCTTCATCTCATTCCAATTCTGTATAGGTCTTAGATGCTATCTCTTGTTGTCTCTCTATGAATGTCTAGAAAATTTTAACAGACCCTTTCAGTTTGATCTTAACAAATTAGATCTTTTGCTCATTTGATAACTGGTATCATTCAAACAAATACTTCATCTCTGCTAAGCAATCTGAAAAGGTCTCAGGATTGTAACTTCCATTCAAATTGAGAGCATCTATTTTAATCCATCGTGCAATATTATCTCGCCCAAAGTTATCCTCAATATTCTCATCTTTTCCTATTATTTCGATTATTTTTGTTTTTAATTCATACTAGGTTCCTAATCAAAAGTACTATGTGCGTCATCATCAAAATTTTGTTCTTTGCTCAGCTTATTTTCCGTAGCTTCTAGGTGATTTTCTGTTCGATTTATGACAGCTTTTAGCTCTAGATATTTCTTTTCAAGTTGCTTTTTAGCCTCTGAATTGAATTATCTTTCATGTCTGACCCTAAGGTTTTGCCACTACACAATAACATACAATGCCAACCAATCACACATCTGCAATTGTAAGACCATAAACACCAACTAAATGCGTGTACTAATTATGTAAAGAGGCAAATGTGCCTGAGAACGTGCGCGGGTAACATACCTGCGCACACCCCCTCTCCATGGGGGTTTAAAGTATTTTTTTGAATTTTTTTTGCAGTATGTTGTTCTACATGCCAGGTAGCCCCCCCACAAAATTTCAAGTCAAACAAACACCAATTTTCTTCTGTTTGATTTCTCTTTTTGGATTTTTCTCTTTTTTTGATTTTTGATCTCTCTTTTTTAGTCTTATCTCTCTTTTTAATCCTTCTTTTTATCTATTTTTTAAATTCAAATATACGTAGAAGATAGGAAAAAGAAAAAGAAAAGGGAGGGTTTTTGATGAGGGAAAAAGATGAAAAAAGTTAGGGGTTTTCTAAAATCATAAATATAAGAAGACGATGAAAAAGAAAAAAGAAAAGAAAAGGTAAGATTTTGTGATGTTTGATATAAAACCTAACTAAAAGAAAGAATTTTTTTTCCTGATGACGATAAAGATGAAAAGAAAGAAAAGGTAAAAATTTTCTCTGTTTTTTTGTTTTCAAATAATGTTTCTTTTTTCTCTTTTGATTTTTTGTCTCTTCTCTCTCTTTTTTCTTTTTTAAATATATTTTTTATTTCTCTAATTTTTTATTTCTTTTGATCTCACTTTTTTGAGGAAAAAGCGAAGAAAAACAAGAAAACAAACTAGGTTTATTCTAATACCAATTTGATACAGAACGGAAGTTTGAATGAATGTGGTGGGATCTCAGAGAGAAGAAAACACAGAAGTTGATAACTTTTCTGATTTCACATACCGAAAATCTGACGATCACCGACTCGCACGATTTGCACGTGGAGATTCTTCGGATCTCTCGCCCAGGCAACCAAGCCCACTATTGCACACCAATGCAACAGATTTAATTTTGTGGAGAAATTAAAAGTTTTACACGAAAAATTATTCTTCATTGTTTTCTTCATAAAAACTAATAAACTAATAAGTATGTGGCCTTTATATAGGCTTACAACTTTGAGTCTTAAAACCTAATTGAACAAGAACTTCTAGAATTACTCAAACTAAAATAACATTAACACCCAAATAACAAAATAGACTCAAATAACTAAAACTCTCAAAATAAGAAAAAGACTCCACTAATTAGAATTCTTCGAGGACTCAAACTCTTTCTCCATCACAAATAATAGATTCCAAGTTGAATTTGATCTCCATCATATATGATATTTTGTAAAAAAGAAATTAAAAGATAAGAGGTAGAGAAAAATCAATCGATTTTGTGAATTTGAATAAATAAATAAGATAGATTTTTTTTGAACAAAATAAGTAGACAATTTTTAAAGTATAGTCAAATAAATAGTTTCTTTTGAAAAGATATATTTTTAAAAATCCATTTCGTTTCAGTTGAAAACATAGATTTTCAAAGAAAAAGAAATAAAATAGTCTTTTAAAAATAATAATCTATTTTCTATTAATTTATCCCATGTTCTTTTTCTCTTTGTTCTCTTGATTATCTCAGAGTTATGATAACTCTGGATGGGAACCCTGGATATAAATTAAAAACCCATGGTTCCCAAATACAGGTTCAAAAATCGATTAAAATGAAACTTTGGTGCGAATGAAATTGTGGCATAAATTTGGGTGATTTCTATAGTTACATTTAATGGTGGTCAAACATCTAAAAATTAAACTTCTTTAAAAAATTCCCTTTATATAAGAGAGAGTCTACATTGTGTCACTATGAATTTTTAAACATAACATGGCAAGCAAAACAGAGTGTGCTTATAATTATTTAACGGAATGAAACCATGAGCTGTTATGGTGGTACACACTGATGAAGTTGCTGCTATGACATTTCATCCCTGTGCTAGGCCTTCCTTATGCTGACTTTTCTATACTAAAAGCAATGTATTCAATATCTATGGGATAAAGGTACTCTCCATAGTCTTTGTAGTACTATTTTGTAATCAGTGCGTAAATTTAGTCTCACTACTTGATTTTTGGACTTATGTGAACTAATAACCCATGTCATATTGTCACTGCTCCAATTTACTTGGAGTTGTTATCTCAGTTGTTCAGAATAAGGATCTCATTCTTATCTATTCTATATTTCTAGCTATGCTCAAGCCGTGTGGGTGCTAAAAGTGAAACATTTCATCCCCCCAATCTAAAATAGGGTAAATTAAATTAAACACACATATACTTTCTTCGATTCTTGTTGAACACCAACACAATCATTTTCTAGAATAACACTATTTGGCTAATGATTTTATTACTTTTTCAATCAATTTGAGCTATATTTGCAGTCAATTGGGCCCCATTATATTAGATTAATTTAGATTTAACTATATGAAAACTCATGTGTGGCCCAAAAGATCAGAAATTTTGGCAGACCCACATATAAAGGAAAAATAACATAAGTGTCAATCCGGGGATGTTATCCAAATGATGATACATGAGGTGTTAAACTAGAATCAAAGAAAGTAAATGAGTGTGTAATCTAATTTTCCTTTAAAATAAGAATTTTTCTTGACTACCTAATTGTCCAACAGTATGTCTGATTATGCAACTTTTCACCTCCAACTTGTGCACATAGATCCATGCAGCTTTTCTTGCCAGTGAATCAAACAACCTGCTATTTTCCCCTTACAATCCTATCTCTTTAATGGAACGTCATCCATGCTTAATGCTTAACAATCTATTCTTATTGAGTTGCTGTCTTTACTTATCTTGGAGAGACAAATGCTGAAGGTATACTGCTTTTGTCCATTTAACCCACGAGAATGATAATCTGGCATTCTCCTAAGTAATTCCTTCATTGTTGCTTTGCTAAAATTTGATTGGAATAATCTTCTCTGGCCAGTTCATCTTTTTTTCGCATGACCAAGAGTTTCCCACTAATAATTTATACATTATACTATATAAACTGTCCTTTCTCCGATTTAATGCAAATGTGCCACAGTTTAGGTGCACATCTCTCTGGGTAAGTTAATTATAAGCATCCGATGAATTTCTGTTATGTATATATATATATGTATGTACGTGTGTGTGTGTGTGTATATATATATATATATATATATGTATTATACTATATAAACTGTCCTTTCTCTGATTTAATGCAAATGTGCCACAGTTTAGGTGCACATCTCTCTGGGTAAGTTAATTATAAGCATCCGATGAATTTCTGTTATGTATATATATATATGTATGTACGTATATATATATATATATGTATGTATATGTATGTATGTATGTATGTATGTATGTATGTATGTATGTATATGTATGTATGTGTATATATATGTATGTATGTGTATATATATATATACATATACATACATACATACATACATAGGGTAAAGTGTTCCTAGGGTGACTCCTTAGATTAAATCTAAGGAGTCGCCCCCATTTTCTCCCATCTCCAACAAATTTTTTTGAAATTATTTTTCATAGCATTGTTGGTCACATCATGGATGATCAACATACCAAAAATCAAGTCATTCCAATACTTTAAAAGCCAACATCTACCCCTTGTAACTTCAACGGTTTGAAAACGTGCTGAAAAACACACAAAGTTGCAAGGGGTAGATGGGGGCTCTAAAAGTATTGGAATGACTTGATTTTTGGTATGTTGATCATCCATGAGATGAACAACAATCCCAAGAAAAAAAAATTCAAAAAAAATTGTGGGAGGTGTGAGAAAATGGGGGCGACTCCTTAGATTTAATCTAAGGAGTCACCCTAGGAACACTTTACCCATATATATATATATATATATATATATATATATATATATATATATATATATATAAGTTTTGACAAGTTTCCATGCATGTGTCCGATTCCCAGTGTTTATGTCTTGGTATAGAGGCAGTACAAGATATTCATGTAGGTCTGTGTTCTTCACTACAATACTAATGAACATACTTTTTTATTGTTTTATTTTGTTTTATTTTTCTGACAGCACTGAAGAATGTCACCTAATCTTTACTTAAACTAGATGTTGTTCATAAGCAGATTTATTAATCTTTCTTTCAACATTGGATGAGTTCTGGCTAATTTTACAATAATTGGACCGGTTATTTGGATAGATTCAATTAGAGAAACTTAGGGTTTATCAGACTCTATTTCTTTCTGGACCAGCCTCTCTAATGTAGTGAGATATTTATAAACTATTCAGAAACTGCAGGTGACACTGACTCACTATGCCTACTACCATTGTCAGCATCTGAAAATCTACTGGTGTCCCTCTCATCATTCCTGGGATTTGGGGCATTTATGCAATCCTGCATCCATTTCACTATATTGCTGAAAACTCATTGGTTCAATTATATTCTCTCCGTGGAACCACATAACCTAATTAACTCTACCTTCAAGCATGCTATTTGACCTCCTTGCCTATTCTGACTTTATTAAATCCCATTAATGTTGATCACAAATTGGTTGATTGCTAATCAAGATGTTGTTGGAAAAGTTACTCTTTTGTTTATTTCAATGTCAATTTGCTTTGACCTACCAGCGTGTTCATGGTAACCTTTTTGTCCTATTTTATTACTTGTTTAAACTATACTTTTATTTATAAGATTATTATATTTTTGCAGGCATTGGTTAAATCTACCAACAGGCTAAGAGACTCCTTGCTTCCAAAGGAAGAACCGAAGTTGGCTATACCTCTTTTGCTGCTCATCGCTCAGCACCGTTCCATGTAAGACATGCCATCTGATAATGCTTAGATCAATGATTGTCTGGAGCTATAATTTAATGATTTATGGTATGCAGGGTTGTCATAAAGGCAGAAGTGCCATACATCAAAATGGTTAGTGAGCAATTTGACAGGTGTCATGGAATACTTTTGCAGTATGTCGATTTTCTCTGTAGCTCGATTTCCCCATCCACCACTTATGCCCAACTAATACCATCCCTGAACGATCTCGTGCATAAGTACCATCTCGATCCAGAGGTACTATGTATGCTATATATCATCTGCTTTCATTTGTAACCTTCCTTGGTTGTTAACCTTACCATGGCTGTTAGAACTAAATATTGCCTCTTTTTGCAAGATTTTGCGTTCAATTTTATTCATTTTGTTATATAGCTGCTTTTTTTAACCTTTCCAGGTCCCAGGAAAACTGGGTTGTGTACAAAAAAAGGAAATTATTTATGATAATTTATATTGCATGATTATATATAACCTTATAACTGAACAGTTTAATTGCAAACCAGGTCGCTTTTTTGATATACCGGCCAGTGTTGAGGCTTTTCAAATGTGCGAGCGGGGCTGATACTTTCTGGCCTCTTGAAACTGTCGAACATCAAAAAATGTCAAGCTTAGAAAATGAAGATGATTCCCCAAGTTCAGCCAGTGAAGTTGCTTTGGACCTTAGTTTTACACAGAAGCCTATCAAGTAAGTTCTGTTCTATGTCCTCTTCTATAGCAATTATTTCATTGTCTATATTAGGGGCTGTTTGGTTGGCTGGAAATGGAGCAACAAATTCTGTGTCTGGACTTGCTTTTCCATTGGTTAACTGTAAATAAGAACTTCATATAGTAGAACCAATCTTCAGCAAATGCTGCAGTGCCCTGCAACAATATTGCGGGTGCTGGCTATGTACGTACATACATACAGCACAAATGCTGCGTCTAGACTTACTTTTCCATTAGTTGGTTAAGTGTAAATAAGAACTGCATGTTGTTGAACCAATCTGCAGCATATGCTGCTGTGCTCTGCAACAATATTGCGGCTGCTGGCTATGTACGTATGTACATATGACACACGCATACACACACACACATTATTATTGTTTTGGAAGTTTTCCCTAGATTATTTTCAATGATTACAAATAGTAGGGGACACCAGCAGAATAACTATAGCATATACTTAATAACTTTTAGTTGACCACTTGCAAAAAATGTTGCATGAAACCACTGAGTTGGAGCGTCTTTCATGCAACAAATGCTGTATGCAGCAAATATTGCCTGGAACAAATGCTACATTTCCGTTGTAGCAGACCAAAGATCCCGAGTGCCAAGGGCTATGTAGTCCTACTTATATTTCTGTCTCCCCATGTTTCTTGTATTCATGTCTGACTGGTTCACAAGTGCTTACATATCTTTGGCCTTGTCTTTAGTAGTCAAATCATTGTCTTCTAATTATATCTGTTTTCTTGTCAGATGGTCAGATCTTCTTGATACAGTTAGGTCAATGTTGCCGCCAAAAGCCTGGAATAGCCTCTCCCCTGATCTGTATGCAACCTTTTGGGGACTCACTCTCTACGATCTTTATGTTCCCAGAAATCGTTATGAATCAGAAATTTCCAAACAGCATGCTGCTATTAAAGCTCTGGAGGAGATTTCTGACAACTCAAACATCGCAATTACAAAACGTAAGAAGGATAAGGAAAGGATTCAAGAACTTTTGGACAGGCTTATCAGTGAACTTCAGAAGCATGAACAACATGTTACATCTGTGCGTCAAAGGCTTAGTCGTGAAAAGGACAGATGGTTGAGTTCCTGCCCTGACACTTTAAAAATTAACATGGAGTTTCTTCAGCGCTGCATTTTTCCCCGCTGCATCTTCAGCATGCCAGATGCGGTGTATTGTGCATCGTTTGTGCATACACTACATTCTCTTGGCACACCTTTCTTCAACACAGTCAATCATATTGATGTTCTCATATGTAAGACCCTACACCCCATGATTTGTTGCTGTACAGAGTATGAAGCAGGCAGACTAGGAAGATTTTTATATGAGACACTAAAGATGGCATACCATTGGAAGGTATATGATAGCATGACACAGTTCTTTGTTCTGTGATTTGGGCTTGCTTTACTGAATTTTTAAGTGTTACATTCTTTTGAAACACATACCTTGACCAAATATATCTACTGTTTTTAACAGAAAGATGAAGCTATCTATGAACGCGAGTGTGGTAACATGCCAGGCTTTGCTGTGTATTATAGATTTCCCAACAGTCAGCGTGTGACATTTGCTCAATTCATTAAAGTATGATCTTCCTCCCTTACTAACTTTAATTTACTATATTTAAGCATGATTTTACTTTTGATGCTTTTTGAATTATCATGATTGATTAGAGCAAGTTTGTCCTGTGATTAATCTCACAAGCTGTGCTTGGTTTTTCAGTTAAACAATGGCCGACATTTTCAGGAATATATTTCTTATAAAGAATTGGATTTGGGGAGTTTTCAGGAGGTTTCCTTTATTTAACAAATCATAGCAATCGTCTCTTGAGTGGTTAAATCGGTCATGACATGGAACAATGTTTTGTCCGTTAGGACTTCTATCCTATTTAATAAATCTCATCAGAAATAATCCACAATTTGTTGTTTAGATTTTTAACTTTCAGATGGCATCGAAACATGCAGTATCTGGTGCACATAATTTGTTGTTCTAGCAAAACATTGAATTGCATCTAAAAATTTCTCTTATCTATATTACAATTGAGAGCTGTTTTTGAACTTATCCTATGTGGCAATGTCACATCAAATTTTGGAGGGAAAATTTTTGGGTTGGGAGAAAATTTGTTGGGAGAACAAATTGCTTTTTTGAAATTGAATGCATTAGCCTTTAATACCCACACATTCATCAAAGAGCCAGGCTGTGCTTTAATACCCACACGTTTCTCAAAGAGGCGGAATATGCAGAGGCACATTGCAGGTCCCATTGTTTTATGCGGGCTGAGATTGAAAGCCAGCTGGAAAACCAAGAGACATTTGTCAAGTTGTAACCTGCATACACCTATTTGATGCACTTTCCACCCTTTATAAAACCCCTCCATCGTCACTGTGCTCACATCACACTGAACCTCCATTGTCCCTTGATCATTCATGGCTAAAGCCAAGGCTATTTTCGTAATATCTGTGGAGTAATGGTGCACACGATGGAGCCCGCAGCCACCTAAACGTTGCATCGTAACAACACAACATGCTCCTAAAATAATTGTTTAAAAGAATTGTTTCACCATAAATACGCACACATTTACATGTATGTGTATCCACATGCAATATATATTTTTGAACCAACAGAAGGCGTCTGCGCCGAAGGCATATTTTTGCCAGTGCCAAAGGCGCCGGCGTCGAATTTGTTGTTCCGCGCCGAAGGCGCCTACGCCGAATTTGTTGTTCCGCGTCGAAGGCGCCCGTATCGCTAAATATTTTTATGCTACTTTGTTTTTCTTTTAAATTTTGGCCGTGAAAATATTTTTTTGGGGAACACAGATTTCGCGGGGGAAAAATCTTAAATGAACCGTGCCCGCGGGCACGGGTTATGACTAGTACATTTATATACTTCAAGACAAATTTTAATTATTATTCTACTTATGCCTGCATATTTTCTTTAGTAATATTTTTCCATTTCTCCCAGACTTTACAATATTTCACACAGATGCATGTCTCCCAGCTTTTATGCATTTGAATAGGTCCCACATTCATTATTTTGAATCTTTGATGCATGTCTCTTGAACGGATGCTTTCTTGTACTTGAATTTGTAATGTAAATATAGTGGAAATAGCACAAATAGTGGTAACTTCTATGTTTTCTCATGGTAGAAATGTTTGGGCTATTTGGTTGGTCCTTATTTGGACCAGTTTTTTAAATAAATTTTGGTTATATCACAAGAAACAAGTTTCTTTAACCTGGTACTTACATTCCATAGCCTGTTTGCTTAATGTGTTTACATGAACCAGATATTCAAATGAATGGTGTTTTATACAACTTTATGTGGTTTGATCAGGGGAACCAAGTCTACTATGATCTATCACCTCCAAAGCCTAGAAAGCTGATGCTTAGACTGGGACTCCTTGATTTATATGAATATTTAGTTATAGAAAAATTTAATTTTTTTTCCTTTCAGTCTTTTTATGATCTCGGTCTCTTACTTTTCTCCTGTTCCTCCTTTTGTTTCTTTTTTTGCTATCTTCTGTTTGTATATTGCCAGTTGACTTTCAGATTCAAAGTCACTGGCCTATAGTGCAATGCCAGATAAAGGCCGAATGCCAAGAACATGTTCTTTTTCTTCTCCCTTATCTCTCAAACTCCATCGCTATCTCTCTCCACTCTAATCCCAGTGTGGACCTTCTTATCTAAATGGCTTTATATTCTGTCGTGTTAAGTAAATAGTCTACTGATGTTCTTTTTTGAAACATAGTCATTGCGGCCGAAAGCTCAATAAAGTTGGATGCATATTTTCTTTGCGTATTTGGCTTTATCCATGTGGTTTGAGTTAAACGCAACCTCTTAATGAAAGCAATCATCTATTTCCTTCTTGGCACTTTCTTAGTATAACATAGATTATCAGTTGCCTATTTGCCTGAGCTTAAATTGCAAGGCCAGTCACTTCAACTTTCCAACATGTATATTGACCCACAAATAATGGAAGCCTTCTTTATTTTGATATTGACATATGTTTACTTTATTTGGAGGGTAAATATTGGGTTGCAGGTGGCTGTTGTATTTTACTTAAATATTTCGTGGGCCATGCTCAATAGCTGTGCATATGTTGGTAAAGGTGGTGATGATCGTGATGTTGAGGATGGTCAGGAAGTGAAAACTAAAGAAAGATGAACTTTGATGTAGTTTTGAAGCTGTCTTAAGCCACAGATGAATACAATAAGAGAATTCAAGTTGAAGAATTACAGTGTTGGTAAAGTTATACATTTTGCTCAACGTTAAATTTTGAAGTTGTAAACAGGCGACTTGATTAACAAGTTAAATCAGTGGAGTCACTTAGATCAGCTTACTGGCATATTGCAAAACTTTGTTTAAAAAATTTCATATCATTTTTATTCTGCCACTTAACCATAAGTAAAACCACTTCCAAGAACTGACACATGAAGCTGGTTTCAGAAAAAAAATTTAAAATCATTCCCAAGTTTAAGTAACAAAAGTGCCGCTTGAATTTTTGATCCATATTTTTCATTGCTTGAATTCATTATGACTAGAGAGCATTTATGAAAACTTTTAAGTTGCCTTGTCTATTTTCGCTGCTGTTTCATACTGTGGATTTTGTGTGTGTATGACATGAAGCTTTCTTTTTATTTTGATGCTAATAGTCTTCCTTTGTTCCGAACGATCGCTTTTCTTCACATCCACTTTAGCATGTTCTTTAAAGAGAAATGAATGCCAGAACTGTGATACTTTGATGCAAGGATTGAAATTATAGACTAGATGTACCTGAAGGTCAATAGTTGCTGGCTTCTAACAGCTGGAGAAGACGTGCTTTTTCATTAATATGCTAAACTTAATATCTTGGTCTTTCTTTAGGTGCATTGGAAATGGAGTGGAAGGATAACCCGGTTACTAGTACAGTGCTTGGAGTCTACGGAGTATATGGAAATCCGAAATGCTCTTATCATGTTGACTAAAATATCTAGTGTCTTTCCTGTTACTCGAAAGAGTGGTATCAATATTGAAAAACGGGTAAACAAAAATCCGTTGTTTTTGACATCTATGCCTTCTAAGATTTTGTAATTAAATGACATGTTTTTCTTTGTAGGTCACTAAAATTAAGGGGGATGAAAGAGAGGACCTTAAGGTGTTGGCCACTGGAGTAGCTGCTGCTTTGGCTGCTCGCAAGGTTAGAGAAGCTTGTTTTTCGTTTTGGTGTTATATGGTCACACGTTTGAGTGTACATTTTTTTAATAGTATAACAAGTTTTGAGAATGTGAACTTGAGTCTTGTAGAGCTCTTGGGTTTCTGAAGAAGAATTTGGCATGGGTTATCTGGACATTAAACCTGCAACAACATCCGCAAAGATGACTGGTAACCCAGGCAATGTGCCGAATGGTTCTGTTCTTAGTGGTTATCAGAGCGGAGAGATGACTGGGGGCAAAAATCCTAGTACAGGAAATCAAACCACAGATCCTTCCAATTCAAGTAAAGACCAGGTATCACGTGCAAAACTCAATGATGGTAGCATTGACCGTTCAGAAGGTTTGGCATCACATAAGATACGGGGTGGCTCATCATCAAACGGTCTTGACGCTTCTCTTTTAAATTTACCCCCTGGCATTCCAAAGCCACCTGTTAATGCGAAGAGTACAGATGAAGCTGCTAAACTCTCATCAGATGAAGTGACAGCAAAGATGTCTTCGAAAATTGCTGCTGAATCCGAGGTAAGCTAGCGTAGCAACTTTTCAGCTGTTCAGTTCTCTTTGTGCTCCAATTTTTATTAGAACTTCTTGCATGTTCTGTGCAACTACCTTCTGCTTCATTGATTGCTTGTTCCACGCTCTAGGTCTGTTGTTAGTCTTCCTGGATGCCTATGTCAAACAGAAAGCTCCTCCTCACAAAGTGTGATCCCCTGTAAAATAATTTTAGTTTCTTATTTGGATCTGTTGCAACATAAGCATGAAGTTCTTAACCATAGAAACGTTATGTTATGTTGTTTGTACATGGGACTACACCCAAATGTGGGCATGTCACGCATACATGTCACATACAGTTTTAAAAAAAATACATCAACACATGTGTCAGGCATGTTTCCGGCATGACATGGCTTCCTGATCGGAGTGTCCATGTCCGTGTCCGTGCTACATAGGTAGGGTATTAATGGGACAAAGCTTGACATGATTGGGATGGTGGTACGTGACTTTACTAGTAGGGAATGTCAGAGAGAACAGATTGCCTTTGCAGAAAGGAGTAAAGAAGAAAATTTAATTGCCGGAGTAGATAATATTATAAACAGCAATTTTCATTCATTGTTTGGCTGGATGAATGTAGCGATGGAATTGTGAAATTAGAACATTTTTTACCGCTTTCATTGTATGTTGTATGTAAAGCGACCATTAAAGGGGCAGAGTGAATATTGTGAAATAAGGGAGAGACGACTTCGTTCTTGAAACTTGTTCTTGAAACTTGTTCTTGAAACTTCTCCCGATCCCATAAAAACAAACATGTTTTAGGCTGCTATTTATTTGGATGATGGACGCACTTTGAAAATGCATGTAGCTTTCTTACTGTCTTCTCATTCCCATCTAGCCAAATATCCCTTAATGCCCTCTCAATAGCCATATCAGCCTCATCTGGTAACATGAATTTTAGCTAACAAATCTCAATTATCCTAGCAACTCTAATAACAAGAACAGTTGTTATTAACAAATCCCCATTATCAATATGATCCTCGTAAACAATATTTTTTTTAAACATAAGAAACTAAGATTAATTGGAGAAATTAAACTAACTTTGAAGAGTTTCCTGTGCAGCATGCACACTCAACGGCTCTCTTCTGCCGGCACTTGGGGTGGTGATCAGGTCACTAAATTTGTTCAATTACATAATACAATTTAGGAGTTTGAAAGGAAACCAGTTTCAAATGTTCACAGGTAACTGATAGAGCAAAAAAAATCTGTAATTAGATTAAACTTTTCTAATTAGACACGGTAGTTAAGTAACTAACAAATTCCCATTATCCTTATGATCCACGTGAACAATCTATCATACAATTGAGGGTGTTTGCCCTACTACGACAAACCCATGTGGCACCCTTTATCCCATGTGGCAAAGGGAGATGGGTGCCACATCAACCCCCACATGGGGTGCCATCTCACTTCCTCAAACAAAAAGCCCATCAAGGCCCACTATTTACATTACCTTTTCATGAACCAAAGGAGCACGCCAAGAAAAACTCCTTCCCCATATTTACGGGTTGCCATTGGTCTTTTTCCACTTTGCCCCTAACGTTTTTTTGCACTTTAACCACTGCTTTTCCCCCCTTTTTACCTCCAGATGATACACACATACACACCCACACTTGTCTCTCCTTTGCAGCTGCACGCGGGTCCCACATCCTGTATGTGGGTTTTTTCTTGGATCTTCGTGCACTATGTGCATGGGTATCTATTATATAATTGAGGGTGTTTGTCTTATTAGGACAAACTCATGTGGCACATCCCATGTGGCGAAGGGAGAGATGTGCCACATCAAACCCCACATAGAGATGCCACCTCACATCCCCAAAGAAAAAGCCCTCATGGTCCACTATTTACATGTTTACCATTGCCCTTTCATGAACCCAAGCACCCCCAATAAACCCTCCATCGTCCCCATATTTACGGGGTTGTTATTGGTCTTTTCTACTTTGCCCCCAACGTTTTTGCACTTTAACCACTGTTTTTCCCTTTACCCCCAGACGATACCCACATACACACCAACACTTCTCTCTCCTTTGCAGCTGTACGCGGGTCCCACATCCTATCTGTGAGTTTTTTCTTGGGTCCTCATGCATTATGTGCACGGTTTATTTCTAATCTATTATACATTTGAGGGATGTGAGTCCCATCTTTGTCATACTAGGACAAACCTTTGTCTTATGTGGCGGGTGGAGAGGTGTGCCACCTCACACTCCCAAATGAAAGGCCCACAGGCCCCTTTTTACAAGTCTGCCATTGCCCTATCATATCCCAAAAATCAACCCCAAATAACCCACCCTCTTCCCCCTATTTACGGGTTTGCCATTGGGCTTTTTCCACTTATCCCGCGGGGTGTTTTGCACTTTAACCCTATGTTTTTTGCACGTTTACCCCCTGACGCTACCCACATGCACACCCACTCTTCTCACTATTTGGTCGGTTGCGTGTGTGCACCCCATCCTCTGTTTGGGTTTTTTTTCCACCATGCATTCTATGCACGGGTTATTTCTAGTGATTTTTATAAACCAAAGAAACTAAGATTAATTGGAGAAATTAAAGAGTTTCCTGCACAGCATGTACACTCAACGGCTCTCCTCTACCAGCACTTGCTCTTAGCGTAATGATCTGGTCACTGTATTTTTTCAATTTCATGATACAATTTAAGAGTATGAAAGGAAACCAGTTTCAAATGTTCACATAGAACTACTATAACAAAATAAATCTTCAGTTAGATTAAGCTTTTACTAAACAGCCATACTAGTTTTAGTGATTTGCTAGTCAAAGAAAGAAAGGGTGGATAGGAGTGAGCGAGGAGAAAAATTCACATGCATTGCCTCAAACCTGTGTTTGCAGCTGCTGCCAGCGTTTAGACCTCAAATCTCCCTCCTCTGCCGCCACAATTTGGGGTTAGAAATTGATGACACCCTTTCTTGTGTAAAAATGGGTAGGATTTTGGCTTAGTGAAGGAAAATTGGTTGATATCAATACATATGGACTATATTATCTGATAAGAAATTAGGGTAGATGATCACAATCCTGTGGGGGTGTCATTTGGTTAGGTGTGGTTTTCACGGTGGAACCTCCACGATCCAAAATTCGGATCACATATTCAAATTATGGTATATTTGTGATTTGAACGGTTAAATTAATATTCCAGAGTTTTAGACTAAAGGATATCATTATTACAAGTGTGAGTTGCGCATTTGATAAGTTTTATAGTGCATATTGTGATGCAGGAATATATATTCATAAATGCGTATGGAAATTCAAAATTTCTTTAAAAACCTTGTAAAAATTTATTTCTCCTTGCTAGTCAATGCACTTTGTTCCTACTAAGAATCCAGCGAAGCCTACCTCCAACATATCATGTTTGGACTAGTGGCATTTACGTACCGGATTTCTTCCCACAGACCGAAATGATATGTATTCCTTCCTGTTAAATTTGGTTTTTTCGCTTGTCAAGTTTCAGTATGGTACTAAGGGAAACACAATGATACTGAGGAAACCACTCACATCCGTAACACCAACTATGAACTCCATCAATTTTAGAAAAAGATGAATGTTGTTCGTTTTCTTTTATTATTTTAGAAATTTTAGTTAAATTTAAAAAAGTTTAACTAGTGATGCGCAAAATCTGTACATCCGATCCGAAATCACCAACCAATCCGAAATCACGAAGTTACAGAAGGTACTGAAACTTGTCTGATTCCAACACATGAAATGCTCAGATATATAATTGAGGTTTCAAAGCTTGACGTTTATTCGTAATAGTCCTAAAGGGTCTAATTTATGATTCTTTTAGATGCCTATTTTCTGTATAAAGTTTTATCAATTCAACTAGTTAATGCCTATCTGATAGTCTGATATGATGTTTTGAGCTTATGTCTCAAGTTACAATAATACAGTTGTCTTCTGGAATATTGTTAGGCCAGGCTATAATGTGATTGCTTCACTTCTATTCGCAGAGATGTTTCTTGTGTATTATTGTTCAGTTACTGGGTATCCCAAAATGATGACTGGTTACTAAAATTATATTGCATATTCTTTTCCTTTTTATGGTGCATAAATCATGAATGTGCTAGTTGTCAACATAATTTCTAGATGAGCCCTTATGTTTCTCATCTGTGTGGTTAATTTTAAGGGTTATTTAAGTTTAGATTTAATCCAGAAGAATTTAAATGTCAAATTTTACTTTATGATGTTTTGTAGGGATAATTTGCCAATGCAATAGAAATTCAGCTGTCCATTATGAAAGCTTTTGATATACTACATCAAACTGCATGCATTATTTAATCTGTTGCATGTTTAATATTATGTTTACATTCCTTTTATCTCATGATTATAACTTTTCACAGACAAAATCTCAACCAAAAAGATCGGTGCAGAATTCTATTGGAAAGCAACCAAAACAAGAACTAATAAAAGATGATGCTAAATCTGGGAAATCAACGAGCAGAACCATCACCCATCCTTCTACTACTTCAGACAGAGATTTTTCAGTTCATTCTTCGGAGGGCAGGCAAGGTGGAAGTGCCATTGCTTCTTCAGCTACAACAAATGGCAACTTTCTTTCAACCGCTGGAAAAGTACCTGCCCCCTCCACAAAAATAACTACAGAGATGCATGGTACTGCAACGAAAATTGACTTTGGAGCTGTGAAAGCCTCAGATAACATTGTTGAAGATCAAGACTTATCAAGAAACATATCTGGTAGACCTCATTCTGTTTCAGATGACTCTTTCACTAAACAAAAGAGGAGTGCTCCCGCTGAAGAACAAGATAAACTGAATAAGCGTAGGAAAGGGGAGGGTGAAGGAAAACATAGCGAGGGACTTGACATTCGATCTATGGTTAAGCCACATGCTTCGGATCATGATAGAGCTGAAATGGAAGAACTAACTTCAAGTAGGCCTACAGATAAGCATTTGGACAAGTCCAAAGATAAAGTTGTCGAAAGATATGATAAAGACCGCAGGGAAAAATTGGACCATTCTGATAGGAGCCGAATTGAGGATAGTCATGAGAAGTCAAGAGATAGGTCATTGGAGAGACACGGAAGAGAACGCTCTGTTGAAAGAATGATAGATAGAGGAGCAGACAGAAATCTTGATAGGTCTGCTGACAAGGCAAGGGATGATAGAAATAAAGATGACAGGAGTAAAACTCGACACAGTGAAGGACTTGATGAACGATTTCATGGGCATAATTTGCCGCCGCCGCCGCCACTCCCTCCCAGTTTTGTTCCTCAATCTGTCGGTGGTAACCGAAGAGATGAAGAGGTGGATAGAAGAGTTGGTAGCACTAGGCACATGCAGAGGTTGTCTCCACGGCATGATGAAAAGGAGCGGAGGCGCTCAGAGGAAAGCGTGTTGGCTTCACAGGAAGATGGAAAGAGGCGAAGAGAGGACGATTTCCATGAAAGGAAGCGTGATGAACGAGAGGGTGGGTCTTCAAAGGTAATATTTGCAGCTATCTAAAGTTAGAATTCCTATTTGTTTCCTCTTTGATCCTTTTTTTCAGTTCAGAACAGTGAATGGTGTTTATTGTAGGACTATAGGATTGGCCATTCTGTGCGCTCATGCATGCATCTGCGCACGTGCATGCATCTGCGCACGTGCATGCATGCGCGCGTGTGGGGCTTGTCATCTTATACATGCCTGTTAAATATGATCTTATTTTTATTGTTTAAATTCTTATTCGGGAGTAGTCTTAGGTTTTCTTCTATTTTGATTGTAATCCCTGTACTTGCATGTACCTATTTTTCTTTCTATTTACTCTTTAATATAATCTTGGTGTTGCCTAATAACTTGTTCCTTTCTAACCTGATTTGTTAGTCGTTGTAGTAACCCATAATTTAAACAAGCGCAACTAAAGAAAGTAAAAATTATAAAATGTGAGGTTAAGGTAGATGGGCAACTAGTGTAGTACATTTCATAAACCTATCAAAACCTACATTTTCAATGCTTTTTTCATGATCGGCACACTTTATGTTGATTTTCATATATTATGAGGTTAAGGTAGATGGGCAACTAGTGTAGTAAATTTCGCATACATATCAAAAACTCCATTTTAATAGGTATAAAAATAAAAATGTGAGCTTAAGGTTGTTAGGCAGCTAGTGTAGTAAATTTCATAAACCTATCAAAAACTCCATTTTCAATGCTTTTTTCATGATTGGCATCATTTATGTTGATTTTCATATATTGCAAACCAAATACACTGCAAATGTTGTGAACCCATGTCTTTTTGCAATGGTAAGAGAAGGTTCTAAAACCATTTAATCTGTAACAATCTAGTCCATATGCAAATAATCTAGAACCCACAAGATTATTTGGATATCTATGTTTTAGGTTTTGCAGATAATTCAGAACATCGTTTTTCATCAAGAACTGAAGTGGAAAGTATAATTTTTGAAGGTTGATGTACGAAATTTCCGACATTTGCTGCTACTATGCTTTATTCTTATAAAATAATCATCATATTGGTAGCAGTTAGCAATTAGGTGCAAATGTAATATAAGTACATTCATAACTATTGGACTTGTTTAAATAAGTAATAATAAAATCCTTTTATTGTCCTCGTGTAAGTAACTAGGTCAACAAAAGCTTAATAGTCAAGCCTTTTAAAGAGGCTTCATGATTTTCAAAAGTTCTAGGAAATACTTCTTGGCTTTCAAAGATTCTAGGAAAATGTTCTAGGTTCTCAGCTTTCAAGAGAAGGTTCCAGGTTCCTAAAGATTCCTAGAGAAGCATTCAGGTTTTTAGGCTTATTGAAGACGTCTCTATGTTTCAAAGTTTCTTGGAGAAGCTTTTTGATTTCAAGGCTTATTGGAAAAAAGACTTATTGAAGATTTTTCTAGTTTTTTTGATTATGAGAGAACCATCTAGCTTTAACATATTTATTTTGGTTTCAAGCTTAGTAAAGAATCTTCTATGTTTGCAGAGATTAAGAGAAGATTTTCAAATCTTTTTCGAGAATTTTTTAGCTTTCAAAGCTTCTTAAAGAAGATTTTTAGTTTACAAATGTGATGACGATATTTGTTGTCTAGTCTAGAGAATTTCTAGTTTTGTTTAAACATATTCCTAGTCTAAGGAAGCTTCTATTCTGGACTTGGCAAAGTAAAGATGTTTATGAACTCGGTAAAGACATTTCTAGCTTTCTAAGCTTCTTGGAGAAGTTTGTAGTCTAAATAATTAGTCAAGATATTTATATATTTCAAGCTCTTTGGAGAAACTTCTAGGCTTAAAAGTATGTATATACTATATAGACTTCAAGCTTTTTGAGATTTATCCAGGTTTCTGATGAAGACTCAGCTCATACTAGGCCTCCAACACTAGCCCATTTGTTAGAAACTCATCCCATACTAGGCTTTTAACAATAGCCTTGCTAAGGGCCCATCCCATACTAGGCCCATAACACTGGGCTCACACCCCATTTGTTAAGTATTATTGAGCATCCAACCCAAAACCAATTGGTATTAGGTGGAGAGGCCCTCGAATACTTAAACTATTTTTTTCTTTTTGCACTTCCGATGTGGGACTATTTTTTGGAACCTAACATACCACCACGCTTCCGACAACGCCGTCCACGGCGGCCTACTCTGGGGTGCCCACTCTAAGTGGCCCACTCTGGCCTCACCCATGTCGCCCCCTCTTAGGTCGCCCCTTCCACAGGTCGTCCCTTCCGCTTTCGACAACCACCGCCACGACGACCCACTCTGGGGTGCCCACTCTAAGTGGCCCACTCTGGCCTAACCCAGGTCGCCCCTTCTTAGGTCGCCCCTTCCCCAGGTTGCCCCTTCCGCAACGTGAGTCGTAGCATGGGGCTAGCTCTGATACCAATTGATGAAGACCCATCCCATACTAGGCCTCCAACACTAGCCCATTTGTTAGAAACTCATCCCATACTAGGCTTTTAACAATAGCCTTGCTAAGGGCTCATCCCATACTAGGCCCATAACACTGGGCTCACACCCCATTTGTTAAGTATTATTGAGCATCCAACCTAAAACCAATTGGTATTAGGTGGAGAGGCCCTCAAATACTTAAACTATTTTTTTCTTTTTGTACTTCCGATGTGGGACTATTTTTGGGATCCTAACAGTTTCAATGGTTAATATTAAGCTTTCTTGACGGCCCTATGTTCTAATCCCTATAAATAGGACTTTGTTTCTCCCTCTTCATCATCAAAACAATCTTACGCTACGTAAGATCTAGAAAGTGAGTTTGAGATACGAAGAAAGGCAAAAAAGAGAAGGATGATTGGAGAAAGAAATGGAATCACTTATCCTTAGATTGTGTTGGATAAGGGTTACTCTATTGCTTTGGAACCACGAAAGATTTGAAAATCATGAATATTAAGTAATGAATGCATGTTTTAGTTATTGTGTTTTTATGGGTATTTACATTCATGCGAATTTTATATTCTTCAAGATATTGGATGCACATATTTTGATTTACGAAAATTATATGCATGACATATGTTGATTATTTCATATAAAGTATGTATGTTAGTTGACATTGGATTTGGATTATAACTCTCATATAAAGTATGTATGAGAGTTATGAAGATGCATATGCATGGTGTTGATGATTGGTTATGCTTCAATATGCATGTTTGGAATGTATTGAATACAATATGTTTATTATGATTTTTCATGGTTATGTGCGATCCCTCCCCAATCTTGAGGTCACGATTTCGATTCGTAGTAACAGAATCTCATTTTAGGGAGATATTGTTTAGTGAACTTCGAGTTTTTAGATGAAATAACATTAAAATTTGTTAGTAAACTTCTAGTTTTTAGATAAAATAACATTAAAATTTGGCAAACATAATCATAATTTTAAGTTAAAATGGATTGCAAAGATAATCATAAAAAATATCCAAAGATCAGAATCACAAGAAGGATTCCAATTTTTCTAACCAATAATCACAGAGAAGTTCACTAAGAAGATAATTAACATCTGACAAAGACCGTAAATAGAGGAATTAGATATATTAAAATTTGTTAGTAAACTTCTAGTTTTTACATAAAATAACATTAAAATTTGTCCGCAAAATTTTTAGATTTTCGTTTGAATGTATGCCAGTTTTTTCTTCGTGTTTTTAATTTAAGCATAGCAAAGTCGGTATTTGATTGAGAAAAGAAAAATGTGTAAACAAAAATATAACTTCTAGTTTAAGCTTAAATTCTCACATAGATATTTTGTAAAACAGATAATTGTCTGATCACACAAGTAAACGTTGTGATCTCTAATTAGAGTTTTTAAATTGTCATCGTTAACTTAATCTACCTAAAATGTTTAGTTACTAAACACGATTCTTGCATTCACTTAAATTTAAAAGATTAATTAATGCTTGGCAAGTCCCAATGATTATATTTTTAAATTTTGGTTTTTTGTTTTTTGCCAATTAAGGATGTAATCAGAGTCAGTTTCTCGTTCATATCTTCGTTAATATGTGAACGATTTTGTGTTTAATAAATGCATGATAAAATTTGCTGTTTATTTAAAGTAATTTGGTTTGAATCTTCGTAATATATTTTCGTTCTCATGCAATTAAAACTTGTTTTTGTTTTTGTTTTCGGCTTTCTTACTCGATCCCTCACACATTTGTTGCATTGGGCATGACAATGAATTTCATATCTCCTTTGCTGGTCACTTCATCGCCTCAAATATACTTAAACATTATGGTAAAACACCTCCTTTATCGCTTTGAACTCGTCGACTTGAACATCATCGCATCTATGTACTTTACGAATGCAGTTTGTAGTTTGTATGTATGCCTTTTTGCAACGCTGCTTGGCCCCCGGTCATCTAATCCTGGTTTCGCCCCTGCATATGTATGCCACTAGTGAGATATACTGTAATACATTGAACTAAACAAGTTGTGCCGGGTCTCAAGGGACCCCCTTTTTGAGGGTATTTGTATCTGTGTTGACCTTGGTTAATAAGACATTTCATATACAGGCTTACAGTGGTGAGTCCTCAGTCAATTGCGATATGAAGTGTTGACCGCATTTAGCAAGTCTTGTTTTAACTTTATATGCATTGTCTAATATATCTTCTCAACACACGTCACATCCATTCGTTTTACAAATAGTGCTTCTGTTAGTTTGTGTATTGTTCTTATTTTATTTTTAAACATAAACTGCATATGATTCTACATTCACTTACTAAGTATTAAGGTCACCCAGTATTTTTCGGATGTATATGATTCATGTTTGTATTTGTGTTGGCCTTATTTTTTTAAAACATAAACTGCATATGATTCTTCATTCACTTATGAAGTATTAAGCTCACCCAATATACTGTCTTTAAACATTAACTGCATATGGTTCTTCATTCACTTTCTGCATATGATCCTTCATTCACTTATCAGTTGTTTTTGGGATCCCATAAGTCCGGAGCTAGTTGATGTATAGTGAAATGATAACTCTTTCTGAGTTAATTCTTCTAGCAATATATGTTAATGCTACGGACCCGGGACTGCATAGTGGATTTTATGTTTTATACGTATATATTGGATATAAGGATTTCTTAAACGAGAAGCATATGCATGTATATTTTGATTAAATATAATTTGTATTGTGTGCTCTTTAAAGTCAAAATGATTGGATGCAATAAATAGGCTTCACGAATCCTATAGGGAATTGTGACCAATAAATAACAAGTGGACCCAATAATGTCAACAAAAATTATTTCTGTTGTTGGTTGATATCTCTTTTTCCCCCTTGTTGATTTCTACGATTTTAACCATGGTGGTTCGAGCTTTCATCATCGCACTCTAGATCTTGGATCACCACACTTTTGGCCTCATTCTTTCTCTCGGTCTCGGATCAAGTGTGGCGGCGGTCAGTAAAACAAAACTAATCTCAATCTCCCTCATCTGTCAGGTAAATGACGATATTGAGTCCTCGGTGAGAACTACACCCAAGATTTTCTTGAGAATATCCCTTGTTTTCAATTCTTTTCAATTCTTAATATAATTTGTTATATTTTTTATTTAATTTTATTTGATCTATCGATCAATTATGGCATATGATTGGTTAAAAATATTTCATTTTTAATAAAAAAATTGATCTTTAATTTTCATTGGATTTTCTCCGAATTCAGTTTAGTCTAATAATAATAGTAATTTTGTTTCAGCAATTTTTTTGTTTATAGATAATGAAATAAAAGAACTAAGAAAAATATGCTCTTTTCGGAATTTCATTTGTTGCTGCTGCTCATGCTACTATGACTACTCGTTTTGAAATTTTACAAAATATATATTCAAGAATAGAGAAAGGGAGAAAAGAAAAAAGAAAATATCAAATAGGCATGGTACTCTATCGGTTCATGACTATTTGAAGAAATTAGAAATGTTTTTCAACAAATTGCTGGTAGATTCAAATTTAATGCAACATATTGAGCAAAATATATTATATACCATGGATCAAGGTTCAGTTTCGGCCAAAACCTCTCGGTCTCGGCCGTTTCGGATCGGTCTCGAAGGGGACTGATCCGAAACTCTATCCAGTTTCTCGTTTTTGACCGATATTGGCAAGCAACATCAAAAAAGAGAAGAATAAAAGCCAAAAAAGAAGAAGAAAACGAAAAGAAAGAGGAAGAGGAAGGATAGAGAGAGAGGACTTACCTGACCGTCCGCCCGTCGCTCATCGCCACCCTATCAAAAATCACATCATCCAAAAAAGAAAAAGAAGAAAAAGAAGTGGAAAGGAAAGATGAAGAAGAGAGATAGGGGGCTGACCTGATAGTCCCCCCCCGCCTGCCGTCGCCCTCCTGCTCGTCGACGCCCACTCGTCGCCCGTCGTTCGCCCGTCCCCCGCCCGTCCCCCGCCCGTCGCCCTTCAGTCGTTCGAAACGATTGGGGGGTGAGAGAGAAAGCCCTACGAGAGAGAGAAGCTGTTGGCGATTCTTCTCAAATTACACATTTTGCTAAACCTTTTACATTTATTTACAAGTTTGCCATTTTCTTTTAAAAGTTAAAACAAAAAGGAATAGCAAACTTGTAAATAAATGTTAAATATTTATACAAATGTGTAATTTGAGCTGAAGCGCTATGTGTTCAAATCAGATATTTTATGTTATTAACCTTGCACATTTTGCTGACACACTTCTGTTTATTTACAAGTTTGACATTCCCTTTTAGCAAAATGTGATATATAATATATTTAGCAAAATGTGTAAGGTGAATAGCAAACTCTTCTTAATTCAAACACAAAATATGTATTTTTAATATTTAATAGTATTATTCAAAATTGTAAATACATAGTAGTCATACAAATATTATAGTATTTGTTTAATATTTTAGTTTAAGTATTTGATGCTTTAGTATTTGAGAGTATTTGATACTAATTGATAGGTTTTGAAGTATTTGAGACTCGGCCGATACGGACGAAATGAAACTCAACTCTGAAACCACCGAAATGGACGAAACCGAAACCGAAATCTAAATTATTGGAAGAACGATACCAAGACCGTAATCGCGACCTAAAACCTTGCTCTAACATACTTTTATGTGAGTTTATATAATTTATATCAATTGAGATGCATATATAACATGCATATGCCGTCTATTTTAAGCGTCCGATATGACACTCCGATATTTAATCAATATATCTGATATATCTTCGATATCCGCTATCTGATAGCATAAATTTCAAGCCGAAATGTGACCAATATCCGATATTTGGAAAGGTCATTGGCCCTAATTATTATTATTATTTTGGTATTGGAGTGTGACATTCATATAGGTGGGCAATCACCCTCTGCCGTTAAAAGGGGAATCAAGAATAGTATTATCTTGATTTGCCACTTCCATGTCTTGGATGGTATAATGATAAGAACCAACGAGATCTGAACTTTATTAGTAGAAAACTGAAATAAAATAAAGAAAGATGATTACAATTGTAGGGGTAATCACCCTTCTAAGACGTCGATTGATTGGGGACGTCCGCACCCTCCCGTAGGCCGAAGAACTTTCTCCTCAATAATATCAACACAACTCTCAAATTCCGTTTACTAGGGCTGGCCGCCTCCCAACCTATTTCTAATATAAAAAAGAACCAAAATACCCCTAATGGGCCCAAAGCTATTATGGGAGGGTCGGATCTATCATTACTCCGCCCCCGAAAATCCACATTGTCCTCAAGGTGATGCATGAAGTCTGCGGCGGTACTACTCCACGTGGAGAAGTCCTCCCCTGGGATCAAAGGGCCACCGACAAGCTCCATCTTCCTCGAAACGTTGCTGCAGAGTGGGAGAGTGTTCGCGGCCGAGTCTTCTACGCCTGTGTTCTTTCCATTCCGAATTTGGACTCCAATCGGGTCCGGCATCGTCAAAATACGTAAGCCGCGTAGGAAATTCCTTGAAATTCGCCAGAAAATCCCAGAAAATTGAAAGTTCCACCGCTTTTTTGCCTCCTCCGCGATCTGAAAGTTTCGTAGTATTGATAGATTCTCTGCGATGTGTTGCTTCATCTCTTGATTCAATTGTAGGGCATGTTGGGCTAATTGCATGATGGCCTCCAATTCCTCCTTCATGGATCACATCTCCTCCATCAAGATCGAAACACTCTGATACCAAAATGATCGGAACCAGTGAGATCTGAACTTTATTAGTAGAAAACTGAAATAAAATAAAGATAGATGATTACAATTGTAGGGTAATCGCCCTCCCAAGACGCCGATTGATAGGGTACGTACGCACCCTCCCGTAGGCTGAAGAACTTTCTCCTCAATAATATCAAAACAACTCTCAAATTTCACATACTAGGGCCGGCCGCCACCTCCCCTATTTATAATATAAAAAATGCCCAAAATACCCATAATGGGCCCAAAGCTATTATGGGAGGGCCGGATCTATCATATTTATTAGCGAAGTATATGAGGGGAGTAAAGCTTCATGATCAACTAACTTTGGAAGGAACATATTATCTACCATTTTGGTTTATTTGTAAATATAGCTGATGCATATATTCTAACATATATCATTTTTCCAGTGTAATTGTTTTTGGAGCTAGGGAACAATGAATTATTTCACTCCACAAGTATAGGTCGATCTTTCCACCCATTTGAAAGACAATTATCAAGGTACGCAGTACAAAATGCATGCTATTTTTGACTTGTCTCTCTAGGCAACAAACCATGAATACGCCTTAGTTCACAAATTACCTAGTGACTAGATAATAACTTAAGACCTATAAAATTTTTAGGAAGGTATTAACTGGGAAAAGTAGTTAATGATGGATACCGAGTTTTATATCATTTACATTAAGCTGCAATGTGTTTTTTGTGTTTGGAATATACTCAGCAGATTAATAATATATAATTTATGAATTTGTCACCCTGAATTTCTCCTTGTTTGCTAAATATAAGAAATCGGGGCCATTTTGTCAAGTTTTACATGCAGGGAAGTATTAGGCCAATGTGTTCTAGAATTAAGTCTTAACCTTTCCGGTGTTTGGGTGAATACACTGTTTCATGGAAGATGGAAGTTCATATAGCTAAGATGCTTTTCTTACACCCCTTATTTCTACTGGTTTTCCCGATTAAAAACTTGACTTCTGGTCAACCCTTTCTCTCCACAATGCAAATATCACCCTTTTTCTGGGGATTGGAGCCTAGCATGTTAGCCTTTATGTATGAAATGAATGGCACTCGGAGGATATATGAAGTGTTACTCTAAATCAGTGTATGATCTCGTGAGCTTTTGTCAATTCTGGTGGTTTGAGACAGTAGAAGACCATGTAATGCGGATATCACCCTTTTTCTGGGGATCTGTAATTGTGTCAGCCGATGCATGTAGGGGAATGGGTAGGACACAGTGGGCATCTGAGGTAGTGCTCTAAATTAGCACAAGAGCTTGTGCACTTTTGCATATATATGTTGTCTCAGACAGTCTATAAGACCACTTAAACAGTGCAGCCCAACATGGCAATTTGAATTTTATATATTGATGGATGCTATATGAGATCGGATGGATTTGGGAGGAAATCATATTTGGTCATTGATATTGTTGTTTTCTGGGGTTAAATACTGTTGACTTGTGTATGACCGTAGGAGGGTCTCAAACCTGCATCTATTTCTTGAAGTTTCATTTGATTAAAGTTGTCTGTATGATTGGAGTTGAACATTTGTTCTCTTAGCAAAGATAAATGAAGGCATTGAATGTGTGTCCTGCAATGCGGTAAGTCCCCCCTTTTCCTCAACTTATTTTAAGTCTCATAATTTGTTATCTTGGTTCATTTCTTTTCTCGATGAATGTTATCTGGACTAGTGTGGTCCATCAAATTAAAATATAAGGATTAAGGATTCAGTTTAGGCACTTATTACTTGACGAATTACGCCAAAGTGCAAAGCCGAAAAAGGGCTTTTATTTTGGAGTGGAAAATGTGAATATTGTGCTCTGTTGTAATCCGTCTTTCATTTCCTATGCCTTTTTTTGGATTTATGTACACTGCATTTCTCCTATTGTCCATTTTTTTCTTCAACAGCAGTTGACATGCCACACATGGATGACGAGTGTTGAATAGGATGTAATTGCTTGTAACTGCATGCACTGTTACTTGAATACATTAATAATATAAGGGCATCACCAAGCCACCAAGTCGTCATGCAAGACTACTGCCATTTCCAGTTTTGTCAGTGATATTCTCAGTTTTTTCTACTTGTTCTAGGTTGACGAGAGAGATAGAGAAAAAGGCAGCATTTTGAAGGATGATATTGATTCTACTGCTGCAACTAAACGGAGGAAACTGAAGAGGGACCATGCATCATCTTCAGCAGAACCTGGTGAGGTGTATTCACCTGTGATGCAACAACCTTCCCTTTCTCCGGCAATTGGGATGGCTCCGTCTTTTGATGCCCGAGAGAGGGGAGACAGAAAGGGCATCATAGGACATCGGGGTAGCTTTATGGATGAGCAAGTACTGAGGGTCCATGGAAAGGAAACCACAAGCAAGATCAATCGACGTGAGGCAGATCAGTATCCTTAATCAATAATTTTCTATTTATGTGTTTCATATTAAAGTCTTCTATTCTCATTGGGTTTGTCTTACTCTTCGTATTTATCATGGCCAAATTGTGAGTACACTTTCTTCTCTTTCTCCATTTCATGTGCCAATGATGATACATGTTTTACACTCTTGATGGAATTTTTTTTTCCCAATAGGTTTTAAATAAATAAAATGTTGCTAAAAGGTAATCATATTTGATTATCATTTTCAATAACGTTGGAGTCGCCGTCACTAGTGTTTGAGAACATCCATACTAATTTCTGTGATTTAACTGGTTTTTGTGGGAAACATACACCACTGCTAGGATCTTATTATATATGTCCCTTTGATTTTCTGTATTTGGAAGAGATTATTCTAGGTGCACATTGTTTGAGTCATGAACAGATCAGTTTGAAACTTGGAACCGTGGACATGGGACACATACACGATATGAACATGGACATTTGACGCAGGAAGTTTTAGTATGGGGCATGTGGACATGACACAACATATATCTAAATGATAAAGAGTGGGCGTACGCGCATATACATTCACTGACATGTCCAGCATCCAAAAGTCGAGACACATCTCTAAAAATATGATCCCATGCATCTTTATGGCTTTGTAAATGAATAACATCTGACTCTTCAACTTTCCATGGACTAGCTAAATGTATCACCCTTCTCATATTGAGGCACAGTCAAGCTTATCATAGCTTTATACAAGTCAATATTTCAATAGCCATTTTTCACTAAAGCATAGTCTTTAAGATATAAATGGATCAATCGCACTGCTACATAGGTTTGCAACAATCTCATCTTCTAGAGTTGAATAAATCTCCATGTTATGTTCCTTGCTCTTTAATGACTATTAATTGGATAATAATAATTGATTGAATTATCAGTTTTAAATTCACTTCCAGTCTTCTAGTTGGTTTAATTCTTTGGGAAGACGGAAATGTGTGTATGATTATTTTTTTTGGGTGGTGAAATGAAAATAGTGAAAACTCTTCCCCCAAACTTTGTGTTTATTTTCTTCATTTAATTTTCCTTAGTCATTTTAATGAATTATCCTCTTTTACTTGTTTGTGATGCTGAAAGATAAATAAATAGCATCAGCGAACTCCATGTCTGTATCTGTTAATATGGATTATGTATGTGTTCAATTTAGATATTTTTGAAGTTGACTTGTGTATTTGGATGCTTGAATATTGCAAAAGAAAGTTTGCTTGTCAATTTTGTTTTTGTTAGTCTTGCACGATTGATATCCATGTCTTCTGCTTTGTAGTGGCTGAATATACATGAAGATGCTAAGGAAATAATGTGCTGAAAAAAATACATGTTATTGAATCAAGAGATCTGTCTAGTTTTCATTCATCTGAGCACCTTCATAATCACGGGTTTCTACATATCAAGATATAGTTATCCTGCAACATTTTGAGATTTCAGTGCATAGAAAGTTTGCTTATGTTTCATTCATCTTGTGTATCTGCACTTGTACAAGCGTTTACTTAACCTTCAATCCTTAAAAGAGTACATGAAAGGGACTGGGAGGACGAGAAACGGCTGAGAGCTGATGCGAAAAGAAAGCATCGAAAGTGAAAATCAAGGGATCAAAGATTAGACCCGAGTTTGAGATTTCTTGAGAAGGTTGTGTAGCCTGGCTGTGCCCAACATAGCTCTCCGGCCATGCTTCTGCACAAGCAATGATCCAGTGTTTAGGCTAAAGCTTGCTATTTATTGACGGGGCTTCAGAAAATTGATGCGCCTTTCCAGAAATGCTCGTGATTTGAAAGGCCAATCGTAAATATGCTGCCTGATGTTGAACCAGCGCAGCAAAAGATTTCTTTTAAGCTCTCCGGAATGTCGGGTGTTTTGTTCACTCGAAGAATTGACTGCAACTGAAAATGGTGGAGAAGCATAAAAATGTCAAATTTGTAAGAAATCAATTTGGCATGGAATGTTTATTTTTCCTGCAAGAGAACACGAGGAGGAATATGGGGGATCATGGAACGATATTGCACATTACGTGCCCTTCTTGTTTATGTATATTGTGGCTTGTTTTACTAATTATTTTAGAATTACAGTTTCATCGATAGCGTTGTACATGTAGTCTTATGCTGAGAAAATATATGGAGTACAGTTCACAAAAAAAATTGCTTTCATGGTTGCTGAAATCAAAATGGGCAGCCTGTCTTTACAATTTGGGGTATATGTTATTGCCGATAATGGAAATTTAAATTTAGTTTTCTAGCCGTGTGACATTATTTCTGGTTTGCGCTAATGTTTCAGTGAATTATGATGCCATTTGTTTTTCAGCAACCATGATTCCAGGGATTCCTGCTGCCAGTTGGTTTGGGTGTCTGATGTTATATGCATTTTTCACATTAATAAGAACTCATAGTGTTATGTTTGGCATTCGGAGTTGGGGTTGTGTTAGGCCCCAACCCCAACCGGCACCATCCAAACAGGGAATTTGGAGTGCTGTTGCCTCAAACGGATCAAGAACCATCATTTTCGTCCTGCCAACCACTAACTGTAGCAACACGACAATCCAAGTAACCCCAACACCCTAACAAACCCAGTTCAGATACAAGATACGACCCGAAACACCAACACTGGATGCCGAACATGACCGGGTCTTCCCAAAACTAAACCAGGAGTCTTTGGAGTCCCCCTCAAAGGAATCGGAGCTTAACTTGCGTTATTAATATCACATCCAATTGGTTTGGATGTCAGTGGTTATATGCAGTTTTCACAATAATTCCTGCAGCCAACTGGGTTGAATGCCGGTCGTTACATCAACATGTGTTGATGGGAAGAGTCAACTACAGCTTGCAGTCTTAATAACTAGGCGCAAAAGTAATGAAGTTCCCAGTCTTTCGAGTCTTGACCAAAGGAGTCGGAGCTTCACTTCATTCCTAATTTTGCATGACGAGCATTATAAAAATCATAATGAGTACGTCTCCAAACGTAACAAACTGCGCGTTAGGTTGAAAGCCAGACGTGTGGGACAGTTGGATTTTAAAGCTAGGATGAATTGAGGAGTCTGTGTTTTACGCCTACAAAGCAGTTCAATTTTTCATTCTAGCACTGTCCATCTTCATCTCTTTTTAAAGTAATGTTTCCTGTGACAAAAAGTCTGATGACTAGGACAAACTTCGCCAAAAAAAAATACACCCCAAAGTATGTTGTTAGATCAAATACTACCTGAAACTGTAAACGAGGAGGGAAAAAAATAGGAACACCGTGCATTGCAGGCATGCAACGTGGACTCACAATGGTGTTCGCATATTAGGGTCTGTTTCTTTGGGTGAGAATGTGTTGGGATTTACTGTTGTGAATAGTAAATCTTGGTGAAATCTTGATGTGTGGTCCATGGGTTGGAAAGTTGGTTTGAGAATTGTATGTTGGCTCCACACAACTCTCTTGTGTTTGTGTGTTTCTTTTGTTGAGAAAGTTCTTTGGGAAAGTTTGATGTGTGGTCCACTAATTAATTAATTTTAATTAAAAAAGAGAGGAAAAATTGGCGGGAGTTGTTGCAATTGGTTAAAACAGAGGAGAGATAGTCGAGTGGGACCCACAAAACAACTTTCCCACGAATTTTCGGTGAAATCCGCTCAATTCGCGCGGATTGTGCGAGAGTTGATCCCAGCCTCCACGTAAGCGCGAGAGAGTGCAAAATCCCAACCGCGTTCTCCCAAATTTTTCCACGAAAGAAACAAGCTGCACGACTCCGATGTGATTTGACGTGTGAGCAGTGAATCCTCTTCACTTTTTTGCTGCTTTCCTCAGAAAGAAACATGCCCTTAGTAAAACATCTTCATAGCCAATAAGAGGCTTGGTGTTCAAATCCAGATTGCACAAGGTTGCGGGCCTACTTTAAAATTAAAAATGTGTGAAAGAGAAACTTTCAGGACAGGCAAAAAAAGAAATTTGTACGGACTAGAAAGAAGAGTGCTAAGAAAGTGTGAACTACAACCCGCTCTCATAATCTGTGTTCAAATTAGGCTTCGGATTGCAAGTGTGTTGATCATTAACGACATTCCCTTTGAGACGCGGTCTGCACAAAGGTACGATCTTGAAGAAGATTCATGATAATAGATTTGGAGAAAAACTTGTACGGCATGTTTCTTTTGTTGAATGTGGGCGAGAAACTGGGTGATTTCCATTGTTCACGTCACTATTCATTACTTTCTCAACGCGTGAACACGCGGTCTATTCCTTTCGCTAAGAAATTTTGAGGGAAAGTTGAGCGACCTGGCTCCGCCGTGGCAGCTCAAAATTCTCGTTTGTTTTCTCCGGATTTCACGCGGATTTCAGCTCAAGAAGGCAGAGAAAGTTGTCGCATGTGCCCCACCATCCTCTCTCTGAGTCTCTCCTCCCTCTGGTCCAATCAAAGCTGCATCGGTTTCGGTTTTTTTACTTAAAAAATTTGCGTCGGAGAACTGTTAATACGAAAAAAAATTTCCTACTAGCGAGAAATGCAACAGTACCTCCGTGCATTTCTTGTCTTTTTTTATTTTTTTATTTCGTCGGAGTTACTTTCCAGCTAGAAATGCCTAGTAACTCCGTGGGAGTTTTAAATTCGATGGAGGCAATATGCAGTGAGAAATGCATAGTGCTCCGTTCTTTTTTTTCCTATTAGATGAGAAATGCACGGAGTACTCCGGTTTTGTCCTATTGGATGAGAAGTGCACAATGCCTTAGTTTTATTATAAATTATATAATTAATTAACTGAAAATTATTGATTAATTATAAATTATATAATTAATTAAATGAAAATTAGTGCACTGATAAGTAGTTTAATTATAAATCATATAACTAACTTAGTTTAATAATAAATTTAGTTTAAAAATAATTAGTTTAATAATAATTTCAAAAACCGTGGAGCCCACGTCAAACTTTTCCATATAACTTTCCAAACAAAAGAAATACAAGAAATCGGTGTGGGCCACATATAACATTCTCAAAGCAACTTCCGAACCAACTTTACAACAAAAGAAATACAAAACCAAACTTTAACCACATCATGATTCATTAACCCCTCAAACTTTCCACAAACACATTCTCAACAAAAGAAGGAACAGGCCCTTATGAGGATTTTAGACTAAAACGATTGTAAAGCAGCGGGGTTTTGCAAGTCAAATGGGGACCCTTCAAGAAATTTCAAATGCATGAAAAAATATTTTAGCATACGCCGGCCTGCGTGGTTTATCATAATTTTTGATGGAAGAAACTATTTAGGGTGTGTTTGGTTTGAAGGAAAAGAAAAGAAAGAAAAATGAAATGAAAAGGAAAAAGAAAAAGAAAGAAAATGAAAATGAAATGAGATTCTTTCTCATGTTTGGTTACCAAGAAAAATTGGGAAGAACGTTGAATGGAAAATATAGAAATTAATATTATTAGGTTGCTCATTGAATATGGATAAAAAATAATTTAAGCGGTTACGTTGTGAATTCAAACCATTCTATCATCATAATAAATTAAAATTTTATTTTTAAATTAAAAACTTATTGGTTATTTTGAAAAAATTATTAATTTAGCAAATAATTTACGAATTGTAACGAATAATTCGTTAACACTATAAATATTATGATTCGTAGATAATATGTTGTTTAATAGTATACGAATAATTTACAAATTTTGTTAAAAAGTTTGAAATAATTCACAAGTTATTTGAAAAATTCGTGCATAATATGTGGATTTTTCAAGCAACTCTGAATTAGAAATTCGTGAATTATTCGCACAATTCATGCATACATGAAAATATATTAAAGATTCGGAATTTTTTTGGAAAATAGAGAATTATTCGCGAGATATAATTCTTGAATAATTCAAGAATTTTTAAAAGATCGCGGATTATTCGTGAATTTTTAAAAATTCATAAATTATTCTCTATTTCGAACAATTCACGAATGAATATATATTGAAGGAATTTTTTTGAAAAATTAGTCAATTATTCGCGACTTATTTGAAAATTCATGAATAATTTGTGAATTTTTCAAGTAATTTGCCAATAATTTTTTGAAAAATTCACGAATTATTCATGATTTTTTGATACAAACTTATGAATAATTCGTGGATTCATTAAAAATAAGAACTAATTATGTTTGCTAAAAAATATAAATACATGAAAGTGTGAGAAATTAGTTTTTCTCTCTTTTCCCTTATTTTCCTTGGGTTAAAAAGAGAAAAATATCAAAGAAAAGTTTTAATAAAAATTTTCCTTTGTTTTCTTTCATTTTCATTTTCCTTTGTTTTTTCTTTCCAACCAAACAATGGAAATAGTTTTCCTTCTAACTTTCTTTCATTTTCTTTCCTTTTCCTTCAAACCAAACACATCCTTAGTATCTGTCATCTTTAGGTGAAACATTCATGGGTGTCAAAGAAATTGTAGTGTTTATCCAAGGATACAACGAAGTCCCATGAAACGCGGGGGATTTTGGCCAAAATCCCTCCCCTAACGTTTTGGCAAAAGCCCCCCCATGGACTTGCCCTTAACGTCCTAAACAGGCACACAAAAATGGCATGTGTGGATAGCTCCCCGATGATCCATCCATGGTGGAGACATCCATATCTACCTTGCAGGGGAATGACAGGCACCCTCTCTCTATCACATCGGAAATCATGAAACATCGGTCGTAGAACACGGATACATCCGTCCGTGGTCGTTTAAGCCAAACACAAAAAAACCAGGTATCCATCAGAGTCCTAAAACAGAAAAATAAAAGAAAATTAAGAGAGGATAAGAGACAATCGGATGAAATCAACTAGATGAGCACCGGAGCTCGGAAACTGAAAGGATGACAACATGCGTCAAATTCAGTGCAACGTAGAAACCAAGTAATTAATCGCTTGTATCAATCTGTAATATTTCACTTCAACATCCGAACTCTGTACAAACAAAAAAAAACCTATTTTGTTTTGTGCATTCTTTAAAAAAACATAGATCGATCTCTGTCCTACTGATTCACGCATCAAACTATCGACATCAAGACGATCTCTTTAATCCCCTAAAATCAATAACATCGACACAATCCAGCTTCTCTTTGGACCCGTTCATCAGTCTCAACAATTCGGTGGCCTTCTCCTTGACGCCAGCACTGCAACCGACCTGCAGCAGCAGCAGCAGCTTCTGAAATGCCCCGACCTGTATCGCCTCGGCCAAAGCCGACCCCCCGTTGCAGTTCTTGCACAGCCTCCACAGCGCCGACACTACGAACTCGGTCGCCAGGTCCGACACCCTGAACATCTTCTTGACGAGCACCGGCACGGCCAGCGCGTGCCCGCACGCCGCCTCTCTCCCTCTCTCGGAGCCGCACACTGCATCCAACGCCGCCAGGGCCTTCTCGCACGTCGCCCTGTCCGAGTCTACGAGAAGCTCGAGCGCCAGAGGGACCAGGCCCAGGTCCACAAACCTCGCCGCGCTCTCCTCGCTGAAAGAGACCAAGAACAAGGAAGCGGAGAGCGACGCCTTGGTTGCCCGGGGCGAAATTGGCTTGCGGATCAGCTCGACCAAGGCTTCCGCTAGCCCGTCCGTGTCGATCGCGGCTCTGACGGCCTCCTTCCCCGTGGAGAGAACTTGTTCGATCGTGGCGACCGCGCTGAGCCTCGAAGCTAGCTCCCCGAACTTCAAGATCGAAGCGATGGATTTCAAGGAGTCGCGCGAGGCTAGATAGCGGCACGCATCATGATCGAGAGGCGAGAAACAGAGGATCGTCGACAGGGTCTCGTCAAGGACCCCGTCGCAGGAGCCAATACAGGCGAAGTCGCCGAACAGAGCGGCCAGGGCTCTCGCGGCGCCCGCGGCTTGTAGGCACTTGCGGTTCCTCTCGCCCTCCTTGGCCAGCCTCCCAACTTTTGCCACCAGTTCACGGGCACGTGCACGGTTACGGTTGGCCGAGAACTCCGACAAAATCAGCGAGGCCTGGGCCGGGGTGATGGGGATCTTGGGGGTCGGGATCCTCTCGATGCCGTGAGACCGGTTGGCGACGCACCAGTCTTGTATGAATCGGCGCAGGGAGTGATTGGGGATGACCTCGTCGGCGACCAGCGCCTGGTTGGTGACCGGGCAGGTCGAGTTGCCCATGTCGAGCCACGCCTCGATGCTCTGCCGGTCGTAGGTGATGCCGGTCGACACGGTGACCGGATCCTTCATCAGGTCGAGAGAGATCGGGCACCGAAAATGGTTGGGGATCGAAATCTCTTGGAGTATTTGGGCCTTCGGCTTGTTCGATTTCTTGCTCCTTTTTGACGACGCCATTGCAAAAATTCGGGAGAATTGAGATGGGGAATGGTTAGATGAAAGTTTTTTAGGTGTTTTGTTTGTGTGGGTATGTGTTTATATGAAGTGGTTGAAGGGAGCGGGGGGGTTGAGTTGAAGGTTGACCGTTGAAAGTTTGAATGTGTGAACCCCGCGGGGATTATACTGCAACGGCGTTTACGAGTTTTTTGAAAATGAGGAAAATAGAAAAATGAACAAAATTGAAGCGTGTGGGGGGGAAATTTGACGCGGTTGACTCGTTGACCGGTTCGTTCGCTTCGTTATTAAACAAATTTGAGGCGGAGTTTGGTCTGGTCTTTTTATCTTTTGTTGGGATGGGTCGGGTCATCTTAATAAATGTGATGGTCTAGAATCTTAAATGGTCGGTTCTACAAGTCGTTACTCTTCTTCGCGGCTAGTTCAAGCCTTTCTGTAGGTTAAAAAGGGGGGAATTATTTTAAGAGCAATATGGGTATCCGCTATTGTAGATACCGGTTTTGGCTTGGGCCCATCGACGATATGGATGACAACATGCAATATTTCACCTCGAGCATATGCCAATTCCTTCATGCATCGCATGAATCCCATCTTACTACCGCAAAACGACTTATTTGTTATCTGAAAGCCACACCGACACATGGTGTTCTTCTTCGCCCGAGTTCTCTCGCTATCATCGCTTTTTCTGACGCCGATTGGGTAGGGGATCCCGTGGAAGGTAGGTCCATTAATAGCTTTTATGTGTTTTTCCGGCAACAGAACTCTGACTTGGAGTGCAAAAGAAGCGACCATCCACCGCTCACAGCTCTATAGAATCTAAATACGGATCCCTTGCTCTCCCCGCCAAAGAAACCATATGGCTTCGTCTCCTTTTGGCACATTTGCAAGTTTCCCTTGAGAGCAAACCACTTATATGGTGTGACAATAAGCCCTACAATTTCTCTATCATCTCATCGGGCATTTCATCCATGGACAAGACACTTTGCGGGAGATTATCACTTCAGTCGAGAACAAGGTACGACGGGCAACATTCGTGTGCAACATATTTCCTCCAAGGATAATCCTGCTGATAACTTCACGAAAAGCTTAATAGCGGAGCGTTTCGACTATTTGTAGGAATGTCAATATTGCGGGTCGTGGTGAGTATTTAACAACCCAAACTTCCCCTGACCCGTCTACAGGCCGGGACGGGGCGGGTCTCACGCCGGGGCGGAGCGGATAATTTCTTACCAAAACCTGGTGGAGTCGGTCAGGTCAGGTCATTTGTGACGACCAGTATTCATCAATACGATTATTTACGTATTTGACGTATTTTCACATTTTAAAAGTATTTTATATTGATTGGTCATGAGTTTTATATCAAAAATGATTTCAAAATTCTTTGTAAAAAATATTTTGAAGCATCAAACTAGTTATGTTGTTTTTTAGTAAGTTCGAGTATCATCAAATACCCCTAAATAATTTTTATAATAATTCATATTTGATAGATATTGATTAGCCGTATCAATTAATTTTTTATATAAACATTATCAAAACGATTTCAAACTTCTGCAGTGTGACTCTATGATCATTTAAGGCTCCCCATATTAATTTCGTAATTTTCAGGAGTCAAATCGACCATAACCCGTAAACCCGCATCCTAAATGTTTTGGACCAAAACTCGTACTTTCGTAGTTCAAACTTCGAAATGGACTTCGTATTCACGATCCTCGCGACGATACGAACCCGTGGCTATGTTTTCGTAATTTTCCGAAGTCGTATGCAAAAACGGGGTAGTATTACTAATTACAATCACTAATGACGTTTTTACTATTACTAATTATCCATTACTAGTTACTTTTCCACTAATCCCTCTCCTAACCTACACCCCATTAACCCACTGAATAGGTTGGTCAGATCCAACATCCCAACCCATTCCATTACTACACTATATATTTAATTTATTATTATACATATTATTATTAACTTTATATTTCTAAACCCTATAAATAGTAACTCATCCTCCTTCTTTCACCTTCACAGCACTCACGCATCAAACCCAAGCATCCATTACTAGTTACTTTTCCACTAATCCCTCCCCTAACCTACACCCCATTAACCCACCGAATAGGTTGGTCAGATCCAACATCCCAACCCATTCCATTACTACACTATATATTTAATTTATTATTATACATATTATTATTAACTATATATTTCTAAACCCTATAAATAATAACTCATCCTCCTTCTTTCACCTTCACAGCACTCACACATCAAACCCAAGCCCAGTGGCTGAACCCATCCCTCCTTCTCCTTTTCGTTTTCTCCTCCTTTCATCATCATCAATCATCCCATCTTCTTTTTTTTTTTCAAGCTCAGCACCCACTCCTCATGAACGAAGGCAACCCTCGTACACAGCCTCCCCATCTCCATGCAAACAACTTAACCGAGCCCCCTTCCTCCCCAAACTCATCCCATGACCCTCCCTCCGGTGAATCATCGTCGACGTGCTCCACCCCATCAACGAACCCCCGCCGAGCGCCTCCTCCTCCAAACCCCATCAGCTCTGATGAGCTTGCACCGCCGCCGACTGCCCCTACGACTCCCTCCTCCATCTTCCTAGCCATTACACCACCCTCCCCGAGCTCCCAGCACCCTCCTCCGCCTGTCCACCAACCTCACCCATCTGCCTCGCCAGCGCCCCTTGCTCCAATGCTCCAGCTTCACTGCCCTCTCGCCTTGCCACGGAGCCACCGCAAGCTCCCCTGACCCGCATCCCCCCTCGCCGCTGTGCTCCGACGAGCAGCCCCCGTCGCTTCGTCCATCCCCAAAGACCCCAGCCCAAGCAGCGCTCTCGTTGATGCATTCGCTGCTCCGCTGTCACGCCCCGTTCCCCAGAATACCCGGCATGTAATAAATTTTTTTTCCAAGTATTCTGAAGAGTGAGGGTGATAAGAGGGGAAAAGAGAGAGAAGAAACTACATAAACAGGCCACTACGCACATGCTGGGATAGTACAAGTGAAGCTCCGCAATAATAAATAAATAACCTCATGAATAATAAAGAACACCAACAACATAACATAGGAATAACAACTTCCATTTATATACATAATCCAGGTACACCACTACATATGCACAAGCATTTTCCACCTCCCAAACCAACCATATCACACCAAAAATGTTGCTCACACCAAGTGCTACCCCTGAACCCAACTCCAAGTCACCACCAACCATGATAACCATGCTACCTGAAAAATATAGAGGAGCACATCAATGTGTGCCCAGTATGAACCAACATGGGTTTGGAACTCCATTTTAAGGTTATCAATTCACAAGGCAAGCCAAGCGAAAGAGAGAATGTAACTAAGTGATATAATGAAAATTAAATATTAAATAAGGGAATCATGCCTGCGGTCCAGTGACGAGCTACTGCAAGAAAAGGGGTTAGCACGAATAATAATAATAATAACAATAATAATAATAACAATAATAATAACTTGAGGGCTCAAGCAACCAATATCAAATACGATAAGTGCAAGTGCCTGAGGCATGACACAAAGCCACAAAGTACGGGCAAAGGGGAAGGGAAAGTGCTGCCAGTAGTAGAAGTAACACACAAATCTTATTTTATTATTTCATAAGTGAGTTAATTGGAACTTGGGTAAACTGTGTGATACCAAGACCTGGACTTCACCCCAAATTTGGGGTGAATATAGCACACGGCGCAGTGGACACGGGCACTGTACGACACCGGGCCTCTCAGCTCCCCCGTCCCTGGCACGAGTGAGGCTCTCCCACAATAACACAACCTCAGTATGTCCCCTACACTCCCGGTAAAGGCGAGTGAGTGTAAATATCACATATCACATAATCATTTTCCCCAACTTCTCAGTCCAGGCCTCATATCCACAATTTACTCAAATCCCACCTAAAACTCGGGCTTTGCTAACTCACCCTCATAAGAAAGGACTGAGAATTATTCAATTTCATTGGTTAACATCCTAAGTGACACGTTAGGGGTCTTGATGGCATGGGTATGCACATATCACTTCAACTGTCCATCATCAAACATAGGGTCATGCACTCACGTGACATGCCCTCTATCTCCACACATCATCCACTCACAAATATAACGTCCCCATGCCATTCAAGCATCTAATTTCACCAATAATTACCGTGGCACAAAGCAAATACTAATATGTGCACGTTACTCAAATTATTGGATTTTGCCTTTATTGAGGCATTTCATCGAACACGTGATGGTCGTCATTCATATCAGAGCAACACAATAACATTTACATGTGCCAATGGCATGAATATTCATTTCATCATACAACCATATTAAGCAAGTATAATGATGGACAATTAACCACATTTAACGAATGAGATAGCACTTAGTGTATTCAGCTTGCTGAAATTGCAAGAACGACCATGAATATCAACATATTTCATCCATTTATCTTGAGAATTTAACAAAACTTTGTAATGAAAGTTGAAGATATAGCAGTTATGGATCTACAGACAACATTTCATCCAAAAATATGAACTAGATGATTTATGGTGAATTAATTGGTGAAGTGTGTCAAATCTGTTTTTCAGACAGATTTCAGAGCTTGTGTTCAAAGCCAATTTTGAGCATCTTCTAGCCAGAAATTAGACATACAACCACTCAGATGAACTTTTAGAAAAACTTCTTAAGTTTCCAACAAGACCAAGATCAACAAAATCCATGCAATGTGCAAGTTAAGCCAATTTTACTGAGATGTGTCAAAGCTGGAAATCAAACAGACATGCTATAAAGATGGATTTTTTTTCTCCCAATTTCTGAATTCAAACTATATCAAAATTTATATGATTTTGGGGTAGAACTTCAAGATCTACATGCTCATATTTTTTTCGAAATCCAATTCTAGCTACAGTAACTACAATCAAGACAAAATCAGACATCAAGATTTCTGAAATTTAAAAGAGATAGGTTTGCTAAGAATTTCAAGGGGAAAATTGTGAAATTGAAACATTTCTCATGAAATTTCACCATCACTAGTTCAAATTAAGTAAAACATGTTATAAAATCTTATTATGAACAATTAATTCATGAAATTCCAAACCAAGTGGATTCCTACCTCAAGAAGCTAACTTTCTCTTCTCTTTCTCTTCCTCCTCCTCTTCTTCTTCTTCTTCTTCTTCTTCTCTTTTTTTTGCCATGAAAATTTCGGCCATGATGATGGGGAGGCCGGCCATGGTGAGGGGGAGAGAGGGGAAATGAGAAAGGGAAAGAAAGAATGAGAGAAAGAGAGAAGATTATAGGTTTTTCTATCTTTTTCCCTCCTTTTCTTATTCTTTTCTTATCCTCCAAGAAAGGAATATTCCAAGGGAATATTCCATGTGAAAATGACAAAAATACCCTTCCATGTTCCAAGTATTTACAAATTTTCCATTACTATACACACACACAACTTGGGTATGTACGCACAGCAATTTAAGCCCAAATGACCGTTTTGCCCCTGACCTTTCTAAAAATTTACGAGGATTGCCATTGACCCCCAACCCCTTTCCACACTAGCATGGCTCCCCTTATACACATCCACACACATCCATGTGTGCATACAAGCTTCACACACACACGTCTAATACTTCTTTGTAGTTTTGCACCAACGACGTCCTTCGCATTTCTCCCGCATTCACATGTCGCATTCTCTTCCCTTAGCCACGTATTACGGTCCAATCCCCCTTGTGCTACATCACATATATCGATATCTATGCTTATCTCTGTAATGCCCTACTAAGCTACTGCACAAGTACTAGAGGAGGGGTGAATAGTACTTTAAAATAATTAAGAGGATAATTCCTAATTATCTTGCAAACTCTACCAATAATGCGGAAATGCGGAAATGTAAATATAGACAACAAAGAAAACAATCGCAAACAATCAATTTAACGGGTTTGGATCCACCCAAGTCTCCCCGACTTGTTCCCGGTGATCCTACGTCCCAAACACCCGAATCCCCTCCGGATACTTGAGTTAGAAACCCTAACTCAAGATTTGCACTATGAAATACTTGTAGAAACCCTCTACAAAGTCAAATCATACACAAATGAAATTATGACTCCCATAACCCGGGATCACAAACAAACTCTCACAACCGAGAGTAAAACACTTACAATATGAAAGTAAATGAAATACGAAATTCTTACCGACAAAACCCTATGCCTTGAGTAAACTTACGATTTAGGACAAAACGGATTTTGGGGAAGATGAAGAGGCACCAAACCCTAGCTCCAAGTAGATGACCAACAATGGAGTCCTGGGTGGATGTTGGTGACCTTGGATCAAGCACTTGGCTTGAAAGGCTCACAATCAATGAATCTCTCTTTTGAAATAAGAGTGAGGGAGAGATTCAAGATTGGAAATGAATGAGCTTTGAATGAGATTGAATGCTTCTCTTTTGATCTCTAAACTTCTCTTAATATCAGCCTTGAGTGCAATGAATGCAGCACACCAAGTATTTATAGGTTAGAGGAAAGAGAGAGAGAGAAAAACGTTTCAATTAAAGCTCCAACGGCTCTATTCTGAAGCAAACTAGTCGGTCAAAGAAGGATCACTGATCGACTAGTTCATCAACTAGTCGGTCGGTGATTCAACATGAACCGACTAAGAGGTGAACAGTGAATAGATGAAGTTTCAGACTTAAAGAACTAGTCGGTCCAAGAAGACTTGCCAACAGACTAGTTTCACAACTAGTCGATCGGTGAGTGAACTTAGACCAACTAAGAGATAAAACAAATAGTCTGAGAACAAATTGAATTAGTCGGTCCAAGAACAAATGTTGACCGACTAGTTCATCAACTAGTCGGTCGACAAATGTATATAGACCGACTAACGATAAACAGTAGCTAAGGCTCAAAAATGGAAGTTCAACTAGTCGGTCCAAGAAGGATTCCTAACCGACTAGTTTCACAACTAGTCGGTCGGTGAACCTTCTTTGACCGACTAACTGTAAACAGTAACTGAGCTAGAAATTGAGAAGGCAAACTAGTCGGTTCAAGAAGCTTTGTCGACCGACTAGATCACCATCTAGTCGGTTGGTTCTTCTTCTTGAACCAACTAACATGCTCAAGAAGTCGCGAATCGAAACGCGAAGCTTCGGAAAAGTTCGTGTGGACTTCTACTAAGATCCTAGATCTAAGACATGAGCGTTATGAAGATTAAAACGTAAGACCTACTCAAGGCTTAACATTCTACGAAAATGAAGCTAGACGACATTAAATAAACTTGACGAACCGTCTTCAAAAGCTTCAATCGAATCTTCATGACTTCAATAATGGTCCTTGAGCTTCAACGAAGCTTTAGGCACACGATCACGTGCTTTGAGAAGCCTCGAGACGTCACTTATGATGTTCAAATAAATTTGGCGACGATCTCCATAACTGCGCTCACAAAGAGTTAGTTCACGATATATTTATGTTTGTTCATCATCCAAAACCAAATCCGGGGAGTCAATACTCAACATTCTCCCCCTTTTTGGTGGTGACAAACCAACAAAAATAATAATAAAAAATAATGATTCAAATGTAATTTACTTACTCCCCCTGCATTGATGACACATTAATTCCAAATTAAACAATAATCATATGCATCAAGCAGACGCGGAAAGTAAAAAATGAGAGTTCAATTATTGCAATATCGGATTTGAAATCCATTTTTATATCTTAACTCCCCCTGAATCTAACATATCAAATTAGATTCTTGGAAAAATGCTTTAAATTATCATTTAGCTCATCGTCATTATTATATCTCTCCCCCTTTGACATAAGCAAAAAGAGTGGGAGGAGAACAACGACAACAACAATGGCTTCAAATAAAAGCACGGGAGTCGAAGAATACGACTACGGTCCAAATGACACCAAAAGAAAATACGAATTAAATCAAAGCGTGTCAATGAGACCAAAGTCGAAAGTCGATAAATAAAATCATCAAGACTCAAATCAATTTTACGGATTGAGTTATGGAATATACTCTCCAGTATCAACATTCTTGGTTAATTTAGTGCATGAAAAACAATTCTATGTTTCCATAGAAATAATTTCTATTTAACCAAGTTATTATCGTCGAGCAACGAAATCAAACATCAGAGACATAAAGAGAATATAATGTGCACACGAGAATAAATGTCAACATCGATGTATATATATATGTGAAACATGAGTACATCAAAAGTATACATCGCCGACATACATAAACGATCCTCAGATCGAAGCACAAAATACAACATCATATCCCCAAGAGATATCGGAGTGTCACATACATACAAAAATATCAAAACACCACCAGAGATACATCAAAATACATCCAAAAATATCAAAACTCATAACCACCATCTATCCTACCCAACTCTCTCACGACTACAAAAATCATCCAATGTGCATATGAGAGTCCTCCAAAGAAGCTCAGGAGGCAGCGGGAGGATCTGCAGCAGCAGCAGGCTCTACATGAGGTGAGGTGGTCACAGGGTCAGCAGGAGTGGGGATATCTGGAGCAGCAACGGTAGTAGCCTCGGGAGCATCAGAAGAAGTATCCACCGTAGGTATGGTGGCACCAGGTGTGCTCTCGGGGTCACCAGCAGAAGAAGCAACAACAGCACCAGAAGACGTACCCTCAGGGGCACGAGCAGCAACAGAACGAACAAGCTCCTCGATCTCATCCTCATCCAACTCCTCCTCGTCAAAAACTGACGGAGGGATATCAATACCCAACCGAGAAGCGATACGAGCAAGAATCTCCTCAGATCGAGCACAGCGAGACTCCACACGTTTCAACGAACGTGCGAGGTCAGCAAGAGTAGGAGAGGGAGCAGGAGCAGCTGAAGCAGAGGCTGAAACAGACGGGGTCGTCCTCTGAACGTGACAAAGCGTCGCAAGAGACTTCTGTTGGATCTGGATCATAGCCTAGAGGGGGGGTGAATAGGCTAATAAAAATATTCGTGCAACCCACGAACAATCCCACGCAGTTATAGGCACAGATGGTCGGTCCTGAGTATACACCCAAAGAACGGTTGTAGTTTTACCGCAAGCGCACGGTGTAGCGGCGAGCGGGATATCGAACACAGGGAGGACGAATGACCGTGCTTGCTCCTAATCAACCTGGCTACTTAAGAGAGAAATTGCCTCTGGCGATCCTGTCACAATCGTCAGACAAAACGTGCAGAAATATCAAATCAAATAAAGAACGTCTAGGGAATGGGGAATCCCCGCTACTCACCGTATTTCATGAATGTGGTTCATTGGTATCAAAATTGCTTGAATAAGAATTTGGATGAACTAGTTGCAACTGAATGTAGAACCAAGCTCACGCTCTCGCGCTGTTGCCGGTCTATAGCTATCCTAGGTTTGGATCCAATCTCTTGCAAACCCTAGCCTAGGAAAGCTAGCATTAGGATCAACATCATCGTCCAATCACGCACCAAGTCCAATCTCTTGCAAACTCGGTCCACAATCTAGATTGTGATAGTTCCTACCCGTCCAATCTCTTGCAAACGAGTATCGGCATGGAATTGCAACCGGAAATCCTAGTATCGGTCCAATCTCTTGCAAACCGATACTTCGAAAATCCGATTCCAACCCAATTCAGATTTCTAGGGCTTCCTATCAAATTGGGATCCAATCTCTTGCAAATCCCAATCGATATGAATACCTAGCCATCCGTAGTAAATTGATCACAATCTAATCCCTAAATATTAATTCAAGCACAATTTCTACCAATTCATCACAAATATGAAAGTGGGTTTGTAGGGTTCATCCCCACGCCCCAAGACGTGGAGACTACTCACAATTCATAGCAAGATCACAAAAATAATCAATGAAATAAGCAATAGAATTCATCACAATATTGAGATAAGCAATAAAAATAGAATTTTTAAGGAAAAGAGATGCAAACCAATGGAGTTCTTCAATTGTTCCAACAAAAATCACAAATTTGTCTCTTCTCCAATCAAAAAGAACAAAGCTAAAACTAATCTAAAAATCCTGCAAAAATCTAAGAGAGAGGCTCCCTAAACTAGGGTAAAAACAGGGCTTAAATAGCCCCCAAAATCGTCCAAAAATCGTGACCAAAATACCCCTGCACAGCCTGTTTTCCGCAGTTTTCGCTACAGGCAGCGCATCGCACTCGGCCGAGTGACAAAGGTCGCTCGGCCGAGTGAAAACCCTGTCATTTTCCAGTAAGTCGGGGGCTTCAGGGGTCTTCAGTTCGGGGGCGGCTCGGCCGAGTGAGTTGTCGTCACTCGGCCGATGGCTTCAAGGCACTCGGGCGGACGTAATAATCCACTCGGCCGAGTGGGTCTTCTGAAGTTCAGGCGGCCAAAAAACAGTAACTTCGATGTTTTGGAAGGGCCTCGTCTGGGCGCCACTCGGGCGGACGCGATATCGTCACTCGGCCGATGTGGTCTTCGGTGCTCGGCCGAGTGCACATAGAAATCGTATCTGTTCAGGTCGGCCGAGCAGTGTCTCGCTGGTCGGCCGAGTGGCTCCTCCACTCGGCCGAGTGGGACACAAAAAATGCCCATTCTGCTTGTTTTGGCCTCCTCGTCGCTCCTGTGACGTCCATTCTTCTTCCGCTCCTCTCCAACGGCAAAATACCCCTCGGGGAGGTCGTCGGTGACCGTCTAAAGTGAGCGCATATCAAGATCACTCCAAATCGCGCCAAATCACCTGAAATGCAACAAAAACGACAAATCGTGAAAAGCATCGCAATATTGTCGATATATCGTGAAAAACATGATTTGGGCGATCTAAATGGCATGCAAACATGCGGAAAAAAGGTGTAAAATAAGGAGTGATCAAAATCCCCCAAGCTTGCCTCTTACTCGTCCTCGAGGAAGATAAGTAAAAGGCGAAACCGGTGGATTCGGAAAACGGCGAAAAGAAACGAAAAATGAAAAACGAAGAAGAATGAAAACGAAATAGAATCAAGTAAGAAAGAAAGAAGCGAAGAGGTAGGATGCTAGATCATTTCCTCAGGACGTGGGTTTCACTTACTCATATAGCATGCTCTGAATGAAAAATACATGTCAAAGAATTTTATTTTGATATCATAGTATAATAGTGCAAGTAGAAATAGAAAACCCACGAACAACGATATAATCATGAAAAACGGAATAGTTTTAGAATTAGCATCGTCTGAAACATTTAAAGCGGTATACAAATCACAGATCACACACTTTTCAATTGAACGCTTTCTATCAGGAGTATAAGAGTATCACACTATAGAATATAAAGAATAGAAAAGTACGGATTTCATGAGATGAACGCTAGGCTTAGATTCCTGGATTTCGTAAAGCTAAAAACAATCTCATTGAGTATAGAATATTACTTAGCCTAGGTCGTCGTGCAATGTCAAGTGGTCACTCTCTCACACATCAATGGATCCCCTCCCCCAAGCTTATCTATAAGCGTGATGGCATAAAAAATATTTACATCCCCATTTTTATATACATATAGCTCCAAAAGTGATAAAAAGAAAGAAGGAAGGAAGAAAGTGAGATGGGATCTTTTATTGAGGATTTTTCCTCTTTTTCTCTCTCTTTTTTTTGATATAGCATATATACAATGATCCCAACTCAAAGAGAGATAATGATATACAAGAATGTTCTTCTCTCTTTTATTTTTTTTTCTTTTTATAGAATAAGAGACTTGGAGCTAGGAATTAATAGCGGGGGAAATGCCATAAAATAGAATCACTAAGGGGAGATTCACCAATGATTTTAAAAGTAGAGAAATGATGTTCAAGATTTGTGGAGAAAGAAATAAATATAACTCTCGGTTCACTCTATAAGACATGCACGACAACTTCAGCAGGGTAATCTAATCTACTCAGTTTCGATCACAAAAAAGCTAACTAATCCAGATTTATCATAGCTAACATCATCCAATCATCCTGAAGTGAAGTGTACAATTCATGCATATAGAAGTGATATAGGGAAAGAAATCAGTACTCCAGATATAGGCATTCAATGCGTGAATCTTGGTGTGTTTTCTGTGATAGCATACATATGAACATTCAGACTCAGCTAATAATAAAATTTCATCCATTTTCATGCGGAAAAAGGTGTGGGTCACTATTCTAAATGCAAAGCAAGTCATATCATATGATATCAGAAATAAAACCTAAGACATGATAAATATAGCATGCGTATAGAATAAGCTAAATCCAACGTCGTCGTCATCACAGAAAAGTCATCTCTAGCATGAGATGAAAAAGAAATAAAGATAAAGGGAAAATAGAAACTATGCAATGCGGCACACAGAAAAATAAGAAAAACGTGATGCATGGTAAAATAAAAGAAAAATGATGAAAAATGAGTGCAAGAGTGAAAAACGGCGTGAAAAACTAAAAATAAAGGTGGTAAATCAAAAAGAACGTGAGAACTCACTCCCCCAAGCTAAATCGCACAGTGTCCTCAATGTGCAAAGTGTGGCACACCGAGAGACAAGAAATGTGAGGGGCAAGTGAGGATGCATGCATGGACAAGTGAAAAATAAAAAAGAAAAATAAAGAAATGAAAATATGATGCGGACATGATGCATGCACGGATAGGAGTGATACATGGATATAAGTGTCACCAAAAAAATATCTCCCTCTCTCCCAAAAAAGATATATATAGATATGATCAAAAATAGAGTCCCAAAATAAGTGAGGGGAGGGGGGTGGACAAAAAGTGCAACAGGACCCAGCAGAAACGGGCAGCACAACGGCAGGAATGGATCAAGGCATCAAGAGTGCCTAAGAAGGCGGTGCTGCGCCGTCTCCGTCCTGAGGCGGAGGTCGTGAGGGTGGTGCTGGCTGGACAGGCTGCTGAGCGGGGGTGGGTGCGGGAGTGGCAGCAGGCTGAGTGGGTGTGGAAGTGTGGGCGGGAACCTGCTGGGTGGGTGAGGGTACGTGCGGGAGACGCTCCAAGACCTGTGTGAGACAGTAGTGGATATGTGGTAGCAGGTCGAAGCGGCCAGCCATCGCAGTGACGGTGGCGGACAGGGTACGGAGGTTGCCTCTGAGGCCACTCACCGCCCCCTCTAGAGCACGAATGCTCTGGAGTACTGTGTCAGGGAGAGGTGGTGCAGAGGGACGCACCTGGTGAGGCTGGGCAGGTCTGGGCTGGCGTACGCGAGTGGAGTAAGTAACGGGCTCAGCAGGGAAGGGTACAAAAGGTGCCGCGCCAGGAAATGTGGGCCGGGCCTCAGTGTGAGGTCGGGGCGGGCGGTGAGAAGTGGAGGCAGCGGCAGCGAAAGAAGAGTACAAAAGTGGCTGCGAGGCGGCTAGAGAGGTCAGTGGCACAGAAGTGTGGACAGACGCCACGACGCTCTCAGAAAATACGGCAGGGGTGGAGACAGATGTAACTACCGCTGGGGTGGAAGTGTGTGGACCGAAAGGCGCAACCCCAGCGGAGATCATGCTAGCCATGGTCTCCACGACCGCGGCAAACGAGGGCTCTCCACTCTCAACAAAGGTCGGCGGGCGCTCGGGGAGTGCAGAGCAAAGAGGCTCGACGGACAGAGGGCCAGAGGTGGCAGCGGGAGTGGTGGGGACAGCCTCGGAAGTGGTGGAGGTGGGCTCAGCTAAGGTGCTCCCGACACCGACAGCGGTGTCAGGAGCAGCAGAAACATCTGGTATGGGCTGAGGGGCCACTGGGTCAACGGGCTCGGCAGCAGGCTCGGCAGGGTGTGCAACAGGGTCTACAGGGGCAGCGGGGGCCTGCTCGGCCTCCTCGGCCTCGAGCACGTACGCAGCGGGGATGAGGACATCCATCGCTGGGAGCCAGTCAACGTGGGCCGGTGCAATCTGGGTCTGAGCTGGGCTCGGGAGAATCATGTAGTCGGCACCGAAAGGGCCGTGCAACCAGACCCAGTGACGCTCACCATGCGGACGAAGCATCTTCATCCGGGCCATAACGTCTATCGACAAAGAAGTGGGGCCCGGGACGCGTCGCAAGTCGTCAGGTAGGTCCTCGCCGGTCATCATGGTAAGCAGGGTGATCAGACCGCCGCAACAGATCGGTGAGCGAGCGCCCACCGATACAATGATGCGGTCTAAAAACCATGCCGCAATGTCGATCACGACGGCGAGGACAAGCTCGTCTCCATCCCTAGATAGAGCTCTGGGACGTGTCATCGCATAGAGCATGTAGAGCTCTGGCGTAGACATCGTGCCCGGCTCATATCTGGCCAAAAATGTCGTCGCCATAAGGCGCTGAGCAATGCGAAGGCAGGGATGTACGATGGCCGAGGCCTTGGCCCTACTAGGGTCAAAGGCAGCGTGGAGACCCGTGATACGTGCCCAGAAGGCACCGGCGTCGAAAGAGGGTGGGGGGATATGGGTGGGGCCGTAACCGCGATCGGCACCGGGGACAGCGGGCCACGAGAAGAACGCTCTCATCATATCGAGAGTGACCTGGCACTCTCGATCCATGAACCGAAACGAGCATCCCTCGTCGGTCCGGGCGATCGAACTCAAAACCTCAAGTGTCGGGCGGGTAAAAGTATCCGTCGACACCTGGAAAAAATCTCGCCAGCCCACGTTGTCGTACAACGTGAGCATCCCCTCAAGTACCCCCAGGCGTCCTAGGTCAGCGAGGTGTGCAAACCTGGAGAGTACGATCGAGCGCTGGGAGATACGCTCGAAGACGGCGCGGTGTGCGTCGTCTCGGAACGTAATCCCGAGCGGCCCGACCAGTGGAGCCGGTGGTGGTGGCTGTGGAACGGCAGGGAGAGGCTGTGCGGGCTGTGGGTGCACTGCAGGCTGTGCGGGGCCTGCAGGCTGTGCTGGGTGGACGGCGTGTGTGGGGGAAGGAGGAGGAGACTCTTCCACCTCGTGGGCGGGGCCGGCGTCATCCGACCTCTTCCGCTTAGCGGAAGGTCTCCTCGTCCGAGGCCGTGTCCGGGGCGGCATATCGGCCCCGAGCGTGTGCCGAAAAACGTGAAAAGTGCGGCGTGTGCAAAAAGAATGGAAAGAGTATACCCAAACACGCCGCGAGTGCTAAGCGGTGGAAGCGTGCGAAGTCCGCGCCTCCACGAAGTCCAAAACAGCCCGTAGAAGCTCCCCTAAGCTCCCCTAAGCTCCAAAAAGCAACCTGCGCATGAAAAAGCGATATTAGCGAGTAATAATCAAAATGTATGGAGCAATAGGGGTATAATGGATAGATATAGAAATTGATTTGGGTTAGGGTGGCGTTTAGCACATGGATCCTCAAGAAATACACGAAAAGAGGAGAAAACGGCGAAAACAGGGGTACCGGAGATGATCGGACAGTCGGTCGCCGGTGGCGACTCGGGCGGACGACGGCGGTTGCTCGGCCGGCGGTGGCGGGCCGAGCGGCGGCGGGGCGGCGCTGGTCGGGCGAGTGAGGGCGAGAGCGAGGGGGTCGGGCAAGGCAGCTGAAGGGGCGCGGGGGTTTTTGGGTTTTTGCGTTTCGAAATCCGCGCCCCCCCTCGCCCTTATATAATAAAAGTTACGACTTGGCCGAGTGACGTGGTCACTCGGCCGAGCGAGACCAATGAAAATTTCCTCCCCGCTATCGCTTCGACCGAGTGGCTTTGCCAGCCTCGGCCGAGTGGAGTAAGTCCATTCGGCCGAGTGACTCAAGCTACTCGGCATGATTCGCCCTAGGAGGGTATCCGTTTTACTCGGCAGAGTGAACAAATGTACTCGGCCGAGTAGCAGTTATATCGAAATCAAGAAAATAAACAGTGAGTTGGGTACAGCAGACTTCCCTCATTCGTGAGCGGCTCGGCCGGACGAACTTGTGTACTCGGCCGAGTGACTAGTATGCTCGGCCGAGTGAGCCTTAATTTCTGCTGTTTGTCTTCGTTTTGGCTCTAAACTCCGTCTTTCTTTCTCCAGTCGATTTCATCCTCCTCCTAAGCGTCGAGCGCCTTCTTGGGGTGCTCCTCGTCGACTTGTTCCTACTCCTCATGATGGATCTACCTATCTCCTCTCCTGTCAAGAAAAATAGGACCCGTTATCACAAAATTTTTGGTCGAATGACTCAAAACACTAAAAATTTCTAAAACGAAAATAAAGGAAAAGTAAAAATAAAGCAAAAACCGTCGAGTTGCCTCCCGACAAGCGCTCGTTTAAGGTCGTGAGCTCGACCCCCTATAATTTTCAATCAATGCGGGATGTTTGGTGCATATGAGATGCACCCATCAAAATTTCCGGGGAGCGCGCTTGGATTTGGATGTGGCGGCGGCGCGTTCTCCCTCGGTGGTCTCCTATCTCGAATAGTGTTGGGGGGAGGCTCCCCCAAGCTAGCATTTGCTCCGATCAACGGCCTTACCGGTGACGCCGGTTTCCGTGCCGGCGGAGCTTTCTTCGGAGACCTTGATTTCGAGAGCTTGCAGAGCTCTCGAATCCTTGCGACATCAGCGTCGCCTTGATCATCTTCAGCGGAGAGGTCGGGGGAATCATCTTTATTCTCTTCATGGCCTAAATCCGGGCCTTCTTCAAATTCTTCATCAAAAAGAGAGCCAATTGAGTGGGGAATCGCCTCCTTTATCACCTCATCAAGGAGGTCCATGTAATCAAGCTCCTCGTGGTAAGGCATGTGCTTCATAGCCTTAGGTGTGTGGAGCTCCACCTCGATGTTTCCGACGTTTAAGGTTAAGGTACCTTCGCGCACGTCGACGATGACTCCGGTGGTGGCGAGGAACGGGCGTCCAAGTATCAATGAAGTGTCCCCCTCCTCCTTAACGTCCATGATCACAAAGTCACATGGCAAGCATATCCCACCCGGGACTTGTAGCGGTATGTCTTCGACGATCCCCACCGGCCTTGTTATCCGTCCATCGGCTAATTGAATGCGCATGTCGGTGGGTTTCAACTTTGTCCCGGTGTTTAGTTTTAAAAACATGGAGAGGTGCATGAGGCTCACACTAGCCCCAAGATCAACCAACGCCTTTTGAAGAGGAACGCCGCCCAAGGTGCAAGGAATCCGAAAACTCCCCGGATCTTTAAATTTTGCCGGCTCCTTCTCTCTCTTGGTGAACCAAGAGCCCTCCTCGACTAGCATGATCTTCTCCTTCCTTTTCCTCCCCGAAATCAAGTCCTTCAAAAATTTAGCATACGTGGGGATCTCGACGATGTCGTCAAGGAAGGGAATGTTAAGGCTAACACCTCTTAGATACTCGAGAAATTTCGCTAGCCTTTTCTCCATTTTCGCTCTAGCGAGCCTTTGGGGGAATGGGACCGGTGGCATGAAGCGCCTTTCCTCAATTAATTGCTCCGCCCTAGATTTCTCCTTTTCTTGTGGCTCCTTCTCCTTATCAACCTCAACTACCGGCTCAACCGGCTCCAAGCTTTCCTCCACGGCCTCCTCGGTAGGAATCATAGCGGGGGTGGTGTCCTTCCCGCCTCTATTAGTGACGGCAACTACGGCGTTGATGTGGCCGGTGTTGCCCCGTGGGTTTTGCTCCGGTTGCGCCGGTAATCGTTGCGTGTTCCGATTGAGCAACGCTAATTGCTCCGATATTTGAGCCACTACGGTATTAAGAGAGTCTTGCCCCGCCTTCAAAGTAGCATTCACCTTATTTTGCTCGACCATGAACGCCTCCACTCTAGCTTCGAAGTCGGATCGTTGTGGTGCTTGTGGCGGATTTTGATTTTGGTTCCTCCACCCTTGGTTGTATCCGGGAGGCCTATATGGTGGAACTTGTTGCTTCGGTTGAAAGTTTTGTTGAGTAGGCCCCCTCGGTGGATAGTTTTGTTGTTGGGGTGGTGGTGGTCGAGCTTGTTGAGGTGGAGGTTGTGGCGGGTTCAAAGCTCCTTCATTGTTGGCGTAGGAGAATCCCGGATGATTTCTTGCGGCCGGATTGGACCAATACCCTTGGTTCCCCGCAACATATTGTACTTGCTCCAAGGGTCCTTCTCCTTGCTCTCCTCCCGAGTACATGACTTGAGATTGGTCTTGCCAATCACACATTTGGTTGGTTGGAGCGGAGGTGGAAGGGCTTCCTTGGGGCTCCGTGATGAACTTCTCCCATCTCTCCACCACCTTGTGGAGAGAATCGAATTTGCTCGTGAGCTCCGCTACGGCCTTCGCCTCGTAGATGCTTGTTGGCTTTAAGGAGGATGTGGAGTGTCCTCGCTCATCGCCCCATTGTTGGTTATTTGAGGCCATCTCCTCAATTAGGGCCGTAGCTTCTTCGGGAGTCTTTGACAAGATTGCACCATTCGCCGCGGCATCAATAATTTGTTTGGTCCCCGGTTGGAGACCGTTGTAGAAGCTATGAACTAGCTCCCAGTCTTCTATACTGTGATGCGGGCATTGATGCTGCAAATCCTTAAAACGCTCCCAAGCTTCATAGAGCGTCTCCTGTGGTCCTTGCTTGAAGGACATGAGAGCGCTCCGGATCTTCACCGTCTTGGATGGCGGATAGAATTTGTCAATAAATGCGCTCGCCAACTCGTCCCAAGTAGTGAAGACACCCTCAGCTTGCGTCCTCAACCAATAGAGTGCCTTGTCCTTTAGTGTGAAGGGGAAGAGGCGCAGTCTGATGGCATCAATGGAGACCCCCGTCATCTGAAATGTGGCGCACTTCGACAAGAATAGTTGGATGTGGTAGTGGTGGTTCTCATGTGCGTTCCCATGAAATGGGTCTTGTTGCATCAAAACCACCAATCCAGTCTTTAGCTCGAAGTTCTTGTCGGCCGCCAACTGCGGCATGGCGATGGATGAGGTGGTAGAAGAAGTCTTGGGCCTAAGCCTATCGCGAATAGAAATTATTCTCGCCATCCTCGCCGCCAATTCTTCAGGAGTTTCCGGGTTGGTCATGAACCGCCCTTCCGGACCTTGTCTCCTTTCCGCTCTAAGTCTCCGCGCGGTACGTTCGATCTCGGGATCAAATAGTATAGCTTCGGGGTCCGCCGTAGATCTCGTGTTCATGCACAGAGGAAACAGAGTTTCAAAGAAATGATTAGAACCGTGGAAGGGTTAGGTAAGAAATAAAAAAAGTAAAAATAAAAATAATGATAAAAATAAAAAAAGGAAATAGCTAGGGTGAGAAAGAATCAAACGCAATCGCCTCCCCGGCAACGGCGCCAAAGACTTGGTCGGTCCTGAGTATACACCCAAAGAACGGTTGTAGTTTTACCGCAAGCGCACGGTGTAGCGGCGAGCGGGATATCGAACACAGGGAGGACGAATGACCGTGCTTGCTCCTAATCAACCTAGCTACTTAAGAGAGAAATTGCCTCTGGCGATCCTGTCACAATCGTCAGACAAAACGTGCAGAAATATCAAATCAAATAAAGAACGTCTAGGGAATGGGGAATCCCCGCTACTCACCGTATTTCATGAATGTGGTTCGTTGGTATCAAAATTGCTTGAATAAGAATTTGGATGAACTAGTTGCAACTGAATGTAGAACCAAGCTCACGCTCTCGCGCTGTTGCCGGTCTATAGCTATCCTAGGTTTGGATCCAATCTCTTGCAAACCCTAGCCTAGGAAAGCTAGCATTAGGATCAACATCATCGTCCAATCGCGCACCAAGTCCAATCTCTTGCAAACTCGGTCCACAATCTAGATTGTGATAGTTCCTACCCGTCCAATCTCTTGCAAACGAGTATCGGCATGGAATTGCAACCGGAAATCCTAGTATCGGTCCAATCTCTTGCAAATCGATACTTCGAAAATCCGATTCCAACCCAATTCGGATTTCTAGGGCTTCCTATCAAATTGGGATCCAATCTCTTGCAAATCCCAATCGATATGAATACCTAGCCATCCGTAGTAAATTGATCACAATCTAATCCCTAAATATTAATTCAAGCACAATTTCTACCAATTCATCACAAATATGAAAGTGGGTTTGTAGGGTTCATCCCCACGCCCCAAGACGTGGAGACTACTCACAATTCATAGCAAGATCACAAAAATAATCAATGAAATAAGCAATAGAATTCATCACAATATTGAGATAAGCAATAAAAATAGAATTTTTAAGGAAAAGAGATGCAAACCAATGGAGTTCTTCAATTGTTCCAACAAAAATCACAAATTTGTCTCTTCTCCAATCAAAAAGAACAAAGCTAAAACTAATCTAAAAATCCTGCAAAAATCTAAGAGAGAGGCTCCCTAAACTAGGGTAAAAACAGGGCTTAAATAACCCCCAAAATCGTCCAAAAATCGTGACCAAAATACCCCTGCACAGCCTGTTTTCCGCAGTTTTCGCTGCAGGCAGCGCATCGCACTCGGCCGAGTGACAAAGGTCGATCGGCCGAGTGAAAACCCTGTCATTTTCCAGTAAGTCGGGGGGCTTCAGGGGTCTTCAGTTCGGGGGCGGCTCGGCCGAGTGAGTTGTCGTCACTCGGCCAATGGCTTCAAGGCACTCGGGCGGACGTAATAATCCACTCGGCCGAGTGGGTCTTCTGAAGTTCAGGCGGCCAAAAAACAGTAACTTCGATGTTTTGGAAGGGCCTCGTCTGGGCGCCACTCGGGCGGACACGATATCGTCACTCGGCCGATGTGGTCTTCGGTGCTCGGCCGAGTGCACATAGAAATCGTATCTGTTCAGGTCGGCCGAGCAGTGTCTCGCTGGTCAGCCGAGTGGCTCCTCCACTCGGCCGAGTGGGACACAAAAAATGCTCATTCTGCTTGTTTTGGCCTCCTCGTCGCTCCTGTGACGTCCATTCTTCTTCCGCTCCTCTCCAACAGCAAAATACCCCTCGGGGAGGTCGTCGGTGACCGTCTAAAGTGAGTGCATCTCAAGATCACTCCAAATCGCGCCAAATCACCTGAAATGCAACAAAAACGACAAATCGTGAAAAGCATCGCAATATTGTCGATATATCGTGAAAAACATGATTTGGGCGATCTAAATGGCATGCAAACATGCGGAAAAAAGGTGTAAAATAAGGAGTGATCAACAGACATGGCAATAAAATAGCAATCACAAAGTACGCACAGATATACCCTGGTTCGGTCATCCCCACGACCTACTCCAGCCCCCGAAAGCAAATACTAGATAGATATGTAAACCTGTACAGCTATAATGAGTCAAGATCCCAAATCTACTCTCACCTAGCTCGTACGCACACCACGTGCTCTACACTATCAATCTAGTCAAATGCTCTCCCTCCGCGATGACTCCCAAAGTCGCCAGGTCCCCAAAAAGTAACACAGAAGGTAAAGTTTCCCCTACGAAGAACTAACACAAATACTACACAATATAATAAACAAGAGAGTTTAGAATGCTCAGATCGTGTAGCGGTGTCGTCTTCGTCAATCAGCACGGGCCAGGTGTCGTCTGGCAAGTAGTAGTCTCTGATGTCTTCTCCCAATAGTTCGGCTCCCCTCTTGATAAAACTTGTGCCTTCACCAACGATTGAATTTGCGCCACCTCAAAATTTCGGCTGCCCCTCTCTCTTTTGCGTCTGTCAACACATCACTCCCTTGTAACTTGTGTTCTCTATTGAAACTTGTGAAGAAATTGTCAAGCACCTGCAACAAGGAGAATATGTGAGTACCAATAAGATTAGCAATTCAAATCAAATATGAAGTAGAGATTTTTCGGCTTGTGAAGAAATCCCAAAAAGAATTTCACAGATTTCTCTTATAAACAAAATTCGCATCTGCTCTGAGCGCTTAGAACATGAGGCTCCTCTCAATTTTGGATACGGCTTCTTGTATGGCACCCTGTGAATTTTTTGTTATGGCCGGCTCTTGGCAATTTAGATAGACGATGGTACATTAACGATTTGCACATAAGGTTCTGCAAAAAAATCTTAGACACAAGGAAAAGATGTGATCTGTTATTTTATTTAAAACAAAAACAAAAACCTTAAAAGAAATTACTGCCGGCACTGGGAAGTTTAAGGCACTGGGAAAAATTAATAGTTGTAGGGTGAGGCTCTTGGAGAAAAACGTGCGCACTCTGATTTTGTGTGTGCCTGCAAATCAAATTTGTGCGGCCTCATAAAATAATTGCTCTCACAACAATGAAGAAGATCCCTGTGTGAAATCGGCAGTAACCCAAAAACGGCAGAGGTGCGTGTGCTCTTGAATTTTGATGGAGAGTCCAAAAAATACTGAGCAATCAATGTTTAATGGGGATGGTGCGGCTCCTTCCAACTTTGTATATAAAAAAAAATCTGCTGCCGCACCAACTACTTGTTTTTTTAAATATTAACACCTTCTCCTTACTTCAATAATTGCAGGTTGATTCATGGTGTCTGCACAAAAACAATTAGAAATTGCAATGCAATTTTTGGTGATATAAGCAAAGAAAGTGCTGCCAACGAAAAAGGATTCTAATTAAGAGACTTAGCTTTTTCTTTGTTCTCTCCCCATGGAAAAAAATGGCCGGCCTCCCTTCACGAAAATAATTCCTTCTTTTTGCCGCAACATGATTTTGGTCCCTTTTGATTTGTTATGTGCCGACCTTTTTTTTAATGAAATGCCGCTTGCCCCGCTTTGAAGCAATAGATGGAAGGGGTTTTTATAAGAGGGGAGCTAGGGTTTTTGAAAGAGATATGAACAAAGGGAATCACCAAATTGATTTAGAATTTGAATAGGATAAAGATAGCCATGGGATTTGATTTGCAATTCAAATTGGATATGGAAAAGTCTTTGCAAATCTTGCTAATTGATTTTCATCTCTCCACACATTGACCAAGTCACATTACTAGGTGTATAGCTCTTTGACCAAGTCCATTCGCTATGTGGATAGCAATTCCTCCACCGGTTGACTTAGTCATCACTTTGAAAATTTACCGCTTTGCCATTCCTGAAACACACTTAGTACACACATTAAATCATTCACAAATGTTTGTCATCATCAAACTAGAAATCATAGATCGTTGTATCTAACAATCTCCCCCTTTTGATGATGACAATCCAATAGAGATTTGCACTTAACGATTTAAGCAATATCATCGTGATGTGTGTGTGGTGGAGGGGTGTACGCAAAACAAGTATAATTCATGATGTTCAAGCACACACGCATGCAATCACAATAACACTATATTTCTAGCATGCTCCCCCTATTCTCATGCTACCCCTTGAACATGTATTCACCCAACAAATAATAATTCAAAATCTTTTAATATTTTCTCCCCCTCTGTCATCATCAAAAGTGTATTCTTGAAAATTAAAACATACCACATGCAAAAAGAGAACATTATTAACTATAGCTAGCATATGCATGTCGTCATTCTATAATTAGCACTTCAAATCCAACGATAATAATAATTAGAATTCAACACCATTGTGTAAGTGCAATTATTAAACATAGAAGTACAAAGGGAGATACTTTTATAAATTCAACCAAATCAATCCAACATTTTCCAAATAACTGTGTATCACCTAGGATTGATTTTTTCCACCTCATTAAAAATGAGTTCAAGGTACCACACACCAAAACATAGCCTATAAGGACTCTTAGATGTGGGGGTGACATTGCTTGACTAGTAAATACACCAACGCTAAAGTTTACCCATAAAGCTTATGTTGGATACTCGTGGGTAATGCATTTGCCATGAATTGTATCCATTTTTCATACGGAGCAATTTTCATGTTTTTTTCATATTCATTTCCTTTGTTTGCTCAATTTTTATTCATGGCAATTCACATCATACCCCTTAGATTTTTCAGTTAATAATCATCCTACATTCACTTTCCAATATTCATAAATAGTATCTCCAAATGTACGACATAGTCTAATATTCGTGGTAGTGAGAGTAGGTGTAGAAATCACATTATTAGAGCATTGAACTTGGCATGGCTATTATTGAAATAAAACATACGCATGTAGCCAAAATAATAATACTACAATTTCTACAAGGATATGATCATCATTCATATATATCACTAGAACGATGCAAAGAGAAAGATATGCAATAAGCTCATTTTTTTGTCATTTTCAAATTTTTTTTGGGTTTTATAATGAGCTAAAACACACTAAAAACAATCAAGCAAACAAAAACAAAAACAAGGAAAAACCAAGCACACAAAAAAAGTTAACAAAAAAATGCTATGAAGGTATGCATTAAGTTCAAAGAATGAGATATACCTTCGCGTCGCTATTTGACTAAGGAGCTAAAATATTGAGACTCTCAATTTATCGCTCCTCGCCAAATTTCCGTCTCACCTACAAAAGAGGTGTTATGTGTGACCTTGGAATCCAACAAGGTCGACTAGTGTTAGTCAACAAAGATTTAGGAACCCATACTTGCTTGAATTTAATATTGGAGTTCCTATATTTGCAATAGTACGATGTGTGACCAACACTATCACACGTAAAACACTTTGCATAAACATTTTTAGCAATGGAAGGCACATTGTGAAATTTTTTATACTTAGGCTTTTCAACATTTTTAGCACTAAATCCAAGTCCTCGCCTATTATTGCCATAAAGTTGATTTCCAAGAATAATGTCCAAATTTTGTTTTCCAATGGAAAATCTCTTTAATGACAATTCTAGGGTGGTGACTTTGGATTTCAAGATATTGTTTTCATTCACAAGCAAAGTGCATTTACTAATGAAAGCTCGCTTGTTTTCCTCTTCTTTCTTTTCAAAATCCCTCACTTTTTCTTTAAGTTTAAGATTTAGCATGTTAATCTTTTCAAAAAGCAATTCATTTTCAACTTCAAGCTTTGTCTTATCTAGCTTATACATGCTAATATCCTTTAATAAAGAGGGACATGAAAGACATTCAATTTTTTCAGGCAAGCTAGCTTTCTCTTTTTCTAAAATGGTGATGGTAGATTTGCATGCAACAAGCTCTTGTTTAAGATTTTTCATTTCTATAGACATGTCATACTCAGTTTGTTGCATATCAAGATTATCATTCCTATAACATTCCACATCAGCTTCTAGCTCATCAATTCTATGTTGCATTCCTTTACAGATTTCTAAGAATTCAGCTTTAGTGGGAGATTCTACCTCATTGTGTTTGGCCATCAATGCCATGCAGGAGTGGGCCTCATGTTCCTCATCATCCTCCTCAGCTTCGCTATCCATGTCCCACGTCAGCACTTTCGTTTTACCTTTTGCAACTTGAGCTGTGTGTTGTTGTGGGCAATCTTTTATGTGGTGCCCTTTCTTCCTGCATTTAAAACATTCACTTCTATTAATAGCTTTCTGATCATAGGAATTTCTACCAAAATTAGAATTATTAGAACGAATGAACCTTTTTCCCATCTCAGCTCTTCCTTGATCAGTCTGAATGTATCTCCTGAAATTTCTGACCATTAGAGCTTGCTCTTCATCAAGATCGTCATCGTTAGCTTGAAGAGCTAATGGTGTGGCAGCTTTGGTCTTCTCTTCAGGTTTCTCTCTGGCTTCTATACTCTGCAACTCAAGCTCGTGTGACATTAGGTTGCCTATCAAGTCCTCCACTTTCATTATTGACAAGTCCTTAGCTTCTTGAATAGCGGTGACTTTAGGCCTGAACGAGCTTGGTAGCGTCCTTAAGATCTTTCGTACCTGTTCATGGCTAGAGTATGGCTTTCCGAGGGAACTGGATTTGTAGACGATGTCTGTGAACCTCGCAAACATGTCTTTAACTGATTCTGTTGGTAGCATGCGGAAGCTCTCATATTCAGTGCTCAGCAACGCAAGTCTGGATTCCTTTACTTGCGATGTTCCCTCGTGTGTCACCTCCAGAGTATGCCAGATTTCCTGAGCAGTTAGACAATGTGAGATGCGATTAAACTCAGATTTATCAAGAGAGCATATAAGCGCATTCATAGCTTTACCATTAAGAGTATAAAGTTTCTTATCAGCTAAATCCCACTTGTCTTCAGGCTTAATCATAACAGTGTCTTCAATTTTAATAGTGGGTAGACTATAACCATTTTCAACAATATCCCACACATCATAATCTACAGACACTAGATAGATTTTCATCCCAGCCTTCCAATATGCAAAGTTTACACCGTTAAACTTAGGGGGACGAGCTATAGACTGACCTTCAGCAAAAGCACAATCAGATATATTCATGGTCATCTAAAAATCTAGACTAGATCCTCTAACCTGGCTCTTATACCACTTGTTGGATCTGGATCGTAGCCTAGAGGGGGGGTGAATAGGCTAATAAAAATATTCGTGCAACCCACGAACAATCCCACGCAGTTATAGGCACAGACAGGGCAATAAAATAGCAATCACAAAGTACGCACAGATATACCCTGGTTCGGTCGTCCCCACGACCTACTCCAGCCCCCGAAAGCAAATACTAGATAGATATGTAAACCTGTACAGCTACAATGAGTCAAGATCCCAAATCTACTCTCACCTAGCTCGGACGCACACCACGTGCTCTACACTATCAATCTAGTCAAATGCTCTCCCTCCGTGACGACTCCCAAAGTCGCCAGGTCCCCAAAAAGTAACACAGAAGGTAAAGTTTCCCCTACGAAGAACTAACACAAATACTACACAATATAATAAACAAGAGAGTTTAGAATGCTCAGATCGTGTAGCGGTGTCGTCTTCGTCAATCAGCACGGGCCAGGTGTCGTCTGGCAAGTAGTAGTCTCTGATGTCTTCTCCCAATAGTTCGGCTCCCCTCTTGATAAAACTTACGCCTTCACCAACGATTGAATTTGCGCCACCTCAAAATTTCGGCTGCCCCTCTCTCTTTTGCGTATATCAACAAATCACTCCCTTGTAACTTGTGTTCTCTATTGAAACTTGTGAAGAAATTGTCAAGCACCTGCAACAAGGAGAATATGTGAGTACCAATAAGATTAGCAATTCAAATCAAATATGAAGTAGAGATTTTTCGGCTTGTGAAGAAATCACAAAAAGAATTTCACAGATTTCTCTTATAAACAAAATTCGCATCTGCTCTGAGCGCTTAGAACATGAGGCTCCTCTCAATTTTGGATACGGCTTCTTGTATGGCACCCTGTGAATTTTTTGTTATGGCCGGCCCTTGGCAATTTAGATAGACGATGGTACATTAATGATTTGCACATAAGGTTCTGCACAAAAAATCTTAGACACAAGGAAAAGATGTGATCTGTAATTTTATTTAAAACAAAAACAAAAACCTTAAAAGAAATTACTGCCGACACTGGGAAGTTTAAGGCACTGGGAAAAATTAATAGTTGTAGGGTGAGGGTCTTGGAGAAAAACGTGCGCACTCTGATTTTGTGTGTGCCTGCAAATCAAATTTGTGCGGCCTCATAAAATAATTGCTCTCACAACAACGAAGAAGATCCCTGTGTGAAATCGGCAGTAACCCAAAAACGGCAGAGGTGCGTGTGCTCTTGAATTTTGATGGAGAGTCCAAAAAATACTGAGCAATCAATGTTTAATGGGGATGGTGCAGCTCCTTCCAACTTTGTATATAAAAAAATCAGCTGCCGCACCAACTACTTGTTTTTTTTAATATTAACACCTTCTCCTTACTTCAATAATTGCAGGTTGATTCATGGTGTCTGCACAAAAACAATTAGAAATTGCAATGCAATTTTTGGTGATATAATCAAAGAAAGTGCTGCCAACGAAAAAGGATTCTAATTAAGAGACTTAGCTTTTTCTTTGTTCTCTCCCCATGGAAAAACATGGCCGGCCTCCCTTCATGAAAATAATTCCTTCTTTTTGCCGCAACATGATTTTGGTCCCTTTTGATTTGTTATGTGCCGACCTTTTTTTAATGAAATGCCGCTTGCCCCGCTTTGAAGCAATAGATGGAAGGGGTTTTTATAAGAGGGGAGCTAGGGTTTTTGAAAGAGATATGAACAAAGGGAATCACCAAATTGATTTAGAATTTGAATAGGATAAAGATAGCCATGGGATTTGATTTGCAATTCAAATTGGATATGGAAAAGTCTTTGCAAATCTTGCTAATTGATTTTCATCTCTCCACACATTGACCAAGTCACATTGCTAGGTGTATAGCTCTTTGACCAAGTCCATTCGCTATGTGGATAGCAATTCCTCCACCGGTTGACTTAGTCATCACTTTGAAAATTTACCGCTTTGCCATTCCTGAAACACACTTAGTACACACATTAAATCATTCACAAATGTTTGTCATCATCAAACTAGAAATCATATATCGTTGTATCTAACAACTTCTTGACGGACGTCGCATTCAGAGGGGGACCGAGGGGACGCTCATCATCAGGGGGCAGATGGACACGGAAGTGACAGAAAACAAGTGTCAAAAGGCATGGATATGGGATGTGATCAGATTTCGTGGACTTTCGGATACACTCGAAAGAATCCATCTTATCGAGAATGATCCTAGCCCAGTTAATCTCGCTCCCCATGAAGATGGCGTAAATGAGCTTCAGGAATGGCTGGGATGACAATGAAGAAGAGCCGTACTTCGGAAGGAGGCACGACTTCAGGATAAGGTTAAACACCCAAGCATTCGGCTTGAAGGACTTCAATGGCACGCCAATCATGGCAGGAGGAATCTCATGAAAGATCTCGGCGAGCATCACCTGATCGAGCTCAGAAATATCGTCGACTGAAATATCAGAAGGAAGAAGGCCAGACGAGGAGACACCTATCAAATCTCCTAAGAATTCTGCCGTGAGGACTATCGGTGTCCCCAAGACAGTAGTCTCAATCGAATGGGTCTCATCGTACTGACCGCGAACCCTATTGGCGTAGAATAGCTTGACAAGGCGAGGGTATGGATGTGGATTCGCCTTAGAGTCATACCGAAGATAATCGATAAGACCGCTAGACGACAGAAGATCAGCAAGGCCTGGGAAGTCGGAGAACTGTACAAAATGCTCCAATACCAGTGGACAGTGTTCGATACGGTTATATGCCGCAAGACACATCGGGTCATCGCGACATAATGAATTATCGACACCGCCAACTGGCATCAGACCCTTTCCCTTAGGCTGATGAGTGGAAGAACGGGGTGGAGGAGTAGGATCCAGAGCGGCATGCTCGGTCTCCGGGATATATTCCGTGTCAAAATCAGAAGGAGGAGTGGGAGCACGGAATGAAGTAGGAGAGACAGGTTGCTTCCTAGGCTTAGGCTGGGATCTAGGTTTGGCGACCACCGTCCTCTTCTTCTTAAGAGGAGGCGACGACGACGATGGATGGGTGGATTTAGATCGGTGTTTGGGCTGCGAGGGTACCCTAGGAGGTGACTCTACGGTCATAGGGGACGGACGAGTGGGATCGATCGGAATACGTGTTCTCGCCATAAGGACGACGAGACATGAGCAATCAACTGAGATCGACGATTCAAACCCTAAGAACAACCCTAGGCCGAGTGAACTAGAAACCCTAACCCTAAGTGCTGAAAACAAGGTGAAAAACACGAGGAACCCTAGGTCTAAAGGTAGAGATGGAGGATACCTAGGAGGAGAGGGAGTGATCCTCGGCCGTAGATGGTCGAAAAGACGACCGGAGATCGACGGACAGCGACGGAGGAAGAGGGGAAGACGAGGGGGCTCGTGGGTTTTGAGCTGGGAGAGGAGATTCGCACCGACTAATGAGAGATTAAGTCAGTTAGAAGAGTGTATAAGCCGATCGGAATGCGAAAAGACCAAGCAGTCCCTGAGTACTTAGTCGGTCAGAGTTCAAGCACTGACCGACTAAATGACCATCTAGTCGGTCGGCCAATGAGCTTGAACCGACTAAGTGCAAACAGTAACTGAAGCCAAATTTTAGGGCTTGAGTTAGTCGGTCTGAGTTCATTCACTGACCGACTAGATGATCTAGTCGGTTGGTCATTGAACATGAACCGACTAACAGAGTTCAAAAATTTTAGAATTTGAAATTTTGAGTTCTCTCCTAATCGCACTTGGACGAAACATCGAAATACTCTCATTAATCATTATACTACCCCATTAAACATCGAAAATCTTAAATTTGACGTTCATGAATAATCCGAGCAAAAATTCCGAAAATTCAACGAAAAATCCGGAAAATTTCAATACATCAAGCATGAACAAATATAATGAAATTTAATAGCATGCAAGATTATTGAACAAAATGAATCCAATCTCGGATTCACCCATAATCCCCAATTCTCGACGTAACCGCACAAAGGAGTCTTCCTTTAGGGGTTTCGTGAAAATATCGGCGATTTGCTTCTGGGTTTCAACGTACACTAATATGATGTCATTTTTAGCAACATGATCATCTAAGAAATGGTGTCGGACATCTATGTGTTTAGAACGGGAATGATGTACCAGATTCTTAGAGAGACATATTGCACTTTGGTTGTCCACCATGATAGGGCAAGTATCACAGTTTATACCAAAGTCTTTAAGAGTGTGTCTCATCCAAAGAACCTGAGCACACGCGGCACCGGCGGTAATATATTCCGCCTCAGTGGTTGAAAGTGATACGGAATTCTGCTTCTTGGAAAACCAAGAGATAAGAGAATTTCCTATAAAATGGCAAGTGCCACTAGTACTTTTCCTGTCGGATTTACATCCCGCATAATCTGCGTCACTATATGAGATTAACTCATATGTGCTAGATTTTGGATAAAGTAATCTAAAATCAAGTGTGTAACTTAAATAACGGAAAATACGTTTTACCGCTACTAAGTGAGATTCCTTAGGTTGAGACTGATAACGAGCACATACACATACGGCAAACATAATATCGGGCCTACTTGCGGTAAGATAAAGTAAACTACATATCATACCTCGATATAGACGAATGTCTACATCTTTTCTGCCCGCATCTTTATCAAGATGTGTAGTAGTGCTCATCGGAGTCTTCTTCCCGGAGGCATTCTCCATTCCAAATCGCTTTAGCAACTCCACCGTGTACTTGGTTTGATGGATGAATATTGTATCGTTCATTTGGCGAATTTGGAGACCTAAGAAATATTTGAGCTCACCCATGTGGCTCATCTCAAATTGATCCTTCATAACATTAGAAAACTCTTCGCAAAGAGTGAAGTTAGTAGCACCGAAAATGATATCATCAACATAAATTTGAACTAAAATTATATCATTATTCGAATATTTAACAAATAATGTAGAATCAACTTCTCCCATTTTAAATCCTAAATCCAAAAGAAAATTCTTTAGACGGTCATACCAAGCTCGAGGAGCTTGTCTCGATCCGTAAAGTGCTTTCTTAAGTTTGAAAACATGATTTGAAAATTTTTCATTTATAAATCCCGGATGTTGATAAACATAAACTTCCTCAACGACATCTCCGTTTAAAAACGCACTTTTAACATCCATTTGAAAGAGTTTAAAATCTTTGTGGTATGCAAAAGATAACAATAATCTAATAGATTCTAATCTAGCTACAGGAGCGAAGGATTCTTCGAAATCAATACTTTCCTCTCGCCGGTAGCCTTGAGCTACTAACCGAGCTTTGTTTCGAACGACGATTTGGTTTTCGTCGGTCTTGTTCTTGAAGATTCGGTCTTGTTCTTGAAGATCCACTTTGTCCCTATGACGGTGTGGTTCTTCGATGGCAATGGAACAAGCTTCCAAACCTCATTCCTCTCGAATTGAATGAGTTCCTCCTCCATGGCTAAGATCCAAGCACCATCTTCGCACGCTTCATCAATATTCTTTGGCTCTATCGAGGAGGCAAAGGCACAATGAGCGAAGTAGTTGACTTGAGATCTCGTCTTGACACTATCAAGGATATTGCCAATGACTTGCTCATGAGGATGGTCACGAACGGTATGAAGCCGTTTGGGAATTCCCTGATCACTAGGAACATTCTCAAAAGATTCATTAGTCGGGTTAGTATCATTAGAATCAATAGAGTTAGAATTACCAATTGAATCACATAAAACATCCATGGAGTCATCATCATTAGTAATTCTAGTTGGAACAAAACCTTCATTAAATGAAACATGAAGTGATTCCTCGATCGTTGTGGTTCGCTTGTTGTATATCCGGTAGGCTTTGCTACGTGAGGAATATCCAACAAAAATCTCCTCATCGGATCTTGGATCAAATTTGTTCAAACTACCATACGTGTTTTTAATAAAACATTTTGCACCGAAAACTCGAAAATGTTTAACTTGAGGCAATCTACCAAACAACAATTCATAACAAGTTTGTTTAGTGCCGGGCCTCAAAAGTATTCTATTAAACACATAGCAAGCGGTATGTACCGCTTCCGCCCAAAATTGATGGCCAAGTTGGCTATCATCAAGCATAGTGCGAGCATACTCCACTAGCGTCCTATTCTTTCTCTCAACAACACCATTTTGAGGAGGTGCGCGAGGGAAAGAAAAGGTGTGTGTAATACCAACTTTATCACAAAAAGTTGAGAGACTCATTCTCAAATTCCCCTCCATGATCACTACGAATAGTGACAATGGTGGTTCCAATAAGATTTTGTACTTTCTTAACAAATATTGTGAAGTTTTCAAAAGCATCATTTTTATTACTTAAGGAAAATACCCAAGTAAATCTAGAAAAGTCATCAACGATGACAAGTCCATATCGTGCATTTCCTAATGAAGCAACTCTAGTTGGCCCAAATAAATCTAGATGTAATAGCTCTAGTGGCCGCTTAGAAGAAATGCTTTTCTTAGGTTTAAAAGACGATTTTGGAAGCTTGCCTCGTTGACACGAGTCACAAAAGCTTTTCTTTTGAAAGACAAGCTTAGGAAAGCCTCTAATAGAATTTAACTTGGAAAGCTTAAATAGTGTTCCAAAGTTCACATGACCAAAACGTCGATGCCATAAGTGTTGTTCACTTGTGTTGGCAATGAGACATTGTTCATGTGATCTTGAAAGATCTAGGATATATATATCCTTATGGCGTGTGCCGGAAAATAATAAATCATTATTATCTTTTCTTAAAATATGGCACATTCCTTTCGCAAAGCTAACTTTGTAACCTTTGTCAGAAAGTTGGCTTATTGAAATACGATTGTGGTTTAATCCTTTAACAATGTAAACATCATTTATTAGAGGTTTAGAAGGATTACCCACTTACCAACACCTATGATGGTTCCGCTCTCATTGCCTCCAAAGACTACCCGGTTTCCATTTGCAATGGGAAGCACTCCGGAGAGCAATTGAGCATCACCCGTCATGTGTTTTGAACACCCGCTATCGAGTATCCAATTCCTCTTGGAACTAAATTTAAATTTGTTGCTCCGTTTATTTTTCTTGAGTACCTAAAGATAGAAAATATCGTATCATGGTACCCAAGGTCATTGGGTCCAAAAGATTAGACCTTTGGAAGCCAAGTCCAATTGGACTTAGACTTCCCCACATAATTATCACTATGCACGACATTCATGAAATACGAATTCATATAAATTTGTTTTTCATTCATGCTTGTGTCCTTTGGGCTCCAAATAGTGAATATTTTGGGAGCCTTAATCCTATTGGGTGCATGCATGCGTTGTTGATTTCTACGTGATGCATGTCGTGGATAGGCATAAGGAACATGACGAAATGGTGCATTATGAGAATGGTTCATATGATGATGTGGATGAATATACGCATGTGGAGGAACACGTGCGCGAGGGTGTCTCACATGGTGTGCACGTGCCCGTGGATGTGGTGCATAAAAATCATCATATGTATGAGCATGTGGAGTAGGACGTGTGTTCCTACGTGGCATGGTATTTGTGTATATGTAGGCATGACCCTTCTTTGGAGGTCCACCCAAAGTGGGTTTCTTTCCAAATGAAGGTGTGTACGAGATGGAAGCACCATTGGTAGATGAACTACCAATAGAGTGTTTGCTACCACTCGTTGAGGCATCGGAAGTTGGCCTAACAAAGGTAGTGGCCGATTTGGATGAACTTCACATCTTATACCCCAAGCCAATGTGGTGATTGGCCGGAAGTAAGTCATTTAGGATTTTATCCAAATGGTCCTTACCCTTATTGAATTTATTAATTCGGCCTAATGTACACTCATATTTCTTGGTGAGAGAATGCATAGAAGCATCCAAAGTGGATACTTGTGATGTGAGCACATAAACACGAGATTTGAGATTTTCATTCTCAATACTCAAAGTCGAGTTTTGAGAAGTCAAATCCTCTATCTTGTGTTCCTCCGGATCCTCAATGCTAACATGTTCAAGTTGAGACTTGAGATTTACAATCTCATTTTTCAACTCTTCAACAACGGTGTCGTTGTTGGTGATGATAGGTTTAGGCGAGGTTTGGATGCTAGCTAAATCATCTTTTACCTTAGTATACCTATTTACTAATTTAGTGTATTTAGACCATATTTGCTCATTAGCATCTCTAAGGTCATCCATGGTTACCTCATCGCCTTCGTCGTCGCTATCATCGGAGGAGGAATCTTTATCTTGCTCCTCTCGAGCCATGAAGCACATGTGTGCTTGCTCCACTTGCTCATCGTCCGACTCTCCGCTTGAGGAATCCTCGGAGTCGGTGAAAGTGCCGACAAGCCCCTTTTTGTACCCTTTCTTGTACTTCTTGGACTTGTCGAATTTGGGCGCCTTCCACTTCTCCTTTTGCTTGTTTTGTGGAGAATCCGCTTTCATGTGTTCTAGCTTGTTGCATTTGAAACACAAAGGAGAGGAGGCGTTAGTAGAACTAAACTTGGATTTGTTCTTGAAATTACCTTTCCGGAAGAACCGGTTGAACTTCTTTGCCATGAGGGCCATGGATTCCAAGTCGAACTCGTCTTCCGAGTCTTCATCATCGGTCGATGTAGATGTTGATGGAGCGGCCTTGAAAGCAATAGCCTTTTTCTTTGGCTCGTCTTGCTTCAAGTAGGACTTCATCTTGTCCTGCAACTTTAGCTTGCTATCCTTGCGTACCTCATAAGACATTAAGGTACCCATTAGTTGTACGACAGTATATGTTTTCATGTCATTACCTTCCTCGATTGGGAAGGTACGTTTCTCCCAACAAGAAGGAAGTCCATCGATGATCTTCGAGACTTTCTCCTTTTGGGTGTAGGTCTTACCAAGAGCCTCCAACTCTTTTGTGATGTCGACGAAGCGAGCATAGTACTCCTTCATCTTCTCACCATGTAGCACATGAAATAACTCGTAAGCTTTATTAACTACAACGAGTTTAGAGTCTCTTACCCTACTCGTTCCTTCATGCAAGATGAGGAGGGAGTTCCATGTTTGATATGCACTCTTACATGTGCATATCTTGTTGAAGTCCTCGGGCTCCAAGGCACATTGTAAGGCGTTCATTGTCTTGACATTGCTTACCTCCGCGGCGACCTCCGCGGCGACCTCCGTGGTAGTCCACTTCTCGAAATCTTCTTCGGCGGGCTCGACATACTTCTTCATCGTGGCCCTCCATAGTGAAGCACTCCAGAGGAAAGTTTCCATCCGTCATTTCCAGTACCCGTAGTTGGTACTGTTGATGAAAGGAGGCCTCGTCGAGGAGTGTCCTTCCATCACCGAAGAAGCTCCTTCACGGTTCCTGAAGGTGCTGTAATCTGAAGGTGGACGAACAGTCTTGTTGTCATTGGCAGACATAGCTATAGACTTGGCTCTGATACCAAATGTAATGCCCTACTAAGCTACTGCACAAGTACTAGAGGGGGGGTGAATAGTACTTTAAAATAATTAAGAGGATAATTCCTAATTATCTTGTAAACTCTACCAATAATGCAGAAATGCGGAAATGTAAATATAGACAACAAAGAAAACAATCGCAAATAAGCAATTTAACGGGTTCGGATCCACCCAAGTCTCCCCGACTTGTTTTCGGTGATCCTACGTCCCAAACACTCGGATCCCCTCCGGATACTTGAGTTAAAAACCCTAACTCAAGATTTGCACTATGAAATACTTGTAGAAAACCTCTACAAAGTCAAATCATACACAAATGAAATTGTGACTCCCACAACCTGGGATCACAAACAAACTCTCACAACCGAGAGTAAAACACTTACAATATGAAAGTAAATGAAATATAAAATTCTTACCGACAAAACCCTATGCCTTGAGTAAACTTACGATTTAGGGCAAAATGGATTTTGGGGAAGATGAAGAGGCACCAAACCCTAGCTCCAAGTAGATGAACAGCAATGGAGTCCTAGGTGGATGTTGGTGACCTTGGATCAAGCACTTGGCTTGGAAGGCTCACAATCAATGAATCTCTCTTTTGAAATAAGAGTGAGGGAGAGATTCAAGATTGGAAATGAATGAGCATTGAATGAGATTGAATGCTTCTCTTTTGATCTCTAAACTTCTCTTAATATCAGCCTTGAGTGCAATGAATGCAGCACACCAAGTATTTATAGGTTAGAGGAAAGAGAGAGATAAAAACGTTTCAATTAAAGCTCCAACGGCTCTATTCTGAAGCAAACTAGTCGGTCAAAGAAGGATCACTGACCGACTAGTTCATCAACTAGTCGGTCGGTGATTCAACATGAACTTACTAAGAGGTGAACAGTGAATAGATGAAGTTTCAGACTTAAAGAACTAGTCAGTCCAAGAAGACTTGCCAACCGACTAGTTTCATAACTAGTCGGTCGGAGAGTGAACTTGGACCGACTAAGAGATAAAACAAATAATCTGAGAACAAATTGAATTAGTCGGTCCAAGAACAAATGTTGACCGACTAGTTCATCAACTAGTCGGTCGACAAATGTACATAGACCGACTAACGATAAACAATAGCTCAGGCTCAAAAATGGAAGTTCAACTAGTCGGTCCAAGAAGGATTCCTAACCGACTAGTTTCACAACTAGTCGGTCGGTGAACCTTCTTTGACCGACTAACTGTAAACAGTAATTGAGCAAGAAATTGAGAAGGCAAACTAGTCGGTTCAAGAAGCTTTGCTGACCGACTAGATCACCACCTAGTCGGTTGGTTCTTCTTATCGAACCAACTAACATGCACAAGAAGTCGCGAATCGAAGCGTGAAGCTTCGAAAAAGTTCGTGTGGACTTCTACTAAGATCCTAGATCTAAGACATAAGCGTTATGAAGATTAAAACATAAGACCTACTCAAGGCTTAACATTCTACGAAAATGAAGCTAGAAGACATTAAATAAACTTGACGAACCGTCTTCAAAAGCTTCAATCGAATCTCCATGACTTCAATAATGGTCCTTGAGCTTCAACGAAGCTTTAGGCACACGATCACGTGCTTTGAGAAGTCTCGAGACGTCACTTATGATGTTCAAATAAATTTGGCGACGATCTCCATAACTGCGCTCACAAAGAGTTAGTTCACGATATATTTATGTTTGTTCATCATTGTTGAAAATAGTTGATGAGGAAAACCGAAAGAAGATAGGAACGATGTTACCAAAATGAATGAAAAGGGGCTGAGTCACGGACTAGGTTGCTTTCTTTAAGACGTTTCGTGACTCTGCCCAAATTTGTGCAAGCAGTGGATAGCCCCGCCGTCCCCAGGATAAAACAGCACAGATAAACCTCTGTGATCGATCAAATTTGCACTGGAAAATATCGAGGAAGAACAACACCAAAAATCACTGCTCGGGATCAAGGAAGAACATGAAAAACTTTTTAAGAGGAAGAATTTTCGCAGGGCAGAGGAAGAGATGGCAGAGAAAAATTTTCGATCCCTAAATGTAAACCAAGCTCTGTCCTTTAATAATGAAAATTTTTAACGGAAAAGAATTAAACCGATTTAATTCTAGATCTAGAATTAATGCGTGTTAATTTCAGATCTGGGATTAAAGGCGGTAATAAAATCTGGATTAAAACAAAAAAAACCGTTTAGATTTGTAAACGTTTGAATTTGAAACGTTTTAAAAACCGTTTGAAATTTGAAATCCGGTTTATTAAAATAATTATAGATAAATAATAATTATTTTATCCAAAAATATAATCACCGCACACACGCACGTCACGGCCGACCGGCGGGCGGGCGGCGGCGGCGGCGCGCACGTGTTGAACCCAAGTTCAACTAAGTCCTCTCCCCTTCACAAAAGAGCCATACCCCAAGGGGCACACCCCTAAGGCACAACAAGCTCTTTATATACTCCTCCAAGTCTTTTTGCCCAACCAATGTGGGACTAAATAAAAAGGAGGAAAAACCAAATGAGCCCAAATCCTTTTGAAAAATTCAATAGTTTCCAACAATCCCCCACTAGAATTTTTTAAAAAATAAATAAAACAAAAGTATATTTCATCGAGCAGTATATAATATAAGACTTGTGCATAAATAAAGGTGTCTATCGACTTGAACCTTTATACAGTGTTGATGATTTAGATTTAACTAGAGTAACTCGTAGTTTTGAACTCTATCTCTAACATCATCACACACACAACCTTATCATGGTGTTGTTCATAAGCTCGTGCTTTACGGCCTTGCACGTGTATCCCAGTATAGTGAATGCTTTAGATAATTTTGCCCAAAATTCCATAGGAAGCGGCCACACTTCCACATTCACATAGGTGATTCTATCAAGAGTACTCCTGTAGCTAGGTACCCCACTCCACATAGAGTATAGAATTCATTAAGAGTTAATATAAACTCATCCTTTTTTTTCGCTTCAGGATATCATGCTCAATATGATTCTTTTGGAATAGGACTAATAATTATACTAGCATGATTCTCCACATATCACTTCATGATTTGTTATTACCCTTTGAACCTATTTCTCGGGATCTCCGGTCTATAGGTTGGGTTTCCCTCACAAGTGACTCATCATTCTAAGGGCATGAGTCCCATTCCTTTCGAGGTTTTAAAAACCTTTTCTCGAGCTAATCCTTTCGTCAAAGGATCAGCTAAGTTATCATCAGTACGTACATGATCCACTCTCACAGCTCCAGAGTTCATATACTCTCTAATAGTGCTGTGCTTACGACGTATTTGTCGCCTTTTTCCGTTATAATAACGGTTCTGAATTTTTGCAATAGCTGCAGTACTATCACAATGGATCAAGATAGCTGGTATCGGTCTATCCCATAACGGATGTTCTGATAACAGGTTTCTAAGCCAACCTGCTTCTTCACTAGCTGAAGCTAGTGCAATCATCTCAGACTCCATGGTGGATTGAGCTAAGATAGTATGTTTCTTGGATTTCCAAGATACAGCTCCACCAGCTATGCTAAAAATATAGCCACTAGTTGCCTTGGAGTCATCTGAAAGGGTGTTCCAATCAGCATCGCTATATCCTTCAAGGACAGCGGGAAACTTCTGATAATGTAATCCGAGATTCATGGTCCTCTTAAGGTATCTCATGACTCTTTCAATAGCATACCAATGCTCAATACTAGATCTGCTTGTAAACCTGCATAGTAAACCTACAGCATAAGCTATATCAGGTCTAGTGCAATCAGCAGCATATCTCAGACTGCCAATAATGCTCGCATACTCAGTTTGTCTAACACCTTCGCCGGTGTTCTTGAACAATTTAACACTAGGATCATAAGGAGTACAAGCTGGTTTACGATCAAAATAATTATATTTCTTTAGAATCTTTTCAACGTAATGAGATTGATTCAAAGAAATTCCAAGTTCAGACCTAGTTATTTTAATTCCAAGGATTACATTAGCTTCACCAATATCTTTCATGTCAAAGTTTGCACTTAACATGGTTTTAACTTTGTTCACAACATGAATGTTTAAACCAAATATCAGCATATCATCAACATAAAGACATATAATGGTGCAAATACCATTATCAGATTTATAATATATGCATTTGTCACTTTCATTAACATTGAAAACATCAGAAATAACAAGGTTATCAAATTTTTCAAGCCATTGCTTAGGTGCTTGTTTCAAACCATAAAGTGACTTATCTAATTTGCATACTTTATCTTCTTGACCTGGAACAACGAAACCTTCAGGTTGATCCATATAGATTTCTTCTTCTAATTCACCATTTAAAAAGGCTGTTTTAACATCCATTTGGTGTATTACTAAATTATGTATAGCAGCAATAGCTAATAGTACACGAATGGAAGTAATTCTAGATACAGGTGAAAAAGTATCAAAGAAATCTATGTTTTCTCGTTGTCTAAATCCTTTGGCTACGAGACGAGCTTTATACTTATCAATAGTTCCATCAGGTTTTAACTTCTTCTTAAGTATCCACTTACATCCTATAGATTTACATCCAGGAGGTAAGTCAACTAGATGCCAAGTTCTATTAGACTCTAGAGAGTCCATCTCATCATTAATAGCCTCTTGCCATAAATTGGCATCCAAAGAGGATAAGGCCTCGGTAAGATTCCTAGGATCTTCTTCTAAGTTATAAGTGTAATAGTCAGGACCAAAGTCCTTAGCAACACGAGCCCTCTTACTCTTTCTAGAATCAATTTCTAATCCTTTATCAGACTCAGGAAGACTAATGTCTGGTATAGGACATGAACTAGAGCCCCCACTATTCTTAGATTTAAAAGGAAACTTATCTTCAAAGAAATCAGCATCATTAGATTCAATAATAACATGTTCTTTCAAATCATAAAATCTATATGCTTTGTTATTTGCAGCATAACCAATGAAAACACATTCATAAGCTCTACTAGCAAGTTTTCTCCTTTTAGGATTAGGAATCCTAACATAAGATAAACATCCCCAAGTTTTAAGATAGAACAGATTTGGTTTTTTATTCTTAAAAACTTCATATGGAGAAATTTTACTTTTAGATTTAGGAATCCTGTTAAACACATAGCATGCAGTTAATAAAATTTCTCCCCACCAATGAGAAGCAGCTCCAGAGTTAAGCATAATAGCAACAACAGATTCAGCTAAAGTTCTATTTTTCGTTCAGCTTTACCATTCATTTCAGGAGAATAAGGAGCAGTCTTCTCATGAATAATACCATGTGAATTATAAAATTCATTAAAAATTGTTGAGTCATATTCAGTTCCTCGATCACTACGTAATCTCTTTATCTTTTTATTACACTGATTTTTAATTTCAGTAACAAAAGATTTAAACATATCAAATGCATCACTTTTATTTTTCATTAGATATACAACAGTATAATCAAAACAATCATCAATAAAAGTTATAAAATATCTTTTTCCATTTCTAGTCAAGACACCATCAAATTCACATATGTCAGAATGAATTAAATCAAGTGGCTCTGATTCTCTTGAAACAGATTTATGTGGTGTCTTGGTTATTTTGGCTTGACTACAGAATTCACATTTCTCAAAATCATCCAAAGACAATTTAGGAATAAGTTCTAAGTTACTCATATTTTTAATAAGGCGTTTGTTAACATGACAGAGTCTAGCATGCCAGATATTAAAAGAACACAACATATAAGTAGAAGCTGAACCTTTATTAATATCAATGTTCAACTTAAACATACCATCAGTGACATACCCTTTCCCAACAAAAACATTGTTTTTAGCAATGGTATACATATCAGCACCTATAGTTTGAGTGAACCCAGCCTTGTTGAGAAGGTAGCCCGAAACCAGATTCTTCCTCATCTCTGGAGTATGCATGACCTTTTAAGAGTTACAGTCTTTCTAGAGGTAAACTTCAAATCTACATCGCCTATACCAGCAACAATAGTGGAGTGGGAATCTCCCAACAGCACTTTCTTGTCATTTTTTTCAGAATAGGACTTGAATTGTCCACGATCATAACAGACATGGTGCGAAGCACCAGTGTCTATCCACCACCCTTCAGTACCTCCAATTGCATTGACTTCAGAAATCATTGCAATCAAATCCTCTTCGGTAAGGTTTGCCTGCGGTGCAGGACGACGCTTATTCCGACAGTTCCGAGCCAAATGGCCAGGCTTGTTACAGTTATAGCAAATAAACTGTTCCGAATCATTCTTTGAAGGGGGTTTTGGTCCATTCTGAGTTCTAGGAACATTTTTGTTCTGGTTGAATCGATTTCGATTTCGATTCTGATTCTTCATGAATTTACCTTTAGGTTTCAGAATAACAGATTTCTTACTGTTAGAAACAACATTAATTTCTTCCTTTTTGTCTTGTTTACGGGCCTCCTCCTCAATCCGATGACGAGTTATCAAACTTTCTAAGGAAAATTCCTTAGTTTTGTGCCTAAGGGTATTTTTAAAATCTTTCCAAGCAGGGGGTAATTTGTCTATGAGTACAGCGACTTGAAATTGTTCATCTAGAGTCATACCTTCAGAAACAATTTCATGAGCTATCTTCTGTAGCTCGTGAGACTGAACCTCCACAGACTTGTCATCTGTCATTTGGAACTTCAGGTAGCGACTGACTGCGTATTTCTTTGAGCCATCCTCCTCTATGTCGTACTTCTTCTGCAGTGCTTCCCAGACTTCCTTTGCTGTTTTGTGAGAACTATAGTAATCATAGAGATCGTCAGAAAGACCATTAAGAATATAGTTTTTGCACAGGAAGTCATGATCATCCCAGGTTTGGAATTCTTTGAGCTGAGCATCAGAAGGATTTTCGGGTAGAAGCAAAAGAGGCTTTTCAGTTTTACAGACGTATGCAACAGTTTTGGTGGTAAGGAAAAACAACATTTTCTGTTGCCAACGTTTGAAATGGGATCCAGAAAAGCGGAAGGGTTTGTTTAGGTCAGAGGCAACAATCACAGTTTCGGTTTCAGAAGTCATGGCAGAAGAATCGTCTTAAAATTGTTGAAAATAGTTGATGAAGAAAACCGAAAGAAGATAGGAACGATGTTACCAAAATGAATGAAAAGGGGCTGAGTCACGGACTAGGTCGCTTTCTTTAAGACGTTTCGCGGCTCTGCCCAAATTTGTGCAAGCATTGGATAGCCCCGCCGTCCCCAGGATAAAACAGCCCAGATAAACCTCTGTGATCGATCAAATTTGCACTGGAAAAGATCGAGGAAGAACAACACCAAAAAGCACTGCTCGGGATCAAGGAAGAACAGGAAAAACTTTTTTAAGAGGAAGAATTTTCGCAGGGCAGAGGAAGAGATGGCAGAGAAAAATTTTCGATCCCTAAATGTAAACCAAGCTCTGTCCTTTTAAAATGAAAATTTGTAACGGAAAAGAATTAAACCGATTTAATTCTAGATCTGGAATTAATGCGTGTTAATTTCAGATCTGGGATTAAAGGCGGTAATAAAATCTGGATTAAAACAAAAAAACGTTTAGATTTGTAAACGTTTGAATTTGAAACGTTTTAAAAACCGTTTGAAATTTGAAATCCGGTTTATTAAAATAATTATATATAAATAATAATTATTTTATCCAAAAATATAATCACCGCGCACGTCACGTCACGGCCGGCTGGCGGGCGGGCGGCGGCGGCGCGCGCGTGTTGAACCCAAGTTCAACTAAGTCCTCTCCCCTTCACAAAAGAGCCATACCCCAAGGGGCACACCCCTAAGGCACAACAAGCTCTTTATATACTCCTCCAAGTCTTTTTGCCCAACCAATGTGGGACTAAAGAAAAAGGAGGGAAAACCAAATGAGCCCAAATCCTTTTGAAAAATTCAATAGTTTCCAACAATCATCCAAAACCAAATCCGGGGAGTCAATACTCAACAATCTCATGCATACCCGTGTATCGCAAGTAGAAATACCATGTGTGTTCAGTAGAATGCACGTATAGCACGAAACATGGCATGACATCTGCCCTCTTCTTCCAAGAGAACCCAAGCCCGAACCCACGCTTCCCTCTCTCCTTGCCAACACCGCTTGCGCTGCCCTCCGCCTCGCACGAAACTTCCTATGCCGTCCACAAAGCTTTCTCCCGCCGCCAAACATCACCTCCAGCCCCGCTGCTCCGCCGCCCACGAAACTTCCTCTGCCGTCCACAAATCTTTCTCCCGCCGCCAAACATCACCTCCAGCCCCGCTGCTCCTCCGTGCTCCGCCTCACCACGACGAAACCACCATCCGTCGCCCCCAACCATCGTCCACCTCCTCCATCTCCTCCCCAAGGTCCTAGCCCTTCGGCAAGCACCCCACTCTGTCGAAGACCTCGGCGAGACCCTCCGAGGCTTCACCACTGCTCGAGCACCCCTCGACGACCCGTCGCTGCCCTCTGCTCCACGATCGACAGCCTGCAACACCCTCGAGCAGCTTCCGATGGGTTATCCGACGTCGCTTGCTGCCAGAGCCCTGGCCGCTCGCAGTTGCTGTTCGCTGCTCCCTCCATTACAGCACACCGTCGTCGCCTGACGCCGCCGATCACGTCGCCTCGCCCTCCGTCGTCAGTCGCACTCCGCCGCCACCTCCGCGCCGCCCAATGCCGTCTCTCCTCCGCTGCCCCACCAATGACACCTCTGCTGCCCCATGCAAACAACACGAAAGAGAGAGGGAGCGAGTGTAAGTATTGTTTATATATATATATATTATACATTAGTATAAATACTAGTATATACATAATATTATTAGTATATATGATTTTATAATAGAGAGAAAATGAGTAAAAATTAACAGTAAATAATATATAGATCAGAAAAATACATGGTAAGGCCCAGAAAATCCGAAACGACGAAACGGACTCATTGGCACTGGTTTCATCACCAAAAAGCAAGTATATTTCCCTTAGAAAATTTTTAAAGTTTAAATCTAATTAAGATGTTTTCATTTAAAAATCAATATCTTAAGAATTTCATGTACACTGACGTACGAGGAAAATATATGTTTTAGTACTAGTTAATATGGTCGTTTTGACCCCTTGTTGGAAGAATCCCGACATATGGTTTGCCCTAGAGAAATCTTTAAAAAATATAATGAAAAATTGTTTTCTCGTTTTTAATTAGTTTTTAATGGAGTTTAAGCTTTTAAAAATTATGAAAAATACCCATAAGCTTCAGAAAAATGGTTTCTTCCTAGATAAAATTATTTGTCCCATATCCAGCCTATATAAAAATATTTAGTACGTATTTTGACGGGTTTCAAGCTATAATAAAAATACGAACACGTCAAGAAAAATAGACAGAAAATGGTATAGGAATTAACTAAAGATTTCTTGTGTTTGCATGTACCATGCTCGTGCACCAGCTCCCTTGGAAGCTCTAGCTCCAACCTCGTCTTACTACGATGATTTCGATAACAGTAAGTCACTCTAATTCTAGTTTAAGAAATTAAGCTAGTGTAATAGTATGAACTTAGGATTTTCTAAACAGCCTCAGAACGAATATTGACTGGAACGAATGACTAGAGACCTAATGACTATGGAAGTAATCAACTACAGAACGACTATTCACTTAGACCAACAATTTTTGTATTCCATGTTTGTTAGACTTGTCTTTATCCTCAAATTTCTTAGCATCCACTATGGTTTACTTTCTGGTTTTCAATAAGAAAGTCAACCAACGGTCCTGGTTTAACTATCATAGTAAATAGGAAATTATCCTACTTTTTATTAATATAATCAATGGAACAGATGTGATTATTGGCATTCTTAACTTTGGTGCCACCATGTGTCTAGGATCTTTTGCGCCAAAGTTTGGATCACCACGCTTGCGGGGATAGTGACCTGCTTGGCCAAACCTGACGGGCCGTGTATGCATGGACCAATGTTATAGTTTCAACTATCAACAGTTTGTAAATACCTTCAAAAGAGTTACTTTAACCTTTCATCACCGTGATCACTCTTTTTCACCTTAGTCTACCATGTCCTGATGCGTCTCACTTAAAAACTGAGCATGAAACATTGATATACTTGTGCATGATTGCTTATGTTAAAACATTCACCTCACCTGCTGCATGCCATCTATGACTCAGTGAATGCTAATGAAGCTATCTTCGCTTTTACATGGGGACTGACATTGAGGAGCACACGCATAATGTTGCAAAAATCAGCTTTGGTTCTCTCCCGTCCTTCATGCCATGGATCCTCGGGTCACTGTACATATATATTTTGTTTATATATGATGGATGCATCTTAAGCAATTCATTGGGGGTGGAAAGCGTTTTCCATGGACCCCGGATGTAAATAATTAATGTTGTGCATATATTTGAGAAGTCAGAGATCTTTGCTTTGATGACACATAATCCTATTCATATAACCCTTTGTTTATGAGGTTCTCTTTGTGTCTTTTATCAAGAGTTTATTGTAATGCCCGTGTGTGCGAAATACTATGTGCGTATGTGCGTATAGCAATTTTGTTGTGTGTATAGTAAAATCCTACATGTATGGCTATAATGTGACTATGATGTGCATTGGATATATAAGTGAATAAGTGTGGTTGGGTGGTAAATCGAAATTATTGTTAGCGTTCTAACAGTGTTTATTAGCATGCTTGGCGATTTTCGTTAATGAGTGTGTAAAGTAAAACGGTATGTTCATGATAATTGGCGATGCTGAGACAGTTATTAAAGGATGCCATTATTATTACTGATGCTTGGTTGTCATTTTTGGTGAAGTGGATATTATTTTGGTAGTCGTAGTTGTATTTTTGGTGGTGTTGATTGATATTTTCATTCCTATTGTTAAGGCCTTAATTAATTTTGGTAGTTAGAATTGGGCCTTGATTATTGTTTGTTAGTGTTGGTTTGGCTTAAATAGAGGACTTGGATTATTATGAAGAGGGGAGATATGTTAATAGAATGGCAAACTTTGTCTTATGAATTAAGCAGGTTTCTTGTAAGTATTATTTATGTTGTATTTGGAAAAGATTGAAAAATACAAGAGAAAATCTGCCGAAATTTTTGGAAGCGTTTTCATAACAACCTAAGCATTAGAATCTTCAGTTAGGAATATTTAGCAAAGGCCACTCGCTAACTCCCCTAAATTTCCATGTCTAAATGAAAACCTACTTGTAAAATGATATAAACGAAAAGTTAGTAAGAGGGTTTTGATAACTCTCAAGTTGGAAGCATTAGAGAGTGTAGGACCTTAATTATCATCACCTACAAGCTCCCTTTAAGCAACTTTGTTTTCCCATAATAATTTGGTGTCTTTTCAAGAGAAAAGCGTGTTTTTCCATAACCTTAGTAAATGAGTCTCTGTGAAATGAGAATTTTAGTTTTCCTATAACAGTTAGTAAGTGCAAGCCTACTTAGGAATCACTACATAAAGTACTTCAAGAATTCTTTGAGAAACTTAAGCTTCATACAAAACTTGAAATTGTTGCATGTTGCTTGGGTATGGCTATAGGTACTCCATGTCATTGTGGTTGTGAAGTGCATGATGTGATTTGGTTTCTTTAATGGTTGCAACATCAGATGTGGTTACTCTAGTCATGGTACTTGGGATGATGCTGTAACGTTGGGTTCAGTCTTTCTTAATATTGCAGTTCACTTCTTTATATGTAGTACTCACTTTGTTTGCAGGATTTCCCCTTGCCACAGGTACGTGTCAGTTACATTTTTATATGAATTCGCCGTGATATGCCATGAGTTAGTTTCCGTTCGTTACTTAGTGCATTGTAATCTATGTGCACCATGTGAGTTAGGTTTGTTCATCCTACTGGGTCACGCTGTGACGTGTCCCGTTGTTATTTTTCAGGTGTTGGTTCGTGGAGTTGGAGGCCCGCTAGTCCTGAAGGATGAAGTTGGTTGGAGTTGAGGATTTTTAGAGAGTGTGAGAATGTTTGGGTGAGTGTTATTGTACTTTGGCATGCTGTGGGTTTATGTTGTTTATATGAGATTGTATTAGGGATGTTAACATTGGTAAGTCGTGTATTTACATGTATCAGTGTTTTAAGTATATCGGTGTTGAGCTGTTGGTACTTTGTTTGTTTGTGTTGTCTGGGATGCTATAGGTACTATCCAACAGTGCGCAGTGGGCTGCCTGTGTTTTGAAATTTTGTATTCTTCTTCGTAGCACCCGCCTCTTCGGGAGTACCTGATACGGATTCGTACTTCTCGGGTATCCCAAGGAGCGGGGCGTTACATTTATTGAACAAAAATCAAGCATGAATGGCTTCCCATTAAAAAGAATAACCATTTTGTTTTCGATTATAATTAAGTGTGCAATGTAACTGATCAGAATGGGCATGAACTTAGAACACATACAAATAATATCCAAGACTAGGAGGAGACTACTAGAGTCTAATTTCTTTCTGGTGAAGACTCACATTTGAAGATTGCAACGGTTTTAAGCAGAATACTAAAATCTCTCTTCATTTTTCTTCTTCTTCTTTTTTCTCCTTCTTCTACCAGCTTATGTTTGATCTGTCCATTCATACATACCAAGAAGAGAAAGATGAACTTACTTGGGACCACCGTACTGCAATGCTCCGTGGAAGACCATTTTAACAGCATTCTAATTATGGAAAAAAGATCAGTTGTCAATTGTGCACGCAAAACAAGAATCAAGAGAAATCCATTGTATCAACCGATTAGGAGCCTAAACCAAATAGACTAGTGAGCGGGTCATATCACTTGCCCAGTTAGGCAAAAGGCAATGAATGGCAGGTACTGGTCAACCATGCTTCTCTAATCTTGAAGACTTTGAACAAATAAAACATACTCAAACAAGTGCAATTTTTTTTCCTTCCAATTGTTCTTGTTCTCTGCGTATCAACAAAATAAAGCTATCTTCGCTTTTATATGGGGACTGACAGGATGAGGAGCACGCACATAATGTTGCAAAAATCAGCTTTGGTTATCTCCCTTCCTTCATGCCATGTATCCTAGGGTCACTGTACATATATATTTTGTTTATAAATGATGGATGCATCTTAAGCAATTCATTGGGGGAAAAGAAATTTCCTTGTACCCTGATGTAAATAATTAGTGTTGTGCATATATTTGAGAAGTCAGAGATCTTTGCTTTGATGATGACAAGGAATTTTCACATAATCCTATTCACATAACCCTTTGTTTATGAGGTTCTCTTTGTGTCTTTTATCAAGAGTTTAATGAATGAAAATCAAGCAAGAATGGCTTCCCATTAAATAGAATAACAATTTTGTTTTCGATTATAATCAAGTATCAATGTAACTGATCAGAATGGGCATGAACCTAGGACACATACAAATAATATCCAAGACTAGGAGGAGACTACTAGAGTCTATTTTCTTTCTGGTGAAGACTCACATTTGGAGATTGCAATGGTTTTAAGCAGAATACCAAAATCTCTCTTCATTTTTCTTCTTCTTCTGCCAGCTTATGTTTGATCAGTCCATTCATACATACCAAGAAGAGAAAGATGGACTTTCTTGGGACCACTGTACTGCAATGCTCTGTGGAAGACCTTTTTAACAGCATCCTAATTATGCAAAAAAGATCAGTTGTTAATTGTGCAAGCAAAACAAGAATCAAGAGAAATCCATTGTATCAACCGATTAGAAGACTAAACCAAATAGACTAGTGAGCGGGTCACATCACTTGCCCAGTTAGGCAAAAGGCAATGAATGGCATGTACTGGTCAACCATGCTTCCATAATCTTGAAGACTTTGAACAAATAAAACATACTGAAACATGTGTAATTTTTTTGTCCTTCGAATTGTTCTTGTTCTCTGCGTATCTACAAAATAAAGCAATCTTCGCTTTTACATGGGGCTTGACAAGATGAGGAGCACACGCATAATGTTTCAAAAATCAGCTTTGGTTCTCTCCCTTCCTTCACGCCATGGATCCTCGGGTCACTGTACATATATATTTTGTTTATAAATGATGGACGCATCTTAAGCAATTCATAGAGGGGTGGAAAGCGTTTTCCTTGGACCCCTGATGTAAATAATTAATGTTGTGCATATATTTGAGAAGTCAAAGATCTTTGCTCTGATGACACATAATCCTATTCGCATAACCCTTTGTTTATGAGGTTCTCTTTGTGTCTTTTATCAAGAGTTTATTGAACGAAAATCAAGCAAGAATGGCTTCCCTTAAAAAGAATAACCATTTTGTTTTCGATTATAATCAAGTGTGCAATGTAACTGATCAGAATGGGAATGAACTTAGAACACATACAAATAATATCCAAGACTAGGAGGAGACTACTAGAGTCTATTTTCTTTCTGGTGAAGACTCACATTTGGAGATTGCAATGGTTTTAAGCAGAATACCAAAATCTCTCTTCATTTTTCTTCTTCTTTTTTCTTCATCTTCTGCGAGCTTTTGTTTGATCTGTCCATTCATACATATCAAGAAGAGAAAGATGGACTTTCTTGGGACCACCGTACTGCAATGCTCTGTGGAAGACCTTTTTAACAGCATCCAAATTATGCAAAAAAGACCAGTTGTCAATTGTGCAAGCAAAACAAGAATCAAGAGAAATCCATTGTATCAACCGATTAAGAGCCTAAACCAAATGGACTAGTGAGCGGGTCACATCACTTGCCCAGTTAGGCAAAAGGCAATGAATGGCAGGTACTGGTCAACCATGCTTCTCTAATCTTGAAGACTTTGAACAAATAAAACATACTCAAACAGGTGCAATTTTTTGTCCGTCCAATTGTTCTTGTTCTCTGCGTATCTACAAAATAAAGCTATCTTCGCTTTTACATGGGGACTGACAGAATGTGGAGCATGCACATAATGTTGCAAAAATCAGCTTTGGTTCTCTCCTTTCCTTCATGCCATGTATCCTAGGGTCACTGTACATATATACTTTGTTTATAAATGATGGATGCATCTTAAGCAATTCATTGGGGGGTGGAAAGCATTTTCCTTGGACCCCGGATGTAAATAATTAGTGTTGTGCATATGTTTGAGAAGTCAGAGATATTTGCTTTGATGATGACAATGATTTTTCACATAATCCTATTCACATAACCCTTTGTTTATGAGGCTCTCTTTGTGTCTTTTATCAAGAGTTTATTGAATGAAAATCAAGCAAGAATGGCTTCCCATTAAAAAGAATAACAATTTTGTTTCGATTATAATCAAGTGTCAATGTAACTGATCAGAATGGGCATGAACTTGGGACACATACAAATAATATCCAAGACTAGGAGGAGACTACTAAAGTATATTTTCCTTCTGTTGAAGGCTCACATTTGGAGATTGCAATGGTTTTAAGCAGAATACCAAAATCTCTCTTCATTTTTCTTCTTCTTTTTTCTTCTTCTTCTGCCAGCTTATGTTTGATCAGTATATTCATACATACCAAGAAGAGAAAGATGGACTTTCTTGGGACCACTGTACTGCAATGCTCTGTGGAAGACCTTTTTAACAGCATCCTAATTATGCAAAAAAGATCAGTTGTCAATTGTGCAAGCAAAACAAGGATCAAGAGAAATCCATTGAATCAACCGATTAGGAGCCTAAACCAAATAGACTAGTGAGCGGGTCACATCACTTGCCCAGTTAGTTAAAAGGCAATGAATGGCAGGTACTGGTTAACCATGCTTCTATAATCTTGAAGACTTTGAACAAATAAAACATACTAAAACAGGTGCAATTTTTTTGTCCTTCCAATTGTTCTTGTTCTCTGCGTATCTACAAAATAAAGCGATCTTAGCTTTTACATGGGGCTTGACAAGATGAGGAGCACACGCATAATGTTTCAAAAATCAGCTTTGGTTCTCTCCCTTCCTTCACGCCATGGATCCTCGGGTCACTGTACATATATATTTTGTTTATAAATGATGGATGCATCTTAAGCAATTCATTGGGGGGTGGAAAGCATTCTCCTTGGACCCCTGATGTAAATAATTAGTGTTGTGCAAATATTTGAGAAGTCAGAGATCTGATGACAATGATTTTTCACATAATCCTATTCACATAACCCTTTGTTTGTGAGGCTCTCTTTGTGTCTTTTATCAAGAGTTTATTGAATGAAAATCTTGCAAGAATGGCTTCCCATTAAAAAGAATAACAATTTTGTTTTTGATTATAATCAAGTGTCAATGTAACTGATCAGAATGGGCATGAGCTTAGGACACATACAAATAATATCCAAGACTTGGAAGAGACTACTAGAATCTATTTTCCTTCTGTTGAAGACTCACATTTGGAGATTGCAATGGTTTTAAGCAGAATACCAAAATCTCTCTTCATTTTTCTTCTTCTTCTTTTTTCTTCTTCTTCTGTCAGCTTATGTTTGATCAGTACATTCATACATACCAAGAAGAGAAAGATGGACTTTCTTGGGACCACTGTACTGCAATGCTCTGTGGAAGACCTTTTTAACAACATCCTAATTATGCAAAAAAGATCAGTAGTCAATTGTGCAAGCAAAACAAGAATCAAGAGAAATCCATTGTATCAATCGATTAGGAGCCTAAACCAAATAGACTTATGAGCGGGTCACATCACTTGCCCAGTTAGGCAAAAGGCAATGAATGGTAGGTACTGGTCAACCATGCTTCTATAATCTTGAAGACTTTGAACAAATAAAACATACTGAAACAGGTGCAATTTTTTTGTCCTTCCAATTGTTCTTGTTCTCTGCGTATCTACAAAATAAAGCTACCTTTGCTTTTACATGGGGCCTGACAAGATGAGGAACACGCACATAATGTTGCAAAAATCAGCTTTGGTTCTCTCCCTTCCTTCACGCCATGGATCCTCGGGTCACTGTACAAATATATTTTGTTTCTAAATGATTGATGCATCTTAAGCAATTCATTGGGGGGGTGGAAATCATTTTCCTTGGACTCCTGATGTAAATAATTAATGTTGTGCATATATTTGAGAAGTTAGAGATCATTGCTTTGAGGATGACAATGAGTTTTCACATAATCCTATTCACATAAGCCTTTGTTTAGGAGGTTCTCTTTGTGTCTTTTATCGAGAGTTTATTGAACGAAAATCAAGCAAGAATGGCTTCCCATTAAAAGAATAACCATTTTGTTTTCGATTATAATCAAGTGTGCAATGTAACTGATAAGAATGGGCATGAACTTAGAACACATACAAATAATATCCAAGTCTAGGTGGAGACTACAAGAGTCTATTTTCTTTCTGGTGAAGACTCACATTTGGAGATTGCAATGGTTTTAAGCAGAATACCAAAATCTCTCTTCATTTTTCTTCTTCTTTTTTATTCTTCTTCTGCCAGCTTATGTTTGATCTGTCCATTCATACATACCAAGAAGAGAAAGATGGACTTTCTTGGGACCACCATACTACAATGCTCTATGGAAGACCTTTTTAACAACATCCTAATTATGCAAAAAAGATCAGTTGTCAATTGTGCAAGCAAAACAAAAATCAAGAGAAATCCATTGTATCAACCGATTAGGAGCCTAAACCAAATAAACTAGTGAGCGGGTCACATCACTTGCCCAGTTAGGCAAAAGGCAATGAATGGCAGGTACTGGTCAACCATGCTTCTCTAATATTGAAGACTTTGAACAAATAAAACATACTCAAACAGGTGCAATTATTTGTTCTTCCAATTGTTCTTGTTTTCTGCGTATCTACAAAATAAAGCTATCTTCGCTTTTACATGGGGACTGACAGGATGAGGAGCACGCGCATAATGTTGCAAAAATCAGCTTTGGTTCTCTCCCTTCCTTCATGCCATGCATCCTAGGGTCACTGTTCATATATATTTTGTTTATAAATGTTGGATGCATCTTAAGCAATTCATTGGGGGGTGGAAAGCATTTTCCTTGGACCCCTGATGTAAATAATTAGTGTTGTGCATATATATGAGAAGCCAGAGATCTTTGCTTTGATGATGACAATGATTTTCCACATAATCCTATTCACATAACCCTTTGTTTTTGAGGTTCTCTTTGTGTCTTTTATCAAGAGTTTACTGAATGAAAATCAAGCAAGAATGGATTCCCATTAAAAAGAATAACAATTTTTTTGTCGATTATAATCAAGTGTCAATGTAACTGGTCAGAATGGGCATGAACTTAGGACACATACAAATAATATACAAGAATAGGAGGAAACTACTAGAGTCTATTTTCTTTCTGGTGAAGACTCACATTTGGTGATTGCAATGGTTTTAAGCAGAATACCAAAATCTCTCTTCATTTTTCTTCTTCTTCTTTTTTCTTCTTCTTCTGCCAGCTTATGTTTGATCAGTCCATTCATACATACCAAGAGGAGAAAGATGAACTTTCTTGGGACCACTGTACTGTAATGCTCTGTGAAAGACCTTTTTAACAGCATCCAAATTATGCAAAAAAGATCAGTTGTCAATTGTGCAAGCAAAACAAGAATAAAGAGAAATCCATTGTATCAACCGATTAGGAGCCTAAACCAAATAGACTAGTGAGCGGGTCACATCACTTGCTCAGTTAGACAAAAGGCAATGAATGGCATGTACTGGTCAACCATGCTTCTATAATCTTGAAGACTTTGAACAAATAAAACATACTGAAACAGGTGCAATTTTTTGTCCTTCAAATTGTTCTTGTTCTCTGTGTATCTACAAAATAAAGCTATCTTTGGTTTTACATGGGGCCTGACAAGATGAGGAGCACATGCATAATGTTTCAAAAATCAGCTTTGGTTCTCTCCCTTCCTTCACGTCGTGGATCCTCGGGTCACTGTACATATATATTTTGTTTATAAATGATGGACGCATCTTAAGCAATTCATGGGGGGGGTGGAAAGCGTTTTCCTTGGACCCCTGATGTAAATAATTAATGTTGTGCATATATTTGAGAAGTCAGAGATCTTTGCTTTGATGACACATAATCCTATCCATATAACCCTTTGTTTATGAGGTTCTCTTTGTGTCTTTTATCAAGAGTTTAATGAACGAAAATCAAGCAAGAATGGCTTCCTATTAAAAAGAATAACCATTTTGTTTTCGATTATAATCAAGTGTGCAATGTAACTGATCAGAATGGACATGAACTTAGAACACATACAAATAATATCCAAGACTAGGAGGAGACTACTAAAGTCTATTTTCTTTCTGGTGAAGACTCACATTTGGAGATTGCAATGGTTTTAAGCAAAATACAAAAATCTCTCTTCATTTTTCTTCTTCTTTTTTCTTCTTCTTCTGCCAGCTTATGTTTGATCTGTCCTTTCATACATACCAAGAAGAGAAAGATGGACTTTCTTGGGACCATCGTACTGTAATCCTCTGTGGAAGACCTTTTTAACAGCATCCTAATTATGCAAAAAAGATCAGTTGTCAATTGTGCAAGCAAAACAAGAATCAAGAGGAATCCATTGTATCAACCAATTAGGAGCCTAAACCAAATAGACTAGTGAGCGGGTCACATCACTTGCCTAGTTAGGCAAAAGGCAATGAATGGCAGGTACTGGTCAACCATGCTTCTATAATTTTTGAAGACTTTGAACAAATAAAACATACTGAAACATGTGCAATTTTTTTGTCCTTCCAATTGTTCTTGTTCTCTGCGTATCTACAAAATAAAGCTATCTTTTCTTTTACATGGGGCCTGGCAAGATGAGGAGCACACGCATAATGTTGCAAAAATCTGCTTTGGCTCTCCCCTTCCTTCACGCCATGGATCCTCGGGTCACTGAACATATATATTTAATTTATAAATGATTGACGCATCTTAAGCAATTCATTGGGGGATGGAAAGCATTTTCCTTCGACCCCTGATGTAAATAATTAATGTTGTGCATATATTTGAGAAGTTAGGATCTTTGCTTTAATGATGGCAATGATTTTTCACATAATTATATTCACATAACCCTTTGTTTATGAGGTTCTCTTTGTTTCTTTTATCAAGAGTTTATTGAATGAAAATCAAGCAAGAATGGCTTCCCATTAAAAAGAATAACAATTTTGTTTTCGATTATAATCAAGTGTCAATGTAACTGATCAGAATGGGCATGAACTTAGGACACATACAAATAATATCCAAGACTGGGAGGAGACTACTAGAGTCTATTTTCTTTCTGGTGAAGACTCACATTTGGAGATTGCAATGGTTTTAAGCAGAATACCAAAATCTCTCTTCATTTTTCTTCTTCTTCCTTTTTCTTCTTCTTCTGCCAGCTTATGTTTGATCGGTCCATTCATACATACCAAGAAGAGAAAGATGGACTCTCTTGGGACCACCGTACTGCAATGCTCTGTTGAAGACCTTTTTAACAGCATCCTAATTATGCAAAAAAGATCAGTTGTCAATTGTGCAAGCAAAACAAGAATCAAGAGAAATCCATTGTATCTACCGATTAGGAGCCTAAACCAAATAGACAAGTGAGCGGGTCATGTCACTTGCCCAGTTAGGCAAAAGGCAATGAATGGCAGGTACTGGTCAACCATGCTTCTCTAATCTTGAAGACTTTGAACAAATAAAACATACTCAAACATGTGCAATTTTTTGTCCTTCCAATTGTTCTTGTTCTCTGCGTATCTACAAAATAAAGCTATCTTCGCTTTAACATGGGGACTGGCAGGATGAGGAGCACACACATAATGTTGCAAAAATCAACTTTGGTTCTCTCCCTTCCTTCATGCCATGTATCCTAGGGTCACTGTTCATTTATATTTTGTTTATAAATGATGGATGCATCTTAAGCAATTCATTGGGGGGTGGAAAGCATTTTCCTTGGAATCCTGATGTAAATAATTAGTGTTGTGCATATATTTGAGAAGTCAGAGATCTTTGCTTTGATGATGACAATGGATTTTCACATAATCCTATTCACATAACCCTTTGTTTATGAGGTTCACTTTGTGTCTTTTATCAAGAGTTTATTGAATGAAAATCAAGCAAGAATGGCTTCCCATTAAAAAGAATAACAATTTTGTTTTTGATTATAATCAAGTGTCAATGTAACCGATCAGAATGGGCATGAACTTAGGACACATGCAAATAATATCCAAGACTAGGAGGAGACTACTAGAGTCTATTTTCTTTCTGGTGAAGACTCACATTTAGAGATTGCAATGGTTTTAAGCAGAATACCAGAATCTCTCGTCATTTTTATTCTTCTTCTTTTTTCTTCTTCTTCTGCTAGCTTAAGTTTTATCAGTCCATTCATACATACCAAGAAGAGAAAGATGGAATTTCTTGGGACCACTGTACTACAATGCTCTGTGAAAGACCTTTTTAACAGCATCCTAATTATACAAAAAAGATCAGTTGTCAATTGTTTAAGCAAAACAAGAATCAAGAGAAATCCATTGTATCAACTGATTAGGAGCCTAAACCAAATAGACTAGTCAGCGGGTCACATCACTTGCCCAGTTAGGCAAAAGGCAATGAATGGCATGTACTGGTCAACCATGCTTCCATAATCTTGAAGACTTTGAACATATAAAACATACTGAAACAGGTGCAATTTTTTTGTCCTTCAAATTGTTCTTGTTCTCTGCGTATCTACAAAATAAAGCTATCTTCGCTTTTACATGGGGCTTGACAAGATGAGGAGCACACACATAATGTTTCAAAAATCAGCTTTGGTTCTCTCCCTTCCTTCACGCCATGGATCCTTGGGTCACTGTACTTATATATTTTGTTTATAAATGATGGACGCATCTTAAGCAATTCATTGGGGGGTGGAAAGCGTTTTCCTTGGACCCCTGATGTAAATAATTAATGTTGTGCATATATTTGAGAAGTCAGAGATCTTTGCTTTGATGACACATAATCCTATTCACATAACCCTTTGTTTATGAGGTTCTCTTTATGTCTTTTATCAAGATTTTATTGAACGAAAATCTAGCAAGAATGGCTTCCCATTAAAAAGAATAACCATTTTGTGTTCGATTATAATCAAGTGTGCAATGTAACTGATCAAAATGGGCATGAACTTAGAACACATACAAATAATATCCAAGACTAGGATGAGACTACTAGAGTCTATTTTCTTTCTGGTGAAGACTAACATTTGGAGATTGCAATGGTTTTAAGCAGAATACCAAAATCTCTCTTCATTTTGCTTCTTCTTTTTTCTTCTTCTTCTGCCAGCTCCATTCATACATACCAAGAAGAGAAAGACGGGCTCTCTTGGGACCATCGTACTTCAATGCTCTATGGAAGACCTTTTTAACAGCATCCTAATTATGCCAAAAAGATCAGTTGGCAATTGTGCATGCAAAACAAGAATCCAGAGAAATCCATTGTTTCAACCGATTAGGAGCCTAAACCAAATAGACTAGTGAGCGGGTCACATCACTTGCCCAGTTAGGCAAAAGGCAATGAATGGCAGGTACTTGTCAACCATGCTTCTATAATCTTGAAGACTTTGAACAAATAAAACAAACTCAAACATGTGCAATTTTTTGTCCTTCTAATTGTTCTTGTTCTCTGCGTATCTACAAAATAAAGTTATCTTCGCTTTTACATGGGGACTGACAGGATGAGGAGTACACACATAATGTTGCAAACATCAAATTTGGTTCTCTCCCTTCCTTCATGCCATGTATCCTAGGGTCACTGTACATATATATTTTGTTTATAAATGATGGATTCATCTTAAGCAATTCATTGGGGGGTGGAAAGCGTTTTCCTTGGACCCCTGATGTAAATAATTAGTGTTCTGCATATATTTGAGTAATCAGAGATCTTTACTTTGATGATGACAATGATTTTTCACATAATCCTATTCACATAACCCTTTGTTTATGAGGTTCTCTTTTTGTCTTTTATCAAGAGTTTATTAAATGAAAATCAAGCAAGAATGGCTTCCCATTAAAAAGAATAACAATTTTGTTTTCGATTATAATCAAGTGTCAATGTAACTGATCAGAATGGGCATGAACTTAGGACACATACAAATAATATCCAAGACTAGGAGGAGACTACTAGAGTCTATTTTCTTTCTGATGAAGACTCACATTTGGAGATTGTAATGGTTTTAAGCAGATTACCGAAATCTCTCTTCATTTTTCTTCTTCTTCTTTTTTCTTCTTCTTCTGCCAGCTTATGTTTGATTAGTCCATTCATACATACCAAGAAGAGAAAGATGGACTCTCTTGGGACCACCGTACTGCAATGCTCTGTGGAAGACCTTTTTAACAGCATCTTAATTATGCAAAAAAGATCAGTTGTCAATTGTGCAAACAAAAAAAGAATCAAGAGAAATCCATTGTATCTACCGATTAGGAGCCTAAACCAAATAGACAAGTGAGCGGGTCACGTCACTTGCCCAGTTAGGCAAAAGGCAATGAATGGCAGGTACTGGTCAACCATGCTTCTCTAATCTTGAAGACTTTGAACAAATAAAACATACTGAAACAGGTGCAATTTTTTGTCCTTCAAATTGTTCTTGTTCTCTGCGTATCTACAAAATAAAGTTATCTTCGCTTTTACATGGGGCTTGACAAGATGAGGAGCACACGCATAATGTTTCAAAAATCTGCTTTGGTTCTCTCCCTTCCTTCACGCCATGGATCCTCGTGTCACTGTACTTATATATTTTGTTTATAAATGATGGACGCATCTTAAGCAATTCATTGGGGGGGTGGAAAGCGTTTTCCTTGGACCCCTGATGTAAATACTTAATGTTGTGCATATATTTGATAAGTCAGAGATCTTTGTTTTGATGACACATAATCCTATTCACATAACCCTTTCTTTATGAGGTTCTCTTTATGTCTTTTATCAAAAATCTAGCAAGAATGGCTTCCCATTAAAAAGAATAACCATTTTATTTTCGATTATAATCAAGTGTGCAATCTAACTGATCAAAATGGGAATGAACTTAGAACACATACAAATAATATCCAAGACTAGGAGGAGACTACTAGAGTCTATTTTCTTTCTGGTGAAGACTCACATTTGGAGATTGCAATGGTTTTAAGCAGAGTACCAAAATCTCTCTTCATTTTTCTTCTTCTTTTTCTTCTTCTTCTGCCAGCTCCATTCATACATACCAAGAAGAGAAAGACAGACTCTCTTGGGACCACCGTACTGCAATGCTCTGTGGAAGACCTTTTTAACAGCATCCTAATTATGCAAAAAAGATCAGTTGTCAATTGTGCATGCAAAACAAGAATCCAGAGAAATCCATTGTATCAACCGATTAGGAGCCTAAACCAAATAGACTAGTGAGCGGGTCACATCACTTGCCCAGTTAGGCAAAAGGCAATGAATGGTAGGTACTTGTCAACCATGCTTCTCTAATCTTGAAGACTTTGAACAAATAAAACATACTCAAACAGGTGCAATTTTTTGACCTTCCAATTGTTCTTGTTCTCTGCATATCTACAAAATAAAGTTATCTTCGCTTTTACATGGGGACTGACAGGATGAGGAGCACACGCATAATGTTGCAAAAATCAGATTTGGTTCTCTCCCTTCCTTCATGCCATGTATCTTAGGGTCACTGTACATATATTTTGTTTATAAATGATGGATGCATCTTAAGCAATTCATTGGGGGTGGAAATCGTTTTCCTTGGACCCCGGATGTAAATAATTAGTGTTGTGCATATATTTGAGAAGTCAAAGATATTTGCTTTGATGATGACAATGATTTTTCACATAATCCTATTCACATAACCCTTTGTTTATAAGGTTCTATTTTTGTCTTTTATCAAGAGTTTATTGAATGAAAATCAAGAAAGAATGGCTTCCCATTAAAAATAATAACAATTTTGTTTTCGATTATAATCAAGTGTCAATGTAACTGATCAGAATGGGCATGAACTTAGGACACATACAAATAATATCCAAGACTAGGAGGAGACTACTAGAGTCTATTTTCTTTCTGGTGAAGACTCACATTTGGAGATTGCAATGGTTTTAAGCAGAATACCAAAATCTCTCTTCATTTTTCTTCTTCTTCGTTTTCTTCTTCTTCTGCCAGCTTTTATTTGATCAGTCCATTCATACATACCACGAAGAGAAAGATGGACTTTCTTGGGACCACCGTACTGCAATGTGTTGGATCCTGTGGATGGCAAACAACACTAGAAGGGGGGTTGAATAGTGTTGTGCAAATAATAAATCTTTTTCGATCGTTAATTAAAGTCCTTCTAATGTTGCCTAAGAAACCAAATAGAGCGATCTACGTTTGGTTCTTAATCAACAAGTTAATCTTATAAAAGATAAACAATTATAATTACAAACAGATAAGAGATCTTTACACAGAGATAGATCTTTACACAGCGGAAGTAAATGTATGATCTTTGTAATATGCAAATGAACAAGGAATTACAAGGATATAATAATAACAAAGTAAATAAAAATTGCTCACAGAGATAAATGATAAGACACAGAAAAGCAATCGCAGACACAAGGATTTTTATCATGGTTCCCCACAACTTGTGGGTATGTCCAGTCCCCGATCAATCCGGTACGAGATTTTTCACTATATGTTTTGGCAAATACAAATACTTAACTCCACTCGTTAGGATTTCCAACGACCTAGTCTTGACCAGGATTTCCAACTGCAACACCTAGACTTGTCTAGGGTTCCAACAACAACACAATAAAAATCGATATCAAATTCACCACAATAAATTGGTGGAGATTGGTTTTACACCCAGATTCTATAGCCAAATAGTAATAGACGAAATTACGTGTAGTGGCTTGATAGAATAAGATTCTAGATCACACAAAGATACGAATGAAGTCTTTGTGATCTAGATCTAATGTTTTTCAAAAATCCTTTAAATAAAAATCAAGAGAAAGTAATACGGATTTGAAAAACAGTTAGCCAATAAAACGAGATTATGATCTTCAGAAAATAATAACGAAATTGCAAGATCAAGAATATAACAGAATTGGCTAAAGAGAGAATGAGAGCTTTAGAACTTTAGAGCGTTTGCACGAGAGAATTTGAATTCAATAGTTGTTATGTTTTTCTCAATGAAAATGATCCACTATTTATAAGAGAAATCTGAGAATTTGAAATTCAAATTACTTTGACTTTTGTCCCGAAAATCATGGGATAAAATCACTCAAAAATATTTCAAAATTTAAGTCAAAACGTCAAACTTCGACAGCTGGTAGTCGACTCCCTAGGAGTGGTAGTCGACTCCCAGTGTGTTTCAGGAAATCTCGATTCTCAGCTGGTAGTCGACTCCCAGAGGAGTTTTTCCTGCGACACAACTAGTCAAATAAGTAGCTAACTTCAGGGTGTAGTGGAGTTTCACTACGGAATTACAAAACGACTAGCGAAAGCTCTCAAAATATTTTTTGAAGATGATTTAAAAGATATTCAAAAACATTTTAAAATCATTTGTGTGTGTGTGATTGTCTATACGATTTGGCTTAACAATACCCTAAAAAGACACATCACACTCACTATAGACTAGGACACGTCTTCGGAAACTTGATCAATTGATGGAGCAGATGAGAGCTTCGCTTGAGCTTTTTGTTCTATTTGAGCTTTGAGCTTCATCATTTGATCTTGGCAACGTTCTTCCTTTTCTTTGAGCGTAGATTGCGCTTCTTTGAGTATGAATAAAGCTTTTCATTTGTCGCATATCCTGCACACTTAATTGTAGTGTAGTTAGTACACTAAGCTTCATTTGGTGTGCTCATCATCAAAATCACTTGGGGTGGAATTCAATTTCCATCACCCTCCCCTTTTTGATGATGACACCCAAATGAAAAATGAAGTAAGTTGAAATATAAGAATAAATGAAAGTACACTTACTCCCCCTGCTTTGATGCAGTTCTCCCTCTGCATCGAAGCCGTTTAGAAAAACAATACATAATATATTTTCATTTTTGCATTTCATATTTTTCTCCCCCTTGTCATCATCAAAAATAATTCAATGACATATTATAATTGATCATTATTCAATTCTTTTTCACTAACAATACCAAATTCTCTACGAAGTCTAGAGAATGTATCTTTTTGTAGGGGTTTTGTTAGAATATCTGCAACTTGCAATTCAGAGGAGACAAATTTAAGTTCAACATCCTTTTTGGTACAGCGATCATCTATAAATCTGTGTCTGATATCAATATGCTTTGTTCTAGGATGAAGAACGGAGTTTTTAGTGAGATTAATCGTGCTTTTATTATCGCAATAAATTACACATGTAGATGTATTAACACCATAATCTACGAGAACTTATTTCATCCAAAGTATTTGGGCACAGACAAGTCTGGCAGCTATATACTCTGCCTCAGTGGTAGATAGTGAAACTGAACTTTGCTTTTTACTAAACCACGAAATAAGGGAATGTCCAAGAAAGTGACATGTTCCACTTGTGCTTTTTCTTGTGGCTTTACAACTAGCATAGTCTGCGTCACTAAAGAAGTTAAATTAAATGTGCCGCTTTTGGGATAAAATAGTCCAAAGTCAGAAGTGGTTTTAAGATATCTAAATATGTAGTTTACAGTTTTCAGATGTGATTCTCTAGGATCACATTGAAATCTAGCACATGCACAAACACTAAACATAATATCAGGTCGGCTAGCGGTTAAATAGAGTAAAGAAACTACCATACCTCGATATGTTTTCTGATCGACCTTTTTACCTGCTTCGTCTTTATCTAGAGAAGTGGATGTTGACATAGGTATGTTCTTTCCTGATGCGATTTCCATCCCGAACCTTTTGATCAAGTCTTTGGCATACTTCGTTTGATGAATAAAGGTTCCTTCTTTTCCTTACTTGATTTGTAATCCGAGAAAATATGTGAGCTCCCCCATGTGGCTCATTTCAAATTCTTTCTGCATTAACTTAGCAAACTCTTGACAAAGATCTTCATTAGTAGATCCAAAAATGATATCGTCTATATAAATCTGGATAAGAATAACATCATCATGAATTTTCTTAACAAATAAAGTAGTATCTATTTTGCCAACAGTGTAACTTGAGTCAATTAAGAATTTTCTTAATCTTTCATACCAAGCTCTTGGAGCTTGTTTTAGACCATACAAGGCTTTATTTAACTTGTAAACATATCCTGTTTTCTTATCATGTTCAAATTCGGGAGGTTGTTCAACGTAGACTTCCTCCTTTATGAACCCATTTAGGAAGGCGCTTTTCACATCCATTTGATATAATTTGAAGTTTTTATATGATGCAAATGCAAGTAACATCCTAATATAGTCTAATCTAGCAACATGAGCAAAAGTTTCGTCAAAATCTATACCTTCTTCTTGAGAGTATCCATGTGCTACTAACCTTGCTTTATTTCTTACAACATTTCCATCTTCGTCTAGTTTGTTCCAGTATACCCATTTAGTGTCGATAACTGGACGGTCTTCTGGTCTAGGTACTAACTCCCATACTTGATTGCGTTCAAATTGCAGAAGTTCTTCTTGCATAGCTTCAATCCATGCTTCATCTGTAAAAGCTTCTTCTACCTTTTTCGGCTCAACGTTAGAAACAAATGCAACATGTGTCAAGTGTTCTATTTGAGATCTAGTTCTAATTCCTTCATCAATATCACCTATGACGTGTGTGTGTGTGTGTGTGTGTGTGTGTGTGTGTGTGTGTGATATGTGACTTCAGGGAAAGATTTTGGCAAAGAACTAGAGATGTCATTAACAGTGATAGATTCATTATTAAAAGTAGGTGTAATGATTGTGTTATCATCATCATTATGAGCAGTATTATGAGATAAAGATTCATCTAATGTTACATGTAAAATTTCAACAATAGTTTCGGAACTTTTATTGTAAACTATATATGCCTTACTATGTAAAGAATAACCGATAAATATGCCTTCATCCGCTTTGGAGTCAAACTTTTCTAAGTTATCTTTAGTATTCAGAATATAGCACTTACAACCAAAAACTCTGAAGTAAGATACTTTTGGAATTCGTTGGAGCAGTAATTCATAAGGGGTCTTTTCAAAAGGTTTTCTTATTAAAACTTTATTTTGAATATAGCACGCGGTTGCTACAGCTTCCGCCCAAAAACTTTTTGGAAGGTTGTTTTCACACAACATTGTTCGTGCACACTCTTGGAGTGTTCTATTTTTCCTTTCAACTATCCCATTTTGAGGAGCAGCTCTAGGAAAAGCAAAAGTATGAGAAATGCCTCGTTCTTCACAAAATAGTTTAAAATGTTCATTTTCAAATTCACCACCGTGATCACTTCTTAAAGAAACAATTTTTGAAGAGTATAAACGTTCAATTCTTTTGAAAAATATTTCGAATTCACGGAAGGCATCATTCTTATGAGTTAAGAATAATACCCACGTATATCGAGTAAAATCATCAACTATAACAAATATGTATCTCGAGTTACATAAGGATGGAGTTCTAGTTGGGCTAAACAAGTCCATATGAAGTAGTTCAAGTGGCCCATTAGAACTAAGAGCTCCAATATTATTAAATGAACTCTTATGCATTTTGCCAAATTGACATGAATCACATATTTTATCCAATTTAAAATTTATTTTGGGAAGTCCTTGCACCAACTCTTTCCTAGAAATCTTATCCATGTTTTTGATGTTCACATGACCAAAGCGTCTATGCCAAAGCAAAGGGTCATTTGTTGAAGCAATTAAGCATACATTTGATTCATATTCATTTAATCTAAGTACATAGATATTTTCTACTCGCTTACCTTTAACAAGAACATTTTTCATATCCTTGTCATAAACTAAGCAGGAGTCAAGAGTAAATAGAACTTTCATACATTTGTCGCATAGTTGACTTATGCTTAACAGATTATGCTTTAGTCCTTTCACCATGCTTACATCTTTGATGATCAATTTTGAAGGACTCCCGATATTACCTATTCCGACAATTTTACCTTTCTTGTTGTCACCAAATGTCACGGTTCCATCGTCATACATTTTTAGACTGCTAAGTAGTCTTGCGTTTCATGTCATGTGTGCGGAGCATCCACTATCCATTATCCATATGTCCTGAAAGAAAATAATTTTGACACGTTTGGTACCCACTTATAATTGGGTCCGATTTGTTAGAGAAAAGAAAATTTTATTGTTATGTTCGATCTTAAATGTTGGGTATCAAAAGAATATACATGAAGCATGTAGATACCCTAAAGCATGTACAAAATGAAAGAGTTACTTATTAGGAACCCAAATTCGATTTGAATTTGATTTCCTATGAACAAATGAATCATTATAAAATCCATGCATACTTCTAGTCAAATTATGAACATAAACATTTCTATCATGCAGACATAAGTGTTTAGGTACCCATATCATGTTAGTTCTAATATTGTGTACATTGTGAGGTTTGTATACAAAATGTGATCTTTGATATGCATTGTGTATAACATGTGGTTTATGTGACATGTGGGATGTATTATGTCTAACATTTCTTCCATACACAAGAGTATGCTTTCTAACATTTGTATGCACAACATTCTCATTTTTACAATTGTTACTAGAGGTAGAAGCATGAGCATTCTTATTATGTGTTGTGGATACATGCTTTTGTGAATGAGTAGCTTTCGCACTTGGATTCGTCTTAAACTAATCAAGCTTAAGAACTAATTCGTCGTGTTTAAGCTTACTCGTGCTCAAAATTTTTTTCAGGCATCTCAATTCTATCATTTAAACTGGAAACATAAATAGCATGTTCAGTTTTCAGTGCATCGTGATCACATACCAATTTATCATGTTCTTTATGCAGAGTCTTGTGTTTCTTGTCTAGAATCTTGTGTTTCTTTGACAAATGTTCATATTCTCTATAGAGGTTTTCATATGCGTTTGCAATGTCAAATTCATTTTCCTCATCGGAACTGGAATCACTTACCTCGTCTTAGTCGTTTTGACGTGCCATCATGCATAGTTCTTCATCGTTGACTTGAGGTATCTTCATGGGTGTTTGGATCTCATTTGATCTTGATCCGAATCTTTCGTCCAACAAGTTTAAGATTTGATGTGCGGTTTCTGCCTTTTCTACAAGATCTAATATTTGATCAGTTAATCCAGTGTAAAGTAAATGCATTACCTTGAGGTTGTTGAAGTAGGCTTCCTCTTGATCAGGACTCCATTGAGTTTGCGGTATGGTTGGAATCTCGTACGGTTCTCTGATAGATCTCATGTATTTCAGATCTTGTGCCTCTAAGAAGATTTCCATTCTCCTTTTCCATTGAGAATAAAGATTGACGTTGAAGATCGGAGGAGTGTGAGTGTTGCAGACGTTTGTTGATGCCATCGCTTAGACTTTGCTCTGATACCAAGTGTTGGATCCTGTGGATGACAAACAACACTAGAAGGGGGGTTGAATAGTGTCTTGCAAATAATAAATCTTTTTCGATCGTTAATTAAAGTCCTTCTAATATTGCCTAAGAAACCAAGTAGAGCGATCTACGCTTGGTTCTTAATCAACAAGTTAATCTTATAAAAGATAAACAATTATAATTACAAACAGATAAGAGATCTTTACACACAGATAGTGTTGAGTATTGATTCCCCAGATTTGGTTTTGATGATGAACAAACATAAATATCGTAAACTAACTCTTTGTGAGCGCAGTTATGGAGATCGTCGTCAAAATTCTATGTACATCAAAAGCGACGTCTCAAGACTTCTCAAAGCGCGTGATCGTGTGCCTGAAGCTTCGTTGAAGCTCTAGGAGCATTATTGAAGTCAAGAGATTCGGATTGAAGCTTTGAAGACGGTTCGTTTAGCTTATTTTATAGTCTTCTAGCTTCTTTTCGTAGAATGTTAAGCCTTGAGTAGGTCTTACGCTATAATCTTCATAACGCTCATATCTTAGAGCTAGGATTATCTTAGAAGCCCATACAAACTTTCCCGAAGCCTTACGCTTCATTTCGCGGCTTCTAGTGCATCTTAGTTGGTTCAAGAAGAAGAACCAACCGACTAGATTGTCATCTAGTCGGTCAGTAATCCTTTTTGAACCGACTAGATCTCCTTGATCAATTCAGCCTCTTCATTGTTGACCAATTAGTCGGTCCAAGAAGGTTCACCGACCGACTAGTTGTCAAACTAGTTGGTTAGGAATCCTTCTTAAACCGACTAGTTATGTCTTTCACTTTTCAGCCTGAGTTACTGTTTATCGTTAGTCGGTCAAAGAACAACCGTCGACCGACTAGTTGTGAAACTAGTCGGTTGGAATTTGTTCTTAGACCGACTAGTTCCCCTTGAATTCAGCCTATTGATTTTCAACTCTTAGTCAGTCAAATAACACTCACCGACCGACTAGTTGTCAAACTAGTCGGTTGGCAAGTCTTCTTAGACCGACTAGTTCTAACTCCTTATATTGGCTGTGAACCATTTAGTCGGTCCAAGAAGAATCACCGACCGACTAGTTGCAAAACTAATCGGTCAGTGATCCTTCTTAGACCGATTAGACTGCTTCAGAAATAGATCCATTGGAGCATTAATTGCACGAATTTTCCTCTCTCTCTTCTCTAACCTATAAATACTTGTGATGCTTCTTCATAGCATTCAAGGCTGACATTTATTGTGATTTAGAGATCAAAGAGAAAGCATTCAACTCCATTTCTAAAGCTTCCTCATTCTCACAAGAATCTCTCCAAACTCCTTAAGCCCTGATTTCCTCAAGAGAGATTCTCTTCATTGTGAGCCACTCAAGCCAAGAGCTTGATTCAAAGTCACCAATCCCACCCTAGCCATCTATTGCTGGTCATCTTGGTGGAGCTAGGGTTTGTTGTCTTCTTCTCCTTCAAAATCTTCCTTGCCCTAAAATCGTAAGTTTACTCAAGGCATAGGATTTTGTTGGTAAGTGTTTCATATTTCATTTACATTGATATTGCAAGTTTTTCTCTCGGTTTGTGAGAGAAGTTTGTGATCCCGGTTTATGGGAGTCACATTTTCATTTATGTATGATTTGATCTTGTAGAGGTTTTCTACAAAAATTTCATAGTGCAAATTTGAGTTAGAGGTTTCTAACTCAAGTAGCCAGAGGGGATCCGGGTGTTTGGGACGTAGGATCACCGGGAACAAGTCGGAGAGACTTGGGTGGATCCGAACCCGTTATATCGCTTTGTTTGCGCTTGTCTTTCTTTATTGTCTATTTTTATTTTCGCATTGTTGGTTGAGTTTGCAAGATAATTAGGAATTATAATCTTGATTATTTTAAAGTACTATTCACCCCCCCTCTAGTACTTGTGCAGTAGCTATCAAGACATTACATTTGGTATATCAGAGCCAAGTTCATAGCTATGTCTACCAACGACAATAAGAACCTTCATCCACCTTCAGACTATAGCACCTTCAGGAACCGTGAAGGAGCTTCTTCGGTGATGGAAGGGCACTCCTCAACAAGGCCTCCTTTCTTCAACGGTACCAACTATGGGTACTGGAAATGCCGAATGGAAACGTTCCTCCGGAGCACTTCACTATGGAGAGCTACGTTGACGGAGTATGTCGAGCCCGCTGAAGAAGATTTCACGAAGTGGACTACCGCGGAGGTCGCCGCGGAGGTAAACAATGCCAAGGCAATGAATGCCTTGCAATGTGCTTTGGAGCCCGAAGACTTCAATAAGATATGCACATGTAAGAATGCATATCAAATCTGGAACTCACTCCTCATCTTGCATGAAGGAACGAGTAGGGTAAGAGACTCCAAACTCACTGTTGTAAATAAAGATTACGAATTATTTCATATGCAACAGGGTGAGAAGATGAAGGAGTACTATGCTCACTTCGTTGACATTACTAACGAGTTGGAGGCTCTTGGAAAGACCTACACCTAAAAGGAGAAAGTCTCAAAGATCATTGACGGACTTCCTTCTTGTTGGGAAAAGCGTACTTTCGCTATCGAGGAAGGTAATGATATGAACAAATATACTGTTGTTCAACTAATGGGTACCTTGATGTCTTATGAGGTACGCAAGGATAGTAAGATAAAGATGCAAGACAAGATGAAGTCGTACTTAAAGCAAGACGAGCCAAAGAAAAAGGCGATTGCGTTCAAGACCGCTCCATCTACATCTACCGATGATGAAGAATCGGAAGACGAGTTGGACTTGGAATCCATTGCCCTCATGGCAAAGAAGTTCAACCGATTCTTCCGAAAAGGTAATTTCAAGAACAAAACTAAATTTAGTTCTACTAACGCATCCGCTCCTTTGTGTTTTAAATGCAACAAGCTAGGACACATAAAAGCGGATTGTCCTCAAAACAAACAAAAGGAGAAGTGGAAGGCGCCAAAGTTCGACAAGTCTCGAAAGTACAAGAAAGGGTACAAGAAAGGACTTGTCGGTACATTCACCGACTCCGACGAGGACTCCTCAAGTGGAGAGTCGGATGATGAACAAGTGGAGCAAGCACACATGTGCTTCATGGCTAGAGAGGAACATGATCAAGAGACCTCTTCCGATGAAAGCGAGGATGAAGGCAATGAAGTAACAATGGATGACCTTAGATTAGCTAACGAGCAAATTTGGTCTAAGTATTCTAAACTAGTTAATAGATATACTAAGATTAAAGATGAGTTAACTAGTCTCCAAACCTCACCTAAGCCTATCATCATCATCAACGACACCATTGTTGAAGGTTTGAGAAATGAGATTGTAAATCTCAAATCTCAACTTGAGCATGTTCATATTGAGAACTCGGATGAACGTGAGATGGCGGATTTGATTTCTCAAAACTCAACTTTGAGTGTTGAGAATGAGAATCTCAAATCTCATGTTTATGTACTCACCTCGCAAGTGTCCACTTTGGATGCTTCTATGCATTCTCTCACCGAGAAGTATGAGTGCACATTAGGCCGAATTAATAAATTCAATAAAGGTAAGGACCATTTGGATAAAATCCTAAATGACTTACTTCCGAACAATCATCACATTGCCTTGGGGTATAAGATGGGAAATTCATCCAAATCGTCCACTACCTTTGTTAGGCCAACTTCCGATGCCTCAACGAGTGGGAGCAAACACCCCATTGGTAGTTCATCTACCAATGGTGCTTCCACTTCGTACACACCCCCGAGTGGAAAGAAACTCACTTTGGGTGGGCCTCCAAAGAAGGGTCATGTATTTATGTACACCAATATTATGCCACGTAGGAACACACATCCTACTCCACGAGCACGTGCACACCAATTGAGACACCCTCACGCACGTGTTCCTCCACATGCATATGTTCATCCACATCACTATCATATGAACAATTATCATCATGCACCATATCATATGATTCCACCACCATTTCATCATGTGCCATTTGCTTATCCACGACATGCATTTCCTAGGCCACCTCCTCATAGGCCACATGCATCACGTAGAAATCAACAACGTATGCATGCTCCCAATAGGAATAGGGCTCCCAAAATATTCACTATTTGGGGCCCGAAGAACACTAACATGCATGACAAACAAGCATACATGAATTCCTATTTTATGAATGTCGTGCACAATGATGATTATGTTGGGAAGTCTGCGTCCAATTAGACTTGGCTTCCAAAGGTCTAATCTTTTAGGACCCAATGACCTTGGATACCATGGAATGATATTTCTATCTTTTGGTACTCAAGAAAAAGAAACGGAGCAAAAAATCCAAATTTAGCTCCAAGGATGGGTGTATACTCGATAGCGGGTGTTCAAAACACATGACGGGTGAAGCTCAATTGCTCTCCGGAGTGGTGCCCATTGTGAATGGGAACCGTGTAGTCTTTGGAGGCAACGAGAGCGGAACTATTATTGGTGTTGGTAAAGTTGGTAACCCATCTAAACCACTAATAAGTGATGTTTACCTTGTTAAAGGACTAAATCACAATCTTATTTCAATAAGCCAAATTTGTGACAAAGGTTACAAAGTTCGCTTTGCGAAAGGAATGTGTCATATTTTTAGTAAAGATAATAATAATTTGCTATTTTCTGGCACACACCATAAGGATATATATATCCTAGATATCCCCAAATAACGTGAACAATGTCTCATTGCCAACACAAGTGAACAACACTTATGGCATCGACGTTTCGGTCATGTAAACTTTGGAACACTTTTTAAGCTTTCCAAGTTAAATTCTATAAAAGGATTTCCTAAGCTTACTTTCCAAAAGAAAAGCTTTTGTGACGTGTGTCAACGAGGCAAGCTTCCAAAATTGTCATTCAAACCTAAGAAAAGCATTTCATCTAAGCGGCCTCTAGAGCTTTTACATCTAGATCTTTTTGGACCAACTAGAGTTGCTTCATTAGAGAATGCTCGATATGGACTTGTCATCGTTGATGACTTTTCTAGATTTACTCGGGTATTTTCTTTAAGTAATAAAAATGATGCTTTTGAAAACTTCACAATATTTGTTAAGAAAGTACAAAATCTCATTGGAATCACCATTGTCACTATTCGTAGTGATTATGGAGGGGAATTTGAGAATGAGTCTTTCTCAAACTTTTGTGATGAAGTTGGTATTACTCACACCTTTTCCTTCCCTCGCGCACCTTCTCAAAATGGTGTTGTTGAGAGAAAGAATAGGACGCTAGTGGAATGTGCTCGCACTATGCTTGATGATAGCCGACTTGGCCATCAATTTTGGGCGGAAGCGGTACAAACCATTTGCTATGTGTTTAATAGAATACTTTTGAGGCCCGGCACCAAACAAACTTGTTATGAATTGTTGTTTGGTAGATTGCCTCAAGTTAAACATTTTTGAGTTTTTGATGCAAAATGTTTTATTAAAAACACGTATGGAAGTTTGGACAAATTTGATCCAAGATCCGATGAGGCGATATTTGTTGGATATTCCTCATGTAGCAAAGCCTACCGGATATAAAAAAAAGAACCTCAACGATCGAGGAATCACTTCATGTTTCATTCCATGAAAATTTTGTCCCGATTAGAGTTACCAATGATGATGACTCCATGGATGTTTTATGTGATTCTATTGGTAATTCTAATTCTATTGATTCTAATGTTACTAACCCTACTGATGAATCTTTTGAAAATGTTCCTAGTGATCAGGGAGTTCCCAAACGGCTTCATACAGTTCGTGACCATCCCCATGAGCAAGTCATTGGTAACATACTTGACAGTGTCGAGACGAGATCTCAAGTCAACTACTTCGCTCATTGTGCCTTTGCCTCTTCAATAGAGCCAAAGAATATCAACGAGGCGTGCGAAGATAGTGCTTGGATCCTAGTCATGGAGGAAGAACTCATTCAGTTTGAGAGGAATGAGGTTTGGGAGCTTGTTCCATTGCCTTCGAAGAACCACACCGTTATAGGAACGAAGTGGATTTTCAAGAACAAGACCGACGAGAACCAAAACGTCGTCTGGAACAAAGCTCGGTTAGTAGCTCAAGGCTACCGGCAAGAGGAATGTATAGATTTCAAAGAATCCTTTGCTCCGGTAGCTAGATTAGAATCTATTAGGTTGTTGTTATCTTTTGCATGCCATAAAGATTTTAAACTCATTCAAATGGATGTAAAAAGTGTGTTTTTAAACGGAGATGTTGTTGAGGAAGTTTATGTTTCTCAACCTTCGGGTTTTATAAATGAAAAATTTTCAAATCACGTTTTCAAACTTAAGAAAGCACTTTACGGTTTGAGACAAGCTCCAAGAGCTTGTTATGACCACCTAAAGAACTTTCTTTTGGATTTGGGTTTTAAAATGGTTGAAGTTGATTCTACACTATTTGTTAAGTATTCGAATCATGATATTATTTTAGTTCAAGTTTATGTTGACGATATCATTTTCGGTGCTACTAACTTCACTCTTTGCGAAGAGTTTTCTAATGTCATGAAGGACCAATTTGAATTGAGCCACATGGGTGAGCTCAAGTATTTCTTAGGTCTCCAAATTCGCCAAATGCAAGATGGAATCTTCATCCACCAAACCAAGTACACGGTGGAGTTTCTAAAGAGATTTGGAATGGAGAATGCTTCTGGCAACAAGGCTCCAATGAGCACAACTACACATCTTGATAAAGATACGTGCGGCAAAGATGTAGACATTCGTCTATATCGAGGTATGATAGGTAGTTTATTATACCTTACTGCCAGTCGTCCTGATATTATGTTTGTTGTATGTGTATGTGCTCGTTATCAGTCTCAACCTAAGGAATCTCACTTAGTAGCGGTAAAACGTATTTTCCGTTATTTAAGTTACACCCTCGACTACAGATTATATTATCCAAAGTCTAGCACATATGAGTTAATCTCATATAGTGACGTAGATTATGCTGGATGCAAATCCGACAGGAAAAGTACTAGTGGCACTTGCCATTTTATAGGAAATTCTCTTGTCTCTTGGTTTTCCAAGAAGCAGACTTCCGTATCACTTTCAACCACCGAGGCGGAATATATTGCCGCCGGTGCTGCGTGTGCTCAGGTTCTTTGGATGAGACACACTCTTAAAGACTTCGGTATAAAATGTGATACTTGCCCTATCATGGTGGACAACCAAAGTGCAATATGTCTATCTAAGAATCCGGTACACCATTCCCGTTCAAAACACATAGATGTCTGACATCATTTCCTAGATGATCATATTGCTAAAAAGGATATCATTTTAGTGTACGTTGAAACCCAGAAGCAAATCGCCGATATTTTCACGAAACCACTCAATGAAGATTCCTTTGCGTGGTTGCGTCGAGAATTGGGGATTATGGGTGAATCCAAGATTTAGGATTCATATTTTCAATAATCTTGCATGATAATAATTTTCTTTATATTTGCTCATGCTAGAATTGTTGGGATTTTCTGGATTTATGGTTGGATTTTTGGAGTTTATACTCGATATACTCATGCACGTCGTATTTAAGATTTTCGATATTTTATGGGGTAGATTAATGATATATGAGAGTATTTCGTTGTTTCGTCCAAGTGCGATTAGGAGAGAACTCAAAATTTCAAATTTTCAAATTTTTGGACTCTCTTAGTCAGTCTAAGTTCAATAGCCGACCGACTAGATTCAGTTCTAGTCGGTCAGTGAATGAACTCAGACCGACTAATTCATGCTCTAAATTTGGCTTCACTTACTGATTGCACTTAGTCGGTTCAAACCCATTAGCCGACCGACTAGATTGCATTCTAGTCGGTCAGCACTTGAACTGAGACCGAATAAATGCGTTTGGTCAGTTTCGTCTTTTCCTCTTTCATTCGACTTATACCCTCTCCGCACCGATTAGTTTTCTTTCTAATCGGTGCAAAAATTTCTTCTAAACCCTAACCCCCTCGTCTCCTCTCCTCCCTCCAACGTGTGTCGTCGTTTCCGGCCACCATCTGTCTTCGCCGACCACCATCCTCCGTCCTAGGGTATAGCTCTCTCTCCCTCTCAGCATTTAGGGTTAGATTTCAGTTCGTTTTAGGGTTGTTTCTAGGGTTTCCGTTTTTCTCCATTTCGTGTCGATTCGTTCGTTTGTGTTGTTTCGTCTCGATTATGGCGAGAACACGCATCCCCGTCCGTCCTACCACTCCGTCTCCCATGACCATAGAGTCTCCTCCTACCGACCCTCCTCAACCCAAACGCCGCACCAAATCGACTCGTCCATCCTCCTCTTCGCCTCCTCTTAAGAAGAAGAGGATGGCAACTGCTAAGCCTAGAGCCCGATCGTCTTCACAGCCCAAGTCTCAAGCTCAACCCAAGCCTAGCTCCTTTCGTGCACCCACTCCTCCCGCTTCTGACTCCGACGAAGAGTATATTCCTAAGTCTGAGCCTACCGAGAAGGCTCCTACTCCTCCTCCTCGTACTTCGTCTCATCCATCTAAGGGGAAGGCCCCCATGCCTTTGGGTGGTGTAGATATTTCGTTATGTCGCGATGACCCGATGTGTCTTGCGGCATACAATTGTATTGAGCATTGTCCTTTGATTCTGGAGCACTTCGTCCAGTTTTCCGACTTCCCTCAGCTTGCCGATCTTCTCTCCTATAGCAGCCTATTAGACTATCTTTGTCATGACCCCAAGGCGAACCCTCACACGTACCCCCGACTCGTCAAATTGTTCTATGGCAATCGAGTACGGGGTGAGTATGACGACACTCACTGCATTGAGACCACTGTCTTGGGGACACCTATTGTCCTCACGGCAGAGATTTTAGGACAGTTGATTGGTGTCTCATCCTCTGGCCTGCTCCCTGCTGATATCTCCGTGGAGAATATCCACGATCTTGACCAGTCGATGCTTTCTGAGATGTTCCATGTCATCCCTCCCGCCATGATTGGTGTCCCCTCGAAATCTTTTAAGCCAAACGCTTGGGTCCTTAATCTTATCCTGAAGTCGTGCCTCCTACCGAAGTACGACTCCTCTAGCTTGCCATCCCAGCCGTTCCTCAAGCTTATCTACGCTCTTTTCATGGGGAGCAAGATCAATTGGGCTCGTATTATCCTTGACAAGATGGATTCCTTTGAGTGCATAAGGAAATCCACCAAGTCTGCTCATATCCCTTATCCTTGCCTTTTGACTCTCGTTTTCCGTCACTTCGGCGTCCCTCTCCCTCCAGATGATCAGCGTCCTTTGGGTCCTCCCCTGAATGCGACTGCCGTCAAGAAGTATCTTGCGGCGCTTTGTCACGTTCAGAGGACTACCCCCTCTGCTTTATCTGCTACTGCGTCTCATCCTCCTACTCCCTCACTCGCTGAGTTTTCAGTTTCCCTGAGACATGTGGAGTCTCGTGTATCTCGTTCTGAGGAGATGCTAGCTCGCATCTGTTCTCACTTGGGCCTTGAGGTTCATCCTTCAGTTTCTGACGAGGAGAAAATGGATGAGGCTGATCTCCAGGAGCTTGTTGGATCTCCTGTTCGTGCCCCAGAGGGTACGTCTACTACTGCTACTTCTACTGGTGATCCCGAGAGCACACCTGCTGCCACCATTCCTTCGGTGGATACTTCTGCTGGTGCTCCCGAGACCACTCCTGTTGCCTCTCTCCCTTCGGTTGCCACTCCTGTCGATCCCGAGACCACCACCCCTTCTGCAGAGCCTGTTGCTGTTGCCGATCCTCCCTCCGCCTCCTGAGCTTGCGTTGGAGGACTCTCCCATGTTCACTTGGATGATATATTTGTTGTGAGAGAGTGGGGTAGGATAGTTGGGTGGTGATGTCTTTTTGATGTATTTTTGGATGTGTTTTGATGTATACATGTTTTGTGCTACTTCGATATATGTTGTGACATATGTTGTATGATATGCTCCGATCTGAGGATCGTTTATATTTGTGTTGGCGGATGTATTTTTTTTGATGTATAATGTTATATATATATATATACACACACACACACACACACACATATATACACACATATATATACATACACATATATACACACACACACACCCACACATCGTGTTGTCATTTACTTCAGTGTGCACATTCTACTCTTTTTGTCTCTGATGTTGATTTCGTCGTTCGACGATTATATTTGATTAAATAGAATTCTTTCTATGAAAACATAGAATTGTTTTCCATGCACTAAATTCACTAAGAATGTTGATATTGGAGAGTATGTTCCATAACTCAATATGTGAAATTGATTTGAGTTTTGATGATGTCATTTTTCGATTTTCGACTATGGTCTCGTTGGCACACTTTGATTTTCTTCGTGACTTTACGTTGGTGTCATTTGGACCGTGGTCGTATTCTTCGACTCTCGTGCTTTTATTTTTGGCCATTGTTGTTGTCGTTGATCTCCTCCCACTCTTTTTGCTAATACCAAAGGGGGAGAGAATTAATAATGACGTGTGCTAAATGAGCAATTTACCATGAATCTAATTTGATATGTTAGATTCAGTGGAGGTTAAAATATAAAAATGGATTTAGATCCTAAATTTCAATAATTGGATTCATATTTTATACTTTCCTCATCTGCTTGATGTGTATGATTATTATTTAATACGAAACTAACGTGTCATCAATGCAGGGGGAGTAAGTAAATTTCATTTCAATCATTATTATTGATTATTATTTATGTTGGTTTATCTTCACCAAAAAGGGGGAGAATGTTGAGTATTGATTCCCCGGATTTGGTTTTGATGATGAACAAACATAAATATCGTGAACTAACTCTTTGTGGGCACAGTTATGGAGATCGTCGCCAAGATTCTATGTACATCAAAAGCGATGTCTTAAGACTTCTCAAAGCACGTGATCGTGTGCCTGAAGCTTCGTTGAAGCTCTAGGAGCATTATTGAAGTCAAGAGATTCGGATTGAAGCTTTGAAGACGGTTCATTTAGCTTATTTTTATAGTCTTCTAGCTTCTTTTCGTAGAATGTTAAGCCTTAAGTAGGTCTTACGCTATAATCTTCATAACGCTCATATCTTAGAGCTAGGATTATCTTAGAAGCCCATACAAACTTTCCCGAAGCCTTACGCTTCATTTCGCGGCTTCTAGTGCATCTTAGTTGGTTCAAGAAGAAGAACCAACCGACTAGATTGTCATCTAGTCGGTCAGTAATCCTTCTTGAACCGACTAGATCTCCTTGCTCAATTCAGCATCTTAACTGTTGACCAATTAGTCGGTCCAAGAAGGTTCAGCGACCGACTAGTTGTCAAACTAGTCGGTTAGGAATCCTTCTTAGACCGACTATTTATGTCTTTCACTTTTCAGCCTGAGTTAATGTTTATCGTTAGTCAGTCAAAGAACAACCGTCGACCGACTAGTTGTGAAACTAGTCGGTTGGAATTTGTTCTTAGACCGACTAGTTCTCCTCGAATTCAGCCTATTGATTTTCAACTCTTAGTCGGTCAAAGAACACTCACTGACCGACTAGTTGTCAAACTAGTCGGTTGGCAAGTCTTCTTAGACCGACTAGTTCTAACTCCTGATATTGGTTGTGAACCATTTAGTCGGTCCAAGAAGAATCACCGACCGACTAGTTGCAAAACTAATCGGTCAGTGATCCTTCTTAGACCGATTAGACTGCTTCAGAAATAGATCCGTTGGAGCATTAATTGCATGAATTTTCCTCTCTCTCTCTCTCTCTCTCTCTCTCTCTCTCTCTCTCTCTCTCTCTCTCTCTCTCTCCCCTCTAACCTATAAATACTTGTGATGCTTCTTCATAGCATTCAAGGCTGACATTTATTGTGATTTAGAGATCAAAGAGAAAGCATTCAACTCCATTTCTAAAGCTTCCTCTTTCTCACAAGAATCTCTCCAAACTCTTTGAGCCCTAATTTCCTCAAGAGAGATTCTCTTCATTGTGAGCCACTCAAGCCAATAGCTTGATTCAAAGTCACCAATCCCACCCTAGCCATCTATTGCTGGTCATCTTGGTGGAGCTAGGGTTTGTTGTCTTCTTCTCCTTCAAAATCTTCCTTGCCCTAAAATCGTAAGTTTACTCAAGGCATAGGATTTTGTTGGTAAGTGTTTCATATTTCATTTACATTGATATTGCAAGTTTTTCGCTCGGTTTGTGAGAGTAGTTTGTGATCCGGGTTTGTGGGAGTCACATTTTCATTTGTGTATGATTTGATCTTGTAGATGTTTTCTACAAGAATTTCATAGTGCAAATTTGAGTTAGAGGGTTCTAACTCAAGTAGCTGGAGGGGATCCGGGTGTTTGGGACGTAGGATCACCGGAAACAAGTCGGGAAGACTTGGGTGGATCCGAACCCGTTATATCGCTTTGTTTGCGCTTGTCTTTCTTTGTTGTCTATTTTCATTTCCGCATTGTTGGTTGAGTTTGCAAGATAATTAGGAATTATACTCTTGGATATTTTAAAGTACTATTCACCCCCCCCCTCTAGTACTTGTGCAGTAGCTATCAGGGCATTATAGATAGATCTTTACACAGAGATAAATCTTTACACATCGGAATTAAATGTATGATCTTTGTAATATGCAAATGAACAAGGAATTACAAGGATATAATAATAACAAAGTAAATAAAAATTGCTCGCAGAGATAAATGATAAGACACAGAAAAGCAATCGCAGACACAAGGATTTTTATCCTGGTTCCCCACAACTTTTGGGTACGTCCAGTCCCCGACCAATCCGGTACGAGATTTTCCACTATCTGCCTTGGCAAATACAAATACCTAACTCCACTCGTTAGGATTTCCAACGACCTAGTTTTGACCAGGATTTCCAACCGCAACACCTAGAATTGTCTAGGGTTCCAACAACACCACAATAAAAATCGATATCCAATTCACCACAATAAATTGGTGGAGATTGGTTTTACACCCAGATTCTATAGCCAAATAGTAATAGACGAAATTACGTGTAGTGGCTTGATAGAATAAGATTCTAGATCACACAAAGATACGAATGAAGTCTTTGTGATCTAGATCTAATGTTTTTCAAAAATCCTTTAAATAAAAATCAAGAGAAAGTAATACGGATTTGAAAAACAGTTAGCCAATAAAACGAGATTATGATATTCAGAAAATAATAACGAAATTGCAAGATCAAGAATAAAACAGAATTGGCTAAAGAGAGAATGAGAGCTTTAGAACTTTAGAGCGTTTGCACGAGAGAATTTGAATTCAATAGTTGTTGTGTTTTTCTCAATGAAAATGATCCACTATTTATAGGAGAAATCTAAGAATTTGAAATTCAAATTACTTTGACTTTTGTCCCGAAAATCATGGGAGAAAATCACTCAAAGATATTTCAAAATTTAAGTCAAAACGTCAAACTTCGACAGCTGGTAGTCGACTCCCTAGGAGTAGTAGTCGACTCCCAGTGTGTTTCAGGAAATCTCGATTCTCAGCTGGTAGTCGACTCCCTACCTTTGGTAGTCGACTCCGAGAGGAGTTTTTCCTTCGACACAACTAGTCAAATAAGTAGCTAACTCCAGGGTGCAGTGGAGCTTCACTATGGAATTACAAAACGACTAGCGAAAGCTCTCAAAATCTTTTTTGAAGATGATTTAAAAGATATTCAAAAACATTTTAAAATCGTTTGTGTGTGTGTGATTGTCTATACGATTTGGCTTTAACAATACCCTAAAAAATACACAACACACTCACTATAGACTAGGACATGTCTTCGGAAGCTTGATCAATTGATGGAGCAGATGAGAGCTTCGCTTGAGCTTCTTGTTCTATTTGAGCTTTGAGCTTCATCATTTGATCTTGGCAACGTTCGTCCTTGTCTTTGAGCGTAGATTGCGCCTCTTTGAGTATGAATATAGCTTTTCATTTGTCGCATATCCTGCACACTTAATTGTAGTGTAGTTAGTACACTAAGCTTCATTTGGTGTGCTCACCATCAAAATCACTTAGGGTGGAATTCAATTTCCATCACAATGCTCTGTGGAAGACCTTTTTAACAGCATCCTAATTATGCAAAAAAGATCAGTTATCAATTGTGGAAGCAAAACAAGAATCAAGAGAAATCCATTATATCAACCGATTAGGAGCCTAAACCAAATAGACTAGTGAGCGGGTCACATCACCTGCCCAGTTAGGCAAAAGGCAATGAATGGCAGGTAATGGTCAACCATGCTTCTATAATCTTGAAGACTTTGAACAAATAAAACATACTGAAACAGATGCAATTTTTTTGTCCTTCCAATTGTTCTTGTTCTCTGCGTATCTACAAAATAAAACTATCTTGGCTTTTACATGGGGCCTGACAAGATGAGGAGCACTCGCATAATGTTGCAAAAATCGGCTTTGGTTCTCTCCCTTCCTTCACGCCATGGATCCTCGGGTCACTGTACATATATATTTTGTTTATAAATGATTGACGCAGCTTAAGCAATTCATTGGGGTGGTGGAAAGCGTTATCCTTGGACCCCTAATGTAAATAATTAATTTTGTGCATATATTTGAGAAGTCGGAGATCTGTGCTTTGATGATGACAATGATTTTTCACATAATCCTATTCACATATCCCCTTGTTTATGAGGTTCTCTTTGTGTCTTTTATCGATAGTTTATTGAACGAAAATCAAGCAAGAATGGCTTCCCGTTAAAAAGAATAACCATTTTGTTTTCGATTATAACCAAGCGTGCAATGTAACTGATCAGAATGGGCATGAACTTAGGACACATGCAAATAATATACAAGGCTAGGAGAAGACTACTAGAGTCTATTTTCTATCTGGTGAAGACTCACATTTGGAGATTGCAAGGGTTTTAAGCAGAATACCAAAATCTCTCTTCATTTTTCTTCTTCTTCTTCCAGCTTATGTTTGATCTGTCCATTCATGCATACCAAGAAGAGAAAGATGGACTTTCTTGGGACCACCCGTACTGCAATGCTATGTGGAAGACCTTTTTAACAGCATCCCTGATTTTGCAAAAAAGATCATGCCCATGTGATTTGAGCAGACCTCTCTCATTTGTCAAATGGCGTGTTAGGGGAATAGATTAGTTGGTTCTTTGTAACCTTAGAATTAGATTTGTTTTAAAGATAGAGTCCTTAAACTTACTAAATTATATCGGTTGTACTTTCTAGATTGGTTGAACATAGATTTTTTGTTTTGTCGGTAAGCTTTGTACAAGTTCACTTGTGATTTGATAAGAAAATGAAAGATTTTGTTCAGTTCTTTGGAAAGTGACATGTTCTAGATTTTTAGACTTAGACAAAGGCGATAGCCTCTCTGTTTTGGCCTTTCTTCCTTTCAAATATCGCGATAGGAATGCTCGCAAGCAATGCCAAAATTCTAAGTAGTCACTTACGATCTAGACTCACTGTTACGTGCAACCCCTGTACGTGGAAATGGTCTCTGGTTTTTTATGTTGAATTTTCTTCTCTCTCTCCCTCCCCCTCTAGATGCAACTAGCGTGAATCGTAGTCCGTTGTCGTGCACTTCAGATAAGAATAAAAAGTTCTGACCTTGTATGCCAAACGGGTCGGGTCGGATCGGATACCCGAATTGAACTTAGGATGGGGTTTTGAAACCCCTACATGGCCAGTTATAATCGGTCACACATGCTTGATTCGCTTTATCTAGCAGGTCAATTGTAGGTCAGATACAACCAGGTTCGGATCACACATACTTGTTCTGACGTTGATCACAGTTCCATATTTGTAGACACCTGGTTCATTTCATAGGTAGTAATCAGCATCATGTTTCGGTGGAATTAATGATATCAGTAATTAGATGCAAGTGGAAGTAGGAAGAAATGTAAGTGGAAGTAGAAGCTTGAGTGTTAGAGTACCTTAGTGTTTAGTACCTCTGGAGATTGATCCCCTATCTTATCGCCATTGTGACTATTTATAAGTAAGGGTTCCACCTTAGTGCCGTTAGAAGATAACAGCCTTGCCCTTATGGCGGCATGATTGTCCCTGAAAAAGATCATAACGGCCGACCATTTATTTCGTCATTACTAACTGACCCATTATTAACCGGTCCTTTGATATTTAGGAGCTCAATTTCTAGATGAGCTGTTGCTTTGACCGGGCAAGCAGTTAATGCCAATACGAGCCTCTGGGCTTTTGGGCTGATACAACACGTCCCTTCTGGACTCTATTATTTGGACGAAGTGTCTTTCTCCGCTTCGGCGGCCGGCCCCATTGTAGTAATAGTATATTATTGCATATGAAATTTTGATATCATTAGTTGCATCTAATAGGACATGGATGCAAATTCAGGGGATAATTTGTATTTATTTACGTCCTAATCATGAACTAAATCATGTCTTAGAGTGTCATGTTTCTTCTCTTGGGCATACCATTCTATTGCAATATATAAAATATAGTAATTGTCAAGCTATTACCTTCTTGTCGCATCATTTCTTGGACTGGTCGGATAGACATTTATGTCTGCATTAAGTTCTCAATAACCTAACATCACGAGAAAATTTATTCTCAAACCACTAAGTGTTGAGCATTGGATACCCCCAATACATACTTTGATGATGATGAGTAAACATTGTTTGTGGTCTATTAAATTTTATTAAGTATGACAGGTTAAATTAGACCAAGTGATCCGCGTAAGATTGCTCAAGCATAGAATGGCCCCTTACATCTCTGCAAAGCGTAAAAGTATTCATATTATAAATCTTATTGGAACTACTCATTTTTTATCAGAAGCCTGTGATTTAGTTTTTGACGCGGCAAGTCGAGAAAAAAACTTCTTAATCATTGGAAGTGTGTTTTCTCCGCAATGTTAAAAGATGAAAAAGCAAATCAAACGAACCTCGCACGTTTTCGGCGGAAATCAAGTCAGAAGTGTGTTTTCTCCGCAGAATGGGGAGGACGCAGTCGGCCTAAAACCCTAACGCGTGAGAATGGGCAGAAAATGAAATATCTTGATCAGTCATTGGAAATTGACATTGTTCTAGATTTTTAGATTCAGACAAGAAAGCTAGCCTCTCTGTTTTGGCCTTTCTTTCTTTCAAATATCACGATGCCAAAATTCTTAGGAGTCATCTAAGATTTAGACTCAGTGACTCGCTGTTATGTGCAACTCGTGTGCGTAGAAATATTCTCTGTTTTTTAATGTTGAAGTTTTCTTCTCCCTCTCTCTAGATGCAACTGGTGTGGACGGTGCATCATTTGTCATGACTTTACATGTCAAATGGTCGGGTCGGGTCGGGTCGGATTTGACCTGACCCGGATATGGGAAGACCCGAACCTGTTCGGGCTAGGATTCTGAAACTCGTACCTTTATAATCCAGATCACACATTCTTGATTCGCTTTATCCGACGGGTCGAATGTGTGTCATATATTTGATTCGCTTTTCCATCTTTTAACATTGATGGGGCTTAAACGAATGTGGCTTAGAAGCAAGCAAGCAATTTACAAGTTCCACTATATATTAGTTATTCAACTTAACTTTATATATTATATTAAAAAAAATCAGGTTTTTTTAATTATAAAGGTGAAAGATGAATAAACATAAAAATCTAACAAGTTTCGAATTTAGCTCTCCTGCCACCGAACCAACTGTTGTATGCGTAATGTTTTCTCTTTAATAATTATATATATTTATTCCGGAAAAGGGCAGGATCCGGATCAAAACGGGTAGTCGGGTCAAACCCGTATCCGATCGAATTTTATTCGGATCAGTTGGATCGATCCCGTTTTGACCCAACCCAAGAGGTATTTTATCCCAAAGCTATTTTCTGATTATTTTTGCGTATTACTTAGAAGATATATACAAAGAACCAAAACCAACCCGAGACTAATGAATATGAAAATTCTAAATCCGAAACCGATCTGCAACCCAAGAAGCATCATGGGTCAAGTTTTAAACCCCATGTTATTATTACGGATATACGTTTGTGGATATAAAAAGACCGAACCGGACCAATGAAATGCCATGCCTACATGTTACCGTCTTAGCAAAAGGATCATAGATGGACTGGAACATGCCACGTTTTGACATGGCAGAAACTCCAGATTCTGAGTAGCATGGTTGACACGATCGTGACATGCTTATGCCAGTCAGGTTTAGTCTCGAGACAGGTTTTGTGTTGAGCCGTTGATCTGATATGTACGTGATCAAATCGAACGGCCACAATTTAAAACGGCCTCCATAACCCTCATGATGAATTCCTACGCTGAATACTCCAATAATTGAAGGCGTTTGGTGCTGCAAGGGTTCTAGAGGCTTGGAGACGGCCACAAGCTTGGGGAGAGGATATGTTCCTTGTTCTATGGCTTTGAGGTAAGATCTTTTCATTGTTGAGTGTGCATGAGACTTTGTAATTGTTAGAGTGCTAAATTTGCATTGTCAAGGAGGTTCGCTTGTGTTTTGGAGGAAATCTTGGTAGTTGGTATGTTCTTAAATGAAACCCCAAATTCTTAGCAACCGTTTTAAACCTCTCTTAAATGATACTTGTCCTGTTGTACAATCATGCAATCAAAAGCTTCTCTCTGCTTAATTATTACATGAGAGTCCAGGATTCCATTGGCCATCGAATAGTGTATGCATTGCATCACAATGATCACATGCATGGCTATACGTCGTCGTTAATAAATCACAAACAACAAAATGTTGCAGGAAGCAAAACCCCACAGAAGATGAAATTGAGCTGATCACTGTTCAAGAGCAAGTGTTCTATTTCCAATGCAGATACTACTTAGTTTAATCATGGCACAAAGAAGACGAAAGAGATTAAAAGTGGTTCCAGTCCAGATCATCATCATAATACAAAAGAGTAAAAGAGGCTACGCAGGGAAGAAACCATACCACCCTGATTTAAACAAAAATCAAGAACCACAAACCCCCTAACAAGAGAGAACAAAAATTAAAACCCTATGCCTAGATCTGCACACCCTATCTCCCATCAGCCGACGTAAACGAATCTGCGAATCCCGGCGGCCTCGTCGGTATGCTCGTATGCGTGTTGTCCGTGTCGAAGAACGAAGCCGAAGATGTCGCCCCATCCATCCCCTGCCACTTCTTCAGGGCCTGCGGCAGCGTCATGTCCAGGTCGATACCATAGCTGTCCTCTGAGTCCGGATCCGCTGGCTTCCATAGCTCAGCAAGCGATGCTAGCACGTTGACAGCATGCCCCATGTCTGGCCGCTGGTGGGGCTCGCGGGCACAGCAGTGGCCGGCAAGTTCGGCCACCGTGCCAATGCTCGCCAAGGTCTCTTCATCATCAGGGACGATGCTCAGGTTAGGATCAATGATGGACTTGCGGAGGGTCTTCTCATCCTTGTTGAGCTGCATCCTGCGGAACCATGTCACCAAGTGTACACTCTCCTCGGGCTGGCTTTCATCAAGGGCCTTACGCCCAGTTATCATCTCCATTAATATCACACCGAAGCTAAACACATCGGCTTTGGTTGTCACACGCCCGGTCACTGGCAACAAATATTTTTTGGAAGAATCAATCAGCGGGTTGTTGGGTTGTTGTTTATCCAAGGAAATGTACCATGGGTAATTTGCATGCATGTTTGCATTGTTTCAGTGCTATATAAGTGAAACCCACGGCAAGCCAATATGATGTGCATGTCAAGAAAGCAAACAAGGGACTAAAGATTGCATGCATTTGCTTAAATTGGCTGGAAATTAATAGCTTTGCTGCATTCATATGCATCTAGATTTTTAGGAAAATAGAATACGTGGAAACAGAGACATTCTTAATTCCACTGCAAAAAAAAACCTAATATATCAGCAAGCAGCGTTAAGTTTTCCGGTGTAATGAATAATCAATGTTTCTCCTGTAATGTGCACGTGTGATTTACAATTGAAAAGAGTGAAGTTGTTAGTACTTGTGAAAATTCCAATGTTTAACGTTTTGGGCAAATTACAGCTCAGCTAGAGAGTGTCAAGTAAGCTTAAAGTCCAGAAAAGGATGACAGCAATCATGTGTCTCTATATATTTACTGTTTTAATCACTAGATCATCAAATACATGCAGAGATTTCCTTTTTTTTCCCCGATAATCACAATGGTACATGCAACACAATAACACACCATATGCAACACAATAGCACACTATGATATCAAACTATCCACACGGAACACCATATAAATATGTGATCGCTATAATGAATTGAAACTAGAATATTTAATAATATAGATGGATATAATCAACTAAGTGGCACATGCAATCAACCTCGGTGTTTATCTTCAGCCAGTCTAGTAACATAGATATATATGTGCATCAAGAAGATAATATCTATGTTTACGAAAGGATACATCTTATAGATAATAAATCGAAAACATGATATAGATGGTGATCTGCAGAATTCATCAATAGGTATTTTCTAGGTCACACTGTAAGTATCAGAACATTTATTTTAATAATATGCACATAGGCAACCTATGCTCCTATCAGTCAGCACAGCACTAGTCTGATGTTATGATTGCTGCTCTATTTCCAGTTCTCAGTAAAATTCATGTGATAAACTACTCCGCTATTTCCAGGACTTCGGTTGAATTCATGTGATGAACAAAACTGGTATATATTTGTAACTCATCGGATTTCACGTGAAAAATTATTCCCCTCAGGTACAGTTGAGGTCATGTGATATGCATGTTAAGTACGTAGCCTTCTTAATATGCCAAAGAACAATCCCTATATTGAATTTACTTCAGTGAATCATGCATGCTCTAAAGAAGTGTTATCTGGTTTCTATGATATATACTAACATGATCGCAGGTTTAAAATTTGCTTCCAATATACGGCAAGGATTTTGATCAGCATAGAATGATATCATAAAAATTAACATATAACCACAAATCAGAGTAATAAGCATGTAACTGATATGATTAAAGGAGAGTTTACCTGCATACTCTGGTGCAAGATATCCAAAAGTCCCGGCCAATCTGGTCTCAACAGAACAACACTTTCCATCTGGTGCAAGTCTTACGAGACCGAAATCAGCCACCTTAGCCTTCATGTCATCTCCGAGAAGAATATTTGATGGCTTCAAGTCCCTGTGAATGAAGCTTTGATGTGCCAAGCTGTGCAAGTATTCCACTCCCCTAGCAACATCCAAGGCAATGCTCAGCCTCGTCTTCCACTGCAATGGCTTCAAACCTTCCTCCTTCCAATCAAATAGATGGCGGCTCAGCGGCCCTTGAGGCATGTACTCATATACTAATAGCCTCTCATTCCCATCCAGGCAATACCCAAGGAGCGACACAAGGTTCCGATGCCTGACCTTGGTCAGAACGGCAATCTCTGACTTGAACTCGGTCAAGCCTTTCGAGCCCATGATTCCGGAATCCATTCTTTTCACCGCAATCTTGGTGCCATCATGAAGCTCACCTTTGTATACCGTCCCAAACCCACCTCTTCCCAAAATGTTCTCCTCGCTGAAATTGTTAGTAACATTTCTAAGCACCTGGATTGATATCACCATGTTGCCAGCCTCAACCACATGGACATCACTTGGACCGCTGCTTGCCTGGCTATAGCCTGCCTCAGATGTGGTTGCTGCCGCATTCGTTCCAGTTCCAGCAACCGTGATCTTGATGGCATCCGGATCAGACCCAGAATGTCTCGGATGGATCACGGTCGTGTTTGGGCTCTGCACCCGCGCAAAATGATGCCGCCTCCTCGTGTAATAGAGGACACCCAAGAAGACTAGTAGCGAAATCCCGCAGGCAGAGGCTATGACAGAGCCCACAATAACTCCAGCCGAAACAGACTTCGACTTTCCACCAGTACCGCTTCCTCCATTACCCGAAACAGCTGAGTTCGAACCAGAACCGCCTGCACTTTCCGAAGAACCGCCTGAACGGCTTGGGGGAACAATCACATCCTTCCCAATGTTCGGGTTCCCATTCGTCTTCAACAACACATTCTTACCAAAGCTCGGAACTTGCCCGGAGAGATTGTTATCCGACACATCCACCTCCTTCAACGAAGGCAACTCCGTCAGACTCTTCGGAATAGTCCCAGTGAGATTATTCCCGGCAAGCAGAATCCTCTGCACCGACGGAATCAAGCTGAACTCAGCCGGAATCGTCCCATTAAGACCCAACCTCTGAAAATTAATCACCGTAATGTTACCATCATCACCACAGGTAACCCCAAGCCAGCCACTACAAGGGTCATTCCCCTTCCAGTCCCGGGCGAACTTCACCGGGTACTCGAAAGCTTTCACAATAGCCAGCAATGCATTCACCCGAGGATCACAATCCCCGGGCTCCGTCAAGCAAAAGCTCTCGCTCGAAGTGTCAAGATCCAACTCCTTGACAGTCTTGGGGAAAACAGGTGCAGGCCCTTGAAGCAAGTTGTTGGACAAAGTGAGCTTCTCCAAGCTCTTCAACGAGGTTAAAGATCGAGGAACGATACCCGTGAACTGATTGTCCCTCAGCTGCAGCACTTTGAGATTCGTGAGGTTCGAAAAGTCCGGCAGCGGCCCGGAGAAGGCGTTGGAATGCAGCCAGAGCTCCTCGAGGTCCGACATCCCGCCGACGACGGCGATGTCCCCGGACATGGCGGGCCCCTGCTGGTTGTTGACCCAGAGAGATCGGACGCTGGACCCGATAAAGGCCGCAGGGATCGGGCCTTGGAGCATGTTGAAGGCCAGTCCCAAATGGTTCAGTCCCGGGAAGCTCGTAGCGAAGAAGTCCGGTACTCCGCCGGTGACGTTAGCGGAGTTGGCGGAGAAGTTCACCAGGGCGGTGCAGTCTTTTAGAGACGCCGGAATTTGCCAGGGCTTGAAGGGGTTGTCGTCGAGGTAAGCGGACTCGAGGGAGGAGAGCCCGGCGAAGAAATCGGAGGGGATGGCGGCAAAGCGGTTGTTGTGGAGGAGGAGGGCCTGGAGGGCGGTGAGTTTACCGAGGCCGGAGGGGAGGGGGCCGGAGAGGAGGTTGTTCTGGACCTCGAGGCGGGTGAGGGCGGTGAGCTTACCGATGTCGGGGGGAAGGGAGCCTTGGAGGCTCATGTTGCCGACCTGGATGGCGGTGACGCGGCCGTTGGTGCAGATGACGTGGCCCCAGGAGCAGGGGTCCGGCTTGGACCAGCCGAGGGCGCGGTCGCCGCCTATGGATTTCGAGAAGGCCTGCATTGCGGCGACGTCGCCGGGGTCGGTGTCCGCCTCGGCGCGGTGAGAATTACCGGAGAGTAAGGCCACCGCCAGGAGCAAGAGTAAGAACTTGGTTTTCTTCATAGTTCTTCTTCCAATCTTTTTTTTTTCTTTTTAGGGTTTGAGCAATGAAAGAGAGTGAGCTTGGTGCTGGTTTTGAGAGTTGTGGAGGAGAGAGAAAAAACGAGATTATGTTTTATTTTCCAAGTTTTTAGAAGAGGGAGGGAGTGAGAGGACTGATGAGGGGGCACATGGAGTTGCACATGGGGGTGGGGCCCACATGGACGAGGGATCGGGGCGCGCCCACATGGGCCTAAAATATAGGGATGTCCGGTCCGGACGGGGAGAAGGAAGAAAGAGGAGAAAGCTCCAGCGCCAGCTGGACCGTTGGATTGATGCTCCCTTCTGGTATTTTCGTGCTTTTACGAAAATACCCTTGATCGTTTTAAAGTTTTAAATGCTCGAGATATTAGTTAGTCTGGATCTTGTTTGATTACGCACCCATGAGAGGTGAGAGAGCTCATATGGTTGGTGGGTGATTGATTGTGTGTATTTTTGTATTCTTCCGACCAACAGGATATAAATTAATTTATTTGTGAATTTAGAAAGGAGTGAGATGAACATATATCGAGGTTGCCACATTGGAGATGTGAGCTGTGATGTTTTTATTAAATGAACTTTTTATACTGAATGTCTCTTCTTTTTTCCCAATACGGATTAATGTATCTATTGCGTATATACTGGAAATAACACATGCACACCGTGCATGGTGATCGAAGAAAAAAAAATCCACACATATGATACGGTGCACACGCACAATCTGAAAAAAAAGAGAAGAGTGCGAGTGTGCATAGGTATCATCGGGGGTAGAAGGGATCACCATGCACGGTGTGCATGTGTTATTTCCAGTATATACGCAATAGATACATTAATCCGTATTGGGAAAAAAGAAGAGACATTCAGTATAAAAAGTTCATTTAATAAAAACATCACAGCTCACATCTCCAATGTGGCAACCTCGATATATGTTCATCTCACTCCTTTCTAAATTCACAAATAAATCCACACATATGATACGGTGCACACGCACAATCTGAAAAAAAAGAGAAGAGTGCGAGTGTGCATAGGTATCATCGGGGGTAGAAGGGATTAAACTATAAAAAAAATTGTGGGGGGCAAAATGCATAAATCCCACACAAACCACAAGGAGGCAAAAGAGGGAAAAGCCGTTGATAAAACATAAGAAGCAAAAGCGAAAAAGACCGACGGTAAATCCGTAAATATGTGGAAAAGGGACTGGCATTGGGCTTTATGTAAAAGCAATGTCAAACTTGCAATTAATGTGAATGAGAGTGGGCTTTTGCTTTTGGGTCTCCAAACCTATACCCCAAATTGCACCCACCCCATCATCCACATGTGGGGGATGAGTTGGCACACCCCTCCATCCGCTACATAAGACAAATCCTACCAAATGGGTTTGTCCTACTCGGCAAAAACGTCCCTCATTTGTATAGTAGACTAAAAATAACCCGTGCACAGCGAAAAAAAACACCACGAACAGGATGCAGTGCAAGCCCGCAACCGAAAAAGAGCGAGAAGTGTGTGTGGTTATATCGGTATCGTCGGGGTTAAAAGGTGCAAAAGACAAACACGTAAATAAGTGGCTTATGGGTGTTTTTGGTTCGTTGGGGGGGAATGGCAACCATGTAAATAAGGTGTTTGAGTGATTTTTAGGGGGGCTGCTGATCGGGCTGAGTTTGTCACAGTCAACTTGTAACTGGAGTTGTGGCTGGGACAAATATATCAGCATCCCTCATTTGTATAATAGACTAGAAATAATACGTGCAAATAGTGCACAGAGCCACAAAAACCCCCACAAACTCAGGTGCACACACGCAAATAAAAAGGAGCGAGAAGTGTGGGCGGGTGTACCAGTATCGTCAGGGGTAAAAGGGTAAACCAAAAAACCCTTGGGGATTATAAGGAAAAAGTCATCGGGCAAAGATGCAATTAAGTGAGTTTGGAGAGGTTCTTTTTTTTGCAAAGTGTGATAATGGGGATGGCTAACATGTAAATATATAAGAGTGTGGGTGGATTGTTAGGGTAGTTGGATGTGACATTTGTCACAGTCAGCTTGTGATTGGGACAAAGGATGCCACCTAGGAAAATCCTAGGTTGGACATCTCTCATTTGTAATGTAGATATTAATCATAACCACGGACTATAGGTCAAATGGGCATTTAAAATATTCTGTCAAAAAATTTCACCTCATGCAAAATCTATCTCCCGTAAGAAAAATTATAGCCTCATTTAAAATATACTAACAAAAAATCAATCACATTCAAAATCCCTTGTAGATGATGCTTTGACTGGATCCTACCGATGGTGGGGTCGGCTGAGCTGGACCGACGGGACCCATTTGGGATCGTCAACAGTCCTCGAAGAGTGACATCAACTCAAGGAGTCAGCTCGGCCTAACCCCGACAACAGCCGTCATGGACGACATCCACAAGGTCGAACAATTAGCAACCATACTCAACAAGGACGACCTCGACGAGGTCGGCTCCATCAACAACATAGATCTATAGGGACGACATCCAAGAGATCGTCCCTCAACAGGTGGCCCTTTATAAGGATAACCTCGGCACCCCGAGGTCAGCTCCTCATCATCAAACTCATACAGTGACGACCTAAGCACCTGGGGACGATCCCTATACTATAAGGCCCAAGCACTTACCCGCTTGGTAGGATCAACACGAGCGTCCACAACGGCACGATCTCAGACAGATGGCCCGAATCATCTCCAGGCCGTTGCCAGAGAACGTCATTCAATAACCATTCGACACGCGCCGTACAGACAGCTTTATTGGTGGGCCGTTACAGCAGGGGCGCCGAACGAACAATTTTATTACGGGATGCGTTTCTAAAAGGCGACTGAGATCCCAATAATCCCGCTGACAGCTGACAAGTTTGTTCGACGGGAAGCGGGAAATCCTCTCTCTGACGTGGTGTAACACCCCCCCCCCATTCCTATGAAATCGACGGAACATCCTCTTCATCAGGCATCGTTAAAATCAACCCCAGCATCTCCAATCTCACAAACTCCTTCTCATCCAAAAAACCCCTAGTGGTGGCTACACTTATGGCCAAACGGTCCATCCTTCCTCCCGCTTGATACTGACTTAAGCATCGGAGTCAAATCGGAGGGCCACCCTCTCCGTTTCCTCTGACTTGTATTCTCTCTGTTCCAAGCAGCGGTGAGGAGCTCCTCGGCCCGACGAAACCCTGTCTGAACTCTCTGTTGCGTGAGTACTCGTCCTAGCAGTCAGATTCCGGCTCTGCGAGATTCTAAGCATCAACATTTCCGGAAAAAAATTTATAACTACATTCAAAATATTCCCATAACCAAAAAATTTTAACGACATTTAAAATAAAATTTAATTCCATTAAAATTTTTATAAATTTTAGTTACCTCTGAGTGAAAAAAACGGGTTGGTAAAAGACGGTTAAAATGTTTGTATACTAACAAGAAAAGAAGTGTTTGTTATAAACGGGCTTTTGGTGGCCCAACCCGTTAGTGGGTATCCACCCATTATGTAACCATATTACTATAAATACAGGGCTACGGGGTTCCGTAGCCGCCATGGTTTACAACACGTTATCAGCACGCTTGAAGCTAAGCCGAACCCCTGCCGACAGACGAACGCGACACGAACGGGCTTCCATCACCGAACGTCGCTAGATCCGGCGGGTAGGATCTAGAGGTAATCCTGAAACCCTAGGTCTAAAATTTCATATGCGCATATGTTGAGATCCAATTTCCTGGATCAATCAATGAAATTCTCATCGTTTTTATTGCTAAAAATCAACCTTTTACAATAAAAATGATTTTTTGGAGATCAAAAACCACTTTTTCTACTAAAAATGGATTTTTATCCCCAAAAACCATGAAACCCTAGGGGATCTTCTCGCCGGAACGCGAATCCCCTCCCCAAAACTCGCGCGAAAACCCCCCGCCCGCCACCCGCAGCGGCGGCCACCCCCCACCCCACCGCTGCCAACGGCGGGCCAGACCCGCCGCCAGCAGCGGCGGGCGGCCCCGCCGCTGCCAGCAGCGGGCCAGACCCGCCGCCTGCTGGCAGCGGGAACCACCCCCGCCGCCGCCGGCGGCGGGCCCCCCATCCCCCACCGCCGGCAGCGGCGGGCCCCCAACCCCCCCCGGCAGCCGCTCGTATCGAGCCCCTCCCCGGTGCGCGCTCATGTCCGGAAACCCTAGCCGTCTGAAGCGGCAATCCGCGCAACCAAAAACCCTAACTTGAGTTTCACCCCGAAAATTCACTATTTTCAAATTATTTTTCAGATTTAAATTACGATTTCTTTTTTCGTTAAAATCTGGACAAATTACATGCTTCTAATACATCACACTTTATTCGGATTATCTGATTATTACACGTTTAATAATTAGGAAGATCATGCGACCGCTCTGCCGTTAGTTAACTAACCTAACGGTGTATGACGTTGCCCAGTGGTCCAATAATTATTAAACGAAAAAATTTCATTTCCATTATAAAATTTTCTGTGATGATTAAATGCATGTGTAGAAAATTATATGCCTGCCGCATATTTAATGATTCTGTGATGTACATTTTTATTTAGCATGCTAAAATCACTATGAAATAGTTAATGCCTGTAGCAAAACTGTATGTCTGCGATAAGATTATTTAAATGCCTGCAGCATATAAATAGCATGTGAATACATCATACTTGTTTCAATTCAGGTTAATTGAGCATAACTTTTTAGTTTACAAGCTTTACATTATATTATATGTATGATGTGCTCATGATATAACAACATTTTATGTCAACAAACCAATAATGATTTCAAAAAGTTTAACACCATATCCTAGTTGACAAAATGAACCTGGAGTTCAAAACCAAAATGAACCTGAAGTTCAAAATCAAATCAAAAGTCAACACTCTTTCACACTAATAAAAATTAACAAGTACGATGGATTATACGAAAAACATTTATGCGTTTTCTTTTAGAAATACGTATTTCACGGTAAATAGATCTCTCAGATCAACGGTTTGTATAAACCAATATTGACACCAGCAGTTGTCATAACACCGCCAAACTCTTTTGAGTAATCTCACTTTACAAGGTATGATTCTTGAATCTAACCTTATTTTTTAAGCGTACGCCCGAAGTCGTGGCTTAATAGATAAGTGAGAAATTATAAAATTCGTACCCACGTAATTGTTTCCCCTAGAGTATGTTTCTATATCCACACAATACTTGAATGACTCAATAAAAATGGCCTGAAGACCATACTTGAGTTTTCAAATAGACTTTTAAAAGTCTCTCATAAACTAGAAAAATGGAAATATAGAAACTAACTCATTTCCCTTGTATATGTCTACTTTGTAAGACCAATAAACATTCTTCCTTATAAACGACAATAAGGAAGACTGAAAACAGGGGAAGTCTTGAATAAAAATGAGAAAGGGAAGATATGATGTACCTCGATATGGAGTATGCAATGGCAACCCAATATCAGACCAGAAATTCTGACAAGACCCATAATGCTTTTTGCAAAATGAATGGGCATTAACCTATGCCATATAAAAATATATACATATCTAGTCTAAACGACGAAAGTCAAATTGACTGTAAGTATATTTCGCTACTCCCTGAGGACAAATAAATTTTGAAAATAAATTTGATCTGTTGTCATAATATGAGTCTAAAATGAGCATAATTGTGGACGTATATTTTATAGAACCCACATCATACTATGAAACTTGTTGCTCTAACATAATTATTAGTAGTATTCTCTTGCAGTATATATGTGCTTTTTACGCATTTTATTTTACTGTAAATGATTTGTCATCCTGAATACTCCTAAAAACGAGGATGCCATGTACTCTCTGAAACTTATAAAGTTTCAAAGGATTTTCGTCAAAATGATATCCCTAATGACTCAAGAAACCAATAAAGCCTGAAGCTTTATCCAACTATGATCCGCATAATAGTCATTGTGAATATGTAATCCTTCACAGTTTGAACAGAGTTCACCTATTACCAGACAAAATTAACTTGAGCATTTTAATGGACGTTCAAAAGTCCCACATAAAATTCGAACAGAGGAATTATTTTGGAACACCAGAAGTGTCCAAAATCGACCAACTTTGGATCGATGTCACCCTGGATTGATGATGCAAGACATCATTAACCAGACGAACCCGAAGATTCTTCAAAAAAGGGTGAAACTCTCATTATCCCATTCAAAAGGGAAAAATGATTACGAGATCATCTCCATTCACGTGGACATTGACTCTCCTCACTTCCTCAAACGAATTTAAGATGATATACTATCATTAGAAGAATGAGACCTTTAGGCCTCTTGAGAGTATTTGTGTCACGACCCGCTTCCCTAAAATGGAGGCGAGACGTGAAAAGGTCCGCACGGGAGTGGAGCGGTGAAGCCCCAAACCCGATAAGCGTCAATTTAGTATAAGCAGGTCCCTGTAATTGCAATCGAAACAACAATAATAATAATATGAGACGGAAAAGAAACACCAATCCCAAGGGTTGTCCACAAAATATTCAACATCACAGAAAAGCCACCAGGCTAAAAAGAAAGAGTCTAAGGCCCAGAACAAGGCCAAACAAAAGCAACGACATAAATAAGTATAGGTGCCACGCACCGATAACAAAACAACTGTTTAACAAACTTTAAAACACAACGGAGACACTAGGACTGGTCCACAGTGTCCACGTACTCCCCGTCCAACACGGGCTCAAGCTCAGCGTCCGCAAACACCTCACCCTCAGCGGGCAACTCAGGCTCAAGGTCTAACATGCGTCACCCAAAAGAGAGAGGGGCACATGTCAGCAAGTCTAAAGGACTTGGGCAAGGAAACTGAAAGTAAGGCAACTAGCAACCTAACAGTTTAGTATGCATGACATGGCAGTTACAACATGAGTGCACAATTTAAAACATGGCAAGACAATTTTTACATGAGAGCAGTCATCGGGACAAGACAAGACGAGAGTAGCTACGCTACTATCAATCAATCCACATTGTTTTGCAAGTGTTTACGCCCTTCGCTGAATGGTAAAACATGTCAGACCGATCGGCACTAAACACAATTCACATTTCACGGCTGTTTTGTAGATGTTTACGCCCTTCGCTGAATGGCATAGCATGTCAGTCCGATCGGCACTAAACACTACCCCACCCCAAAGAGTTTACGCCTTACAACTGCAGTTGTTGATCAAACAGACCCCCAGTTGAATGGCCGCTTAACCCTCACCCCATCCCGCACTAAACAAGCCAGGGTCCCTGTACATGAGCCCAGCTAGTGAGCCAGGGTTGCCCCGCACGGGAGCTTGTTTCTTAATTCACGATTCAATATCGAGCGTTGGGGTTTCCAACTCATTATGCTCGCTTCTGGTCACGAGCCAGGAAACACAAGCATTCGTAGCAAAGCTACGCAATCACAGAAACACTTAAAGAATGCAATGACATGACATTTGATTTGCGTATCGTTAAGGGAAAGTAAACATGACATGGTATTTGTGCAACATGCTAAATGTCGGAACTAGCTTCGTTGTCAAGCTAGTTCCCCAATTTGCGCCTAGGCGAGTATCATTTCGTCGCCTAGCCTCTTTTACGCCTACAACATGCAAACGGCCTAAAACATGGCCTAAACCCTAAGTGGCAAGTTTCACTTGCCTAGCACCGGAAACGATGACCACTTCGTCACACGGATGCCAATCTACGGGGAAATCGCTGTTTGGGGGGACCAATCAACAAACAACATGAATTATTATTAGGGTTTCATAAAAATATATCTAAGTTACAAAAACAACGGTAGATCGATTTCTTACCGAGAGGAGGCGGAAGAAATACTCCGGGGAACCCTAGGACCAGATCTGGAAATGATTGGGGAAGTTTGGAGAAACTAGGGTTTAGGGGGATTTTGGGGATTTGATGGGTTTTGATGGAGATTTGGGGAAGATTAGAAGTAGATAGGGTGAATGGATGGATTGGATGATGATTCTAGGGCTTGGAATGGAGGATTGAAGCTTGGAGGAAAATGGGGGCTCAAAGGGGAAGTTTCTAGGGTTTTGGATCGTGTTGGAGGAAGAAGAAACGTTTGGGAGGGGTATTTATAGGTTGGGCTGGCGGCTGCCCAGAAATTAGGGTTTTAACACAGACTAGTCGGTCAAAGAACAACCACTGACCGACTAGTTTGGCAACTAGTCGGTCGGTCGACCAACGCAGACCGACTAAGTGTAAACAGTAACTCCTGAACGAAATTAGGATTTAGAGTTAGTCGGTCCATGAACAAGTACTGACCGACTAGTTTAGCAACTAGTCGGTCGATGAACGTTCTTAGACCGACTAAGAGTAAACAGTAACTCAACTAAAATTAAGATGATGTGTTAGTCGGTTCAAGAAGCATTGCCGACCGACTAGTTTGCAACCTAGTCGGTCAACAGCTCTTCTTAGACCGACTAACGATAAACAGTAACTCCTGAGAAAATTTAGAAAGCTCACTAGTCGGTCCAAGAAGGATTTCCGACCGACTGGATCGTCATCTAGTCGGTCGGTGCCCCTTCTTACACCGGCTAATGAGCACCAAAAGTTCCGATACGGAGCGCGAGGCCCCGTGATCGAATCCTAAGACTCCTAGGCTTGATCTAATAGTTAGATACGACCGTTATGAAGCCCGTCACAAACGACGTACTTCGAAATCGACGATCCTAAGGAAGAATCGAGAAAATACGACGAATCGATCGAAAATGAAAGTTACGGAGACGAAAACCACACAAGAGGAGAAAATCCACCAAAACATATATTATATTATAATAAATTCAGATACAAGAAAACCAGTCGTTACATCCTCCCCAACTTAAGAAAAATTCCGTCCTCGGAATTTCCGAATACTCACGAGTCCGGAAACAAAAGTGGGTAGCGCTCTCGCATCTCATCTTCTCTCTCCCAAGTAGACTCTCCCGGCGAACCGTGTCGCCACATCACTCTAACAAGATCGACGACCTTGTTTCGAAGTGACTTCTGACGCCTGTCCAGAATCTGCACTGGATACTAGTCATACGTCAAATCTGAGCGAACGGCGATCTCCGAGAAATCCACGGCATGAGATGGATCGCTAATGTATCGACGAAGCTGCGACACATGGAAAACATTGTGAACTCCTTCCAAAGATGGCGGCAAAGCCAAGCGATAAGCTACCTCGCCAACTCTCTCCAAAACATCAAATGGTCCAATGTATCGCGGGCTCAACTTCCCACGCTTCCCAAAACGAATCACACCACGATTCGGGGAAATCTTCAAGAACACATGGTCGCCCGGCTGAAATTCCAAAGGACGACGTTTAGCATCAGCCCAATGCTTAAAACGGTCCTGAGCAATCCTCAACCTCTCCCGAATATTCCTGACGATATCCACGGCCTCCACGATCATCTCAGGTCCCAACAACTCCCGATCACCAACGTCATCCCAACTCAATGGCGATCGACATTTCCTCCCATAAAGAGCGGCGAAAGGCGCCATGCCAATACTCGCCTGGAAGCTGTTGTTGTAGGAAAACTCCACCAAATGCAGATGGCCCTCCCACGAACCCTTGAAATCTAACATGCACGCCCTCAGCATGTCTTCCAAAATCTGAATCGTCCTCTCGGACTGGCCATCCGTCTGCGGATGGTACGCCGTGCTGAAACTCAGACGCGTACCCAAAATCTTCTGCAAACTCTGCCAAAACTGAGATGTGAACCTCGTGTCTCTGTCCGACACGATACTCACGGGGACTCCATGAAGTCGCACGATTTCCTCCATATATCTCCTCGCTAGCACCTCCGTGGACTGTCCCACTCGGAACGGAATAAAGTGCGCAGATTTGGTCAATCGATCCACGATCACCCAAATCGCGTCATTCTGCTTCGGACTCCGAGGTAGTCCAGTAACGAAATCCATAGTGATGTGTTGCCACTTCCACTCCGGAATCGGAAGGGGTTGTAGCAACCCGGCCGAACGCTGATGCTCCGCCTTCACTTGCTGGCAAACCAAGCACTTGGCCACACTCCGAGCCACACTCCTCTTCATACCATGCCACCAATAATTCAGACGAAGATCCTGGTACATCTTGGTGCCACCAGGATGCACAGAATACGGCGAACTGTGTGCCTCCACCATCAACTCCTCTCTGATATCCCCAGCCGGCACACACAACCTGGCTCCAAACCTCAGCGAGCCATCCTCATGAATCAAAAAGTCAGTCCGCAGACCGGCTTCCACCTGCTCCCGAATCCTTACCAACTTCGGATCTCCGGCCTGGCCAGCCTTAATCCGATCCACGATCGTCGACTGTACCTGCATGTACATCAACAAAGAAGCCTCCCCCGGAAGAACAATCTCCACGCCAGACTCGCAAAAATCCTGCTGCAATCTCCACTGCGAGGTCAGAATCATCACCGCTGGAAGCCTACTCAGCGCATCAGGAACCACATTCACCTTGCCAGGGTGATACAGCAAATCAATCTCGTAATCCGCCATAAGCTCCAACCATCGACGCTGTCGCATGTTGAGCTCCTTCTGAGTGAAAATATACTTCAAGCTTTTGTGATCGGTGAAAATTTTCACTTTCTCACTCAACAAGAAGTGCCTCCAAATCTTAAGAGCAAAAACAACGGCAACCAACTCCAAATCATGCGTCGGGTAATTCTTCTCATGAACCTTAAGCTGACGAGACGCATACGCCACAACTTGTCCGTGCTGATGCAGCACGCAACCGAGACCCTTGCCAGAAGCATCGCAAAAGATCTCAAATCCACCGCTGCGATCAGGCACCACAAGAATAGGGGCACTCGTCAACCTCTCCTTCAGAATACCAAAAGCACTCTCACAATCACCCGACCAAACATAAGCAACATCCTTCCGCGTCAACCTGGTCATCGGCTCAGCAATACGAGAAAAGTCCTTAATGAACCGACGATAATATCCCGCCAAACCAAGGAAACTCCGAATCTCAGATGCAGACGACGGAACAGGCCACTCCCTGATAGCCCTAATCTTCTCGGGATCCACAGAAATACCATCTCCGGTCACCACATGCCCCAGAAAAGCAACTCGATCCAGCCAAAACTCGCACTTCGAAAACTTAGCATACAAACGATGCTTCCTCAAAATTTCCAACACCGTCCTCAAGTGCGATGCATGTTCTTCCTCCGACTTCGAATAGATCAGAATGTCGTCGATAAAGATAACGACAAACTTATCCAAAAAGTCGTAGAAAATCAGGTTCATCAGATTCATGAAAACTGCGGGCGCGTTAGTTACGCCGAAAGGCATAACCACAAACTCATAGTGTCCATACTTCGTCCTGAACGCTGTCTTCGGCACATCATCCTTCTTCACCTTCAACTGATGGTAACCACTCCTCAAATCCGGTTTAGAAAACACCCTCGAACCTCCAAGCTGATCAAAAATATCATCGATGCGAGACAACGGGTATTTATTCTTAATGGTTACCGCATTCAATCCCCGATAGTCCACGCACATGCGACGCGAACCATCCTTCTTCTTAACCAGCAACACCGGTGCTCCCCACGGAGACACACTAGGATTAATATAACCCTTCAGCAACAGCTCATCCAACTGCTTCCGCAACTCTTCCAATTCAGCAGGTGCCATACGATACGGCGCCTTCGAAATCGGCTGCGCACCTGGAACGAGGTCAATAGAAAATTCCAGAGCTCGATCAGGCGGCAAACCAGACATCTCCTCGGGGAAGACGTCGCCAAAATCTCGCACCACAGCTGGCCATTCCAGCTCCAACTGCATAGCTACAGCCTCCACCGGCCTGGCCCGAAATCTGACAGGACCAAGCGAACTGCTACCACGACTGAACTCAAATACTGGATGTCCGGGAATCTCGAACACCACCTTCTTCCTCCTGCAGTCGATCGTAGCATAGAGGCTCGCAAGCCAATCCATCCCAAAGACCGCATCGTAGTTGGTGATGTTGTGGACAATAAAATCAGCATAAAGCTCATGTCCACAAACCACCACAGAGCAAGGACTGCACCCACGATGCACCGTGACAACTCCATTCCCTGTGACGATATTCCAACTCTTGGAGAGAGAGGACGTCGACAAGGAATGCTTCTCCACGAAGCTCTGGGCCTAAATGCACATTGACGCACCTGAGTCAAAGAGGACTCGGGCAGGGAACGTGCAAACCAAAACCACACCTAACAAACAGTCTAATCGATCAAATCTTATTCTAGCAACACCATACACAAGCATTCACATAATTTATCAATCAATTAATTAAGGAAGGAACAATCTAGATCGAAATTTACCTGCAATGACCTCATCCATGGCCAAAACCTCCTCCTCGGTCATCAGAAAAGCCTGCCTCCTTGGCGGAACAGCCTGCCGAAAAGCCTGCCCCTGTGGAACAAGAGCCGCTCCACGTCCAGCAGGAACAGGCGCTCGCTGCTGCAATGGCTGAGCTGTAACAGGAGCCCTCCGCAGCGGACCCGCATGCCGACAATCCCTCGCGACGTGGGAGGCATCACCGCAAACCAGACACTGGCCCAAAAACTTCCGGCACTGATTCTTGATATGGCCAGGCTTGCCGCAGAAATGGCAAGACTTCAGAATAGGCCCTCCCGGCCTCTTAAACTGAGCGGACTGATTAGGCCTGAATCCAGGTCTGACCACAGCCCTTGCCTGTTCCACAGGCCTCCTCACAGCACCAACAACAAACCCCTTCCTCTGGTTCACAAGAAGCTCCTGCCTCTTGGCAGCGACCAAAACCTTCTGATAAGATTCCCGGTCAGAAGAGGTCACAAAGCTCTGGAGCTCTGAAGCAAGCCCCTGCAGAAACCTCTGAGCTCGCTCCTCAGCGTCCTGCACCATCTTTGGTGCAAACCGACTAAGCCTCATGAACTCCTGGTGGTACATGTCCACCGACGAGTTCCCCTGCTTTAGGTCGATAAAACGTTGCAGCATCTCTTCCCTGGCAGCCTTCGGGAAAAACTCACCATCAAATCTGGCCTTGAAGGTAGCCCAGACGATCGGCTCAACCAACATCTTTTCCTCAGCATCCCACCAATTCCTGGCGTTATCCTTCAGCTGGCGCTTCGCCAAGTCAACCCAACTCACTTCGTTGACTTTGGACATCTTCAGATTGTCCTCAATATTCCTCATCCATTCATCAGCAGCTAGCGGACCTTCGGTTCCATCAAAATACGCAGGACCCAGCTCTCTGAACTGCTTCGCCCCGGGCTCAGGGCGAGGGGTTTCCACCACCCGAGCAGCTCGAGCCACCGGAGCATTCTGCACCTGCAGAAGCACACCCTGCTGGACCTGCATCATCTGCAACATCATCCTCATCATCTCCCCATTAGTGGGCTCCCGCTCAGGCTCCTCGTCGTGAGGGGGCGCACCACTACCACCACCTCGGGTGATCCGTCTTCCTGCCATCTAATGACGCAGAAAACGAAACAATTAGACTCATAGCTTAGGGCTCAGGGGTCGAAATTATTTGTTGGACAATCTTATATCATTATCGTTATCCCGATAATCGCAGTTACAGAGGACCTGCATGGGCCACCACTAAAACCTGTCACGACCCGCTTCCCTAAAATGGAGGCGAGACGTGAAAAGGTCCGCACGGGAGTGGAGCGGTGAAGCCCCAAACCCGATAAGCGTCAATTTAGTATAAGCAGGTCCCTGTAATTGCAATCGAAACAACAATAATAATAATATGAGACGGAAAAGAAACACCAATCCCAAGGGTTGTCCACAAAATATTCAACATCACAGAAAAGCCACCAGGCTAAAAAGAAAGAGTCTAAGGCCCAGAACAAGGCCAAACAAAAGCAACGACATAAATAAGTATAGGTGCCACACACCGATAACAAAACAACTGTTTAACAAACTTTAAAACACAACGGAGACACTAGGACTGGTCCACAGTGTCCACGTACTCCCCGTCCAACACGGGCTCAAGCTCGGCGTCCGCAAACACCTCACCCTCAGCGGGCAACTCAGGCTCAAGGTCTAACATGCGTCACCCAAAAGAGAGAGGGGCACATGTCAGCAAGTCTAAAGGACTTGGGCAAGGAAACTGAAAGTAAGGCAACTAGCAACCTAACAGTTTAGTATGCATGACATGGCAGTTACAACATGAGTGCACAATTTAAAACATGGCAAGACAATTTGTACATGAGAGCAGTCATCGGGACAAGACAAGACGAGAGTAGCTACGCTACTATCAATCAATCCACATTGTTTTGCAAGTGTTTACGCCCTTCGCTGAATGGTAACACATGTCAGACCGATCGGCACTAAACACAATTCACATTTCACGGCTGTTTTGTAGATGTTTACGCCCTTCGCTGAATGGCATAGCATGTCAGTCCGATCGGCACTAAACACTACCCCACCCAAAGAGTTTACGCCTTACAACTGTAGTTGTTGATCAAACAGACCCCCAGTTGAATGGCCGCTTAACCCTCACCCCATCCCGCACTAAACAAGCCAGGGTCCCTGTACATGAGCCCAGCTAGTGAGCCAGGGTTGCCCCGCACGGGAGCTTGTTTCTTAATTCACGATTCAATATCGAGCGTTGGGGTTTCCAACTCATTATGCTCGCTTCTGATCACGAGCCAGGAAACACAAGCATTCGTAGCAAAGCTACGCAATCACAGAAACACTTAAAGAATGCAATGACATGACATTTGATTTGCGTACCGTTAAGGGAAAGTAAACATGACATGGTATTTGTGCAACATGCTAAATGTCGGAACTAGCTTCGTTGTCAAGCTAGTTCCCCAATTTGCGCCTAGGCGAGTATCATTTCGTCGCCTAGCCTCTTTTACGCCTACAACATGCAAACGGCCTAAAACATGGCCTAAACCCTAAGTGGCAAGTTTCACTTGCCTAGCACCGGAAACGATGACCACTTCGTCACATGGATGCCAATCTACGGGGAAATCGCTGTTTGGGGGGACCAATCAACAAACAACATGAATTATTATTAGGGTTTCATAAAAATATATCTAAGTTACAAAAACAACGGTAGATCGATTTCTTACCGAGAGAAGGCGGAAGAAATACTCCGGGGAACCCTAGGACCAGATCTGGAAATGATTGGGGAAGTTTGGAGAAACTAGGGTTTAGGGGGATTTTGGGGATTTGATGGGTTTTGATGGAGATTTGGGGAAGATTAGAAGTAGATAGGGTGAATGGATGGATTGGATGATGATTCTAGGGCTTGGAATGGAGGATTGAAGCTTGGAGGAAAATGGGGGCTCAAAGGGGAAGTTTCTAGGGTTTTGGATCGTGTTGGAGGAAGAAGAAACGTTTGGGAGGGGTATTTATAGGTTGGGCTGGCGGCTGCCCAGAAATTAGGGTTTTAACACAGACTAGTCGGTCAAAGAACAACCACTGACCGACTAGTTTGGCAACTAGTCGGTCGGTCGACCAACGCAGACCGACTAAGTGTAAACAGTAACTCCTGAACGAAATTAGGATTTAGAGTTAGTCGGTCCATGAACAAGTACTGACCGACTAGTTTAGCAACTAGTCGGTCGATGAACGTTCTTAGACCGACTAAGAGTAAACAGTAACTCAACTAAAATTAAGATGATGTGTTAGTCGGTTCAAGAAGCATTGCCGACCGACTAGTTTGCAACCTAGTCGGTCAACAGCTCTTCTTAGACCGACTAACGATAAACAGTAACTCCTGAGAAAATTTAGAAAGCTCACTAGTCGGTCCAAGAAGGATTTCCGACCGACTGGATCGTCATCTAGTCGGTCGGTGCCCCTTCTTACACCGGCTAATGAGCACCAAAAGTTCCGATACGGAGCGCGAGGCCCCGTGATCGAATCCTAAGACTCCTAGGCTTGATCTAATAGTTAGATACGACCGTTATGAAGCCCGTCACAAACGACGTACTTCGAAATCGACGATCCTAAGGAAGAATCGAGAAAATACGACGAATCGATCGAAAATGAAAGTTACGGAGACGAAAACCACACAAGAGGAGAAAATCCACCAAAACATATATTATATTATAATAAATTCAGATACAAGAAAACCAGTCGTTACAATTTGAGGGATAAAAGTGGACTCACACACTCCCTACATATGGCTGATGATGTACCTTAGAGTACTCATCTATATATCTTCTTAAAATGGTCATAATCAAAACCTTGTTATCCAACCGCAGTCCAGATTATTATTAATCACAACGGACATATTACATTACTGGGATATTGGCTGGGCTTTTACTTACCCTCATACCACCCTCAAAAATGCCGCAGTGGAACTTATTCATCGGGACTAACCCTCCTAGATGAATATGTTCCGAGATCTCCAAACGGGGGAGGCATTAGAGCACATCTTATAGATGGAGCCTTGACGGGTTCATATCCCTAGTTCTATTCTCAACTTCATTGAAGTCGAGCTTATTGCGGATTTTTGGGATAACACTAGGGAATCAATTTAACAACTGGAAGAAAATTGAACACACTGAAGCTTTGTGTTCACACCCAGAAATGGGTTATATGTAAATCATTAAAATGATTTAAACGGATTACTTATCCACTAGAAATCCAGTTGTAGGTGACCATGTGGGAACATGCAAACCATCAGAACGCCTCCTTAGAAACTATTTATATGATCCTGATCACCTCATATAAACAGTTTCCGAGAACCCCTAACGGGGGAAGCGTTTAGTGCACATCTTATCGATGGAGTCATGCTGAGTTTACATTCCTATATCACCACTATGGACCATTTAAAACATTAATACCTATGATCTGATTATCATGAATAGTGATGAGATCCTGAAGATCCACACTTATGAAACTGTTAAACAGTTATCAGACATAGCTACTGACAATATAAATATTGTCAAATTCACACATCCCTGCTACCAAAAATCCAGCTAGGATTGACATACCAACTATAATGGATGCAATCTACCAGTAGCAGAAGTGGATATCCTCAATGGATGAGAGGACATACCACAAGACCCTAAAACAATACCACCACAGGAAAGTGAGCTCATCTCCATATCCTCTCCCTTTCCAGAACCTCCAGAAGAGATAAATCTGGAATAAATTGAAGAATGTACGTACACTGAGAGGTATTTGGATAAAACATACTTGTCGACAATTACTCACATTTCATTTTGCAATTGATATCGTTCACAATCTCTGTTTCCTGAAGCAAACGCAGAAATTTGGCCAAATTATGTGGAACGAGGCACTAATAAGTTGAGCTGGACTCACTTATGAAATGTGAAGTGTTTGGACCTGAAGTCCTGATATCAAAAGATATCAAACCTGTGGGCTACCGAGTATTGTATAAATAAATAAAATCGTATGCTATAAGCAAAACGCTATAGCCTTAGAAGTTTATTTCGCAGAAACCAGGAAGTAACTATGTAAGATGAGCTTAACTCACTCACGAAATTAATCAAACGAATGCATCAGTCTCCCTGGTCATGATTGCGAAACCCATGCGATTAGCAAAGATAATTTTAGGCTATGTTGCTATGGATGATGTGACAACATACCCTTATGAATAATCATCCTAAAGATGAATAATCATCCTGAAGATGAAACCAGTATCCTGAAGATGAATAATCATCCTGAAGATGAATTATCATCCCGAAGATGAAACAATCATCCTGAAGATGAATTATCATCCTGAAGATGAAACCAGCATCTTGAAGATGAATAATCATCCTGAAGATGAATTATCATCCTGAAGATGAAACCTTCAGCCTGAAGATGAATAATCATCCTGAAGATGAAACCATCATCCCGAATATGAATAATCATCCCGAAGATGAAACCTTCATCCTGAAGATGAATAATCATCCAGCAGATGAATTACCATCCAGAAGACGAAATTATCATCCAGTCGATGAAGAAACATGGAAAATTACGATCCACCAATACACCTACTGGTTGTATGGATGCACATTATGACCCCTTCCGTTCGCTGGAAGAGGGGAAGGATATCCTAGGTCCTGAAGTGCCTTACTCAAATGTCTTTTGTACACTCCTTTATCTGGCAGTAAACCCTTTAACCAGATACAGTGCAGCGCCTGTAGTGCACCACTGGACCAGAGATATGTAGCTTCTGCGCTATCTTCAAGGGTCAAGGATCATCCAACATGTTAAATGTATTTGCAGATACAGGTTACAGATCATCGCGATGACTACAACAAAGGTACGACCAACTCCTGGAGACCAGCAAAGCATGCTTCCAAGGCAACATCAATCCCACCATCCCGAGAGGCTCATCAATCCAAGAAGCAAATCATAAGTACGCACAGCCAGGTCCTGCAGTACCTCGCAGACACAGTGACGACTAGGTCAGAGACGTGGTGCTACCTACCGAGTCTGCAGACCACTCCTCTTCAGAAGAGCTCCCTCAGATTCAGTAGCTGCCATAGATGAGCGATGCTTGTATAGATGAGCGATGTCTTGTATAGGTGAGCGATGCCTTGTACTTTGTACTTATTATCGGAACACTGTAAGAGATTGATGTATAGTTTCCTAGGAGATCTGCAAGCCTGCAGCTTGTACAGATCAGGGGAAGTCAAATGTAGTGTTGTACTCTTTTCCCTTGGCTATTGGTTTTTCCCACTGGGTTTTCCATAGCTAAAGGTTTTAACGAGGCAACCTCATTGACCCTGGATCCAGAAGTATCCACCCCCTAAATACTCCCACTAATCAGGGGAAGTTATGGAAAACTGTACTCTTTTTCCTTGGCTATTGGTTTTTCCCACTGGGTTTTCCATAGCTAAAGGTTTTAACGAGGCAGTTATCCCTAACTTAGGATCCAGAAGTATCCACCTCTAATGATATCCATCGATCAGGGGAAGTTACATAGACTTGTACTCTTTTCCCCTAGCCATTGGTTTTTCACACTGGGTTTTCCTTGGCAAAGGTTTTAACGAGGCAAGTACTCTTAAACTTGGGATCCAGAAGTATCCATAGACCCATGATCAGATAAGCTCTGTGAACCCTGAAGCGTTCATCACGGCTTACAACAATGGATGGATAATGTCATGGTGTAAATTGGGCCCGGGGCCCGCTAGGCCCGGCCCGGGTTCCGGGCCGGCCCGGCCCGGGTTCCGGGCCGGCCCGGCCCGGGCCCGGTGGCCCCTACCCGGGCCGGGCTCTGGCCCGGGCCCGGCCCCCGGGCCGGGCTGGGCTGGGGTACCCAGCCCACGGGCCGGGCCGGCCCGGGCCGGCCCGGCCCGGCCCGGGTTTTTTTTCAAAAAATGCCTCCGAGACACAGTTTTAGGGGGTGGGGGAGCCGGGCCGCCGGGCCGGGCTGGGCCCGGCCGGGGCCGGCCCGGACCGGATTTTCGTTGGGCCCGGCCGGGCCCGGGCCGGGCCGGCCCGGCCGGGCCATGTTGACACCCTGAGGATAAGGGGAAATGTTATAAACAGGCTTTTGGTGGCCCAATCCGTTAGTGGGTATCCACCCATTATGTAACCATATTACTATAAATACAGGGATACGGGGTTTCGTAGCCGCCATGTTTTACAACAGTGTTCAATTTTGTTAACGGTCTAATAAGCAAATCCATATGCTTTTTAGCGGCTTGGGTAAAACAATTGGCATTAAACAAAAGCAATAATTTACGCAATGACGTGATAAGGGGTTAGCGACTAGTAGTTGTGGTGGGGGCAAAATGGGAAGAGTGGAATTAAGGCGGGCAAGTTGGGGTAAGTTGGGGGCGGTTGCGTGCCCACATGGTACGTTTCGTTGCAGCTGTTGCCAACTATTCTGTATTTGATTGTCCAAAATTTCTCTTTTAAAAAATTGTTTATTATTAATATTATTTGTTCTCTTGGCCTCCATTTCAATAACCATCATTCTTTATTTTATTTTATTAATATGTTTTTTTTGTGTTTTTTAATAGTTATCGTTCTGCTTGATCTGAACGAGGAGCTGTTACCAGTTCATCTGCCGCGTTTCGTGCTCAGACCAAAAGTTGCAAGTGTGAGCTGGTCATCAGGGTCTGCAACTGGGCCGTGTCAGATTGGGCCGGGCTGGGTAAACCCCAACGAGGGTGAAGAATCTACGCTGTGGGCCGTAGCACGGTCGGTGATGGGTCTATATTAGATGCGGGGGGCGGTGCAAGGTCATTAAGATGGTTAAAGGCTCGATCATTTATGCTAAATCTATGATTAATTCACAATATATTGTCGTGTATATTGGAGTTGGCTCTAAAACTCTTGCTATTTATGTGGGTCTTGTGTGATGGGTAAACTTGTCATTATATTTGGAATATTGTAACCCTTTTAGACCATATAAATAGTCCTTTTCTTTGAGGGTTTAGAGAGAGAGAGACACCCCTAAGAAAAAAGGTTGTGAGAGAAAAGAGCTAAAATCAGGTTTGTGGGATTTCGACCTAAATCCTTGTATGGCGCATTTGTGACATCATAGTGAAAGCTTGGGCGGCTGCTCTTCCTCCGTGGACATAGCATAAACGCTGAACCATTTAGCTCTTGTCTTCTCTTCTTCTTTTTTTGTGTGCTCTATTTTGTTTTCTCTAATTCTAGCTTGTTGCACATCTCAATCTTCATCTTCTTGCATATATGTGTGGTGGGTTGATTTGTGGAGATCCTTGGGGTGTGCTTGAGGTGGAAGTCTTGACCCATCCAAAGCACTCATAGTTGGTATCAGAGATTGGTTATTATTATACTTATTTCTACTTATTTGGTGCATTTTAAATGAAGAAATTTTGATATTTTCTGGTTTCTGAGTTGCGAAAATTTGGTGCGCACATGGTGTTTGACAAATGGCTTCTAAGAGAACTTCCATTTCCGAAGAGATCATGTTTTAGGTGGAGAAGTTTGATGGTAATATCAACTCTGGATTATGACTAGTATGGATAAGAAATGTTTTTATACAAAAAAGACTCGAGGTTGATTTGTTGGGAAAGATGAAGACGTCGTAAAAGATCAAGGATGATGAATTGATCGATTTAGATGACAGGATGATGAGCACACTACAATTGTATCTCTCAAATGATATTTTGTACAATATTAGTAAAGATGAAACAACAAAAGATCTATGCGATTGGAAAAGTCTCTATCAAACAAGTTACACTTGAAAAAGCAACTTTATGTGTTAAAGATAGAGGAAGACAAGGATGTATTGGAACACATTAACATCTTCAATAGGATGATTTGTGACCTCTTGAGGTTGGATGTGAACTTTGATGCTGAAGACAAGTCACGTTTGTTGATGAGTTTGATGGTTATTGCAACACCCCAAGTTGGCTTTGATGATTAAGAAAAAAATTAGTGTGATTAATTATGCTTTGTGAGATTTGTTGTGAATATAGGTACAAATTCAACAATGATCAACTCAAGCTCAAAGACATGTTGAAATGAACCATGAAACTTGAAGTTGATGAATTCATGGATTGGAGCTCAACATTGAAGATATGTAGCTCATCCAAAGACAGGTGGAGTGCAAAGCTTCTCAAGACAACTCATGAGCCAATAAGAATGCATCAAGACTCAAGAGTATGAGTGATGTGTTTTTACATTTTATTGAGTTTGTCTTAAATTGTTAAAGCCAAATATTAAAGCATGCGCGCGCGCGCACACACACACGTAGGAAAATGAATTTCTTTGATTTAAATGATTTTGCTTTCATTTAAAATTTATTTCCTAAATTTATTGATCATACCTTAGTTGATTAAGACTTAGCTTAGGCTAATGAATAGAAATCACTGTTTATATGCTTTTCTGTATTCAAACCTCTGCCAGTTTTTTCCACACTTAAAATTTCTCCTCCATTTCTAGTTCATTAGATAGCATACTTCATTAGCTTTCCAATGCATCTTGAATCACCCAAATCGGAATTCATTTGTGTAAGTTATGACCATTTTTGTTCGCTGCTGTTGAAATCAGTCGACCGCAGTATTAAAATCAGTCGCTGCAGTACTAAAAGTAGTCGACTACTTTACATGCAGAAATCGACTAATAGTTGCCAGCAAGCCCATAACAGTCCGATTTTTAGAAGTTTTCTTAATCGTTTGAGAGGGCTTTTGGGTCATTTTTATGCTGTTTGTAGGCTACTTAAAGGTGTTTGATGAGAGATTTTTGCATCTTCTTAAGAATATTATTTACAAGGAAATTTTCATCTTTCAAAGCTTGATTTCTCAAAGTTTAATTCTTCCTGAGCTGAAATTTTAAGAGCAAGATTTCCTCTTTCGAGGCAAGAAGTTCCTATTTTCTTTAAGCTTTTAAGCTCTTTAATTGCCTTGATATTTTGTGTTCATCTATGCTTTAATCTTGTAAGATAATAGGACAGACGACTGATGAGAATAAAACAGTCGACTGTTAATCAGAACAGGCGACTGTAAATCCTTATACAGACGACTGTCAAATACCCTGAGAATTTCCAGAGAGCTGAGTCAATGAATTGGCTCACAGACAGACGACTGTTGCAGCATAGATAGTCGACTGATCCAAGGGACAGTCGATTGTATACACAATTAGTTGTTTTGATCCCTAAGTTTCATCATACATTTTATTAAGATCAAGTTGAGATTTTTCCCTTATCCATAGTATTCACTTTCACTTGCTTCATTTATTTGGCTACTGGAAATTGTATTGCAACAAATCAATTATTGTATTTGTTCATTCTCACTTGGTTGGAATTGAGTGATTGTTATGTTGTTGTGTTGTTGAGAAAAAGCCTCCTTTGTAGATATTCTCATTGTAAGGTGAAAGAGGTGTTGTTTTTGGTTGAGGAGAAGACCACAAGTGTTGATGACATTGGAGACCCTAGCTAGAGAGGCTAGGTATTGGAGTTGTTGGAAATTCCTAATTTGAGAACTAGGTGGTGATTGTATTGTTGGAAGATCTAGTAAGTGAAGCTAGGCAAGTGTATTGGAAGTACTCTCGGTGAGGCATTTGCTCTCTTGTTAAAGAGAGTTAAATAATGGAAAATCACAATTGGAGATTGGGGATTGGAGTAGCCCACGGTAGGTGAACCAATATAAATTATCTTGTGTTTACGATTGTTCTTTGTGTTGTCTTCATTTCTATTACTTGCAAATTGTGATTGACATTCTGTTGTGCATTACTCTTTCTTATAGCAATTAATTAGATTGTGTTGATTAAGCTCTTGAGTAGGTAACACTATCAAGTAGATTAGGCTAAATTAGACTGATTTATTTTTATTTGTGCAAGAATTTTTTGAAACACTAATCACCCACCTCTAGTGTATAGCTTGCTACCTACAGGATTACTACACGTGACATTAGAGTGATCCCCTGATCCTAGCAGAGTTTTCTTCCAGACTCTTATAATTACTTTGTGACTAATCTATTATATGTGAAAGAGACTCTTAAGTTTGTTTATAGAGGTGACCCAAGATATAATCTCAAATGATGCAGGAAAAAGATCCTCCAAGTGTGATTCCATTGTATAACGTCTCCTAGTCAAGGGGATCTAAGTGATAGAGGAAGAAGTAAAAAAAGATTCAAAGGCAAGAAGCATAACTCCTGGTCCAAGTCAAAGAGCAAGAAAGATGTTATATGCTACTATTGCAAAGGTAAATGGCACTTTAAGAAAGATTGCAAAACGTGGCTAGAGCAAAAGGAGGGGGAAGACATCGAAGAATGATGATTCTGCTTGTATGGCTTTCGAAAGTGAAGGAAAACTCTGTTGAATATTGAGTACAATATGTTACTTTTGATAATGAGCAACATATTTGGTACTAATATCCTTTTGAGTGTATATGTATAGATATTGAGCTTTCATGATCAATTAATGCAAATAAAAAAAGAATCAGAGTTAACAAAGACCATGAATTTTAAGAGCAATCAAGACAAAGGCAATGAAGAGTAAAATTGCATCAAGAAGCTTTTGTAATATATTTTCGATGTAATTTTACTTTATGGATTGGTAGTATGTTAAAGTCTTTGTTGAAGTTCACACACACTTAGGAACACATATAAAATGTTTTTAAAATGTTTTAGAAATCATTTCCTAAGTTTTTAAAATACTTTTCCATGTATACGTTAGATAGTTGACTACTCCTTGTTGACTACTTTTCAATGGGTACTCACTGTCCCATGAAAAAATCGATTACACTTGTTTCGCGAGTCAACTATAGTTGTTTGGAGAGTCTACTATCATTTTTACATCAATCAACGACCATCAGCCCAATAGACAGAAAAGACATATCTCCATGATTTACGGAAATCTGTCTTTTAATCCGTTGGATGGGTGTTTTTATGAAACGATTTTCAACGATTTTTCACCCATTATAAGCTGGGATTACTGAGGGTTTTTGCTAACTTAATTGATCAATTTTCCAAGAGAAAAAGTGTTTTAAAGTCCAAAAGCTTTTAAGCAACAAATCCTCTTTCTTGGCCAAAATGTTTTTAAATATTTTCAAATCTTTCTTGGCCTATGTTTTGATCTGAAAGAGCTTCATTCTCTCATCAATTCAAGATCCACTATAGCTACACAATATCACACAAGAGCTTCAATATTTAACTATAGGTAAAAAAAGGTTGTAAGCATTTCTTTGCTCACTTGTGTAAGGTGTACTTTATGTCAAGAGGGGACATGTGAGAAATACTTGCACCCAATTATGTGATATTTCCAATTGGAACGTGAGAGTAAGTACTTACTCTTAATTGAGAATGTGAGATTAAGTACTTAATATATAATCCAAAAGAGGGTGTTTTCCCGTTGGAGAAATCTGAGAAGGACAAACATGTGGGTAGAGTGGTGGACAGTAATTGGCCACCTCAATAGGTGGTCCCCACCTCCCCCTCTAAAAACCCTTTGCACCCAAGACCTGACCAATCACACACCCACAATTCTCTACCCTTTCCATGTGGGCGGGTGGTACACGCATCCTATGAGGGGCGAGTAGTTTAATGGGTCCATGCACTTTGAGCATGGATTGTTTGCCAGACATATGAAATATGAGGCTAAGCCTCATATATGCCTTCAAAACTCCAACCTCTGTTATTTTTTCAGAGAATCAATACCAATCATTTTGATATAGATATTCTAAACCCCCAAAACACCGAATATCATGTGAACCCAGTGGATTTGTCCGATCATCGACCCGTCACAAATTTAACAGTTTTTTATGAATAGAACTTTTGTGACATGTGGATGAACATACAAAACCCATTGGGTTCACTCGATATTCAGTGTTTTGAGGTTTTAGAATATGAACATCAAAATGAGGGGTTCTAATCATCCAAAAAATAGTAAATGTGGGAGATTTGGATGTTGCATATGAGACTTAGCCTTATTTGTCATATGATTCCCATTATTTTAACATATGTGACTAAACCGGATATGCACCTTAAAACTGCATCATCCCTTGTTTTTTCAAAAGATCGGAAACATTTATTTTGATCATCACATTCTAAAACCCCAAAACACCAAATATCAGGTGAACACAAGGGGTTTTGTCCATTCATCTAACCATCACAAATTTAACGATTTTGCATGAATAGAAATTTTTGTTACGAATGGATGAACATGCAAAACTCATTGGGTGCACCATATATTTGATGTTTTGTGGGCCCCCAGCACGAGTCCCGCACTCAGATAGCCGCAACCGGGCGCCAGGCAAGCGCCAACGAGGTGTTGTTTGTACTGGGCACGGAGCGTGCACTGCGCGCACCGTTGGATTGCGGGATTGAGCGATCCCTGCTCACCCATTGTAAGATAGATGTGTGTGTAGAGGAAAAAACATAAACCGCCTGTGGAGAAACTCACCCATTGTAAGATAGATGTGTGTGTAGAGGAAAAAACATAAATTTGTTGTGAGTTCTCACCATTTACTCCCCACTAAGTTAGTGGGGAGTCCCTTGGACTCCTAATCTATTAAGGAAATGAATATATATATAGCCATGGCTAGTGCCATGGCTACTCATGATTGAGACAATTTTACTCTTCTCTAAATTCCTTCAACACGTTATCAGCACTTTAGCTCTCAATTTTTTTGAGCTTCTCCTAATAATCCCCTCAAATTATCCTCGCCGCGCGTTGGAATCTTTGGTTGCGGTGATCCGTTGCGACAATTTCCACAGTACATCTGCATTGTGGATTCATTCTACGGATCTTTATTTTTATCGATCTTCCTTAGATTTTTGATCTAGAGGTAAATTAGAAATTCCTAGGTCAAAATTTTTGCTTACACATGATAAATCCGTGTTTATGTTTTTCTATGCTATCTCTAACTAAAATTTTTTAGCAATATCTACAAGAAAAACATTTTTTACAAACAAACGGATTTACTGCTTAGACAAATTTCAAACACTAATATCCCCTTTCAACTGCCCGTCTATGTACCGCCCCACCTGACGTGGGAGCCGCCTTACCCGTCGGAGCGCCTCCCAACCTGCCGTTGGGACGACCTTGTCTTTCGAAAAGTGGCCACCCCTCCGTCGGGATTAAATAATTATATCATTGAGTTGATGATTCAAAAGGATGAAATTACACATAAAAAAGGAGCATCATGTGGGCTTCGTTCATAGATGCCGTGTGTCCCAATTATTTTTCATGCTAGTTTTGTTTTGTATGGGGATATGGATGGAGAGAACATGTGTTTCATTTAATTGGTGATCTCTTCATCCATGTTTTACGATTTGGTTAAAATAATGATGTGAAGCATTAACAAAATTGATTATATTAATTCTGCGTCTAATTAGATATGCTGCCATCTGCCCAATTTAAACTTCATGAGGCTGGTACATATACCTAACCGTGCTGCCCATGTGATACGAGTACCCCGATTCCTTTCTGTGAGCTTAAGTGATTAGGGCAAGATTCTATGTGCCCACAGGGGGAAGGATTAACATGTGACAAGGACCTCACTTGATGGGCCAAAAGCCCAGTAATTAAAACATTTGATAATTAAAAAATGGATATTTTTGGCTTATGGGCCTGCAGCTCACAGCCAGCCCGCATGCCTCTAGCCTGTAGTCCATTTAATTTTAAATTCATAAAATATCAAATTAAACCCTGAAAATTCCAGATATATCTGGAAAAATCGAAAAAAAAAATCCGAATAAATTCTGGAAAAATCCAGAAATATCAGGAAAAATCGGGGTGAGGCTATTTATTTTAATTAACTCCTCTTGGGGGGTTTTGGCATTCCACAGCCCAAAATGGGCTTAAGGGCTATATTCTGTTTAATTTCAATAAAACAGATAGCATGTTTGTTTGGGCCTGCAGCCCATTTGTCACAAGTGCACATATATTCTATGGGCCAGTAGCCCAGTAAATTTTTGTGTACTTAATAAATTTTTGCCTACCAAAATTGAGCATGAAGCCCAGTAAATCCGATTGCAATTTTTAATGTGCCAATAAGAATTATGAAACCGGGCCTGAAGCCCAAATATTAACAATTATTTTTTGCCTACCAAAAACGGGCCTGAAGCCCGGTATTTCCAATTGCAATCTACAATGTGTTAATTAAAATTTTGATACTCGGCCTGCAGCCCAAATGTTAACAATATTTTAATTTGACTCATTAGGGCCAGAAGCCAAGTAAATTCTATTGCAATAATTAATTTATTAATTTTTGGCAAATGGGCCTGCAACCCAAATGTTAATAATACATTAAATTGATTAATATTTTTGGGCCTGCAACCCCCATTCAAACTATTAATTTATTTTAGTTCCTTGTCATGGGCCAGTCGCCCAGCCTTTCATATTGCTAAATTCATAACACTATTGCATTATTATTAAATTATGGAATATTAGGATTTTTCAAAATATAATTATCTTAAGGATCCTGCGACCGCTCTGCCCTTAGTAAACTAACCTAACGGTGTATGACGTCTCCCCGTGGTCCGAAAGATTATTATATTTTCTAGCCTATTTTTTCCATTTAATATATGCCTGTGTTATATACATGAGTGGTTGTTTCTTTTGTGCCTATAGCATTTATAAACTGCGTGGATGTTTGTATAAGCTAAAATGTGATTTTTGGGATCGGCCAATTTGATACCCTTCATATTCCTTGCAATTTTATTTTCTTTTTGAGAGAATTTGTAAGTGAGGATTATATGTATTTATTCAAAGACCGGTGTACTGACAACTGAAGACGACGGCATAAATTGGAAAATATAGGGACCCATTCTGGGTTTCCAAATTGTATTTTTCTTTTGTTTACAGACTGTATATTCGGACTTTGGACTTTGTATTTATTTCGGTATCTGGCCGATCCCCACATTTTACTTATTTTAATTTTTAATGCTTGAATTTCAATTTTAATTAATTCATGCTTATTTTAAATTGCGTAGATAAAATGGCAAAATTGGCAAGCGTTAATTTCGAAGTCCTTAACTCTGCAGGAAAAAGTTACCTGAGTTGGTGAGTGGACCTGAAGTTCCACTTGCGTTCGATGGCTCTCCTTGGTTCCATTTTGGCCCCTTCATCGGCCCCAGCAGCGGTCGATGCTTCTGCTACATCTAGCAGTAGCACTCCTACCAATGTCTCCGACGTGGATAAGACGAAAGCCATAATCTACATTAGGAAACATATAGATCGGACCTTAAAGGCCGAATACCTAACGGTAGAGGACCCAATGGAGCTATGGACAGCGCTGGAGGCACGGTAAAAACATCAAATTGATGTAATATTACCGCGTGCCAGTTATGAGTGGGAAAATCTCAGACTTCAGGACTATAAGTCCGTCGCTGAGTATAATTCTGCACTTCATAATATCACCTCACACCTGAAGTTGTGCTGTGAAGAAGTGACAGAACAATACATGATGGAAAAGACATTTACCTCGTTTCACGAGAAAGATGCAATTGTCATGCAGCAGTATCGTGAACGCAACTTCACGAAATTCTCTGATCTGATCTCATGCCTACTTAGGGCAGAGCAGAATCGAGATTTACTGCTAGCCACTCATAATTTACGTCCAGCTGGCACTGCACATATCCCTGAAGCCCACCACGTTTCTCCCCAGAAGTGGAAAAACAAGAATAATGCTAATAATAACAAAGGGAAAGCTGTGATGAAGAATGGACGAGGAGCAGCAACCCCGTCCAACAACAACAATACATGAAAGAGTAACTTCACATGGAAGCAAAAGAACACAGACCAAGTGTCACTTCCTAAGAAGAACTGGGAGGATAAATGACATAGATGCGGCATGACTGGCCATTGGTACAGAATCTGCCGCACTCCTCGCCACCTCCAGTAACTATATCAGGCGAGCCAGAAGTCTCTGCCTGAAACAAACTTGGCGGCTGTTCAGCAACCAAGATGTTCACTGCAAAAGATTTCGAGAACGACGACCTGCTCAATTAAGCTTCATCTTTTATCTATGCATTTAAATTTCAATGTTGCTTCATCTTTAATTTGCTTAATTACGAACTTTTATTTTGAATGTCTTTTTCATTGACTTAAATAAAATTTCGTATTACTTATAGATGAAGTATGGAATATTGTGGACAGTGCCTCGTTGCACTGGTGTAGCATTGATATTGCTCTCACATACAACGAGACTATAAGATGCAAATTCTCCTCTTAAACATATAGGAAATCTCCAATTTTCAAGGATATTTCTTTTAAAGAAAATAACTTGAAAATTGTGGATAATATATTGAATATCAATATGTAACTCGTCAAGAGAATGGCCAGAAGATCATCTACTTATGATTTCATTGGACCCCCGTCGGGCCCCTATAATTACAGATATTCATCCTATAGAAAGCCAACTTGACTGAGCACCAGAAGTGCCTTTCTTTGCCATAGTTTTTAACTCTGGCAAAATGGACTTGGTCATCCTGGATCAACGATGATGGACGCATCATCAAATGAATCCATTGGAGAATCTGAAGATTCTTCAAAAGGTTGAGTTTCCTTGTCCTCTTTTGTCATAAGGGAAAACTAATAAAGAGACCTTCCCTCCTGAAAGTGGGTTTGGAGTCTCCTGGCTTCATTGAGAGAATACATGGTGACCTTTGCGGGCCTATTCACCCCGCAAATGGCCCATTTTCGGTACTTCATTACTGTACTGATATATGCATCTACTAGAAGGTCTTATGTGTGCCTTTATATTCACTCGCAACCTAGCTTTCTCAAAAGCTTATAATGTGGGTGAATTTACTACACATATCATTCAAGACTTCTGCCAAGCAACTGGCATTGAAATTGAACATCCTGCAGCATGTTCAAACTCATAATGGGTTTGCAGAGTTTCTGGTAAAGAGACTCCAATGGATTTCACGTCCATTGATAAATCCCAGTTGCCTGTTGTATTTAGGGACCAACACAATGCATTCAGCATCACTTATCACGATACGGCCCGCTTGTTGCCATATCTTATTGCTGATGCTGCTTGCTTCTGGTTTACCACCAAGTCTTGATAAATGTGAATTTGATGAGCAAGATCTCATTGAAATATGCATGCAGTCTAAAGAAGCCTGTAGCTCCTGAGACCATATCATGGGAAACAAAAGTCCTCATCTCGTTATGATCCGCATACTTTTTCTGTGTGAAGTTGAGATCCAGAAGATCCTTCACATTCAGACTAAAGTACATCAATTGACGGATAAATTTACGGACAACCAGAAGATTGTTCGTTCACACGTCCTTGTTGCCAATACGCCAGCTAGGATTGACATTCCTAAAGATGGATGCAATCCACCGGCAGCAGAATTGGCTGTACCTCAATTGAAAAGAGGATGCCTGCCAGGTTCAAAATATAAAATTCCTCAAAAGAGGAATTTCCCCTCAAAAGAGGATGCCTGCCAGCAACCTCTCCCCTCCTAATTTCCCCTGCAGAGGAAACAACAGGAGAAAAATCATTATATTATGCACGTATTGGAGAAGTACTGGACAAATATAGCACAGTCGTCGACGACGGTTTTGCTTTCGCTATTGTCGTTCACGTCGCTGAATACGACGATGACGTCAACCCACTATTCTATAGCATAAACGCATAGATTGGCCAAAGTGGGAACATGCAATAAGAGTGGAGCTGGACTCATTCTTGAAAAGCAAAATCTTTGGACCAGTAGTCCATACACCTGAATGTGTAAAACCTGTGGAATATAAGTTAGATTTCATAAGAAATTGAAATGAAGGAAATATGATCATTTTCCTACTAAAGCCTAAACTTCTCTAAAAAAACCCAATAAATGCAGCTCATGGACGTTGTGACTGCATAGATATACGGCAATATAGATATAGAGACCTATATAAAACTTCCATAAGGGTATATTCTACCCCCAGAGGTGAAAGAGAGACGTAGAAACGTCTTCTCCATAAAGGCTACAAAGATCATTAGTTGATCGTAAGCAATATTCTGTCCGTGTATCTTTTTCAAAAGATCGTTGACAGGATTTGTGATATTCGCCGTACATGTGATCAACTTAAAGCTAATAGGATCTCCTGCAGAGACCATTGATATATCAGATAGCTTTAAGCATACCTTGTAAATGAAAAACCTAGGTATTACAAGGTATTGTCTCGGCTTATATATTTAACACCTTCATGGTGAAACTCGTTAACATCCTTCATACACCTGGAGTTTATGAAGAATGATATCCATTTGCAACCTATTAAAAATATATTCGTATTTATGACACCTTCCAGTCGCTGGAAGAGGGGGAGGACATCCTAGGTCCCGAAGAGCCTAACATTAGTGTACTTGTTACATTTCTTTATCTGGCCAAATGCACGTGTCTTTGATAGAACGTCTGCATTAAAGTTGTTAACCAGATACAGTGTTGCCCTGGAGAGCACCACTAGACCAAGGATAAGCTGATTCTGCGCAACTTCCAAGGGTCAAGGAATATATATTGCATATGAGGGTTTAAAGATCATCGCGATGACTAAAACATAAAAGGCCGGCCACCTCCTAAATATCTACACATCATCCTCCAATGTCTACATCTTCTGAGAAGCTCATCATCCAAGAAGCAAGTATTGAATACGCCCAGCCAGGTCCAGTAGTACCTTGCAAACACAGTGAAGACTGATTCAAAGAATAATTCAGTAGGGTCAGCTACCAACTTCAAAATGCTTCCACTCCAGAGCGCCACTGCTTTCCAATAGCCGCTAGATGAGTGAAACTTGTATAGATGAGTGATGATTGTATTTTCTTTCAGAATATGATGGATGTAAGACGAATATGAGATTATTGTTCGTAAAGATACATAGGAGATCTGCAAGCCTGAAGCTTGTACAGATCAGGGGGAGTCCCTCGATAGTTGTACTCTTTTCCCTTGAGCTGCTGGTTTTTCCCACTTGGTTTTCCACAGCTAAGGTTTTAACGAGGCAACCACAGTGGCTCTGGATCCAGAAGTATCCATCCCATTAGCATACTGAATCCTGAAGTATTCATATGCTTAAACCAAGGTAATGGAGAAATGAGGGGGAGTGTTGTGAGTTGAGGGAGGCATTTGGCCTCCCTCCCCTCTCTTCATCTCACCATTTACTCCCCACTAAGTTAGTGGGGAGTCCCTTGGACTCCTAATCTATTAAGAAAATGAATATATATATATAGAGCTATGGCTAGTGCCATGGCTACTCATGATTGAGACAATTTTACTCTTCTCTAAATTCCTTCAACAAAATTAGATTAAAAACATTTTCTAATTTGAGGACATATTATTTCAGTTATCGTGAAGGGCCCTACTAAAAAAAGTCATGCTGGCTCCACAAGGACCGCAAGTGCATATAAGTCCTCAGGCAATTGCTAATTTAGACTTTCATCCCAAAGAGGCCCATCTCTTGCTTCTTCTTCAAAATTCAACCCTCTTCTATTGTTTGATACCTTGATGTTAGCATACTATAACTCTCGGAAATCAAACACTTGATCGATCCTTTGCTTAACTTCAACTCCTCCCAAAAATACCAAAACCAACTCCCATGCAGAGCAACCTTAACCATAACATCAGCAACTGGAGATTCTCCCCTTGTAGCTTTCCTTCCTGGCTAGCTGTAGACTGTAGTCCAATATATAACTAAGCGAGCATTAAGCATCCTTGCTCTCCCTACTTAGCCAAAACACAACATATTTCCATCACTAGAACCCACAACCATGGCACTCTCCTTGAGACCCTCATCCCTCATCGCCGCCTCTCACGCCAGCATTGCCGCCCATCTGTTTGCGCTCGTGGCGGCCATTCTCGTGCTAGTGTGGACGATCCACTTCGGCGGCGGGCTTTCGTTGAATTCCGACAATGAGGATCGAATTTTCAACGTAAACTGACTACTCCCTTGCTTGCCCTCAATCTTCTTTGGTTGTAAGACAATACTTCTGATAATGTGATCGGGAGAGCATGTATGTTACAATTTTTCTACGTTGGCGACAACAGAAACTGTTGAATTCGACAGTTTGTTAGTGATGTCAACAGAGTAGCTAACCTTATTCTATATTGAAGTTGGTAGTGTGTTGCATGGAACCTAAGCAAATGATGTATGCATTGTGACAGGTGCATCCAGTTGTCATGGTTCTGGGGTTCATTCTTGTCACCGGAGAGGGTACGAGTGATTCTGCATCTTAGCGGTGTTCATTTGGGATTTGCTTTCTTTGACAATTTGGTGTGCAGGAATCATGGTGCATAGGACGGTGCCAGGGGAGAGATACGTGAGGAAGTCGATACACATGGTGCTTCAATTTGTGGGGCTGGTTCTTGGTATTTTCGGCGTGTACGTTGCCTTCAAGTACCACAAACAGGGCCAGATACAAGACATGTACACCCTCCACTCATGGCTCGGCATCATCACCATCTGCTTATTTGGCTTGCAGGTCATCGCCGCCCCCTCGTCTCTCTTTTGTTACGTATGCTTGGCATCAGCAAACCTAAGATGTGCATTTGTCTGTGCAGTGGTTGTTTGGCTTCGTCTATTTCTGGTACCCGAGAGCGCCGCCGCCGGCAAGGATAATGGTAGCCCCCATTCATGCCACCGCCGGCCTGGCCATCTTCCTGCTGACGATATGCACGGCGGAGAGTGGGTTCGTGCAGAAAGGAGCTAACCCAGGGGCAGAGACTCGGCTCATCAACGTCACCGGCCTCTTCATTCTCTTCTTCGCGTTGGCCGTCTGCCTCTCCACCGCCCTACCAAGAGTCCTCACTGCCTAGATTCACTCTGCCTGGAAGCCACGCAGTCTCCCTTAGTCATTTGCGTGGGGATCTGATGTGATCTGTTTTGTGACTTGTGTGTGCTTTACATGTGTATGGTCTTTTTTTAATCTCTGCGCAGCTTGGCTTTCTGTAATTTTGGCTCTGTTGGCAATTGACAATCAACTGCAACTTCTTGCAGGTATTGAACATTATATATGAAATTAGATAGAAACGTTCTAGTTTTTTGTAAAGAGGAAAACACGTGCATTTGTACACGCTGGAAAATCTGGCGAAGAACTACTCTAAAGCGATTCTTTTATAAAATGAAGAAGGTAACAACTGCAATGGCTTAATATACAGTATGGTTCTTATGTGTAACGAATCTGCTTTCAACTGTACAAAGGAATGTATACAAATTGTTAATTATGTATACATGCTGCTGATTAAACAGAGGCTGCTGTAATGTGAAGCTAACTAGTAATAGCATTTCTAAGAATACTGTCAGATGTAAATTTTAACTCAAAACTGAATGCGCAGGGTATTAAGAAATGTAAAATTTTACCCCTTTTCCATTACAAAACAGTATCAAGAAATCAAAGGGGTAAAAACTATTCTGGTGAATAAATTTGTACTTACAGTGATGCCAACTCTGTTGCATGCATCATCTTCCCCAAATCTGGGGGTAGTCGTATAAACAAACTATCATCCCAACAGCTAACTTTACAGAAAAAAAAACAATGCAGATGCATACAGTAACAAAGTAACTCCATAAATACCTAGAAGCAAATCTCCCGGTGGAAATTGCATCCTTTTAAGGGGTCGACTTCTTGATTGCAAGCACTTGTGAAACTACATCCGGCGTTATTTCACTTCGTGTGAAACGGACCACTAAGAGCCATTTAAACTCATATGAGAAGCACAACCGAAGTCCCATGTGCTGAAACCAATGCATGAAGATGTGCATAGGCCGCATGACGGTCTGGTGAGGAGCCAACCCGGCTTACTAATGCACGGTAATGCTTACAGTTGTGGGTATGTGTGGATTTTGATTCTGGGAAGGTATGATATAAGCATCATGACGATCTGGTGACGAGCCACCCTGGTTTAAAGATGGGACGGTGCTTAAAATTATGGCCACGCACGGATGTTGATTCACCTTGACGACGGTAACACTGGTCCAGAGAAGGAAAAAAAAATTAAATAGTATTTCAAACATGGAACTGAAACAGCAGTTCTCCATAGAAGAAAAACATAATAGTGTTTCTAATTTGGAACTGAAACGGGCATGATCAAGAACTGGAAAGAACTCATTAAATATGGTCGCATAAGCAATTGACATGTTAGATTAAGGCTGGACTTAAAAAACATCATCTAACGCCACAACTGATTCTTCAGTTCTGAGTAATAAATGGATTACCTTGTAACATACCACGGAGTCATCTGGATACATCGCAAAGAGTTTGGTACCAAGACGGGCATGGCAAGAATCACATGTGCTCTCATCATTTATTTGAACATGTCTCGACCTCTCCTCTAGCCTTGCGGACCGTGCATCCAAATCAATGGCTCGTGAGAGATTGTGAACAATCTACTAGGACAAGAAGACAGTCAACAATTATAACACGGAATCAAGAAACAGACAAGTGGTTAGAATAAGTCTGGCTGTTAGCTATAAAAATAAGAATGCCCCAAACTGCTTAATAATAGAAATACTATAGTCGTCACACCCTAATAATTATGTCAGCTTTTTTACAAAAATTCCAAAATGGAAAATAATGACTAACTGGTAAAAAGCGGAGAAGCCACCAAAGTGTGTGGGCGTGCACATGCACACAAACATACACCGCGTGCACATGCCCAAACATACAAAACATGCATAGACGCACGCAGAAGGACACACACACGTGAAACACGCGCACAAAGGAAATAAAGGGGAAAACAATCATCATATTTAATCTTCACTATGTTGTTTCACCTTGAAAGACACAGCACACACACACAAGAAAAAAGAGGGGGAAACCCCACATTTCCACAAACAAAGAAAAATAAAAGTAGAATATTAAAGTTCATAGAATACACGAACAACAAAATTGTGAAGGATGAGGGTTTAAATTTTATACTAATATACCCGGCAGGTTGGGCACCCTCTTTATAGGCTAAAACCTAGCCTATTGCACAGGAATATTTTTTAATCTGCTTTAAGTGCATCGGATGGGATTTGAATGTCAGATGTGTTAATACCAAATTAAAGTCCCTACCACTAAATCAAAACTTCGTTTCAACGTTATATTTTATGATTCTAACAAAAAGAAAAAAAAAAGAAAGAAAGAGTTCATGTTATTAAATAAGTACATGAAAGTGGGCAATTCCCCATAATATTACAATTGTGCGACAAAGAATTAATCACATTAATTTCCTGAAGAAGCTCTGGTTTTCATCATTTTATTATATTAAAATTATTGGGGATTGTCTGCATGGAAAGCAGTTGATCCCTAATCTCAAGTTTGTAACTAACAATTTATTGAATAATTTTTTAAAGCCAACACATGCAAGTTTTAATACAAGAATAATGGGGTATCATATGGCGTCTAAGGGTTTCCCCACATGGTGTTAATGTGGCAAAATCTGATCGATTCAAAACAATAATATGAAAGTCATGTGAATGTCAGAACAAGCAGACTTCTAGATGGAGTTTGATACCCATAATTCTCTTTAGACAATGATTTGTTGAGTCATCATTATCATCATCTAAGCCTTTTCCAATCAAATTCAAATCAGATATGGAGCTCAAGGCTCAATGAAAGATACATAGCTAGCTGTCAATTTGTTGTCACTAACACCGATAGATGTGAAATTCCTAACAGGAAGAAAAACTGATGAAAAAGGGAGCTTGCCCTAAATCTTAGAAGCCAATTGGCACGTAGGAAATCCTGGCATATACTGCAGTTTAAATCATGCAACCAAGGAGCAAAGAAACGACAATGATGTGTTGAGAAACTTCTGAAAATTTACAAGAGTTAATAATTTTGTTGTAGTTTCCAAAAATAAGTGCTGGGCAGGCTAAAATTTATCATCCATAAACAATAACCTGTCCCTGGCGATGATGATGAACTCGAGCTCTCAACATTCTCAAGATTGTATCTGAGGCGAGCTGGAGAGGCATCTCGGGAGACAATTTCTGCAATTAAACATTGTATGTTTCAGAGAGCATGAGAAAAAGTTGTCATGAAGATTTGAAAATAAATCATTTGGGGGATCAAACAGTTACATGGATCAAAAAAATCATGTGAACTTTACTACATGGCGAGAACATTCATCAGTTTTTTTTGAAATAAAGGAAAATAAAAGGAAAAAGGAATACTCTAAAGATTAGAGAGTATGAATACACATTATTTCTATGACAAGTGAACTCCAATGTTTGGGACCAATATCCTATTGCCCAGTGTTGGGTTTGTTTTGTTGAGTTAAATCTCTATCGACAACTATAATGGAAGTCATATCATATGGAGCTAAAGTTGGGGAATGCATGAAATAGATGAGGTAATTTTTTTGGAAGTTTATGACATAATACATTGTACGTGGGTTTAGATAGAGGGGTTGTGTACGTATCTGCACATCTTCTACACTTGGACGCTCGGAAAACCAAATTCATACACATCCAATATTCTTGTCAGTTATCCTAAATTACAATTTATCTTATATGTATTGAAGGCATATCAAACATGCATCTGAGACTACACAGTTAAAAATATAAGACGTACCAAACGTGTATCCGAGTCTACACAGTTAAAAATCCAACACTTACCTTGGATTCATAAATCTCATTTGGTTAGGCTAAATTTCAAGAACCCTTTTGAACTTTGCCTGTTTTAAGTAACTACTTCCAACATTTTTTGTGCGTTAAACCCTCCTGAACTTTCACATGCTTTTTCAAAAAAAAAAACCCCTTCACATTACTCTCCCGTCCAAGAACATGTCACATGCCAAGCATGTGACCATCCAATGACATAAATTCCCTCAAGTAGAGAACTAACCATATGAATTGTTTTTAAGTTCATAAAATCTTTATAAAATACAAATAAATAAACAAATTATCAAATATACAGAAATATTACATGCTTTGAGATATCATTAAAAAAATTTGTTATAAGCTCACCACTTCTAAATAAAAACTATTTTTAATATCAAATTTTTAAGGGACTAGATACTAACGATTATTTACAGTTATTTTCATTGTCATAAAATATTAACAACTATTTATTAAAATATCATCAAATTGTTTTCATTGCCATGCTATCTAATTATTGTCATTCTGATAAAATAATAACAGTTAGTTAATGAAATGTATAGATTAAGAAATATATATATTAAATAGCTTATCATTTTCGAGTTTTTTCTTTGAACTGTTAAAAAATAACTATAAAGTTATTATATCTACCACAACAGTATTGACTTCAAAATTACTATTATTTACTCGCTTACTTAATCCTTTTTGTAATGAATAATAGTTTTTCTTTGTTGTTTTTTCAATTATATAATTATTTGAAAACTTATAATTGAATGACTTACATTAATAAAATAATTTGAAAAATTAATTTTGTTTTTTTCATCTTCTTCTTCCTGCTCATTTTCTTCCTCTTCTTCCTCCATCGTTACAAAATTCCCAAAGACCCTATCAGAGTTTGAAAAAACATGTTACATAACTCAAAATAACCTGTTACATAACCCGACTCAGCCGTTTTGTTTCATAACACGTGTTTAACCGAAAATCAACATATTTCTACGTTTTTTCTCTGAAACATGGGTTATGCTATGCTAAACTGTAACTTAGTGTAACCACATTACATCCAGAAAAAGATTTAAAAAATCCAAAGATCTTGATCTCTTTTTACTATGAACTTGTTTTGATGTAAATTTGGCACAGGTTTCTTTTATTTAACTAATATGTTAGTAATAGTAATCCACTTGTTAACTTTTCTTACGGTAAAGATGGTGAAGTATTTGCTTTACATTATTTATTATGCTTAATTTTATGACTTCTTTTGTTTTGCTAATTTATATACTTGATAATATTAATATTGCTATTTGCTAATAAATGTTGAAATTTCAATTATTTACCATTGCTTAATATTTTTAGATCTTTAAAAAAATTTATAATACTTATCCTATTTATTAAAAACATATTAAATTTATTTTTATATTTTAAAAATAAAATCATGTAATTATGTTACGCATTACGTTATATATGTTATGCAATATTCTAAAGTCTTACATGTGTGTTACGCATTGGGTTATATAGGTTATGTGATAATCTAAAGTCTTACATTATGCTTGGTGTTACATTATTTTCAACATTGAACCCATAATACAACAAGTCATAATCCTTGCTCTCTTTTTCCTTCTCCAGCTTTACAAAATTTCACAGACCCATTCTCCCCCAAATGTTGTCAACCCCCAAAACCCCACTCGCGTTCTCAATCTCAATAATGAATAAGATTCTAGTCCCATTCCTCTACTCCTCATATTGGGCTGGATGAAACGGTTTAACCTCAAAACCAACGGTGTCAATAAATCTGAATACAAACCCGTATTGGCATCCAACCCGATCTCCCATCAGGTCTTCTTAAAGGATAGGCCTTTTATGTGTATCCGAACCCAATGCACTTATTCCAAGAGATCGGAGCATTGGTAAACCAAAGTAGATGGCCCAATAAAGACCATGGTGGTCCTCGTCATAGAGTACTGATCCTTCGACCACATGCTGGGCTGGATGAAGCGGTTTAAGCTGAAAACCAACTATGTCAACGGATCTGAATACAAACTTGTATCTGCATCCAACCTGATCTCCAAGAAAATCTTCTTCAATAACAGGTCTTTTACTTGTATCCGGACACAAGGCACTGGTTCCAAGCAATCAGGAAGTAGATATTAGGGTCGAATTACATGTCAGCACCATCGTTGTCGATGCATGCGTTGGTACAACAAGTGATGTCTATGTCATCAAACATGATGGCGGCGGTGATGAATGGGCTTCCATTGGAGATGGTAGCAGTCTACAAGAAGCTGGTGAAGGAGTTTGCAGTATGCAATCATTGGTTTGTAATGGTGCCATCATCGATACAAGTGAATCGACAACTGAATCGACTATAAAAGTTGCGTAAAAGGATAGACCATGAAGGCAAAGAGTTATGATTTTCTTCAATATGATAGATATATACATAATGCAAGATTTGAGTATTTTTAAAACATCTATTTAATTTGTTACATAATAAGGTGTTTTATTAGAAAATTTACTTTTTAACTATAGTCAAAGTTATTTACAATATTTAATGATTGTTGTTAATGGCGTTAGGTGTCTTTAAAAAAGAAACGTTCAATGAGTCTTAGCACATAAAATGTTGAGGTTTCTTAAAAAAAGATAAAGTTCATGGAGTTTCTTGAAATTTAACCTTCAACCTTCTCATAAAGAATTATGCCAGTACTATGATTCATATTAAGTTGAATGGGTTTTTAATACATACCCTCAAATCACATATTTAGAAATTTACCTGTTAAATATTTGCATTTAGAAATTTAGCCCTTAAATTAGCATGTCGTGTACATTAGTTTTAGGAGATGTTTTTCATTTTACCCTTAATCGCAACTCCTTAACGTCTATCTAATCACTTTTCTTTTTCTCCCAAAAAAACTCTTAACATAAATCCTTTTCTCCCCCTAAACTTGCAATCTGCTACTGCCATTTTCGCCTCCAATAGATTGTTTAGTTTTTTTTTCAAAGTTGGGATGTTGTGTTTTCCTACTTGTGTTGGTTGATTTTTGAATTAACTTCTATAGGTTTTTGGTTTTCTTGTTGGAGAGAGATGATGAGGGCAATTCGGATATTAAAATATTATTCTATTTACCAACAAATAAGCAATTCTGTTTAATTAGAGGAGTAAACTTCTAAAAATGAAGATTTGGGTACTAAATTTTCAAATACAAGAGAAATGGAGGTTTTATATGCAGAAAACCCCAAGTTAAAAATATTCCAGCAGTGTTTGAATTAGTATGTGTTTACCAATTATTCTTCCTAATTCATTTTATAAATAATTAAAATTAACTCACGGCATCATGCAGACTAATAGCTTCATTGTTGTATTCGCTACATATTCGTATCATATTGATACAGGATTTGAAGTATATGCATTCCTGTCATCTATCATGCACATATCCCTATTTGTATCAGCTTACCAGACGCCGGACTCCCTACACCCTCTTGTGGGCACACATTCTCATCGTATTGTTTATCCGAAGCATATAGCATCATTTTCTTTTGGTGTGTACTTGATCTCATTATGCTATGTTTTAGTGTCCCCCCGGCAAAATATCCACACACACAAAAAGAACAAAAAAAGAGGCTATGCAAACACACAGATAGACAGACAAAGCCGCAGACACAACAAGAAAACTTCTCCAGCAATTATCATAACTTCATACCCATGAATAGCATTCCTCCCCATTGTTGTATAAAAGCATTCAAATATTCCTGAAACAGCACTTTCCTCCTCCTTAGACATGCAGTGGGTCTTCAGCAGTTCCTCATAAGGTTATCTTCATAAACAGTTTCTGTCACTAATCATAATCAACGCTATCATGCTCTCCATAAAACCAGTATCCCTCTTCCTATGGTGAGAATCTGATATTTACTTTTGATCCTACATGACTGGTTATTGATTTTCAAGCCACCCTGCTCCCCCGCCTATTTTAGCATTCAATAGTCCTCTTTTTACACTCTGGTTGGTTCAGTCTATACTTCACTGCATCATCAAAGAAGTTTAATGCCTCAAACCTGGCACTAAAGTGTCACAATAGCATGGCAAAATGATTGATCTTACAGTAGAAGTTCTCAATATTCCTCCCACCATTTTTGGTTGTCCTCACGCTAAGGTAAAGTTAAAACAGGAAGCAGTTTTGAGCAGTACTAGACAAATCCAGGTGCATAGTTGAAATTCAGCATGCCTATACTAAATCCCTATCCAGAAAGCTCCAGGCCCGTAGTTCTGTTTCCAAAATGATGGATTCCTGAAGTGATTATGATATCATGTAAAGAATTGGCACCAATTATAAAAAGTGCATTCCTCTGGTTATCATGATGACTTCTACTGTTCACTTCTATACAGCAGTTGCTAGTTCCAATTATCAAGATGGTTTTAATCTAGAAATGAGATTTCAACTGTTTCGTTTTGGATTCAAAAGGAGACGGTATAAAACTGCTGTTAAACCCCGTTTTCAGCTAGAATCGGTCGGTTTAAGTCCAAACATCACTCCTTACAATAAAATATGAGATTGATTTTGAATACATGAACCCACTCGAACCATATACTACATCCCATTCAGCCTGCCTATACTACATCCCTATCCAGAAAGCTCCAGGCCCGCAGTTCTGTTTCCAAAATGATGGATTCCTGAAGTGATTATGATATCATGTAAAGAATTGGCATCAATTATAAAAAGTGCATTCCTCCGGTTATCATGATGACTTTTACTGCTCACTTATATGCAGCAGTTGCTAGTTCCAATTATCAAGATGGTTTTAATCTAGAAATGAGATTTCAACTGTTTTGTTTTGGTTTCAAAAGGAGGCAGTATAAAACTGCTGCTAAAACCCGTTTTTAGCTAGAATCGGTCGGTTTAAGTCGAAACGTCACTCCTTACAATAAAATATGAGATTGATTTTAAATACATGAACCCACTTGAACCATATACATAAAAATATTTATTAAAATTTTTAAAATTTTAAAATTTTATTGATATTCTAAAAGGTATATGATAAAAAAATTAAAACTACGTTAAATTTCTCTAAAAATTATTATAAATGCATTGTTATAGAAATATAGTATAGATGAGGAATATGGACTTAGACACCCAAAAAATATATATGAGGAATATGGACTTAGCTCGATTTTCCTTTGCTAACAACACTTAGACACCCAAAAAATTTATTTTTTTGCAATGTGTTCTACAACTTGTTAGCTATCTCCTCACCAGTTTTCAAATGAATCAAACACTTTTTGAGTTTCCATACATGCATTTCAAAAGGATTGCGCCAACAGTTTTAGAACTTGAGCTATCTTTTTGAAATGCATGGATGGATGATCAAAAAGCGTTGGATTCACTTGAAAATTGGTGGGGATGTAACCAACAAGTCGTATAACACATTGCAAATTTTTTTAAAAAAAATTGTTTTTTGGCCCCAAAAATGCTGACAGCACAGGAAAATTTGCTGTGCTGTCAGCACACCTCCATATTCCTCATATATATAAGAGGAATATGTCCTGAGCTGACAGCGCAAGAAATTTTTTCTGCGCTGTCAGCGATTTGGGGGCCCAAAAGCAATTGTTTTTAAAAATTTTTTTGCAGTTGCTTCTACTACTTGTTAACTACATTCCCACCAATTTTCAAGTCAATACAACACCGTTTGAGCCTCCGTTCATGCATTTCAAAAATGTTGCGCTGACAGTTCGGTTTTCGGGAGCGGTTTTTTGAAATGCATGAACAGCGGCTCAAACGGTGTTGGATTGACTTGAAAATTGGTGGGGATGTAGTTAACAAGTAGTAGAAGCAACTGCAAAAAAATTGTTTTGGGGCCCCCAAATCGCTGACAGCGCATGAAAAATTTCCTGCGCTATCAGCTCAGGCCCATATACCTCTATATGTGTGTGTATGTATATATGCATGTATGTATATGTATGTATATATATATGGGTAAAATGGATCTAACGTGCATCCTTAGATATAATCTAAGGAGGCGCCCCCATTTTACCTTATTTTCCACAATTTTTTGGAATTTTTTTCATGGGTTTGTTGTTCACCTCATGGATGATCAACATACCAAATTTTAAGGGATTCCAATACTTTTTGAGCACACATCTACCCCTTGCAACTTTATGAGTTTTTGAAGTTGCAAGGGGTAGATGGTGCCTCAAAAAGTATTGGAATCCCTTGAAATTTGGTATGTTGATCATCCATGAGGTGAACAACAAACCCATGAAAAAAATTCCAAAAAATGTGGAAAATGGGAGGAAATGGCTTCGGTTTAATCTAAGGAGGCACTCAAGATCACTTTTCCCCACACACACACACATGAAATCAAAACTCAAAAAAAACGTACAAAACGGAAAAAACTGCTCGAAACATAAAATTTTGAAACTGAAGCCAAGTTCTCAAACCTTGATTTTAGTTACCTACTTTTCTTGCATTGACTAGCTCGCAAGTGGCTGTTGAATATCTAGAAGAGATCAGTTTATATATACATATTTGTAAATTTTCTATTGAGGCCGACAGCACAAAGTTCTTTTGTGCGGCTGGCCTCAAAAAACAATTTTTTTTTATTTTTAAAAAATTTTATAGATGTGTTGTGGATGTTTTAATACACCAAAATACAAATTTTGGTGTGAATCTAGTAGAATTTGCCCCGCAATCAAGCACATGCAATGTATAAACTGTTTCAGGTCATTGTTAATTTTGTAAGTGCTTGATCGATGCTCAAAATCCCTAGGGTTCACCTTAAATTCTTTATTTTGGGTCTTATAATGTGCAAAACACATGCATAAAAAAATAAAAAATATGTATTTTGTGACCGGCCTCACCGAAGCCCTTGTTGAGATCGATTGCAATAAAAAATACCTATATATATACACACACACATAGTAATGTATATGTACTGTCAGTGTATTTTCCCATGTTGCGTAAATACACCATTTGATTTTATTTTTCTAAAAAAAATTCGGATGTGTTCTATACATTATGGATGATCAACATACCAAAAATCAAGTGAATCCAATGTTATTTGACCTGTGATCTGATTATTACAAATCAATAGTTTTAGCACTTAACTTTGTGTAACAAGCGAATCGATGGTCAAATCTTCCTAGTGTTCATCTATATTTAGGGTTTTATTGTTTAGAATGTGGACGATGTTGATAAAAAATTTCAAAAAACCGACATAATGATTTTTATGCTGTCAGCGTAAGAAATTTCCTATGAGGTTAATGTGTATGGGCTGTCAGCGCATGAAATTTCCTATGCTGATGGTATAAAAACACTATTAACCCGAGTTTTTTTTCAAATTGTTGTGTTTGGTGTTGTACACATTCTCATCCACCAATGATGAACCCTGGAAGAAATTTGACCATCGATCCACTTGTTACAAAAAATCTATTGGTCTAAAACTGTTAATTTTTGCAACAATCGGATAGAAGATCAAATGGCATTGGATTCACTTGATTTTTGGTATGGTGATCATCCATAATGTGTAGAACATATCAATTTTTTTTAAAAAATAAATAGAAATGATGTATACGTACGTTAGCGCCGGAAAATTTCCCACGATGACAGCATGTATACATTATTGTGTGAGTTCGTGTGTGTGTGGGGAAGGCTATTTTTGCTAAGCACATCAATCAACTGAAGCCATGGATAGGCTCAAAAAGCATGTATTTGGTTGGTTTAAGAAATTTAATGGAGTTGGCTCTAGACAAGGTTAGAAATGTTAGAATCCCACAATAAAATTAATGATGTAGGTTTTTGGCAAGTTGCTGAAAATGAAGTCATGTTTTGCTCATATGTGTATAAACACCCAAAGAAAAATAAGTCTTGGGTCTGATACCGCGAGATAAATTCGCTTTGAATCTAGGTTTGAATTCATCTGATTGAATGGACTGATCAGAAGTTTAAACAACTAATTGTGAACAATGCTGGACAGATTCCTAATGCATCTCCAACACAAATAGGAGTCAAGTTGAGCGTGTGTTACTGGATAAAGTAGAAAGGAAGCTAGTCAATGAGGCAACAAAAAAGAATGTCTATTTACTTCTAAATCGATATGTCAAGCTGTTAAAACTAGATACATAGATCGATTAACACAATATAAAATCGTGTCATCAACTTCACTGTTGGCTTAGAGTTGTCATCATCATCTAAAGCCTTTTTCAATCGAATGGGCGTTGGCTAGTTTGCAGAAGGCTCCACAAATGGCTGTATACATGATGTCAACTCTCTAGATTGGTACCAAGTACAATGCCAAGGAATTGACACAAAAAAGACTCAAGATTAATTGGAAAGTAGGAAAGTGGGGAAAAAAGACACTATTGGTCATGAAGTTTGATCCATATAAAAAGAAGACCGAGTCGAACAGAAAGGAGAGATGAATGCCTTGTGATAGGGAATCAATCACATTCACTTCAATTGTTAAAGCCAAAAGCACAATAGAAGACATTCATGCGTTGCAGAGAGACTGATAATGCACAAGAACCCTATTTATGGTCTCCTAGTCACCCTCATGAATTTGCAGCCTGTCTGATTACAGCAACATACTCTCACAAAGAAACTTTGATATGGTTTGGACCTAACAAATATCATCTATGAAAGTGTGTTCTTTTTAACTCCTGAACAAGAAACCTTATTAAACACTTGTTGCGGCAAGTAAGACTAACTTACCAAAGGCAAAACAAGAACAAAACACTACGGGAGAAAATTTCACAAGCTCGTCATCTTTCAGAAGACTTATGTATGAAAATTGGTGTTAGACAACTATAGTCGCTGACAGGAGGGAAAATCTTTCAAGCTACATTATTAATTTTAAAGGAAGGTACTAAAAGGTCATTTTTCTTCCCCTATGTATCGTTGTTGTTTACAAGATTTTACTATAGATTAGAACCAACAAATCATGCATTCCAAAACAGTGAGAAAGCAATGACATCTAACTTAACTGCAGAATGGTATCCAAACAACAAGATTTCTTAGATGAATGAGGCATGGGGTAGGGACAGAAATTGGGGAGCTCAGCTGTCCCACCCTTTGCCACTCCAGGCCCATTTCTTTTTCTGCCTCTTAGAATGAAGTATGACAAGGTTGAAAACCGTAGACCGGGTGAGGAGTGACTTTGAGACTTGAGAGCATTTGCAAAGCACATGGTGCTGTAGAGAAGCCTGAAACATTGTGCCTTGTAGGAGTTAGGAGGGTTTGGGGCAGCAGGAACAGGAAGTCTAGGGGGTTCTGTGCATATGTAATGTGATGGCTAAACTGTTGAATTTATCATGCCTAATGGGCATCTCAAAAGACTCAAACCCCACTTTTTCCAAAAGATTAGCTGATGGTTCTCGGATAATAATAAATATCCAGAAAACTAAATGAACACCCTCATGTAGACCTCTGGACCATGTGGAAAAGCTTCAAATACAAACAAGCCTGGCTTGGAAGGGCAGGAAACATGAGTCTAAATAAGCACAGACAAATTGAGATTTGAGACAATGAGATTTCTTTCCAGGACGTCGATGCGTTGAAACCAGATCCTTCGGTATCATATCTGAAGCCACTTTGCACAAAAGCTTAAAATCACTGGTTTTGCACCAAAAATGTTTATTAAGCCAACTTCCTACCATGTCTTCATCCATGGGTTCGAACCCTGCCTGCATTTTTATCTTGCTCTCATTTTACTGTGATGTATTGTACCTTTTGGATCTGTGTTGACATGTCTTACTTCATCCCCGGGTCTGAACCCTGCATGCATATTTATATTGCTGATAGGGATACGATCACGATTTCTTTTTTTATTTTTATTTTATTTTGGGTTTGAGTCTTTAGTTGTTTTATGAGTTTTTTTGAGTGTTTTAGTCTATTAAGAGTTTAGTCCCACATCGGATGGGAGTAGTGAGGAATTTGGGTTGTAAGCCTATATAAAGGCTCATAAACGTGTATCATAAACTCAATCAATGAAGATATGAATGAATAGAAAAGAATTGTTTTGAGAAAAAGTGTTCTCTTTAAATGTTTCTTGTGAGATGCGAGGGAATGGACGCGAGAGAGCCTTGGCGAGAAGCTTAGATCTCTAAATCTCTGGCATGCTAATTTGCCGAAGTGGTCAGAGGAAGGCTGATACAATCCACTAGGGTTTTAATGATAAAAGGGGATTTTTATTGGAAAGGTGGGATTTTTTGGGAAAAGGTGAGATTTTTGGGGCTTTAGAGAAAAGATATGTGATAAAAGAGGGATTTTTATTAGAAATAAATTGAAAATAAAGGATACAAAAATAAAGGTTGAGACCTTTCGAGAGGATCTCTCTCTCAAGCCGCCGATTCGAGAGGGGGCCGCGCTCTCCAATGAAAAGAGGAATGATCTCACCTCAAGGGTTTTCTTCTTCACAATAATCAAGCATGCATCATCTCCTAGCGGGCCCTAGCTTTAAATAAAGAAAAATTACAGAAAATTACAGATTTACGAAAAAGCCCCGAATAATGAAAATTACAAAAAGACCCTCTAAAATCTGAAAATTCCCAAAACGCACCTGATGTAACAAAACACCACTAATAGGCCAAAACTGCAGATCTATCATTACTCCGTTCTCAAAAAACCATATTGTCCTTAAGGTGGTGCATGAAATACATGGACGGTGCTGCTCCAAGTGGGTCGTCGGGTACTCCTTTCGCTGACTAACTGCAAGAAGTGAAGCCACTCCAAGTCTCTCTAGACATCCACACCTTCGAAAGGTGATTCTCAATTAATTGCGCCAGATACATGGTCTCCCTCAATCCTCTAGGCCTCTGAATACGGAGCTCAGCACGAATAGTCGGTTTGAGCCCATTCATGAAGCTTTCTTTCAAAGTTTCCTCTGGAATGTCCCTCGCTCGCCCCGACAGTGCCTCAAACTTTTCTCGTTATTCCCTAACAAACTCATCCCGCTTGAGTGCCAGCAGCTGCTCTTGTAAATATTCTTCTTGGGCAACTCAATATCGCTCCACCAAGCAATCATTGAGCTCCTCCCTAGGTCGCACCCGCTCCCTCTACTAGAACCAAGATAATGCCTCTCCTTTGAAACAGACGCCAGCCACCTCCAGTTTCTGCCTCTCCGTCAGACGTGACACCGCAAAGAATCTCTCAGCTCGATAGATCCAGCTGTAAGAATCACCCCCCTCAAACAACGGCCTCTTCAGCTTTCTTACTCTGCCTTCAGCCCCAAGCCGTTCATGGTCCACTCGTCCTCCTACATGTCGATAATCAATGAGAGGGTAATAATTGTCGTGTCGTACCTTCATGTGTCTTACATAGCCCCTCCTAGGGCTGTCGCCTCTATCACCATTGCCTCCCCAATCATGCTCATCCCGGCCATAGTCATCAACATTCTCCTCAAAGACTGGATCCTCGTCATAATCGACATGAAACTCCTCATAGGTTAGAAGTATTTTGCGTCGTCGCCTTTCTGCCACGTACCGGGGCCCATGAAGTCTCGGAACCTCCTCCACGTCATCCTCAGGACCCGGAAGAAACCCAAATTTGTAATCGAAGTCTCGGCAGGCTCCTCGCATGTCCCCAGGTCCCGGGTCATCCTTCCAAGGCTCCAGGCGTCTCCGACGGAACTGCACGGGCACTGCAGAGTCCATGCATAGACCTGCAGTGGCCCTGCAGGCCCTGCCCTGCAGTCCGCTTGCAGGCGCTTGGCCCTGCAGGGGGTCGTAGAACCCCCACGACGGCTACGGTTTCCTTACTCTATGGGCTCTTCTTCTGCTCCATCGGATCCTTCCGCTGTGTCAGATGGATGGCCTTCTTTGAACTCTTCTTTCTTTTCTTTCTTTTTCGTCAAAGTTGCCACCGTTTGCTCTAGATATGAATTTTCACCCAAATCTGAATTTTTCTACAAAGTTGTCGTCTTTAGATCCTCTTTAGATCCTCGAATTGTTGAATCATGGTTTGCATGAAGATTTCAAATTTTGCATCAATCCGCGCCTCAAGCCCTTTTATCGACGCCTTGACATCAAATCTGAGATCCTCCATAGTCTTCTTCAGATCTTTAATTTCGACATCGAATCTTTCCTCCAAAGCTTCAATATTGTTGGTTGTAGCCGCCTCCATGAATGCCAAAATCGTCGCTCTGATACCAATTGATATGATACATTGTAGTTTTGATGATAAAAGGGGATTTTTATTGGAAAGGTGGGATTTTTTAAGGGAAAGGTGGGATTTTGGGGGGCTTTAGAGAGAAGATATGTGATAAAATAGGGATTTTTATTAGAAATAAAATGAAAATAAACGATACAAAGATAAGGATTGAGACCTTTCAAGAGGATCTTGCTCTTCCAAGCCGCCGATTCGAGAGGGGGCCGTGCTCTCCAATGAAAAGATGGATAATCTCACCTCAAGGGTTTCTTCTTCACAATAATCAAGCATGCACCCTCTCCTAGCTTGCCCTAGTTTTAAATAAAGCAAAATTACTGAAAATTACATATTTACGAAAAAGCCGAGAATAATGAAAATTACAAAAAGACCCTCTAAAATCTGAAAAGTCCCAAAACGCCCATGATGTCCCAAAACGCCCCTAATTGGCCAAAAGTGCAGATCTATCAAAGGCCTGCGTGAGAAACTCTCAACATCTCTTATTTATTTAGGATCCCTAATTTTCTCAATTTGTTCTTCCCTAACCCGAGATCTATTAGTTTTTTCTGTTTTTCCTCTTTAGGTCATTCGTCCTACATCAAATTTGGTATCAAAGCCATGTTCGCATCTTTGCTCTTTTTCAATTTCAAATCCTCACAAAAAAATTAATGATAAAAATATCAAAAACCCCCAAAAACCATGCCCCCTCTCTTTCTCCACTGTTCTGCTTCGATCCAAAAAAATCATCTACAAAACCTAACTCTTAAAAAATACGACGATGCCCTCCCTGCTCCTTTTCTCTCTCTGCAAAATGCAGCGGTGCCATCTCTGCCTCCCGACTTCTTCCAAGAAAACAAGTTAAAAAAGTAACCTCGCCTCTCAAATTTCCCTGCCCCACTCACCGCCCTCCTTTGTTCGGCTTCCCTCCCTTTAATTTGTCTTCAAAAGAGAGATTTTTTCCTTTAATTTTTCGATCTCATCTGCAAAGCCCGCACGCCACTGATCTCCTTTTTCATTTCGATCTGTCAAAAAGAGAGAGAGAGAAGAGAAGAACGATTGAGAGAGAATTACTTTCCTGGCAGCACCGAGCCACCGAAACCCTAAAGCCCAAACCGCCGACACCACTCTCTGCTAAGTCGGCACAACCTCTCCGAAGTTGACGAGGCATGCCCGTCGATCTCCTTCGCCTCCACCGCCGATCTCATCTGCCTCCACCTTCGAAACCCAGCAGCACTCTAATTTCTTCACTTTCAACCTATGGCTGGTCGCTAGGGAAAATTCTCGTCTCATCATTAATCCCATCCGATTTGTTGTCAGCTTAGGCTCCTTCATCCACAGAGAAATAACCATCTTGCACAAAGAAGTCATCTTCACTTTCATCTTCATCCTCTAACTTCAAGTTTTCTTCCTCTAAGCATTCCTCGTTAGCATCATCCTCACAATCTGAGAGGCTTTGATCTGGGAGGGCATCAAGTCGCCCACTGTATTTGTTTGGGATTCAGCCACATACGAGGCTATATCTCGCTTAACATGCCGTCTGTCACCAAAACATGTCGCCATTAACGGAACGCCAATGATCATCCACTACAAGACATCAAGCACCAAAACAGCAGTGCGGTTATTTTCGCCTGGATCACCATGTTAATTTTCTGACGATCCACGTACAGATGAAGTTACGACAGGTAGGAGAGATAAACCCAGACGAAGGTACGGCAAGGAGGAGAAATACGACTATATAAAGGACAAAATCAAATGGTATTTTTTGCAAATTTCAAAGGAATTTCCAGCTGAATTTTGATAAATTTGCACATGTCCGGTATTTTGAAGATTCTGGTTCTGTTTGAACCTTGAATTCAATGACGTTTGCGCCAGGGGATAGCTGACTCAACTAAGTAAACATCGATACCCTCCATAACAGAAGAGCAGCCCTAAATATGGAAGATTATGATGACTACGAGAAAAATTACTACAAGGCTTATTCTTCTACGAGAAAAATTACTACAAGGCTTATTCTTCTCGATCAGAGTATGATCGGGTCCCATACTTTTATGGCTTCGAAGACATGCATAGAGATAATTGGAAACCACACCTAAAATGTTTCTTCTTCAAATTTTATTTTTATAAGTACAGAAGTATACATATGCATATCATGCATTCAAATGAGAAATATGATCTTGGTATATGCATCCTCCATGTCATAGTCGTTGATGTTCAGAGTTTGAACTCTGTCTTCAATATCGCTATTTTTCCCAGCCTCGATATATTCCACATGTACCCCAACAATCATCAAGACCAAAAGTAAAGCGTGGTCAGAAGAAGAGTTAAGCGAGAGCAACAAAAGAATTTTTCAAGGAATGGAACAGTGATGGAAGGAACAACAGAGTAAACTCAAGACACAACCTGAGCCAATAATAGAGACACAGCTTGAGCCTGAACCCGAATTGAAGCATGAGCCGAAATTAGAGCTTGAGCCCGAGCCTGAATTTAATCCAGTGTCGCATTCTGAGCCAAAAATAGAACTTGATCCAGCATTGTAGCCTGAGCCTTATCTGGAACCATCTGTGGAGCGTGTGTCAGTACTATCGAAAAAAGAATCGTTGATTCTAATCGAGCATATATAGTTTGTTATTCCAAATCCTCATCCCCTAACCAACAGGTGCTGAATGTTTTTCTTTCTTTCTTCAATTAGGAGAAATTATAAGAGGACGTGCTTCTACCAATCTGCATCATAATACACTTCAGAGTTTGTAGACGCGTCTTTTATAATTACAAATAACTACTGATTTCTAGTCAGTTGTGCAGTTTTTGCCATCCTTCACCCAGAGGTGAAGTTTTCAAGCCGGAAAGAATGATAGTGATACGATCATGGTTTCTATTTGTATTTTTTATTTTATTTTGAGTTTGAGTCTTTAGTTGTTTTTGAGTCTTTTTGAGTGTTTTAGTCTTTTAAGAGTTTAGTCCGACATCGGATGGTTGTGAGGTAATTGGGTTGTAAGCCTATATAAAGTCTCCTAGACTTGTATCTTCAAATCAATCAATGAAGAAATGAAAAAAATAGAAAAGAATTGCTTTGAGAAAAAGTGTTCTCTTTAAATCTTTCTTGTGAGATGCGAGGGAGCGGGCGCGAGAGAGTGGGCGCGAGAGAGCCTTGGCGAGAAGCTTAAATCTCTAAATCTCTGGCATGCTGATTTGTCGGAGTGGGCGAAGAATGGCCTGGGTGAGAAACTCTCAACATCCCTTATTTATTTAGGATCCCCAATTTTCTCAATTTGTTCTTCCACAATCCTAATCCTAGATCTATTAGTTATTTTCTTTTTTTCATCTTTAAATCTTTCATCCTACATCAATTGCTCTCATTGCACTGTGCTATATTGTACTGTTTGGATCTATCTTGCCATGTCTTACTTCATCCATGTGTCTGGTCCCCGCATGTATATTTATATTGCTCTCATCGTACAGTGCCATATGGTACATGTGTGCGCGTGTGTGCATGTGTTCTTGCTTCTTTATTTTCTTCTTCTTCTTTGGGCGCAGGGGTGGGGCAGGGGTGAGGGCGAGGATCGTTTCTACTCAACGTATGAAAGATATTGGAAGATGGATAAACCTAATATAATAATGAGGGATATCATCTTAGCAAACCAGGATACCACTGACCCATTTCCCCTTTTCTTGATTGGAAGTAGCATATATTTAATAAAAAGCAAACCTAATATAATAATGAGGGATATCATCTTAGCAAACCAGGATACCACTGACCCATTTCCCCTTTTCTTGATTGGAAGTAGCATATATTTAATAAAAAGCAGAAAAATAAGACGACGAAGAAATTCTAATATCCCTCCCAATATCTGGGATAAAGAGAGTTACATAAACAGAAATCTAAAAATTACTGGATCCAATTTTGTTACCCAAATTGGTTCAAAGGCATGTTCCAATATCATACAGCCATGGGTTTAGTACCTCTAACACTTGCAAGGGATCCAAGGATTCTCCATGATTGTGGAGAAGACGAACTGCGGCCTTAAACATAGGCTCCTTCCCATCTTGTGGATCCAAATACATATCCAGCAACCTTAAGTGTACACATCAAAGCAATGTAAAAATCTACAGTAATCATTGTAAGGAAGAACAACCAGGAATTGAAGAGAAAACATACTGCATATAAGCATCGCTTCTACCAATTTCTGCACAGTACTGTTCTGCAGCCTCACTGTCCTCCAGTTTCCTTTGAACACAAAAAAATTGCACATGCATAAGAAAATAGAAAGCCAATTAATCCAAAGAATTATGAACAGATAAAACCAAAATTATTGTACTTGCTATCTCAGTTGATGATGTCATAAGGAAAATGTGCCGCAATATTATTGAACCTTACAAGGCTAAAATCTGCAGAACCAATATTTCTTGCCCCATCTTCCGGTACAGGATAGCCTGTTAAACATATAACATATAACATATAACATCGTTATCATCTAGAAATCAGACAGAAGAAGCCATCATCAGCACAAATACAAATTAATAAACCTGTGCCATTGATTTCCAAGCGTCGACATCTAATGATAAACTACTTCAATGCAAGACTGAAACTCTTAATAAATTAAAAATGACCAAAAGATAAATAAAAAAACTATTAACTGTCCAAGAATTTCCATCTTATGAAAGAACTTTATGTCTGAACCGTAATGCTGGTATGTAATAATTAATAAAAGAAAAGACACCAAAGAATAATAAGAAGAATTGAATGCTAGACAGTAGATACACATACAAGGATGAAAAATCACATTTCATAAAAATAAACACATATCTTTTTCTAAAGCCCCCTAATGTGAGAAAAAGAGCTCAATCTCAATCGGATGCATAATGATTTCAGTAAAAATCTTTCTACAGAATCATTGTTTTCAATTTTTTTAAACGTTCCATACTTCTTCATTCACATTTTCCAAAAAGAAGCATTATGCATGCATATATGACTCATTTCTTCAGGTATACACATATTTTAGATATTTGCTAGTACTAGTATATTATAACTGATCTATGTGGCTGTGTTACTTGATCTTACCAATTAAATATTTTAATAAGGTAAAAAGAAAGTCTGACATGGTCAGATCCATCCATAATCAATACCAAAATAAGGTAACCACATGCAGAGTGAGGTCAAAGTGTTTGTTCTGAAAGACGACAACAAAGACATGTTAACTATTGCATAGCAAGTTGCTCTTAGTAAACATTTCAAATATATAACCCCATTTACTAATATTTCCAACGCCCATTTATGTCTGGATCAAGAAATCCTGGTACACGAGAAAGAGACCAGCATACGAATGATCAAATTTGTTAATGGTGTTATTGTAGACAAAGCAAAGATGACCCAGTTTTAGGTTCAAAGTGAAGAATAGTATTACATCAAAGTATTCATCTGGAACAGTACAACCATCTTCACACTCTCAAAACAAAAGGTCAGGAAGACTACCCCAACTTCCAGCCAATTTGAAAGAAAATGACATGTAGCAAATCAGAACAGTTAAGCTAGCATCAAACTTTCCCAACTTCTCAAAGTGACTTCCGAAGAATTAATAAGTTTGCTTTCTGCCATGATCATAAGGTATGAATAAAATAGTGAAAAGTTGGTAATTAGTATAGTAATTAAACCAATCTGAGGTAGTTTCAGGCAATGCAAGTGAAAATTCAAGTTAGTTTACTGGAATTTCACCATTTCAACAAGTTTGAATGCAATTTAAAATACAGACTCCGCCATCCAACCACAAACAGCCCTTGTGTAACTTTAACCTTCAAATAAGAAAGTCGAGGCTTACAAACCTTTTCCAGCCATAACTCAGACCCTTCTATCACATAAAGCACATCCTCAGGATCATACAAGTCAGATGCTTGTAGAAATAACCGCAGTCTCTCCCGAACTGAACATCTATGTGTACCTACTGATACGCCATTAGTTTTATTCACCTCATCAAATCTTCTACCATTGCATGTATCATTACCGCAATGCATACCAGCAGTTTCTAAGGCAGATTTGGCAAGAGAAAGAGCATATAGAGTATGATATCGAGTCTCGTCAGAATCTTGATCCTCAATCAACCATTGCAAATATCTACAGGAAACATGGATGTTTATTAGATTAATCGGCAAAATACTATGCCTGTAAAGATGAATCTTATTGGATGGAAATGCAAAAGTTTAGCAAAAGTTGTGATATAACTGATGAGGCAAAGTTTCCAAAATGAGTTACCAATGATGTTAACTGTCCTCCCGTATGATCGATTGAATATCAAGATCAAAAAACTAAAAATCCAGAATAAGATATATAATTGGATATTCAAGAGAAGAGACACAAACTATATATATAAGAAAATTGCCACAATAAGCGATGCCTAACACCAAAACTTGGCAAACTCTAACACTTAATAAGGAAGAAGCATGTTCGCAAAATATTAGTAATATGACAGAAAATCAAGTATATCTATAGAAATTGCTTAAAAAGAGGCAGCACATATTTTATGCTGGACCACCCACACCTGTCCCATATCAACATGAGAATTCTGACAAAAACAAAATATGCATTGAAAGTTGACATGACAAATTTAGATCTCCCGGGTCCTGATATCAAATGTTGAAAGGAATTCAAATGCCAACTTGACACTTTTCACGTCCAAATTTAAATCAAATTATCAAGAAAAATACAAAGGCTTGATACCTCTGCTGAATCTCAACTTTTTTTGGGTCAACTGCTGCAAGTACTTCCTCTGCATAAATATTTAAGAAAATACTCAAAGTCAATGTGATACCCAAGAAAGATCACGGATGTGATCAATTTGTGACAATATAGTGGGTTGTACTGGAATGTATAAACAAATTAGGAAACTGGAAATGGAAGCTAAGAAAGCATGCAATTTATTAGTGTTGTGAATATCCAAGCTAAATTACAAGGAATTTTATACTTCATGGTGGGTGATATATCAACTTTAAAAATATCAATAAAAAAGAAGAAATATGCCCACGATCATGGTAAAAATGATTTGGGGGGGTGTGTAAAAAGCTATGATCAAGGAATTTCCTGCATTTTTCGTGATCATATGCATTACATTTGTTTTGTTGTAATTAATTCCATCAACTCACTTAAACAATCACAATTTAAAATAGTATACCATTCATATCATGTTTATCTACATCATGGAAGCTCTAACTGGTTGCCAAATAAGGTTGTTCACATCAGGTTGATAAAATTGAGGCAGAATTAGACCGATGATAACAAACCAAATCCAACATCGTTACGACCTCCAACATAACCTCCAATTTGAGAGGAATGTCAATTCTCTCCCAACTAAGGAAAAAATTAAACTACTAGTCTTTCCACAATAATCAGCATAAACCCCCTAATTACACCTAGTGTCTTATTTAAACAATACCTCTAAGTAGGTAATTAACCCCAAAAGACTAAACTACCATTGCTTTTATGTTCTTGCGCCTCCCATATGTGATAATCGGCCTAACATTACTCCTCTCCCGACGAGACCGTCCTTAAGGTGAAAATCCGGAAACTGCTAGTGAATTGCGTCGTGTGGCTCCCACGTCGCTTCGTAGTCTAGAAGGTCCTTCCACTTGATCAACATATCCTTGATACCTGACCCCCTTGGCATACCCCTTTCAATTTTGACGATTCCAGCATCACTTCCATGTCATCTGTCAACATCGGCGACAAGGATGGCGAAAGTGTATGATCACAAATTGCTTAACGCAGCTGTGAGACATAGAATACTGGGTGAATAGCGAATGTCAATGACAATTTCAAGCGATAAACCATCTCGCCAATCTTTACCTCGACCTCATAAGGCCCAAAGTACCGCGATGCTAGCTTCTTGTTCCTCTCATGTGTCGGGGATTTCTGGCGATAAGGTCAGAGATTCAAATAAGCCGAGATTCAGATAAGCATGATCATCCATTGCAAACTACACATCCCTTTTATGGACATCTGCATGTCTCTTTATGACCTGTTATGTCCTCGCCAGATGTCGCTTCAGCTCCTCCAACACCCTATCCCTCCCCTCCAAATATTACTCTACTTGTGACACCAATGTGAAGCTGTGGCCATAATGCAGCAAGTGTGAAGGATCACGCCCGTATAAGTTATTAAAGGGGTTGTCTGGGATGCAGTGTGATATGAAGTGTTACCAATACTCCATCCAAGCTAACCATCTCCATATTGTTTTGGTGGCTCGGACACAAAACACTGCAAATATGCCTTTATACTCTAGTTAACCACTTCTATTTGTTCACCCGTTTGAGGGTGATATACAGTGCTCTGTTTCGGAACTGTTCCATGCATCTTGAACTACTCTCTCCAAAAATGACTCAGGAAGATGCGATCGTGATCAGACACAATCGACTTGGGAATCCCATGCAAGCGCACTATCTCACGTGTAAAGGCGACTGCTGCAGTCACACCACAAAGCATGTGTATTTGTTGAGGCTGTCCACCACAACAAAAATAACAGACAATCCCTTCGAGCATGGCAATCTCTCAGCGAATCCATCGTGACCTTACAGACTCGGTCCAGTAAGGCCAACAGTTGCAGGAGCCCTCCCGGCACCATCGTCATATACTTGTGACATTGACAGACATCACAACCAACCATCATTTCTGTCACATCCTTCTTCATCCCTACCCAGTACATCTCTGTTTCCAATCGACGGTATGTTTTGAAGACCTTGGAGTGTCCCCCAGTGGCGCTCCCATAAAACTCCCGTATCAACCTCGGAATATGTCGATGTTCGGGGTAATACGAGTCGGTCCTAATATAACAGTCGTTGACCGTCCGAGTAACTTGGGTACTCCGTCAAACAGTATAATAGGACAGCTCAGATCTTTGCTAAATCCTCATCTATCTCAATCTCTTGTAACAAGGGCTCACAATCAAGCATTAAGAGAACAAACAGAGCTGTCAACTGTGGTTCCTCCCCCGTCTGGAGAGGATGCCGTTACCTTATTCTCCAACCACAACATGTAATGTATCTCAAAATCAAATCTTAGCAGTTTGAAAAGCCATCGCTGGTGTTCTTCTGTCACCATATGCTGATCTACTAAGATCTTCAGACTACTCTGGTCCGTCCAAACGATGAAACACCGACCCAACAAATATGGCAAGCCACTTTTGTTCTGCCACCACGATTGCCATAAGCTCGCGAGCCGAGCCATCGCAGTCAATACCTGGCTGAAATACGTGACTGGTCGCTAGCCATGCATCGGAACTGTCCCTAGCCCACACCCCAAGCATCAGTCCCTCCTCCAGTGAAAGTTGTCCTTATTCAATTGTTTAGTCAATGGCCATGCAATCATACTATACCCATTGACAAACTTTCGATAATACTTTCGATAATACCCTGTAATACGCCCCAAAAACTCCCGTAGCTCCTTTAGTGTCTTAGGGCGTGGCCAATCTAACATTATCGCTAACTTGGACATGTCAGCTATAACCCTTTCGTCAAAACAACATGCCCGAGATACTCCACCCATGTTTGAGCAAACAGACATTTCTTTTTATTAGCATACAAGTGATGATTATGCAACTCCTATAACACTAACTCCAGATGTCTCACATATACGTACATAGTCCAGTTGTACACTAGAATGTCATCAAATAAAACCAGAACAAACTTCCGCAAATACGACCGGAATATCTATTCATAAGCGACTAAAAAGTGGTCGGAGCATTGTTCAAGCCAAAGAACATGACAAGAAACTCGTAATGCCCCTCGTGAGTCTTAAACGCAGTTTTTGCCACATCCTCGGCTCGCATTCGAATCTGATGATTTCCTGATTTCATATCAATCTTAGAGAGCACGGTCGCACCGTGTAACTCATCCAATCATAGATCATTGGGATGGAAAATTTCTTCAGGACTGTTTCGTTGTTTAATGCTCGATAGTCAATACAAAACCTCCAATTGCCATCTTTCTTCTTGACCAAAAAGATCGGGTTTGAGAACGGGCTCACACTCGGTTGGATGACTCTGGCTAGAATCATCTCACTGACCATCTTCTCTATTTCATCCTTCTGCACATGAGGATATCGATACGACCGCACACTGATGGACGAGATCCCCTGACTCAAAACAATAGCATTTTCATGGTCTTGCGGTGGGGAAGCCCGTGTGTCGCCTAAAAGACCCCCTCGGACAAACTAGGAATCGTTGTACCTGTATGGGGATGTCCTGCTCCTCTGATGACTCCCCTGCCAACCAATGTAATTCCACCAAGAATTCGTCGAATCGATCTGTATCACTTTTACCATGGTTTTCAAGAAAACCAAGATGCGATATAGGCTCAAGTTCCCCTATAGCATCACTGATCGGTTCCCCAGTTGAAACTTCATACGTAACAACTTCCAGTTGACCTTCATTTCTCCCAAAGACTGTAGTCGTTTCATCCCCAAAATCACGTCCGTGCTGCCCAAATCTAAGAGAAGAAAATCCTCTGGTACCGGAAATCCCTACAGCAATAGGATCAACCCGTGAGATATCAATCGACTCTACTCTACCACCCTTGTCAGCATATGACCACGTCGAAACTCTTTGTATCCTCCAATTAAAGTTTATGATGGTCCACTACACGGTTAGAGATATAATTATGGGTGACCACACTATCAATCAACATTGTGACGTCATGCTCTGTGATCCTCTCTTTTAATTTCATAGTGTGATTCAGTGTAAATCTCACCATAGAACTGAGCGAGACTTCGGCCACATCCAAGTGAGGATGCGGTCCTGACAGCGATGTCCTAAGATATACTTCTCGTCACAACGAAAACACAATCCCTTCACTCGCTTGTTCTGTATCTCTATTTCTGTGAGACGTTTGAACTTACTTTTTGATCGCGTCTCATTATTCATGCGGTTTGTCTGAACCAACTGGATGTCTTTTGTACCCTCGTTGTAGTACCCTCGTTGTAGCATTGGTATGGAAAATGAAACCCCTTGACGTGCCCTTAGCACGACGCTCCGTCACTTTGTTACCCTCAATTTATGCCAACTCTATCGTCTCTCCTAGCCCCCTCAGCTTTAAAAGGCATACTTCAGCTCGAATATGTGTCTTGAGCTCTTTCATAAAGTTTCCTTCCAACACTGTCTCAAACACCCCCCTCACTTGATCCGACAGCAACTCGAATCTCTCTCTATAGTTCATAACAGTCCCCTCTTGAGTTAATGCGAATAACTGCTAGTGCAGATCACCTCCTTGAGTATCACAGAACCGCTCCAGGATGCGATCCTTAAACTCCTCCCAAGCTCGCATAGGTTTGTCGTTGTTTCGTTCATTGAAACCATACCGACACCTTTCCCTCAAAATATAAGGCGCATGCCATCATCTTCTCCTCTTTAGTCTGTCGACGGTAAAGTACCGTTCGACATGGTACACCCAACCATATGCATCCTCCCCTCGAAGATCAACATTTTTTATTTCTGAATCCGTGAGTCAGCACCAAATTACATTTGCACATCTCTAAATCGAGGCTGTCCGTAATGAAATTGATGGTAGCCGTTCAAATTAGGAGCCGTAGTACCCTCGAAATCACTAATCGAACCCCTTCCATCGGGATTCCCTCGTTGCCCAACCGTTTCATTGTGATTTAGGCAAAAATCCAAGGGATACGGTCACCTCCTGCCGACCCATCCCTCGGCCAACCTACAGCCACACCGTTACTTGTCCAGGGCCTCCCGCCCTCCAGCACGCACCCCCAAGGGTCAAGGGAGTCACTCGTTGTCTAGTCAATGTCTAGTCACGTAAAAAATCATGTGTTTCATCGCTCCTCCATGGCAAAATCCAGCCACCACTCACCGGTGATGTCGTGCCAGACATTGTACAGCCCAAATCTGGCCATTTCTGCCAGATCTGGCCATCCCACGACACGGATGGCCCGCACAAACGTCCCGGCTCCTGTTTGCCTGCGTCGCACCTGAAGCCGCCACGGATCTGGTCAGATCCGGTCAGATCCAGTCGCCCCCTTGACCATGACGGCCCGTCGCCGTTTGGATCCCCTCTCCGCCCACTTCGATTCCCCCTTCTTTCGTGATGCCTTTTGCTTTAAGGGATGCACCTTCCGTTATTGTGCGGCCCTCTCCAACATCAACCTCCGCTTGGATCCATTCCTGCCGAAATAACCACCGGTGTTGGACGACTGTTCATCTCGAGCAACTGCTTCATCATGGCATTCAGATCCGAAAACTGTTGTTGAACAGTCGTGAACCGTTCCTTCATTGTGTTCTTGAGAATTTCCACCTCGTTCTCCAGTTTCTTTTCCAACGCATAAAACTTTTTCACTGCCATTATCCCTAGATTCGAGTGCTCTGATACCAATTTGATAACATCTGAGACAAAATTAGGACGAGACAAAATTAGGACGAACTATGGCTATTATATTGATAACAAACTAAATCCAACAACGACACGGCCTTCAATTTAAGAGGAATGCCAATTCTCTCCTAACTAACTAACGCAATAATTATACTACTAGTCTCTCCATAATAATCAGCATAAACCCCTAACGACACCTTGTGTCTTATTTAAATAATAGCCCTAATAAGTAATTAGCCCCAAAAAAGACTAAATTATCATTGCTTTTATGCTCTTGCACCTCCCATATGTGATGATCGGCCTAACACTGGTTATACTCTAGATGTAAGACCAGTAAAAGAGGCTTAAACATAATTAATAATGAGGAAGAAAAAAAACTAAAATTCCAAAAGGAAGGCTTCCTTTAAAACTGGATTATAATTTATGAAAGAAATCATAGCATAAGCAAGTAGCTCAGATATGCTTTTAGTTATGAAACCTTCAATGTCAAACATAACCAGAAGAAGTAAAGAATTAAATATTAATAAATAGGATAACTTTATGAGATAAGATATGTTTACATTTATGTAGATACGATTTGTAGAATTAAACGAGAAGAAAAGAAATTTAAAAGTGGAAATTGATATTAAGATAGACGATCCCTTCTGGAGTGGATCTCTCCCTAACTTGAATTGATGGATCAAGCCTAATCCCCCAAATCCCTAACAAGAAAATACTATCAGATGATCGTTCTTCGATAAAAATAAATTAGGGCCTGCTCGTAGGCTTTTAACCCCTCCTAATCATGAAAATAAGTAAAAGACTAATTAGCCCTCTAATGGCTAAACACACAACTCGACTAATGAGCGAAAACCCTCTAATTGCTAAACACACAACTCGCTAATGAGCAAAATGAAAAGTCACCCCCTTGGGTGCGCATCGCTCCGCCTGGTGTAGACCTGGATCACATCATTACTCCCCACCAAAAAATGAACCTTGTCCTCAAGGTGGTGCATGATGTCCGTGGGCCATCCGTTCCAAGTAAATTGCAAGCCTCCTCCCGGTTCAAACGGATGAGATTGGTCTCCACCGTTTTCAATGACATCCAACAGAATATCGTCGGGCCAAGGTGGGACCCGAAAGGCGTCGTCGGGCCCCCACAAATACTCTGGAGGATTGTCGTCGTCGTTGCGCTACTGGCATCCTCCTCCGGGCCCTTCCAGTAGCTGAAAATATGGTGTATGAGCTGTTCGGGCCCCATACTGTGCCCCAGGTGGCGTTGACGAGGTCGGAGGGTGCTGTCGGACCCAGTCAAAGTGCGGTGGGCCCACCTGTAGGTCGGGCGTCCCTCGAAAGGGGACACGCTGGCTGGACGAAGCCCCCCACGGGGGCGGTGATGCCTGTCGGCCCAAATTTTGGGTCGACGGCCCCCCGCCGATGCGACGGGGGGCTGTCGCAGTCCCTGGAGGGGCGGGCGGTACCTGTCGCCCATCCTGGGGGTTCGCCGGCCCTCCAAAAGGCTGCCAGATGGGTGGCCACCCCCTCCGGTGGCCGACGCACCTCCCCGTGGCGGGGAGGTCGCCGGAAATGCTCCCCAATCATCTGGATCTGGATCTGAAAGTTTCAGATCTGGATCTGAAGAAATCAGATATGGAACTGAAGAAAATTTCAGATCTGGAACTGAAGAAAATTTCAGATCTGGAACTGAAGAAAATTTCAGATCTTGATTGCCAACAGCCGCAGGCTTCAGATCTGTCTTTGTCTTCGCAGGGGAATGGTAGCGACGATCGATCTCTGCCCAAATCTCGCGATCCTGCATAAAGGCTTTCTCCATCGCTTGTTTCATTCTGTCTTCACATCTCTCGAGCACCGCCCACAATTCTTTCTCTAAAGAGGCAAACTTTCTTGACGTCCCCATAGGATCTATGCTCTGATACCAAATTGATACGATTTGTAGAATTTAATAAGAAGAAAAGAAATTTAAAAGTGGAAATTGATATTAAGATAGACGATCCCTTCTGGAGTGGATCTCAAGAAGAAAAGAAATTTAAAAGTGGAAATTGATATTAAGATAGATGATCCCTTCTGGAGTGGATCTCTCCCTACCTTGAATTGATGGATCAGGCCTAATCCCCCAAATCCCTAACAAGAAAATACTCTCAAATGATCGTTCTTCGATAAAAATAAATTAGGGTCTGCTCGTAGGCTTTTAACCCCTCCTAATCATAAAAATAAGTAAAAGACTAATTAGCCCTCTAATGGCTAAACACACAACTCGACTAATGAGCGAAACCCCTCTAATTGCTAAACACACAACTCGCTAATGAGCAAAATGAAAAGTCACTGCCCTTGGGTGCACGTCGCTCCACCTGGTGTAGACCCGGATCACATCAAAGTCAATCAGCAAGTAGTCTTTTGAAAGGGCAGATATGTTACAAAGTGTGACGGGTACAAACATGTCCTTTTCATGTCTGTCTATTTTCTTATATATATGTAACCACAGATAGTTGACAATTCATAGGAGAGGAAATCAAGGTAGGAAATCAAACAAATATGGATGTGTAAACTGTAAATACATAAAGTATAAGAATTACCAGGTGAAAGCTGAATGGCCCTTTTCTCTGATGTTAAAACCATGACTGCAAGTTCTTCGTCAATATCTGCAATCTAAAGGCAAATAGCTGATGATGTAGAAAGCAGGGGCTGCAGGGGCTTTTGTTCAATATTTAAAACAATCAGATGGATCATACCCATCCAAGATGTTCCAGAACCAGATCCTGATCAGAAGATTCCTGAAGCAGCTTTGATGCCTCCATAGCAGCAGATTTTTCACCAGAGATTAAATCTCCAGAGTTATCCAGAGAGTTATATTCCACTAAAGATGCGGCGTCTTTCCACAGTCCAGTTGAGTAATTTCTTGCCAGTCTACGCCAAATAACTAAAGCCTTTGAGCACATTCCTTTACTGGCATATAGGAAAGCAAGCGTCCGTAAATGTCCGGAATCATCTAACAGAGTTTCTAACTCCTCCTGCACCGCCCATGCAAGTTGCAGGGTCATCCTCAAGCATCCTTCTGACAATGACCAATATACTACTTTGCAATGCATAGGAACAATAGGTTTCACTGCTTACTAACAGATTTACGCACTCGAGGCATATTCTCACTTAAGTTTCACTTGTGCAACTTGCAGAATATATGCCTCGAGGTAAGTCAAAACAACAGAAAAATTAGAAACAAAGTTAATTTAAAACATACTACAATGCAGCTGTTCGGTGATGATGCAAGCCGCTCCATATCTTCTACACGGTTAAGAGCTCTATAAAGGTACATTAAAAGAGTATCAACTCCTTCCTTCACGGGAGAGATCAAATCCTTCTCCCGGGAAACACATAGATACCTAAGTCACAATAGAAAGTTTCATATGATTCAGGTTTGACAGTAAAGCCTCTGAACTAGTAGGAAGTGTTACACGAAAAAGACAACCGATGAATGACAAATTTAGCAAAACTTATTTTCAATAAATATGTAGCACACGATATAAACCTGATGATGTTTTCAATTGCAGACTTCAATAGTTCAGCTCTACTAGGCGGATTCAAAAGAAAAGCCTCATTTGCAGTAGTATCTACACCTGCTTTCCTAAGGAAAATTGCTCGTTGAATGGCCATAAGCCCATCATCAACAACTTGCTCAAGAGGCACAGGAGGAGGGTGCAATCCCCAATATCGGTTTCTTGGCACCTGAAAAAAATATCCATCTTCCTTCATTCCAATATAAAATAGTTATATATTAAAAAATTATATAAATTGGTTGCTAATTTATGTCAAGTGCATATAAATTAAATTAAATTGTTGCACATTCACAAAAGCTACTATCACAAAGTGAATATTTCGCACATTCACAAAAGAAACAATCATAAAGCGAAGACTTCATATCTTTATTGAAAAGAAGGCCAGAAAGGGGCATGTAGGCTTGTCATCCGGGAGACAATGTTGTAAATGTGGAATGAGACCATATGAGATGGCATGCAAGCACTGTTCATGCAGCACATATCCGGAAAAGGGAACAGCAACAGATGATGAATGTGGAAAAGGTAGAGAAAAGGAGAAAGGGTCTTAAAATGAGGAATCAGACACACGGGAAAAGAAAAAAGGGTGTGGTAACTGCTCTCTGCACTATTGATGTCATCATCCATCAGATACAAATGAATATAGAATCAAAGCAGCAATCATAAGACAACAAAAAATGGCAATGCATGTACAAAGGAAACAACTATTACTAAACAGATATACAATAGAGATCCATATGTTTAGCACATAACTTTTGCCACTCCTACCAGAAAAGAAAATTGACTAGCTCCAACTATGTATATTTATTTGTGTAGGATTCAGTGTGCTTGCTAAAAGAAACTCCTAATCATTTTTGTCCATGCCATCCAGTCAGCAGCCCCAAATAATAATAATAATAAATAGATAAATAAATAAGTAATCGGGCATTTCTCTATACTGGAAATCTTCATAAAGTTACAGCATACAATCTTGGAAATCAGATAGGAGTCCATTATCTGTATTTGGATTATCATCTAATAATGGAAGTAAATCATACATATTGGCATATTTATAGGAATGGTTTTCTTAATGGTGTGTCCATATTTTAGATGTATGTATATTCAATATCCACACTAGTTAATATATGAAACTGAATATGGTTCGCTAGGGATATCCAGGTCCACATGTATATTTCCAATCATATCTCAATGGGGCAAATGGATTTATTAAGCCAGTTTCAAGTTAGCTTCCAAGTCCGCCTCCGTTTTCGATGCCGGTCCCAAGCCTGGATAAAAGAGGAGGGTTGTGTGTTAAGCCCATGACAACCAGCACAATACTTTGTCACACTCTTGTGCTTATGCGCATGAACTTATACAGAAATTTTCTTTCTATTAGGTCCATGAAGCCGACCACAATTTGGGGGTGAAGGCTGTGATGATGATGATGATGATTTCAAGTTAGCTTCCAGCTTAACTTAGAAAAACAACCATGCCAGGCTATGGATGTTGTCCAGTGGAGATGGTCTTATGATATTATGATAAGGTAACAAAATTAAAATTCAAAAATGATTACTTTTATTACAGTTGTTTCAGTGTGCTAAATCATGATCATTAGTTTCTAGAATATTGATAGGCCATGCCGACAGGTTTGTTAATGGCCTTGTGACCCTAAAACTATGAATTTATAAATAAGATGTGTGTAATCACTTTATTTATATGTACTAGACTATTTTTTTGAGCTTTTAGTACTTCTCCTTGTATATTCATTATTTTATGGTTGTAAAGGCCCAAAAAAAACCCGGGCCCACTTCCCTTTTCTTTAATAAAGCCCCCCACTCATTTCTCTTCCCCTCTCTCTTTCATCTCACGCGCCCGAAGCCCGCGAGAAAAAAAACCCCCCGACGTTCTCTCTCGCGGCGAACCCAACTCCGACCCATTCTCTCTCTCTCTCTCTCTCTCTCTCTCTCTCTCTCTCTCTCTCTCCGACTCGAGCCCAGGCGAGTTTTTCTCGCTCGTTCCCTCGCGAGCAACAGCAACCCGCGGCGAAAGAAGGGTTTTCGAAACCCTAATTCGAACCCTAACCGCCCGATCTTCTCGCGAGGAAATCTCGACGTCTTCGACTCCGATCTTTGCGCGATAAGCCCCCTTCTCTCCCCTATTTTATATGCGATGTTTTTCTAGGGTTTTTGTGTGTTGCGAAAATTGTATTCTCTCTTCGAAAATTTTCCGGTCTCCTTTCCGAGGGTTCGGATTTTGTTCTTGGGGGATTTCGACTTGTCCTTTGGCGTCGAATCTGCTCCTAGGCTCCCGGCTTTGTTCTGTTTTTTCGGATCTGCTCCTAGGCTCTCGGTTTTGCGCTGTTGACTTCGGATCTTTATTATACTTTTGCAATCTTCGATTTCAGGTAGATTTCGAACCCTATTAAGCTTCTAATTATTTATGAAGATGATGATTCATGAAATATTTTAGAGAGGATAACTCCTCTATGAATACTCTTGGCACTTAGGTTGGATTCACGGCATTTTCGCCGTTGCTCGATGTTATACCCTTACGTAGAATTAATTATTTGTGGTCAGCCGCCGAGGTGGAAGGCACGGTTTAGGGTTGTCTGTGCTGACTGTACATTTCAGTCCCTTTGGATAATATACATATATTATATACTGTTTTCCTTATGATGATGTTCTTTCCTATATTAAGTTCAGTGCAGTTCGCAGTTCTGCTCTTTTAAAATAATAAGTTGCAGCTTTCTGTTCTGGTTTTCATTTCTGTTTTGTTCTTTCAAATAATAAATTTCAGTTCCTTTATACATACAGTTAATGATGTTAAAGAAAATTTCAGTTTAGTCCTTTTAAGTTTTCAATTCAGTCCTTTTAATCTTCAGTCCAGTTCTTCGTAAAATTTCAATTCAGTTCTTTTAATTTTCAGTTCAGTACTTCTAAAAAAATTCAGTCGAGCTCCTTTAAATATTAAATTACAGCCGTTTATAAATTAAGTCTCAGTTTTTCTTTGCAAAACAATTTTCAGTTTTCCTTTATAAGTCAGATTTTTCAGTCCTCCTTTATAAATTGACTTTCAGTTTATAAATCAAATTTTCAGTCTTTATAAATAGATTTTCAGTTTTCCCTAATAAATTGATTTTTCGGTTTTCTCTTATAAATCCAGTTTTCAGCTGTTCTTATAAATCAAGTTTTAGTTTCTTTTATAAATTCAGTTTTTAGTTTTCCTTACAAATGAAGTTTCAGCTTTTTAATAAATCCAATTTCAGACTTCCTTTATAAAATTCAGTCCGTGTTCCTCGTATAAGTTATCTTAAAAGCTGGGAATCTGTACCTCCTTTATTGCAATAAATTTGAGCCAGACCAGTAGCCTTTTAAACAAATCCGGAACCGAGCAACCCCTCTAGGCAGGTAGACCACAACTTATAAAGGTGCCAACATGAATCTGATTCATTCTTATGTTTTTAATCAATTTTACTTTTGCTCCTTGAAGGTTCCTATCGCTTGCATTTACATTTTTGACGTCATAGGAATTGCTCTCTTTTTGTAAACACGTTTTAAAAGTGCTCTTTGGTAATTGTTGCGTAGATGGATGACTATCTCATAATGTTAATTGAACATGCGTATGTAATTGGCATTTTCTCTAAAGCATATGTTAGAAGTTATGCAATGCAACTTTATAATATTATTTGGTACGCCTGATGTCCTTGCACCAAAGATGATAACCTGAACATATAGTTTGCATAACTATCTAAATATATAATTTAGAGAACAATTACGAGAACAAGACACTTGACATCCTAGTACTAGAACAACTACACATGACAACACAGGTATGGGGTAACTTATAAATTGAGAGGGTGCGGGAGCGATTGAAGCCATGCTTATGGCCCCTATCTGGGAGGATTTCCTTTATGGATCCTGAGTTCTCGGTACAGTTTGTCCTTATACTCGGCCCCGGGTAGCACCCCGCGGTCCAAGGTGGACTTCACGTTGCACATCGTGCCCTCCTTATATAAGTCACAACACAACAACATTTCTTTTGGTTAATTGTTCATTTCCTTAATGCTACTCAAATCATGACAGGTCAATAATTTTTCTTTTACAGTTTTCGGTACCTTTCTAACCTCCTGCAAAATAATTAATTAAATATTTAATACGGTTTGCAATCTACTTTATTAATGGTGGTTCAAATCCATCAGGTCATACTCAGCTCGAAGAGGAGGCTCCGCAGTACGAGGAGTCCGATTTTCCTGTTGAGGACGCAGACTTCTGAGCTTCTGTGTCATCATGAGAGTTAGTTTTTCTCTTAGTTGTTTTCTTTTCAGCATTGTTTTATTTTGAGTTGTAGTTGTCATTGTTGCCTAGACAATGTAATTCCCTTTCAAGGTTTAATAAAAAGAGTATTCTCCTTTATCTTTGTCCTTAATATTTCCTGTTTAAACTATATTGACTTCACTGGTACATGCAAGACCTGCAAAACTATTAAGAGTGTAACGGCTCCCGCTTCTGGGGCGTTACAATGGTTAAGTTCACGTTTATGATATATATAGTTGTATGCTTAATTGTTTAATTACTGCACATGAGTTAATGTATCTTATGATATATGATATGACATGCAATATGATGCATGATACGATAACAATGAAACCCGATATTCGATAGATATCGTGGTCTGATAACTATGTCCCGAAGTAGCGGTGAGGGTTAAGGGTAACGAGTTTACATTCTAACAATGATAATATGACATAAATGATCATGGAATAGAAATTGTGCTTCTCGCTTTTTGTGTTAACTAATCAGCATGCTGACAGATGTAAGGTTTTGAGCACCAAAAGCTATGAGATTCAACTTAATAACTAATGCTTCACAGGATATCTTAATTTTCTATGCTGCAATGTTCTGAAAGGCAAAATATGAGGCCATATGTGCAGCCACACGCACAAGGATGCAGCTCCTAAGCATAACGAATTTTTAAAATGTGCTTGGAATATGTGGCCAGATGCATATAAGGGCACATATCCGTTATGTGCCCATTTAGCAATAGTTGCAGGTGCATAACAGGTGGAATTTCTTTTATATATGCAAGTGGTTATTGATCTGGCCCATTCTGACTAGATGAAGGAGATGCAAAATTACGAGATCATGGTATTTTTCATTTAGGGTTTTCACTCGCTCCTCTACATTGGCTTCTTCTCTAGCGACAACGGTAGCCGCGTGGAGTAAAAATCGTCAGAAATGAGCTTCCCGGTCGCTTAAATCTCTGGTAAAATCGACTTGAAGGAGGAGCGACAGCAAAATCGGAAGTATCCCAGTGTTCATGCTTGTTGTCTCCTCTTTGCCTTTTCTTGTTTCTTCTCTCATTTTTTCTGCTTACTGCTGATCTCATCTTGCTACTTTTGTTCACCTTCTTCCCTTAGCAACTAACTCCACATTAGGCTATTTGCTTAGTGCAACCACAGTTTTGAAATTTCCTTCTGAACCTGCATACTGGTATACTCATTCAAATTCCATCATACAATGATTGCTTTGGCCTCAGACTTCTGTGGTTCTGTTCAATGTTCATAAACAATTAGGGATATAATTAGGCTAATTTTCACAGAACCTTTATCTATCACTATTTTCCCACAATACTACACTAACTTTTTAAATTACAAAATGGTACCCTATATTTTTCTTTTCAGTGTAGTTTCAGGATAGTATTGTGAGAAAACAACCTTTATGTTTCATTGGTTTCAGGGTGGTATTCTGTAATTTAAGAAGTTTGGGGTGGTAATGTGGGAAAACTGGGAACGATAAAGGTAGTTTTGTGCAAATTAACCAAATAGTTAAGGCAAATTGATGTTCTAGCACATCTATTTAATGTTCACTATAAAGGATATAAATGCATTAAGACAATGAAAAAGTATGGTAGGCATTGATGCTGATAGATTTAAAAAAGAGAAGGAAAATGGCAACTAGAAAACTCCCTTCCTTCGCTAAAATGCAAATATTTCATCGCTTATTACTGTATGTTGTCAGTACAATATCTTAATTCTTAAGTGGTTTAATGATTTATATATATTATACATTTATGCTCACATGATACATTAATCCATATTTTAGAAAGTTGATTGGATTTTTTTCTGATTTTGGCTTATTTATAGGCATTTTTACATTTAATATACTGGTATAATATACATATTTATTAATTATTAATTTACACATATTTATTATTTATTAATTTATACATATTAAAATATTCATTTTCATTTTCATGTAATCCGCATGATCAGTCAATGATCATGCGCTATGCATTATTGGACAACATGCACAATGAAAGCGTCTTTTAAAACAATGCTATGACGTTAAACTAAAATGGGAAAGAAAAAGGCTATAATGGACATCAACCGTTAGAGAACATAGAGAGTCAATGAAAGCATGAAGTTATCTGTATTCAATTTTTCAATCATATCCTAGTCTAGTAAGCCTGTGAGCAGACGTGATGACTATATTTGTAAGAATTATACACAATTCACAGTGCAAGAAGTTATACATCTCATAAATTTAGCAGCATTATGGGTAATATATTATGTCAAAACTACTCAAACAAGATTTTCCAGCAAATGTTACTGACTAAAGAACAAAGAATATACTGGATGTAGCTACTTAAACATTTAATACAGATGGAAGAAAAGGAGGTATATATTAACTAACTCAACCAAGTCAAGAACATGGAATATACCAGATGTGACCAGCGATTTGGATCCCGCATAATAAATGGAAAGATCTCAGATGGCTGCATAGCTTCTGAAAGCAAGAAATGATTAACTGCATCCTCAAAATGCAAATCAAAGAGCAATAGTAACCCCACTTGCGCATGCACAAACGAGAGCATTTCCCTGGATATTTCACCTTCAGACTCAAACTCTTCAACCAAACATATAGCTTCCTTGAAATTCTTCTTCCTTAACAAACCTTTGATCTGTTCTTCAGCAGACACTTTCCGGTAACAAATAACCTGTGGATAGTGACATAATGATACTCAAAGAATTCGCAGTGATGCAAGGTCATATATGCTCAAAACACTGAGCAACAGTTAAATTGTGACCTCCTCTTACCATCGAACCAGGGTTGTATCATAAGTATATTATATCATGGCACTAAATAATCAATAAAAATGTTTAAAATATAATGATATTATGCATTTACACAAACAAATTGTATGCACTGAGATTTATTAGCAAAAAAGGACCATATGGTGCAGCTAAATTGACAAACAGTTGGAGGGAACGGATATAATATGCTTCTTGGTTGCATGAGCTTAAACTGCATGGCTACAACACCATCTGTTTTGCTGATGCATATGCTCTCGGGGCCTTAATTATGTATTTAATATAGTGATCATTAGATAAAATAAAGATGGATTATTACTTTTCATGACAAGTCTCTCCCACTTTGGAAGAGCCTGAGTATATAATCTGAAATAACAGTCATGGTAGAGCAGAAATTAATCTACAATATTGCTACTCTACAATATTGCAAAATTAATCTACTTTGCAAAATTTAATCTAAAATATTGCTACTCTGCTATAATAATGCTACTTTGTCATAGCACCGTTGCAGTATCGTTACTCTACTACAATACTATTATTGTATCTTCTAATGCCTACCAGTTCACTACTACATACAGGTTTCATATTTACTATTGACTAAGACGTGTCGTGTGCCCCTCACGGCTCACAATCTGTTGAAGATGTCGGGTAAGTTCTCAAAATTTCAACGGATCGTTAGGATCTTGAGTTTCCGGTGAACCGAGAAAGTCTTCGATGATGGCTTTGAATGTGCACGTCCTCTCTGTCGACTCGTCATGGAAGGCTCTGTCGAACTCTTACCCTCAATGTTAAATTGTTAAGGCAAACGAAAATCAGCACCGTCAGTTCCCAATAGATATAGTTCCCAGGAGATATCTGACGGTATTATTTCCACTGTAAGTTCAAAGAAGATGCCAGATGAACCCTCTCTGCTTAATCGAGACAATCTTGACCCAAGATCACGTGGACCTGTTCAATGGGGACTCAAAGTCCGAGGCAACTGACAGTTCCCTTGGGGGTTGAAGTAAATCTCACTTCTTGTGTTTTGAGAAGTATCATATCAGTTAGAGAGCTGGCTCGGACATCAAATAGGGAATGAAAAGTGCACTAAGTTGTGGACGGATCCTTGGTTACTAGAAGAGTAGTTTCTATTTATAGAAGAGATCGACTCTATTCTTTCTTGGAGGGTGATTGTAGAGTGAAGAAATTGACAACCCAACGGAACACTTTAAGGTTGCCACCCTCGGTAACTATTCAAAATGAAGAAAGGGCAATGAATTTTGTTAGTGCATGTCGTCTCGAATCCACTATTTCGACGCTTAACATCACCTCTGGTCGCCCTATACATAGACACCGAGATCCTTTTTCGTTACATATGTACAAATGGATTACCAAGAACGGTGAAAAGAGAAGCTCTTTACCCTCTAACTCCGGGAACAAAGACCGCAATTAACTAGTTGATGTGCTTTTGCTAGCTGTCGAATTCAAAATACCAAAATGAATGTGAAAGCCACCAGAGTCGTCCTTACACTGTCTTTTCGCATTTAGGTGCACTATGGGTCGTAGTCCATGATTCTTCTACGATGCCACAAATTCGCAAGCAGATCCTAAGTAGTTGTTGTTGTTCATTAGATTCCGGAGGATCGTTAGAATTGGAGAATTGTTGTGTTTCTTCCTGAATAGACTTGATTCTCCCGTAGCTTCCCTTTTGTCCAATCCCTCGGTTTCTGGTCTTTCTGTAAGTCCTACATGTTCATCCCCGTCTACTAAAGGGATGGGCCGATGCCATACTGCTTTGGTAAAAAAAGCATCTAATGAGGGTATATATTACTTAATCAATTATCAAGATTTCTTTGCAGACGAAGAGATGTCAAATGAGCTTATTACTTCTTAAACAAATCCTCCTAAATCTATATATAAACGCCGGTTTATCAAGAATACGTAAGAAAATTCAAATTCAAATGAGGGTATATATTAGTTAATTAATTATCATAGGAATATAGTAATAAATATATAAGCTGGAAAACGCTTTTTGACGACCAGATCCATCATCGAAAAAGTAAAATGGACATTAGGAGTAATAAGGAAAAGAAACCGACCCCGGATCTTTAAAAACGAAAGAAAAACCGGAAAGTGACCAACTCCCGAGCATGGAAACCAATTTTGCAAGTATAAACTTACTAATTGCACGGAAATGGCTTTTTTTAGAATGATTCAAGAAAGAATCAATCGACAAAGGTTCTCCAACCAAGCGGGTCAAGTTCCGCCAACTGCAAGAATGAAGTCAACATTTTGTTTGTTTGTCATCAATCCTGCTCTTCTCTTATAATTAATTTGATCAAGCCATTTCGGATAGTTTTCCCTACCCACTATGCTTGACTTATGAATGAAGTGATTCTTGCTATTCTACCGCATCTCCATTTTCCTTTGAGTAACTGAAACATTTATTAAAGGAACTGAACCTCTCAGCAAAAGTAACTTTTGTTGTAAGGGGGATTTGCAATTCCGTGTGTTGATGGGATATTCTCGGTGGATGAAAGTGGATTATCTACTAATACTTATGGGTTTTGTGGTTAGTACTGCCTATGTATTCTCTTATCTATAGGAACCAAAATGCTTCCACTTTTGTATGACAAGCTAGGTATAATTGATATTTATATTCCATCTTGAGGAAAAGTGTTACAATTAGAATATGCATTCAACAAGATAAATATCATTATGTGCACATATCTTAATTTAGTGTTTTGAATGATGGATCTAGATTTGTAACGCTAGTATAATTCACTTAATATATATAAGACATGTGACGAGAGGACTAATCCAACTATCATCATTATATTTCTCTTATTTAATATTTTTCTCTTTTCGAACAGGTTAGAATTAGAAATAATTAAAGACAATATAATGGAAGACCGACGATTATTTATATCGATTAAGCTACAAATCATGACTGAAATCATATATGACCTAATATCTTACCTAAAAACTTAAGTCAACAAGTAGAGTTTCAACTATTACTTTATAGATATCATGTTTTATATTTTATTTGATATGGGATTATTATTCCTAACACTCCTTAAACTTAAGATGAATTCACTTTTGAGTGTGCAAGTCAGATAATAAAGAAAAACATGAGCTATGATATCATATTAGAAAATAAAAATATTGAGGGGAGGAAGAGAATAAGAAGTGCTTAGTTAGCCATCTCTTCTTATTTCTTATTTATAGTAGTTGAATTACATGTGTTACAAATCTAGAGCCATCATTCAAGTTACTAATTCAGCGCATGTGTACGTACACATGGTACACATGATACATTGTATCTAGATACCTGTCATGTTAACACGTGTTAATTCTAACAAAACTGAAGTTGACGGTGACAATTGTTTGAGGACATCCACCCTTGAGATTAGAATTAGCTGTAATTTCACATCATACATGGTAGTAGTGGCAAACTGATGACAATCACAATCCATGAAGTCCATTATTGATTCTAGAAGAGTTTCATATGATTATACCATAAGTTTAAATAACTGTAGCTGGAGCAGAACTTACCAAGTTGTCAACTATCTTTTCATTAAATTTCATCATTTTTATTTAGAATAGGCCATAGTCACATGCCGGCAGGATATGAAGCCTAGACCTTTTATCCACTCCAAAGAGGCTTTGCGGACCTGCCATGCAAGTGCACTTTGATTGATTGATTTATATTTCAGAACAGTAGATACGCTTGCATAACCATGGTCAACAAAGGGGGATCATCAACACCATCACCCCTAATGAAAATTGTCAAATAGCTACCAAATTGTGGTGAACATAGAAGTGAAAGATGACACCAAGAATGAATAAACAGTCATTCCAAAGGCTACTATGTCAGATCGCAGGACTAAAAATGGCTATTGGAACAAGGTATGCCATTTAGTTTAAGTTAACTCTTCTGCTACTTTGTTATGCTTCTCAGAAGATTCATAATGGATAATATTAACATTCCAAAAAACAAAAAATATATATGCATGACTGATGCAATAACCACATTCCAAGCTTAACATAGAACTAGAAAACCAAAAATATCATACCATCGGGTCTAGGTCCAATATAACAGCACTGTACATGCACCTTCTTGACAGTATTGACACTCCAAACCACACATTCTGCACAATTTTCACCAAGGAGACTAAGGGCATGATTATCCAAAAATCACATCCAAAATTTTGGGGTTGGTAACGAAAATCATGTGTGTCATATTATTGGGCAAGTGAGGATTCTAAAGATGGCTATTTTCTTACTTGACAGAGAAATGGATCCTTCCAAACTCAAAAAAATAAGCAAATGGTTTGGCTCATTAGTCACAGCAAAACTGTTCTTTTTTTATTGGACAAATAGTCATAACCCGTGCCACATTCAAACCAACCAGCCCCCCCCCCCCCCCCCCCCCCCCACAAAAAAAAACACCACACACACACATTTCAACCCCGTTCAAATTAACCCCTCTCCCAAATTTCAACCACAACCAATTGTCCCTAGGATTTTTTGATACGATTAGGGCTTTTTGTGGGGATCAAAGGTGGGATTTTTATGGCTTTGGACTTCCTAATCTAGGGTTTAGAGACGAAGCACTGATCTGAAAATACTAATTAATTCCTAGAATAATAGATCTAAGGATACGAGCAACTAATTTAGCAATAGAATTACTCTAGGGTTCTAAGGAAATAAGATTACCACATCAATTCTTCGATAAAAGCCATAGCGAGGGCCGGCCGGCCCCTTATTTCGGGAGGGGTTAGCAAATATTCAATTACCGATTAACCCTCCCTGTCTCTTGCGGAATTACAAGTTTGGGACCGGTTCTGTGGTGGACCCGAGTCGCCTCCTCCGTTGATAGACCCGAACCGGACCCCCCTCACGATCCGTGCGGCCCGCCTCCTCTAAAGGCCGCGTCGCATCATTACTCCCCCCCAAAAGTGCCACCTTGTCCTCAAGGTGGAATTCCGGAAATTGGTTGCGTATCACTGCGGCTGACTCCCATGTAGCATCGTAGTCTGATAGTATGGGTGACAATTTTTGGCCCGGCACGATAGCCCGGCACGGGCCTGGCACGATAAGGCCGTGCTTGAGCCAACAATTTTGGCCCGAAATCTTTATCGGACCGGCCCGGCCCGGCCCTGTTCATTTTCTGACCGGACCCGGGCCAAGCTTTTCAGCCCATGGACGGCACGGCACGGCACGAAAAGCATTTGATCGCCCCATTTCAATTTGACCACACACTGATCTAAAGCGGACTTCAGTAATGTGCATTCATTTATGGTGTTGAGTCCAATGTCATGAATCTTATCAGATCAAGGTCTAAATATCATAAATTATAACAACTTCCTGTCAGCACCAACTTTGATGTCTTCGGATCTTGGGGGTCGATCTCAGTTTCCTAGAAGAGACAAAGAACCACCAACCATGTTACTTCATCTTGCCAAATAAATGAAAACAATGTAGGACACATCACTTTATGCAACCCACTTAATCCTCTTCTTTCGTGCTCCATTTCGATGCATCTTTAAGCATATGAGACAAGTTTGTGTTTAAAACTATGATAAAATATTTTCACAATACATAATTTATTTAACCCTATCGGACCGGGCCGGGCGGCTCGAATTTTTATCGGACCGTGCCCGGGCCTCTCCGTAATGGCCCAAAGTCTTATCGGGCCGGGCCGGCCCGGTCCTTTAAGAAAACCGGACTGGGCCGGCCCGTCCCGATAAGACCGGGCCGGCCCGAATTGCCACTCATATCTGATAGGCCCCTCCATCGAATACGCACCTCTTGTGTCCCGTCTGTAGCTTGTCGGATCCCTGTCAGCTCCTAAGGCTTAAGAAGCACATCCATGTTATCTGTCAAAGTGGGTGGCAAGGTCGGTGATAATGTGTGATTCCCAATGGCCCGCCTCAACTGCGAGACGTGAAACACTGGGTGAATGGTGGAAGTGGCTGGCAACTGCAGACGATATGCCACCTTCCCGATCTGAGCTGTCACCTCGAAAGGTCCATAGTAGCGGGCTGCTAGCTTTTCATTGCTCCGACGGGCCAAGGTCTTCTGTCTGTAAGGTCGAAGCTTCATGTATACCCGGTCTCCCACCGCAAACTGCTCATCTCTCTGGTGCGCATCAGCCTTGGTCTTCATAATCTGCTGGGCTCTCAACAGGTGTTTCTTCAGCTCCTCCAGATATTTGTCCCTCTCACCCAAATGCTCCTCTACCTGTGACACAGGTGTGGCCCCTCTGCTGTAGTTATCAAAGGGGGCGGGTCCCGTCCGTATAAGATCCGAAAAGGGGTGCTCTGTGCTGCCGAGTGGTACGAGGTATTGTACCAATATTCTGCCCATGCTAACCATCTGGCCCGCTGCTTCGGCGCCTCTGATGCAAAACACATCAAGTAGGTTTTCACACTCCTATTCACCACTTCTGTCTGTCCATCCGTCTGTGGGTGATATAGGCAGTGCTCCGTCGCAGCTTGGTCCCCTGCACCTTGAACAGCTCCTGCCAGAAACTGCTAATAAACACCTTATCACGGTCTGACACTATGGAGGCGGGAAAACCGTGCAAACGAACCACTTCCTTCATAAACGCTACTGCCACAGTGACTGCAGTGTACGGGTGCCTGAGGGGTATGAAATGGGCATATTTGCTGAGCCGATCGACCACCACCAGTATAGAATTGTAACCCTCTGATCGCGGCAAACCCTCGATGAAATCCATGCTGATCTCCTCCCAGACTCTCTTCGGTAAGGCCAACGGCTGTAAGAGCCCTACTGGTGCCATTGCCATATACTTGTGACGCTGGCACATGTCACACTCCGCTATCCGCTGGGTAATGTCTTTCTTCATCCCTTGCCAGTATAGCTCTCTTGTCATCCTCTTGTAAGTCTGTTGTATACCGGAGTGCCCTCCGATGGCGCTGCCGTGGAACTCCTGAAAAATCATTGGAATATGACGGAGCCTCTGGGAATCACTAGTCTGTCGTGATATAGAAGTCTCTGTCCGCTCATGGTGTATCCTGGAAAATCAGCGGATCCCAGCTGCAGTGCCTCACGTATCCTCGCCAGGTCCTCGCCAGCCTCAATCTCCCTGCTCAACGGCTCCCAGTCTAGAAGGACAGATGTTGAAATGGCTGCCACCTCTGCGGGCTCCTCGCGACGCGACAAGACGTCTGTCGCCTTGTTCTCAGGCCTGGTCGGTACTGTATCTCGAAGGTGAAATGGACCAACTTGGAGAGCTACTTCTGATGCTCCTCGGTAACCATGCGCTGCTCCAACAGATATTTCAAGCTCTGTTGGTTGGTCCTCACTATGAACTTCCTTCCCAATAAGTAGGGCCGCCACTTCTGAATGGACAGGACAATCGCCATCAACTCCCGCTTATATACTGACTTCAGCCTCGCCCGTTCTGACAGAGTCTGGCTAAAGAAGGCGATAGGCCTTTGGTCTTGCATCAACACTGCACCCAACCCATATCCTGAAGCGTCGGTGTCGATCACAAATGGTCTGCTGAAATCTAGAAGTGCTAAAACGGGCACCGTCGTCATCGCCTGCTTCGAACGCCTTGGTCGCCTCCTCGCCCCAGTGGAAGCTGTCCTTCTTGAGCTGCTCAGTAAGTGGCCAAGCAATCGAACTGTATCCCTGGACAAACTTCCTGTAGTACCCTGTCAGGCCCAAGAAGCCCCACAAACCCCGTAAGGTGGTAGGTATCGACCAGTCCAACATGGCTGCAATCTTGGCCCTATCTGCCGCCGCCCCCTCCGCTGACACCACGTGTCCCAAGTACTCCACCTGCAGCTGCCCAAACAAACACTTCTTATTAGCACACAGCTGCTGCTCCTGTAACTCATGCAACACTGCTCGCAGATGCCCCCACATGCTCCTCCATGCTGCAACTGTACACCAGGATGTCGTCAAAAAATACCAGCACGAACCTCCGGAGGTAGGGTCGGAATACCTTCTTCATCCGGGCCTGAAATGTCGCAGGGGCATTCGTCAGGCCAAAGGGCATGACCAGGAACTCATAATGCCCCTCATGAGTCATGAAAGCATTCTTGGGCACGTCGACCGCCCTCATCCGTATCTGATAGTACCCTGACTTCAGATCAATCTTTGAAAAGCAAGCTACCCCATGGAGCTCATCCAGCAGCTCATCAATCACTGGGATGGGGAATTTATCTGCAACCGTCTCCTTATTCAGGGCCATGTAGTCTACGCATAATCTCCAACTGACATCCTTCTTTTTAACTAGTAACACCGGGCTGGAGAACGAGCTAGTACTCGGCTGAATCACCCCCGCCTGCAGCATGTCCTCCACCAGCCTCTCTATCTCGTTCTTCTGTACCTGTGGATACCTGTAGGGTCGCACACTGATAGGAGACACGCCCTCCCATAAAACGATGGCGTGCTCGTGATCTCTGTGTGGTGGCAGTCCCTGTGGTGTCTGGAAAACCTCCTCATACTGAGCCAGCAGCTGCTCAACCTCCGGTGCCACCATCTGTGTCTGATCCTCGCTCTGCACTGATGCTGCCACAGCCTGTAGCTCCACCAAGAAACCTCATCATGCCGTGTGGATCGCACTAGACATGGCCTTATAGGACACTAAGGAACGGCAGAGGCTGGGGTCCCCCTGCAATCCACTGTCCTCCCCCATCCTGATACTCCATCCTCAGCATCTTCCAGTTCGTCCTGGTCTCCCCCAGTGTCTACAGCCACTTCATCCCCAGGATAACATCGGTACTCCCTAGTTCCAGGGGAAGAAAATCGGTGATAATCTGTGATCCCTGTATCGTCACGATTACCCCGCGGCAGACACCAGTGTTGTGCGTCACCTGTCCAGTGCCCAGCATCACTCCATACCTCCCAGTGCCACTCAGCTACAGTCCATGCGCTCCTACCAGCCTGCTGGAAATGAAATTGTGGGTGGCCCCACTGTTTACCAACACGATCACCTCCTGACTGCCCACCTGTCCCACCAATTTCATGGTATGGTGCGATGTGAACTCTACCACGGAATTGAGGGACACCTCCGCAAAGTCCAAGTGCTGGTGCTCTACCTCCTCATCATCTTCCTCTGCCTCGAGGATGACAACCTCGTCCTCTCCCTCCTCATCGTCAGCTATCAGTATCTGGAGAGTGATCAGCGCATCGGTGCCCTGGAGTGAACTTCTCATCACATCTGAAGCACAATCCCTTCACTCGCTTCTCCCGTATCTCTGCATCTGTCATCCTCCGCACCTGACCTCCTGTTCGGGGCTCATGTCTCCTGTCTCTGCCTCCCCCAACAACGGTAGTAGCGCCCTGACCAGGCGTGGTCTCTAAGTAGGTGTAGTCCTCTGTCCATTAGCAGCCGCCTGACCCCTGAACGTGGAGCCTCCCCACGTCCCGCGGGCTCTCCGCTCTGTCTCCTGATGGTCTTCCACCTTCCTAGCCAATGTCATCATCCCGCGCAGACCAGCTGGCTCAAACTGCCTCAGTCCTGATCTCACCGTAGGCTTCAGCCCCTTCATGAAGCAGCCCTCCAAAGATTCCTCAAATACTCCCCGAACACGGTGGCAGAGCGACTCAAACTTCCTGATGTAATCCCCTACGCTCCCCTCCTGCTTCAGTGAATATAGTCTCTCAAATACTCCGCCAGACTGCCATGCACCAAATCGCTCCATCAAGAGCGACGTAAACTCCTTCCACGTCTGAAATGGCTGCTGCTGGTCAGTCCAACGAAACCAGCCTAAGGCCTCCCCCTCCAAACAAACACCTTTCGCCCGAAGCCACTCCTCTCCAGGGACTGCTGACACCTCAAAGTACCTCTCCACCCGGTACAGCCAGTCATCTGGGTCTCCCCCTCAAAAATGGACACCTCGAGCTTCCTCAGACGTCTCTCGCCAGCGTATCCACCTCTCTCCTGCTGCAGGAAGCCTCCCCTCTTCTGGTTCCACTGTGGTCTGTCGGGAAAATAAGCCTTGGCTCGATCTCGAAATCATCCCTCTGCTCCATATCCTTGCCAGTCACCCTGTGGATGTCCATACTCTGCCCGGTGGCCTCCTGGTGTGCCCTGGTATGCTCTCCAATCTCCTGTCACTCTCCCGAAAGGTGGGGGCTGGGTCGACGGGCCACCCGTGAACTGGTGGTGCCCTCCAGGCTGCTGAAAGCCTCCGCCGGGTCCCAAAGGTGGCTGAAAACCAGGAATTTGTGCTCCTCGGACGTTGGCCTGGGCCCCGGAAGCCCGGATCTGCTCGGTAGTGTCTGTCGGACACCCTGGAGGGTTGGCGGCCCCCCTCGGGGGTCTGTCGATCGTCGGAATCCCCCCTGGGGTCGGCCGAAGCCCCCCAGGGGTTCGCCGGGGGCGGCCGGCCCTGATTTTGGGCCGGCGGCCCCCAGGAGGGCCTGCCTGGGTTCGCCGACCCCATAGGGAGGGGCGGCGGGTGCGGCCGCCCCACCTGGGGGCTTGGCGGGCCCCCCACAGCTCTCTGGGGGTTCGCCGCCCCCCCCCCAGAGGGTTGTGGGGGTGCGGCTGGCAGCCGGCGTCCCACCGGGGGGCGGGAATCCCCCGGTGATTCCGTCTTCTCCGCGCGGCGGCGCGGGGTTATAATACCCCCCTCCTTGTCACGTGAATCGATGCCTCTGTCTTCATCTCGTTCCGGCCCGTCTTAGAAAAAAATCGTCTTTTTGCCCTTGTCCTTCGCCAAAGGTGGCTCCTTTTTGGTTGGATCCATCTTCGGCACGAGATGTGTGGTCAACGCCGCTATAGCCTCCGTGATTTCCGCCAATTTCGCATCCGTTCTCTCTTGGTTTTCTTTCATCTCTCCCCGGATCTCCCCGGCTATCTCGGCGTCCTCCTTTCTCACGTCTATGAAACCCTTGCTGATTTGGGCTTCCATCCGTTCAACCTTCTCTTCTAAAACTTCAATCCGCTCCATGGATCGCGTGCTCGCCATAAATCAACCGCTCTGATAGCAATTTGATACGATTAGGGCTTTTTGTGGGGATCAAATGTGGGATTTTTATGGCTTTGGACTTCCTAATCTAGGGTTTAGAGACGAAGAACTGATCTGCAAATACTAATTAATTCCTAGAATAATAGATCTAAGGATACGAGCAACTAATTTAGCAATAGAATTACTCTAGGGTTCTAAGGAAATAAGATTACCACATCAATTCTTCGATAAAAGCCATAGCGAGGGCCGGCCGGCCCCTTATTTGGGGAGGGGTTAGCAAATGTCCAATTATCGATTAACCATCCCCGTCTCTTGCGGAATTACAAGTTTGGGACCGGTTCCGTGGTGGACCCGAGTCGCCTCCTCCGTTGATAGACCCGAACCGGACCCCCCCCCCCCCCTCACGATCTGTGCGGCCCGCCTCCTCTAATAGCCGCGTCGCATCGATTTTTTTCCCCCGAAAAAAATTCATCACATTTCATCCATCCCTAGATTCCAACAAATTAAATCGGAACTGCCCTTCTATAAACCTGTTCATCCTAATCAATAAACACATTCATAAAATTCCATGTTTTGTATCATAGATTTGTGTATTACTATGTGTAGATGTATACACAAAAAAGAAAAGAGAAAAACAAATACATAAACCGTGAAAATATGTTAGGTTCATTTTGATCATAAGGAAAGTTGGCTCTAAAGAATGTTAAATTTGGATAATCAAATCCAAACCTCAATCCCATAATCATATCATATCGCTTGGATTTTGGTATGGATACTAGATATCGACTGGTTTTGCTCCCAAAGTTGATCCTACAATTTAGAATGGATGGGCAAGTGGGTTTTGGATCCAACATATTGATACCCTAACATTTACTCTGTTCCTAAGTTTGAATAAAAATAATAAAATAATTATTTAATCAATAATTCTATGTAAACATCTCTGTTCACCAAACTTTACTTTTCATCATACGTAATTTTTAGTTTACAATTATAACATACACCTAAGAAAGAAGAAAAACTTGGTTTTGTGATTATTGGTTACCTTTGCCAAAGCTAACATTTAGGATGCATCGGACACTATTTTCTATTATGTTTCAACACATCATATTTTTTGTCCAACCATACAATTCGACACTTATCTTCACTGGCGTATGAAGCATGTACCATTAACAAGCAGAAAGTGAGGTATAAGGTGTACATTTAATTCTTCCGCCTCAAATGTTAAAGCCTATGACTCATGGTTTTGAGCAGCTCATATTTGTGCTTCAAGACATTTTCCCCAAAAATGCCTTGACTTGACCTTTATCCGTGCCTTTTCAAACACCAATACTTAGTAGACATAAATTTCTAAATAGTGCATTGCTATTATGTTTCAAACCTTGAAGGTTTTTATGGTTTCGTACAAAAGCCAGCAGAGAAAAATATGACTTGGCTAGACTTCATATATTTAAAATAAGAAAACGGAATTATTGAACATTCCATCAATATCTTTGACATCAACAGATATTACAGTGGTCATGTTATTTCAAGTTCATTGAATTATTTCTGAATCTTAATCAATGAGACCAACATTTGTAATCAAACTCGCATGAGATCACATTTTTCAATTAAATCTTGCCAGAATAAGGAGTTCCTTTTGCTGTTTTATATCCTCAAAACATGCTCATCAACTTCTCCAAGGAAAGACTGTTCCTAACTTCCTATACAAAGATTTGTCATGAATACACCGAAGTTATCTCAGACATGATCTTTATAAGGTCTCTTTATTGACTATATTTGGTTCGTGGTTGATCTTTATTGCATGGGCTTAAATTGCACCAATATCTGACATCAATGGATATTATGGAGGACACAGAACTTCGTATTCATTGTATTAATTGTGAAACTTATTCTACGAGACCAATTGTTATCGAACTCCCATGAGATCACATTTTTCAATTAAATCTTGCCAGCATACAGAGCTCCTTTTGCTATTGTAGATCCTCAAAGCATGATCAACAACTTCTGCAAGGAAATGTTGTTCATATGTAAAGATTTGTCATGAATACACCGAGGTTATACACCAAAGTTATCTCACACATGGCCTTTTTAAGGTTTTCATCTTTATTCCATGTGTTTTGTTGTACGTTGATCTTTATTGCATAAGCTTAAATTGCATAATTTAACTACCAACCTCCTTTCCAATTTCGCATGAAATTATCATGTGCAGCATATGCAACCTAGTCCGCAAATTTATGATCAACTTAATATCAAGTAAGTACTCGCAATTATAACTGACCGATTTGGTAAACAACTAAGTGGTTATGGTTGTTAAGGAAGGCAAGCAATACTTTTTTAACTCTCACTTATTTATTTCCCTCACCGTTAGTTTATTATAACTTTCATTGCTCTGCCTACCTCAATCAAGAAGATGATATGCTCTTGCACAATCTCAACTTTGTCCAATACAACGATTGGGTTCAGTTCCTAAAAATCCATTTCTTACTTGACTCTAGAAACCTTTACTTCATCATTGCATAATATATATAGTATTGGTTTTGTCTCATCCACGTCCACCTTCATAACAACACATGCAGGGGTGACAAACAAGTCGGGTCGGATTCAGGTGTCGTCAGGTTTGACCCGATCCGGATTAGGGTAAATCCAAATCTGACCCAAATTGAATCCAAATTAAGATTTTGAAACCCTTACTCGATTCGGGAATAAATCGGGTCACCCGTACCTGATCCGATTTGTCTGACGGGTTGGGTTCAGGTTGAAAAGAATTAAAAAAATTAACAACCGACAAGCAAGATTCGAACCACCAACCTCTCATTTGTTAATATAAATGCTTACCAAGTGAGATACCAAGCGAAAGTGGGTATGTATTATATACACATATATATTGAAAAGATAAAGCTGGAATTGATTAATTTATTGATTAATAATTTGAAGAAAAAATAAACCCAAACATCCTTGTAGGATTCGAACCTGAGTCACCTGGATTTTAACTTCTTCATTTACCAATAAGGCATGTGGGCTTTTAGGTATATAATAATAATATGCATATATTTATAATATATAAACGGATGGCATCCAGGTTGAGTCGTATTGTCGGGTCAATCACATACTCGACCTGAATTTTATAAGGGTCAATCAGGTCGATACGTATACAACCCAACCCAAATTGGCTCCTACCCATACCCGGCCCAAGAGGACGGGTTCAAATCGGGATGTAATGTATGCTTCAAAGAGTTGGCTCCATAAATATGCATGCTTCTTAAGTCAAGTCTCTAATCATTCTATTCACGAAAACTAACTTAACTTGCCCATCCAGATCCACCCACTAACAACTTTAACTGATCCACTGCTCCAAACAACTCTGAATAAGTTAGCTAACCATCAGCTAATATCAGGACTTATGGATCAGGGAAGAAACAATGATGCAGTTCACAAAGATGGCCAAGAAATACATAAAAGGAGGACCTACTATTCATTGTGATGGTGAGATTGATGATTACATTGTTAATAAATTCGAGATGGTTAAACTAGAGGGGAGTTTTTTAGCAGTAACTGATCATATGATACCCATGAAATTGAAGGGGAAAATTCCGAAGATGGATATACAACTATGAATATCTTATAGATTTAGATGTTGGACAATTTATTAAAAGGGCCAAAAATTAAGTGCAGCTAAGGGATGACACTTCATTGAGCTTAATAGGTAAAAACTAAAAAGTATTTGCATAGCCGACCCCAAAAAAGATTCAAGATAAAAGTCTCCGGTGTTGGTTTCTGTACTCTACACAGAACTCTCAAAATCCTATCTATGCTCCAGTTTTCTATAGGTTCTTCTTCGAAAATGATTTTCTTGTGGGAATGAAAGAACGATTATTTAACTCTTCTCAAATTTGCAAAGCACTTATTCTATTTCATATAATACCATAAGGCTACAACATACTCAGGTGGGAAACATACCTACCTTGTAAGCCGTTGCAATCCCAACCACAACCCCATTCCCCTGATCATTGCTCGCCAAAATGCATGGACCAGCATTCCCTTTTGCCACGGATAAAGACTGTATGTAAATTCCACTCTTTCTCGAATACAAATCCAACCTGCCATCCCTCCCAACTATCACATAACAACCCATCTCCACAACCGACTCCGGTGCATACCGAAAAATCAAGCTCCCGCCCACCGGCTGACCAGCCTCATTAGCCATGACACCTACATTATCCACCAGCAACATCACCTCCTTACTCCTCCGCAAACATTTCAATCTTGGAGGTCCAGAAGCTTCCGGGAGTGAAAATATCGGAGTGCTTTTCCCACTAGTAGCTGAAAAGAGAGTGTAACCATCAGAAGTTCCCAAAATTACCGAATCCCCAAGCCAAGTCATTGTCTTCACGGCCTCAACACCCTGAATTTCCTTCCAACTTATGGAAATTCCGCCAAGCTCCGAATCCAACGGAACTTCCGCAATAGGAGATACTAGCTTCATCAGCACTAAGGCTTTCCCCGCTGCTGCTGCCACATAGCAACCCGCACCTTCTTCTATCTTCGTTTCCAAAACCCTAGCCCCAGTTCCATTCGCCCATTTCTGAAGAAATGTCTTTCTCGGCAGCTTCACTGCAGCATCGTTCTCAAAAAGATCCACGCTTTTATCTGCAGCATCGTCGGAACAATGAACTCGCTTCGAGAATGCAGTCACTCCCTTCAAACCCCCAATTTTTCTCGATGGCTGCAACAGGAAGAGGTCAATCAAGAAGAGAAATCCCTCGGAGAGGACGAGGATTCGCCCAATCTCCTCGAGGACGAGGATCGAGTCGATCACGCGGTTGCTTACAGATGCAGAGTTGAGGAATTCTACTCTGGAGTCGTTAGGGTTTAGGGATAATAGGAGAATCTTGCCGCCGCCGGTGCCGACAAAGATTAGGACATGCGAGGAGGCTTCGACGGGGGGTTCGAAGATGGATAGGGATCGGATAGTGAGGGGAACGGCGGGGGATAGACCGGCGGCAGTGGCGGGATCGAATTCAGTGCAGGGTTCGAGGAGATTTCGATCGCCGTCTGATCGGAGAGGTTCCATTTGATGTGGAGTTCATGGAAAAGGGCAAGAGATACGCGGAGAATTACAAGGTTTTACAGTATGTGCTTCCGTCGAAAACAGCTAAGAGTCGTTGCTTTCCTACTCTCCTCTTTTTTGGACAATTTTAGAGATAAGTGAAACAAATTAAAATAGTTAGCGATGTAATCTTTAAAAAAAATTGGAAAAAAATTTTTGTTGCTGTTGCTTATGTGATTTTTTGTGGTTTTTCTGAACAAAGTATTGATTACGTGATTAGCTAATTAGATTATAATTTTTTGTGAACAAAATAGACGATGGGGAAGAAGATTGAGAGTGACATAGAGTGATAATTTGTTCATAATTTTAGGGCCTGTTCCATTGGGTTTCTTTGGACGGAGGATTTACTGTAGGGAATAGTAAATCCTAGGAGAAATGAGTGAAGAGAGAAGAGAAGTAGTGTGTTTCTTTTGGTTTCTTTTGGTTGCTTTGGGTTGGAAAGTGGAGAGGAGTTTTGTATGTGGGGCCCATAGTAAAGTAGTGTGTTTCTTTGGTTATATGTGTATTGGAAAAGTTGGTTGAGGCAAGTGAGAAAGGTGGTTATGGTTATTTGAGGTGAGATTACCCCCAAACCGAATTCCAGTGCTTATTACTTGTGAAAACCCAACTGTTAAATAAATAATAATTAAATAAGTAGTAAATATGAAATAAATTAATATTAAATAAAATATTTGGGCACAATTTGCGGAAATAAATTTTAAAAAACCGAATTTTATAATGAATATTTAAATGAATAAGGCCGAATAATTAGAAGCGGAAGCACGACAAGAAACGCAACCAACATAAATAAAAAACAATTTATTGAACTGGCATCAAAACATGGTGGTGATTTTTAAATGCTCACCGATAAGCTCATATCAGCTAGAACAAACGAAAACCACATTCCAAAATAGCCAATATTTACAACATACATGTAATATACATATGAGCAGTATCATCTGACTAGCCCAACATACAGAAATAAATGTTTACATTTTAAGGGCGATAATAAACAACAGTATCAAAAAAAGCAGAAAGGCTAAGATCGCATACAAAACCAACTTGATCCAATTGTATTCGGCGAGAATGGTGTCCATTTTCCTAGCCAACCGCCCCTCAATCTCCAAAAGCCGCCTATCAGATACCGCTGTGGAAGAGGATGCATGGGTCGGGCTTCTTGCAAGCTCATCAAGCAACTGTAGTATCTCATAAGTGGACCACTCTGAGTGAGCCAGATCCTTCCATTCGTAGTAGTTGCATTTATTACTCCCTCGCACAGGACAGCTCCAAAAGCGACGACCAGGATTATTTGGGGTCCATGATGTCTTCCTGGGAACCCGTATCCGACAATGGCAAAACCTGCTGTCATCATCATCTGGAGCCAACAGCGACACTGTAGGAAGTCTGGGTCTGGAAATAACAGACTGGCTGGAACCGGTGCTCATTTGTACCTTGCATGAAATAAAGAGTGACAACAGAGGCATGCAACATATATACAAATAAAGAAAGAAAAAAAATTTAAGGAGCAAGGCTACCTACAGCAGTGCATCAAGCAGCGACACCACAAATTGAAACATACAAATGAAGAAACCAGTTTCATAAACATATAAAACCATAAAAACCCAGAAATAAAATGAAAAAAATTTAACATTTGCGAAAACCAAACAATCCCCACAAGGAAATTGCACCATACCAACTTGGTCCATACCCAAGTCAAATAAAAAATATTTGACTTGTGCCCTCAGGTAAACATGTTTTGTAGCATGAACAGCAGAAGGTATATGACGGTTGCTCATTATAAATGAACCTTCCAGCCAAATACCCCTATATCGTCTTTTCCGAGGGTCAAGTTTCGCATTTATTGTTCATCATCATCGGGCAGAAGTTGGTTTTTGTGTCATAGCTCCAGGTTGCAGTATGTGTGTATGGGTTGTTAATTTTGGATCATGGCATCAGATTTTTGTGGCATTGCTCCAGATTGCTGGTTGTATGCAAAACATACATAAGCCCTCAGAAAGAAATTAATTATATCATGATAAATAGTTGGTAATAGGAAGTTGCTCCATCACATATCACCCCCTCAGTTAACATCCGCTCATCTCATATACCGATGCATACCGTCCGTATAATTTCATTTGATTTTCAAAGTATCTCAGTAATATACCTCATTGGGGAGTAATGGAACCATCCAGCCTAATACCAACTATTTATGTATAACCGAGGGACATAGGGATCAAATAAGCAGCTTCATCATTGGGCTATATGTAAAACATAACAAGGAGCCTTGCCACCCAATCTGTAGCCTATAGCAATGACTGGAGCAATGCCACAACATTATGATTCCAAGATACAAAATTAACCACCCATACATATCAAATTCAGACTGGAGCAATGACACAAAATTCAGATGTCATGATCCAAATTTAACATGTCAAACAAAGTAACAGCAGGCTGGAGAAAAGCAACAAAAATCAGATGCCAAGCTCCAAAATGAACAACCCAGTCACACATAGGGCAGCCTGCAGCAATGCCACAAATTTCATATGCCATGCTCCAAAATTTAGCAAGGAAAACCAAAGAGACTGATATGGAGAAATGCCAGAAAAATTCAGTTAGATGGGGGAAAATTAACACCCCAGTCACACAGCATGCAGCATGCAGCAAAGCCACAAAAATCCTATCCCATGTTCCAAAATTTTCCATGAATCAATGCACATGAGAATAAACTGGAGAAAAGCTACAAAAATCAGATGCCAAGCTCCAAAATGAACAACCCAGTCACACATAGGGCAGCCTGCAGCAATGCCACAAATTTCATATGCCATGCTCCAAAATTTAGCAAGGAAAACCAAAGAGACTGATATGGAGAAATGCCAGAAAAATTCAGTTAGATGGGGGAAAATTAACACCCCAGTCACACAGCAGCAGCATGAAGCAAAGCCACAAAAATCCTATCCCATGTCCCAAAATTTTCCATGAATCAATGCACATGAGAATAAACTGGAGAAAAGCAACAAAAATCAGATGCCAAGCTCCAAAATGAACAACCCAGTCACACATAGGGCAGCCTGCAGCAATGCCACAAATTTCATATGCCATGATCCAAAATTTAGCAAGGAAAACCAAAGAGACTGATATGGAGAAATGCCAGAAAAATTCGGTTAGATGGGGGAAAATTAACACCCCAGTCACACAGCAGCAGCATGCAGCAAAGCCACAAAAATCCTATCCCATGTTCCAAAATTTTCCATGAATCAATGCACATGAGAATAAACTGGAGAAAAGCTACAAAAATCAGATGCCAAGCTCCAAAATGAACAACCCAGTCACACATAGGGCAGCATGCAGCAATGCCACAAATTTCATATGCCATGCTCCAAAATTTAGCAAGGAAAACCATAGAGACTGACATGGAGAAATGCCAGAAAAATTCAGTTAGATGGGGGAAAATTAACACCCCAGTCACACAGCAGCAGCATGAAGCAAAGCCACAAAAATCCTATCCCATGTTCCAAAATTTTCCATGAATCAATGCACATGAGAATATACTGGAGAAAAGCAACAAAAATCATATGCCAAGCTCCAAAATGAACAACCCAGTCACACGTAGGGCAGACTGCAGCAATGCCACAAATTTCATATGCCATGCTCCAAAATTTAGCAAGGAAAACCATAGAGACTGGCATGGAGAAATGCCAGAAAAATTCAGTTAGATGGGGGAAAATTAACCCCCCAGTCCCACAGCAGCAGCATGCAGCAAAGCCACAAAAATCATATCCCATGTTCCAAAATTTTCCATGAATCAATGCACATGAGAATATACTGGAGAAATACAACCCATTCACACATTGTGCAGCCTGCAGCTATGCCTCAAAATCTTGATGCCACTAACCAAAAACCAACAACCCAATAACACATAGTTATACGTGGAGCATAGCCCAAAAAAGCTATGTAACCTCCCTCATAAACAAACTTCAGCATGGAAACATGCAACACTATATGGTACAGTGACCCATAACCCAAAATCCCCCATCAACACATACCCCCACTAGTAGCAATGCACCAAAAACTGGATTCCAAAAAACATGCCACAAAAACTGGATTCCAAAAATATGAGAACAACATGCCACAAAACTGTATCACCTACAGCAGTGCAAACTGGAGCTTTGTCCCCAAAATCTGATAACATGATTCCACAATTATCAACCCACACACATAATGGGATCCCTTCCCAGCAATGCCACAAAATTCTTGAATCATGACCCTAAAAATCTGCCCTAATGTACACAAAATGCAAACAGGAGATTTGGACCAAAAATATGATAACCTGAGCCCACATAACCCTGAGTCCATGATCCAAATGTAACGACCCCATTAACACAAAATGATACATTGACCCATAAGCCAACACCCCCCCATCAGAACATACTACCACAAGTATTATCACCACAAAAACAAATACAGCAAGCCTTGCACCAAAACCCCCGTAAACACATTGTGAATCCTTTTCCATCCCCCTTACAAATCTCCCCCAAGATAACATCGTCACAGCTCAAACATCTTCCCATCCCAGCCAGCTAGCCTCCTATTCCAAATCAAACCCCGCAACTATATCGTCTATCATCATTTTCCGAGCCTCATGAGGCAAGACCAAAAAGCTTCTTGCCTCCATATCATCATTGCGCAGGGCCTTAAAGACCTTTAACAATATCCCCGGGGGATACTCGGTAAACTCGTAGACATGCGTGGAAAGCGGTTTGGTCCAATGTGACTCATGTGAGTGTGCGGACCTTATAGCATCCGCGACCTCTTTCATGTTTTCTGATAATTCTCGCATGATGTCGGGATCTTGAACCATGCTCCGTCTGCGGTGTTTCTTTTTACCCATCCCATGTGGGTTTGACTGACTTGGCCCTCCCTGATTAGCAGTCCCGTTGCTAGCTTGGGTTGGAATTTCTTCCGTGACATTGTGTGGTGGTGAATCTATATGAATTGGCTCTTGACTTACGGGCTCTCCCTCGCCGCCGCCTTCATGAAACTCTCCACCAAACCTTTCATACACACCCATTGCAAGATCCCCCTTCGCAGCGTCATCACCAATGACGATAACAAGATCGTCATACCATGGAAGTGGATGGTTCACATACGCCCGCAACCGATGGTTAGCCTGAACAATTACAATATCAGCTATGATAACGGGCATGCAAAGCTGTATTTAATGTAGAATCACATAGCATATGTAAAAGGTAGAAGTAATTACCGTCGCCCATGTATCATACGTTTCGGGATCAAGCGTAATGACATTATTCTCCGCATCCCATCCGGCTCCGCTTAGGACCATGCACTCCTGAACGTCTTTGAGACGTCTCCTCAACGATTTCATGTGATTCTTCACATTAACACTTGAGAATGAAGTCCCATGGGTGTTATTTATTTCTGCTGCGGCTGCAGTGAAGGTAGTATTTTTGAAAGACTTATCGGCTTTATACCCCTGCCGTGCAAGCTCAGCAAGGAATGGAATGAGGGTTTCATCGTAAGCATTCGTCCAAAGTTTGTTCTGTTGTGTTGAAGTTGAGGGCTGCTTCGACTTCTTTCGGGGGCTGGAGACAGACCCATCTGCATCTTCGCTACGCCGGGTCGACTTCCTAGAAGAGTCACTGCCAGGGGTTCTTTCATTGCCACTAGGTGGCGTAGGCATAGCGAATGCAGGTGGGGAAGCTGGGCTTCTGTAAGAGGCCGGCTCTCCCCCTTGCAGCATATTCATAAACCCCATTCCAGGCTGCGATGGCATCTGCATTGGCATTTGCATTGGAATGTTGAAATTTGGATATTGTGGATATCCCATTCCGTGCCCACCTGATGGGTACACAAGCCCGCCTGCTTGGAAGCCATGCATGTGATAGGGCATCGTTTGCATCCTCTTAGGAATAGGACGGTTGACAATGGGATCAACCATTCTGTCAGCTTCTACCCATTGTGTACCATAAACATTTTCTTCGCTGGGTAGCATCGGATCACTCCCAGGCCGGTTTGGGTCCCCCCCGACCAGCCTTTGATGAGCCTGCCATCCCTACAACATCATTCAAATTAAATTGATAATGCAACGTTGAGGCTATAAACATCCAACCTACCCATAACATGAACCTATACTGCATTCGACTATAAAATTGCATAAGTGTAAAGCACATAGTGGGTAAACAAGGCATGAAATTATTTGGGAAAAGCTACATAACAATACTACTGCAATATGTCTGATACAAGAAATAAAATGTTCAGTCATAGGAGGCAGTAATATACGCCGACCCCCTCACAGCCCATGCTCAATAGTGTCCCCGTTATTATTTTTGTTACAGAAGTCCACCCACATATCCCAAGCTATCTGTTCCCTACGCATTTTCCACTGATCACGTTGTTCGGTTTGTTCACGAACGGGCACCTGTTGGGACAGATCCATAACATCATCATCAAGCTCATCGATACCCTCTACAGCCTCCTCAACCCCATCTCCATCTTCAGTTAGATGGGGGTCATGTGGATCTTCTATTTGGATGTAATTATGCAAAACACTGCAAGCAAGTACGATTTCGACTTGACGTTTGAATGTGTAGTGAGGCTTGGCTGTCATTATTTTAAACTTGTTCTTTAGGATACCAAATGTCGACTCGATCTTTGATCGTAAGGTAGAATGGCGTAGGTTGAACAGCTCTCTTCGGTTTCTAGGAACCCTATCAGTATGGTCCTTCAAATGGTATCTAACGCCCCGGTATGGAGAAATGAACCCTGGCATTGTTGTATACCCAGCATCGCAAAGGTAATATTTACCTGCATTCGAAAACATAACCCAATTAATGACCCAACGATCTATGAGAGGAGTACTTAGTTTGTTAATGTAAATATATGCCTATTACCTTCATACACTCGCAGCCCCAGTGGGGGTGGTTTAGACAATGCATCTTTCAGGACCGTAAAATCATTTGCGGATCCTTCCCACCCGGCCAGTACGTATGTGAATCTTTTATTTGGCGTAACAGCTACGAACACATTTTGTGTAATCCCTTTACGACCTCTAAAGCGGGATACGAGACTTGCTGGGAGCATGGCATCTATGTGAGTCCCATCAATGAGACCAATGCAGTCCTACAACGTAATCAATGAGCCCTATTTTCAATCATCACGACGATACTTATTAGCCTGAGACATATACAGGTAAGTAAACATACCTTGAAAAATGGAAACCAATTGGGGTTATTGACTATCTCTTGTGGCGTCTCATTAGCAGCTTGCTTCATGTACATATCCCGAATTGAACACACTGCCCCCATAACTTTGTTAAAATACCTGCTGACTGTCCCCCCTCCCCTAATAAAGTCCACTTGCATGACCCTATTCTTGGACTTGTGACCTACAATATGCAGGAACATTGCCAACTGCTCCTCGATGGATACCTGTATAGTGTTCCTGAGAAGATCGCGCTGACGCATTATTGCTGCAACATTCATGAAAGCATGTCTTCGCATCCGCAAGTAGTCCAAACAGCTACTATCAGACCCCCACAGAATTCTCCGCATGTGGGATTTTCTATGCAGATCCCGCATAGCAGAGGGCTCTCTTGGTATAGGTGCAGCCCTAGCATTTACGTAAAGTTGTATGGCTAATACGGCATACGAAACTGCAGCCGCTGCAGCGATACATAACTCACATGCCGAATGGTCTCCTTGTGTATCCATGTCACCCTTAATTTAATAACACATATATTTAATGTTATTTATATACATAACATAATACACATGAGTAAAACAGTACATATAAAATTGTGCATATCCAAATCACTAGCCCTCAGATTTTTTGTGTATTCATAGTCACACACGCGGTTGCTAAGTACTATTGCTCCTGCAGTGTCACCCCATAAAATGCACCATAAAATCTGCAACACTGATCCCCAAAAGACACCAAAAAAAAATTCAACCAAGTATCCATAAAACCCCAAAAATCAGATACACAGCACAAAACACTAAGGGCCTGTTCCATTGGGGTTGCTTCTGTTTTTTTTCCACAAAAAAACTGACTCATTGAACCAAAAGTAACAAAAACATAAACACAAATTTCAGCCTGGAGGAATGACCCAGAAATCTGAATACATTACCCAAATTTAACATCCACAAAAACATAAAAACAATCCTGGAGCCATGTCCCACAATACTGCTCACATTTTCCAAAATTAACACCAATATATACACAAAATGCATAAAGGATAAATGACCAAAAAAGTTGAGTCAGCTTCCCAAAATGACCAAACACATAATCACATATTGCAGCCTGAGGGAATGACCCAAAATTCTAAACACATGACCCAAAGTAAACATCCCCAGAAACATGAAAACCAACCTGGAGCAAGGAACCAAAATTCTGAAAACATGCCCCAAAATTAACAACATTATATACACAAACTGCATAATGGGGAAAAGCCCCATAAATCTTAGTCAATGAACCAAAATTACCACACACATAAACAGTAATTTCAGCCTGGAGGAATGACCCAGAAATCTGAATACATTACCCAAATTTAACATCCACAAAAACATAAAAACAATCCTGGAGCCATGTCCCAAAATACTTCTCACATTTTCCAAAATTAACACCAATATATACACAAAATGCATAAAGGATAAATGACCAAAAAAGTTGAGTCAGCTTCCCAAAATGACCAAACACATAATCACATATTGCAGCCTGAGGGAATGACCCAAAATTCTAAACACATGACCCAAAGTAAACATCCCCAGAAACATGAAAACCAACCTGGAGCAAGGAACCAAAATTCTGAAAACATGCCCCAAAATTAACAACATTATATACACAAACTGCATAATGGGGAAAAGCCCCATAAATCTTAGTCAATGAACCAAAATTACCACACACATAAACAGTAATTTCAGCCTGGAGGAATGACCCAGAAATCTGAATACATTACCCAAATTTAACATCCACAAAAACATAAAAACAATCCTGGAGCCATGTCCCAAAATACTTCTCACATTTTCCAAAATTAACACCAATATATACACAAAAATGCATAAAGGATAAATGACCAAAAAATTTGAGTCAGCTTCCCAAAATGACCAAACACATAATCACATATTGCAGCCTGAGGGAATGACCCATAAATCTGAACACATGACCCAAAGTAAACATCCCCAGAAACATGAAAACCAACCTCGAGCAAGGAACCAAAATTCTGAAAACATGCCCCAAAATTACCAACATTATATACACAAACTGCATAATGGACAAAAGCCCCAAAAATCTGAGTCAATTAACCAAAATTAACAAACACATAAACACATATTGCAGCCTGGAGGAATGACCCCCCTTATACAACAAATTACAAACTGGAGCAAAGCCAAAAAAATCTGATTCCATTATCCTAAATTAACAACATAATCCCAAATTGAAACCTGGAGCAATGCCACAACATCTGAATACAGTAAGCAAAATTACCTACAACATAATACACAACCCTTGTGTTCACCAATGCACCAAATCTCTGATACCATGTACCAAAAAATGCAGAAGCAAAGACTAAAAAATCTGATTCCATTTTCCAAAATTTACCACAACATATGCACAAATTTGCTTCCTATAGCAATTCCCCAAAAATCTGATAACACTAACCATAATTACCTACCCCATAAGCACAAAAACCATCATGGAGTAATGCAACATAAATCTGATACCATGAACAAAAATGAAGGAGCAAGGCCCCAAAAATCTGAGATCATGAGCCAAAATAAACAACCATAAAATCACTTCATAAACTCATTGATAAATTAATAATATATATTTAATACTTAACACAAATAACATCATAAACTCTCGGTGTAATGGGGATCAGCCATGGCACGATTCTAACTGGGGCTTCAAGGGAACATTCGTAGGTAGCCATCCACCGTGTGCGAATTTCATCCGTCCTGACTTTTTTTATCATCATTGGGCTTTTTTAGATAGCACAATTCTTTGCATTCTTAAGACATATAAATCATCATACAAAGATATCAAGCAAGATAATAATATTATTTTCACAATAATATCCTGAAATGCCCTAGGGGTCCCAAATTTGAAACCCTTGCCTTCCAAACAAACCAACAGCAAGGTACCAAGGCAATAAAACCCATTCAGCAAATTTCATCGCATATAGACACAAATGGAATGATCAAATGTCTGCAAAAATTAATTTTGAGTTGCAGAAAATATACCTCCGCGCTTATATCGTTGTAAGCCTAGGGTAAAGCTCACCGACAAGGCAGATGGCCTGAGATTCCAGACCCCCGCAGCCAATCACAGCACACAGGAGTTGGCGCAGCCCCCAGCGAGGAAGATGGGACAGAATCGAAGCTAGGGTTCTGCTCAGAGCTTTGGAAATCCGACTACGCTCGGCACACCCCCTTCACCTCCGACCAAAACTAACAGATGGAGCAGTCGAAACCCTCGGCCACCCTTCACCACCTCCCCCAACTGCAAACCGCGGGAAGAAAGGAGAGATGAGGGGTGAGCACAGCGGGTGGGGCCCGCTTTCCTCAGAAAAATGGCGAAATCGCCGTGAAACCCGGAGATTTCATGCTGGGCATCTGGGCGTGCCACATAGGATAGAGGAGCAGCGGGGAGGGGCGAGGAGCAGCGGCGGAGGAACACGCCCGAGAAAACCCTAGGGGATTTTCGCCAAAGAAACCAAGAAGTGACCGGTGAATAGTGCGGGTCAGGGGGTTCTCACCCGATAGAACCCAAAATAAACCCGCGTGGAACAGGCCCTTACTTGCAAAGATACAGGCTCAACTTCTTTTAGAATATATTTAATATAATTGCTAGATATGTAATATATTTAATGTAATTACAAATTATAGGATTTCATCTTATAGAAGAGGTGTGACTCGTATCTAATGTCGGTTTTTTTGACCAGGCTCGTCATCATTTTGCGAATCTCCCGTATGGGCATGTATGAATATTCAGGGAGATATTAATATTATTAATTTGCATTAAGAAAATTAATTTTTTCATTAATTGTTTGCGGAGTGCTATTATTGGGGTTGTTGACCACGCGCGCAGACATACCATACGGGAATTAGATGAACGAGTGGATCAATATATTCAAATGGCCAATTTCCACTTATGTGTAATGTTGAAATGGATTGGGTTGGATGCTGGTTATTGCATCACCCCTAAATTGGGTTTCATGATACGCAAACAATTAGTATTGCTAATGATGTTTTGTGAGATAATTTGTGAGTGTAGGATTCCAAGTCAACAATAGTCAACTCATATTTAAAGACAATGATAATATAGAATCAAAGCTTGATAATGAAGAGTCAAAGAACTTGGAGCTAAAATCGAAGATTAAAAGCTCAAGTCAAGGACTCATAGAGGTGCAAGACTTCAAAACAAGCGGTCAAGCTTAAAGAATATGCATCAAGACTCCTAGTTATGTGAGTGATGTATTTTATAATTTTTGTACTTGTCTTAGAATGTTAACGGTAGTAGTTGAAGCTTGCACACACACACAATGTATTTAATCTTCGTAAAGTATTTAGAAAATATTTTAAAATGATTAGAATGATTTTTGGGCTGCTTTGCATGTTTTTTCAAGATCGGAATAATAGCTGACTACTTTTAATATAGTATCCGGCTACTTTCTAGATGAAAACAATGCGAATGTTCTGTACCCCAAAATAGTCTACTGCAGTAGTCTGTATAGTAGACTACCGTTATAGAAATAGCCAACTACCAAATGTATAACAGTCGACTAATTCTGCTATAACGAACGAAAAACACATTCCGTATTTTACGGAAAGATGTCGATTTTTCCATTGTGAGGGCATTTTAGGGAATAGTTTTCAATGGTTTTTTAGTCGTATTTAAGCTGTGTTTGCTGTGAGTTTTGGCACCATTATTAAGCATATTATTAAGATTTTCAGGCTTTCTCTAACTCTCTCAACCTCTCTAAATTTTTCAAAGCTTTTGGTTTTAATTGTTTTCCAAGCGTTTTAAGCATTCTAGCATTGATCAATTGAGAATCTCTTCAAGCTTACTCTTGATATTTTTGCGATTCCAATTGAGTTTTCTATTAATCTCTTTGTTTCAATCATCATTACTTTTGAGATCAAAAAGATTTTCCATAGCCATAAACTACACATAAAGCTTGACCATATTGGCTATATGAGATTGTAAGAATTTCATCTTTAAAGAGAGGTTTGTAAATCCACACTAGGTGTGGGGGTAAGTTTATTTGGTTGTATTGGTTTGGTGTGAAAAGCATCAAGTGTTAAGATCCTCACTTGGTGAGGTTATGGTTGTTGTTTTGGAATTTCTTAGCAAGCAGAGCTATGTGCTTATAGAAGCCTCTATTTTTGAGGCACGGTTGTTCTCTTGGCTGAGAGTTTGATAGTGGAAAATCCAAACGAGGTTGGGGACTAGACGTAGCTCATGGGTGAGTGAACCAATATAAATCTTTGCCTTTGCGATTATGATTCATTGTCTCTATTTTCCTTAATTGCATTTGTGATTTTTAATTCCGATGTGCACTCCTTTATTTGCAAGTAAATTATTGTGTTGATACTTAGGAGGTGACTCTTCTTAGAGACTTAGGCATTACTAAAGGGTTTATATTTTTAGTTAAGCATTATTTTTAAGAAACACTGATTATAACCCCTCTAGTGCTTGTCTGCCATTTACAGGATCCCAACATTGGACTGTATACTACTGACAGCGTTGGTTGAGAGATGGAGGCCATGAGCCATCATATTCCATTTACAACATGATGAGATGACAATCACGTTGCATGATGTGGTAATCATCAATGGCCTTCCTATTGACGAGACACACATATAACATCAATGTGCAAGGAATAGATCGTGGGGAGAGTTGATGGAGAGGTGTCTGGGATAGACATCCACATAAAACCTACGAGCAACTGCGAAGCTCAGCTAGCTTAAAGAAACTTTTATGGGTTTGCTTGAAGAAGCAACATGGGAGCAGATTCAACAATATGCTCGTGCATACATGCTATATTTGATTGGAACCTTATTGGTTCCAGATCTAAGCAAAGGCTCGGTACACCTTCGTTGGCTGACGTTACTGGAGCAGTTACAATACATTTGATGATATTTATGGGGAAGTGCAGTGCTGGCAAACATGTATTCCGAGTTAACTAAGTTAGCACGAAGTCAAAGTCGGGAGCTATATGTATGTGCCACCTTGTTACTGGTATATAATTATTTTTTAATTTAAATTGTGATATTTATATATATTTGCAGTTGGTGACAAATTCATATATATATATATATATATGGTCGCGAAGATTGCATATTGGACGGCCAATGACTAGACCAACTGTATTGGATGGCACTGACCCCTATGATGCAGGTGAAATGTGCCCCGAACTTTCTGGGAAAATTCCCAAGTGAACCTAGATATATATAGAAATGAGCCTGACTCGTTAGAGATCACACATGTATGAATTTTTGAATTTTATATCATTAGTTGAAATATTGATATATACATATTCTAGACTCTACTAATTTATGTCTGTCATTCATGTCTATTAGGTTATCTGCGAGCTATATAATGCTCGATTTGAGAATTTGCCAGTTTTATGTGTTGCAAATCCCAATATATGACATGCGAGTGTACCTCTATTCTGCTGGGTGATCGTGGAGATGCATGTACCTGTAACAACCTGCTCTTGGGGGCCCGTTACTTATTTGATTTTAATTGCAGGTCTGCAGTTTACCAGTGAAATCAATATAGCCCCAATCCAGAGATGTACTAATACTCAAACCACTGTACATTATTATAGTCCGAATTTAAAGTACAATAACAAGCAGCATCCTATCACCAAATACATAAAGGAAATACGGAAAGGAAATACGGAAAGGAAATACATAGCATAGTACACACAACACAAACAGCTAGTAGTCTACAATCTCCGGGTCGAACTTTGGCTCTGCAAACTCAGGAGCAATTTCTTCAACCTGGTCGTCGTCTGTCAGTGCCATAAATGGAACCGTAGGTAAGTCTCCTCCTGCGTTTTAGACATGGTTAGGGTAATTTTGATTATGTTAATATATTTTAAGGTTAGTTAAAAAGTAATTAGTGAAGGTCCTTTGGTAACGAATTTACGATTTTGCCCCTACTAGTAAACGTGTCTGAAAAATTACGAAAACATACCCACGGGATCATATCGTCGCGAGGATCGCGAATACGAGATCCATTTCAGGGTTTGAGCTACAGAGATACGAGTTTAGGCCAAAACGTTTAGAAAGCGGGTTTACGAGTTCTCTATTGGTTTGACTTCAGAAAATTATGAAATTAATATGGAAAGCCTTAAATAATCATAGGATGATACCATAGAAGTTTGAAAACGTTTTGATGATGTTTGTATATAAAATTAATTCATTAAGCCAAAACCGTATTAATTGAAAAAATGTTTTTATCAAATTATTTAGAGGTATTTGCTAAAACCCGAACTTACTAAATACTCCATAACTAGTCTGATACTTCAAAATATTTTTATAAGAAATTTTTGGAATCGTAAAACTTCTGACGAACCATTATAAAATAGTTAAAAAAATTAAAAATAGGTTAAATATGTTAATAGTTGTGTTGATGAAAACAAGTCGTTACATCCTACCCTCCTTAAAATAAATCCGTCCTCGAAATTTAAAAGACCGATCATTGGCCAAGCAATTTAAACGATCGAAAGGGAGGCTTGATGAACGATTATGATAAATGAAAAATAAGTTGTTAATAGCATGAAATACAATGTGATATCATAGCATCAAGAAAGCAAGATATGTTATATATGAAACATAGTATTGACATCACCATAGCTTCTATGGCTAGTCTCAAGTCAAAATAGGTTCAGATAGAGACGAGTCCAAGAAAGATGACGAAGTATCGGCATCAGCTTACACGTCTCGGTTTGGATCGTCATCGAGTCTCTACCACCATTCTCAAATACTTCTGAGCGTCCTTCTATTCCCTTCCGTTGTCGAACTCGAACTTCTGGTGATCGAAAATCGAATGCTACCCTCCTTAAAATAGACGTAGCTAAAGTTCAAGCGTACTAAAAATAGAAAGATTCTAAGAAGGTCAATCGAAAGGTCATCAAGCTAAAGGAAGGGTGGTAGTGATGACGATCGATGGAGTTACATAATCATGATTCACGTTCTTGCGGTCCAGCGGACACGGCCAGGAAAGTGACTAAGCCAGGATCACTTACCCCCAGTCTAGCTAGGGTGATCTGTCACGCCCCGCTTCCCATTCTACCGGGAGCGAGGACGCGAGCGGGTCCGCGATGTGCTTAAAACAAGGAGGAGTACTTTTTTTTCTTTTCTTTTTGAAATCCTTTTCTTTTCTTCCTCCTTGGCTTAAACACACTAAGCGTCTGTATAAAAATTGCAGATCCTTGCATGCAAATTTAAGAAGCAGCTCAAACAACATTATTACATATCCAGCGTACAATAATTAAGATACAACTTGGGCCTAGTATAGCAATACAAACAAGGTACACAAATTACATTATTTTAAATGTAAAGAAACAGTCGCGAAGGAGATCGTCTAATCTTCTGTGGGAAGGTACTCCACGTGCTCGTCAAGCACTGGCTCGATTCCTGTGGTAGTGTCTTCAAAGAACTCACTATCGATACCTGACGGACATTTCGTAAAACAACAAAATGAAATGTCCGTCAGCGAGATTTACTCGGCAAGATATTCTCAAAACCAAAATATTGGACATTTTAAAATTAAACAACGATGAACTTTAAAGACAAGCAATAAACTTAATTTACAAATAAGCAATAAAAGAGATAAATCAGTTTAAAGCAGTTAAAACAGTTAAAGCAGTTAAAGCAGTTAAACATTTGCAACCTGCAGCAATTTAATCATTGATAGCCATTTGCAATACCATTTGCAACCTGTAGCAATTTCAATAACAATTTGCAATACTATCAGCAACCTGTGACAATTTAGCATTCAATAACCAAACTGTAGCAATCCTGTAGAAAAGAGGTTATAATAATAATCAATAACCAGTCTATCCTAGTGATAAGTCCATGTCCAAGAGTACTAGAGATAACCAACATGCAGCCTGCGACGGGAGCAACTCCGAGGCTTACCCACCGTTCCGATATGGCAACGGTCAAGGTTCTAACCCCCGTAATGTGTTGGAGGTAATTTAGTATGGCGCATCCAGTCATTCTGTGACACTTGTGATCATAGACTACCCCAATCCCAGGTCAAGTCTAGTGTCGGTCAAAAGGACGTGTACTATCTGTTTATTATTGAAATTCCATCTTCCATTCTATATTATTAAAGTTCCATCTTCCATTCAATATTGTTGAAGTTCCATCTTCCATTCAGTCAATTCAATCTCGGTGTTCCAATAGTCTGTACAACAGTCTCGTGAAAGTTCACAACTTCACGACTCGATTAAATGAAAACATCAGGATTACTTAAATAAATAAAAGAACAAGTAAGATGTGATTTTAACCAAGCAAAAGAGTTTAAATTAGCTTAAAATACTTTCTAAGACTAGTAGTTATTTTTCAATATTTTTAAACAATTTTTAAACAATTTTAAATAGCCAAAAAGCAATTTTAAATCAAGAAATGATTTTTAAAACATATGTTCAAGGAATTGTTTAGAGCAAACCGTACATCAGAATTCTTCAAACAAGGTGTCAAAATGATCGTATTCACTAGTAATACGACATATATTTTTATCGTACATAAGTGTACGTAAAAATCATAGATTACGAATTTTAAAAGGATTTTTAGAACAAGAATTTATCATTACAACATATCTTCAAAGATTTATTCCGGGCAAACCGTACGTCGGAATTCTGTAAACAAGATGTCAAAACGATCGTATTTACAAGTACTGTAACATATATTTTTATCGTACAGCGGTATGTGTAAAAATTGCAAGCTACGAATTTTAAAAGGATTTTAACCTATTTAAGTTTTGCCTTTAAAAATTCACTGTGAGAAATATACTTGCCTGATCGCGACGAAACTAGCGCCAATGGATTCGTTTCGACGTTTCTGATTTTCTGGGACTAGTCACTCATTTTTCTGGGCCCTATATTTTAAGTTATGGATTAAAAACCATAATACCCATTTAATAATTAATAAAAAATACGAAAAATACGAAAATTCGCTATATTTACAAGTTTGCCATCGAGAATAACTTACGCTGCTTCGTTTCGTTCTCAGCATGCAACGACCGGGGGCGGGGAAAAACTCGACGACGGCGGCGTTGGTGCGAGGCGGCAGCGGCGGGGAGCAGCGGCGGAGCGGCATCGGAGGCGGAGGCGGGGGCTCGTGCGCTGGGCGGAGTGGTTGAACGGCCGTCGGGGGAGTCGGGGCGCTGTCTGCAGGCGAAGGCAGGGGCGAGGGTGCTCACGGCGGCGGCGATGCTGCAGCGGGCTTCGGGGCAGACGTCGTGGAGGCGGTGTGGGCTGTCGGGAGCGGCGGACGGTGGCGAGGGCGGTGGCCGACGGCGGACGGTGGCGAGGGCGGTGGCCGACGGCGAAGCGGGGGTTGGAAACGTGGCCGGCGCTGGGGAGCTTCGTGCGGCCTTGGCGGGGCGATGCGATGGGAGACGGCGGCGGTCGAGGCGGTCGGCGACGTGGGCGCACGGGCGGAGGCGGACGGCGACTGCTGTGGCGTCGGAGCGGCCGCTGTAGCGGTGGGGTCGAGCAGCGAGGCGGCGCAGCTCTCGGAGTTCGCCGTTGAACGAGGGACGGCGGCGGGTGCCTCACGTCGTCGGAGCGATGGAGAGGAGAGGGTGAAGTCGGGCTCTCCCGGGTTGGGACGAAGAGAATTGATGGGTTCGAGTTTGGGCTTTAAGCCTGGTTGAGTGTTTTGAGGAAGAGGGGAGATTATCTGGGGTTGGGTTTCAACGTGAAGTTGGGTTCGGCCTTTGGCCTGGGTGAGTGAGGGGGAAGATTAGTAATAGGGGTTTGGGTTTAAGTGAAGGGGGTTTGAGCTGATGAACAAAGAGTCAGGGGGCATTATATAGTGTTAAAAATCTAATATCTATATAATTCAAAACCACTTAAGTCAACTTGCTAATAAATGAAGTTAGGTGGGGTGATTTGACTAAGCTTAGAAGCTTAGATTAGAACTCTCCCATTATCAAAACGTGTGAGTTGCCGACAGGAGAGATGTTAATAAGGATAATAATTAGGGAAATGTAAAACGGTAATTAGTGAAACAATTAGTGAAATTACAATTTTGCCCCTGGAGTCAAACAACTCCGAAAAATTACGAAAATATAGTCACGGGTTCGTATCGTCACGAGGATCGTGACTACGAGATCTATTTCGTAGTTTGGACTACGGAAATACGAGTTTTGGGCCAAAACATTTAGGAAGCGGGTTTGCGGGTTCTCTATTGATCCGACTTCAGAAAAATACGAAATTAATGTGGGAAGCACTAAATGGTCTTAGAGTGCTACTGTAGAAGTTTGAAATCGTTTTGAAAACGTTTACTTAGAAAAATAATTGTTAAGTCTGAAATGTTAAAATTGGTTTTAAATAATTATAAAAATCATTTTAGGGATCTAGGATGGTGCTCGTATACCCTAAAATAGGCTACAACTATATTGGTTCTACAAAACAATTTTTTATAAATGATTTAGAAACTCTTTTGATATTTAACTCCTAACAAACCATTATAAAATATTATTAATTAAGAAAAGACGTAGAAAATAGGTATGGATGAATACGGGTTATTACATTCTACACTCCTTAAAATAATTCCGTCCTCGGAATTTATCAAAACTTTATTAAATAAAATAATTACTGTTATTAAGAAGCTCAAGCAAATAAATGATAAAATGGAAAACTAGTCGAATGATTACAATTTTGAAAATAAGTTGTTAATAGCATGAAATATAATGTGATATCACAACATCAAGAAAACAAGATATATTTCTAATAAGGATTAACATCATCATAGCTTTCGTAATTATTCCTAAGACCAGTAGCATTACAAAAGTTACTCTGACTTCTCAAGTAGTCCAAAATTAACATGAGATAATAGCATCACATGAAAATGAGGGCTATTATGATGACAACCTCTGTTCGAACTTGGAACCTGAGGTGATAAGCCAGTAGCAAACTATAAAAACGGAAGACCATAAATTTTATTCGTGCTACTGGTGACTAACTGGGTCTAGTCAAAGATATATAGCATATATCGACTAATCCACGGGCACCAACAACATCAATCTCCATAATGTCCAACCACATGCTAATGTCCAGATCAATGCCCAAAGGTAAGTACAGGGCCAACACCCAAAATCAGTACTCACTTCTAGTATTCCTTCCATCAATCTCCATAATATCCCACAATAAGGTAAGATCCAAGCTCTCATCCAGAGCCAAGCACAAGGCCTACATCCAACTTCAACTCCCAAGGCTAATATCATGCCAATAAGTATCGCCATCACTCCTTCCGTAGACCAATACTTGACATTTGCAACACCCAACATCACCCAACAAATGAACAACCAAAAGCACACTTTTCTGCAAACCAAAAAGAGTAGTCGCAAGAGGAAGCCTAAACGGGACATCAATCTGGGTGAGACCCAGGGCAGAGAGCTTAAAAGAAGCCCAAGGATCATGGCTTCCCAAGATCTCAGCCACACAGCGGTAGCGAGGGTGGCGGCGAGGGTTGTTGCCAAGGCCAAAAATCCCAAAACATATCGTCGGAGGGCCATCGGCGACTGTCGATCCAAGTCGTGCAACGACTGCTCGTCGTGGTAGGTGTCACCGGAATGGGGTGAAGTGGTGGAGCTTCGGGTGAGGCCGAAGGAGCTTGAGAGGTGTTGGGCTCACGAAGAAAGAGGCACGACGATGGGGTGGTCGTCGTCTCGGCGGAGAGGAAGCCACGGGATGGTTGGAGAGGGAGAGATGAGGGGGTTTTTAAAGGGGGCACCGAAAGTCATAGATAGGGTAGGCGCCGAAAGTAATAGATAGGGTAGGGTAGGGTAGGCTAGGTTAGGCGGGAACGGGGCTCGAGGAGAGGAAACATACAAAACGCAATAAAGAGGGGGAGAGAAAGTAGGCGGGAAAAGAATTCAAACCATGGAAAAATCTGGTATAAGACGAAAGTAGTGGATAGAAAATACGAGCTCAAGAAAGAAGAAGAAAAAGTAACAGTCTACATTTACAAGTCATGGTTTGGCTCGTCTCAAATTCCTAGTACCATCCTCAAATACTTCTGAGCGTCTTTCGGTCTGCTTCGTTGTTGAACTTGAACTTCTGGTGATCGAAAACCGAATGCTACCCTCCTTAAAATAGACGTAGCTAGAGTTCAAGCGTATTAAAAATAGAAAGATTCTAAGGAGGTCAATCGAAAGGTCATGAAGCTAAAGGAATGGTGATAGTGATGAAAATTGATGGCGTTACATAATCATGATTCACGTCCTTGCGGTCCAGCGGACACGGCCAGGGAAGTGACTAAGCCAGGATCACTTATGCCCAGTCTAGCTAGGTCGATCCAACAGACTTTAGCCAAGCACATTGACCGGATCATGGTCCATTGAAGAAAGCTTATCATTTATATGTGTGTCATCATCAACTGAAGGAAAGGTGATGAAGTAGGTAGATGGTTCAACATACGAAAATAACTATAACTGCTAGCAAAAGAGGTTACTAGGGAAGGTATAACCAAGAATGGAACACGAGTTCCTAAGCAAGGGTTAAGAGTTCGAAAAAGGTAATGAGGTTCAATGGAAATAGTTCGTTGCGAATTTTGTGATAAGAAGCAATAGAAAATTTCCAAATCAAGAAGTGGACATGCTACGAAGACAAATACATATAGCACGATAAAATAGGCTAGCAATGATAATAAAGACGATGGGTGTCAAATCGACGTAAAGGGAAAAGGTTCAGATATACTAGTGATTACCGGTTCAGTAGCCTCAGTATCTCTGGTTGACTTGATGGATGCTTGACACCTAGCTTGGTTCAGCTTGTCCTGATGAAAGACTCGATGTTGTGGAGCTAGGGGTGGTTTAAGATGTGCTGATCCAGAAACTCCTGCTGTCGTAGTCGCTTTCTTGCTAATGCGGCGGAAACAGTTCACTAGAGAGTGTTCAGATGCTCCACATGCCAAACATTGATTCAGCAACATACGACAGTTCTTCTTGATATGTCCCTTTCGGTTGCAATGGAAGCACACCATCGGGGATTTCTTGTTGACTGAAGATGTGGGTCTCTTGAATGTAGTCGTCGTCGGTTGGAGAGCGTCTCTCAGTGGTTCCATAGGATGCTTCCTTTGTGATGCTTTACAGAGTTTGTCAACAGCCTCATGGAGAACTTGGCGTTGAATTTCCAGTATTTCCTTTACGATACCCAAGATGTCGTTGATGGTGACGTCGTGAGTATCTGGTCGACCTGCCATACTTCAAAACAAACCGCAATGTAAAGTAGGTTAGAATAAATCTATTCTATTTGTACACTTAGATATTAATGTCATTTAAACCGATCTTAAAGTATTTGCATACGCATGACCTGCATGGGCCACCACCAAAACCTGTCACGCCCCGCTTCCCATTCTACCGGGAGCGAGGACGCGAGCGGGTCCGCGATGTGCTTAAAACAAGGAGGAGTACTTTTTTTTTCTTTTCTTTTTGAAATCCTTTTCTTTTCTTCCTCCTTGGCTTAAACACACTAAGCGTCTGTATAAAAATTGCAGATCCTTGCATGCAAATTTAAGAAGCAGCTCAAACAACATTATTACATATCCAGCGTACAATAATTAAGATACAACTTGGGCCTAGTATAGCAATACAAACAAGGTACACAAATTACATTATTTTAAATGTAAAGAAACAGTCGCGAAGGAGATCGTCTAATCTTCTGTGGGAAGGTACTCCACGTGCTCGTCAAGCACTGGCTCGATTCCTGTGGTAGTGTCTTCAAAGAACTCACTATCGATACCTGACGGACATTTCGTAAAACAACAAAATGAAATGTCCGTCAGCGAGATTTACTCGGCAAGATATTCTCAAAACCAAAATATTGGACATTTTAAAATTAAACAACGATGAACTTTAAAGACAAGCAATAAACTTAATTTACAAATAAGCAATAAAAGAGATAAATCAGTTTAAAGCAGTTAAAACAGTTAAAGCAGTTAAAGCAGTTAAACATTTGCAACCTGCAGCAATTTAATCATTGATAGCCATTTGCAATACCATTTGCAACCTGTAGCAATTTCAATAACAATTTGCAATACTATCAGCAACCTGTGACAATTTAGCATTCAATAACCAAACTGTAGCAATCCTGTAGAAAAGAGGTTATAATAATAATCAATAACCAGTCTATCCTAGTGATAAGTCCATGTCCAAGAGTACTAGAGATAACCAACATGCAGCCTGCGACGGGAGCAACTCCGAGGCTTACCCACCGTTCCGATATGGCAACGGTCAAGGTTCTAACCCCCGTAATGTGTTGGAGGTAATTTAGTATGGCGCATCCAGTCATTCTGTGACACTTGTGATCATAGACTACCCCAATCCCAGGTCAAGTCTAGTGTCGGTCAAAAGGACGTGTACTATCTGTTTATTATTGAAATTCCATCTTCCATTCTATATTATTAAAGTTCCATCTTCCATTCAATATTGTTGAAGTTCCATCTTCCATTCAGTCAATTCAATCTCGGTGTTCCAATAGTCTGTACAACAGTCTCGTGAAAGTTCACAACTTCACGACTCGATTAAATGAAAACATCAGGATTACTTAAATAAATAAAAGAACAAGTAAGATGTGATTTTAACCAAGCAAAAGAGTTTAAATTAGCTTAAAATACTTTCTAAGACTAGTAGTTATTTTTCAATATTTTTAAACAATTTTTAAACAATTTTAAATAGCCAAAAAGCAATTTTAAATCAAGAAATGATTTTTAAAACATATGTTCAAGGAATTGTTTAGAGCAAACCGTACATCAGAATTCTTCAAACAAGGTGTCAAAATGATCGTATTCACTAGTAATACGACATATATTTTTATCGTACATAAGTGTACGTAAAAATCATAGATTACGAATTTTAAAAGGATTTTTAGAACAAGAATTTATCATTACAACATATCTTCAAAGATTTATTCCGGGCAAACCGTACGTCGGAATTCTGTAAACAAGATGTCAAAACGATCGTATTTACAAGTACTGTAACATATATTTTTATCGTACAGCGGTATGTGTAAAAATTGCAAGCTACGAATTTTAAAAGGATTTTAACCTATTTAAGTTTTGCCTTTAAAAATTCACTGTGAGAAATATACTTGCCTGATCGCGACGAAACTAGCGCCAATGGATTCGTTTCGATGTTTCTGATTTTCTGGGACTAGTCACTCATTTTTCTGGGCCCTATATTTTAAGTTATGGATTAAAAACCATAATACCCATTTAATAATTAATAAAAAATACGAAAAATACGAAATTTCGCTATATTTACAAGTTTGCCATCGAGAATAACTTACGCTGCTTCGTTTCGTTCTCAGCATGCAACGACCGGGGGCGGGGAAAAACTCGACGACGGCGGCGTTGGTGCGAGGCGGCAGCGGCGGGGAGCAGCGGCGGAGCGGCACCGGAGGCGGCGGCGGGGGCTCGTGCGCTGGGCGGAGTGGTTGAACGGCCGTCGGGGGAGTCGGGGCGCTGTCTGCAGGCGAAGGCAGGGGCGAGGGTGCTCACGGTGGCGGCGATGCTGCAGCGGGCTTCGGGGCAGACGTCGTGGAGGCGGTGCGGGCTGTCGGGAGCGGCGGACGGTGGCGAGGGCGGTGGCCAACGACGAAGCGGGGGTTGGAAACGTGGCCGGCGCTGGGGAGCTTCGTGCGGCCTTGGCGGGGCGATGCGATGGGAGACGGCGGCGGTTGAGGCGGTCGGCGACGTGGGCGCACGGGCGGAGGCGGACGGCGACTGCTGTGGCGTCGGAGCGGCCGCTGCAGCGGTGGGGTCGAGCAGCGAGGCGGCGCAGCTCTCGGAGTTCGCCGTTGAACGAGGGACGGCGGCGGGTGCCTCACGTCGTCGGAGCGATGGAGAGGAGAGGGTGAAGTCGGGCTCTCCCGGGTTGGGACGAAGAGAATTGATGGGTTCGAGTTTGGGCTTTAAGCCTGGTTGAGTGTTTTGAGGAAGAGGGGAGATTATCTGGGGTTGGGTTTCAACGTGAAGTTGGGTTCGGCCTTTGGCCTGGGTGAGTGAGGGGGAAGATTAGTAATAGGGGTTTGGGTTTAAGTGAAGGGGGTTTGAGCTGATGAACAAAGAGTCAGGGGGCATTATATAGTGTTAAAAATCTAATATCTATATAATTCAAAACCACTTAAGTCAACTTGCTAATAAATGAAGTTAGGTGGGGTGATTTGACTAAGCTTAGAAGCTTAGATTAGAACTCTCCCATTATCAAAACGTGTGAGTTGCCGACAGGAGAGATGTTAATAAGGATAATAATTAGGGAAATGTAAAACGGTAATTAGTGAAACAATTAGTGAAATTACAATTTTGCCCCTGGAGTCAAACAACTCCGAAAAATTACGAAAATATAGTCACGGGTTCGTATCGTCACGAGGATCGTGACTACGAGATCTATTTCGTAGTTTGGACTACGGAAATACGAGTTTTGGGCCAAAACATTTAGGAAGCGGGTTTGCGGGTTCTCTATTGATCCGACTTCAGAAAAATACGAAATTAATGTGGGAAGCACTAAATGGTCTTAGAGTGCTACTGTAGAAGTTTGAAATCGTTTTGAAAACGTTTACTTAGAAAAATAATTGTTAAGTCTGAAATGTTAAAATTGGTTTTAAATAATTATAAAAATCATTTTAGGGATCTAGGATGGTGCTCGTATACCCTAAAATAGGCTACAACTATATTGGTTCTACAAAACAATTTTTTATAAATGATTTAGAAACTCTTTTGATATTTAACTCCTAACAAACCATTATAAAATATTATTAATTAAGAAAAGACGTAGAAAATAGGTATGGATGAATACGGGTTATTACATGATCCAACAAACTTAGCCAAGCACATCGACCGGATCCTGGTCCATTGAAGGAAGCATATCATTTATATGCGTGCCATCAACAAAAAGATTTTTATTAACAACTAATTAATCCCATCAACTAGTTGAATCCTAAAAATTCAAAATTTTAGGTTTTGTTAATGACTTTTTATTAAGTCTTTATCAACTATACGGTTTCATTCATATCGAAGATAACTTGGATTATCAACGAAGGAGGTTATTAGCAAAAGTAACTCCAAAGAATGGAACACGAGTTCCTAAGCAATGGTTAAGAGTTCAAAGGAGAAGATGATGAAGAAGTGAATGAATGGTTTCCACATATGGAAGGTCACTATAGTAGAAGAGTGTATAAAGATACACTCAAAGGATGGAACAAGAGTTCAAGGGTTCAAAGAAGTAAATGATAGGCAAAGAAGATGGGTAATAAGGACACTTCATCTGTACGGCTCGTACATGTGAAAACTCAAGGCGTTCTGTACTCGAGAGTTCAATTTGAGTATTTTATATTGTACACCCTGATCTTGCTATATTGTTCACGAGGTAGTTGGTGCAGACATGCGTGGACCACCAAACTTGTAACGACCCGCTCTTGGGGGCCCGTTACTTATTTGATTTTAATTGCAGATCTGCTGTTTACCAGTGAAATCAATATAGCCACAATCCAGAGATGTACCAATACTCAAACCAGCGTACATTATTACAGTCCGAATTTAAAGTATAATAACAAGCAGCACTCTCTCACCAAACACATAAAGGAAATACGGAAAGAAAATACGGAAAGGAAATACATAGCATAGTACACACAACAACACAAACAGCTAGTAGTCTGCAGTCTCCGGGTCGAACTTTGGCTCTGCAAACTCAGGGGCAATTTCTTCAACCTTATCGTTCTCTGTCGGTGCCATAAATGGAACCGTAAATAAGTCACAATAATTCTAAAAATAGAAAATAAGCAGTGCACAATTATGACAAAAGTAACTACGTACAAACAGACCAGAGTGAAAAGTAAAGAACTGAGCAACAACTGTACACAACTGAGTAGTAAAAGTAAACAAAACTGAAAAGAGAGAACAACTGTACGGTGATAGAGCAAGTGTAAAGCAGGCTAAGCAAGTGAAACATGTTACTGTTGTAGCTAAAAGTACGACAAGTAAGGTACTGGTGATTGCACAGGTGTAGTAGGTAAAGTGTATGTACTGCGTAAAGTAAAGGTGACTGTATTGCGTAAAGTAAAGAAAAGGTGACTGTGCAAAAGTAACTACACTATGTGACTCAAGTCGAAGAGTACAATATGTGACCATTGAGTTCATCTCTTGCCTGGGTGCGCTTACCCAGACGAATGCCGAAACACGGGCAACTAGACATGATGCCGAAACACAGGCAACTAGACAGGATGCCGAAACACATGCGAGCAGACATGATGCCGAAACCCAGGCAACTAGATATGTAGATGAACTCCAGTCACTTCCGCACTCTCTCAAACTATGAGTTACCCCAAAAACGTCAGTGAAGTGTCAAGTACTATACGGGATGTTCCACAAGATATTTCATATAATGTTCCACATGTTACTAGTCAAATCAAGACAACTGGTTGACTTTCTTATTGAAAACCAGAGAGTAGTAACTCATTCCAAAGTAGACTGTGTGATTTGAGGATAAAGACAAGTCCAACAATTGTGATACCGATTCCATGCTTCGAGCATGTAGTAATATTGTTTAGTACACAATATACCCAAGTTGATAATTGTGTGCTACAATAACCAAAGTTGAAAGTTGGCACAGTAATCTGTAGTTGATTACTTTCCTATTAGATTAGGTCTCTAGTTCGGTTCAAGTCAAGTAGCCGTTCTGAGACTATGATGATGTTCTAAGTACATACGAGGACACTAACAAATTTTCTAATTCTAGAATTAGTCGTGACTTACCAAATTCTAGACTGTCGTAGCAACACGGGATTGAATCTAGAGCTTCCGCTGAAGATGGTGCACAAGAACTGGTACATGCAACACAAAGGAAATTGGTTAAAGAATCCGACATTTCCTATCTAAATAATTTGATCGTTCTGATTTTTAAAACTGGTTGAAATGGTGTCGAAAAATGTTCTAAATTTTTATATAGGCTAAAAATGAAGAATATAATTTTACTGCAAGAGAAAAATATTTTCAGAAGTCTCTGTTAATTTTTATAATTTTCAGAAGCTCAAAAATTACTTTAAAACCCAATTTTACTTAAGTAACATAAACCTTCAATAATTTATTCCGGATGCAATAATAATCGAAATTGTTCGAATGAGCAGTCAAAACGACCGTCTCGAAGATTACTACCACATATATTTTTATCACGAATCAGTGTACTTGAAAATAAATAGTTACGGATTTTAGAAAGAATTTTACGTATTTAAGTTTTAGGGTTAAAAATTTATTCTAAAAAAACTAAGCGTATGATCGAGATGCGACTAGCGCCATTGGATCCAGAATATTATTTTCAATTTTCTGTAGCTGGCCTTGTAATTTTCTGAGACCTGTAGAATTAGTTACGAATTTTACATCAGAAATTGTAATTTATTTATTATAAATACGCTTGTATTTTACGCGTATCCGTATTAAAATACGTATGGCCTTCGCTCACCTTCGTTTTTTTGAGTGGAGGCGGCGTACGGCGAGGGGGCCGTTCGGGGGGGGGGGGGGTACTCGGGCTCCTTAGCGTCGAGGGGCCCAGCGGCGGATGCGGAGGAGTAGGCGGCGACGAGCGGCGGCGTCGAGACTGCGGGCGGTGTCGGCGATGGAGGGCCGAGGGAGAGTCGGTGGCAGCGGAGTGCAGGCGGTGCTCCTGCAAAGAGGAACGACGACGAGACTTCGTCGGAGCAATCGGAGGCTGAGGTTGGCGACGAGGGGAGGCGAGGGCTGCGGCGGTGACGTCGAGCGAAGATGGGCTCTCGGTGGTACAATGTGGAGCAATGGCGACGGTACGTCAGAGGGGGCTGAGAGAGGGAGGGAGCTGGGTGGTGCTCGGGTCTACGGCGATAGTTGGAGTGAGGAGGGAGCAGCGGGGAGTGAGTTTGAGGGCGGACGGGAGAGAGGGAGCAGTGCGGGCGGTGAAGCGGAGGGCGTGAGTCGCGGGAGGTGAAGCGGCGGGCATGGGTCACAGGCGGGGCAACAGTCTTCGGGCTGTGGTGGCGGCCTGGTCGTAGCGGCGGGGTGCTGTGTGCGGCGACGGTGGATATGAGAACGGGTAAGGAGAGCGAGGTTTGAGAGAGGGGGAGCACTTCGTGAAGAGCGGGCATGGGAAAAATTTTGAATAGTGAAGAGAAAATCAAAACGGGGAAGATAGAGAGAGATGAGAGATTAACTGTGTTAATTAGATAGAGGCCGGGGGTTAGGGGGTATTTATATGTAAAAATTTAGTAAGGAGTCAAAACTAATTAATTGTATTAGGTAAGTAATTAATGTGATTAGGTTTAGCTTTTTGACTAAACCAAGAAAAGTTAAACGTGTCTCCTCCCACGTTTTAGACATGGTTGAGGTAATTTTGATTAGGTTAATATATTTTAAGGTTAGTTAAAAAGTAATTAGTGAAGGTCCTTCGGTAACGAATTTACGATTTTGTCTCTACTAGTAAACGTGTCTGAAAATTTACGAAAATATACCCATGGGATCGTATCGTCGCGAGGATCGCGAATACGAGATCCATTTCTGGGTTTGAGCTACAGAGATACGAGTTTTAGGCCAAAACGTTTAGGAAGCGGGTTAGCAGGTCTCTATTGATTTGACTTCAGAAAATTACGAAATTAATATGGGAAGCCTTAAATGATCATATGATGATACTGTCGAAGTTTGAAAATATTTTGATGATGTTTGTATTGAAAATTAATTCATTAAGCCAAAACAGTATTAATTGAAAAAATGAATTTTTATCAAATTATTTAGAGGTATTTGCTGATACCCGAACTTACTAAAATACTTCATAACTAGGCTGATACTTCAAAATATTTTTATAAGAAATTTTTGAAATCGTAAAACGTTTGACGAACCATTATAAAATAGTTAAAAAATTGAAAATATGTTAAATATGTAAATAGTTGTGTTGATGAAAACTGGCCGTTACAGTACCAGAACATGTTTTGTGGCAATTCTTCTCTTACAGCACATCCTAATTGGGTTCCTAGTCATGCCGGTGAAAACCGATATGACACCCGCATAATGGTTGCAAGTTGTTGGTGATCTTTTAAACATGTGGATGAACATAGAGCAACATGCGGTTGAGCCAGGGGATGCAGTATCATTATATGTATATTTCGAACGGTATTGAGGGATCATGCGACAATGGATGTATACTAGGCAGGAGCCCTCGTTCTCGTACATGCCACGTGGTCCCGTCGAGTGACTAATGGTAAATAGTATCTTCATGATCAATTTATGTGGTTATGTTGAACTTGATGTATCATATATGCATGTTTCGTCTTGTTTTTCCAGACAACCACATTATTTGACAAAGAAGATATTACTTCAGAAGGCGTAGTAGTTGAAGAGAGATGTATGCCCTCGAAGCAATTTATCTATATAAAACATCTTGTTCATGAATGAAAGTATACTTTCTGGTATCAATTGTCTAAGTATTTCTGTTATGATGGTTTCATTAATTAATTAGATAATTTCCTTAGAATCATAGCAAGGTCATACACGTACTTAGATAGAGATCTCGATTATGAGAAGTGTCTGATCGATATGAGCTTGAGTCTTAAAGCGTTCATGGTCATAGATGCGTCGAGAAAAGGATATCGGTACATCAAATAGACCATTGTGTCTCTGTCTTGATGATATCATAATCATTCGACCTGGCGAAGTCGGAGACGAGACACAAGTGCTTATTAGAGAATGAGTCCACTGAACAACCCAATAAAAGGTTATTAAATGGTTAACATTAACTAATCTGTCTTTGATAACTTCCTAATGCTGATAGGCAAATTGGTCCTTAAGACTTAAAGTCATTGTACGAACCTGTATGTGAATGGTGTCACTTAGATCTATGATCTAGTTTCGAGGTAAGGCCTACTGAAAGGTCTTAGGTTGGGTTACACTTGAAGCGTATGGGGTGAGTAGTGATCAAGAGAGGATTCGTCTCTTCCGTTCATGAGAAGTTAGTGTCACAGGTTCAGTATGGTTCTTGGTAAAAACATTGGCCAAGGTATATTGTAGGAAGTACAACATGTATATACCAAAGACCGAATGAAGCTGGCTAGTGCTAGCTAGTAGGGTTGACAATTTACCATACCCTATGTTATGCAGTGACATAGTTATGACGAAGGGACTAAAACTGTGGTATTCATCACGGACACAGTCAGAGTGATCTCAACGACACTTTAATCAATGGGTCAGTCACGTAATTATGATAACGAAACATAGACAACACCTGCTACTTGTGGTCACTGTCGTCTAAGGGTTTCGAGCTCCAACCTGTAGTAGAGTCAGACTGTAGAGTCTCACACCGAGTATGATTTGCGTCTTAGTAATAGGAAGAATAAAGGAGGAGTGCACTCGGGTGCACGTGAATAATTAAATGGGGATTATAATATGTCATAAAATGTTTATGGACATATAGAAATAAAGAGAATTTTTTTCTACGATAGTCGAGGGAAAAACCGCGCTCAAATCGGGGTCCAAACGGACCCAATAAGTCTGTTTAATAGAGGTTTTAAACACACACACCCACATACACACACGTACGTACATACATACATAAGGCCCACCTTTTGGCCCGGGCCGAACCAAATTAACTCTGGCGCCTACTTTATATGCACCAGCAGAGTCATGCGCCGCATGTGACATGGTAAGTGGGGCCCATTTCGGGCCCCACAATCAATGAATTAGGTTATTTGTAACGACTGGTTTTCATGTATCCGGATTTATTATATTATAATATATGTTTGGTGGATTTTCTCCTTATGTGTGGTTATCGTCTCCGTAACTTTCATTTTCGATCGTTTCGTCGTGTTTTCTCGTTTCTTCCTTAGGATCGTCGATTTCGGAGTAAGTCATTCGTGACGGGCTTCATAACGGTCGTATCTTACTGTTAGATCAAGCCTAGGAGTCTTAGGAATCGATCCCGGAGCTCCGCGCTCCATATCGGAACTTTTGGTGCTTATTAGCCGGTGTAAGAAGGGGCACCGACCGACTAGATGACGATCCAGTCGGTCGGCAATCCTTCTTGAACCGACTAGTTGGCTTTCTAAATTTCTCAGGAGTTACTGTTTATCGTTAGTCGGTCTAAGAACGTTGGTTGACCGACTAGGTTGCAAACTAGTCGGTCGACAATGCTTCTTTAACCGACTAACACATCATCTAAATTTTAGTATCAGTATTGTTCATTCTTAGTCGGTCTAAGTTCATCTTTCGACCGACTAGTTGTTAAACTAGTCGGTTAAGTTTTGTACTCAGATCGACTAATTCTTAGTTCTCCTGAACAGTCGAGTTACTGTTTACCCTTAGTCGGTCCAAGAACGTTCGTCGACCGACTAGATGTTAAACTAGTCGGTCAGTAGTTGTTCCTTGACCGACTAACTCTTAGTTTAGGTTTTCGACTGGAGCTACTGTTTACACTTAGTCGGTCTGCGTTGGTCAACCGACCGACTAGTTCTTAAACTAGTCGGTCAACAGTTGTTCTTTGACCGACTAAGCAGTGCAGGAAACCCTAGTTTTGCCCTAGCCGCCACCAATCCCTATAAATACCCCTCCAAACGTTTTCTTCTTCTCCCTCACGACCTAAAACCCTAATTTCTCCCCCATTGAGCCCCCTTCTCCCTCAAACCCTTGTTCCTTCTTCCCAAGCTCATGCTCCATCATCTAAACCCTCCCTCAACACATTCAACCTCTCATCTCCCTCAAATCTCCATCAAACCCCCAAAATCCCCCAAAAACCCTAGTTCTCCAAACTTCTCCATTCGTTTCCAGATCTGGTCCCTAGGTTCTCCGGAGTGTTTCTTCCGCTTCCTCACGGTAAGAAATCGATCTCTTGATGTTTTCATAACCTATTGTGTTTTTATGAAACCCTAATGGAATGAATGTTGTTTTGATGATTGTTTCCCCATAACAGCGACTTCCCCGTAGATTAGCATCCGCAAGACGAACCTTCGTGATCGTCATCCCCGGTGCTAGAAACTTGCCACTTAGGGTTTAGGCCATGTTTTAGGCCATTTGCTTGTTGTAGGCGTAAGAGAGACTAGGCGACGAAATGATACTCGCCTAGGCGCAAATTGAGGAACTAGCTTGACAACGAAGCTAGTTCCGACATATATCATGTTGCACAATTACCATGTCAAGTTTAATTTCTATTAACGGTACGCAATTTAATTGTCATATCATTGCATTCTTAAAGTGTTTCCGTGAATGCGTAGCTTCGCTACAATGCTTGTGTTCCTGGCTCGTGTTCCAGAAGCGGGCCATGTGTTGGTTGATAGCCAATGCCCGAATTGCTTGTTTCCGGCTAGGTGCACCCCTACGCCATTTGTTTATGAAACGTGAATTAGAATGCGAGCTCCTGTGCGGGGCAACTCTGGCTCATTTACTGAGCTCGTGTGCAGGGACCCTGGCTCGATTACATGTGGGTATTGGGGGTAAGAGTTAAGCGGCCAATCAACTGGGAGTCTGCCCGATCAGCAACTGCAGTAGTAAGGCGTAAACTCTGGGTTTTGGGGTAGTGTTAAGCGGCCAATCAGCGTGAATGTTATACCATTCAGCTGTAAGGCGTAAACATCTACAAACAACAGTAAAACGTGAATAGTGAATTGATTGAGATTGTTAGTAGATTGGCTACTCTTGTCTTGTCCCGATGATTGTTCTCTTGTGCTTATTGTTCACCATGTCTCGCTCATGCACTCATGTTATAACTGCCATGTCATGCATACTAAAACTGCTAGGTTGCTAGTTGCCTTACTTTCAGTTTCCTTGCCCAAGTCTTTTAGACTTGCTGACATGTGCCCCTTTACTCTTTTGGGTGACACATGTTAGATCCTGAGCCTGAGTACCTTGTTGAGGACGAGGTGTTTGCTGACGCCGAGCCCGAGCTTGTGTTTGACGGGGAGTACGTGGACACTGGGGACCAGTCCTAGTGTCTTCGTTGTGTTTTCCTTTTGTTTAGACTGCTGTTTTGTTGTCGGTGCGTAGCACCTATACTTTGTTGCGTTGTTGCTTTTGTTGGCCTTGTTCTGGGCCTTTAGACTCTTTCTTTTAGCCTGGTGGCTTTTCTGGATGTTGAACTTATTTTCGTGTTGGACGAATTATGAGATGTGAGAATTTTATTTCTGTCTCTCCTTGTGTTATTATTGTTGTTCCGTTTGTGGTTACAGGGACCTGCTTATGTTTTATTGACGCTTATCGGGTTTGGGGCTTCACAGCTCCACTCTCGTGCGGACCTATTCACGCCTCGCCTCCATTTTAGGGAAGCGGGTCGTGACATTATTGAAACCTAATTTTGTGACGGCTGGATATTTGATAAATTATGTTTTGGCCAACTTTGAGCCATCGGTTGAGGGGTCAAACGAAGTCGGATTAGAGCGTCGTTTGTTTATATGCGATCACCTTTCAGTGCTCTTCAATTTGATATGTTGTATCACTTGCGAAGCTCAATGGCGAGGAAGGAAAAATTAGTTGAAGTTTGGCTTTAGTGTATGGCAAACCAATTCAATTTTTTACCTCAAATTATTTAGCCCCACATTGCTCGCGAGACGAGAAGGGGGTCCGGCTTCCTATATAAAGAAGGGTTGATCCCATTGGAAAATTTGCACCAAGTCTCTGCTTTGAGTAGCTCCGAAAAGTTTTGAACACGCTCGTAGCAAGACTTAATATTTATTCCATCTTCCTATATTCTTCCGATCCTCCGTTCAAGTCCTAGCAAGACGAGGAGGAGGTTTGGATCTGATCCAAAGTCTTTGACGTGGATCGTACTCAAGTGAAACTTTCTTCAGCGAGTGATTGCCTCGGAAGCGCGGTGTTGGCTTGCTTCGGGTGGTCCAGTCTTGGAGGCATGGAGGTGGCTTGCTTCGAGGAGGAAAGAAAGTTGTTGAAAACGATTCTTCGTATTCTGCAGAAACGAAGTTCCGGGTATGTCAATTTTATGCTTTCATATATAAATGCAGTAGTTTAGATCTATCTTTGGGGTTGGTAAGACCCATCCCAAGATAGTAAATTTTCATGGCGGGGGTTTATTAATTCCTTAGAGCTATCATTAAATAGTTTAATGGTTTATTCCGATGCATGTTTTCTGCTTCTATCGTCCGTGCGACGTAGGACGTGCATAGATTTATGCACCGATGGTCCTAAAACCTCAACAGTAGTACCAGACGGTCCAGGCCAACCCAATAGTACAAGGTCGTGATTCAGGTCAATACAGAATAGGATCCAAGAGGCGATGTGTTGTACACGTCATCTTCCAGAAAACACTGAGATGAGTGATATGCGGCGATTTCATAGGAGTGAATCAGCTTTGGATGCGAATGTTGGGGATGAATCATGCCCATCTCAGTAGCAACAAACACAACCAAATATGGATGTTTCCACCGCAACCCAGCAAGCATGGTTGCTAACCTACACGTGTCGTTCGATATCAACTGGCCAATGACTATACAACGACGAAGCTGGACCGTCTCAAGTTCCTAGAAATATTGCTCATCGACTGTTGATGTGATCAACGATGAATTATTATGTATTGAATTAAAGTAGTATGACGATAAACTTGTAGTGTACTTAAAATTAATTTTTGAATTCGAAATGGAATGAATGTAATATTTGCGATTGTTTGTGATGAAAGGTTTGAGATTATTTTCGAATTTTATATATTCTTCTTGGTGTTGGAATAAATTTTAGTTTGTTTGAATGGGATAGGCATGATATGTGTGATATATGTGATATATGTGATATGTGATATATGGTATCTGCGATAAATTATGTGTGATGACAATGTGTGATAAATTGTGTGTGGTTGCGAATAAGGGAGGATGTTTGTTTGTTTGTTTGTTTTTTTTGTTTTTTTTTTTTTGGGGGGGGGGGGGGTGAAGAAGAAGAAGAAGCAGAACACATGCTGCTGAGTTCTGGGAGCTGATTCTCCCAGAACTCAGCAGCAAGGCGGTCTAGGAAAATCGGTTCAAATTAGATGGGCATGTTTTGTTTGGGGTTTGGGGGGGGGGGGGGGGGGGGGGGGGGGGGGGCATGTACAAAAGTGCCAAGAGATTATTTGAATTTTAAAAAAAAACCCAATTGGACCTTTTTACTTCCTTTTTCCTCTCTTTTTTTAGCTTAATTTCAGAAAGAACCTTCACCCATAATTTTTCTTTGGATTAATTTTAGTAATTCGACTTTGTAAACGGATCCTCCATTGTCTACATCATTGTTGTACCCACTAGCCTTCAAACCTGTATTGGCAATGGCTTGTGGCCACTAAATTAGATGGTATATCACCAGTATACCAACCTTGAATGTATAAGCAATTCCCAATGACAGAGAACATAGTCTGTTTAAGGTATGTGGCCGGCAGTTGAATCAGTCTTATGCAAAATACTCAAGACAACTTAGGAACCTCCCTTTGTTCACATGAACCCATTGCAGAAGACACGGTGACAAGAGCAACTAGGTACTAGTTTCCACATGTCCACATTTTGTGGCTAAACATTTCTTAATGACGCTTGATGAAGATTACTGTACGGCTTATTCCAAAAATTACAACTAATCTATGCTGAAAGTCCTATTCACACATAGATTATGGTTTCCTTAGCAACATAGTAAGCGGAGTCACCAAGTAATCGGCCAACAACCCAACTTCATATGAACCGGCAGCTGCATAAGCAATCTCAATCCCCTTGGATGTGTCTGAATTCTTTAGCTAGAAAATTTTGATTTTGTCAATGCCAGCATCAATCTTTGGAAATATCTATATTCAGGATATTGAACATCCAAGACATAGGTCAAGATACGACACATATATAGTCTATGCATAGATTTGGCAGTCTGTGAAGAACTCTCTCAATTACCAAGCTCTCTGACGTGCCTCTCATGGCGGTCAAGGACGGGGCAGGCTATCGCATCTCTGCGACTCCGGCAATAATCTTTGCCCAGTTGCTAGGCATAGCGTCGATAACTCTTATGCTCGTCTGGCTGTTGCACTTTCGTGGCGGCATATCTGTGAACACTGGCAACATACAGCGTGATTTCAATGTATTTGCAATCAAAATGCTGACAGAAATTGACTTCTAGCTATGTGTTGCTACATCTCTCTCGATATTTTCTAACTTGATTTGTTTCTCTTATTAGGGACACCCATTTTTCATGCTGCTTGGGCTCATTTTCTTAGGAGGCCAAGGTAAGATATTGCTTACATGAAAAATAATAATTAGATATATATGGCATGAAAGACAAGCTTGGCTCTTCTGAAAAGGAAAAAGCTTATTATTGCTAGTGTTGCAGCAATCATGGCTTATAAGACAGTTCCGGGGACTAGGAAGACTCGGAAATTTGTTCACCTATTGTTCCATCTGTTGGCTCTTGGCTTAGGGGGTTTGGGGCTCTACGCTGCATTCAAATTCCACAAGGATGTGGGGCTCGCCGATATGTACACCATGCATTCTTGGTTTGGGATGGGCGCTATCGCCCTCTACGCTTTACAGGTGAAGTACATAGTCCCAGTGCACTAAGAACATCACACTATTTATCTTTGTTAGGATATTCTCCTTAAGGTACAATATTACATATGCACATCAATCAGTAACTTGCCAAATTGATAGCATAATATGTTTTAATATGCTGTATCCTAACATGATCCTATGCAATGTATATGCTTGGTTACAGTGGTTGCTTGCTTTCTTCACCTATGTCTTTCCTGGGGCAACGATGACGACTCGAGCTAATTATCAATCATGGCATGCATTCTTCGGCATAGCAATCTTCATCATGGCCATCATCAGTGCCGAGACTGGGCTGGTGTGGAAATTTATCTACCCAGTCCTTCTTCATGGCAGCGAAGCGCTTGTGCTGAAGTTCACTGGAGTAGCTATCTTCTTTTTTGGAATTGCCACTATCCTTACCGTTATACTTCCACGAGCCTACTGATTCGTAAAACCAAACTTTTGTTGTTGGATAATATTTTTTTTAAAAGATAATATAAGCCGTGCCATATTTCAATGTTGGCGACATAGCGTAAAATGTTGATTTGGTGAGTTATTTGACCCAAAATAACAGCAAATTCGATTTTAGAATAGTTAGTTCTACTTAGTGTGTTCTTCCTTACTATGAACTTTTTTTTTTGGAGAACTCTTGAAAGCCTTAAGATCATTTGCAAGTCATTAAATAACTAAATGTTCATCTGTGTATGTTATCTCGTCTATCATTTAACTAAATGGGGTGGGAACTTGCACATACCCATCACTGAGCTTGGATCCATATATTTATCAATTGGCTACAGCTGCCAGGACAACTGTAGTGTTGTTTCCACATGATGATTTGCGAAGGCCCCCCCCCCCCCCCCCCCCCCCCCCCCACCCAATGAGCACATTCCCCACGGTAAGATGCTTCCACTATAGCCTTCAGCTCCTAACCATGAGGTCCCCTCTTCCTTGCTTCGTTAATGGCAAATGAATTGCATATTTTGAAGTGTGACAACGATATACATTATTCATCCATGGGCAACGAGAGAGTGTTGGATTTGATGTAATCACTTTTTTTTGGTCGCTCGAATGATAGTGTGATGAAAGAGTTAGAGAGTGAGCATTGCATCGAAAGGAGTTTTTCTAATGGATGCCCTATGAGCACCGGCTACTTTGTTGCAAAAAGATCCCCGCGGAAATAGCAAACCTTACGACTACCTATGGCTCACAAAAATGGATCAACACAACAACAAACAATCTTGTCCTAACTGGACCTTGCAGGATCAAAGTGAGCAAACAAAATACACATACACTCAACAAAAGCAAAAAGTAAATGAGGCAGACTTCAACCTAGTTCGTTCAAAGACTTGACCTACTCCAGCATTTCTAGACGTGTCCACTATCTGATCAGAGTTACAAGCTTATACCATTTATTCTCCAACATTCAAGTGAGTAATAACTTGGATGAATACACTAAGCCCCCACTATCAACCTCACAAAGAAAAGTGAAAGAGATAACAAAATAAGACCCAAGAAATCCCAAAAGCCCTAGCTTTCTCTTATATGGTTCTCATCTCTTCTAATATCTCTTCAAAGCCCTCTTGAATGCGCAACAACTCTCTTTTAATGAACCATGCCCTAACATCCCTCAAACAGCTCTTTTATAGCCCCCAAGAGACACAAGCAATCATGGTCATTGGATTGAGAAAGAGCTCAATCCAATGGTCACGAATCGGACCCAGAAAAGTATCGAAGTCGTTAATTAGACGCCTAAACCCAATCAGGCGTCTGGGTAATGAGCTCCAGGAGTTGTATTTCATACGTCGGAACCCAATCAGGCGTCTGGGTAATGAGCTCCGGGAGTTTGGTCCCCAACCAGACGTTTGATGCAGTCTCTACCCCAAAAACAGAAAGTTCTGAGAAATTACCCTGAATGTCACTCAGTTGTTTGAATGTCCATCCAATTGCCTGACTGTACAAATGTTGATACATCTGATACGTCAGGTGTCTAGCCAGGTCATCCAGACGTTCGTTTGGCATGTCTAGACATCTGGATCCACTTCTCCAGACGTCTGAAAATAGCCCCCGCCCCCGCCAGAATTCTGGAGAACACATGAAGGCCATCAGATGTTTGGTGCCTAAGCACCAGGTGCCTGATCTTGATTCCAAATTCTATGGGTTTTACAGCACAAATAATAACACCCTACCCTGCTGCAGAATCCACAGACATCTCCAACACAACGTCAACAAGCTATACCCTGATCAGAACTCCCCAACCACTCCACGGGCCTCCTCGTTGTCCTCGGAAACTGCGTCCTTCGGTGCCACACTAAAACCATCAAACAGATCAAGCTCAAGCAAGTCTTCGGCTTGATGGTGGGAACTAGCTTGGAACATATATGCATGATTCTTGTCAGTCGGAACCTTCTAAAGTTCAAGCGCTTGTCTTTCATATTCTAGAAAGCAATCTTGCACCTCTATGTGCTTGGTTCTTGAACTGTAGGTATGATGCTTGGCAAGATGTATGGCGCTCTGGCTATCATTGAACAATGTCGACATTCTCTGCAGCATGCCTAAATCCTGTAGCAGACTCTTCAACTCCTTCACAGCTTCCACTACAACAATCATCTTGGCTTCCATGGTTGACAACGCAACCACCTACTGTAGAAAAGATTCCCATGACACTGCTACAGTGCCCAATGTAAATACATATCCTGTGGTAGATCTCTACATGTCCCTATTGCCATCATAGTCCGAGTCACAAAACCAGGTTAGTACCACTCAGTCTCATCTGCCAAAATGCAGGCCGACACCAACTGTACCACGTAGGTATCGCATAATCCACTTAACGGCCTACTAATGCTCCTTCCTAGTGGTTGACATACATCTGCTCACAACCTGATTACTTGTGCAAGATCTGGTCGCGTGCAAACCATCATGTACATTAGACTCCCCACTGCACTAGCATCAGCACTTGAGACATCAGCTTCTTCTCATTTTTGGTACTGGTTCAACGACAAAAGCTGAAAATGAGCTTCAAGATGTGTAGAAACAGGCTTTGCACTCTCCATCTCATAACAGACGAGAACCTTCTGAATGTGTCCTTTCTGACACAACTTCAGCTCATCCTTCTTCCTATTCCTGGTAATCTCCATACCTAGGATCTTCTTCGCGGGGGCCAAGTCCTTCATATCAAACTCTCTACCCAGCTCCAGCTCCAGTTTCTTAACCTTAGACATGTTGCAAGAAGCAATCAACATGTCGTCAATATATAGTAGAAAATAGACGCGAGAACCATTATCCAATGTGCGCACATAAACACACTGATTCTTCATGCTCTACTCATATCCAATGCCCATTATGAAGCTGTCCTCTGGCCTTTTATTTGGTCACCCCTTCTGGAAATTTCCTTTCCTTTTATTGACTTTCTTCTTCTTCTTTTTTGAAGAAGATGCATTGTGATCTTCTGAGAGGGGGCCATGCCAGGGGGCACATGTTATGAGTGGCAAGTAGGAGATATTTATTTTGTTCATTCATGAGTAAACATGACAGCAGCTCAGAGTACTTGGTGAACTTTCATTCACGGTATTGCCTCATCAGTATCGCATCTTTTTTATGGAAAGACGTGTAAGTCTTTTTCAGCATACGATCTTCTGAGACATTCTCACCACACAACTTCAGGCGTGAGGTGATGCTGAACATAGCTGAGTTGTACTCAGTTATGGACTTAAAGTCCTGAAGTCTCGGGTTCTCCCACTCATAACGTGTCCCTGGGAGTATAACATCTTTCTGATGCTTATATCTGTCATCAAGGGCAGTCCACAGCTCCAGTAGATCCTCAACCGTAAGGTATTCATCTTTTAGGGTCTTATCCACATAGCGACAAATGTATATAATGGCTTGCGCCTTTTCAATGTCTGTCACCGTCACATATTTTGTAATTGTAGAAATAAGGGATTTAGCTCGCAAGTGGAATTTAACATTACGTTGCCACCTCAGATAATTTTTCCCTAATGAATCATGTATTTCGAAATCAACGCTTGCGATTTTTGCCATTTTATCTAGAAAACGACAATTTTGCATGAATTAATAATACTGAAAACATTTTTCATGTAGAGGCAATTTTAAATGAATAAGCTAATTGCATGGATCGGACAGTCACCACATAAAAATAATGTACCAAAATCCATATTACAGTCCATTTTACACAAATGAAAGAGAAAATTGCAACTTTGGAAACCTCTTGGGTCCCATTGAAAATCTTCATCTCAAGATTGGCCTCCACCTCCATGGACATTATCAGTCTTGGGCATTACATATTTTTCCTCACTACAACTTCTCTCAAAAGAAAAAGAAAAGTGCAGAAAAAGTAAAATGTGGGACTAAACAGCCGCTCCAAAACCACAATTAGCCATTCATGCAAAATTTGTGCTCATAAAACATGTTTATAACGCATCACAGGCATCACAGATTCAGAATAGGATACATACATTAAATTTAATACTTAATAACTATTGAGATCATGGGGCGATGTCATACACTGTTAGGTTAGATAACTAATGGCAGAGCGGTCGCATGATCTTCATAATTATTAAGTTAATGCTCGCACAACATAACATAGATTTATCCCAGAAAATGTGGCATAAAAGTGTGATGCAAGGCATATAAATATGATCCAAAAATAGGCATCATATATTAAAATATGATATAAATCAGTTGGGCGTATATGGGATAATTCAAATAAAATTGAATGGCGCACTCAAATATTTTGTTTTGTAAAGGAATGATTTCCTTTTTACGCCCCTATAAATCCCCAAAGGTCCCAATTTGCCCCCATATAAATCCACATATAATACCCTGTTAACTGATATTTTCATTTATTTATTAGGCCCTTAGGCCCCCACCTCATTAAATTATTTCTTTGGAGTATTAGTGGTTTGTGGGCTCTAGGCCCACCGCCAATCCCCCTTATAAATCCTCTCCTTTTCTTTTTATTTTTTAAATAATAAGTATTTGGGCTGCGGGCTTCAGGCCCGCAACAATACATTTTTTTAAGTTTACGGCTTGCAAGCCTGAAGCTCGCAACAAAAAATCCTTTTTTTTCCTATGGCCTTTGGGCCGGAGCCCATAAGCCGCCGTGGGCTTCAGGCCCACAGTTTCTTTTCCTTTGTTTTTTTGCTGCGACCTGTGGGCTGGAGCCCACAAGCCGCCGTGGGCTTCAGGCCAACGATTTCTTTTATTTTTTCGTTGTTAAATATTGATTGGGCCTAGGCCCGCAGCGAGGCTGCGGGCTTCGGCCTAATTTTTTTTAAATGATGGCTTGGGCCAAGGGCCCATGCGAATATTTAGGGGTGTGTGGGTTTGCCACAGCCGCTACCCATGGTGGTGTCGTGCCGTAAAGGAGAGGGGGGTTTGTGCCGCCGCAGGGGGCGGTGACGCACCGCCTCGAGGGGCGGTGAAGGGGGCCGCCGACAGCGCCAGCGTTGGGTGTATGTTTTTTGAATATAAACCCTAACTTAGGGTTTCGCCACCGCCCAAAGCAGCGACTGCTACCTCCCATCGGGGGAGGGGAGGGGGGTCCACGGCGGCCGGCGGCGGGGGTGCTGCCATGGGGCCGTGAGATTTAATTGATTTTTTTAATTTTTGATGTTATGGTTTATAATAACACTAGATTACGGTTTGTGATGTTCTTCCCTAGGATCGGCGGTGGAAAGTCGTCGTCTTTGAAAAATGAAGAATAAAAAATTGATTTTTCTTGTCCGATCTTACGAGATCGATGTTGTATGCATCATGATCATGATAAAAAATAAGATTTTTTGATTTGTATGAATACCTCTAGATCCGCCCTTCAAATCTAGCGACGGTTGAGATGCCTACGCGAGGTTTGGATCTGGTTACTCAATGTCTGAGCAGCTACGATCTTTTGATCCTCCGTCAGCTGCCAATGCTTCCGCAATGATCCAATTTCTCTCTCAGTTGGTAGAAAATACTGATAACATGTTATGAAGCGTAGTCTCCTGGGGGAGACACCAGGCCTTTATTTATAAAGGAATGGAGAGTCATATGTGGATAAGATATAACCTTATCCACTCACACACATTGTTATCTATTTACAACAAAAAAATAATTTTTGAATTAGTTTGGGTGTGCGTGCAAAGTAAGCCTGTGAAAGTAGAAATTAGGTCTGTGCGCAAGTTAACTCCCGCATTAATCTCCCACTCCCATCAAACATAGTGAAAGGAAGCACCCCATTTCTTCTCCTATTCTAACCTCTTACTACCTCATCAAAAACTCTTATGATAATCGAATGATAGAATCTCTCCAATATGTCATCTTTAGGACCAGCTGGCGTCAGCTGATTATGTTTTTCATCTTCAGGAATCTTTTCAGACAAACCCTAAGAAGTAGACTGATGCACCCAACCATCTTTAATTTTTATGTACCCACCCGGATCATCTTGAATATCATAGAAGGCTTAGCATAAGGAAACAAACTAAAATTGGCACCATGCAAAAACAAATGACTAAGGAGATTTCTAGCCAAATTCAATACCAATATCATTCAAAGTATACATGCATCCGTATTAAGTTGCCTTCACAACCCAATATTCCTAATAAAAGTCTTCCTAAGTCCCTAACCAGGGAACAAAAAGAGAACCCAGAAGAAACATCAGTATTGAAGGTAAAGTCTTAGTAGATTTAGTGACATCCTCACATTCTGCCATCATGTGCCATGGTCTCTTGATTTAATCTTCTCCTCGTCGCCTCTTTGTTCAACTTGACTATCAAGCATATCATCAACTCAATAAGATAGTCAACATATGTTGTGAGCCAAATGGAAGCAATCAGATCGTCGAAGTATCTAGAACGAAGAACAAATAGAGAGAGCATACAAAAGATTTAGGTCGCACTAACGACCAAGGAAACACTTCTCTTGATTTCAATTAGGAGATACAAAAGTCACTCAACTACTCCTAAGAAATCCTCACAATTGGCTCTCTCAAAGATGGCACACAATGATCCTAAGGAACTTTCAATAGGACCTCATGCAAGTTTCATCAATGCTTCAGTAGAAGCTCAATTGGTTTGTCAATTTTCAATGATACTAACTAAATCCATTTCTCTCTTTTTATAGGGCTAAAGGGAGAGTGGGTTGGTACATTTTTAACCACACAAGGGCAGCCCATATGGGGCTTATCGAGTCAACAACCATAAATCTCCACCATGACGAGATATTAGGTCTATGTCACACAATCGACTGTCAACGCTCCTCCTCGGCGAGAATCATCTCGTGTTCCCATCATCTTACCTCGAAAGGCTCATATGGCTTCGCAGAGCCTCGTTGCCCCTAGAAGGGGCCACCAAAGTCATCTCATATCATCAACATACAAGTCCGAGCCATAGTCGAACTTGACTCCAATATCGACCTTTATAAGCTTGTCCGTCGAACAATAACTAGTGCCAAGTAGCTTCACCTGATCCTTGACTTCATCCGTCGTCGTTGATTCCATCTCATTACACCAATCTTTCCTTCGTCCACATAAGTCGCCATTGTGCTCCACCTCACCAAATAAGGTCGGAGACTCATCATACTTGACAAAGAAAGTAAACGAGACCCTTCTTACAGGTTGGCATCTCTCATACCTTGGTCTCCAAACTTTGATAGAATCCATCCGCTGTGCAAGTTGTAAGAACAAGATATCTCCACCATACTGACTTGAACCATCACATCTATTAGCACCACCTCTCCGGAGATCATCCAATGACATCGTCTTTGGTGCGTGCGTGCTTGAGTCGGTAGCTTGCTCATCTGAAACTCTCGTCGTCTTCATCATCACCGGCCATCCAAGTAATAGAGGTTGTCTTCATGCTTCTCCTTCATCAGGATCATTGCTCCTCGTGTCACCTTCAAAACGCCATCCTCCATAGTCACTTTGCAACCCTTGGCTTCAAGTGAACCAAGTGATATCAAATTGTACTTCACGTCGGGCACATAAAGAACATCGCATATGTCTCGTGTGACACCATCACTCATCTTTATGCGGACTGTGCCAATGCCTGTTGTCGTGCATGCTCCATCGTTTCCAAGAAGGACTTTACGCTTACTACCTTCATGGAAAGTAGTAAAGTACTCTCTGTAGGGCGTCATATGGAACGAGCAACCAGAGTCGAGCACCCATCCCCCCTTTATCACCCCATCCATCGCACCAACTAGGACCCACTCATCCACCCTCCTCGCTTTTGACGTGTTGGCAGTAGCATCCTTCCTCTTATTGGCCTTTGGGCACTCCCTCGCCCAATGTCCTCTTTCCTTACAAAAGGCACATTGATCCCTCTCGATGTCTGTGCACGGAGCTCTACTATTGTCTCTCGTCTCGGATATATGGTTTCCTTGCGGCCTCCACCTCTTTCATTACTCCGACCTCTAACCACGATAAGCGCTTCGGACACTTGGTCCATCATCTTCTCATCATCCTTCTTTCTAAATTCAATGCTAGTAAGAGCGTTAGAAACGTCATTAAAGGTGATAGATTCTTTACCCTAGGTTAAGATCGAAATGATGTGCTCATAGTCTTTATGCAGAGAGTTGAGGAAAATCGTTGCCTTATCCTCATCTTCCACCTTGACGTCGATGTTCCTTAAATTTGTGAGGAGTTTGTTATAGTAGTCGAGGTGTTCTTCAACTAAAACTCATTCCTCCATCTTGAGGCCAAAAGGCTTCTTCTTTAGGTGTAGGCGTTTCTGAATGTTCTTTTTCTTGTACTTCTCACCAAGCGCATTCCATAACGCTTTCGCATTCGTCTCCTCCATGAAAGGTTATTTCTTCTCCTTTGTCAAGTAGATCCGAATCGTGCCGCAAGCGGTCCGATTCATCATCTTCTACTCCGCATCTGACGTCGTAGTCGGCCTCTTATCTAGTACTTGATCTTGACCAAGTTGGTTCAAGATGTCAAGTACTTCGCATCTCCACATGCCAAAGTTGATACGTCTATTCAACTTCTCAATTTCGAACTTCGTACTGGATACGATAGTTCGCGTTGTTGAAGATTGTGCCATTGAAAAAGAAGCGTCGTCGCCACTTTTGCTCATCTTCTTCGTCTAGATCTTCATTGCCAAAGCTTTGATACCAATTGTTGTGAGCCGTGCAGAAGCAATCAGATTGCCGAAGTATGTAGCACGAAGAACAAATAGAGAGAGCATACAAAAGATTTAGGTCATTTTAACGACCAAGAGAACACTTCTCTTGATTTCAATTAGGAGATACAAAAGTAACTCAACTACTCCTAAGGAATCCACAATTGGCTCTATCAAAGATGGCACACAATGATTCTATGGAACTTTCAATAGGACCTCATACAAGTTTCATCAATGCTTCAGTAGAAGCTCAATTGGTTTCTCAATTTTCGATGAACAAACTAAAGCCATTTCTTTCTTTTTATAGGGCTAAAGGGGGAGGGGTTAGTGCACCAACCCCTTGAGTTGGTGCATTTTTGACCACACAAGGGCAGCCCACATAGGGCTTATCGAGCCAACAACCACAACATAGACACCACAATATCATATAAGTTGACTAGAAATAACCTGCGTACAGTGCATTGAGCCAAAAAACCCCCACGAACAGAATGCGGTGCATGCACGCAAACGAAAAGGAGTGAGAAGTGTGTGTGTGTCGGTGTCGTCGGGGAGTAAAAGGATAAATTGAAAAAACTTGGGGTTATAGTGGAAAAATCCCATATGGTAAAAACGTAAATAAGTGAGCTTGAGGTTATTTTTTGGGATGAGGAGGGAATGTCATCCATGTAAATAAGTGAGGTGATGGAGGGTTTTGTCCTTGGTGGCATCCCATGTGGCGATGCGACATTGCCACATTGGACAAACATGCCACATGGAACAATCCTCCTCGATTGTATAATAAATAGTCATAACCCGTGCCCGCGGGCACGGTTCATTTAAGATTTTCCCTTACGAAATCTTTGTTCCTCGAATTTTTTTTTTCAAAGCCAAAATTTAAAAGAAAAACAAATTAACTTACAATACTTAGCGGCACAGGCGCCTTCGGCGTGGGTGCTTTCAGCGCAGAACAACAAATTCGACGTAAAACAACAATTTCGACGCGGGCGGGTGCCTTAGGCGCGGAACAACAAATCAGCGTAAAAATATTTAGCGGGCGCCTTCGGCGCGGGCTTCATATACATATAACACATGCCCGTGGGGACACTGTTCATTTAAAAATCTCGGACCCACTAATTTTAAACAAACATCAATAATTATTAGTTTCCCCTGAAATATCAGTAGATGTGATCGAAATTTTACAGGGTTTTGCAACGCGGATCAATGAGTTGGCAGCATCTCACGCGTTCATTCTCTCATAGTTCGCGTTCATTCCCAAGATGAGATTGTGTATGTGCACAACATTTTTTTTCATAACTAATATTAAAGGCTATCGATAATTTCAATGTTTTTGTGTATTCCTAACAAATTTCTCTTCAACCCAAAAATTTCTGATGTGACATTGCCACATAGGACAAATTCAAAATCTGCCCTCAATTGTAATATAGACTAGTCATAACCCGTGCCCGCGGGCACGGTTCATTTAAGATTTTCTCCGAGGGCACGGTTGATTCGGGATATAAATTGCATATTATCACCCCTAACTATCCCCATTTTGTGCCAAAGGTTAGGCTTAATTGTGCTCTTTTTGGGTATATTTTCATTTCATATCAATTTTAGGGCTTATTCTCATTCTTGGCACAAAATACGGTTTTTATCGTCTTTATTGGCTACCCATTATTTTTCATATACTCCTGCCATTATTTTGATCATATCTCCATTTTTGGGAATTATTTGAGCATTGGAATATTTTATATAGCTTATTGGGAGGTCAATATTGTGTTTTTAATAGTCATTATATTTATTTTATCTTCATATGGACTAATTTTTGCTCCCCGTATTTTTCAGGTACTCCTGGGAGTCTTAGAGATTTTTCAGAATTTTCTGGGATTTTTCTGGGATTTCTAGTTATTTTTGGTGAATTTTTGGAGGAGAAAATGGAGGTTTAAATCAAGAAAAGATAATATCTACTGGGCGCCACGTGGCGCAACCAGAAGCCGCCACGTGGCGCCAGATGCCGCTGCTTCGTGCGGCATCCGCCGCTGCGCGTTGTTTTAAAATTAAAAAAAAACAAATTTTTTTTATTTATTGCGGGCCGGCCCAGCGGCCGGCCCGCTGAGATGTCGAGCGGGCTTTTGCCCCGCTGCTTGCAGCGGGGGCGGCCAGCTCAAATTTTGAGCGGGCGGGTCGCTCTGCTTTGAGGGCCACGCGCGCGCAAATGCCCGCTGAGCGGGTTTGGGGCGGTTTTGCGGGTCGGATCCGACCCAGATCCGACCCGCAACGCCTTAAACAGGGCTGGAGTGCGAAAATACAGGGATCTCTCGGTTTTGGCTCGTTAAAGCTGCTGTTCTTGGCGATTTTTAGGGCTTGGATGGGGGTTTTCTTCCCCAAAGGCTAGGGAGAAGCTTGGAGGCCATGGAGGTGATGGGAAAGCTTGGTGGAGAGGCAAATTGGTAGAGGAAAGCTTCATTTGGAGAGATTTTGGGTGAAAAATTTCCTCTCCCCTTTTGTAATTTTGCATCTCTCTTTTGTATTGAATTTGGGGATAATTGTGAATGAGAATTCCATATTTGATTTCATGATGATTGCGTAGTGTAGAATTGCTTGGGATGTGATTTATTGATGTTGTGTGTTAATTATTGCCCTAATTCCCTCTTGCCTATTATATTGTTAATGTTGGATGTTTCATTAGAGTTAATTTGATTGGTTAAGACCCGAGAGGGCACGAATTGAGAAAATACCATGATCTAAATGTGATTAGTGCTTCGATGATACGTCCACCCCTATTGCAGACTATTGTATACTTGAACGCTAAATTCTCCGATTGGGCTTCCTTAGCCGGATGACCGATTGAAGTAAATGCGGGTAATTTGTGCTTAATTAATACCAATATTTGTGAACCCACAACCCATGCTCCTCGCCTAGCTATCCTACACCCTCATTTGGTCTTCCAACCCTAGCCACTTAGGGTAGATTTTTAGTTTCTCATGTTTTTCACTACACTTTTACCACTCATCCACTGTTAATTGAGATTGTTGTAAAACACTTTATTTTTTATTATCGATCAATTTTGTGAACGTAGAACGACTTGTCCCTGTGATCCGACCCGGTACTCACCGGTTATTTTTATATTGCATTGACGCTCCTACGCTTGGGAGCGGAAGGCGTGCATCCGTGCGCGTTTTCCGAGTCAACCAATTGGCGCCGTTGCCGGGGACAACGTTTTTTTATCATTAGCAATTTTTGATTGATTTTGAAACTTTTAGTGTGATACTCCTATCTCTTAGTGTGTGTCTTTCTAGTTGTTTATTTTCCACTTATTTGAGTCTTTTTGCTTGTTTATTCTCATTTTTTTTTTGAGAAATTTTTTTTAAAAAACCATGGCATCTTCTTCGGATTTTTCGGACTTTGATTTGGAGGATATCCCACTTCCGCCATACTTTCATGGCACGGAGTGGGAGAACCCTCACTTACATATTAAAAATTTTGAAGATTGGATGCATTCATGTCTTGGTGGGAATATTGATGATGATTGCATATATTTTAGATTTTTTCCCTCTTCTTTACATGACGATGCTAGACTTTGGTTTGATTCATTATCTCTGGACTCACATTTTACTTGGTTGTCATTTCAGGCTGAATTTCTCCGAGTATTTTTGCCTATCTTTTTGGAGCAGGTACATGGGCGGCAGGCCATGGAGCATGTAGCGAGCTTTGTCCAGGCTGAGTGGGAGGCCTACCATCAGGCTTGGCAGAGGTTCACTGATTTGGTGCTTGCGTGCCCACAGCAGAGCTTTCACGAGGATCATCTTCTGTAGATCTTCTACACAGGGTTATCGCCATCTGGGCGAGATTTGGTGCAGATGAGTTGCGGCGGGGAGTTCTTTGAGTATTCGACAGAGGATTCTTGGTGTTACCTGAGGGACCTTGCAGAGTGGGAGCGGACTGCGCCATCTGGAGAGCCGTCACTTGGATATGAGGATGATGGTCAGTCTCAGCTTCCACTTCAGGATGCAGAGCTGCAGGTCCAGTGCCAGCCTGAGGAGCCAGCTGAGGGCTCATTCCAGTGCGACCCTATGGATTATCTAGAGAAAACTGTGAAGAGGGTGCATTGGGGCCAAGTAGAGGAATTTGAGCATATATATATTGAGGAGTCAGAGGAGACAGATGACGGAGTGCGTGTCGACCACGACGGTGACACGATGCATTTTCATTTTGAGGTTGAGGATGAAGCGGATGTGCATGATGGCCGAGAGCAGATCGAGTACACCATGGAGCCTGAGCCACAGGCCACTTCAGAGTTAGCTTCACAGGTCGAGGCGGTTGAGTATTTTGGGAGGACGACTGAGATGAGCTATTTCTGGGATGGCGAGGATGATGCGTGCTTAGATTTGCCCGAGACGTGTCTACCTCCAGTCCTATCACAGATGTCACTTCCCTCGCCTCAGGATGCGCACTTGCCAGTCATCGAGGAGGTTTATGAAGAGCAGTTATCAGATGTGGGGAGTGCCGCAGAGACTGTTGGTGTTGATATTGATTTCGAGGAAGAGGATAGCGACAGGGATTGCGAGATGGTATATATTGAGCCCGAGCTCCCTCTTACTCCAGTTTGCTCTCTGCAGCCACTTCCACCTCCTCTTGAGGCCGTGCATCATTCCGAGCCTAGCATCGCGTTTCAGGGAAGTTCCCATCTTACTTTTTCCTCCACCCCCGAATCCAATTATTTAATTCCATATCATAATGATTTGGATTGTCATCATTTGATTGTAAATTCCTTTATTCATTTCGATGACCCATTTTGGCAAGCTTTTCAGTTGGATGGGCGCTCTCGCCCAATTATTTTTGACACGACCTATCTCCCCCATTTTGCAGGAACCTATCACAAGGAGATGCTTGGGGTTGTGTCGCTTGCCATTGATGCCCGCAATGGAGGTAGGGCATTGGATGTGGCGACGCTCGCGGAGGAGCGTAAGGATATGATCGAGCAGTTGCCACCACCGTTATACATTCGAGATCCGCCATTTGCCACGGTGTGTTCTTTCCATGTAGTGTAAATAAATAAAATTAAAAGTTAGTTTGCTTTTGCATTTTGCTTTCGTGTGCTTTTTCTTTTCTTTTCTAGGATCTTTTGCCGAGATCTAGTACTCTCCCAACATTGAGGACAATGCTTATTTTAAGTTGGGGGGAGAGTGTTAGAATTCCTAGGATTGTTAGGATTTTGAGCCTAATTTTTTTTAGATCCCTCCATGTTTCACCACATTCCATGAATGTCATTGCATATCATATTTTGGCCTCCTTGTCCTTACGCCACTTGCTTTGTTTAGTCCCTATATGCTTAATGCCATGCAATTTTTCGGATTATCATTTTGGTATCAATTTCTTGATGTTGGATTGGCGTGTTTTCATTTCTTTTCCAATTTGGAGTCAAATGCTAATATGCCATGTATGAACTATTTTAGACGTCGTGATATCTTTTTGAAACAATTTGGGAAAAGTTTGGTGTAAGCGATTTCATGTGTTGGGATGAATGGTGTAGTTTTTAATTGGATTGGATTTGGCCAATTGTGCATGCTTTGTTTTCCTATTAGGAGTGGGTGGATGAGTTGCTAATTTGTGTTGGAATGAAAAAGAAAGCTAGTATAAGTGAATGTTTCTTCCTAATCAAATCGAGTAGCCGGTGCCCCACGAAACATTGGGGAGGACGCCAAAGATGAGATTTAGGGAATCATTCCATCCATTTGCATATATAGCGTCATCGCGTGTATGCAAATGTGTCGGTGTTTGCATTTATGGCGTTATCGCGTGAATGCAAAACATAAACATCCAAAAAAAAATCCAAAAAGTCGAAAACGAAAAGAAAAGGAAAGAAAATGAATGAAAAATGAAAGAATAAGCAACATGAGTGATGCAATCTCATCTCCCACAACTTAGAGAAAAATTCTTTTGTTTTGGCCACTTTCATGAAAATTGGAAATTTTAACATCGTGATATCCCGATACGTGTGATACGGGGCTTATTTCTTCACTTTTCTTTGAATTGGATTGAGGGGAGTATCATTTGTTGTTTACTTTCATACATTTGGTATATTGGTTTTGAAATCAATTGGAAATATCATTTGGGTTGTGCCATGAAGATATCGAGGATTTGGTGCATGTTTTTCAATTTAATCCGAATTTTTCGCATATTTTGCTAGGGACTAGCAAAAAGCTAGTTGGGGGGTGTGATTCGGGATATAAATTGCATATTATCACCCCTAACTATCCCCATTTTGTGCCAAAGATTAGGCTTAATTGTGCTCTTTTTGGGTATATTTTCATTTCATATCAATTTTAGGGCTTATTCTCATTCTTGGCACAAAATACGGTTTTTATCGTCTTTATTGGCTTCCCATTATTTTTCATATACTCCTGCCATTATTTTGATCATATCTCCATTTTTGGGAATTATTTGAGCATTGGAATATTTTATATAGCTTATTGGGAGGTCAATATTGTGTTTTTAATAGTCATTATATTTATTTTATCTTCATATGGACTAATTTTTGCTCCCCGTATTTTTCAGGTACTCCTGGGAGTCTTAGAAATTTTTCAGAATTTTCTGGGATTTTTCTGGGATTTCTAGTTATTTTTGGTGAATTTTTGGAGGAGAAAATGGAGGTTTAAATCAAGAAAAGATAATATCTACTGGGCGCCACGTGGCGCAACCAGAAGCCGCCACGTGGCGCCAGATGCCGCTGCTTCGTGCGGCATCCGCCGCTGCGCGTTGTTTTAAAATTAAAAAAAAACAAATTTTTTTTATTTATTGCGGGCCGGCCCGCTGAGATGTCGAGCGGGCTTTTGCCCCGCTGCTTGCAGCGGGGGCGGCCCGCTCAAATTTTGAGCGGGCGGGCCGCTCCGCTTTGAGGGCCACGCGCGCGCAAATGCCCGCTGAGCGGGTTTGGGGCGGTTTTGCGGGTCGGATCCGACCCAGATCCGACCCGCAACGCCTTAAACAGGGCTGGAGTGCGAAAATACAGGGATCTCTCGGTTTTGGCTCGTTAAAGCTACTGTTCTTGGCGATTTTTAGGGCTTGGATGGGGGTTTTCTTCCCCAAAGGCTAGGGAGAAGCTTGGAGGCCATGGAGGTGATGGGAAAGCTTGGTGGAGAGGCAAATTGGTAGAGGAAAGCTTCATTTGGAGAGATTTTGGGTGAAAAATTTCCTCTCCCCTTTTGTAATTTTGCATCTCTCTTTTGTATTGAATTTGGGGATAATTGTGAATGAGAATTCCATATTTGATTTCATGATGATTGCGTAGTGTAGAATTGCTTGGGATGTGATTTATTGATGTTGTGTGTTAATTATTGCCCTAATTCCCTCTTGCCTATTATATTGTTAATGTTGGATGTTTCATTAGAGTTAATTTGATTGGTTAAGACCCGAGAGGGCACGAATTGAGAAAATACCATGATCTAAATGTGATTAGTGCTTCGATGATACGTCCACCCCTATTGCAGACTATTGTATGCTTGAACGCTAAATTCTCCGATTGGGCTTCCTTAGCCGGATGACCGATTGAAGTAAATGCGGGTAATTTGTGCTTAATTAATACCAATATTTGTGAACCCACAACCCATGCTCCTCGCCTAGCTATCCTACACCCTCATTTGGTCTTCCAACCCTAGCCACTTAGGGTAGATTTTTAGTTTCTCATGTTTTTCACTACACTTTTACCACTCATCCACTGTTAATTGAGATTGTTGTAAAACACTTTATTTTTTATTATCGATCAATTTTGTGAACGTAGAACGACTTGTCCCTGTGATCCGACCCGGTACTCACCGGTTATTTTTATATTGCATTGACGCTCCTACGCTTGGGAGCGGAAGGCGTGCATCCGTGCGCGTTTTCCGAGTCAACCAACGGTTCATCAAAGCCAAAATTTAAAAGGAAAACAAATTAGCTTACAATATTTAGCGGCACAGGCGCCTTCGGCGTGGGTGCCTTCGGTGCGGAACAACAAATTCAGCGCATGCGCCTTCGACACAGAACACCAAATTCGACGTGAGTGCCTTCGGCGCAAAACAACAAATTCGATGTAAAACAACAATTTCGATGCAGGTGCCTTAGACACAGAACAACAAAGCAGAGTTAAAAAATGGCGCGGGCGCCTTCGGCGCGGAACAACAAATTCAGCACATGCGTCTTTTGACACAGAACACCAAATTCGACGTGGGTGCCTTCGGCACAAAACAACAAATTCGATGTAAAACAATAATTTCGGCGTGGGTGCCTTAGGCACGGTTCATTTAAGATTTTCCCATGCGAAATATTTGTTCCCCGAAATTTTTTTTTCAAAGCCAAAATTTAAAAGATAAACAAATTAGTTTACAATATTTAGCGGTATAGGCGTCTTCGGCGTGGGCGCCTTCGGCGCGGAACAACAAATTCAGAGCATGCGCCTTCGATACAGAATACCAAATTCGATGTGGGTACTTTCGGCGCAGAGCAACAAATTCGACGTAAAACAACAATTTCGACGCGGGTGCCTTAGGCGCGGAACAACAAATCAGCGTTAAAAATGGCGTGGACGCCTTTAGCATGGAACAACAAATTCAGCGCATGCGCCTTCGACACAGAACACCAAATTCGACGTGGATGCCTTCGGCGCAGAAAAACAAATTCGATGTAAAACAACAATTTCGGCATGGGTGCCTTAGGCGCGGAACAACAAATCAACGTTAAAAAATTTAGCTGGCGCCTTCGGCGCGGATTTCATATACATATAACCAGTGCCCTTGGGACACTGTTCATTTAAAAATCTTGGACCCGAGTAATTTTAAACAAACATCAATAATTATTAGTTTCCCTTGAAATATCAGTAGATGGGATCGAAATTTTACAGGGTTTTGCAACGCTGATCAATGAGTTGGCAGCATCTCCCGCGTTCATTCTCCCACCGCTCGCTTTCATTCACAAGATGAGATTGTGTGTGCACAACATTTTTTTACATAACTAATATTAAAAGTCTATTCCTAATTTCGATGTTTTTGTGTATTCCCAAAAAATTTCTCTTCAACCCAAAAATTTCCCTCCAAAACTTGATGTGACATTGTCACATAGGACAAATTCAAAATCCGCCCTCAATTGTAATATAGATAGGTAATACATCTAGATGTCTGAACTGCCACAAGAAGAACTACACCTACATACTGACTCATCAACTTCCAACGGATTCCCAAGAGCCATCACTGTTCTGGCCAAGGAATCGGATCCCAATAATGATGAGAAAGTGACTTAACTTTAATCCAACGTGTAGTCTATCTGTGTATAACTACCATGTGAATCTACATACACATAAACATAAATAACAGTGGAAGATTAATCTGCTTACTTGATGCGGATAAGATCGTCAATAACCTGATCACTTATGGAGCATTTTCTCCGAAATTGCATATCGAGCAGTGGAAGATGTTGCGTGCGGATCACATCCTTGCTAATCACAAAGGAGAGGTCTTCCACTTCTTAAAAGAGAGATATCTCCTACATATGTGAATATGGTGGACTAGTATGTTGTTTATTATTGTGTGCATAGATAAGAGACCCTACGTTTCCTTGTATAAGCCAAGCTCAATTCATCTTCCCAAAGTAATCTCACTAAATTTTAACACGTAGCTTATGGAATTAAGCCAAGCAATCATAAAAGTGCCCGTGGCTTTTTGAAAATTCTTAAAAACACTTGGACCTGGAAACATTTTCCACTTAAAAACACCTATATTATGCAACACTTCATCATTTATCTGGGTATTATTATTATTTATATGAATTTTCATTTATGTTTTTTAAGAAAATAAAAAAAACACTATTATTTGGGAGATCATGCCTAACATGTCATGTGACCTGATAGCTCCTAAGGTATGTTGTCACCTAAATAAAAAGTACCTCATCACATAGGTGGCCCTCTTTTATGCAAAACCACATTCACAATATATTCGATTAACTTGAAAATATCATTGTCAACAAGGCTAGGGTTTTAGATTCATATTCATGTCTGTTCTGATTCCAAGTAATCCTGAAGGAACACACAGAGACACACAGACCACTTTGAAGGTATCATTGTCAACAAGGCTAGGGTTTTAGATTCATATTCGTGCTTGTTCTGATTCCAAGTAATCCTGAAAAAAATACTCAGAGACATGGAACATGTGGTTAATAATAGTTAGCCTTTCTTGCTATTTCTTTTGTTTCTTATGACAGATTCCTACATACATTTTCCCTGTCAAATTTGATCTAGTATTTGATCATCATCATCATCATACCCTTCATCCTAAATTTTGGAATCGGGTTCATGGACTCAACAAAAAGAATGTCGACTCGTGATGTCAGATACTCCTCTTCCACATATTATGATCTGTTGCTTAAGAATTTGATAAGAAGCCAAAATACCCAAAAAAAAAGGGAGGAGCAATGTATACATACTTTCTGAACTTAAAATCAGGTATCAGTATAAATATGCACTTTGTTATCACCAGGTTCTGATAATACATTAGTACCCCATAAATAGCCCTTCCATTAGGATGCCATAGCATATGACCACATTACCCAAAAAAGTAGGTCGATTAGCACTGTATGTATTGAAAATTATCAATCTATTATAACTTAATTAACACTACTTTGACATGGGTCCAAAGGTTCATATCTAAAAGCTTTCAGCAAGATAGAACTTTCTTGACAAGGTAGCATAAATAAAGATTAACACATGATTTGAGATTTGCCAATGCTGATGATAAATTTAGGCGAGAATTGGAAGGGCTCACAGTTAGTGGTACTTGGTGAAGTCACAAACCGGAAGTTGAGACATTGTAGCCAAAAAGCTTAAGCCAATGGATAGAGACCCAACTTCTAATTTACGAACATCAACCCCCATCCCCCCAAGCCAGGGACCCAAGCTTAAACCAAAATGCTGACAACCCACATCCACACATGCACACACACGCACACACCACACAGGCACATCTCTCTCTCTCTCTCTCTCTCTCTCTCTCTCTCTGTGTGTGTGTGTGTGTGTGTGTGTGTGTGTAATAAGTATACACCACACACAACACACACCCACACACATACACGCACACGCACCACACACACACGCACACTCACACATAATAAGTATACACCACACACACACCACACACCACACACCGCGCACACACATACATCTATGTGTGTGTGTGTGTGTGTGTGTGAATAATAAGTCTCATATGACATATGATGCTAAGCCTCATATACGTCTACAAAACTAAACCCTTCCTTATTTTTCGAATGATCCAAACCGTTTATTTATATCTACCTATTTTAAAACCCCAAAACATCATGAACCCAAGTGTTTACCCGTTCATCCATCCATCACAAATTTAATTGTTTTGTATAAATAAAACTTTCTCGACTAGTGGATGAACATGCAAAAACATTTGGGTTTACATGATATTGGGTGTTTTGGGATCTTAAAATATGAACATCAAAATAAACGGTTCCGATCATTCGAAAAAAATAAAACAGGGTGGAGTATCGGAGGATGCATATGAGGATTAGCCTTATATGTCATATGATACACATTATTATATACACACGCACACAAGAAAACCTGATCACACACACACAAGGAAACCTTATCATATTACTATGCTTATAGAAGAAAACACTATCCTAGTACTACTTGTATTTAGTTATAACCTGCAAAACTAAATAACTAATGCTCACAGGGCCGAAACCCATGTTTGGCCAAATATTTGACAATGTATTAGTATCACAAATCTATGAACACGTTACCTTGATACTAACATACAAAATTTCTTAGATGCAAAACCTTGAAAATGTGAGAGAGAATAACAGCAACAATAGTTGTGTTTTTCGATACCCTTAAAAAATCAAGCACGTAACAGAACAAAAAAAATCTAAAAGAACATCAAGATATGCATGGGTTAGCTTAATATACTCAATTTATATCTATGGAGCACCGATAAAGAAAGCAACTATACTATAAAACAAAAATCCAATATATACTCTCGTCTCACCGACAATCTCTCTACTCTTTCATATACATCTAATCTATATCTCGGAGTCTCCTCTCTAACAACCATAAGAGTGAGGACCCCTAAAAGGCTCCAAATCCCCGAACTCCACCTTTTATCTAAGAATGAGATATACACATATAGATATATTTATGTGTGTGTGTATTGATTAATAGGGAATAGATGACGCTTGACCAAATTTGGTCTGCTGTCATATTTTTCTTTTATTTTCATTTTATATATATATAAGGAAATTTTCATCTGAGAAAAGTCATCGATGCAAAAAAGTGTGAGAAAAGAGTTTTGTGAGTGGTTTTTCAATGATCAAACCCATTGAATGTAATATAGACATGTATTCATATACATACCAAAAACCAAAAAAATCTCCTCTATTTGCCCCTCGATCAGATCTATACAAAAATGTTCGATTGTTCTGAAATCGTCAAATTTGTAACGTCTTGATCGAGGGATAAATTCTCGTAGGATTCACCCATTATTTTTCCTGATATATATATACATACATATATGTATGTATGTATGTATGGGTTAAACATTGGGAAAAATTTTATTTTGAAAAAAATTAAAAAAAAGAAATTTTTTTGCATGATGATCAAGTGTAAAATTTTTGCATTGCATCATAGCACATACACACACACATACATATATATAGAAAAGTGTTCCTTACATGACTCATTAGGAAATTATCTAAGTAGTCTACCTAAAATCATATAGTTTATTTACTTGTGGATGATTTGATTCATCCATCACGATCTACAAGTCAACACATACCTATTTATAAAAGCATGCACTGTTAATATGTTTTAACCATTCATTATGTGGTTACAAAATGAACGATTTCCTAACAATGTAACTAATAATGTCACTTGATCAATGGTCAAACAATATGTAAACCATATATTTTTTAAAGACAAAAATTTTGAATTATGAATATCATGATGGATGATCAGATCATCAATGAAGTAGCTTAACTATAGATCTGAGGCCAACTCTTTAGATAATTTCCCAAGGAGTCACCTTATGAACACTCTTCCCATATATGTATGTATGTATAAATGTACATAAGTGTCTATGTACATACATACATACAGCAGAATGATATATACATGCTATCAGTGTGGAAAATTTACCTACATAGGTAGTAATACTGAAATATACACTTTTAAAAAAAATCAGATGTGTTATATGCATCATGGATGATGAATGTACAAGTAAATCTAATGAAATTCGATCTATGATCCGATTGTTACAAATTCAACAGTTTCAGAACAATAGAAATTTTTATAACAAGTAGATCAATGGCCAAATCTTTCTAGAGTTCACTCATATTTAAGGTTTTGAAGTTTTATAATATGTACACCAACCACATAAAATTCCAAATTTTTTCGGGAAAAGTGGGTTCTTCATGCAATCGGCACAAGAAATTTCCTACACATATGCAGCTATATAGTTTAATAGATATATGCTGACAACATAAGAAATTTCCTACAACGATAGCATTAAACACCCAAAAAAATTTGAATTTTTTCTAGATTGTTGTATACATTCAAGTTAAATTTAAAATTGATCAAACTAAATGAAAAGTTTGTTATGTTATATATGATCTAACATGTCCAAACTGTAAACAAATAAAATTACAAATTATTTAAAGATGTTTTGCATTTACATCAAATGGTTGTAAAATTATTCGATTTTATGATTATTTTAAAACACTGATCTTGCAAACACTCATGCATGAGCAAAACATATTAAAATCAATTAAAATTTTATTTTTAAGTAGTTTAGATATATTACATCGCATTCAATAGAACAAAATTTTCATTTTGTTTGTAAGTAATGTAAACATATTATACACATATGGATATATGTCAGCTTACTAAGGAGGAAATTTTTATTCTTGGCTCTCTCATGCAACCATACACACCCCCCACACACACCCCCCCCCCCCCCCCCCCCCCGCTATTTTTTGATGGTAGATTCCTTTCATTTTATTCTTCATGTTCTAAAACCATAAGCCGCCAATTTTCAAGCGAACCCAAATGATTTTATACATTGATTTAATCGTTGCAAAAAGTTTTGTTACTAAGAAACCATTAAATATGTGATGAGTGGATGAATGAGCAAACCACTTGCATTTCACTTGAAAATTGATGATGTGAGGTGACGATGAAAATGAACATATCTGATCATTGGAAAAAAAATAAGAGGTGTTTAGTTTTGATGCTAATCAAGAAGGAAAATGACTAGTTGACGCCCATTTTTCACTCACACACACACACACACACACACACACACACACCCCCCCCCCCCCCCCCCCCCGTCGCCCAAAAAAAAAAAAAAACACACACACACAATACTACTCTTATTTAGTTGTAGCTCATACAATTAAATCACCAAGACGTACATGATCCCATAGAGCTGAAAGGGAAAGCAATTGGAGTTACATCAACATTATGGTCACCAAGCTACAACCCCCTCCCTAAACTCCTGTGCTAAAAGCATCATTTTTGCACTGTGGCATTAACAGGGATCCCCACTCATTCCGTTTGTCCTTGCATTGAGAACAGAACTGACAGTTTAAAAACAGAGAAAAGCTACTGAAAAAAGAGAAATACATGAAAAAAAAGGCAACTTGAAATGGAAAGTGCATGGTGGGAGAGAGCAAAGGACAAGCCAAAGTTGAATGCAATCATGCATGATGGGTGACTCGCTCTGTCTCCTCTCATCTGCTGTGTTTCCAGTACTCACAATAAACTCGTCATCCACTGGTCCCCCTCCCTCCCTCCCTCTGGGCTCTGTATGCACCCTTTAATGCCTCCCCCATCATTAAGTTTCTCTTTATTCACTAAAAAAGCTCTCATACTTCACAAGTGGTCTCTCTCTCTCTCTCTCTCTCTCCTTCTATATGCGCATAGTTTCTTTTTTTATTGGTAGTGATAGAAGAAAGAATATCTTAGTGTCTCTTTTTCATTCATACCCTTTTTTCTTAATTCCCAATTCCTCACCATTTCCTCTGCCAGTACTGAATACTCTTCCAACCTTTGCTTTCCCTAATTAAACATACCCAAGTTCATATATTTCTTTCTCTGACTCTCATTTGTATGAAAGGGGGAGGATGGGCACCCATGAGCTGATTTTTCCTTAAACGGCAATGCTGAAGGTGGTATGTGATTTGGATCTCAGGCTTTTTTGTCTTTTTCATTATTTGATGGTAGATTTTCTCTGGGTTTTGGATTTGCCCAGATGCAAGCTGATGATGGATTTAGAATTTTGTTAGATGGTTCTATTATTTTTTCTATGTTGTGATTATTTTTGCCTATTTAGTTTTGGAGGAATTCATATATATGTCCATTCTGTCATCATGCTTTTATCTGCTTTCTTATGGGTCCTGCCATGTATTTGATTCACAACCTCAGTGTTTTCTTTTGCAAGAACTAGCAGAAGTTATGGGACTTAGAAACTTATTCTTGCTGCATTTTGATTATTTCTCTTATATTGTGAGTTTCTATGGTCTTGGTTCCAATTTGGATCCAACAACTGCTTCATGTGGCAGTTGGAAATATGGAAAGCATAATTGTTGTGAAGTTTGTTAAAGTGAATGTCTTGCACTTTCTCCACATGTTATGGTTTATGCCAACTAATTTACTCCTCAAAAGTGCATTCTATGTCTCTAACAAAAATTATAATTTGTTTCGTTCCAAGTTTAGGCCTCAGATCCAATTTTCAAGTACTTCAGTGTTTGATTATTGATTCTATTTTAGCTAAGAAAACTTTATTCCATCTTTCTCAAAAGCCTTAATTTGGTAATAATATATTTATAATGCTTGAATAATCCTGCAATATTACTTATATATGTGCATATATGATTCTTTTTTTAAAAAAAATAAGCATTTTGCTGCCATAATATTTTTGTGGCTATTTTCTGTATAAGCTATTAGTCATTGCGAGAGTATCAGTCATATAGTTTCAGTTCACATCTAGTTTGATTTAAAGAAGTTCAAAGTAGAACAGATCAACAATGATGTACAAACTTGGTTTTCTTTCATTAGAAGTGCTAGGTACAAATTCAATCCAAATTTGAACTTCTTAAGATGCCGAACATATATAACCAATACTACTTTCCATATGCATATTAAGGGGACAACTCCTCCCTCCTAGCCATGGACGCCGCCACGCCGGTACTGGAGCTATCATCCGAGGACGCTTCAGAAGTCGGTAGCCAAGTCGCCTCGAACCTGTCTATCCAACGAGAACCGTCCCCATCGCTCCACCACTCCAACGACTCTGCACCCATTTCTCTCAATCTGTCCCTCTCCGTCACAGCCAATCCACCATCAACTATATCAAGTGAAAGCACTAGCGAGCAAACGCCTGCAAGGGTGTTCTCTTGCAACTACTGCCACCGCAAGTTCTTCAGCTCTCAAGCACTAGGTGGCCACCAAAATGCACATAAGAGGGAACGGACGCTCGCAAGGCGAGCACCGAGGACCGATCCCATTCCATACCCCTACCACAGCATTGCATCACTGGGAATCAAAGCACACTCTTCATCAGTGTACCAAGCCAGCGTAGCGGCAGGGAGCCCAATGTTTGGCAGAGGGTTGCTCGGGCCAATGCCTGCATTCGACGACAATGATGCTGTTGGTTTCTATTGGCCAAGGAGTTTTAGACCAGTGGCAACTGCAACAGCTCAAGGATTCGGACTAGCTGTGAGTTCGGACGTAAACCATGTTGATATGGATGCAGTGCAGAGGGTGGATGAGCCTGACCTTACTCTGAGGCTCTGAAGGATCAGTTCTTTGGATTGGGCTTGTTCTGTGCCTTCATATTTGTGTCTTGATTTCTCTGGGGTTGGTTGAGTATTTGAAATATTCCGGTTTGAATATTGTTTGTATTGAGTTTGACAGCAAGCAATTGTACTGGTTTGATTGTGATGCTGGATGTTGTATGCAATGGTTATCACAAGCAGCAATTGAGATGTGTAATCTTTGGAGTTCAATGCAACATGCTTGTTGGGATAGTCAAAATGGAAACTCAGAACACAGGATGCAATCAAACCACATAAAACATAACCCTCAAGCCACATGCAGCTTGTCGGATTTTATTTACTTTGGGATATAAAATTTAACACACAAACCCTAATCTGAATGTGTACATTGTTGTTGATTTTCATCGCGTATTTTCAAGGAACCTGGGGTCATGAACTCATGCTTGAATCCTCTCAATCCAGTTGTTTCTAGGTCATATGCTCGGATCCGAGGGGTTGATTACAAGATGATCTTAATGATCGAATGAGATCTTGCAAGGAGAATGGAGAGATTGAGAGTATGAACAATAACTTGTGTGCAGTGTAGTAAAAAGCATCGCAAAATCGTCGTATAATTGTGAAAATCGCGATATGAGCAATCGAAATAGCATGAAAAAATGCAGAAATAAAGTGTAAAATATGAACCTATCAATCCCTCCGATGAATGGGAAGGTCTGGTTCGATCCGAACCCATTCACCTTTCCAGGAACTTCCTCGCATTGAAGGGGTCGAAGGCGCACCATGAGCTCATCGTAGGACGTCTTGAAATTTAGTACGCAAGCTCAAACAATAAACACACAGGAACAATAGAGAACTCAAGATGACACAAAGAAATTGGTAACGCAGTTCGGTGCGCACACCTACATCTGCGGGGCCTCGCCCAGAAAATCAAATAACTACACTAAGTATTAATGATTACAAAACATCAATACCACGTATTACTAAGGGAAACAATCTCTCCCTCAATACAAACCGATAGGGATGATCTCAATCAATCCCCGTGGAGTAATTTGCGCAAGCTCCCCTTGCGTGCAAGATCCCCGTGCTAAACTGACAAAGATCAACTCCCTTGATCCCATATGTCATGCCCTACTTTGAACTATACGTGTATTCTACTGAACACACGCGGTATTTCTACCTACGATGCAAACGTAAGCATGAAATAAGCGTAGATATCGATGTATGTGACGTAGTGAACGGAGGATTGGGCCGTAATACGTGGCTAAGGGAAGAGAATGCGAATGTGAATGCGGGAGAAGTGCAAATGGCGTCGTGGAAGTAAAACGACAGGAGTGTGTTAGACGTGTGTGTGTGAAGCATGTATGCTCGCATAGATGTGCATGGATGTGTGTAGGAAGAGCCATGCAAGTGTGAAAAGGGTTAGGGGTCAATTTCAACCCCGTAAATTTTTGGAAAGGGTAGGGGCAAAACGGTCTTTTGGACAAAATCTGCTGTGCGTACATCTTAAAGTTGTGTGTGTGTAAAGTAATGGCAAACTTGTAAATACTTAGAATATGGAGGGGTATTTTGGTCATTTACACATGGAATATTCCCTTGGAATATTCCTTTCTTAGAAGAGAAGAAAAGAATAAGAATAAGAAGAGAATATTCTTTGGATTTTTCTCCTCTCTTCTTAATTCTTCTCTCCTTTTCCTTTCCAATTTCATTTCTCCCCTCTCCCTATACCAAGGCCGGCCATCTCCCTATGCCATGGCCGAAATCCTCAACAAAAAAAAGAAGAAGAAAGAAGAAGAAGAAGAAGAAGAAGAAGAAGAGGAAGAGAAGGAGAAGAGGAAGGATTCTAACTTGGATTTGGAAATTTAATTAGGGCTTTATTTTATCATGTTTTTATATCATGTTTTATCAATATGAAGTAGGGATAATCAAATTAATGTGCCATGTTTCAATTTTCATGGATCTCCCTTGAAATTCTTAGCAAACACATCTCCTTTAAAATTTCAGAAATCTTGATGTCTGATTTTGCCTTGATTGTGGTTACTGTAGATCGATTTCGAGTTCGAAAAAAATATGAGCTTGTAGATCTTGAAGTTCTACCCCAAAATCATATAAATTTTGATATAGTTTCAATTCAGAAATTAGGAGCAATAAATCCATCTTCACAACATGTCTGTTTGATTTTCAGTGTTGACACTGTTTAGTAAAATTGGCCTATATACTTGCACGTATCATGGAATTTTATGATCTTGGTTTTGTTGGAAAGTTAACAGGTTTTTCTAAAACTTCACCAGAGTGCTTATATGTCGAATATCTGGCTCCAACATGCCCAAAATTGGATTTCAATACAAGCTCTGAAATCTGTCTGAAAAACAGATTTGACACACTTCACCAAATAATTCACCATAAATCAAATACTTAATATTTTTGCATGAAGCTTTATCTGTGAATCCATAACTATCATATCTACAAGTTTCATTCAGGAAGTTTTGCTACATTATGTATATAAATGGATGATATCAGCCACTTTTTATGTTATCATGTGCATTTCCTGCAAGCTGAAGCTTTTGCATGGTGATATGATTTGTGTAATGTTGCCATTTATACCCCAATTGTCCATGATTGTTGTTATTACCTAAAGGGAAGTTGATTGGTGTGATATACTATTAAATTGCTTATGTGATTGATATGTGGAACATGATGCATATCATGTGTTCGATGAAATGCCTCAATGAAGACAATAACCAATAATTTGAGAAACGTGTATGTATTAGTGTTGGTCTTGAGCCACATTGATAATTGGTAAAGTTAGAGGCTTGAATGACATGGATGCATTAAAATTGTGAGTGGATGATATGTTGTGATAGAGGGCATTTCACGTGAGTGCATGACCCTATGTCTGATGATGGACAGTTGAGGTGATATGTGCATACCCATGCCATCAAGACCTCTAACGTGTCACTTATGATGTTAACTTATAAAATTGAATAAATCTCAATCCTCTCTAATGAGGGTAAGTTAGCAAAGCTCGGGTTTTAGGTGGGATTTGAGTAAATTGTGGATATGAGGCCTGGGCTGTGAAGTTGGGAGATGATTATGTGATGTGTGGAGCTTACCCACTCGCCTTTACAGGGAGTGGAGGGGATACTTATACTCACTCGTCTTTACCAGGAGTGGAGGGGTCATACGGAGGTTGGGTTATGTGGAGAGCCTCACTTCTGCCAAGGACGGGGGAGGTGAGAGGCCTGGTGTTGTACAGTGCCCGTGTCCACTGCACTGTGTGCTATATATTTATCCCAAATTTGGGATGAAGTCCAGGTCCTGGTATCACACAGTTTACCGAAGTTCCAATTAATTCAATTAATCAATTCGATCATAAAATGAGCACTTTGCATGTTCTTCTTCCGCTGGCAGAACTTCCCTTTTCTCTTGCTTCATTAGTGGCACCGTGTTATATCCTGATAATTGTGTTTCTCTTTTGAGTTTGTGATTATATGACTATTTGTTATTATTACTCGTGCTAACTCTTTCTTGCAGTAACTCGACATTGGACCGCAGGTATGATCCTCTTACTTAGCTATTCACTTTTCGCTATAAATTTAGTTTGTATGTCTTGTTCCTTTGCCTTGCCTTGTGGATTGATAACCCTAAAGCGATGCCCAGATCCAAGTTGGTTCCTACTGGGGCACGCATTGATGTGCTCCTCCCTATTTTTCAGGTAGCAGGGGCAGTATGTTTGGTGGTGACTTAGAGTTGGGTCTCAGGGGTAGCTTCCGGTGAGTGATGTAGCCTGCAGAGTGACTTGGTTGTCTTTGAAGGTGGAGAGTGGCTGTATGTATGTATTGGTGTACTTGGACTGTGTATAGAAATGAAGCATGTATGTATTAAATGTTGTTGTTGTTTTGTGTGACTGTTGGATATTTTAGTGTAGTTTCACTTGTACTATCCCAGCATATGCGTAGTGGCCTGCTTATTCAGTTTCTTCTTTCTCTCTCTTTTCCTCTTCATCACCTCTGCTCTTCAGGATACTTGAAAAAAAAGATTTAGCAGTTTCGGGTATTCTGGAGATCGGGATGTGACAGTTTTTGGTAGCCCATAGAGGCCACCGCACTGAGATGTGCGTAAGGATAGTACATGTAATACTTGGTAGGTGATTGGGATGGGTTAGCCCTAAGGTGGGTAGTGATCTTAGTGACCTTAGAGCTTAAGTGACCCACCCTTAAACCCCTAACTTAGGAAGTCAGAGGATGAACTTCCTAATAATGAGAATATTAGTTGGTATCAGTGTATATTAGTTGGTATCGGTGTATGCAAATATAGTAATGAGAATACGTGTATATAAATGCAGTTGTTGTACTTGGATACTTGAATTATATGCATCGCATGTATACTTGTATTCAGTATATATACATATTTGTATTTGAATAGCATGAAAGTTACACGTATAGTTAGATGTGGAAGTATATACTAGGCGGGTGAATACTTGAGTGTATGTATACTACGTCTCTATAAACGTACATGATATGGATATGTGAGGCTGGTATGTGGTAATACTCGTATGACTCTGAGACATATGTGATATATACGTGTTTATTCGTGGATGTATATTGGTGGGTACATATAAGCTAGTTGGAACATATATCCTGTAAAGGTGTGAGTGAGGATATATACATACATGGTATGAGTGCATGAAGCGTTTTCTTTTCTGTTACATTACGGTTGTGTCCCCGTGTGGGGAAGTACCAAGATGTGTATATCTATCCTTGTGTGGATAGAGTGGTGGAGTGTTCATATGGTCTTGTAGATATATGTAGGGAAAGTGCATATGTGTGGATACATGTGTGCTTGTATGAGTAGGTGGTGTAGATATGGGCTGAAATATTGGTATATATATACACACACACACACACACATATCGCTAGTGTTGCATTACTGGCGTATGAATTCTTAATGTGTTAGATTTGAATAACTGGGAATATATGTATGTACTGCCTATGTGCCTATAGGAGTTGGTATATTGTTTTACCTAGGAATATGGTCGTGGATGTATTATTGCGTGAATATAGGTGTGTGTATAGCAATATAGATACATAATCGGCGTACGGGTAGTATAAGTACTGCCCAGAGTGTTTGGAGTATAAGTATCATATGGTGAGTTGGGGTGCTGTAGACCCGTTCACCCTAAGTTAGGGCCCTTAGTTCTATACCGTGCCTAACATGGGATAGGGATGTAAGTGTGACGTGTATTACATGTAAAATGTGATGAATGTAAGGATTTGGGATCATACAATGCATGTATAAGTGGGATGGCTAAGAGTTTGCACGGTTAAGTGGAGTTACGGTATATGTATACGTTTACCCCGTAAAATGGTGTTTATAGGACCATTTGGATGCATGTGTGGTGCATGCACCCTTCCGTATATAAAGGCATGCGGGGGATTGTGTATTAGCATATGAGATACTTGTATGCACATAGATGTTGTAACAAGTGCAGTGTGATTGTGTGCACGTGTTGTTATTATGAATGTGTATTGGTATATGTCTCATGAGTGGTGAATGATCCCTATTCTGATATGTATGTATCAGTATATGAATGTGTACGTATATGGAGTGTGACTATCTACTGAATGAGTACGAATGTTGAAATACTCTTAATTGTGTGTATACTAGTATGTTAGTAAGAGTGTGGACGTATTGAATGTTAGATATATAGTGGTATGGGTAGCTGCCGACTACTTGCTAGTGTAGTTGAGTAGATTGACTCTATAGGTGTGTAATAGCAGGATATGTATACTAAGTGTGAAAGGGTGTGTGCGCTCATACATGGTAATGTATGTGCTTGGTGTCTTAGTCCTAGTACGTCTATATAAGCATGTTTGTGTGGATATCTACTATTAGTATAATAATTTTGTGTGTATGTGTGTACATGTATTTGGCTATATGTGGATTTGATACTTATACATCCGTGGGTGTATAATGAATATGTGTATGGAGTATCTATGTGGAGTATTATTTGTTATAGATACATGAACATGTATCATAGTTGTATGGATTTCTATTATACATGTCGTAATGGGGGGGGGTAGGAATGCGTTCATGTATGTGTAGTGTGCAGTATGAGTATATGTAATGGTGTGTATATTGGATGACTGTATATATATATATATTATATATACACACACACACACTCTCTCTCTTTTATACATGTCTTGTTTGTTTACTTGCTGAACTATCCTATAGGGTTGTCTATCCAGATGTATCTTGGTATGCCCTGGATAGATGTATTTCTGCATGTATGCGTATATATATAGGTCTGTACCAAAATATAGACGCAAGTATATACATGTGCAATGTGGATGTAAATGTGATAGATATGGAATATAGGTGCATATATGTTTGATAAATATAAGTGAATGAAACTGTTTGGTATGTTGGTATTGAGAAGTGTGTGATTGTTTGCATATGTGTACGCGTGTGTGGGGGTGTATATGGATATTTATAATCGTTTGACTATCATGGTAGTGTGTGCGTAGGATGTGCAAAGGTAGTTATATATATATAGCATATGACAGGGGATGTGTTATGTTTGTGCACTCTTGGGTGTATTGTGTGTGGTATATGTGCCTATCTGTGTAAGGCGGTAGGTGCACTGCTATAGATGTGAGGTTAGGTGTATATTTATTTATAGTGTGAATGTGAACCTTATGCGACTCGATCATGCGTGTGTTAGTACGTGCACGTGAATGTATGTATGGAAGTGACTCAATATTGTGTGTATATAGATATTTATGTGCCTATGAATATGAGTGAACTCATATGACTAAATATTGAGAGTATAGTGGTCCGGTGTATATACGGTGTGACACCGTAATGGTGACCTTGTTTCTCAAGTTATGATGTGTATAATGATGTGTATAGTGGTGTATATGGATATAGACGTATATGTAAACATATAAACATGTAGGATATGAGTCGTTATACTTGAATGTATTATGGTGTGTATGAAAGCATGCTAGGTATGAATGCCTTATGTATCGTGATATGGATATGAGATAATGACATATGCACATAGATATGAGTAGTGAACTAAATACGTATAATAATACGTGTATAGACTTATTTGTGGTGTGTGATGTGTATGTTAGCGTGTAGTATGTGTGCCTAGATGTTTACGTGAAAGACATATGTAATATGTAGTGATGCATATAGTAATATGGATGTGCTACTAGATGGATAATAGATGAATCTGTGATATGTATGTGATGCGGATGTGTATGGATAATAGTGAAGCGTATAGTGTATATAAGTGTGGTATGGATACGTATTCTTGTTTGTACTTCATGGGTAGTGAGACCATCATCCTTAGCTGACCTCGGCAAGGTTCACACCCTAGGAAGTCCGAGGACAGACTTTATTTTAAGGTGGGTAGGATGTCATGCCCTATTTTGCACTATACATGTATTCTACTGAACACACGCGGTATTTCTACCTACGATGCATACGTAGGCATGAAATAAGCGTAGATATCAATGTAAGTGACGTAGTGAACGGGGGATTGGGCCGTAATACGTGGCTAATGGAAGAGAATGCGAATGTGAATGCGGGAGAAGTGCAAATGGCGTCATGGAAGTAAAACGACAGGAGTGTGTTAGACGTGTGTGTGTGAAGCATGTATGCTCGCATGGATGTGCATGTATGTGTGTAGGAAGAGCCATGCAAGTGTGAAAAGCGTTAGGGGTCAATGTCAACCCCCGTAAATTTTTGGAAAGGGTAGGGGCAAAACGGTCTTTTGGACTAAATCTGCTGTGCGTACATCCTAAAGTTGTGTGTGTGTAAAGTAATGGCAAACTTGTAAATACTTAGAATATGGAGGGGTATTTTGGTCATTTACACATGGAATATTCCCTTGGAATATTCCTTTCTTGGAAGAGAAGAAAAGAATAAGAATAAGAAGAGAATATTCTTTGGATTTTTCTCCTCTCTTCTTAATTCTTCTTTCCTTTTTCTTTCCAATTTCATTTCTCCCCTCTCCCCATACCATGGCCGGTCATCTCCCCATGCCATGGCCGAAATCCTCAACAAAAAAAAAAGAAGAAAGAAGAAGAAGAAGAAAAAGAGGAAGAGGAAGAGGAAGAGAAAGAGAAAGAGAAGGAGAAGAGAAATCAAGTTTGAGGTATGATTCTAACTTGGATTTGGAAATTTAATTAGGATTTTATTTTATCATGTTTTTACATCATGTTTTATCAATATGAAGTAGGGATAATCAAATTAATGTGCCATGTTTCATTTTTCATGAATCTCCCTTGAAATTCTTAGCAAACACATCTCCTTTAAAATTTCAGAAATCTTGATGTTTGATTTTGCCTTGATTGTGGTTACTGTAGCTCGAATTAGGGTTCGAAAAAAATATGAGCTTGTAGATCTTGACGTTATACCCCAAAAGCATAAATTTTTTTGATATAGTTTCAATTCAGAAATAAGGATCAATAAATTCATCTTCACAACATGTCTGTTTGATTTTCAGTGTTGACATTGTTTAGTAAAATTGGCCTAGACACTTTCACATATCATGGAATTTTATGATCTTGGTCTTGTTGGAAGGTTAACAAGTTTTTCTAAAACTTCACCAGAGTGCTTATATGTCGAATTTCTGGCTCCAACATGCCCAAAATTGGATTTCAATACAGGCTCTGAAATCTGTCTGAAAAACAGATTTGACACACTTCACCAAATAATTCGCCATAAATCAAATACTTAATATTTTTGCATGAAAATATATATGTGAATCCATAACTATCATATCTACAAGTTTTATTGAGGAAGTTTTGCTAAATTATGCATATAAATAGATGATATTAGCCACTTTTTATGATATCATGTGCATTTCCTGCAAGCTGAAGCTTTTGCATGGTGATATGATTTGTGTAATGTTGCCATTTATACCCCAGTTGTCCATGATTATTGTTATTACCTAAAGGGAAGTTGATTGGTATGATATACTATGAAATTGCTTATGTGATTGATATGTGGAACATGATGCATATCATGTGTTCGATGAAATGCCTCAATGAAGGCAATAACCAGTAATTTGAGAAACGTGTATGTATTAGTGTTGGTCTTGAGCCACATTGATAATTGGTAAATTTAGAGGCTTGAATGGCATGGATACATTGAAATTGTGAGTGGATGATATGTTGTGATAGAGGGCATTTCACGTGAGTGCATGACCCTATGTCTGATGATGGACAGTTGAGGTGATATGTGCATACCCATGCCATCAAGACCCCTAACGTGTCACTTATGATGTTAACTTATAAAATTGAATAAATCTCAATCCTCTCTAATGAGGATAAGTTAGCAAAGCCCGGGTTTTAGGTGGGATTTGAGTAAATTGTGGATATGAAGCCTGGACTGTGAAGTTGGGAGATGATTATGTGATGTATGGAGCTTACCCACTCGCCTTTACCGGGAGTGGAGGGGATACTTATACCCACTCGCCTTTACCGGGAGTGGAGGGGTCATATGGAGGTTGGGTTATGTGGAGAGCCTCACTCCTGCCAGGGACGGGGGAGGTGAGAGGCCCGGTGTTGTATAGTGCCCGTGTCCACTGCGCCGTGTGCTATATATTCACCCCAAATTTGGGGTGAAGTCCAGGTCCTGGTATCACACAGTTTACCTGTCACACCCCGGCGCCTAAAACGGGACGAGGGCGACGGCCGCGGTACGGGGGTACCAAGCCCAAGGAAAAACGTGAACTCAAGCATTCAAGTACTACTACATAGAACTAGCCATAAAAAACAACTTCAAGTGTGGTTACTAATTTCATTTGGAAGGAAAGAGTAGAGCAACTAAGATAGAAAGGAAGCATTGCATTAGCTTGGGTATAATTGATAAAATTTGGAAAGGGGAGCATAAATTTAAAAGTAAATGAAATGTCTTTAATACACTTCGTAAAATTTCATAGAGGGGTTATGGTAATGATACCGGCAAGTGCCCAATTCTATCATTTTTGCTTAATGCTAAGATTGACGGAGTCTCCCCCTTACAGAAGCATGATTTGTCATGGAAGGTAAGTTTTTCAAGGGTTCTTGAACTACTTCATGTTGTGATTCCTAAGTGGGCTTGTCTTTCTAATAGTTATTGGAACTAAACTTCTTATTTTAATGGAATGATTACAAATTCCTTTACTAGTTCTTGAACAAGTTCGATTTCCCTTCGAAATGAAACCGATTTGTTGGGGAAGTCAAAGTTAGCTTGAAGAAACTTGTAGGACCTTGTAAATAATGGTTATTAGGGTTCCCATGCTTTCTAAAATCATTTAAAGCCTCTAATTAAAAAGTTGGCAAAACCCCTCTTATGAAATTTTCAATTAGCTTAATTTTACAAGTGGGTTGTCATTAAATATGGACTTTTTGTGAGAGATAGCAAATAGAATGTTATGTAGTCTTCCTATCATAGGTTTCTATTGCTTAAAATGTTATAGTAATGCCCATGACGTGCTCTAAAAATTTTGGCAGAGTTTCCTTTATATTTATCTAATTTTTCCAATTACAACCTAAATAATATTACATGAATAACATGTTATAATCACAAAAAGCTAATCTTGCTCAAAGAATCATATGAAAATCCTTATTATCAAACATTGAAATTAACCAAACTAACTTGACCCAATTCTCCATTTGAATCAAATAACAATATTTACAAAGATGAATGAATAAAATCATATATTTCTACACATGGCAACATGTTGGGTGAGTAGAGAGAAACCTACCTTGCTCTTGCTTGGAAAGGTTGTAGAAGAGCTAAAGAATTTCCCTAGGGTTGTTGTAGCAAAGTCTCCCTCCTCCTCCTTCCAAATTCCCTTCTCTTTCTCTTTTTTTTCTCCTTTCTCTTCTTTTTTTGTTCTTTTGTTTTTTTTGGAAAGCTCCGAGGGTTCGGCCCTAATGGGTGAGGGTGCCAACGAAATCAAAAAAATAAAAGGGGAAAAGAAAAACAAATTGAATATTGGAAGAAACTTGGAGAAGAGTGGAGAAACAAATATCTTCTAGGCTTTAAGTTATTTACACATTTGCCATGCCCAAACTTTTAATTAAAAAACCCTCTCAACTCTTTGAGTTAATTACAAAGTTGCCATCTCCCATTAGATTAGCTCATCATCTTCATTATTTACAAGTATGCCATTGTCATTCATGCCCATATTAATAAATACCCCTCTTTGGGTGTATTAGCAAACTAGTTGGGCATGTACGCAAACTTGGTCCCACTTAGTGGTCAGTGTGCGAATTTTCTCCACACTGGAAGGAGGGAGACTGATATTGTCACTTAGGAGCATTACATTACCCAAGTTCCAATTAATTCAATTAATCAGTTCGATCATAAAATGAGCACTTTGCATGTTCTTCTTCCGCTGGCAGCACTTCCCTTTTCCCTTGCTTCACTGGTGGCACCGTGTTATATCCTAATAATTGTGTTTCTCTTTTGAGTTTGTGATTGTATGACTATTTGTTATTATTACTCGTGCTAACTCTTTCTTGCAGTAACTCGACATTGGACCGCAGGTATGATCCTCTTACTTAGCTATTCACTTTTCGCTATAAATTTAGTTTGCATGTCTTGTTCTTTTGCCTTGCCTTGTGGATTGATAACCCTAAAGCGATGCCCAGATCCAAGTTGGTTCCTATTGGGGCACGCATTGACATGCTTCTCCATATTTTTCAGGTAGCAGGGGCAGTATAGTTGGTGGTGACTTGAAGTTGGGTCTCAGGGGTAGCGTTTGGTGAGTGATGTAGACTGCAGAGTGACTTGGTTGTCTTTGAAGGTGAAGAGTGGCTGTATGTATGTATTGGTGTACTTGGACTGTGTATAGAAATGAAGCATGTATGTATTAAATGTTGCAGTTGTTGTTTTGTGTGACTGTTGGATATTTTAGTGGAGTTTCACTTGTACTATCCCAACATATGCGCAGTGGCCTGCTTATTCAGTTTCTTCTTTCTCTCTCTTTTCCTCTTCATCACCTCTGCTCTTCAGGATACTTGAAAAAAAAAGATTTAGCAGTTTTGGGTATTCTGGAGATCGGGGCGTGACACCCTACCTCTGTAGTAGTCAGCCTCCTCCGAGAGCTCCTTGCAACTTTCACAAAAGCTATTGTTCAAGTCGTAACCCTAGCCGCTAATCTTCGTTTCCCTTTTAAGCAAACTCCCCTTCTCAATTATGGAGCCGTTAAAGGAAGTACACACAATCGAATCTGAGAAGATTGGCAGTCCGAAATTAACGAGGACAAGCTAGGAAATTTGTTTTTTGCCTCAACTGCTAAAAACAACAATAACCATAATTGAGCAAAAACCAACCTCTCTTTACAACCGCCTCAATCCCAACCGAATCTGTAACGATTCTTTAGTTGATGGAAAAACCACCCAAGCCTTCGAAGGCAACAGCCAGCAACCAACCAGTCTCCCATCTACAATACGATACAATACGACCAGCCTCATACAACATCGCAAAAACCTGATCTCATATGTTGGACATTATGTTCAACATAATGTACGACACATTATCCAACATTCTCCACTAGTTGATGGAAAAACCACCCAAGCCTTCGAAGGCAACAGCCAGCAACCAACCAGTCTCCCATCTACAATACGATACAATACGACCAGCCTCATACAACATCGCAAAAACCTGATCTCGTATGTTGGACATTATGTTCAACATAATGTACGACACATTATCCAACATTCTCCACACACACACACACACACACACACACACACACACACACACACACACACACACACACACACACACTGAGAACACCCATCATGAACCCATTGTGCCACTAACGACAACAGAGTCATATACGTATGACCTAACAATCTCCTCCTTTGGATTTTAGAGGCACAATCAAGAATAAACACAGTCGAGATCAAGATCAAGACATACTAGACAATAGCATAGTAAAGTATGATGAAGACAATCATTCAGATGATATAGCAGAGAGACAACATACAACATACACCACACCAAGAGAACGACACATCGCACCACACCTTCACCACAAGGTTTCAAGGCAACCACCACCATATACAACCAAAATAATTCCAAAATAATCTCCCCCTTTGGGCCACAAAAAGACAAAGGACATACCTCACAGGTTACCACTTCCTGAAGATAGGTTGGACTTAAGCTGTTAAGTTCTGTCCTGAAGTAAAAGCTTGTGAGATTCTAGTAAAACATTCTGATTTTGAAGAAGGGGCAGCTGATCATCCGCATTCTTCACAGCCTTTTCGAGCACTAGAATGTCTTCCAGGATAATAGACTGTCCATCCAAAGAGGCAGATGAAGATGGAGGCACCTTGACAGCAGATGCAGATGCAGATGGGGGGGACAGAAGAGGTGGGCACAAACTTGGGAGGAGATGAGGATACAACAGATATATCATCGATTTTACCTGCCACAGACTTGGTAGTAAAGCTGTCCCTTCACAAGTCAAAGCAAGCTCAGATGAGTCGGGGACAATCTGCTGGGAGAAGAGCACCATGGATATAAGTGAGGCATGAGGAAGTGCAGAAGATGGTGCAGAGGACTCCAATAGAGATAGAATCGAGTCAAAGATGATCCGTCCCAGATTGGAGGCTTATTGTTCCCAGCCGCATAAATCAGCTTGCACATGGCCTTAGTTACTACAGACATATTAGTGGTGGGTAGCCAGTTACAAATAGCAATCCGATAAAGCAAGAAGTATTTAGCTTCAGAGAAGAAGATGGAAAGGAAAAAGATTTGGGCCAACATTTGAACTGTCCCCCTGTGACAGTCTTCACAAAAAGATCGAAGTCATCACCAACAGATATTCCATAAGCAGGAAGAGTCTGAGAGCAGGGCCACTTCAGGAATTTGTTAATCAAGGATGGTGAGAAAGGGACTACTTTTTCCCTAACATAGGTCCTGAATGCCCATCTAGATGAAGAATCCCCTGAGGATTTGGGCAGATTGCAATAAAATTCCCGAACTAATACAGGATAAAACGTCTTAAAGCAACTTGTTGCATGAAGTAGATCACTCTCCTTGAGGAAAGATACAAACTGTGTCTTTGCAAAAGAGGATATGGCTAGAGATTTTTCGCCTAGAATGGACCTCTCAGAGTATGTGGACCATCTCTTTTTGCAGGACATGTCAAAGAATGTCTTGGATAAGGCAACAGATGCCTGTCTTGGATAAGGCAACAGATGCCGAAAATGGAGATAGATGAGGAGAACCTGAAAAGCCATCCACCTTGGACTTCTTAGATGGAGATGTAGTATACAATCTGGAAGCAGCAGCACGCTTAAGAGAGACAGATCTTGGTTTGCAAGAGTGCGGGGGTATCAGATCCTCAGTAGGAGAGGCAACTAATGGGTCTCCTTCCAATGGCACATCAGTCATCTCTTCTGCAGCAGATGGTTCAACATTTGGTGCAAAATTGACACTGGGATCAACATTGACTTTAGGATCAACATCTGAAGAGGGTACCTCATATGGCATATCTATCGTGCCATCTCCTTGGATTGTACTTGGAACATCAACTGGAACATCAACTGAGACAGTTCCTTCATCTCCAACCTGAGTACCTTCTATCATATCATCAGGTACCACAGCTTCTACACACACATCAGTCATGTCGTTCTCTCCTATTTCAGCAGCCAACTCAACCCTCTCAGATTCCTCAGCCACAACAGGGATAATAGGATCAACAATCATATCTGCAGATACTTGATGTTGATCCTTGTCAAGACAGACACCACTGTCATTATCATTGTGATCCTCACTGGACACTACACTACTTGTAAGATCAAAGTGGGCATCACAACCTTCAGCAACACCCTCCCCAGAACTAGAATTAACACCATCATCAACATTCGGAAGGGCCTTTTTTGTGGACACGGAGGAGTCAGAATCAGAAATCTCTACTACTAATATTTCTGAAATATTCACAGACGATCTTCTTGGGTTCTAGGTATGCATAATGATTTTGTTATCCACAGGCACTTCCACACTAATCAATTTGCCACGAATCTTTTTTTGAATAAGCGGGTCAACACAAACTTCAGAAAGATCCATCCACGAGAGATCCAATCTTCGTCCCGTCCTGAGGTACCAAAACCAATCTTGAACAGTGACAGGATGAGGCAACTGTTCAGCTTCTTCAAACGCCGATGAAGAGGGTTTGACAGATGGAAGCGGAATATCAAGAATTGGGGAAATACTACTACAGCCGAATTCGATGAGGAGCAGGAATGCATGTTATCACGAGACATTGTGGAAGAAGTGAGAGGAGAATTACCAATCGGCGAAACCTAGGGGCACGAGGCATCGTCCCCTTTCATTTAACTCGAGAAGACGAAGACAAAGACGAAGTTCTCTGAGAAGATGCAGCCTGACGAGAAGAGCGGCGAGGGTTCGGAGAGGATTTCTGACACTGAGCGCACCCCATTTGACGAAGGGAGACAAGAAATTTCTTTACCGGAGAAAAATCAAGAACCCTAAGAGCACTTTGGAATTTTTGAAATAAACTTGAGAAGCGAAGAGCGCCGAGGGAGAGAAACCCAAGATAATAAAGGTTGGGCAAGTAAAGAAAAACATTACCTACCAAAAAGAATATTCAGAACCCTCTTTATGTTGCAACATAATGTGCAACATTATGTACAACATAATGTGTAACATTAGATATGACACATCCCAAGAGCTTGTCGTAATTCTTCAAATCTGCTGGATCCAAGGGTTTAGTAAAGATGTCAGCTAATTGACTGGTATTTGCAACATACTCCATGACAAGAACCTTCTTTTCAACCAGTTCTATGATGAAATGATGTCGAATGTCTATATGCTTGGTCCTGGAATGTTGAACGGGATTCTTGGATATATTTATGGCACTCTGGTTGTCACACAAAATAGTCAAGACATCTTGCTCCACGCCATAATCTGTCAGCATCTGTTTCATCCATAGGAGTTGTGTACAACAACTTCCTGCCGCAATATATTCGGCCTCGACAGTGGATAGGGAGATAGAGTTCTGCTTCTTGATGTACCAGGAAACAAGATTATTTCCCACGTAGAAGCATCCTCCTATGGTGCTTTTTCTATCATCTGCATGTCCTGCCCAATTAGCATCACTGTAGCTTGAGAGTAAGGTATTAGTGTCCTTAGAATACCAAATACCATAATCAGCTGTCCCGCTGATATATCTTATTAGACGTTTCACATCTAGAAGCAGCTGTCCCACTGACAAGCTTGGTAGCGTGCACATACCCCAAATACCAAATACCAAATACCAAATACCATAATCAGCTGTCCCACTGACAAGCTTGGTAGCGTGCACATACCCCAACACTAAAGCTGATGTCTGGCCTGCTAGCTGTCAGATACAATAAACTTCCTATCATACTTCTGTGTAATGTGACCTCTACTGATTTCCTACCATCATCCTTAGACAGCTTTTCAGTTGTGGACATAGGGATGCGAACTTGCCGAGCATTTTCCAGACCAAACTAGATTTTTAGCGTACTTACTTTGAGAGATGAACAACCCATCACTAGATTGCTTTATTTGAAGTCCAAGAAACATGTTCAATTCACCAACCATGCTCATTTCGAACTCTTTCTGCATGAGAACAATGAATTCACGCACCAACTGTTTTGAAGTGGAGCCGAATACTATATCATCTACATAAATCTGAGCAACAATAACAGCTGACCTGGTTCTTTGAACAAATAATGTCTTATCAGCTCCCCCTCGTTCATAGCCTTTTTGGAGAATATATTTGGTCAACCTATCGTACCAAGCTCTTGGTGCTTGTTTCAGGCCATAGAGAGCCTTCTTCAATCGGTAGACATGGTTAGGTAGAAATGGATCTTCAAACCCCTTTGGTTGTTCGACATACACCTCTTCATTCAGTATCACATTCAGAAACGCACTCTTCACATTCATCTGATGAAGCTTGAAGTTGACACTGCAGGCCACTGCCAGAAGTAGTCTGATAGATTCCAGCCGAGCTACCGACGTAAACGTCTCATCAAAGTCAATACCTTCAATCTGAGTGTATCATTGAGCCACCAGGCGAGCCTTGTTACGCGTGACATTTTCCTTCACATCGGTTTTATTCTTGAATATCCACTTTGTCCCAATGACATTTAACCCTTTCGGTCTCTCTACTAGACACCAGGCATCATTACGCTAAAATTGATTCAGCTCTTCTTGCATGGCTAACACCCAGAAATCATCAAGAAGTGCGTCCCTCACATTCTTTGGTTCAACAATAGAAAGAAAGCAAACATACCCGACAAGATCACGATAGTTGACTTGACTAGAACCTCTTGTTCGAAGACCATCTTGAACATCACTAATAACAAGTTCAAGAGCATGGTTACGTATGACTTTAGTGATCCCTCTTGAGGAATGAATATCATTTTCCTCCAACAGTGTTTCCTCTTCAGATGTTGAACCCTGTGTTACAACATTTTGTTCAACATTACCTTGTGTAGTATCAAATGTCGTAACATTTTGTTCAACACAGTCTTCTTCATCAGTGCCTTCTTCCTGAGGAGTTGTCCCTTCACTTATAACAGCTTCTCCCTGATTAAAGTCGTCGACGACAACATTAATTGACTCCATCATGACATTTGTACGATGATTTAGCACCATGAAGGCACATCTAGTAGTAGAATATCCAAGGAATATCCATCTGGCGCTCTTAGCATCAAACTTTCCCTTAAGGGTCCGATCCTGCAAGATGTAACATTTGCTTCCGAAGATATGAAAGTAAGATACATCGGGTTTTTGACCTTTCCATATCTCATATGGAGTTTTCTCCGTTCTGGGTCTTAGATACACTCTATTTATGGTGTAGCATGCAGTGTTGACAGCCTCTGCCCACCATCTAGCACTGACCTCCCTGGCATTCAGCATCACGCGCGCCATTTCTTGTAGAGTACGATTTTTCCTTTCAACCACTCCATTCTGTTGAGGAGTCTTAGGAGCTGAAAACTCATGAGCAATTCCATGTTCTTCACAAAAGTCAGCAAAAGAGTGATTCTCGAACTCCTTACCATGGCCACTTCGAATCCTGACAATCTTCCCAATGATGTCTCCTTTCTTAGTCTGAAGGCAGGTGCATAACTTTTTGAAAGCGTCAAATGTGTCTGACTTCTCTTTGAGAAAATCTACCCATGTAAAACGTGAGAAATCGTCAACACAAACATTAATGTATTTCTTACCTCCCACGCTAACTTCTGTTGTGTGTCCGATCAGATCCATGTGTAGCAGCTCCAAGTTCTTAGACGTGGTGATAGTCTGAAGTTGTATATGACTAGTCTTCTTTTATTTTCATAGTTGACAAGGACCACATACACCTTCTCTTCTCTTATTTATCACCAGTATCCCACGAACAGCTTCCACTTTGGATATCTTCATCAATGTCTTGTAGTTGAGATGCCCTAGCTTTTGGTGCCACTGCTCAGAGACATCAACACTTACACCGAGGCAACTGTTAGCTCCTGAAGTAAATAGCAATTGTCAGCAGATCTTTCCCCAGTCAGAATAAAGTTCCGGCTTCATTGAGAACCACACACTCGTTTTTGGTAAACTGAACGAAGAGACATTGGTCGCATAATTGGCTTATGCTAATAAGATTAGCCTTCAAGTCTTCTACATGCATCATATCATTTAGAGTAATAGATCCCGTCATCTTCAGCTCTCCCTTCCCAATGACTTTGCTCCTTTGACCGTCACCAAAAGTAACATGACCTTTGTTGCCAGTAGTATATTTAGTAAGAAGACTTCGATCGCCAGTCATGTGCCGGGAGCTTCCGCTGTCGAAGTACCACATGTTTTTTGAAAAAGCAATCATTGAGATGTAAGGAACCAAACTGAGTAGTTCAGATTTCCTAACACACCTTTTCATGAGCCTTTGCCTGGATGTCCATTGTTTCTTCCTTCACGCTGATGCTTCATACGACTAAAACAATTCATGTCTGTGTGCCCTATAAACTGACAGTAATTACACATGGGATGCCTGGATGTTGCACTTCTCTTCTGCTTCAACTTCTGATCACCTTGCTCGAAGTGCCTCATATTCTTCCGACCTTCAGTAACAGGAGCATGTCTTTCCTTGGGAGCATGAAAGTAGCTTCCTCTATTGTACCCTACACCTGTACGATCTCCTGAGACTTTCCCCATGTTCAGAATGTCGTCGAGCTTTGCCTTCCCAGAGTTCCACTTGTGAAGGATGTTTTCTACCTTCTCGACTCTAAGTAGCATTCTCCTGAGTTGTCTTTCGAGATTACTGAGATTGAGCTCAGTCTTTAATAGTTGAGCCCTAACCTTATTCTTTTCACCTTTCAGTCTGACATTTTCTTTCTTTAAGGATTTGTTGATCTCACAAATCTTCATTCAATTGGTGAACATAGTTTGATAAGCATACCGAATATCATCTTTATCAACCTCCTCATCACCACCTGCTTCTGAACCAGAGTCACTGTCAGATGTTACACTATATGTTATAACATTCTTTCTGACATTTCCATGTTTATTCTCCAATGTTGTACAAGTTGTGACAACACTTTGTTCAACATAACTAGAGGTGTCACAATCGGATTGATCATCTAGAATGGCTGTAAATGCAACATAATTGCTGATGATGTCCCATCTTCAGCACTTTCTTCGGACTCCTCATCACTCCAGGTACTGGCTAATGATTTTCCTTTTTGTTTCTTGAGAGTATTAGCACATTCGGCTTGTATATGACCAAATCCCTCACACTCTCTGCACTGTATTCTCTTGCCTTTGCTCTTTGGTTCATACTTATGTATGGGACGACTGATACCCTTTCCTGCAGTGTGGGGATTAGGTCGCATTTCCTTGTTGACAGATCTGAAATTCTGACCCATGTTGCTGATCTTCCTCATCATCCTGCTAAAGTTCTTAGTTAACAAAGCGATGTCATCTTCAAGTTCTGATTCATTTTCTGACTTTGGTGCTTCACTAGTTTCCACCTTTAGAGCCACTCCTTTGTCTCTTTTATTTTGCTTCAAAATCATTTCGTATGTCTGAAGAGACCGTATTAGTTCATCCAATCTCATAGTAGATGTGTTCCTTACCTCTTCAATAGCTACAATCTTTATCGAGAACTTGTCAGGTAAAGATCTCAGAGTTTTCTCAACCAACTTCTTTTGGGAGTAGGGCTGTTGACGAACAGAACGTTCGACGAACTACTCGTGAACAAGCTCGGTACATGTTCGCTTACGTTCGTTTAGGAAGCTTAATGAACAAGCTTGAACAGATTTTTAGAGCTCGGTTAGTAAACGAACAGAGCTAGAACATAACCGTGTTCGTTCATTTATGTTCATGAACAAGCTCGTTAAGTGTTCGTGAACAAGCTCGTTAAGTGATGTTCATGAACAAGCTCGTTAAGTGTTCGTGAACGAACATGTACCGAAAATAGTACATTTAGACAAATACTATATTTTTTATTATGCTTGGAATGGATGCTTGGAATGGTATATATGGAGCTATTATGCTGGATTTGTTATTTTTGTCTTGCAAATATTTAATCCTTTTATTTAATTGATTTAGTCATTGGCAATAATGTTTAAATATTATTATTCCTGATTAAAAAATTGACTTTCGTTTGTTTGTTTGAAAATATGTCATGAACAAGATTGATTTGTGTTCACGAACATGTTCCTGAACATGTTCACGAACAAGCTCGATAAGTCTTGTTAACGAACAGAACGTTCGATTAACTACTCGTGAACAAGCTCGGTAAATGTTCGTTTACGTTCATTTACGTTCGTTTGGTAAGCTTAACGAACAAGCTTGAACATGTTTTTAGAGCTCGGTTAGTAAACGAACAGAGCTTGAACATGGATTTTGTTCATGAACAAAACCAAGCTCCCTGTTCAAGCTCGTTCAAGCTCGTTCGTCAACAGCCCTATTTGGGAGTACTTCTTCCCCAATTGGAATGACTGATTTGTTATCTCACGTAATCTTCCATTGAATTCAGCCACAGTTTCATCATCATTCATTCTGAGATTTTCAAATTGAGAGGCACTCATTTGAAGTTTAGAGGCTCTTACTGTATGGTCGGCCCAAAATAGTGCTTCTCTCAAGCGCAAGAGTCCGTACAAGTAATATAATCTGGGAGTCCAGATGTCGAATCCTCAGGAGAAAATCTGTTGCAACCACAGCTCAAATCAAATAGAAATCCAACGTAGAGAAACTAACCACTTTAAATGATGGTGATGGTGATGTGAATTTGAATACGTGAGCAATACGAGCAAAGAAAATTCGTGTATGAAAATATCTATGAAAAGTATACATATGGTATGGGTTCGTTAGGATCAATGATTCGTATTAATTTGGTTGATGAATATAACTCAATGAATTTTCTTTTTGAGAGCAACTCATCGGAAAATACCCAATATAACTCCATGAATTCTCCTTTTGGGAGCAATTCATCGGAAGATACCCTTTTGGGGGTTCAAGCACAAAATTCAATAAGATCGTAGCTAAAGTTATAATCTTACAAATACGGTATGAAACTCTCTTTTGGAGAGATCAAAACCTACGATATGAAACTCCCTTTTGGGGAGATCAAAACTCACCCTTGTGGGGGCGATCATCAACTCAATCACTTCTCTTGGAAGATGAAAAAGATGATTTAATAACAAAGATTATAACTTTATCAATGTTTAACGATTTAGCACAACGAATACAACCAAATAAATACGCATCATATCCCCTAACTATGCCATACCATGCACAATAAGAATTTAGCTACTCATGGTGCAAGAATAATCAAGTTTCATAGCAAAATACATCATTCTAATAGCAAAATACAATAGAAAAGCACCAAATACGGGTTATAAGTTTAGGAATTTATCACCAAATCTCCAATATAGCCACGAAACTCTCTGGAAATAAGAAGAATAGTCTCTGGAATTTTACAGTTTTTTTCAGAGAAGAAATTCCGCTTCTAGAGCCTCCAGTACGCCCAGAATACGTCCCAAAACCTGAGAAATACATTATATAATTAGATTGCGGGTTTTAAGTTGCTATCGGGTCGAAACCCGCATCCATTATCGCCTCAAACCCGCTCCATCAGCCAGCACAGACCTCCACCGCACGATCAATGCGGGATTGAATGTCGTTGCGACACGTGGCAGGCGGGTTGCGAATTTATCGCTCCGCATCCGACTACGCTTCGGATTCCCCTGGGCCGTTGGATCGCGCATCGGAAGGCTGATAAGCGGCCACGTCACCTCGAATCCCCGCTGCAGCCTCGTTCACTTCGGGTTGAATCCGGACCCTTCGACCTCGATCCTACGGTCGCGATCTGACCGCTTCGAAAACTCGCTCGCTCGTTCGTGGACTGTCGGATCATCAATCAGCGGCCAGGATTGCGCCGCGTCGCCCGTTGATTTTGCGCGGCCTCGAATCGATCTACACCGTCGATTAAAAGGCGGGATTTGCTGTAGAGGCGCCGCGTGTCCTAAAGAAATTGCATCTGAGATTCGTGAGGGCGGACTATGTGCCGTTCAATCGAAATCAAACGTTCACAAAAACGCCGCGTGGCCCCAGAGCTTAGGCCGTTCGATGTGGGCGGGGGACGCTGGATTGTCGCCATGTGGACGTCAAGAGCAGTGCGGATACGGTTTCAGCCGTATTTTGACGTATTTTGAGTGTATTTCTCCAATTAATTGGTATTCTGCATTCAAAAAATCACAGTAATTAGCACAGATCTCAGAAAAATACAAATAAATAGTCGTTGGAATCGTGAGATCGAGACCAAGCTATAAAAAATATAAAAAGTACAGAAATACTCCATTAATTGCTGTTTTGTGCTCAAATAGAGTGTTTTCTCTAATAAATGATTGTGTACAAAATACGTATGTATTACAGAACAATATAGCATCACATGAGCACAAAATAGGGCTAAATGGGGGTTAAATATGTAATATTGAACCCGAATCACTGGACTAGTCCCTTCATGAATATTTTGAAGAATGTCCCACGCTTCCTTTGCGTACTCACATGTAGAAATTAACTTGAACTGCTCTTCATCCACTGCAGTAAAGATAGCATTCACGGCCTTAGAATTTCCCAGAGCCCCTCGTTCTTCTTCGGGACTCCAGTCTTTAGCCGGTTTGAAGTGTTACTTTCCTTCTTTGTCATCTTGAAATGGAGGAGTCCATCCTTCTATCATTGCCACCCAAGCCTTCTCATCGAGATACTTGATAAATGCACGCATCCGAGACTTTCAGTAAGTGTAGTTAGTACCAGTGAGCAGCGGAGGCCGAGTCAGGGATGCACCTTCCTTCGTATTCATGGACGGCGTACTAAAAGGCAAGATCACATCCACTTTGACAACACAAAGTAGCACGGATGACCTACTCTGATACCAATTGAAATTTAGTACGCAAGCTCAAACAATAAACACACAGGAACAATAGAGAACTCAAGATAACACAAAGAAATTGGTAATTCAGTTTGGTGCGCACACCTACATCTGCGGGGCCACGTCTAGAAAATCAAATAACTCCACTAAGTATTAATGATTACAAAACATCAATACCATGTATCACTAAGGGGAACAATCTCCCCCTCAATACAAACCGATAGGGATGATATCAATCAATCCCCGTTGAGTAATTTGCACAAGCTCCCCTTGCGTGCAAGATCCCTTTGCTAAACTGACAAAGATCAACTCCCTTGATCCCCTACCTCTGTATTGGTCAGCCTCCTCCCAGAGCTCCTTGCAGCTTTCGCAAAAGCTATCGTTCAAGTCGTAACTTTAGCCGCCAATCTTCGTTTCCCTTTTAAGCGAACTCCCCTCCTCAATTATGGAGCCGTTAAAGGAAGTACACGCAATTGAATCTGGGAAGATTGGCAGTCCGCAATTAACGAAGCCATGCTAGGAAATTTGTTTTTCGCCTCAACTGCTAAAACAACAATAACAATAATTGAGCGAAAACCAACCTCTCTCTACAACCGCCTCAATCCCAACCGAATCTACAACGATTCTTTAGTTGATGGAAAACCCACCCAAGCCTTCGAAGGCTGTTACCAGCAACCAACCAGCCTCCCATCTACAATACGATACAATACGATACAATACGACCAGCCTCATACAACATCACAAAAACCTGATCTCGTATGTTGGACATTATGTTCAACATAATGTACGACACATTATCCAACATTCTCCATACACACACTGAGAACACCCATTATGAACCCATTGTACCACTAACGACAACAAAGTCATATACGTATGACTTAACACGTCTCCTTCATTATAACTAGAGCGAACATACCTAAGGGATCTAAAGAAGTGTCAAGGTCAATCATGAGAAAGTACCTTAGAAAGAACAAGCAATCTTCGAAGTAGGCGACGACAGATTCAAGCTTTCGAAACAAGGAAGAAGGCGAAACAGAAAAATCTTTTCTACTCCCACACTTTTCTTTTATATGAAAGATTTCAACCGACTAACGATCGATGAATGACAAGTGTCCGAAAACGGCCTAAAGAAGCGGCAACGATTGATTTAAAGACGAAAGGGGTTTGGCGGCACAAATCAAATCAAACGTTTCGAAAAATGTGCGCATTTAAGTAGATTACACATCATACGGTCTCAATTAACGCAGTTTCTGAGGCACGAATGATGGGGGCCATTGTTAGTGCACGGGTACGGATCATGCTGAAGTAACCGCGTACCCAACCCATTTGGCGCACACAACCCGATGCCCGTCGTTCAAAGCGGAGTATTACCGAGTCAAGCGAACGGCTCGTTCGACCGTTAGGCTTGCCCAAATATTCGGCGGGAAGTTAGTGGGGCCGAATAAATGGGCAGCCGTTATCTCGAATCCCGAGAAGATCGCGTCCCAAATCAATGAAAGGACGGTTACACACAATCAATAGGGAGCTTCCGATAAATACCCGAAAGGACAAAGGTAAAGGGGTTCCAATTCCCAAGGTACGAGATCTAAGACATAGACTCTACTCCTTCAACTGATATTCCTTACATTATAGAGCTTGCGACGTCTGACCTGAGACGAACCTCTGTGGATCGATCTTAGCTGCTCCAAGCTTTCTCTTATCCTTATGTTCACATACTAACTTAAGCATCAGAGGGGATATGGGTCGGGACCTAGATACGACCCCCTAACGTGTCTTTGTGGTGTAGATCGACGAGTTGCCATCCTCCGCGAGGGTCGCTTCCGAGCTTTCCAACCTCAAACGATCGACGTACAAGCTATCCAAAGGTCGATCGAGTACTGCATCCTAACCAACTTCCATCATCCGACTGTGGTTCTACCAACCTAAGGTCACACCACACAAGCTGACAAGGCTCCGACGCAGCACAAAGGGTCCACATCAGCTTGACAACTGTCTCGGTCATTTTTGACCTTAACAAGGATAAACGCCACTTTACAAAAAACTCACTACAACTGTTAACCTCTATGTGGTAACGTTCCCTCTCTGTGGTAATTTTCTCTCACTGGAAAAATCCCACGCTTTTACCTCTCTGGGACACTCACTCTTTCGCTACTGCTCCGATGCAAGCTCTCTTTATATGCTTCACAAGCACCACCAAAACATCATGAATGACTTTTAAGAACATATTGGGTCGGTGAGAATGGAAGAAAAACAAATAGGTTGCTGCTCCTTTGGCAGCTAGACCAAGCGCAGCCCATATAGGCTTTGACCAGCAGTAGCTGCAAAATGACGGGAAATGTTAAAAGAAAGAAAAGCAAGAAAAATGAAAAGAAAAAGTGAAGAGAGAAGATGAGAGAGAGAGCTAAGATTTTATTGATAACGGGACGGTTTGTGAGAGTTAAGAAGATGTGGTTCTAGACGGGTTAACAGGCAGGCGGGAAAATCAATTAAATTAAAATGTGTAAACTTGAAGGAAAATAAAATATATATGCTAATTACCATCCCTACTCTTGAGCTAGACCTTACGGGGACGATTTCCTCGTTCAAAGTTGCTTATACTTGCCAGAGCTCATCCTCAGATTCTTTATGAGACAGCGATTCCCTTGGCGAAGTTAGCAGAACCAAACTCCAAAATCTAGTTCAAGGTGCAGGTTCATTAGTTTGTAATGTGTTTGTATCAATTCTTTTATTTAATCCCATACCAAACAACTATGGGTACACGACTTGCTCCAATGAAATCGATGTTTGCTGATGCGTGCTTCACGCCGGTTTCCCATCCCTTCTCCCATAATGAGAACGTTGACCGCGTTTACGCTGCCAAAACAGTCAACTAACTCGTACCGCGTCGCCACTAGGTGCAATCGCCCATCAACTAAACTTGCCCCGCGTTTTATCTTCCGTCCTTATCCCTGACCGACGGTCAGGGTTTCTCTGTGCGATCAAATTACCGTGCACTTTAATGATCCGGCGGAACACTGCACCCGATATTTGACCCTGCATACTGCGCGGTCTGCGGTTGATTCCAACGTTGTCTTTATTTAGCAAATCATTTCCTAAATTGAAATTTTATTTCAGAAGTGGTCCTGAATTAAGCCTTTACGGTAACTGTAATGAGCATTTTGTAATAAAAAGAGAATGTTTCTGCAAAATCTTCCACCGCCCGCAAAATTTAAAAACAAGAGTTAAAGAGGAAAGTTCCACAATTCTCTGACAAATGGAGTAAGTGTTGGAAGCGGACGTCGACCGGTGAGACGAGGAAGAAGAGGGGGGGAGAGAGAGAGACCCCAATACCCTAAAAATTATCTTCTTTCTTCGATCTCTTCTCCTAATTCAACCCTAAAATTTCACCATGATTCTCGAATCGAACCCTTCGAAAGACCCCGAGCCTCATGAATCGGCCGGTCCTAGCTCCAATTCCAGCCCCAAACCTCAAAGCCCTAACCCTAACGATCCAGATCTCGACTCCCCCTCGACTCCCCCCGATATCTCACACCCTCAGGAGCTCACCCTGAGCTATCTTTGTGAAAACCACAACCTAGGGTTTAAAGAGAAAGAAGAGACTCCAGTGAACAACAGCGATGGATTGAAATCGGTCGAGAAGCCCAAATCTAAAGGTAAGGAGATCGCCGCGTCTTCGAGCTCGCCTCCGCCGGTCGAGCGCGATTTCCTCCAATTGAAGCGGGAGAATCCTGAAGGAGCCCAGCCCGATGGCCGCGAGAAGAAGGTAAAGATGGAACCTTTGAGCCTCTCTCTTGGTCTCCCAAATCTTTCCCTCTCATTGAATACTTCAAATCAGTTGCCGGCCTCGGTTCCGGTACCTGCAGCCAGTGTGAAAACTGCGAATTCCGAAGATTTCACTCTTTCCTTGTCTTACTCCCAGTCTGTGCCCTTTTCTCATAATCCCAGCTGTTCTTTGACTCGTTGCTCCACTGAGAATTATTCGATGTCTAAGGAGAATGATCAGATGTGGCATGCTGGTGAAGGTACTAATGGGTCTGTTCATAGTAGATTTAGGCCAGTGGGGGATGGGAATGCCATTGCATTTGCGAATACAAACAACGAATTGAATGCAAATGGTGGTAATAAGATCATCAATAATAATGCAAATGAAAACAGTTTCTATAGGACGGCTAGTTCGGACAATATTTCGTTCTTTCCCTCTGAATTGCCTGCGAGAATGGGAAAGGCTCCAAGTGCTGAGAGTGGGAGGCCCAGGACGTCAATGCTTAATAGGCCAGACCGGGTTTTGAAAGAGATAGTATCAGAATCGGTTTCAGTCATGGCTCAAGTGCTCCAAGAATCCCCTCGGGAATCATTGGAAGCTTTGAAGGATTGTTTGAGGAGTCTTATGGAAGCAACTGAAAAAAAGGACGAGTTTATAGGACTTCAGAAGCGGCTCGAGAGGAGGTCTGATCTCACAGCCGAAACCCTGACAAGAGCTAACAGGGTGCAGCTTGAGATATTGGTTGCAGTAAAGACTGGAATAGTTGGGTTTCTTTCTGGAAAGAATCGTGTCCCTAGTAGTGAGCTGGTCGAAATTTTCATGATGACAAGGTGTAGGAACTTGAGTTGCAAGAGTATACTCCCTGTGGATGATTGTGAATGCAAGATTTGTACTAGCCAGAAGGGATTTTGTAGTGCATGCATGTGTCCGATCTGTCTGAAGTTTGACTGTGCTTTAAACACTTGCAGTTGGGTTGGGTGTGATGTTTGCTCGCATTGGTGCCATGCTCTTTGCGGGGTTGAAAAGAATATTATTAGACCTGGACCGAACCAGAAATTGGGTAATGGGATGACTGAGATGCAGTTCATGTGCCCTGGATGTGATCATGCTTCAGAGATGTTTGGATTTGTCAAGGAAGTTTTTACTTGTTGTGCGAAGGAGTGGGGTCTTGAGACATTGATGAAGGAGTTGGATTGTGTCAGAATGATCTTTCATGTGAGTGAGGATTTTGAAGGGAAAGAGCTGGAGAAGAAGGCGGAAGAGATGCTCACCAAGCTCAGCAAGAAACAAATTTCCCCGATAGATGCTTGCACTGCCATGCTGCAGTTTTTCAAGTGTGAGTATCATGCCTTTTCTCCTCATTTGTTTTCAAGCAATAGTGTAATCACCCTTGACCGGATTATAGCATGCTATATTCCATCATTTGTTGGTCTTAACTTGTTTATTTGCGTTCACCAACTTTGCTTATGTTCTTCTTTTTGCATAGGTTTATAGTAGAAGGATATTCTTCCTTGAATCTTGTGCCTATATGCTACTGCACTTGTCTTACGTGGTCAGTGTTGTAATTTTGGATATTCTGTCTATTAGATGTACCATTATAATTGGTTTGTTGATAATACAAATTACATTTGTTTAATATTTGTTTGCATTGAGAACTCATCCCAAGAATCTGTTATTACTTTGTACAATATAATATTCTTTTCTTCATTATCGTCTAACAATCTTGTGTGTGCTTGCCACCACTCTTTACTTGCATAATCTACTTACTAGATCCATGGACACATGTAGAAATATGTGCAATAAGAAATAAAAACTGCCAAGGGCTTGTATATATTTTCTTCTGTGATTACAATCATATTATTGAAGATTCAGTAAATGCATACAATTTTGATGACCAATTATTGCACTAAAAGTTGAGAATATGTATGACTGAATTCTTTTTAATTATCAAGGGCTCATTTGTTATTTCATTACAAAGACAAAAAAGTGAAAACATTTGTAACTACACCAAAATGGTGTCAAATTGAACACCCATAGGTTTGCATGAAATAGTAGAGATATGTTAAGATGACATTCTTTATTTATCATTCAGAATCACAATTTAGATTAATCTTCAACTTCCTTGATTTAAAATCTTAATAAGATTCATTTGATAAGACAAATTATTGAAGAATTGTGTCAACCTATTTTAAGGAATCTTTAAGTCGAGTAATAAATGACCCTTTCTTTTTATTCAACTAACTCACCGAATCCCTTTGTTCATAATCAGTGACATAACCAGGATTTTTTTACCCTGTGCGAAAATAACCATTAGAAAAGTTGTTAACCATGAAGTGATTGTAATCATCAATATCAGCATGTTAATTAGTCTTTATTCAACTAGTAAATGTTCAAACGAGCTAAAATATGGTGGATTTAGTTGTTCACGAATCCAAGGAAGAGAAATTGTGATGTGGTCGATAATACGTGGGTCTTTTTATGGATTGTGGATAAGATCTGTTTGGAGCGGGCATTGCTACAAAACAAAAAGATGTTTATTTAATTCCCTATTTTAAGTCCATTTAGTAAAAACCGGACTCATTTTCTTTTTTTCTGTTTTTATAACCAACTCCTTGCAACTATTCAAACAAAAAATGTTGTAGACTCACATTTTTTGGTTTCAAAATCAACTTTCTAACTTGATTTTCAAAAACAAAAAACAAAATCATTTCTTCTCAAAAAAATTCAATATTTCATCTCATCAAGATTCCAAAAAACTCACTGAACATCAACCAAACTGGTCGTAACATTCTTAACATAACTTTCTTGCCAAATCAATGTAACCTTTGGGTCTAGCAGAAATCTGTCACCAATGTCTTCATTTTATCACATGTCTTATCTTTTATTGATGTCTTAGCTTTTCAAAGGGATTTTGTCCCTTTTGGAGCTGTTTTTATCTAGGCATTCTTGCCATCAAAAATTTAAAAAAATTCCAACATTGTCCACAAAAATGGTTTCTTAATGGCACTTATAAAAAGTAGAACTTAAAGCATTAGTATCTAATTTTTACTTAAATTAAACAAGTTTAATTATAATAGTGGTTTTAGCCTTTTGTAATCAGTATATTGTTAATGCCATGAAAAATATACCCAACTTGATCATAATATGGAGCAATATCTGACTCAACATGTAAAGAAACTTATGTTTTTGCTAAAAGAAGACTAGCCAAAAATGCTCTTAATGCAATGAGAGTCAAACATGTAAGATGAAATGTGTTATAAGTTACTAACTTATAAGAAAATATGCCACAGTTAACTTTATGGGTGCATGAACCCATGACATAAGGAGACTTGTTCCAAGAATGGCAAGGATGGTAGTAGCAAAAAATATTTCCACATTACAGTTTTATGCCGTTTGTCTATAGATTGGACAAAGCAACTGCCAAATGGTGTGAAGGAAATAATTAGTGCAAGCATAACCCATAAACATGATGAATACAAGGACCAAAAGGTCTTGAGTTTCAAGCAACTTCGTAGAAAACATCCACATTTTAAATTTTTATGCATGATGAAAATAATGCCCTCATGATTCGAACGGGAATAAATATAGAAATTAAACTTACTCATGGTACCCTAATAGATTTAAATCAACTAAACTATAAACAATTTTTAATATTTAAATCATGCTGGACAAGATTGGATGTCAAACATATTTCTTCCGATAACAAAAGAGAAGTGCTCATAATTCAATCATCCAGAAAGAAGAAAGCTTTTCAGGTACCACACAAAGCAAAGATTCATGCAGTACTCAAATTAAAAATAGCATCTGGAATGAGAAGATCACGCTACTCTAAATGACCCAATATACATTTGGTTGCAATATTTGAATTTCAAGAGAAACATTACCAACCGCTCTCCGGCAGTTATGGCAGCCATAGCAGCTATAGCTTTTACGGCAGAATGAACATTCAAAATCCCCAAAAAATTAGCATTTTATTGCAGCGCTGGGTTTTGATCCCGGACCACAGCGAAGAAAAACGCGCGCTTCACCATATGAGCAATTTGCCTATTACAGTCCTTTGCTATATACTAATATTTTATAAGTTTTCTTGCCCTGGGCAGCTGCCCAGTGCAAGCTCCATGTAGTTCCGCCCCGGTTCATAATATTTGGCATTGCATTTTCCGTATTCTAATGCAGATAGGAGCTGTCATTTATAACCTAGAATGTGGGTCAACTTGATATTCAATCTTTTTTTCAGAAAGGACATGAATGTGAGGGATTTAAGTTTGGATCTGATGAAAGAAGCATGCAGTTACTGAGGGCTGGTGATGGACATTACCTAGCTGATATCTAGCGTTGGCCCAAAGTTAGGTAGGCTGTTTTTGTAACTTTGACTTGGGCCTGATGTTATGTTGAGCAGCTATGGACATTATCAAGCCGCCCTGCAAATAGTAGGATCCTGACAAGAAATTAGATCAGTACCTTGTTTGAGACTTCTGTCTTATCACACCTGGCCAAACCTAAAGGCACCAGTTGGAATGGTGGGAGGATGCAAAGTGGCTATTTACTTGTCAAACACAGCAACTGTCCTGTCCATAAGCAATTTACCTCTTATAGGAGATGAGATCCATAAACTCATCCTTTTATTTCTTGTGCAGTCCAACCTTCCATGGGTATTGCTTTTCCCATTGGCATTATACTTTGGAGGCATAAACTTATACCAATTCGGCATTGTCTCATATGGTATCCATAGGGATCCTTGTCACATTCAAATGTTTAGTACCGTTTCCAAATGAGACGTTTCTTTCTGTTAGCCTCCAACTTTATTTTAACTGAATCTTCAGTAATAGTCTTTCTTGTACCAATTTGCTAGTGTCTCATACCATATCCATAGGGATCATTGTCTCTTTCAAATGCTTAGTACTATTTCCGAACAAGACATGTTTCCTCTTAATTTCCGACCTTATCTATAATTGAACTTACAATAAATTGACTTACACCTTTTGCAAATAAGTCCTGCTAAAAGGTGCAACTTAAACTTAAACAACCATAATCTAGTGATTACTCCGCGTCATGTCTGTCAGACTTATGTAACTAGCCAATATTATTGCCTTTCTTTTTAAAGAGAGCAAATCTCATAATTCACTTTTGCCCTAAATTATGCGTCCTTAACGACAAAAAAATTCTTACCCGACACATTTGACATGCTCAAACAAGTAACAAACCCATATCATGGGTATGGTGGAACATGTGGTGACATGGATGTTGAGAACATACGATGATCATTGGTGAACATAAAGAGTTCCATGGACTTGTTGAGGGCATTGGAGAGCATAGCTAGTTATTATCTATTAGCAAACAAACTATTATTATCTATTAGCAAACAAACTATGAGAATTCTTACTTTATAAGTCTTCCACTCAATAAGAAGTTAACATCATAACAAAATATGAAATAGATAAAACCATATATCCAGTGGCGTAACCAGGAATTTTTTTGCCTTGGATGAAAATAAAGATGATGTAAAGAATATTTTTAAAAAAATACCAAAAAAATTCAACGTTACCATGCTTTAATTATTTATTGATAATAGCTATAAATAATATTATACATATATTTAAAATATGATAAATAACATGTAAAATGTTTATTTAAGCTAACAAAATAGTTTCATACATATATACATGCATGCTTATGAAAATAATATTTGATAAACAAAGTAATAATTAAAGCTTAATTTTTTTCATTAATACATATACACACAAAAGCATAAAAATAGAATTTTTTCATATTAATTTAGAGACGGTGGAGAGTGAGAGTTAGAGAGAAAAAAGTTAGAGAAGTGGGAGGTAATGTGAGAGTGAGACAGAGGAGAAAGTCGGAGAGAATGTGAGAGAGAGAAAGAGATGGTGATTTTACGTAATAAATTTTTTTATTTTTTTCTTGCCTTGAGCTATCTGGGGTAAGTGTACACGGTTATACCCTTGTGTGATGTATTAGCTTAGGAATCAAAATCAAAATAAAAGAAAGAAAAAAGAAACACTATTAGGAAATAAAATGCAAAGCATGCTTTAAAATACAATTTATGTGTCTAATGTACAAAAGATTATATATAATAAATACATAATTAATTGTATGCAAAATACGTAATATATTGTTAGAATTGAGTAAAGGATCTTTAAATCCTATTAAAATCCAAGGATCTCTTAAAAGGTTGGATTTTGATAGAACTGAGAAGATTTTGTTAGAATTGGTTGAAGGATCTCTAAATCCTCTTGTTAGAACTCTTAAAATCCAAGGATATTAAAATACTTTGGGTTCGTGAAATGCACCCTTTAAAAAGACCTGTGAAGGACATCTAAATACTCAGAACTGAGAATATGAGCCTCAAAATCCAATGAAGAAAGAGAGCATTTCATCCAAGATTAAGCAAGGAAGAAAGAGAACTGAGGATAAAAATCCTACAATTTTCTTCTTTATTTCCTCATCCTTTCTCACTGAGACTCTTTCAATCTAAGAAGCTTTCTTTGCTGGGGAATGTATAGTATTTTGGGTTTTTAAAAAGGGTATTATTGGGTTTTTAAAAATATATTAAGTGGTCTGTGTATTGAGCAATTAGGTCTGTTCACATAGCAATTCCCATAAAAAGTGAGTCCACTGGGGATCGAACCAAGAATATTTAGTTGGTGGAACAACACATGAGCCATTGGGCCATAAAGAGCTGGTGTTGAAACTTAGTAAAAAAATTTATTTTATTTTCTTGCCTTGGTCAGCTGCACAGGGCAAGTTTGTTCTGCTCCTCCCCTGCATATATCCAGTGAATTTGGATTGAAACTAATTCTAAACTATACAAGCATATGTAGTTGATAAAACTATTATACAGCTAATAATACCAATAGAACATAAGATTGGAAACCTAATGTTTTAAAAGAAATTAGCATTGAACCTGTTAAATTGTTGTGCTTCAGATATAAAGATTGTTAGAATTATAATAGGGGCCCCCACCTTTCGTTAGATCGATGAGGACATAATAATGGCTGGCATGCCGTAACCCAAAAGCTTAAACTATTAGGTAGAGGTCCACCTTCAAGTCTATATGCATCACTTTCTTCAATTGTTTTTAATGTGAGATTGTTATTCTTTGACACTTCCCCTCCAACTGAATATGGATTCATCTTTTAAGGTTGGAAATCATTTAAAAAAGAACAGTAGCCAGGCAATTTAGAGAAGAGAATAAGCTTTATTATCATGTTAGAATTAGAATGAAAATCAAGGGTCACATATTAGTTAAATAGGTGAGTTTAATCTTGGTTGGAACACTAACCCATAGGCTTAAGCTATTAGATAGAGGCCAACTTCAAATTTATGTTCCTTCTATTATTTTCGATATGGGACTATTTTTCTTAACAAAGATTTGCGTACTTCATCGTTTATTATAAGATGTATAATCCAGTAATTTTGAGATCATTATTGGCATATTTATGCCAACTTGAACTTTTCTATAAATTGTTTTGAGGTTATTAAACATGGATTCCGATTCTATATGACTCTTGGACTAACATATGCTTGAGATGAACTCGTTTATTTAATGCAAGTCTTATTTTCTTGCTTTTCACCTAGACCCTTTCAATTCTTAGGGAGTTTGGCGGGTTACATGTTGATTTTATGAACTTAAATTGGGACCTAAAAGATAAGTATGTTTCCGTATCAGCTAGCCTTCAGTGCAAGGTTTAGAATCTTCATTTTGGGTCCGTTATTGGTTAGTGGTTATTGGAAGTATCGGGTGATACGTATCGAAATAAATATCACAAGTATCATTAGATTTTATGTATCGGTTGCCTTATCTCAGCCTAATGTTGGTTGCACACAGAGTTGCATTGTTAGCAAGTCCATATATTCATGAATCACCCAATAGTATCCTTCAATATAATGGTCTCTCTTTCTCTAACCAACTTCCTCAAAGGGTTGTTGTGATAAAATATATCATCTAAAGCAATTAACCAATCGTCAATTTGCATTTTAGAGCTCAATGTATAAGCTTCATAATATAGTTAACATGATTTGGTAGTGTGTGTGTTCTGGTCAAACTTGAAGAGTTTCACCTAATGGTGATAAAAAGGGTTAGTTCTCGTATCATCCATACAATTTTACTACAGATATTTTTTCCCTTGACACTTGTGGAACCAACATTATGTAAGAGTAAGCAAACAAAGGTCATGTGTGTCCTTGGCTTGATCTAATCTTGTGCTATATGACACTTCATGAAATCTTCAGTGTAAGAAAGTAAGCAGGCAACATGGAGACTTTTGCATTATGTATTACGTCTTTAGGACTATTTATTGAAAAAAAATTAATCCAATTCCTGAAGATTCCAATGATGATAGATGGAAGTAGTTTAAGAACTGTTTAGGAGCGCTTGATGGGACTTAAAAGTCCATGTACCAGTACCACATAAGCCCAAATACAGGACAAGAAAACATGATATGGTAACTAATTTCCATGGTGTCTGTTCACAAGACATGCAGTTCTTGTACATTTTACCAGATTGGCATGTTTTAGTAATGCAAGCATAAAAGCTGCAGCAGCAATTAGCAAAGATTCAAGCAAGCCTACCACATTCTTCTAGTTTCATCGAGAAATGATATTCAAATAGTAAAATGTCTGTTCGCAAGACAAGCAGTTCATGTACATTTTACCAGATTGGGACATTGTAGTGATGCAAGCATAAAAGCTGCAATTCAAGTAAGCCTAATGCATTCGTAGAATTTAATCCGGAAATGATATTGAAATATGTGGAGATGGTACTTAATGGTGAAATGTAATGCGGTTGGGGGGGGGGGGGGGGGTGGTGATATTTCATAAAATAGTCAATGAACATATGTTTGTTTGAATTTAATATGTCAGTACTCTGCTGGAAATAAGCAAGGTTATTGATTTCAGTTATCTTGGATGATAGAAATGTAGAGTATTTATGTAAAAAAGTTTTGTACCGAGATGCTCTTTCGAAGTTTGTTTTGTGTTGGTATCATGTGTTAATATACTTGTCATAGATTATTGTGTAATTTTTTGTTTTGTATAGACATTTTAATCTTTTATATTTGGTGGTGCTGCTTGACTAGTATTTCTAATAATATTTGGAGAATATATTTATTGATATACTTAGAATGAAAATGGTTTCAATATTTAATGTTGGTCATATATTACAAAAATGGTTGTGTGAAACCTGTTATATAGGTGCATATTTCTTTGAATCGTTTAGATGTACCAAACATAGGAAGGATTGATTCCTAGGAATTCTCAATGTTATAACAGGTCAGTGTAATATTGAAGGGAATTTGAGGCATGTGAATATGATTCCAAAGGGAAATTGCATAATTGCACAGTAATACCTCAAAATCTACCTAACATTGCATATAAATACCTTAATTTTTTTTCGGTGGATGTGAACCTTTTTTTTTACTACACTAAAATACCTCCAAGTGTCAAATTGCACTTTGCTATCCTACGTCGGTAACGGAAAGGATGAAATATTAGCTTTGCCCTTGGGGATGGTGACAGAGAGATGATAAAGGGGAAGAGAGGGTGACAGCGAAGGTAGCGGAGGAGAGGGTGGAGATGGCTCGAAGATCGTAGGAGCATTGGGATTGGGATGGATTTGGATGGGATCTATTGTTAGTGCTGATATTGGTAGCAAAGAGAGTAGAGGGACTCAGCGCTTGGCAGTGCTTGCAACAACAGCAGCCTCCGCAAGGGTGGTAAAGGCGAGGCAGATGACAGGGGAAAAAGATGGTGGTGGTAGTTGCAGAGGTAGCGGATGAGAGGGAATAAATTTAATGTTTTGAAATGGAAGAGTTGTTTGGAAAGGGCCATGATTTTTTGGTAAATTTCAATAAACACAATGGTACTACTGTCATAACAATCATGTTTTTTGTAATGTGGGAATATCCTTTGGCATTTTTTGATGGATCTGTGATGGAAGATAGCAAAGTGCAAAGTTTTAAAACCACGAGGTATTTTACTGCATCGAAAATACTACATGGTATTTATATGCAACGATAGAAAAAAATTTAGGGTATTGTTGTGCAATTAAGACAAGGGAAATATTGCCGTTTGTGTACAAAAAATGCCCTATGTTTCAAATATTTGCATACTAGTATGAATATATTTGGTTTTCCCACCCTGTCGTGCCCTTATTTTTACCCTTTTCTCGTTTGCATGCTTTGATGGTCCATTGTGAACCAGTCTAATTTGCATTTGTGCACATATGAAGCATGTGTTATCAATAAAACTTCATTTTATATGTGGAATCACTTTGTTTCTAACTATGAACTGCCTTTATTTTTGCAGACGGGGTTTCCGATCTCTCTGTCACGGGCAGCTCCTCGAAGAACATACTCTCAGCTCAGCCAAGTGCCATCATGGACGCGCTACCTCTCCCTTCTCAACCTGTCACAGTCCTGCCTCCAAAACCTGCACTGAACTTAACAAAACCCACGACAATCCTCGAAAGTCAAATTAGTTCACTCAAACCTGACAGGAATCCAGAGCCAAAACCCAAGCCCGCCCCTCTTGCCATGGTCTCGCACTTTGGCCTGCCACCCCCTAAGGAGGATGATGGTGGATTCCAGAGCCTGGAAACCCTTGTCCGATTCAAAGAGGCAGAAGCTAAGCTCTTCCAGAGGCTTGCTGATGACGCACGCAAGGAGGTTGATGGTTACAGTCGGATTGCCAAAGCCAAGGCAGAGAAGTTGGAGGAGGAGTATGCTGCCAAGCTTGCCAAACTCCGGCTTCCAGAAGCCGAGGAGAGGCGGAGGAAGAAGCTTGAGGAGCTCAAGTTCCTTGAGAACTCCCACTGCGACTATCAAAGCATGAAGGTGAGGATGCAGGCGGAGATCGCAAGCTTGCTCCAAAGGATGGAAGCGACGAAGAAGCAGTGGGCGTGACTTAATTTTATTGTGCTATCATGGTAAGAAGTGCTCTACAATCTTGATTGTATATTTGGTGCTTTTTCAGACTTTTAAGCTCTATTACAAAGTTTTAAACTCACAAGAGCTGTTTCAATTATTGATGTTCGTACTTTCAAGCACTTTGAACATATGTAGAGTGATAGTTACAGTACAATGAAGGATGTCACTTCTCGCCTTTGTTGTTGTGATAGGAATGCTTTTGATCGTATTTACGTTTAAATTATGGGCACCGGGGTTCCAGATGAAGTTGTTTTTGTGTCGTGCATATGGTTTACATTGCAATGGGGATGAAGGAATGATAGAGGTCTCTGTTTGCTTGCTTTCCTGGCTTCACCTGTGTTTTCGACCTCAGCAATATATGCTGCGACTCACATTGGAGTTGTCTGAAGAGCGTATCAATTGTTTCACGCATTGGTAGTTGGGCTCACGGATTTTTGGTGGCTTAATGAGGCAAGGAAAATGAAGTTGCTTGTTTTGGGGAGCAGAAATGTTCATGGGTCATTCAAATTTTAGATGCTAATTTGATGCTTTTCTTTGAATCTTACCTTTCAAGGTCTCCTGGGTTACAATACCTTGGTTTTTGGGCCTTGGACCTCAGTCGGAGCATTTCAGATGTCAGGGAGCTCTCTAAATTGGAGACGCTGCTACTCTCTACCAGTTCTTTTACTGGTGAAATCCCTGCAGGAATTGAATCAATGTTTTTGGGCTTGAGCTACAATGATATCCTTGGGGAGATCACATCTGATCTCCTCTCCTCCCTTTGAGAACATTGATTTAACCTCGAATTTTCTATCAGGGTCAATTCCGGGGAATTTTTCTTCAAGGCTCCCTCGGGTAATCCCAGCAGCGATTGAACTCGACAAATCTGGGTTTGGATGAGAACTACTTACAAGGAATCATATGAGAATCCAAAAGTAATGAACCTCAGCAACAATCGCATCTCTGGATCCATACCCTCGCAACCCAGTGACCTGCTGCACTAGGCGACTCTTGACCTGTCGAACAATGGACTGGCAGGCGACGTTCCAAGTTCATTGGCACAATTGGATATGTTTGAGAATAGTGGAGAGGTTTAGGAAACTTTCAAGTGTTGATTATGGTTCCGACTTTTGTTAGTGGGTTTATTGGTTAGTTTTCACTGGCCAGACTCATTCGGCAAGCAAGTGATTTCGACATGTTCCAATCAGGGAAATGCTTCAATTAGCCGGATTAGTTCTTGGCCTAATGGGCCTTTCAATGCTGTTGATCAACTGATGAGGATCTGGCGCATAGCATTAGATGAAAGCAAACCGTAGATGGATGAAAGGAGTAAAACATTGTAAGATTTTCAGCTTATCTGTTGTGATAATTAATACATTGTAATATGTAAACAAGATGGTAAATTTTTTGTTCGAACATCAGTATCAATTACTGGTTAAATTTACATTACGGGAAGAATTTGGCTTGGTGGCCTTGGAGGCTTGGTGGTATTCGTCATCCCTCCCTTGTGAGAGGTTGAGGGTTCGCTGCTTCCTACTTTACGACGTACTACAACAAAAGAATGTTCCTCAAATTGGACAAGTGAAACTGAAAATAAGATATAGAATACATAACGAGAAAACTGATTTGCTGACAAATTGGCATTCTAGAAAATGTAGCCTAGCGAGCTCATTGTGAGGGGCTTGGCTCTTTTGGGACGTCATCTTCCCCATTGCGCCGCCCGCCCTTCTTCCCCGTTGTTCAAATCTACAAAAATCAAAGCAAATACAAAAGCAAAGAGAAAATTGGAAGAAGAAATTAAAAGGGGAATTTCTATTTGTTTTTCACTTCAACGATAATCCTGCTACAATTTCCCTCAGCTTTTTATCCTCCTCCGAGTTTGTTACGCCCAACGCACTTGCCAGCTGCACCAACGGCCATCACGATCCAACGGCTCCGATCAATTCTCCTGCCACTCAGACCCACGGCCCAGATTCAAACTTAAAAGCATATCCAACGGCTGAGTTTCAAACCCACTAAGCCCAAGGATCCAACACCCCGCTGCAAACTTCGCGCCTTCTCCTTCAGCTGCTAACATTCTCACAATCCCTTCCCCATTTTTAGACCTTGCCTCAAGGTCGAAGCTGGGGAATTTCTTCACCAAACCCCAGTAGTCCTCCCAGGTTGCATCCTCCTCGCTTCTTTGACGCCATTTGATCAGTACTTGAGGAATGAGGGAGCGACGGGCCTGCAGAGTGCGACGGTCCAGTATTGCTTCTGGTTCATCCACAACCTCTTCTACATAGCTGGGTTGAGTAACATGCAGAACAACTCTTTGACCTAGCTTCTCCTTCAATTGAGAAACATGGAAGACGGGTTGGATTTTTGAAGTAACTGGCATCTTCAATTTATATGCCACCTCTCCAATCTTCTTCTCTATCTGATATGGTCCATAGTATTTAGGTGACAATTTGCACGGTTTTTTCATGGCAGCACTTAGTTGCCTATAGGGTTGTAGTCTCAGATACACCCATGCTCCTTCTTCAAAGTGCCTCTCAGTTCTCCTTCTATCAGCAAAATGCTTCATCCTCCTTCAGGTTATCTTTAAGCAATTGAAGTGTCACCTCCCTTGAGAATAAGACCTCATCTACAGCTTGAACTTGGTAAGATTGTGGTGTATACCTCAGCAATGTACGGGGTTTCCTTCCGTATACTGCTTCATAAGGAGTCAGCTGAGTTGAGACCTTCCAAATTGTGTTAAACCAATACTCAGCTAGTGTTAGCCACCTGGGCCATTCCTTGGGTTTGTGTGAGCAGAAGCACCTCAGGTAGCACTCTAAGTGACGGTTGGTGATTTCAGTTTGTCCATCTGATTGGGGGTGATAGGCTGAGCTGAAAGCTAATAGGGTACCCTGGAGGCTGAAAAGTTCCTTCCAGAACTGACTTGTGAATAGGGGGTCTCTATCACTCACTATGGACTTTGGCATGCCATGGAGCTTGTATACACCATCAAAACATACTTGAGCTATTTGCTTAGCAGTATAAGGAAATTTGATAGAGAAGAAGTGTGCATACTTTGTTAGTCTATCCACCACAACTAGAATATCACTAGTATCTCCACAGGAAGGCAGCCCTACTATGAAGTCCATAGATATGTCTTCCCAAATCTGTTCTGGGGTTTGGGGGGGGGGGGGGTTGTAGCAATCCTAGGCTAGCTATACCCTCAGCCTTATTTCTTTGGCACACATCACATTCTCTCACAAATGCCCTCACCTTGGATCTCATTCCCTTCCAGTAAAAGGTCTCCTTCAGTCTGTGGAGTGTCCTGGTGGCATCAGAGTGACCACCCATAGGTGAGATATGGAATTCCTGTAGTAGGATGTTGATAACATCCTCATTGTGAGGGCTGACTAATATCCTTCCTCTGTAGTAGTACATTCCATTCAGCTTAGTGTAATTTTTCATTGCTTCATCGCCTGCTTGCATTCTCTGCTCAATTTCAGCATAATAGGGGTCATTAGCAACCATGTCCTGGATTCCTTGCATCCAACTAGGCTGAACTATGGAAATGGGGTAGATAGAATAGTAGTCTTCTTGAAGAGTATCAACATTTTCTATTTCCCTTGATAGTGCATCTGCAGCCAAGTTTCCCTTGCCAGGTTTATACTCCACTCTATAATCAAACTGTTGCAATTTCACTAGCCACTTGCTTTGGATATCCAGCTGCAATTTTTGACCCAACAAATAGCTTAGGCTTTGATGATCTGTCCCGATGATAAATTTCCTCCCCATTAGGTAATGGCTCCATTTTGAGGTAGCAATGATTATGGCTAACAATTCTTTCTCATATGTTGACAGCAATAGGTTTCTTCCCTTCAATTTAGAGCTGAGGTAGGCTATGGGTCTTCCTTCTTGCATGAAAACTGCTCCAATTCCCAACCCTAATGCATCACACTCCAGGATGAAGTCCTTCTCAAAATCTGGCATGGCTAGCACTGTGGCAGTAACTAGTGCACTCTTCAATTTCTGGAATGCAATTTGGGCTTCCTCCTTCCAAATGAATTCCCCCTTTTTATTGGACTCTCCCTTCTTCAGTAGTTCTGTCAGTGGAGCTGCTATACTTCCAAAGCCTTTCACAAATTTACGGTAATACCCTGCCAAGCCTAAAAAACCCCTCAATGCTTTTAAATTCCTTGGCACACTCCATTGCATCACAGCTTCTATCTTCTTTGGGTCCACTGCTACACCCTGTCCTGATATTACATGACCCAAATAATCCACAGTCTCCTTGCCAAAATGACACTTAGAAAGTTTCACATATAACTGGTTATCCAAGAGGATTTGAAAGACCCTTGTGAGGTGTTCAATATGAGAACTGGCACTTGGGCTGTAAATGAGGATATCATCAAAAAAACCAACACATACTGCCTCAGCATGGGTTTAAAAATTTGATTCATCAATGATTGGAAGGTTGAGGGAGCATTTGTAAGTCCAAAGGGCATAACTACAAATTCATAGTGTCCCTCATGGGTTCTAAATGCAGTTTTAAAAATATCCTCAGGATTAACTCTTATTTGATGATAACCTGACCTAAGGTCCAGCTTGGAAAATACCACAGCCCCATGGAGATCATCTAGCAATTCATCTATGATGGGAATGGGAAACTTATCTTTAACAGTCTGTTGGTTTAAAGCCCTGTAGTCCACACACATTCTCCAACTACCATCAGACTTCTTCTTCATCACCACTGGGGACCCATAGGAACTGGAGCTATTACGTATGACACCTGTCTTCAGCATCTCAGAAACTTGCTTTTCAATTTCTCCTTTTAAGAAATGTGCATGCCTGTAGGGACGTATACACACAGGTTTAGAACCTGGCTCCAGGGGTATGTGATGATCACAACTCCTAGGAGGAGGGAGTCCCTTTGGCTCTTCAAAAATTTTGGAATATTTTCTCAACAACTCTTGTAGCTCTGGTGGTTGACTTTGGAAATTCATGGAAGAGCATTGCCCCTCAAGGGAGGACAAGGTGAGTGATTTCAACTGGATAATATATCCTTCTCCTTCTTGCCTCAGCATTTTCTTTAATTGCTTCTCATACACCCACTGAGACTCACTCCTAGCCCCTTGCCAAACACAATCCTCCTTCCCTTGATAATGTAATTTCATCTGTAACTTCTTGAAGTTCATGATAATGTCATCCAACTAACCCAACCAGTGAGCCCACAGCACAATTTGATTTCCCCCATTGGAAGCAGTAACAGGTCCACCAATACAGTGACACCTTGGCAATTGAGTTGGACTCCCTTGCAGACCCCTGAACCAATCAGCTTCTCCCCATTAGCTACCCAGACATCAAAATTCTTGTCTTCTATCTGCAGGCCCAGTGAGTTGACCAACATGGGATGGATGAAGCTATATGTAGACCCAGAATCAACCAGGATGTGAACACTTTGCCCCTTGATACTTCCCCCCATTTTCAGTGTGTTGGTAGCTGGTAGCCCACACATGGTCTGTAGTGATATAGCAGCCGAGTCTTCTATGGTTCCCTCAGATAATTTGCTTGCCAATTCTTTGTTCAGTTCTAACTCAATTCCTCATATATCTTCCCCTGGATCCACATCATTCCCATTCCATACCCCCTCCATTAGAAATGCTCTCTTACATTTATGGTCTGGGCTCCATTTTTCATCACAACCAAAGCACAACCTATTCTTCCTCTTATGTACAATCTCCTCATGTGTTAGTCTTCTAGCTGTGGCTAGTAGCTCTGAAGCTCCCATAACCCTCCCTTGAGCTGCATTCACCGCTGTTTTTCCTTGGGGTACAGCTGGATTAGTGGAAGTCTTAATTCCTCTTCTTGTTTGCATGAACTTCTCTTCAAAGTTCTTAGCCAAAAATATAGCAGAACTCAAGTCAGTAGGCCTAGCAGCCATGACTTCATACCTGATCTCATCCTTCAACCCACCAACAAATTTATCTCGTATATATATTCCCCTGGTAGTTTTTCCAAAAATCCCATGATCTGTTCCAACTTCTTGAGGTACTCACGGACTGAAGTGGTTTGCTTAAGATTTGCAAAAGATTGGAAAGGCCTCTCCATTTCTGGTAGTCCAAAACGTGCCAACAGCTCCTTATAAACTTCCCATTCAAAAAAAATTCTCCACATTAACCTTAGCCCATTCAAACCACTGAAGTGCCTCTTCCTTCATATAAAACCCACAAGCCTTAACCCAACCACTCTTCTCTGTGTTGTAATGTGCAAAAATTTGTAAAGCTTGGCTAAGCCATGTGATTACATCCTCAGTTCCCCTAAACAAGGGAAACTCTGGTCTCAACCCTTTAGGATGAAACTCAATATTGCCATTATGTCGTCTATTACTTGATTCATCTTCTACGAAGGAGTTTAGTGGATTACCCTCCTGATTGGTTCTCCTTGGTCCAGCATTTGGGTTGTTTGCCAGTATGAGGTTCCTCTCTGAGCTACTGCCATCCAGCCTGCTTGTGATTCCCACCAGTTGCGCATTGATATTGCAGAACTGGGTAGAGAGTTGCCCCTTCAGATCTGCAATGTCGGCCCTCATATTAGCTTGTTCCGCCATCGCTCTATCCATCTGATGCTGCATCCAGAAACTGAGCTCTCGTTGATAATCAGCCGCCATTTCCAGCTTTCATGAATCTCTCTTCCCATGGGCACGCCTCAAAGTTCTCCTCCGGCCCACCCGATCCATCTCCATCGCCTTCGTCCGGGGGTGGCTTTGATACCAATTGTGAGGGGCTTGGCTCTTTTGGGACGTCATCTTCCCCATTGCGCCGCCCACCCTTCTTCCCCATTTTTCAAATCTACAAAAATCAAAGCAAATACAAAAGCATTGAGAAAATTGGAAGAAGAAATTAAAAAGGGAATTTCTATTTGTTTTTCACTTCAACGATAATCCTGCTACAATTTCCCTCAGCTTTTTATCCTCCTCCGAGTTTGTTACGCCCAACGCACTTGCCAGCTGCACCAACGGCCATCACGATCCAACGGCTCCGATCAATTTTCCTGCCACTCAGACCCACGGCCCAGATTCAAACTTAAAAGCATATCCAACGGCTGAGTTTCAAACCCACTAAGCCCAAGGATCCAACACCCCGCTACAAACTTCGCGCCTTCTCCTTCAGCTGCTAACATTCTCACACTCATCCTCCTTACAAACAGGATCGTTGGCAAATGAGTAGTCTTGAAAGCATCATCAAGGAACTAGCTTCCAACCCTGAAGCATGACATTGTCATCTATATATGGCCGTAGATTCCACATGAGGCAGTAGCTTTCTAATTGTTCTGATTTTGGGGCAGTAAATTTGATGTAGTTGATGATATTTTCCTAGAATACGTATGACCGTCAGATTAATAAAAGACTTTCATATTCTTAAAAAAGAATAAATTGGATAACAACGGTATATTTCAAAGCACCATACCTGCATTGTGTAATCAAGCCTCAACATGTTATAGATGACCACCATTAAAGCAGCATAAGCTACCGATTTGTCCTCAAGATGCATCAACTCTACATCTTCCTGAAGACGAACAATGCAAACAAAAAAAAAAAGTCAACGGCTAAACAAAAGGCGAATATGAACTTCTCTTCAACATGTTAATAGTCTGTTAAATAGATCAATATTGGGAAATGTGAACCAGGAAAAACTTATTTATCCTTCTGGCCCGCCGTCCTCCTTTCATATCCGTGTCCCATGTCCATACACTAATGTGCTATGTGGTCATGACTCTCATATCATATCCATATTTCTCACTTCCGACGTAGGAGGTAAAGGAACCTCTATCTTCTTTTTTTTCTCCTTTTATTTTTTCTTCTTTTTCTTGCACGTGCGCACACATGTGTGGATACTTCAAAGTTGAATGGAAGTAATGTGCGTTAACATCTGGCTCTCAATGGTGAAGGTGTGGCTGTGGGAGATGGAAGATCCCACGTTCAAGATCAAGCTGCCCCCTCTCGCACAACCTTTTTTGTTTTTGTTTTGTTTTTTTGTTTTGGGATGGGGGGATGCAGTAATAGTTAACATATAAAATCACAGTTTTTCTTTGTCTTCTTCTAATCAATATCAAAGTTCTAATTGGAGAAGAAACGGGTTTTCTTTAATTAGTTTTATGTATTCTTTATATTTTCAATCCATATTATGGATAGAAGCAGGTAAGTTTATTTTGTTTAGTATTGGGAAAAGTTCCACTTATCCTGCGCTGGAAGTTTAAAGTAGATACAAAACATTTCAATATTCTTCTTCTGAAACGTTTGCTTTGAATGAATATATTCGATCATTATGAGTAACAGTTGCGGTGTTACTACTTTTATTACTTGTCAATATTAAAATTTGTTAAAAAAATTCATTTCCCCCGTGCATAATCCAAGTTTCGACACAGAATAATTCCTTTCTGCAAATATCCACAGAATTGTTGCAAACTGCAAACACTACCCATTAGATTCATTAGTTCGCTAAGCGTCCAACACACGTTGAAGTGCCAGCAATAATGTACCACTCCTCTAACGTGTCATGTGCATCAATGCATGTCAAAGTGTTAGGTGCAGTTCTACATGGAGTCACTTCCTAACAAGTTCCATTGGGTACTCAGGCACGTGTCAAAACATTTGTGCAAACACCTAGCCATAGAACTCAAAAAAATATATAAAGGACCGAATACCTTGTGGCCATCTGAACATGCCTCCTCGAGTGTGTTTTCTTCATCACAGATGCATGTCTCAAAAAATGGTGTGGCACAGTGATTTGCTTGCCTTGCAATATCAACAGCATCCTCCTTGAGGCATTCAAGTTCATCTAGCAAAATTTTCACTGCAACAGAAAATAAAGACAAATAAGATCTAACATGTTGGTTATAATGATCTTGTACAAGACAACAAAAATCTGATTAGATAACCATGTAACATACATCCACAATACGATTATGCTTACAGCTTTGTGTTCTAAATTGGCAACTAGTTACAGCTATACATGTGAATACCAAGGACAACAGATTATTATGGTAAACATATGCCGCATATGCATTCTCCGATAATAAAAAAATCAAAGCAAGCTTTAATCTCTTTTTTGACGGTTGATGTAAGCCATCGTAAATATAAGAAAGGCTAAAAATGTGTTCCAATATTGTACTATAATTCGAATCAAACTCAGAATCAATGTTTAAAATCTCAGTTTCTTTCTCGGTATCGGCAGGTAGTTTGTAGTATTCATATCACTTGTATCAAAAGTATCAGGTAATATCTATTGAATATATCAAAATTTAGGTATCGACTGCCTTATCTCAACATGAACATGATTGTTAGTTACAAGTAGTTCATATTCAGGAAATGCTTTAGGCTTCGAACCTTGCTTCAGGGAAAGAGCACAAGAATAGAGCATGTAGTTGTAAGCAACATGCATAAAGCGGGACTTCATGTGAACATTCATCTCTTCTACTTCTAGTGTTTCAACTGGCTACTCAATGTATTGCCTTATCTTTGCTTCAAAACCAGACCCAACACCGTCGTCGTTTGTATCAAAAGTATCAGGTAATATCTATCGAATATATCAAAATTTAGGTATCGACTGCCTTATCTCAACATGAACATGATTGTTAGTTACAAGTAGATCATATTCAGGAAATGCTTTAGGCTTCGAACCTTGCTTCAGGGAAAGATCACAAGAATAGAGCATGTAGTTGTAATCAACATGCATAAAGCGGGACTTCATGTGATCATTCATCTCTTCTAGTGTTTCAACTGGCTGCTCAATGTATTGCCTTATCTTTGCTTCAAAACCAGACCCGACACCGTCGTTGTTTGCACTTGTGTCTGTACATCTTGTTTGTCGACGATTCAGAATGAAGCTAAGGTCCATCATTTTGTTATCCTTGCTTCTATATTCAAGTAAGAATCTTATCACTGCTTCGTTGTTATGTATACACTAATTGGATGATGATATTACACCGATCCCTTTAGATTGAGATAAGAGGCCTTGTGGAGATGAGTCATAGGTCGATGGGTTTCGATGGGTTAGGAGATAATTGGTAGAATGTAGATTATAATATTTGATATGGGATCACCCAAATATATATTTTGATGATGATCAAACAATTCACTAGCACTGACTTGATTTGTGCATATTTAGAAAAGCTTTGGATGATGGTTGAAGGCTCAAGATTGTATACATCACCTATGACAAGGACATGAACGTTATCGGCATATCATTTAAGTTCATTATGTTATTTTATATCAATGATGTATCATTTATTTATTTGTCCATAAATTTAATGTAAAAACCTTGAAGATACTCACACACATCATCTAAAATGTTTCAAGACTTAACATCATATATCTTCATACTTGAATCATATCACATTAATTTTAAATTATTTACTTGATTCCTAGTGTCATTGGTTGACCAAGAAACCCTTTAGTCGACTGATACGTATAAGTTCTTTATATTTAAATCACATCTTTATTAGTCGATTAACACATTCACTGGTCAACTAATACAGAACATGATTTTTTCATTCTGAGTTCTGTAAGTCAACTAATGATATTATTAGTTGACTAATATAGAGTGTTCTACAATCTGTTATAGTGAATTAGTTGATTAACTCCTCTATTAGTCGATTAATAGTTATTGCTATAGTGCATTACTTAACTACAATGCATTAGTCTACTAATATAGACTAACGCATGTTTATGTAACTGATATTTTTTATTAATCAACTAATGCACTTCCTAATCGATTAATGCAGATCATAGATCATTTTCTAGCTTGAACTATTAGTCCACTATCCTAGTCGACTAATAGCCACATTTTCTAACTATGTTCTTTCATAATATCATCAGCCATAATTTTGAATGTTTATGAACGTTAAAATCAACCTCTATATATATAGATTTAGTCCTCTCACGTTTATACAACTTGACCTTTGTAAAATTTTATTTTCATCTTCTTTCTAAGACAAGAACAAGCCAAAACTCTATTTAGAAATTCTTTTCGTCCAAGTTTTGATCCTATAGAATAAAATCATTCTCCATAATCATCATTAGATCCACATACACATGAATTTAAGGTTATATAAATTATATTCTTTCTACTGCAAGTTTTTCCTCGGATGATAATTGATGAGAACTTGTTCACTGATTTTGAGGGTGTTTTCAATCTCAAGTTGTTGAGATTGAGCCGTGTAATTAGTAAAGCTTGTTTGTCAAGTTGTATGATTTACACTTAGAAGTTTACAAGAGTGAGATAATGGAAATATCAAGCAGAAAGGTTTAAGGATTTGAGTAGATCCGAAGAACCGAATCACGATAATTCACTCGTGTTTGCGATTGGACTTGACTGGTTTGCATTGTCTTTGTCATTCTTTAATTACAATCATTTTGTTATTGTTTAGTGCATAAGAATTCATCCACATTGATCCAACATATAAGGGGCATGGATCATCTATATTATCCAATACATTGTCTTCTTTATGGTTTTATGCTTTGCAAATTATATAAATATATAAGTTCAATATCTTACGCTCATACATAGCCAAAAAAAACCCCGCTCTTGTGTCTTGCCAACTTGAGGAGTATCGGCTGGGGTAATAAAAAGGGAAATGTTTTTATCCTTACAACAAATCTAATTCAAAATGTTTAATAAGTATCATTATCGAACAATATTTCAAACCTTGATTTTGATGGTCAAATGATATTATTTCAACCAACATATAAAGATAATAATGGATATCATGTCACATGAGAAAATTCACACATGCAAGTTAAAATCTCATCTCCACTTGTTTCTGAATAATCAATACTGTTCGTATTAATGTCAATGTTCTCTTCATGTTCTACACCTCAAATACACTAAAAATCTTGTGAACTCTATTCTTATTCCTCATGGATCTATGAGTTAAAAATGATCTATTATTATTTAAAAAAATGTTCAACTTCCAACCACTCAATATAATGCTAAGAGCATGGAATTTATAAAATTTTGGTAACATAAACAGTGCCGATCATTCAAGTGAAGAGTGAATTTTTTGGCTACATATGAGAATTTTTTCATATGACTTGATACATCCATTATTATCTATAGACTTAGAGACTCAAATTTTAGTAATTCAAAACATAAACCTACTTTTAAGTTATTATTATTTAGAAGAAATGATATCAGCCAATGTCGAATCATATCGGTATGCTTGAAATCACATGCAATATGAGCAATATGTATCGGTATCGAACAAAATTTTAAACCTTGAAAACCTATTGTTCAAATCACAGTAGATTCATGTTAGTGTTATAAAAAACTACCTACCACCTAGGCGGGGGCCTCCCTAGCTAACCGTGTTGGGCTAAAACGCCTAAATTAGGTGGGTTGCCTTAAAAAAAAGAGATGTATGTATCCTCCAACCACCGTCACTGACTATTCTGCCTCCAACCACCGTCACTGCTTGCACCTTGCAAGAGGGAGATAAGAGAGAATGAGAAAGATAAGTGTTAGCACCAAGAGATTTATCCCTGACCTCTATTATATACAAGATGTGGAGACCCCTTGCTCTTGCGAAGCGCAAACGGCGACAACGGCTAGTCATAGCGATTGGTGATGAGCGACAAAAGCTAAGAAGTCTTTTTTTCTTTCTTTTTATTCACATGACCTAGGCACCACATAATTGCCTAGGCACTATGCGTCAAGGTTAACACCCAGAGGTGCCTAGCGCCTGCTTCAACATTGATATTTAGTCTTATGTGAATAAAAATGTTTTTATGAGTACAAAAAGCCCCCTGAGTTGTGCTGCATAACCCAATAATTACATATAAACCCACCTTATGAATCGCCCTCAACCAATTGTGGCCCCAAGACTCAACCAATTGTGGCCCCAAGACGTGGATCACAAACATAGGATCCATTGTATGATTTAAATAGTTTTTGAGGTCAACCATATTCATTTCTTAATAAAGGTTTAACATCAGTTTTTCATCTTCCTCATTTTCTTTACCTGATTGAAACCACAAAACTTACTCATCATGGATTTAAGCTCATTTGCAGGAAAAAAAAATAATTTTCTTTTTAAATAATTTGATCATGGATCATATGTGGCACCCTCACTCCCAGGTGTCCTAAGACACCACTACAAACACATTCATGCAAAAAGGTATCAAGAATATGAGAACGAGGTTTGAACATTTGAACATCCTAGTTTTGTATAGATAAACTTTATTGATCATTTTGACAGATGAGTCAACAAAACACTCGGCCTAGTCCAAAAACAGAAACATAATGCCTTGGGATGAGTGTGAAAGATGGCCATACTCCTTAACCCCTAAACCTATTCCCCATATGAATCAAATGCCTTATGGTCAGCATGCTGAGTGAATAGAAATAAAGTGTCCAGTTAGGAGAAGATAATCAACAAATGGACAAGAAAATAGTCTTAGTTGACGTGAATGTGAGGAAGCATCATTTAAGAATCGCTAGATGAAATCTAGGGTAAAGATTAGGTTTTTGAACTTCATTGTGTCCGTGTTATTGACTTAAGCTGGTGTATGGGCTTCAACTCTTACGGTATTCAGAATAGGCCTCTATTCTACATATTCTTATTGACTAGCTTTCTTCAGCACCCATCAATTACACAAGAGCCATTTCCCATTTAACACCATCTGGGAGAAAATATAGGTCTCGCCATAGACTGATGGCATAGCCAAACCAAGATAAGTTTACTTTGCACTGCTGTTCATCACTAATGGGTAACACCGAGACATGTATGGATGATGACCCGACTCAAAGAGATCAACAGAGTTTTATAGCTGCTGCCTCCTGTTCGCAACCTCTTAACAGTAATGGACTAGCTTTTTGTAGGTAAGGGGGAAATGTAGTAGCTGTGCACAACAAAAATTCACAAGATTGATATTAGTTCGTCTATCTTATCAGGCCGCCTACTAAAACAAAGTTAACTGTAAATAAATTGAGGTAACACCAGAGGTACACAGAGAACAATAATCTGTGCATAAAGATCATATAATAAATTCGCAGCCAAACCGAGATAAGTTTACTTTGCATGGATGTTCATAACCGATGTCTAACACCGAAACACGTATGGCACGATGACCCATCTCAAAGAGATCAATAGAATTTTCTGGCTGCTGCTCATGAACGCAGCAGCCTCTTTTAACATGCATGGGCTAGCTTTTTGTAGATAAGAGGAAAATGTAGTAGCATGCACACAACAAACATTCACAAGAGTGATATTAATTCTTCATCTTATCAGGCCGGTTACTAAAAGAAAGTTAACTGTAAAGAAATCTAGGTTAACCCCAGAGGTACATAGAGAGCAATTATTTGTGTATAAAGATCATATAATAAATTAACAGCCCAAGAGTAAGAGAAGTAGGAGTAATTTGAGGGGGAGGAGACCCTCGGTGGCAAACTTGCAACAAGTGTTGCCCATCTCATCCCCCATCCCAAACCTCTTTCTTTCATGGCAAAAATTATAAATTTTGTGGAAGATAAAATTGGTTGTTCATGCCACGACCACAAGCTGCAATCATTGCCAAGTGTTATTCTGACAACAACTAGCCAGTCCTGAAGCCAGCTTGTCATGAGATTTTGTTAGATCTGACTGGAGGGAGACAAATTAAGGACAGATTTGGCCTGGAGGAGGCATGTCAAGGAAGATCCATATCATGGCAGATCTAACAATCCAAGTAGGAAGATCAACAGAATGATCACATCCAGCCTGATTCTTGCTGCAGCAACCAATTTTGGTTGTCTCTCTGGTGGATGAGAAACTTGCTGGTTTCTATTTACATCTTTGGTCGCTCCTCTCATCACAGTTGGCAACCATGTGATGCTCCCAGTAAAGGTCGTTGACAACTGGTTGATGGTTTTAGTGCTTGACTGGTGGATTTTAGTGAAATTCTAATAAGATTTTGACAACGTCAAGGATGAGAGGTGTAATAATGTGTTGTTCCAAGTTAGTGGTCTGTTACGGCTTTGATGTGGATCATGATTATTTGGCATTGAAGAATAATGCTTAAAATGTAGTAACATCTGAACGAAGTTGACTTGCACTGATCAGAAAAGCTTCAATGTATCCCGATGGATGTCACTTTGGGTTATCTATATGACAATGGATGCAAGGATCCACCTTACGTATGTCCTGAGCTGAGATCAACTATTGCAATAGTCAACGGGATCTAGGTTCAGAGAACTAAAGGAGTTTTGCCAACGAGCAATTGCTCAAATGACATTCCCCCCCCCCCCCCCCCCCCCCCCCCCCCACATCCCCGGAGGCACGGGATCAAGACCCGGCTGGCGTGTGCTTTACTGCTTTCCAATGTATCAAAAAATGAACTGGAGGAGTTTCAGTTAGAGCACATGGGTCCAACTAACGTTGGGTAATAATTCAACTTTTGGTGGTAGCCTAGGCAGGCTACAATGCAGGGTTGGGATAAATTTTAGTGTTTCAACTTAGAACATTGGGTTATATTAATTTTTAGTCTTAATTTTGATGGGCATCAGTAATAGCCATGGATGGATGGAGAATCGAGTTTAATTTAATGACTAACCATTGAATTTATTCCTGACCAAGAGACAAAAGCATCAGGGCTTGGTGAAACGTGAGATGCAGATCATTTATGTAAGGGATTGTGACGCAGGACGAAAGCATGAAGGGATGTGGTAGGAATTTGAGGAAGAACTATATTAGAGATTTCATAATTTTTCGGATCTTGCATCCCGGAATCTTACTATCACCGACTCACACGCCTCGCACGTGGAGATTCTTCGGACCTCTCACCCATGCAATCAAGCCAACACACACACACACACCAGTGCAAACGAGTTAATTTGTGGAGAAAGTAAAAGTTTACACTAGAAACTATTGTTCGTTGAATTCTTCATGAAAAAACTAAGAAGTTTGTCCCTTTATATAGGCTTACAACTTGACTTACTGAAACTTATTAAGACTGGAAATTCTAGATCGACTGACACACTCAAATAAAAAGGATCAAATAACAAAAAAGACTCAAATAACTAAAACTCTTAAAATTACAAAAGACCTAACTAATTAGAATCTTTCAAGGACTCAAATTCCATATCCAATAAGATTTCCACTCCGTTTAAACTTCAATTCAAATTCGATCTCTATCATTCTTCCCGACTTGAGAACTTCACCTCTTGTGAAGGACGACAAAAGTAGCACTGCTGGACAAAAATCAATAGTCATCTGTTGTTGGAGAAGATGCGTCCATGAACTTTGAAGTGGAATAAGATGCAGATAGACATACGAACATCCTCCAATAATTTCTCCCAATTCATGAATGATAGAAAAGTATTCAGAACCTTATTTGTTGGTTATGAGAGGAGAATATGCGATAACAAACTTGCTCACTCGGATCCAGTGACGCTTCTTTTGACAGCTCTGGTGTAGGTGGTGCAGGCTCAACTGATGGCTCTAGATAAAGATCTAACTCAGGATGTGGTACTGGATCTATGCTCTGGTTCAGGCTCTGACCTTGGTCCGGGCTCAGGCTCGGGCTCTTGTTGTGTCTCCAATACTGGCTCAAACTCAAGTTCTAATTTAAGCTCGGTTGCAAGATCTGGCTTCATCTCATGTTCAAACTTACTCTCTACCTCAGATGTTGGGTCAATCTCTAGCTGTAGATTTATCTCAGATTCTAGCTTAAATTTAATTTTTTGTACAAATGTAAACTCGGGTTCCAATTTGATCTTGGACTCAGCATCTATCTCAGGCTCTTGTTTGACCTTCAAAGGACTTCTTATGCTCTGCTCATTGGAGTTTAACACATTTTGTCAACTCGAATAATAGGTTGGCAATGTTTCAGCACAGTTCTTTTTCTATTAAATATGAATGTGTGTATATTTGATATTCCAGAACTTGTCACATGTAGGTCGTACAACCAAGGTCCTAGCAAAATGTGTGGTGTATTCATGAGTATAACATCACACTCAGTGTGATCATGATAACTCGTAAGCTGGAGGCGCACTAAACATCGTTGGGTAATTCAAGGAACAGTCTTATCAATCAAAGTGACATTATATGACTATGTGTGAGGCTCAACTGCAAGGCTCATTCTTTATAAGGCTGACTTAGAGATAACATTAACACAACTAACTCCATCAATTATTAATTTAAATGACTTATCACGTATTTTGATGTAGATATGAAAAATATTGGTCCTTCGTCAATCTTTTGCATCTTCAAATGTTATAGGTTAAACGCCTAAGGATATTGATATGAGCACCAGATTCAAATATTCAAATATATCTTCATCAGCATCAAGCATTAAGAAGATGCTCAGTTGCATAAACTTCTTCAATCATTCCTTCAAATTATACTACATGGAAGATGAATAGGTCTGGGATGTAATGATGGTGAAGATGGACGTCGACGGCAAGGGCAGTAAATAGTTTTTTCTTCTCCTTTTTTGGAAAAAGATATTTCTCTCTCATTGTTTATTGTTTCCTTGAATTTTTTATCTATCTCTCTTTTTTATTTTTATCTCTCGACTTTTTTTTATTTTTTTCATTTTGATGATATCTCTTTTTTCTGTTTTTCCTCTTTTTGGATCTTTATCTCTTTTTATCTCTCTTTTTAATCCCTCTTTTTTTTATTTTTTGATCTCATTTTTTAAAATAATCCAAATCTAAGAAAAGTATAGAAAAAGAAAAAGAAAAGAGGCCTTTTTGATGAGGGAAAAAGATGAGTAGGGTTTTTTTTCTAAAATTCTAAAGACAAGATGATGATGAAGAAAAAGAAAAAAAGAAAAGAAAATGTGAGATGTTTTTTATCATTGATATAAAACGTAACTAAAAGAAAGAAAAAAAAATTATAAGGAGAAAGATGAAAAGAAAGAAAATGTAAGCTTTTTTCTTATATCCATTATATTTTTTCTGAATTTTTTTCTTCTCTTTTTTCTATCTATTCTTTTTTCTATCTATTTTTCTCTGAAGTTTTTTTCTTTTGATTTTTTTTGAACTTTTGTGAATCTAACTAAAAGGTAATTTTTTATGATGAAGAAGAAAAGCAGGTTTAACTTTGATACCAATTTGATACAGAACGGAAGCAAGAATGGATGTGACGTGAATTTAAGGAAGAAGTAGGATTACGAATTTGATAATTTTTTGGATCTCACACCCCGAAAATCTTACGATCACCTGCTCGCATGTCCCACACGTGGAGATTCTTCGAACCTCTTGTCCAAACAATCAATCCACTCTCGCACACCAATGCAAAAGATTTAATTGTGGAGAAACTAAATGTTTGCACCAGAAAATACTATCTATTTTTCTCTGAAGTTTTTTTCTTTTGATTTTTTTTTGAACTTTTGTGAATCTAACTAAAAGGTAATTTTTTATGAAGAAGAAGAAAAGCAGGTTTAGCTTTGATACCAATTTGATACAGAACGGAAGCGAGAAGGGATGTGGCAGGAATTTAAGGAAGAAGTAGATTACGAATTTGATAATTTTTTGGATCTCACACCCCGGAAATCTTACGATCACCGACTCACATGTCCCACATGGAGATTCTTCGAACCTCTTGTACAAACAATCAACCTACTCTTGCACACCAATGCAAAAGATTTAATTGTGGAGAAACTAAATGTTTGCACCAGAAAATATTTTTCATTGAATTTTTCATAAAACTAATAAGTTTGTGGCGTTTATATATGCTTATAACTTGACTCTCTGAAGCTGATTAAGACTAGAAATTCTAGATCAACTAAAACACTTAAATAAAAAAAGACTCAAATAACTAGAACTCTTAAAATAACAAAAAGACTCAACTAAGTAGAATCCTTCAAGGACTCAAATTCCATCTCGGATTCGATTTCCAATTCGTTCAAACTCCAATTTGAATTCGATCTCTATTAGATTGTTTTCATTATTTTAGCCAAGAGAAGTTAACGAACATAAAGCTAGACGTGTGTTGACCGTGGTGTGTATTTATCTTGATATCTACCTCATGTTACAACAATTTTAGACATAACTAGTTATATGAATATACGTAGACAGCATCTCTTTCTAGTAAGACTTGTATTATTATGTAAGCACTAAGTAGGTGTGAACATTTACAACACCAGAGTCTTCTCATCATTTACTTGTAACCCCATTTTTTGGAAATTTTTAGTTGTAAGATCCTATGAATGAAATCCGGTGAGATTTGACCCTCACCATTTGTATCTCAAATAAAGATCATAACTGCTCATGTTTTTATAAGCGAAACAACGGAGGTTGAGAAGCCCAAGAACACAAACAACCAATTTTTATAAAGTATCTCACAACAAAAACAGTATGTCTTCGACTCCTCAGCTTATTAGCCAGTCAATAATACATATTAAATGATGCACTAATTCTTCTTGCTCATGAGTATGCAACATTTTTCCCTTCTTGTCATATAGGACACATCAAACTATCACAGGACCAACTGTTCACTATATAAGTAACCTCCATGAAGGACCATACAATACAATCAACACTGCAACAGATAAAAATTAACAAACCTACCAAATCCCCAATAATATGAGCAGTGGTGATTGGATCAAAAAAGAGCAAAGGACATACAAGTAAAAGATATTGTGAAAGAATGTATGCTTAAAATATTTCTGATATTACTTGCTGCCTTGTTGCCTGATGGCATCCACCACAATGGCCACACTAGTATATATTATATAAGAAATTGAGAGGAACAATGTCACCATAAATTTGTTCAGGCTCCGATTGATCAACAATTGTATAGTAAGATATGGGTGGCAAAATGGACCCAACCCGATCCGAACCCGGCTTTACTTAACCGGGTATGGGTATGGGTATATCCGGGTCGGGTCGAATTCGGGTTGACCCGTATAAAATTCGGGTCGGGTCCGGCTTTGACCCGTCAACCCGTATGACCTGGATTATATCCGGTTTATAAATAAATAAATATATACAATATTTATATCTAAACCTCCGAGGGCGCTTGCTGGGAAGTTTGGTCAGCGCGTTCAGTTGTTGCGTTGATTTCTAACATGGTCACATGTTCGAATCCCTGTGCAGGCGTTGTATTTTTCATTTTTAGTATGGGCTTGGAGTTTAGATAAATAATTAATTGACTCTCAGATCTGGTTGCTAGCTCAATTGGTATGCGTGTGTTCCCCTTTCTAGGAGATCTTTGGTTCGATTCCTGCTGTAAACGAATTATGTCAAAAAAAATTGAAAGAGAAGAGAATGCTGGTTGGGTTCGGGTGACCCGCCAACCCGCCGGGTCGGGTTCGGGTCTTACATTCCCGACCCGGCTTAAATCCGGGTCGGGTTCAGGTCTACGCCTAAACGGGTCGGGTCGAACCTGACCCGACCCGAACCCGAACCCGACCCGTCCCGTTTGCCACCCATATAGTAAGATCCATGCAGTGTAGAAAAATACATTTGTTCATAGCAAACTATGTCAGCATAAAATTTTTGCTTGTATGATCTCTAAAATTAATATCAATGATCTAGAAAATGAGTGAGTTGATTTTAGACTTCAAAAGGTGCAATGTAGCACACAAAGGTAACAATTGATAGATATAAACTAATGCAATATCTACTCACCTTTCATTAGATGCTCCTGAAGCCCTCGGCTGCATGAATGTACTTCAATAGGCATGTCCATAACACCATAGAATCAGAAGTTAGAAGATCCTCCAGAGCAAATGCATAGAACATAAATAAACAAGGTGAAATCCTTCAAAGCTAAGTGGGATGATGCAATGGATTACAAAACTGAATAAATATTCATTATTACTATCAGTGTATCTTTCTTGAACGGGAAATGGACTTACCCAAAATTTGATAAAATGTGCAAAATTTGATAAAATGTGCATGATTGTGTATGGTGGTGTGTTAGCATATAAGAGTAGAGGATGTGTTGCTATCAGGACAACACAAAAACTCCAACCGTAGTACTAGTGTGTTTGACATGTGGACCATGCAGATTGGACATCCTATCTAACATATTACATTAAAATTTCCTGACACCAAATTTGGGTTTGTTTAACCGTGAATTAAATGGTTACAAAATGAACGGTCGCTATCAGCAAGTTGGTCGCTATCAGCAAGTTGCTAATATCTGTCAACTACTTACGTTGAGACCGCACATGACCGTGATGTACACAGTTTAAAACAACAACATTTGAAACTTCAGCATGTTTATATTTCTGCATCTATTGACAATTGTCATTTTCTTATGGCATGCCCTGTTAAGAAACCTTCAAAGAATTTGATATTTTTGTTATAATCATTACGCAGTTAGCACTATTAGACTGTTACAGGTACATAGATATTATTGTCACCTGGTGTGCCTCGATTTTATCGTATTTGCTGCATGAACATTCTGAAAACATGACACAGGTGCATGCATGTACCTTATAAGTGAATCAAATGTGTGTTACAGATGTATCAGATGACTGATAGGAAATCCACTTAGCAGTTGGTTCCACTTCAAAAAAAAATTAAATTTAGACTTTCACTAAGTCAAAGCTAGAGTTGACTTGTTAATATGGAAACTCCAAATTGAAATGAATGGGTGATTAGTGTGATCAGATATGGATATTACCATATCCATATCTGTTTTCTTAGCAAATAATGGATCTAGATATGTATATTCTATCTCAATATCCATGTTACTAAGGCATGACGTCGGATTATGACTGGAATGAAATGTTTGTAACATATTATATGTTAATAAATACGGCGAACACCTAGACAGAGAAGGATTTACACCCTCAGTTTTGATACTTTTTAGGTGAAATATAAAATATATAGGAGATTACAAGACTCTGTTTTTTTAACCAGGTATCACGATATGAAATTCGTACAAGATTGCAAAAGTCAGTCTTTTTCTAACCCATGTATCACATTATACAAAAAATGGTTCAGTAGGGATATAAGTGCATTCATATTTCATAGATATTTTGTGTTCATATGCCAGATATTCTTATCATCTACCATACCCATCATCATCATCATCATCATCATCATCATTTTAGCCTTCATCCCAAAAAAATTAAGGTTGGATTCATGGACTCAATAGAAAGCATGCCGGATCATGATCGTGTCAGATCGTGATGTAGAAAACTCATTATGATCTAAAGCTTTCTCTTCTATCAAATCTAAATCTTTCATAGTCATTCTTATTACTTTCATCCATGTCTTTTCCAGGCTAACTCTCTTTCACTTGATCTTAACATTCATATGGTATATCATCAATATGACTTTAACGTATATGGCTAAATCATCTCAAGCGACGTTCTCTCTTCTTATCCTCTATGGGATCATGCCCATCTTTGCTCGGATATATGTGTTTCTTAACTTATATTTTCTAATGTTTCTACACATCTAACATACCCTTATCCATATTTTAAACAGATATTGTATACGGATATCAGTATTCAGAAAAAAATACAAAATCGGTTAAGGAGCGGACATCCATATATCATAATGGTTTTCTGACCTTAACTTTAGTTGGACTGTTGGATAAATAAAAAGGCTAGAACTTGAAATATCCAGATAATCGGTATTGTTTAAGAAAAAAGCTAACGATTAGTGCTCAATTTGGCTTACCGCAATAAATTTATAAAACAGATAGCATATCAGATTGATATAACCAGATGGTACTAAAAGCTCCACGAAGGTCCAGGAGTAACACTAACCAGAACACATACATAAAACTAAACATACATAAACTGGAATTATATTGTGTATTAGTTTTGTAAATAAATGGATGGCTAATAAGTAGACATGGTTACACATTTTGACCACTTGCAACATACTTACGCTTGATTATATTTCGTACATCTTGGTGCCGATGTCTCGTTCCAGCTTCAACATATGCTTTCATTCTCTCTGTTTGATTAACTTCTATTATATGGTCAACCACTTGAGATGTCTTGTAAACCTGAGGCTTCCTAAAGATTTCTGCACACAAAAAGAAATAGATTGCGTATAGCATCTAGCACATATCTCTAAAATAATAAGAAGGATTATGATGTCGAAAGACTACATTCTGCATATCTTACTTGCACAGAGAACAAGAATTAGAATTGGATTATATTTGAAAGAAATATATAAATATATTTACTTTAGAATGGATGCAGAAGATTAAAAGAAAGAATTGAATCAATAAAAATGATTATATACAAATTACAAAAGGTCCAATCTCACAATCTAGTGTTACATATAAAAAATAACAACTTCCTTATTCAACGACGAGTTCAGCCCATGCGATTTATAGTCCCAATTACAATTGTAAGAAACTATTGTGGCCAATGGAGTAAGCACCTGAGTTTGACAAGACCAACCCACGACCCAACAAAAGATGGCTTGTTACTTGCTAAAGGAGTCATAACTAACTAGTAAGCCCTAAATTTGCGCATTAAGCTAGAATAATGACACTAATTAGCGACATATACCTCATACACCCTATACATATAGCTGCAATTAATGTCTTTAGGTATGCGCAATCTACCCATCTACTTTAACTTCACCGCCATATTATTGCTTTAAGATGTGGTTCTAACTTGGAGCACCAGATGGTTTTAAGTTGAAACCATCCTGATATCCTCTAACTCTTATTACTCCATGCAAATCCTAGGTCGGACGTGCATGGTCTTTGTCTTCTATTCAACAAAGTGTCATAGATCTGATTCGGGTAAGACAAGTTCACACGATAAAAATTCGTATTGTTTGCATATATGCTTAAAACATGTTGCAACATCTAGCAAGAAGTATTAAATTCATTAAGACTACTACCAATAAGTTGTTTGGACTATGGAGAGTGAAGAAAGCGGTTGGTTAAAATTTCAATGGAGTTAGTAATGGTGAAAATTTTAATAAGGGATTGTTTAGATGGTTGGGAGAAAAATCCAATTGATTTCATTAAGGAAGTGAATACATTGTAACACAATTATGTTCCAAAGCGTGAAAATCCTTTGGATTAAAATCTAAAAACTTTATGTGTATACCATATCAATTTCATCATGTATCATTAATGTAACCAATAAATGGCAGAATGCATATATGATAGGGAACGGAAAATATGGCATTTCATCACCAGCATATGGGACGTATAACTTCTAGTATGCTTGCCGAAGATAGAACCATTGGTTTGCAAGATTCTTGTACATAGTAATATCTGCTTATTGACAATTTCTACAACTAGATGACGATTAAAATTTTTAAACTAACTGAAGCATCAAGGAAAAGCCAAACGCACCTAATTCTTGATAAAAGCCTATAAGAAGTCGGTGTGCTATATCAACCTGTTCCTCAAACTTTGCGATCCTGCAAAACATCATCATAAGATTTATGGGTTCCTGGAATAACTATCATGAATGTTTGAATGGAAATGGTAAACTGAAGAATGAAAAGATGTAGCATGTCCACTTCCATAATGAGCCCAGAATGCAGTGTCTTTCAATCTGCCTCTTGAATATAATGATGAAACTTTGTGATGTATCATTGCCGTTACATATATGTGCTATGTTAAAAGCCGTTGTGTGTTACAGTGAGTCATGTTCATATTGAAATGTCCATCGCCCATGCCTCGGCCATGCTTCTTGTGTAAAGATTCGTAAGATTAAGATTTTTTTTAAATGTCATACCCAGACAAAAGATTATAATGATGATTAATTTCTTTCTTTCAGACGCATTTAAGATATAGTTTGATAGCAACGAAGGAATTAATACATTAAATTAGATTCATGTAAATGCTGGAATTGTCTGACACTCGACAACAAACTCATATTATTGTACATACTCACAGTAAACATGTTTACAAGGCCCTTTTTTTCCTCATTTGCAAAAATAAACTATTGCATCATTTACTAAATTCATATAATTTGTCACGCAAAATTCAAGTGATTATATTAAATCCACATAAATTTTCTTCATAATTAGATGATACAGTTAGCAACAGAAGCACAAGTTGAAATATATCCTTAGAAAAACAACTCAAAATTATCTCAAAGGAAAATGCATTTTCTTACTCTTGTAGAATGGAAATCAAATCTAAAATGACAAAATTTTGTTACCATGCATTCAACAAAAAAAAGGAAAAATAAAATTCTTGTTTCAATTTAAGCATCCTCATAGATTTCATGTTACCACTGTAAAAGAGATTTTCGAGTTAATTACCTCAACATGAATTCCGAAAAAATAGAAGCACTCTTGTCTCCCAAGTCCGTTAGGGCTTTCTTCTGATAGCAATCCATTTAACTGCCACAAGACGATATCAATGGCCAGGAAGACGTACGTCGCCGCCCACGATGATGACGGTCGGAAGAGACGAGAGAGAGAGCCGGGGGCGTGGGGGCAGGAACGCCGCCCACGATGATGACAGTCGGAAGAGACGGGAGATAGAGCCGGGCGCGCGGGGGGGGGGGGGGAAGACGGCCGTCGCCGCCCACGATGATGACAGTCGGAAGAGACGGGAGAGAGAGCCGGGCGCGCCCGCCGGGGTGGGGGGGGGGGGGGGGGGGGGTGGGGGGGGCGCTTAAGGGCTATCGATAAGTAATTGCCATTTAAGTAATGAGCCCTATTTTCTATCATCGAACTGGGCTGGGTGAATAACCAACTGATGACTGATCCCATTAATGCCCTAGTTTTTTTCATTGAACTGGGCTGGGTCATTTGATAAAGGCCCATTGCCCTTTTAAAGTCCTTTTTAATTAATTTTATGCACGTTTTTATTTCATTTTGATACAAGACAACAAGAAAACACAGCATATAAAGTAATGAATAACCATTTGATCTTTGGTGCTCACCTTATGATTGAATCAACTGATTGTCACAGTGGTTTAATTTTCTTTGTTTTCCAGTTTTTAGGGTTTTGATGGATACATGGCTTCTCCGTGATTGGGGTTAAGCAATCAGGACGGATGTACTTGTGTTACACGACCCATATTTCCAACTTTCTGAATCCATTTGCACCCTTGGAATCCAAGCCCCCTAATGGTGTGTTTGGTTTGACGGAAAAGGAAAGAAAGAAAAATGAAATGAAAAGGAAAAAGAAAAAGAAAGAAAAGGAAAATGAAATGAGATTCTTTCTCATGTTTGGTTACCAAGAAAAATTGGGAAGATAGTTGAATGAAAAATATAGAAATTAATATTATTAGGTTGCTCATTGAATATGAATAAAAAATAATTTAACTGGTTACGTTGTGAATTCAAATCATTCTATCATCATAATAAATTAAAATTTTATTTTTAAATTAAAAACTTATTGGTTTTTTTGAAAAAATTATTAATTTAGCAAATAATTTGCAAATTGTAACGAATAATTCGTTAACACTATAAATATTATGATTCATAGATATAATGTTATTTAATAGTATACGAATAAGTTACAAATTTTGTTAAAAAGTTTGAAATAATTCGCAAGCTATTTGAAAAATTTACGAATGAATATATATTGAAGGTGTTTTTTTTCGAAAAATTTGTCAATTATTCGCGACTTATTTGAAAATTCGTGAATAATTTGTGAATTTTTCGAGTAATTCGCGAATAATTTTTTTGAAAAATTCACGAATCATGCATGGTTTTTTGGTACAAACTTATGAATAATTCGTGGATTCATTAAAAATAACAACAAATTATGTTTGCTAAAAAATATAAATACATGAAAGTGTGAGAAATTAGTTTACCTCTCTTTTCCCTCATTTTCCTTGGGTCAAAAAGTGGAAAATCTCAAAGAAAAGTTTTAATAAAAATTTTCCTTTGTTTTCTTTCATTTTCATTTTACTTTGTTTTTTCTTTCCAACCAAACAATGGAAATAGTTTTCCTTCTAACTTTCTTTCCTTTTCTTTCATTTTCCTTCAAACCAAACACACCCTAAAAGCCCTTTTGAAGTCTTTTTGTAGATACCATTATCAAGTGATGTGCTTTGGCATCTACATTTGTTCCTTCTCTCTCATCACGGCCCAAGAATACACATACATGTGGCAAGTAGACCCGACCGCGGTTCGGTTCCGGTTCGGTTCCGGTTCCGAATCGCCGGTTCCGGTTCCGGCAAAACCCGGAACCGGAACCGAACCGCTTCTAAAGCGGTTCGGTTCCGGTTCTCGGGCGGTTCCGGTTCCGGTTTCATTTCGGTTCCGGTTTGGTTCCGGTTTGGGTCGGTTCCAGTTCGGTTGTGATGAAAATATATGAAAAGTAAACAAAATTTAAAGGCTATAACTTAAAAAAGAAATATATCTTGTCACTAATCAACTTAATGCAAGTTACATACGAGAAAATTGAGTATGTAACAATTCAAACCGGGGAATGTGAGAAAATTTTGTGAGAAAATTGAGAATGTGAGCAAATTGGCCAAAAACGAATCGGTTCCCCGGTTCCGGAACCGGGGAACCGAACCGGGGAACCTGGGAACCGGAACCGCCGGTTCCGGTTCGGTTCCACAAAAGGGGAAACCGGAACCGAACCGGCTTGGCACGGTTCCGGTTCCGGTTCTTGGAACCGGTCGGCCGGTTCCGGTTCGGTTCGGTTCCAAATCGGTTCGGTTCCGGTTCGGTTCCACGGTTCGAACCGAACCGTGGTCGGGTCTAGTGTCAAGTGCTATGAGGTAGTCAATTTCCAACATACACTTAGTTGTCCTCCACTAGATGGTGGTGGTGGTGGTGATTATGATAATGATGTTGATGATATCCTTACAGGACTTCAATTATCAATATTATTCAATTTTTGATTAATGTTTTGATTGAGATGAAGATAATACATAATCATCACCTATATCACATATAAGATGTTACAACCAGTATTTTTGAAGTGTGTGGGTCTAAAGAAGATGCCAAATAGTACATAGTTAGCAAATAATGTTAATTTTATTGATAGCCTTATGATGGTATCATAGCAGTGGTTGTACTCACATTTCTAGTTAATTGATAAAATGTGAATCACATATGATGCAAGTGATTTGGTATCATTCAGTTTGATCTTTATATTCTACGCTCATCAAACACCAAAATTGCAACCTTTTACTAGTCGGTCTACTCAGTGGAAAATTAACAAGTTTATAATTATACAACTTTTGTAAATCGATAAGCAAAAGACTTTTGGTTTTATTTGGCCTTTAACATTTTATGATTTTAAATGGGAAACATATGACAAAAGTAGCTACGCCACATATGCGCCTCTAAACGTTTATCTTCCACTATTATTTAGAACGATTGGAACAGTTTCTTTTGAGCTTCACGTTATAAGACCCCAAACCCCCAAATATTGGGTGAATCCAATATGTTTTGTTCGTTGGTTTATTCGTCACAAATTTAACAGTTTCACGTGGATAGGACTTTTTGCGACAAGTGGGGATGAATTGGTAAACCTCTTGGGTTCGCCCGATATTTAGGTTTTTAGAGTTCTAGAATACAAAAAACAAAATAAACGATTCCGGGCTTTCCAAAAAACTTCGGAAGGTAAACTGTTAGATGATGGCATATCGTGGCTTGTATGTTTTCCATTATTCTCATTGTATTTTATGATTTATGATTTTAAATAAATAACATCAAATTTGACGGCTTAATTTCGCAAGAATTTCAAAAAAGTACATCTTACTATGATATAATCGCAAAACTATCTCATACTTTAATTTTTAGGTTTCAAAAAATTCCCCAATGTGGTGGCCGTTTGTTTGACATGGGCACGTGATGACCAGCTGTCAAGTAACGCTTAAAATGCATTTACTTATTTTTATAATGTTTTCTGGCTGTTATTATTTCAAAAGAAAAAGAGGGGGTAATTTCATCAATTCAATTTTCCGTTAATGGATGTTAGGGTGTTTATCGAAACTTGATAAGTTCATGGTAGTTATACGGTTATATCATACTAATTTTAGTATTTGTGTGAAGTTCAGCGAAAGTTTAAAGTTGTTATATGAAATTAAAACCAAAATGGACGGATGAGATTCTGTGAAATATAACGAAGAAAAAGACTTTTAGGATACATGCAACAGCTGTGCTCATGTACAATGTACCCATCTTTTCTATTTTAAGTCAATAACGTTCGGAAACAAATTAATGAAAGATTTTAACACTGCATAAAAACACTGGTGCACGTCTAATATCGTAATAGTCTGTCAGTGTTATTTATTTTAAATTATATAATTTTCGTAACGGTCCAAAAGAAGTTTCAGGGGTAGCCGTTGGTCAGCTATTTAAATAAGCCACAGGTTGCTGGAACTTGATATCATAAATCCATTTCGCGGGGTGTCTTACCGAAATAAAAACCAAATAAATGAAGGGAATGTAAGCGCGGGGCACGAAGCCCAAGGCGCCCCCGCTCACGCGTGAGGCGTGTGGGTCGCACTGCACTTAGCGTACACGGCCTGGGGTGTAGGGTTACGGTTTTTTTTGGTTCATTGGAAAGCAGCAACCGTGTCCAAAGGTTGACTAGCGGCCCGGTGCAAGAGCCCAGAAGAGCCGCTACACTAGCTATACTGGGGGAGGATTACACATGTGGGGTAAGGGGTTTTTGTTTCAGAGTGTTTTCTCACTACAAAAGCGTTGACCGCGGACTTCCCGGTCAACGTGGTCAAGGGCCGGCTTGGGTCCCTCGGGTGCGTCGAGTCCGTGCAGACGCGGCGCAAATCTGAGTTGTGGATGACGTGGGGCGCTTTGGCTGGGTCGGGTCTGGATCCTCGGCCACAAGGTGGGTGAGGGGAAGCCTCGGCCCGGTGTGAGACGCTCGGCCTCGGACGGTCGGATGACGAGAGTGAGCGGAGGGGAAGCCTCGGCTCGGTCGGACGTGCTCGGCGTCGGTCGGTCGGACGACGAGGAATAGCCTCGGTCGTCTTGTGAGATGCGTGTCCGGCGTGGGGCGGAGGGGAAGCCTCGGCCCGTGGATCTGATGTCCTCCTGCGTAGACGAGAACACTCATCAGTGGGGCCGGACCTTAGTTCCGGCCAAATCCCCTCCGATGCCTAAGTCAGATGGTGATCTGAAAGAGGAGGCCCGGCGGAGACGGTTCGACTCGAGAGGAAATCGGAACGACGTCTACCGGCGCGAGCGGGGGAGGAAGGAGATGTAATGGGGGAACTAGGTCGTTGATGGAGTACCTTAGGTTTTAGTTACCTGAGATGCGGTCCTTTGTCCAGTTGTCCTCCTAGCCCTTTTATTGACCTTCCGTCGTGACTGCCCATGACTCACGTTCCTCGTCCGCCCCCAATCGTGCCCCCTCAATCCGCCCCATCGCCGCTTCCTGCGCCATCCCAGCACCTCCCCATAACGGCCATTAAGTGGTAACGGGTCTGGGGGAGCGGTTATCGCAGGAGTGGGCGAGTGACCAGCGCGTTATCGGGGCCGGGTCGGATCGATATTCGGGGGTCCTCTATAGGGCCTTGCCGGGCGGGCCTGATTGCGCAGATGGGCTTCTGATCGGCAGCCGGGTTTCTGGGCTCGTGTCTTTCGGGCTTCGGCCAAATAGGCGTATCAATTGCCCCCATCGGTTGGGTTGATCGGCCTCGGCCGGTTCGGCTCGGCCGATGTGACTTCCGCCGACTTTGACAGGCTCGCCAGTCGATGCTGACTCATTTATTGGTCGTCATCATGGGTTGGTCTGTTCGATACTTTTAAGGCGCGGGTTCCGAAGCGTCGTCGGTCCTCTGATGCTGCCACGTGTTGCTGCGGGTTTATCCCCACCGCTCGCAAGGCCGTCTTAGGTTGAGAAGCTGGGTGGGTTGAGAGCCGCCATCCTGTTATTTTCTTCTTTGCGTTGATCTCGATCCCGCCCGAGCTTTGCCTCATGTCGTCTTCCTCTGCCACTGGTTCGGGTCGGCCGGAGCGTGACGTCACTCCTGGCCTGGTGGGTAGCCCTCCTTCGGCGATTCGTCGGCACGGGGGTGAACTTTCAGGGGTGCCCCCAGAGGTCTTGTCGTGGCCTTCGTCGGTCTGTGCCACCGCCATCGGGAGCATGCGCTCCGCCTACCTGCTTCCGCCTTACTCGGCTCGTGCTCCCGGGTCCGACGAGCGGATCTGCCTTCCCGGTCCCAACGAGGTTGGAATATACGAGAAGTGCTTTCGCTTCGGGCTTCGTTTCCCGCTCCACCCCTTCATCGTTGAGTTCCTTCAGGCCCACAACGTGTGCCTGTGTCAATTCTGCCTCAACGCCGTCAGGCTCCTAATCGGGTTCGTCGTCGTCTGCATGCTGAGGGGAGTGGCGCCCTCTCTTCGTCTCTTCGCCCAGTTCTACCGCCTGAGTCACCACCAATCGGGGGCGTGGATTTACATCAGCGCCCTCCCGAAGATGACCCTGGTGTTGGGGTTGCCGAGCTCCCTGAAACGTTGGAAGGGGGAATATGTGTTTGTCACGTTCCCGTCGAGTGTACCTTTCCCGGTTCGGTGGGGAGCGGCCGGCGCGGTCATCCTCGATCTGGGTGAGCCGACTGCCGCCGAGCAGCAGACGGCGAAGGACCTGCTGGCGATTCCTGCGAGGGAGCGGACGATCGACGTCCTCTTTAGTGACCATAACTTGCGCAAGACGGTGTGGCCCTTGGGTAAGATCTCCGAGTATTCGCCATTCGAGGTTGCCCGGGCTCTTCTCGGTCTCTCATTTCTTCTTTGGGTGCAGGTGGATTCCCTCTCGGTCCTTCTCCCGCCAGCACTCACGTGCAGGCCCCAGATCCGGATCCGCGTAGGAGGGATCATGTGCTGGAGGTCCGGAAGAAGCAGCGGGCCGTGACCTCAACTGGAGGCTCCAAAAGGAAGAAGGGGCCATCCCCCTTTATCCCCTTGTTGGGGTCTTCCAAGAGGGTCCGTGAGGGGGTCGAGGGAGTTGACGTCCCGCCGCCTGCTGATCAGCTCCGACCCGCCCCCGTTGAGGTTGCCTGGCCGTGGGTCGGCCCTTCGCCTCTCCCGGACGGTTCTCTCCCTGATGCCTATGATCGGTATCTAGGCGCGTTCCGCTCCAACCCCGGCGAGTTTCCTTCGTCAGGGGAAGGCCTTCTTCGTCCACGCTTCCCGGTAGGGGAGAAGGAATCGGTGTTTTCGAGCCGCGGAGCCGCCGCGCGAGTGGCCGAGAACAGTTGCCTCCCTCCCGATCAGGCTGCGCTGGATGGAGTTAGAGGTGACTGTTTGGCCACCTTCGTGATTCAGGCTGGCCAACAGGTAGAGTGTCTCCGCTTGTCCTCCCACCAGCTGCTTTCGCCGTCTTACCTTTGTTGCCTTGGTGCAGTTGTCCTCGGTGGGTCTCTCGATGAAGCGCCAGTTTGTGGCGCTTCCCAAAGCCAAAGCCGATGCCGGTCGAGATCTTGAGGCCCACGGCGAAGAGGGAGAGGCAGGTCAGTTAGAGGAAGTGCGGGTCAGGTCCTTGGAGACCCGCGTAACTGAGCTGTCCTCTGTCTTGGAAGAGGCGGACCGGGAGAGGGCCTTGGCTCTGACTGCAAAGTCAGAGGCCGAGGCGCGGGTCGCCGAGCTTTTGAGAGATGCCGACACGTCTGGGGGAGCCGAAAAGATCCCCGTCTCCGTTGCTGCCCCCGAGGCCCTGGAGCTCTCCGATCGTCTGGAAGCGGCGGAGGAGCAGGTGAGGGCTCTCCTCGCTCAACTTGGCGAGAGATCCCGGGAGATCGAGAAGGAGAGGGCGGAGTACCAACACCAGATCGAGACCTTAGAGGCTCGGGTGCGTGGGCTTGAGGAGGTGGATCCGGCCCGGATCGCCCAAGACGCCGTGGCTGAGTATGCCACCTCCTTCGTTGAGTCCGCCTTGGCGGAGGCGTTCGAGAAGGGTTTCGCCCGGTGTCAGTCCGAGATCCAAAAGAAGTTCCCGCTCTCGGGGGTCAACTTCGAGGATCTCCGGATGCACCCTGACGGCGAACGGAGTGTGGGGGATGGCCCAAGTGGACCGCCAGCCTGTGGCTCCACGGGTGCCCCTGGAGATGAAGGAGGGAGGGGAATGCCCCTCGGCCTCTTCGTGCGTCTCTCTGTACATCTTTTTGCTTATCTGGAAAGGAACGAATTCAAATAAATTTATTTCACAAGAAACAGTACATTTATTGAAAGTACTTGCGTAAATGCTCCGCATTCCAGGCGTGAGTGAGAATCCTCCCCTCCATATTGGCTAGACGGTAGGTTGCGGGTCCGAGGACCTCGATGACTTTGTAGGGTCCCTCCCATTTAGCCGCGAGCTTCCCTTTGCGAGCGGTATCTGGGTTGAAGCCCGCTTTTCGGAGGACCAGGTCCCCAAGGTGGAAGCTTCTTCCCCTGACCCGAGCATTGTAGTATCGGGCCACCTTCTGCTTCTGGCGGATGATGGTGGCCAGGGCTTGCTCCCGCCGCTCGCCGAGGAGCTCCAGACTGAGCTCCAGACCTTGCGAGTTCCTGTCTTCGTCAAAGCATTTGAGGCGGAGAGATTCTTCACCCAACTCGACCGGTACCACCGCCTCGGCCCCGTAGGTGAGCATGAACGGGGTCTTGCCGGTGGCCTCCTTGTGGGTCGTCCGGTATGACCAGAGTATCCCGGGGAGCTCCTCTGGCCAGTTTCCTTCGGTGTCCTTCACCTTCTTTCGGAGGGGCTCTATGATGCACTTGTTGGCTGCTTCCGCCATTCCGTTGGTCTGGGGGTGTGCTACAGAGGCGAAGAGAAGCTTGATCCCCCATTCTGCACAAAAGTCTTTGAACCCCGCGGAGTCAAACTGTTTCCCGTTGTCTGTGACGATGGCCCGTGGCACTCCGAATCTGGAGATGATGGAATTCCACACGAAGCTTTTCGCTTTCTTCCACGTGATGGTGGCCAATGGTTCGGCCTCGATCCACTTGGTGAAGTAGTCCACCGCCACAATCATATACTTCTGCTGCCCCCGGCCTGGCTTAAACGGTCCGAGGATGTCGAGCCCCCATTTCGCAAAGGGAATGGGGCTCACGATATGGATGAGCTCCGACGGGGGAGTTGAGGTGTGGTGGGCATACCTCTGACATTCTTGGCATTTTTGGACGTAGTTTGTTGCGTCTTGGACCAAGGTCGGCCAGTAGTATCCCTGCCTCAAGATCTTCTGTACGACCATCTTGCCCCGTGGTGATTTCCGCAGACCCCTTCGTGAACCTCCCGTAGGACGTAGTCGGCTTCCTGCGGTCCGATGCATTTCAAGTATGGGAGGACATCCGTCTTCGTCCAACGTCTTCGATAGAGCATTCCCTCATGGATCACGTATCGGAGCGCCTTCCTCTCCAGGGTCCGACGCTCGTCCCAATCCGTCGGCATCTCCCCATGAGTGAGGTACCGTACGATCGGGTCCATCCAGGTGGGATCTTGGTCGATCGCCATCACCTCCTGCTCTTCTGTGCTGGGGGACTGCAGGTTCTCCACGTAGATGGTGCGGCCCAGCTCCTTAGGCGAGGATGAGGCTAGCTTCGACAACGCATCCGCACGTGCGTTCTCCGATCGTGTGAGATGCAAGACTTCCACGTTTTTGAACCTGGACAACGCCGCTTTGGCGACGGCGAGATACCTCTGCATCGCCTCCTCCCGCGCCTCGTAACTTCCCAGAAGTTGGTTGACAATGAGCTTCGAGTCGCTGAGGAGGCGCACGGACTCGGCCCCGAGCTCCAGGGCCAGCCTCAGGCCGTTAATCACCGCTTCGTACTCTGACACGTTGTTGTTGGCTGGGAACTCGAACCGCAACGCGTATTCCACGATGTTCCCTTCCGGAGATCGGATCGCTATCCCAGCCCCGCCTCCTGACTGTGTGGCCGATCCGTCCACATGGACTATCCACGCTCCTGGGACTCCTGACTGGAGGTGGTCAGTCGAAAGAAAAGACAAGGGTTGGGCAATTACCGTTGCTGGGCCTTCTTCCTCCGGGGGGCCATTTCCTTCCGTTGTGCACTCAGCGATGAAGTCGGTCAAAGCCTGCCCTTTGATGGCCGTGCGCGGTTTGAATCGGAGGTCGAACTCGCTCAATTCTACCCCCCAGTTTAGCATCCTTCCCATTCGATCGAATCTCTTGAGATTCTGCTCCAGTTGTGAGTCGGTCAGGATCAGTATGGTGTGGGCTTGGAAATAGGGCCTGAGCCTTCGCGCTGAGAGAACGAGGACGTACGCCAGTTTCTCCATGGGCGAGTACCGCACCTCCGCCCCCTTCAAGATCCGGCTCGTGTAGTACACCGGCCACTGCACCCCACCGTCTTCCCGGATCAGCACCGAGCTCACTGCCTCCTCCGCGCACGCCAGGTAAAAGCTTAGAGACTCCCCTTCCCGTGGCTTGGACAGGAGTGGTGAGCTGCGGAGATATTCCTTGAGATCCGCGAACGCCCTGGAGCAGTCTTCGTCCCATAGTATCGCCTTCCTATTGTCTGATGGTTCCGCGATCGCTTTCCTCAGGACTTTGAAGAAGGGGAGCGATCATTCCGCCGATTTGGAAAGGAATCGCCCCAAGGCTGCGATGCGCCCATTCAGCCTCTACAGTTCTTTGATCGTCGTCGGCTCACGCATGTTGATCAGTGCCTCGATCTTGTCAGGATTAGCTTCAATGACACGGTTAGTTATCATAAATCCCAAGAATTTGCCAGATCTTACCCCGAACGTGCACTTCGTGGGGTTGAGTCGAATGTTGTGTCGCCGCAACCGCTCGAAGGTTTCACGAAGGTCGGCGATGTGGTCCTCCGGCTTTCTCGACTTGACAAGCATGTCGTCGACGTAGACCTCCAAGTTCCTCTCGATCTGGGAGTAAAAAACCTTGTTGACCATTCTCTGGTAGGTGGCCCCTGCGTTCTTCAAGCCAAAGGGCATCTTCTTGTAGCAGTATGTTCCCCGGGCCATCGTGAAGGCTGTCATCTCTTCGTCCCGGGGATCCATCTGGACTTGATTGTATCCTGAGTAGGCGTCCATGAAGCTAAGCAACTCGTACCCCGAGGCGTTGTCCACCAGGTGGTCAATGCGCGGCAGGGGGTAGCTGTCCTTGGGACAGGCTTTGTTGAGGTCACTGAAGTCCACGCACATTCACCACTTCCCGTTGGGTTTCCTGACCATCACCACGTTCGACAGCCACTCCGGATACCAGACCTCTCGTATGAAGCCGGCGTCGAGGAGACGCTCCACTTCCTCGGAGGCCGCCTTCATCTTCTCGCCGCCCAGGTTCCGCTTCTTCTGCCTGACCGGCCTAAAGTTGGGGTCGGTGTTGATCTGGTGGACGATCACCTGGGGATCTATGCCGGGCATGTCCTCCAGTGACCAAGTAAAGACGTCTAGGTTCGCCTCCAGGCACTCGACCAGTTGGTTCCTCAGGTCGTGGCTTAGCCCTCTCCCGATTGAGACGAACCGGCCCTCAACGTCCGTGACCGGGATCTGCTCTTGCTCCTCTGCTGGGGTGGGTCTCGGCCCGCCCCTTAAGTCGAGTGCGGCCATCCGGTCGACTAGACGATCTTCGGGATCTTCCTCCGCCAGTTGATAGTAGATATTCAGTCTCCCCGAGTCGCCTTCGACTTGCCCCATCCCCCTGGGCGTTCGGAACTTGATAGTCTGATGGAGGGTTGAGACAACCGCGCCGACGGCGTTGAGAAGGGGTCGGCCGATGATCCCGTTGTATTCCGACCGATCCCCAATACGATGAATTCTACCGCCAGGGTCACCGAGTCTGGTGGGCCTCCGAGTGTTACCGGGAGATGGATCGTGCCGACGATGGGGGTGGAATGACCCGTGAATCCCACCACAGGACCCGAGCGAGGTCGCAAGTCTTCCTTCCGTCGTCTCATCTTCTCCAGGGTTGACATGAAGAGGACGTCGCAGGAGCTATCGGTGTCGACGAGCAGTCGCCGTACCATGGTTGTGTCGATGATCACCGACACCACCAAAGCTACGTCCGAGCTGCGCGCCGTTACAGACGTGCTCGGCCTTCCGACCGGTAGGGCCGGTGAGGGTCCCCCGGTCCTCTCCTCTCGATCCTCCTCGCGCTGGGCCCGGGCCCACTCTTGCCAACGATGGCGGTCCCTGTCGCTTCGCGTCTGAGCCTTGCTCTCCTTTCGACGAGACGGGTGAAGCCGCGTCATTACAGGTGTGGTTTGTTTCTTCGTGGGACAGTTCGTTCCCACAGACGGCGCCAGATGTTTCAGAGTGTTTTCTCACTACAAAAGCGTTGACCGCGGACTTCTCGGTCAACGTGGTCAAGGGGCCGGCTTGGGTCCCTCGAGTGCGTCGAGTCCGTGCAGACGCGGCGCAAATCTGAGTTGTGGATGACGTGGGGCGCTTTGGCTGGGTCGGGTCTGGATCCTCGGCCACAAGGTGGGTGAGGGGAAGCCTCGGCCCGGTGTGAGACGCTCAGCCTCGGACGGTCGGATGACGAGAGTGAGCGGATGGGAAGCCTCGGCTCGGACGGACGTGCTCGGCGTCGGTCGGTCGGACGACGAGGAGTAGCCTCGGTCGTCTTGTGAGATGCGTGTCCGGCGTGGGGCGGAGGGGAAGCCTCGGCCCATGGATCTGATGTCCTCCTGCGTAGACGAGAACACTCGTCAGGGGGGCCGGACCTTGGTTCCGGCCAAATCCCCTCCGATGCCTAAGTCAGACGGTGATCTGAAAGAGGAGGCCCGGCGGAGACGGTTCGACTCGAGAGGAGATCGGAACGACTTCTACCGGCGCGAGCGAGGGAGGAAGGAGATGTAATGGGGGAACTAGGTCGTTGATGGAGTACCTTAGGTTTTAGTTACCTGAGATGCGGTCCTTTGTCCAGTTGTCCTCCTAGCCCTTTTATTGACCTCCCGTCGTGACTGCCCATGACTCACGTTCCTCGTCCGCCCCCAATCGTGTCCCCTCAATCCGCCCCCTCGCCGCTTCCTGCGCCATCCCAGCACCTCCCCATAACGGCCATTAAGTGGTAACGGGTCTGGGGGAGCGGTTATCGCAGGAGTGGGCGAGTGACCAGCGCGTTATCGGGGCCGGGTCGGATCGATATTCGGGGGTCCTCTATAGGGCCTTGCCGGGCGGGCCTGATTGCGCAGATGGGCTTCTGATCGGCAGCCGGGTTTCTGGGCTCGTGTCTTTCGGGCTTCGGCCAAATAGGCGTAACAGTTTTGAACCCGGAACCTCACACCTGAGGCCCCGGGTTTTCACTGGGGTGCCAATGCACCAAAGACTCTCGGCTAGGGTTAAGGTTTTACTTACTAGTGGAGTCGACATGCGATGTGGGGACAGTGGATTCATGTCTCTCAGTTATGAAAAAAATTATAATGTGCAAGTGCTCAAAATATAATGTGCAAGTGCTCAAAGGGATTTATGTAGATTAGGTGGCACCTTATCTAAATAGATCAGTTGTCAAGATATAAAAAGGTGGGCCCCACAGCGAGAACACGTCCATATACGGCTTGTACTTTCCACTTTTTTGTGTCTTGACACCTGACCTATTAGATCAGGTGCCACCTTTTCTACATTAAATCCTTACTCAAATGTCATGTTCTCCATCTTCTTATTGGATAGGCCGACAAACTGTAGCTGTTTTCCAAAGCATTAATAAAAACCCTAAGACATTCAAAATAATTATACTTACAAATCGCAAGGGGGATTTAAGCAGATCATTTTGTTTTTCGAAAACAAATATATACTCAAATTTAGGCTTGAATTGGTTCCTAAAATTAATCGGAATATTGATGATTACGATAGATGATTTAAGACAATAATACGATCAAACTTTAACGTGTAATGAACGTGTGACTGCGAATATATTTGGTTTGCATTATACAAAAGTTGTTGTATGATAATGAACGAGAGAGAGAGAGAGAGAGAGAGAGAGAGAGAGAGAGAGAGAGAGAGAGAGAGAGAGAGAGAGAGAGAATTTCATTGCTAAGAATAAGTCACCCTAGCTAAGAGCCATGGTGCTCTATTTATATATCTCATAGTGGGGAGGCCAAAAGCCTCTAGGAGACCAAGGGTCCCCATTACTCTAAGTAATGGGGGCCTAATGAATGGGTAATGAAGGAGGGGAGGCCAAAGGCCTCCCTCATTCATAACACTCCCCCTTACACATTCATCACTTCGGTCTCAGCTACTGAGGCAAGGGGTGGATACTTCTGGATCCAGAGTAAGTGTGTTTGCCTCGTTAAAACCTTAGCTGTGGAAAACCCAGTGGGAAAACCCAACAGCTTAAGGAAAAAGAGTGCAACTCACATGTTACTCCCCCTGATCCGTACAAGATTCAGGCTTGCAGGTCTTTCAACTGTCGCATACCAATGTTCTTTACAAGCTTTACAAAAGTACATTTAGGCAATGCCTTAGTAAAAAGATCAGCTAAGTTGTTGCATGACTGGATCTGTCGAACTTCAATCTGCTTGTCGTTCTTCTGCTCGTGCGTCCAGAAAAACTTGGGAGAAATGTGTTTTGTCCTGTCGCCTTTGATGTAGCCCTTCTGAAGCTGAGCAATGCATGCGGCGTTGTCTTCGAATAGGGCAGTAGGCTCCAGATCACTGGTCTTCAGGCCAGAGGATTGGAGGATGTTTTGGACGACGGAGCGTAGCCAAAAACATTCTCTGCTCGCCTCATGGATCGCGATGAGCTCTGCATGGTTGGAAGATGTAGCAGTAGTGGTTTGTTTTACCGATCTCCAAGAGATAGCAGTACCTCCGTAGGTAAATACAAAACCTGTTTGAGATTTTGCCGTGTGCGGATCAGAGAGATAACCTGCATCAGCATAACCAAACAATTTGGGGGCGGCACATCTCTGGTAGTAAAGTCCAAGATCAATGGAACCCTGAAGGTATCGCAGAAGATGCTTTACTCCGTTCCAGTGGCGCTTTGTGGGCGCAGGACTGTGTCTGTGTAATGACTGCTTTTCATGTATCTGGATTTAATATAATATAATATATGTTTTGGTGGATTTTTCTCCTCATGTATGGTTTTCGTCTCCGTAGCTTTCATTTTCGATCGATTCGTCGTATTTTCTCGTTTCTTCCTTAGGATCGTCGATTTCGAAGTATGTCATTCGTGACGGACTTCATAACGGTCGTATCTTACTATTAGATCAAGCCTAGGAGTCTTAGGAATCGATCCCGGGGCCCCGCGCTCCGTATCGGAACTTTTCTGTGCTCATTAGCCGGTATAAGAAGGGGCACCGACCGACTAGATGACGATTCAGTCGGTCGGTAATCCTTCTTGGACCGACTAGTTAGCTTTCTAAATTATTCAGGATTTACTGTTTATCGTTAGTCGGTCTAAGAACGTTGGTTGACCGACTAGGTTGCAAACTAGTCGGTCAGCAATGCTTCTTTAACCGACTAACACATCATCTTAATTTTAGTTGAGTTACTGTTTACTCTTAGTCGGTCTAAGAACGTTCATCGACCGACTAGATGCTAAACTAGTCGGTCAGTACTTGTTCATGGACCGACTAACTCTAAATCCTATTTTCGTTCAGGAGTTACTGTTTACACTTAGTCGGTCTGCGTTGGTCAACCGACCGACTAGTTGCCAAACTAGTCGGTCAGTGGTTGTTCTTTGACCGACTAACCAGTGTTAAAACCCTAATTTCTGGGCAGCCGCCAGCCCAACCTATTTAAACCCAACCCAAACGTTTTCTTCTTCTCCAACACGACCCAAAACCCTAAAATCTTCCCCCTTGAGCCCCCATCTTCCTCCAAGCTTCATTCCTTCATTCCAAGCCCTAAACCCATCATCCAAACCATCCATCCACTCTATCTACCTCTCATCTTCCCCAAAATCTCACCAAATCCATCAAAATCCCCAAAATCCCCCAAAACCCTAGTTTCCCCAAACTTCTCCATTTGTTTCCAGATCTGATCCTAGGGTTCCCCGGAGTGTTTCTTCCGCCTCCTCTCGGTAAGAAATCGATCTACCGTTGTTTTCATATCCTATTGTAATTTTTATGAAACCCTAATAAAATACTTGTGTTTTGATGATTGTTCCCCATAACAGCGATTCCCCGTAAGCTAGCATCCGCGGAAACGAACTTTCGTAACCGTCATCCCCGGTGATAGGCAAGTGAAACTTGCATCTCTTGATTTGGGCCATGTCTTAGGCCATTTACCATGCTTTAGCGTAAAAGAGACTAAACGGTGAAAGGATAGCCGTTTAGACGCCATTGACCTAGCTTGACAACGAAGCTTGGTCCGTCACCCCGATCATGCTCATATGTCACGTTTACTTTAAATTAACGGTACGCGAATATGTTCATGTCATTGCATTTTGCCTGTCACGTTTAAATTCCATTAACGGTACGCAATTATCTGCTCATGGCATTGCATAGTGATTATTTATCGTGACTGCGTAGCACACGCTACAATACTATGTTTCCTGGCTCGTGTTCCAGAAGCGAGCCCTGTAGTTGCTAACCCCAACGCTCGGATACCGGCTAGGTGTACTCCTATGCCAAACACACACTTATTTTCCTGGCTCGTGACCAGAAGCGAGCATAATGAGTTGCTAACCACAACGCTCGACACATGTGGGTGGGGTAAGAGATAAGCGGACTGAGCCCGAGTTGGCTTGATCAGCCACTCCGGCCAGCAGGCGAAATCTCTAGTGTTTAAGTGATTGATAGTGATAGAGATAAACGAGCTGGCCAGCAAGTGGACTCTCTATGCACTAAGTGATAAGTGATAAGTGATAAGTGATAAGTGATAAGTGTTAAATGATAAGTAATTAGTGATTTGGTAGCTTTTGCTACATCGTGCGTGTTTGCCTCTCTTTTAAACTGTTGCATCATATTCAACTGCCATGCCATTGTTTAACATTTAAATGCTAGGTTGTTAGTCACTTTCATTTCCTTGCCCAAGTCTTTTTAGACTTGCTGACATGTGCCCCTTTCTCTTTTGGGTGACGCATGTTAGACCTTGAGCCTGAGTTGCTCGCTGAGGGTGAGGTGTTTGCGGACGCCGAGCTTGCGCCCGGGTTGGACGGGGAGTACGTGGACACTGGGGACCAGTCCTAGTGTCTTCGTGGTGTTTTACCTTTGTTAGACAGTTGTTTTGTTGTCGGTGCGTAGCACCTTTACTCTGTTATGATGTTGCTTTTGTTTGGCCTTGTTCTGGGCCCTTAGACTCTTTCTTTTAGCCTGGTGGCTTTTCTGTGATGTTGAATATTTTGTGGACAAACTTTGGGATTGGTATTTCATATCCGTCTCATATTATTATTATTATTGTTGTTGTTTCGATTGCAATTACATGGACCTGCTTATACTAAATCGACGCTTATCGGGTTTGGGGCTTCACCGCTCCACTCCCGGGCAGACCTTTTCACGTCTCGCCTCCATTTTAGGGAAGCGGGTCGTGACAGGTTTTAGTGGTGGCCCATGCAGGTCCTTCTGTAACTGTAATTATCGGGATAACGATAATAATGCAAGATTGTCCAACAAATAAGTTCGACATCTGAGCCCTAAGCTATGAGTCTAATTGTTTCGTTTTCTGCGTCATTAGATGGCAGGAAGGCGAATCACCCGTGGTGGTGGTAGTGGTGCGCCCCCTCATGACGAGGAGCCTGAGCGGGAGCCCACTAATGGAGAGATGATGCGGATGATGTTGCAGATGATGCAAGTTCAGCATGGTGTGCTCCTGCAGGTGCAGAATGCTCCGGTGACTCGAGCTGCTCGGGTGGTGGAAGCCCCTCGCCCTGAGCCCGGTGCGAAGCAGTTCAGAGAGCTGGGTCCTGCATATTTTGATGGAACCGAAGGTCCACTAGCTGCTGATGAATGGATGAGGAATATCGAGGACAATCTGAAGATGTCCAAGGTCAACGAAGTTAGTTGGGTTGACTTGGCGAAGCGCCAGCTGAAGGATAATGCTCGGAATTGGTGGGATGCTGAGGAGAGGATGTTAGTGGAGCCGATCGTCTGGGCTACCTTCAAGGCCAGATTTGATGGTGAGTTCTTCCCGAAGGCTGCCAGGGAGGAGATGCTGCAGCGTTTTATCGATTTGAAGCAATGGAGCTCGTCAGTGGACATGTACCACCAAGAGTTCATGAGGCTGAGTCGGTTTGCACCGAAGATGGTGCATGACGCTGAGGAGAGAGCTCAGAGGTTCCTGCAGGGGCTCGCTTCGGAGCTCCAGAGTTTTGTGACCTCTTCTGACCGGGAGTCATATCAGAAGGTTTTGGTAGCAGCCAAGAGGCAGGAGCTGCTCGTGAACCAGAGGAAGGGGTCTGTTGTTGGTGCTGGGAGGAGGCCTGTGGAGCAGGCGAGAGCTGTGGTTAGGTCTGGATTCAGGCTGAACCCGCCTGTTCAGTTTAAGAGGCCAGGAGGGCCCGTTCGGAGGACTTGCCATTTCTGTGGCAAGGAGGGCCATATCAAGGAATCGTGTAGGAAGTTCTTGGGGCAATGTATTATCTGTGGAGATCCCGCCCATGCTATCCGGGAGTGCCCGAGGTTGAAGCAACCTTGGAGGACACCTATTGCTGCCCCGCCGTTGCAGCAGAGAGCCCCGGTGCCCGCTGGTCGTAGGGTGCCCCTCATTCCGCAGAAGCAGGCTTTTCAGCAGGCCGCTCCGCCGAGGAGGCAGGCATTTCTGATGACTGAGGAGGAGGTTTTGGCCATGGATGAGGTCATTGCAGGTAACTTTCGATCTAGATTGTTCCTTCCTTAATTAATTGATTGTTAAATTATGTGAATGTTTGTGTATGGTGTTGCTAGAGTAAGATTTGATTGATTAGACTGTTTGTTAGGTGTGGTTTTGGTTTGCACGTTCCCTGCCCAAGTCCTCTTTGACTCAGGTGCGTCGATGTGCATTTTGGCCCAGAGCTTCGTGGAGAAGCATTCCTTGTCGACGTCTCCTCTCTCCAAGAGTTGGAACATCGTTACAGGGAATGGAGTAGTCACGGTGCATCGTGGATGCAGTCCTTGCTCTGTGGTGGTTTGTGGACATGAGCTTTATGCTGATTTTATTGTCCACAACATCACCAACTACGATGCGGTCTTTGGGATGGATTGGCTTGCGAGCTTCTATGCTACGATCGACTGCAGGAGGAAGAAGGTGGTGTTCGAGATTCCCGGACATCCAGTCTTTGAGTTCAGTCGTGGTAGCAGTTCGCTTGGTCCTGTCAGATTTCGGGCCAGGCCGGTGGAGGCTGTGGCTATGCAGATGGAGCTGGAGTGGCCAGCTGTGGTGCGAGATTTTGGCGACGTCTTCCCCGATGAGATGTCTGGGTTGCCGCCTGATCGAGCTCTGGAATTTTCTATTGACCTCGTTCCAGGTGCGCAGCCAATTTCGAAGGCGCCGTATCGTATGGCACCTGCAGAATTGGAAGAGTTGCGGAAGCAGTTGGATGAGCTGTTGCAGAAGGGTTATATTAATCCTAGTGTGTCTCCGTGGGGAGCACCGGTGTTGCTGGTTAAGAAGAAGGATGGTTCGTGTCGCATGTGCGTGGACTATCGGGAGTTGAATGCGGTGACCATTAAGAATAAATACCCGTTGCCTCGCATCGATGATATTTTTGATCAGCTTGGAGGTTCGAGGGTGTTTTCTAAATTGGATTTGAGGAGTGGTTACCATCAGTTGAAGGTGAAGAAGGATGATGTTCCGAAGACAGCGTTCAGGACGAAGTATGGACACTATGAGTTTGTGGTTATGCCTTTCGGTGTAACTAACGCGCCCGCAGTTTTCATGAATCTGATGAACCTGATTTTCTACGACTTTTTGGATAAGTTTGTCGTTATCTTTATTGACGACATTCTGATCTATTCGAAGTCAGAGGAAGAGCATGCCTCGCACTTAAGGACGGTATTGGAAATCTTGAGGAAGCATCGGTTGTATGCTAAGTTTTCAAAGTGCGAGTTTTGGCTGGATCGAGTTGCTTTTCTCGGGTATGTGGTGACTGGAGATGGTATTTCAGTGGATCCCGAGAAGATTAGGGCCATCAGGGAGTGGCCTGTTCCGTCGTCAGCGTCTGAGATTCGGAGTTTTCTTGGACTTGCTGGTTATTATCGGCGATTCATTAAGGACTTTTCTCGTATTGCTGAGCCGATGACCAGGTTGACGCGGAAGGATGTTGCTTTTGTTTGGTCGGGTGATTGTGAGAGTGCTTTTGGTATTCTGAAGGAGAGGTTGACGACTGCCCCTGTTCTTGTTGTGCCTGATCGTAGCGGTGGATTTGAGATCTTTTGCGATGCTTCTGGCAAGGGTCTCGGTTGTGTGTTGCATCAGCACGGGCATGTTGTGGCGTATGCGTCACGTCAGCTTAAGGTTCATGAGAAGAATTACCCGACGCATGATTTGGAGTTGGCTGCCGTTGTGTTTGCTCTTAAGATTTGGAGGCACTTCCTGCTGAGTGAGAAGGTGAAGATTTTCACCGATCACAAAAGCTTGAAGTATATTTTCACTCAGAAGGAGCTCAACATGCGACAGCGTCGATGGTTGGAGCTTATGGCGGATTATGAGGTTGATTTGCAGTATCACCTTGGCAAGGTGAATGTGGTTCCAGATGCTTTGAGTAGGCTTCCAGCGGTGATGATTTTGACCTCGCAGTGGAGATTGCAGCAGGATTTTTGCGAATCTGGTGTGGAGATTGTTCTTCCTGGAGAGGCTTCTTCGTTGATGTACATGCAGGTACAGTCGACGATCGTGGATCAGATTAAGGCTGGCCAGGCTGAGGATCCGAAGCTGGTGAGGATTCGGGAGCAGGTGGAAGCCGGTCTGCGGACTGACTTTTTGATTCATGAGGATGGCTCGCTGAGGATCGGAGCCAGGTTGTGTGTGCCAGCTGGGGATATCAGAGAGGAGTTGATGGTGGAGGCACACAGTTCGCCGTATTCTGTGCATCCTGGTGGCACCAAGATGTACCAGGATCTTCGTCTGAATTATTGGTGGCATGGTATGAAGAGAAGTGTGGCTCGGAGTGTAGCCAAGTGTTTGGTTTGCCAGCAGGTGAAGGCGGAGCATCAGCGTTCGGCCGGGTTGCTACAACCGCTTCCGATTCTGGAGTGGAAGTGGCAGCACATCACTATGGATTTCGTGACTGGACTACCTCGGAGTCCGAAGCAGAATGACGCGATTTGGGTGATCGTAGATCGATTGACCAAATCTGCGCACTTTATTCCGTTCCGAGTGGGACAGTCCACTGAGGCGCTGGCGAGGAGGTATATGGAGGAGGTCGTGCGACTTCATGGAGTCCTCGTGAGTATCGTGTCTGACAGAGACACGAGGTTCACATCTCAGTTCTGGCAGAGTTTGCAGAAGAGCTTGGGTACCCGTCTGAGTTTCAGCACGGCGTACCATCCGCAGACGGATGGCCAGTCCGAGAGGACGATTCAGATTTTGAAAGACATGCTGAGGGCGTGCATGTTGGATTTCAAGGGTTCGTGGGAGGACCATCTGCATTTGGTAGAGTTTTCCTACAACAACAGCTTCCAGGTGAGTATTGGCATGGCGCCTTTCGCCGCTCTTTATGGGAGGAAATGTCGATCGCCATTAAGTTGGGATGACGTTGGTGATCGGGAGTTGTTGGGACCCGAGATGATCGTGGAGGCCGTGGATATCGTCAGGAATATTCGGGAGAGGTTGAGGATTGCTCAGGACCGTTTTAAGCATTGGGCGGATGCTAAACGTCGTCCTTTGGAATTTCAGCCGGGCGACCATGTGTTCTTGAAGATTTCCCCGAATCATGGTGTGATTCGTTTTGGGAAGCGTGGGAAGTTGAGCCCGCGATTCATTGGACCGTTTGACGTTTTGGAGAGGGTTGGCGAGGTAGCTTATCGCTTGGCCTTGCCGCCGTCTTTGGAAGGAGTTCACGATGTTTTCCATGTGTCGCAGCTTCGTCGATACATTAGTGATCCGTCTCATGCGGTGGATTTTTCGGAGATTACCGTTCGCCCCGATATGACGTATGACCAGCTTCCAGTGCAGATTCTGGACAGGCGTTAGAAATCGCTTCGGAACAAGATTGTCAATCTTGTGAGGGTGATGTGGCGACACGGCTCACCTGGAGAGTCCACTTGGGAGAGAGAGGATGAGATGCGAGAGCGTTTCCCACTTTTGTTTCCGGACTCGTGAGTATTTGGAAATTCCGAGGACGGAATTTTTCTTAAGTTGGGGAGGATGTAACGACTGCTTTTCATGTATCTGGATTTAATATAATATAATATATGTTTTGGTGGATTTTTCTCCTCATGTATGGTTTTCGTCTCCGTAGCTTTCATTTTCGATCGATTCGTCGTATTTTCTCGTTTCTTCCTTAGGATCGTCGATTTCGAAGTATGTCATTCGTGACGGACTTCATAACGGTCGTATCTTACTATTAGATCAAGCCTAGGAGTCTTAGGAATCGATCCCGGGGCCCCGCGCTCCGTATCGGAACTTTTCTGTGCTCATTAGCCGGTATAAGAAGGGGCACCGACCGACTAGATGACGATCCAGTCGGTCGGCAATCCTTCTTGGACCGACTAGTTAGCTTTCTAAATTATTCAGGAGTTACTGTTTATCGTTAGTCGGTCTAAGAACGTTGGTTGACCGACTAGGTTGCAAACTAGTCGGTCAACAATGCTTCTTTAACCGACTAACACATCATCTTAATTTTAGTTGAGGTACTGTTTACTCTTAGTCGGTCTAAGAACGTTCATCGACCGACTAGATGCTAAACTAGTCGGTCAGTACTTGTTCATGGACCGACTAACTCTAAATCCTATTTTCGTTCAGGAGTTACTGTTTACACTTAGTCGGTCTGCGTTGGTCGACCGACCGACTAGTTGCCAAACTAGTCGGTCAGTGGTTGTTCTTTGACCGACTAACCAGTGTTAAAACCCTAATTTCTGGGCAGCCGCCAGCCCAACCTATTTAAACCCAACCCAAACGTTTTCTTCTTCTCCAACACGACCCAAAACCCTAAAATCTTCCCCCTTGAGCCCCCATCTTCCTCCAAGCTTCATTCCTTCATTCCAAGCCCTAAACCCATCATCCAAACCATCCATCCACTCTATCTACCTCTCATCTTCCCCAAAATCTCACCAAATCCATCAAAATCCCCAAAATCCCCCAAAACCCTAGTTTCCCCAAACTTCTCCATTTGTTTCCAGATCTGATCCTAGGGTTCCCCGGAGTGTTTCTTCCGCCTCCTCTCGGTAAGAAATCGATCTACCATTGTTTTCATATCCTATTGTAATTTTTATGAAACCCTAATAAAATACTTGTGTTTTGATGATTGTTCCCCATAACAGCGATTCCCCGTAAGCTAGCATCCGCGGAAACGAACTTTCGTAACCGTCATCCCCGGTGATAGGCAAGTGAAACTTGCATCTCTTGATTTGGGCCATGTCTTAGGCCATTTACCATGCTTTAGCGTAAAAGAGACTAAACGGTGAAAGGATAGCCGTTTAGACGCCATTGACCTAGCTTGACAACGAAGCTTGGTCCGTCACCCCGATCATGCTCATATGTCACGTTTACTTTAAATTAACGGTACGCGAATATGTTCATGTCATTGCATTTTGCCTGTCACGTTTAAATTCCATTAACGGTACGCAATTATCTGCTCATGGCATTGCATAGTGATTATTTATCGTGACTGCGTAGCACACGCTACAATACCATGTTTCCTGGCTCGTGTTCCAGAAGCGAGCCCTGTAGTTGCTAACCCCAACGCTCGGATACCGGCTAGGTGTACTCCTATGCCAAACACACACTTATTTTCCTGGCTCGTGACCAGAAGCGAGCATAATGAGTTGCTAACCACAACGCTCGACACATGTGGGTGGGGTAAGAGATAAGCGGACTGAGCCCGAGTTGGCTTGATCAGCCACTCCGGCCAGCAGGCGAAATCTCTAGTGTTTAAGTGATTGATAGTGATAGAGATAAACGAGCTGGCCAGCAAGTGGACTCTCTATGCACTAAGTGATAAGTGATAAGTGATAAGTGATAAGTGATAAGTGTTAAATGATAAGTAATTAGTGATTTGGTAGCTTTTGCTACATCGTGCGTGTTTGCCTCTCTTTTAAACTGTTGCATCATATTCAACTGCCATGCCATTGTTTAACATTTAAATGCTAGGTTGTTAGTCACTTTCGTTTCCTTGCCCAAGTCTTTTTAGACTTGCTGACATGTGCCCCTTTCTCTTTTGGGTGACGCATGTTAGACCTTGAGCCTGAGTTGCTCGCTGAGGGTGAGGTGTTTGCGGACGCCGAGCTTGCGCCTGGGTTGGACGGGGAGTACGTGGACACTGGGGACCAGTCCTAGTGTCTTCGTGGTGTTTTACCTTTGTTAGACAGTTGTTTTGTTGTCGGTGCGTAGCACCTTTACTCTGTTATGATGTTGCTTTTGTTTGGCCTTGTTCTGGGCCCTTAGACTCTTTCTTTTAGCCTGGTGGCTTTTCTGTGATGTTGAATATTTTGTGGACAAACTTTGGGATTGGTATTTCATATCCGTCTCATATTATTATTATTATTGTTGTTGTTTCGATTGCAATTACAGGGACATGCTTATACTAAATCGACGCTTATCGGGTTTGGGGCTTCATCGCTCCACTCCCGTGCGGACATTTTCACGTCTCGCCTCCATTTTAGGGAAGCGGGTCGTGACAGTCTGGCTAGTAGATTAACTGTAAACGCTATATCGGGACGCGTACAGTTAGCCAGATATAGAAGTGCTCCAATGGCACTGAGGTAGGGTACTTCAGGACCCAGTATCTCCTCCCCCTCTTCCAGTGGCCGGAAGGGGTCCTTATGTACATCTAGTGATCTTACGACCATAGGAGTACCTAAAGGATGACATTTATCCATATGAAACTTGCGTAGAAGTTTCTTTGTATAATTAGATTGGTGTAATAGGATTCCACCTCTTAGGTGTTCTATCTGTAAGCCAAGACAATACTTTGTTTTGCCTAGGTCTTTCATTTCAAAAGTATGTTTAAGGCTTTCAGATATCTCTTTGATCTATGCAGGAGATCCTATGAGATTTAAGTCATCTACATATACAGCTATGATGACAAATCCTGTTCCCGTTCTTTTGATAAAGATACACGGGCAGACTTCGTTATTCGTGAATCCTTGTTGTGCAAAAAAATCACTTAGTCTGTTATACCACATCTTGCCCGATTGTTTTAGACCATATAATGATCTATGTAGCCTTACAGAGAATACGTCCCGAGGCATCTCTTTCATCTCTGGGGGTAGATTAAACCCATCAGGAAGTCTCATATAGATATTTTTATCTATATCGCCATATAGATATGCAGTCACAACGTCCATGAGCTGCATTTCTAGGCTTTCCAGAGAAGTTAGGCTGATTAAAAATCGGAAGGTGATCGAATCCATGACCGGGGAATACGTATCTTCGTAATCAATCCCCGGTCTTTGGGAAAATCCCTGTGCTACAAGGCGTGCCTTATAGCGAACGATCACATTATTTTCATCTCTTTTTCTTATGAAAACCCACTTATATCCCACAGGTTTTACACCTACTGGTGTTTGGACTACTGGTCCAAAGACTTTGCGTTTCAAGAGTGAGTCCAGCTCTACTCTTATTGCCTCGTCCCACTTTGGCCAATCATCTCTGCGTTTACATTCCGTTAGAGATCGTGGTTCGACGTCATCGTCATATTCAGTGACGTGAACGGCAATATCGAACGCAAAATCGTCGTCGTCGACTATGCTATTTCTGTCCAGTACTTCTCCAGTACGTACAAAATTTAATGATGTTTCTCCTATTGTTTCCTCTGCTGGGGAAATCAGGAGGGGAGAAGTAGCTGGTCTGAGCTCAGCATCCTGTGGAGGGATAATCTTAGTATCGCCAGGAGTCTTCCTCTTTCGAGGAACTTTATCTTTTGAACCTGGTGGGCGTCCTCTTTTCATTTGAGGTACAACCAATTCTGCTGTCGATGGGCTGCATCCATCTATGGGGATGTCAATCCTAGCTGGCGTATTGGCAGCAGGGACGTGTGAACGGACAATCTTCTGGTTGTCCGTGAATTTATCCGGTAAAAGATGTACTGTATTCTGGATGTGAAGGATCTTCATGATCTCATCTTCACACAGATTAGTACGCGGATCATATAGGGACAAAGACGTCTGGTCCCAACTAATGGTCTCAGAAGCTTCTGGCTTCTTAGACTGTGTGCCCAGTTTTGGAAAAAATTTCTCATTAAATTCACAGTCTGCAAAACGTGCCTTGAATGCGTCACCCGTCAGGGGTTCAAGGTATCTGATAATAGAGGGCAAATCAAACCCAATATATATACCTAGACGACGCTGAGGACCCATTTTGGTCCTCTGCGGTGGTGCTATTGGGACATATACCGCACAACCAAACACTCTCAAATGAGATATATCCGGAGGTGCGCCGTATGCTAGTTGCATCGGGGATAAAGTGTGACCTCCAGAGGGTCTTATCCTAATAAGTGATGCGGCATGTAAAATAGCATGCCCCCAAGCATCCACAGGCAACTGGGATTGCATAAGCAATGGACGTGCAATCCATTGGAGTCTCTTTATAAGAGCCTCAGCTAATCCGTTTTGGGTGTGAACATGTGCTACCGGATGTTCAACTTCAATACCCGTTGCCCGGCAATAGTCTTCGAAGACTTGTGAAGTAAATTCTCCCGCATTATCAAGACGTAGTTTCTTGATATGGTTATCGGGAAAATGAGCACGCAACCTTATTATTTGTGCCAATAGCTTTGGAAAAGCTAGGTTGCGGGTGGACAAGAGGCACACATAAGACCATTTGGTTGATGCATCAATCAGTACCATGAAGTACCGAAATGGGCCACTTGCGGGGTGAATAGGCCCGCAAATGTCACCATGAATTCTCTCAAGGAAGCCAGGAGACTCTAATCCCACTTTCAGGAGGGATGGTCTCGTTATTAGTTTTCTCTTAAAACAAGGGAGACATGGAAATTCACCCTTTTGAAGAATCTTCAAGTTCTTCAATTTGTGTCCACGGGATGCAGTGATGATGCGGCGCATCATTGCTGTTCCAGGGTGACCAAGTCTATTGTGCCAGAGTTGGAATTCTGGTAGTGATTGGCACGTCTGGTGTTCAATCATATTGGCTTCTACTGGTTGAATGTATGTTTGGTATAGACCCGACGGGAGTCCCTTGAATCGCTCGCAGATGATCTTCCGGTCATCTTTTTGACGAGTTACAATTAGATATTCAACCTTATTTTTATCCCTGGTCTCTAAGTGATATCCGTTTAAACGGAAATCCTTGAAACTTACGAGATTTCTGTTTGATATAGGAGAGAATAATGCATTATTAATTTGAAGTCTTGTGTTATTTGGGAGCAATATAATTGCTTCACCAGTTCCTTCGATTATTTGAGACAGTCCTGAAATTGTGATAACAGGACCGTCATAGTTGTTTAAGCTATTAAAATAGCAATGATCGCGAAGGATTGTGTGCGTCGAGGCACTATCCACTAGGCACTCAGACATCATCTATATAAGCCAAATAAAGAAATTTTATTTGAGGAAAAATGTAGACAACATTCATAAATAAAAGTCCGCACTAAAGCAAATAACAGATGAAGATACATCGAATTCTAAATGCATAGATAAATGATGATGCTCAATCTAGCAGATCGTCGTTCTCGAAGTCTTTAGCAGTAAAGACTGTTGGCGGCTGTACACCTGCCAAGTTTGTTTCAGGTCGAGACTTCTGGCTCGCCTGATATAGATCCTGTAGGTGGCGAGGAGTGCGGCAGTTTCTGGACCAATGGCCAGTCATGCCGCATCTATGGCATTTGTCCTCCCAGGTCTTCTTTGGAAGTGACACGTGCTTGGTGTCATTTCGCTTCCAAGTGAAGTTTCTATTCCCTTTAATGTTTTTGTTTGTCTGGGGAGCTGCACCTCTTGGTTGCTTCATTACCGCTTTCCCTTTAGTATTTTTAGTCTTTCTCTTGTTTTTTCCACTTCTGGGGAGAAACGTGGTGGGCTTCAGGGATAGGGGCAGTGCCAGTTGGACGTAAGTTATGAGTTGCTAGCAGTAAATCTCGATTCTGCTCTGCTCTAAGTAGGCATGAGATCAGATCGGAGAATCTCGTGAAGTTGCGTTCACGATACTGCTGCATGAGGATTGCATCTTTCTCCTGAAACGAGGTAAATGTTTTTTCCAACATGCGCTGTTCTGTCACTTCTTCACCGCACAACTTCAGGCGTGAGGTGATGTTATGAAGTGCAGAATTATACTCAGCGACGGACTTATAGTCCTGAAGTCTGAGGTTTTCCCACTCATAACTGGCACGGGGTACTATAACATCAGTTTGATGTTTATACCGTGCTTCCAGTGCTGTCCACAGGTCCTTCGGGTCCTCAACCGTTAAGTATTCGGCCTTTAAGGTCCGATCTATATGATTCCTAATGTAGATTATGGCTTTCGCCTTATCTACATCGGATACAGTGGTTGTGGGGCTGCTGCTAGCTGTAGCAGAAGCTTCGGCCGCTGCTGGGGGCCGAGGAAGGAGCCAAAATGGACCCAAGGAGGGCCATTGAACGCAAGTGGAACTTCAGGTCCACTCGCCAACTCAGGTAATTTGTCCCTGCAGAATCGAGGACCTCGAAATCGATGCTTGCCAATTTTGCCATTTATCTACGTATTTTAAAATGAGCATGAATTAATTAAAATTCAAAAATTCATGCATAAAGAAAAAAAACAAGTAAAAATGCGGGGATCGGCCAGATACCCAAAATAGTACACAGTCCAAAGTTCGTTTAAAGTCCATAATAGAGAAAAATAATAATAATACAACTTTGGAAACCCAAACTGAACTGGGTCCCTATATCTCCGTCTTCATATGCTGTTGCATCGAGCTTTGGCTTACACAGTCATGAATCGACTCCTTGCGGTCCAGCGGACGCGGCCAGGGAATTGACTAAGCCAGGACCACTTGTTACCCAGTCAAGCTAGGTTGGTCCAGCAAACTTAGCCAAGCACATTGACCGACATCATGATCCATTGAAGGAGTTTTCATCAATTCTATGTGCTGTTGCATCGAGCTTTGGCTTTAAAATACAAATTTCCTCACTTACAAATTCTCTCAAAAGAAAATAAAAGTGCAAGGAAAGTAAATAGGTATACAATGGCCGATCCCGAAAAACACATTTTTACTTATTTAAACATCCACGCAGTTCTAAATATGCTACAGGCATAAAAATAAACAACCACGCATATATCTCAAGCATAACATATGGTAAAGGAAACTAGAAAATATGATTATCTCGTAGACCACGTGGAAACGTCATACACCGTTAGGTTAGTTGACTAACGGCAGAGCGGTCTCAGGATCTTTAAGATAATTATATTTTGAAAAATCTTAATATTCCATAAATAATTAATAATGCAAGAGTGATGTTTAACATAATTTTAGCAATATGACAAATTGGGCGTCCGGCCCATAACAAGAAATTAAAATAAATTAATATTTTCATTGGAGCTGCAGGCCCATAAGTAAAATATTAATCATTTTAATAAGCAATTTTATTAACTTGGCTTCTAGCCCAATAAGCCAAATTAATTTAGTATTAATCTTTGGGCTTCAGGCCCAGTTGCAAAATTTTAATTGACATATAAAATTTGCAATTGGATTAACTGGGCTTCTGGCCCAATTTGGAAAACCAAAATAATAATTAATCGGAATGGAATTGCAGGCCCATAAAACATATAGATAGTATGATTTATTAAATATAATAGCATATAGCTCATTGCATTTTTCATTGTCAGTTTTATCTCCTTCTTCAATTATTATTATTATTATTATTATTATTCAAATTTGACGTTGCTGCCTTGATTTTGCACACAGTAAGTAAGATGCTTATGAAAGGTCATGCTTAATTGCTAGTGTTAATGCACTGTATGCAAACTGGCACATATTGCTAGAATTTTGAGGTCCAACAAGACAAAAGCTTTGAATTTAGCATGCCATTTAGAGGGGTTCGATGAATTTGGCTAGGCCCCCACGCCATTCAAAATGGTGACAAGAGATAACATCTTAGGCATTTGCATCTTCAGATTTCCCGGCCACAAATTTCTTTTTTTTTTAATTTTTCTTATTAATCAGATTTATACAAGACTTTAAGATAAGCTTTGTAAAATCATGTTTATCAATATATTGTAATTTTCTACGGGATCAAAAAGTATTACCTCTAGATTAAAAAATCTAGGGACGATCGTAAAAACAGAAAATCCGTAGAAAGAGAAATCCACGCTCCTAATACGCCAAAACGGATCGCCGCAACGGAGAGCCGCAAAGCTTCGCCGCAACAATAGATTCCTTTGCGTGTAGGGGATGGATTTTTGAGGGGAGGCGGGATGAAAAGCTCAAAGAATTTTAGAGCAAACGAGCTGATAACGTGTTGTATGATAATGAACTCAAGAGAGAGAGAGAGAATTTCATTGCTAAGAATAAGTCACCCTAGCTAAGAGCCATGGTGCTCTATTTATATATCTCATAGTGGGGAGGCCAAAAACCTCTAGGAGACCAAGTGTCCCCATTACTCTAAGTAATGGGGGCCTAATGAATGGGTAATGAAGGAGGGGAGGCCAAAGGCCTCCCTCGTTCATAACAAAAGTAACATATAGATTTTATTCTATGTAGGCATCACCCCATAAAAGAAAACAAAGACGGCAATCAATTGGATGAAACCATCAATTTTTTATTCATAGTTTACCAAACAAATAAATAAATGATACATGTAATTAACTACATTTCCTTGTTTCTCTTAACCCAAATTTATTAGTACTTACTTTCTAAACCTCTATATACAATGCACATAATTACAAAAACTGCTCAAAAAGTAGGTTAATCAAAGAGATCAAATCCCATTATTCAAAAGTTGGGTGGAAAAGGATCCAAGAAAAACTCCCGTCTCAATATCAACTCAAAACCCGTCTCTCTCTCTCTCTCTCTCTGAGCTCCCATACCTTTCTTTCCTCCTCTCCCAAGAAACACAGAGAAAGTGCTCTCTCTTTTATCCACATAAAAAACACAGATTGAGAGAGCCAAGACAAAGCCCAACACCACCAACATCTTCACAATCGAGAGAGAGAGAGAGAGAGAGAGAGAGAGAGAGGGAGAGAGTAACACAATCAAAATTAAGGAGAAGAAAGATGATGGCTTTGATCATCTCTTCTCTTCTTCTAATTGTTCTTCTTCTATCCTCTACAGTCTCATGCACCCATCATGATGCCATCTATGCCAACCACACATCTCTCTCATTTGATGAAGGATACACCCAGCTCTTTGGTGACGACAATCTCATGCTCCTTAGAGACGGCAAGACTGTTCATCTCTCTCTCGATGAGAGATCAGGTCTCTTCCTCTTTCATTTGTATCTTCCTGCAAACAATAAAAAAAGTTAAAACTTTTTATGGGTTTTTCGTTGGTGATTTCGACAAATGCGCAGGTGCTGGATTCGCATCGCAAGACCTCTACCTCCATGGATTCTTCAGCGCTTCCATTAAGCTGCCCTCCGATTATGCCGCCGGCGTTGTCGTCGCATTCTATGTGAGTTTTCCAATTTGCCAACAAAAAAAAGACACCTTTTGGATGCTTATAATTGTGTCATATATGCGATCATGTTTTCATGTTCTTTGATTGATCAAATGGTGAAAAACCCGTATGGATTTTGGACAAAAGGGGAGGAAAGATTGGAGCTTTGTATGTTCTGATCAACTTTTGATCATTTGATCGCTTGACTAAGAGAGCTTGTGTTGTGGTAGAAACCCTTTCAATAATAAAAAATTCGTTTTAACTTCTACAATTTCTTCTTGGTTTCTAGAATTCAAATTTGTCATATATTATGCGCAACAAGTGATTGTCTATTGCAACGCAATTTCATTTGCTTTAAGATCAGTGTGCCTTGTATCTCAATAGGCTCTAATTCATTATGCTTGGAACTTATTTCGGCAATTATAATCACTCAATTTATTTTCTGTTTGTATGCAACATTTTTTATGTCATGAAACATAATCAAACCAATAAACCCTTGCATTGCTCACCCCAAATCACTTGTTCCAATGGTGGTTGCCGCGTAGATGTCGAACGGGGATGTGTTTGAGAAGACGCACGACGAGTTGGACTTCGAGTTCTTGGGGAACATTAGAGGCAGGGAGTGGAGAGTTCAGACCAACATCTATGGAAATGGGAGCACGGGGGTTGGGAGGGAGGAGCGGTATAGCCTCTGGTTCGACCCAACCGATGACTTCCACCGCTACTCGATCTTGTGGAGCCATGAGAGGATCATGTAAGTTATTCGACAAACAACAACACAACTTAGAGACTTACATGTTCCATGTTTCATTGTTATGTTAGCTTCATCCCTAATTTGGTTTGATTTTTAGATATTAAAGTTTTATTTTATTTGGATAGTTTAGTGAGTAGTCTATGAACTGATGCCATAAAGAAAACATTGTTTACATAGATTTTCCAGTTTGGATTGCTCTGTTCTTCTCTCTGTATTTTTTGTATTCATCAAATTGATTGGGCCACCACAAAAACATTCTTATTTTCCTTTATTGCTTAATTTCAAGCCAATGTCTTCAAATTCTTTATGACTTTAAACATCATTTTGCAGATTCTATGTTGACAACATTCCCATTAGGGAGATGGTGAGGACAGCATCCATGGGTGGGGGCTTCCCCTCCAAGCCAATGTCTCTTTATGCCACTATATGGGATGGGTCTAATTGGGCCACCCTGGGTGGCCGTTACAGGGTGAATTACAAATATGCCCCTTTCGTCGCGGAATTCGCCGACCTCGTCCTCCACGGCTGCTCCGTTGACCCCATCGACCGCCTCTCCACCTGCGACAAGCACGAATCCGACCGCTACGACTCCGTCACGGTCTCCGCCGAGCGGCGACCGGCGATGGAGGAGTTCCGAAAGAAGCATGTCACGTATTCGTATTGCTACGACCGCGAGCGATACCCTACTCCCACAGAGGAGTGTTTCGTCGATGCTCGTGAGGCGAGACGGTCCTATCGGGCGAGTGGCGAGAGGCTCATGGATCGACGCCGCCATGGGAAGCGCCACCGCCGGAGCTCTGCCGATGCTACGCTTTGAGCTACTAAATCAATGGAAAAAATAATAAACAGTTTCAGGATGGTTTTACATATTTTGTACCACCACCTTTGCATTCATGGGGTGTATATGACGAGAATTTTATTGAGAGGGTGGTAAATTGGTGTGGGGTAAATTTATGTAATTTTTGGTTTCTATAAATAGATGTCTGATTTCAATAGCTTTTGCCAAAAGGGGGTTTGTGCTTGGTGGGTGTGATCGTCATGATAGATTGCCTGGATGTACTTGTTACCTGCACAACTTGATATAATTAATGTTTGCACCTGAAATAAGCAGGTCTGAGTGAATAAATAAACAAGAAATAGAAGAATCGGTAACCTTAAAAAAGAAGTCCAAAAATAATCATGTTTATCCTTCACATTTAACCGTTTATTTTAACTTCATGTTTTAAAATCCAAGTATGTTTAGGATCCACGTTCTTTTTTGTTTGTCGATTTAATCATTGCAAAGATTTTATTACTTTGAAATTGTCTATGTTTGCAACGGATGGCAATGAGCAAAATATATTGTGACATTGTGTTTATTAGATGTTTAGTGTATTGGGGTTTTATAAAAAGAAGATCAAAATGAAACGCTTTAAATGATCCAAAAATATTGTTGAGAGAGTATTTTTGAAATATAGTGAATCCCTCGTTGGCAAATGCTACTTATGTCACTCTAAACAATCTATATTACAAAAGAGGGCATTTGTCCTACTAGGACAACCCCAATAGGCCACATGATTGGTCTAGGCTTTACCATCTCATCATAGCGCGGGCCATTTGGGGGTGGGTGGGAGTTTGGGTTTTCTTTTGGTTGTGTTTTGGAGAGTTGGTTTAAATGCCCCCCACGTTCCCTTGAATTGTAAGCTTGCCATTGGAATTGTGTCACTTTGTCCCCAAGGTTTTTATGCAATATAGCATATGTTTTCCACCTTTTACCCCCATATTCCTATGAATTACAAGTTTTCCATTGGGGATTTTGCGCTTTGCCCCAAAGATTTTTTGCAATTAAACCCCTGTGTTTTTCCCTTTTACCCCCTGACGATCCACACACACACACACCCACCCACATTTCTCACTTCTTTTTAATTTTGTGCATGCACCGCATCTTTTTCGTGGGATTTTTTTCTCAATGAATTATGGGGTTGCCATTGCCCTTTCATTTTACTCCTCGCCATTTTTACGTGTTTGTCCTTGGTCTTTGGGTTTTGCACTTTAGCCCCCCCATTCCCATAAATTGCAAGCTTGCCAATGGAACTTATACGCTTAAACCCCCCCCCCCCCCCCAACCCCCCCCCCCCCCCCCCCCCCAACCCCCCGGCCCAGCGAGTTTTTTTAACAGTTTAACCAATGCTTCCCCCCCCCCCCCCCAACCCCCCCCCCCCCCCAACCCCCCCCCCCCCCCCCCCCCCCAACCCCCCGGCCCAGCGAGTTTTTTTAACAGTTTAACCAATGCTTTTCCCGCTTTTGCCCCCCCCCCCCCCCCCCCCCCCCCCCCCCCCCCCGTCGCCGCGATACCGACGCCCACACCCCCCCCCAACAACTATCACTCTTTTTGGTTGTGCACATGAGCATTTACCCTCTGACGACACACACACTTCTCATTCTTTTTTGATTGCGCATGTGCGCCGCATCCCGCTCGTGGGAGTTTTTTGCACCATGCACCATGTGCACTGGTTATTTCTAATCCATTATATATTTGATGGTATTTTTGAATTGTATCCAATGTGGCACCTTTTGTCCATGTGGCACATTTGTCCCATGTGACAATGTCACATCGCCACGCAGGGACCTCACCTCCAAGGATCCACAAGTTAACAAAAAAAACCCCCACAAAACACACCCCCATTAAAAAAACATCCAAAAAACTCAAAAACTCGTTACAAGCTCAAACAACACCCAAAAACAAACACAACTTCACACCACACAATCAAAAAAACCTCAGAAACCTCAAGACGATACACACTTAGACCCATCCTTTCCATTTGAACCATTTTGGGTTCAACGTCTTGATCGTGTGATGGGGGTTTTGGTGTCAAAACAAACAAATCCTAAAAAAAACCATCACAAACAGGATGCAACTTTTTACATGAGTTCGATTCACTAGATACTTGTAGGGTTTGGTTTAAATATGCAACATTTTATATGTTCTATTTCATATTATGAATATATGTATGATTATATTTTGTCCGTTATTATCAATATATAATCAAATAACTCTTAAGAGTTTAATTTGTCCTTACACTCTTTATGATTTTGCTGCAGTATCATTCATATACACCGTGGAATTGTCTTGTAGCCGAAAAATACTGGCATCTGCTATTTAAGGAGAAACTTTCTCTTATGCACATGGTAAAAGTACATTAAATGCTAATTTATTTTAGATCCCATATTAGGAACCAACAACGCCACGGAGAACCTTAAATTGAAGGGGGTTTTTGGCATTGGCATTTTGTTCTTAATGCTTTCATGTGTTGGCATCGGGTAGGTAGGCTTGGATTATGTCATTTGAAATGCTTGCAATATAGCTCTTCATGCTTCCCTTTCAATATAAAAAGGCGGGAGTTTAGGGTCATTTTCCTCATTACAGAGAGGGCTAGGTTCTGTGGGACCCCAGGTTGTGCATGATGAGAGACAAAGATAATGCTGCTTAGGGCCCCAGCGGGTTTATGTGGGACCACCAAGAAAACATTTTTTCAAAAAAAAAAAAAAATGAGTGCAGCCTGCAGGAATAATCATGGGATGAATCTGAGGGACATATTCTTCATCATGATTCATCATGGATGAAGAGCCTGAAGGATTTTCAGATACTTTACATGATAGCAAAAGTATGGCAGGCTGTACGCTACCAACAGAATTTGTTCTCTCAGACTCTGTGTGGTGACGAACGACGACGACCTAATATTCATATACTTCAAAGATTCATCAATTATGCACTCAGCAATCACACAATATTGAGTAAATGGTTGCTTAAAATGTTGTAAATTATGATTCCTATGCTTCAAATTTATGAAAGAAGAAGAAAAATACTCACTTCTGGCAAGGTGTTACGAGGTTGCCCTTTAAACAAGCGACTGGGTCCCAACTACAACTGATGAACAGAGGAGAAAAATGAAACAGGAAAAATGCACTTACAAAATACAAAGGAGGATGTTTATTTTAGCACACTCCTAACAACAAAGAACAATTTTGAAACGACAACATGTTAGTGAAATGACGCAAAATTAACGTACATATCCATTGCAAGATTCAGCGGCTTCCAACCTTTCGATTTGTTTGAGGAAATTGCGAACCATCGTCAGACCTTCCCTTGTTATAACACTCTCCGGGTGGAACTGAACTCCCTGCAGCTCGAAACAAACATAAATTAAGCATTATGCAGGGAATAATGTTACTAATGTAAATTCGGTAAAAGAATCATATATCATATGTACACGCAGAAATGGACATTCAAATAGCAGGCCAGCTTATAGTTCTTAAGGCTTGCTGAAACTCTTAACAATACATTCTGTTGGCATCTGCTAATTCTCTTTGAAGACATTCAAACACCCGTGCAATCATGCGGGTTGAACAATGTTTATCGATAATAGGAACTGATCAGGTTACAAGGGGAGTTTCAACATAAACTTAGATACAAGAAAGAAACAGCGCTGTAGCTTGACTAGCAGTAGGCTCCATTGCCAATAGTTGCATTGCCTGCGAACTCCGGCACTGGCTCATTAATATTAGTCAGGACAAGGTCTGCTCAACCTCACATGGTGAACTGGACAAACACTCTAAGGAATAGGATGCAATTCTCAAGTCACCATCGTTTACACGTCAAGTATAAAGGTCACAGTTTTCCAAAATAGGCTAATTTTTCACATGGCATTGCTTTGTTAAGCTGCACGGAGTCTCCCGCTAGATATTGGAATTTAAACTTGTCAAAAAACATCGAAGGCCTTGGACGTACACGGGCAGGTAATTGTCTGGTTTATTATGGCATGTGGCAGTAAATGACTGAAGGCCCACGGTGAAGAGAATATGAAAGGAGAGCAGGTTCACAAAATGCTGCAGAAAGACTGATAATGGCGACTGTAAGTACACTGCTGAATGGCAAAATACAATAAATTTTGTCCCATGTAAGTCTTGACACTTGGAAAGCTGCATGAATAGGTGAAGGCCCGCTTTTAGCATAATATGCCTGGTAGAGAATGACACATCAGGATCCAAAATCTAACACAGCCACTTATTGCTCGGCAACATAGTCACAAAATACGGCAACATAGTCACAAAATACGGAAGTTAAACGAATTCGATGAAATAGTCGTTCACAAATCACACAGATCTTTTAGAAAATTACTGATTTTTAAAAGTATTTTAACGGAAAAATGGAAATCCCATGGCTGGAACCTGGGACCACTTGCCATTCACCCAAGCATTTAAGTCACCGGGCTACTAATTTATTATGACATTTTTTGTTTGGTTTTAAAGTATAGACCTTTAAGTATAATCCTAAGGCTTTATATAACCGAATTAATACCAAATAATTTTCGAATTTTTCAAATCTATTTCAAATTCCAAACTTTTGAATGTCACCAAATTATTCCCAAATGCTTAATGTTGGATCCCCGTGCACCTCCCTAACACTTAGGCTATGTACACAATGACACACAAATAATCCCAAGGCCCGAATTCCACCGAGGCATCACCTAGGCACAAAACCAAAAACCTCTCGGGCACAAGAGAGAGAGAGAGAGAGAGAGTTGTCACCAACTACCAACTTCCTCGACGATCTTGCGATAGATAATGTAAGCACACGAATACAATACGAAATTAAGAGGTACACAAAAGAAACAGAGATTTATCCTGGTTCAGTTGCGAACAACCTACATTCAGCATCCAATACACCCAGTTCCACTAATGATCAAACAATGCATACACCGACCGCATCGTCTTCTTCATCTTCCTCCACCACAATGAGAGAATAGCTCCAAACAACAAGACCTAACCCTAGATCTCTCACCAAGCTCACACACTCTCAACCAAGTGGGAATCCTTGATAACAAAGCCCCTACAACATGTAGAGCTCCTCAAGAGACCAATCCCACACCAATGGAGATCACTCCTTGATAATATAGCTCCAAACTAGGAAGCTACCCAAGGGACTCAAGATCTACAAGCTAGAGAACGAAACAAGACTCAACATGGATCTCACGCACGAAGCTCTCTTAGATCTTCAAAAGACTCTAGCTTTCTTCTCCTCCAAAAACTGATCCAAGCTTTCTTGGCTCTCCCAAAAGAAATGTCAGCCGGCTCCTTATTTTTCCCTCTCTGGAAAAACGAAATGAGAGCCAGAGCTCTCTGGCTTTTGGCTCTGGAAACCAAAACGCAGCGACCTCAGGCATTTTTCTTTGTCATTTGCCAAAATGAATGAAAGAAGGCAGGTGGCCTTCAATTCCCAACAACCCACACATGGGTTGGGCCCAAGTGCTGTGAAGTGTGCTGGATTTTTTTCAGCATGAAAAAAACAACACTCTACCCGGCTGATAAATCCACACTCTCTTCAGCACTGCTCCAGCACTCCTCCAGCACTCCATCGTGTATGAACTCACCTTGCCTTGATCGTCGAACATTGGAACCTCCATCATGTGCATCGGAAATCGCGCCCTCTGGCGCCTCAATCCTTTGAGAGACATGCCAAGCTCAGATGTCGTCTGAGCCTAGCCTCACGCATCTCCGCCTCGTCCACTGCCGTGTCTGCGATGAAGTCATCTGTCTCTAAGGATAACACTGCGAGCTCGGACTCCATGAACGAACCAAATAACGTCGTGCCAGCGTCTAATAAGCCCTCTGGCGATCCATGAACATCCCTATCATCACCCCACCGGTCCACGAGCAACTCATGCTCGCCATGGCCATCATCTATGAGAAACACGCTGTCTTTTCCGCTGCTCTGCAGACTGACCCCAGCTGGGTCACATCGATAAGCTGTCTGTATCTATTCTGTCTGTTGATGCATGTCATCAAGACTCGCAGTCCGCCGGCTTCGCGCCTTAACTGACTGTGCTGACGACTCAAGACACGAATCCGCACACACAAGCGCAAAACTGACCGCCACACCAACATCTAGCCTCTGAAGATCGTCCTTACCTGCCATGCAATGTGATGAACTCGTCGAAGGTGAGATATGAGCGCACATTGAAGGAGCTCCTCTCGGCTCTGCATCCTTCCTATATCGAGCGAGAACGCACTCGATATGTGGCCTCCTAACTCTTAGCTCCATGTCCCTAGTGGCAACTCTACATGGGACCACCATAACAGTCTCCACACTGCCGTGGGAGACTCCACGCTCCACCACGCTATCAGATTCCCTGCTCCTCTGCATCTCCACCGTTCTGGCCTCCAAAGTATCAGAAGATGCGCCTGATAAATTACCCCTAGCCAAACGAGAGCCATATCGCATGTGCACTATCTGTGAAGACTGCTCTACCATACACAGCGAATGCTCTACTCTGATGTCAAGCTCCTCAGAAGACCCCTCTACCCTGAAGCTGAAGCTGCACACCTCAACACGCTGGTCCTCCTCAGAAGCAACCAACTCATGCGTGCTGGAAACGTAAGAGACCTCCGTCTCCTCACCTACTACAACCTCTAGCATCGGCGCGGAAACCAACTGCCCTACTTCTCCGTAGATCGACGGCTCTACCTCGAAGCTAAAGCTGCACACCTCAGCATGCTGAGTCTCCTCAAGAGCACCCACAATATGCACGCTGGAACTGTGAGAGACCTCTGTCTCCTCACACACTGCAACTGACTACATCGATACGACAACCGACTGCAACGCCTCCTCGTAGACCGCTGTCCTCTGCACCTCCAACTGAACTAAATCTGTAGCTACATCGTGAGATACCTGCTGATCACTGACACTGACCACATCGGATGAACTCTGCACCCTGTCCGTCTGCACACGTGTCTGATCATCTGCCTGAGTCTGAATCTGAATCACCTCATCCTCTCTATGGACCGGGCTGTCCTCTGTTCTCTGCACACCGTCATGAGTCTGCTCCGCCCTCAATACTGCAGACTCGTCAATCATGACGTGTCGTCTGACAATCACCTCGCGGGTACTAGGACACCATAACATATACCCTCTCGCACCTCCACCAGTGTACTCGAGTAGGACACAATCATGCATGAACTGTCCTACATCGTCATCATCCCTCTCGTGCGGCCGCACCGGACATCCAAATGTACGCAAGTGCGAGAAGTCAACGACTCTGCCAGTCCATAACTCCTCGGGAATAAAACTACCTGCTGCTAGTGACGGTGTTCGGTTGATGAGGTATGCCGCAGTAGCAACGGTCTCCGCCCATAATTCCCTAGGAAGGCCAGATGGTCTCAATAGCCCCCGTGTCTTCTCTACCAACATCCTGACCATGCTGTCTGCTACGCCACCGTGAGGGTCTCCATCAGGAATGGTGTAACGGCACGCGATCCCCTCTGACTTGCAAACATCTCGTATCTCTACGTCGTTGGTACAGATCTCACCTACGGGTCTACCCATCTGCCTCTCGACTATGCTCCTTTATAGCCGTACCTTCTCATGGATCTCCTCCCGAGATCCCATGAGAGTAACCATGACTCTCCTCGAGAAGTCATCTATGAAGGCCGCGAAGTAGTTCGCACCTTCCAGGGAAGGAACTGGACATGGACCCTATACGTCGGCGTAGACGTACTCCAGGGGCTCCCGACTGCGTCTGACAGTTGTCCCAAACTGCACTTGCCTCGGCCACTCTGCACCACAGTCACTGCAAGACTCAAGCCCACGATCACCTCCGAACACACTCCTCTGAAAAATGTCAAGGCTCTGCTCATCAGCATGCCCCAATCTGAGATGCCACAGTCTCGTTGTATCTCTACTCTCGAACTCCTGTGATCTTACCAGTCTCGCCCACTACTGTGTGTCCATCGAGCGCATACAAGTTGCCATGCTTCTTTCCCCTCATGACAACCAAGCATCCTTGGGAAATAAGCAGTCGATCCTCCTCGATTACTGCCATGTAGCCCATCCAGGTCAAAGCTCCTATCGATATCAGGCCAATGCAAAGATCAAGAACATGTCTGACACCATCAAACACACGGACGATACCATCGTGCATCCTGACTCTAACTGTGACACTCCCAACCTGCTCGCACTCCATACCATTCCCCATGAGAATCCGCTCTCCAATGCATGGAATGTATGAGTCGAACGCACTCCGATCCGGAGTCATATGGAATGAACACCCCGAGTCTAATAGCCACGAACATTGCGCTTCTCCCACGGAATATGCCACGAACACCGAGCAATCATCATCTTCAGAAAACATCTCGTCTCGTGCTCCAACATGAGTCGAACTCTGAGCAACTGATGCGATTCGCTGGGGATTTGAAGATAAAAATGTGATTTTTATTGGAAATTTCAGATCTCACAACTAAAAAGAAACCCTACTACAATAAATCTACTCGCTAACTAAGACTAGGAAATAATTCTTAACCTAAGGGGAAAAGCCAAAACCTAATACAATTATTCTAAGGGGAAAAATAAAATACTCTCTCAATTTTCGCATAAGAATTAGGGCCGGCTCAACCCCCTTAAATAGCCAAACACCCCCCAAAAGTCATTTTACCCAAATGCCCCTCTTCCCAAATACCGGCCGCAACACTACTCCGCCCCGGAAAAACCACCTTGTCCTCAAGGTGGTGCGTGAAGGGTATGGTCAGCTACTCCACGTGCAGGTGCTCCGGATCATCGTCCACGCCAGCCTCCAACATTATCACACTTTCTTCTCCCTCTTCTTCGTCATTCACTATCAGGATCTGAAGAGTACGATTTCCGCACCGGTGCCCTGGGGTAAACTTCTCGTCGCATTTGAAACACAGGCCCTTTGTGCGTTTGTCACGAATCTCTGCCTCGGTCATTCTTCGTGTATGCCCCCCAGGTCGTAGTTCCATCACGGCCCCATTTTGTCCTATCCGGCACTGGAAAAGTCCCCCGCAAACCAACAGGCTCGAACTGTCTCAGCCCCGACCGCACCGTGGGCTTTAGCCCCTTCATGAAACAGCCCTCCAGTGACTCCTCAGAGACTCCCCGAACTCGGTGGCAGAGCGACTCGAACTTCTTGATGTAATCACCCACGCTCCCCTCCTGCTTCAGCGAGTACAGTCTCTCGAACACGCCGCCAGCCGGGCCTCCTCCAAATCGCTCTGTCAAGAGCGTCGTAAACTCAGCCCAGGTCTGAAAAGGTCGCTGCTGGTCGGTCCAACGAAACCAGCCCAAAGCCTCTCCCTCCAGGCAGACCCCTATCGCCCGTAGCCAATCCTCCCCTGGAACAGCGGACACCTCCAAGTACCTCTCTACCCGGTACAGCCAGTCGTCTGGGTCGCCTCCCTCAAAGACGGGCACCTCCAGCTTCCTCAGGCGCCTCTCTCCAGCGAATCCCCCTCTCTCCTGCGGCTGGAATCCTCCCCTGTGCTGGTATCCCTGTCGCCTGTCTGGAACGTACGCCTCAGCCCGCTCACGGTAGCCCCCCTCTGCTCCGTGCCCCTGCCAGCCTCCCTGATGGTGCCCAAACTCCGCCTGGTGCCCTCCTGGAGGATCCTGGTACGCTCTCCAATCTCCCGTCACTCCCCCAAAAGGTGGGGGCTGAGTCGACGGGCCTCCTGTGGTCTGGTGGGGCCCTCCACCCTGCTGCAGTCCTCCGCCGGGTCCCCCAAAAGTCTGAAAACCTCCAAATTGTGCTCCACGAACCTCGGGTGGGGCCCCCGGGGGACGAGGACCCTGCGGATCCAACTGTCGGACATCCTGGGGGCCCAGTGGGCCCCCCAGGGGTCGGGCGGGCCTCGGATCCCCCCTCTGGGGTCGGCCGAGGCCCCCCAGGCCGCCGCCTGGGCCGGCCGGCCCTGGAAGTGGGCCGGCGGGCCCCAGGCGGCGGCGGAAGTCTCTGCCGGGGCCGCCTGGGGGGCGGCAGGGTCGGCCGCCCCTCCCATGGCCCTGGCGGCCTGCCGCCGCCCCCCAGGGGGTTCGCCGACCCCCCCAGAGGTATCTGGGGGGCCGGCGGCCACCCTGGGGTGTTCCGGGTGGCCGGAACTCCCCCATATGGGCTTGTGTCGTCGCGGCGCGGCGGCGCGTGGGCTTGGTGGATCCCCCATGTGTTGTCTCCTTGGTCAAACCCTCCATCGGCGTCTAGATCCGGTTCGTCTTCCAAAAAGATTGTCTTTTTACCTTTGTCCTTCGCCAAAGGTGGCTCTTTTTTGCTCGGATCCGCTTTCGGGATAAGATGAGCGGTCAACGCCGCTATGGCCTCCGTCAACTCCGAAAGTTTGGCATCTGTTTTCACTTGATTGGCTTGTATCTCCGCCATCTTGGCCTCCGTCTTCTCTTGATTTTCTTTGATCTCCTTCCGGATCTCCGCGGCCGACTCCGCGTCTTCCTTCCTTAGATCGATGAAACCCTTGCTGATTTGGGCTTCAATCCTCTCAACCTTCCCCTCCAAGATTTCGATCCGCTCCGTTGCACGCGTGTTTGCCATGGATCAAACCGCTCTGATACCAATTGATGCGATTCGCTGGGGATTTGAAGATAAAAATGTGATTTTTATTGGAAATTTCAGATCTCACAACTAAAAAGAAACCCTACTACAATAAATCTACTCGCTAACTAAGACTAGGAAATAATTCTTAACCTAAGGGGAAAAGCCAAAACCTAATACAATTATTCTAAGGGGAAAAATAAAATACTCTCTCAATTTTCGCATAAGAATTAGGGCCGGCTCAACCCCCTTAAATAGCCAAACACCCCCCAAAAGTCATTTTACCCAAATGCCCCTCTTCCCAAATACCGGCCGCAACAGCAACATCTTCCACAATGCCAATCGACGTCCTCGCTTTCAACCTCAGGCAATCCCTCTTCCATTACCCGCTTTCCTTACAAATAAAGCATTTGTTGTCACCGCGCCACCTAACTTGGACCGCTGCCGTCGTCACCACCGATTCCGACTCTTGGAACGGCCCGTCTTGGATCTTGGAGTGGGTCCGCCCTCTTGGCGACCCCTGCTGACATTGGACACCTCATAACCATTGGTGTCACCTAACACCAAACTTTGGAGATCCTCTGTATTCAATATGAACTTCACCTCATCCAACGTGAGTGAGTCTCGGCCATTTAACATCGAGCCTACAAACTTGGAATACACCGGAGTAAGAGAACAAAGTAGTGACATGGCATATTGCTCGTCCTCTATCACACTCCCCAATTCCCGTAGGTCCATTACAATACGGTCCATCTCGCCAACATGGTTCCACAACGAGGTTCCCCTTTTCATCTTGTGAGTATAGAAGCGTGGCCACAATTGCAACCTTCGTCCAATGGGTGTCTTGGTCGAGTACCAAGCTTCAAGCATCCTCCATAGGTCACTCACGACCTCCACATCGGCAAATTGCCAAAGGATCTCATCCTCCAAGGATTGCATTATTTCACCGAGGGCTTTAAGCTCCATCATTCGCTTATCATACACCGTTGCCGTACATGGCATGCCCGTATCACATACGACACTGTAACTCTGTGGTGCTTCAACAAAGCCATCATCTTTTGTCACCACGAACCATAGTTGTCCCGGCCTTTAAGCCTCTCTACTTCGTATGAACACCCGGCCGTCTCCTCACATGAGCAAGACGCCATTGCGGCACTACACTTCTTCGCAAACCGGAAGCTTTGATACCACTTGTTGGATCCCCATGCACCTCCCTAACACTTAGGCTAGGTACACAATGGCGCACAAATAATCCCAAGGCCCTAATTCCACCGAGACGTCACCTAGGCACAAAACCAAACACCTCTCGAGCACAAGAGAGAGTTGTCACCAACTACCAACTCCCTCGACGATCTTGCGATAGATAATGTAAGCACGCAAATATAATACGAAATTAAGAGCAACACAAAAGAGACGGAGATTTACCCTGGTTCGGTTGCGAACAACCTACATCCAGCATCCAATACACCCGGTTCCACTAATGATCAAGCAAGGCATATACCGACCCCATCGTCTTTTTCCTCTTCCTCCACCACAATGAGAGAATAGCTCCAAGCAACAAGACCTAACCCTAGATCTCTCACCAAGCTCACACACTCGAAATCCTTGATAACAAAGCCCTTACAACATGTAGAGCTCCTCAAGGGACCAATCTCACACCAATGGAGATCACTCCTTGGTAATATAGCTCCAAACTAGGAAGCTACCCAATGGACTCAAGATTTACGAGCTAGAGGAAGAAACAAGACTCACCATGGATCTCACGCACAAAGCTCTCTTAGATCTTCCTCTAGCTTTCTTCTCCTCCAAAAACTAATCCAAGCCTTCTTGGCTCTCCCAAAAGAAATGGCAGCCGGCTCCTTATTTTTTCCCTCTCTGGAAAAACAAAATGAGCAAAAGCTCTTTGGTTTCTGGCCCTGAAAACCAAAAGGCAGCGACCTCATGCATTTTTCTTTGTCGTTTGCCAAAATGAATGAAAGACGGCAGGTGGCCTTCAATTCCCAACAACCCACACATGGGTTGGGCCCAAGTGCTGTGAAGTGTGCTTGATTTTTTTTCAGCATAAAAAACAACACTTAACTTGCGACTATGATCATCAGTTGCAGATGACACTGGGTGTCTTCAGATCATCTTCCTGATCCTTAGATGTATGATGTCCCTTCCCTCACACACCAAGCAATTGTCAGGGGAAAATCCCTGTGGAGCACCTCCATTGCATATGGTGGGAATGGAACTCAAGATCACTCGCTTGGAAGAGTAATGTATTCGAAGAGCATTGTCTTTTTTTCAGAATTCTCATTTGACAAGAAGAAGAAAACCAAGAAAACTCAACTACAAATAAGCTGTTGCTGCCTTTGGGAGTTTAAACTTTTAAAACCAAATTTTTTTACAAGGGTGAAGTTTAGTGTTATGGGAACGACTTCTGTTCGACTTCTTGCTTAGTGTGAGTGAGGGTATTCAAATGTTTGGTTTTCTTTTCCAGTTACCAACTTTGCGGAACTCCCAAGCTCAGACCAAGCTTTAATGCTTTTGTGCACTTGTTTCATGCTACAATGTCAAATAGTTGTTTCCAGTCACAAATGTTTGCTGGACTATCCCAATCTCAGGCCACGCTCATGCTTTGAGCACTAATTTCTTATCACAATGTCACTATATATTTGCCTCTTTTGACCTACAATATGCCTAAGTAATGAATGTGATCCAGTGTAGCAACCATACATCTTCATCTAAAATCTCTCCTCATTTAAAGGAATTGGGACAGTTTCTTCAATTTCATTTAAATTGCATGACAGAAAAAGATAGATGCACCTACCAGCCAATTAAACTATAACGTCAACTGACAGCTTGGACACTGTGTGTTCCCTTAGAAGAACCCTTAACAAGGAAACTGATAGGAACCAAACAAGATCTGACTTTTTATTAGATAAAAACTGATAATAAAAGTGACACATTGACCACAATTAAAGGGGTGGTCACTCTTCCAAAACGCCAATTGAAGAGGACGTCCGCACTCCCGAAGAACGAGGGATAATCTCACATCTAATATCAATATTCTCTCAAAATCAACATAATACATCCTCTCTAGATCTCCCCCTTTATTTATAATAACACTCCTATTAATTAGGTATTTAGTCAAAAGGACTAAATCACCCTTTCTATTTAAAATATTGCCAAATAAATTCCTAATATTATTCTCCCATTAAATCATTTCCAAACGAGATCATGTCCACGTTCGATGCACCGTCCGTATTTGTCAAACCGTACATGTTCGATGCTCCGTCCGCATTCGTCGCACCCTAATCACATCATTACTCCGTCCCAAAGAATCACATTGTCCTCAAGGTGGTGCATGAAGTGCTTGAGATACTGATCTCCGACTGATGGTGCTCGTCTCCTCCTGGATCAAAAGGCCATCTAAAGTCTCCATCGTCCTCCACGAAGCCCGAAAAGAAGCTACAGCAACCACCAAGGTTCCTTGAAGATTCATCACGTCATGAAACTAATCGTAAGACCCGAATGAGCCCACAGTCTACCTCCGTAGCTCTGTGAGGCTCCTGGGTACCAGGACAGGGCCTATGGGGGCCATGCATCGCATGCAGGGATGCCTGTCAGCCCTGCAGAGGGAGTGCAGGGCCCTGGGGACCTGTGAGGGGACCGCTGCTCCCTTCTGTATCATTTTGTTTTGATGATCGGGATGCCTTGGATCTTCGTTGGAGTCGTCAGCTGTGTTCATATCTGAAGCTGGATCTTCTTTTTTGGACATCCTTCTCCAAAGAGATGATTTTGCCATTGTTCCTATCCAAAGCTGACACCTTTTGTTCTGCATCTCTGTCGTTGTCTTCGTTTTGTTCAGATTTGATGTCGTGTTGCCCTTCGAATGTGTCTCATCCTCAATAAAAAATCCCATAAAATTTCATCATCTCCGAGTCAGTAGCTTCAAAAAAACCAAGTGCTCTATAAGCTTGTTCTCTATAAAGAAAAACTGTAACATTCTTTGTATCAAAAGTTAAGATCTCTGAACCTAATGCAATGAAACTTTGATAGCATCCACAACTTTGATAACATCCAGTCACCAGATAACAACTCATCAATTTAATTAGACATAGTAAATGTCGAGTTCCACCCTTAGCTGTGTGAATGTTGAAATGCGTTTTTGCAAGCACATAATTGGTAGCTGCCTCCTGAAATTTTTCTTATCGATAAAGCATATTCCCTTCTTGTCACATCACATTAGCTCTTTGTAGCATTTCATCAAACACATGATGATCTTCTATCTTGGCCGCAGAATCGTCGTACTCTAATACCAAATTGATATGAACCAAGAAAAAGATCTGATTTTTATTAATAAAAACTGAAAATAAAGATACATTGTCACAATTATAGGGGCAATCACCCTCCCAAGACGCCAATTAAAGATGACGTCCGCACTCTCCCAAAGAACGAGGGATAATCTCACCTATACAATCAATTCTCTCAAAATAAACATAATCCATCCTATCTAGATCTCACCCTTTATTTATAATAAAACTCCTACTAATTAGGTATTTAGTCAAAAAAAACTAAATCACCCTCATTTAAAATATTGCCAAATAAAGTCCTAATATTATTCTCCCATTAAATGACATGATTCTCACATTAAATCATTTCCAAATGAGATCACGTCTACGTTCGATGCACCGTCCGCATTTGTCGCACCCCAATCACATCAGAAACTAGTCATCAAATCATGATGATATCACCAATCCAACTAACGACGTCACATTTGAGCTATGGTGGCAAAGCCAGAAAACTTGTGTAATGGGGGTGATACTTAATTGTTACTACCAAGATATAAGAATACAATTGCAAAACGCATAGTTTATAAAAAACATATAATTAGAAAACATTTTGGCACAGTTTCACATTCTGATATCACTCGATGATTACATTATTAGCAAGAAAAACAAAAAATAAATAAGGAAGATCTAATAATGAAAAGAAATTGGAATATGAGCAATCTTCTTTCATATAAATAAATGAATGGCTCAGATTTAGTAAATTGTCTGATCTTTAATTTGGTCTATTAGATTACAAGTCCTCTGTTAGATTAAAAATATAAATATGTGCCCCATCATGTGGCTGCTATTAAAAGTTCTACAATTATTGAAATTTTATTTAGTTTATTTGGAACTTCTATTTTCCTTCTTAAGAAAGTTAATGCAAGGGCAAATGTCAAATTTTGATTAGACAGTCATACACATACATCCTATGTTCTTGCACATAAATGTCAAATAGAAGGTTCATTTCCAAGTCAATGGGGGCAACTGCTCCCATGTAGCTCCGCTCTTATTGATATAAAAGATGCAATGTATATGTTCTTGCACACATGCACACACGCAATATAGCTAACTCATTGAATATATATAGAAGCACCGTAAAAACTAGTTCCCTCAATTTCTATCTCCAAAAAACTTGACTGCCAACTATATCATTTCATTTTTATTGTCCTTTTTTTGTGAATCTGTGTCCACATGTGCATGTGTGGGTGTGCGTGTGTGGGTTGGGGTGGGTACTTGGAATTCACATGCATATTGGTGTAACGGTCAAATCAATCAAGAACAATGAGAGCCCTGAAGCAATTAATTTGACTACATTTCTATCTCTGAAAATTTTACCAACCTTTTATATCTTTTATGTTATAATTTTATTCATTTTTTTCATTTTATTACTTAACTTGACATTAACCCTTGAAACAATTTAACATGTACAGATACGAAAGTTGGTGAACCAATGTATAAATATAGGAGCCATGAAACAAATTGTTTGACTCTCTTTTTATCCAAAAATTTTACCGCTATTTTGTATGACACACCTATTATTTAAGTTGCCATTAACTTTTGAAACATTTTGTTTGAGTAATAATACAGTAGTTTTCTTGCACGCGCTATGCACTTGTAGAAAATAAAAATTGTCCAATCTTGGGGAAATTACACGTAATTTTTTTTCAAAAAGAATGATGCAGAATACATCACAACGATTCAAACCATATCTAACTGCATATCTATACAAAGCATAAAGAATAATAAAAAGTCCAATTCACAGTTTCTCGAAATTGTGAATTCTACTTAGTTAGGATCTTTTATAGAAATCATACACATTTATTAGACGTTGACAAGTTTTTTATGTTTACAACACTGCTAAAGGGGTTAATGTAGGATGTATATGCGACTAACATAAAATTTATTAACCCAAAGCAGGTAAGAAAGGTAGATAACCATTGTCCCCTCAAGTAACATAATTTTTGTTTCCACTATTTGAAACAAGCCCTTCCGAGAAATTTTTCCCGACAATTGAGTAGTGTATAGTGGGAGGGTGACCCCACATGCCCAAGAAACTCGGTGGGTGCTCCAAGGGGTCAAAAGATTATTCTATACACGCTGTGGAACAGATATAAGGGAAACAATTAGTTAATACATACGAGCAAAAACTTATCAAGATGATGAGTCTATAAAATAATAGACAAAAGTTCCTAGAAACACAACTAATGTTTTCACATATCGGTATCAAGGTTTGAAATCTCGGTTTTGGATTAGAATCAGACAATGGTTTCTAATATCGATATCTGCCATATCGGAAATATTTGGTGGTTTGCATCGGAAGTAGCAGACTGCCTTATCTCAACCTAGATTGCCCGCAGGTTAAAGCTTCTTCTTCTTCTTCAACAAGCGCATCATTTATCTATGAACCATATCTATCATCTACAAGTACGACTGTGTGCTCCCAATCACCAATCAACTCCATCAACGAGGAGTTGTTGCAAAAGATACTGCCTAGTCAATTAGATCAACTTCAATTTTCTTTCATTTCAAGTTCTAGCCTCATGTTAGAACCGAAATGGCTTGAAAATGTACATGGCACAACGAAACTTGAAGGGTTTTGCCTTGTCCTGATAAAGAGTCCAAAGCGATTGGTATGTATTAATCCTAGACAAATTTTCAAACATTGATTTTGATTCTTAAATGAGATTCTTTCAATTATTACATGGAATAAGTCAGATTTTTTTAACTTGTAGTGCTTCAACTTGTTTACTCTTTATATTAGTTGTTACAAGTCCATATTGGTGATTTCGGCCGATTTCAGATGGATTAATTGGCATGCTTAATTCTGATACAACATATGAATTATGTTTCGATTGGCTGATTTTTCAAACTATGCTTTGTATCCAACTATTCATACTATGTTACTTTGAATTTTAAATTGACAAGGTGCTAGCTATCTTTTGGAATTGGAAATTACTAAATTATTCGTGCAAAAATCAAGTTTAAGTATTATTTTTCTATGGACATTTGATGTCAATATATAATTGCTGCATCATTGAGCCGGCTCTCGAGGGATTCGTTCAGTTGGCGATCAAAGCCCATAAAGCCCCTGAAAGAAGCCCAAAGCCAACTCAGTCAAAGCTCACGTGTCATTCGCCCGTTGCACTTCCACCCATCGAACGTCGGATTGAAGGAAGCTCATAAATAGCGGGGATGAGGACGACAGTTACCGCTATTAAGGGGAGAGGATCGTAGCGCCAAAATTGGTGTCCGTTATCCTCCCAACGTCACCAAAAAGACCTCGGATGTCTATAAATACACTGGAGATGAACAGAACAAGGGAGATACGAAACTTAGCACTCTGACATTCTATACTCAAATTAATATTTCCTCCCCAAATAGCTTGCGACGACTAACTCGAGACGAGCCTCCGTGGGTCGATATGGCAGTTCCAAGCTCTTTCTTAAGTTCCTATACTAACTTAAGCATCGTATGGTATTTGGGTTGAGACCCAGATCTGACCCCCCGTCGTTCCTTTGTGATACATAAAGCTCGTGGAGTGATCCAACAGGAGGGTCGTATCTCCATCAACGGTCATTCAAGACTCGATCCGCTTAGAGGGTCGAACGATCATCACCTACTAATTCCAGCTACCAACGACTTCGGTTCTACTAATCAAGGTCGCACGTAACCTGCTGACGAAGCTCCACCTCGACAGAAGAGTCCACGTCAGCCTCGATACCGTTAACGACATTTTTGGCCTTAACAGTTGGCGCCGTATGTGGGAAACATCAGTCGACATCTCAAATCATCCACCAGCAATGTCGGCTGGACCCAGCAACCCCGGACCAAATCTTGGTCCAACTGAGAACCAGAACGTGAACATCGTTCAAATCGAAGACGTTGCAGAATCCGCGTCTTCATCAAAGAGAGCCAGAGTACACAAAGTGTCTCATGAACAATTCGACCGATTTGCTGAGAAAGTCGAAAAGAGCATCAGGGTATTGGCCGACGCGGTGCAGCAAAGCGCAGGGCGCCCACCACCAGCAAATGAGCAGCCACCGCCTCCTAATCCAGCACCTGCGAGGGAGGCTGCCGCTTATAGGGATTCTAGAGATCCAAGGGCAGAACGACAAGAGAATGCACCGCTCAATACAACACCTACATCTCACCGAAAATGGAGAAATGTGAAACAACCGTGCATTTGGACACTAAGGAGGTCCTAGTCCATCCAACAATGGACGAGCCGCCCACAGCATCCTAAAGCAAGTAAATGACCAAGTCACTCAGGGCCCCATCCCCCTTGATTTTGTAGGCGGCAACGAGAGGAAGGAGGTGGAGGAAATCTCCAATCGTTCCTCCGGTGCTACTCACCTGCAAGGCGGAGATGTACGAACCCAACTTATCCTTTCCGCCAATCGGCGAACCCCCCTGAAGGACAACATCACATCAGCAACGTTCCTCCCAAAATTTACACTACCCCTGCTGACGTACGACGTTAAGGGCGATCCATGGGAGCATGTCCGCAGATACCAAAACGTGATGCTACTCCACAGAGCCGACGAACCATATCTTTGCCGAGTTTTTCACACCACGCTCATCAAAGCGGCAGACGGATGGTACAACGGGTTGTCCGATGACTGCGTCGGGTCTTTTGATGAGTTGTCTGACCTGTTTTGCAGGAAATTCATTGCAGGGCGACACCCTAAAAGAAAATCTTCACATTTCTTCTCTTTGAAGCAGAAAGAGAATGAGTTGATCCGACCCCTCGTCCGGGGATTCAACGACGAAAGACTAGAGGTAAAAGATACCCCAAACATGACTGTCATTACAACTTCTGTCAAAGCATTCCGAGACAAACTCCTTCTGAGGGCCCTCCACCAGTTTCCACCGAATAACCTAGTGAAGCTGTTCAACATAACCGATCGGTTCATAGTCTCAGAAGAAGCAATTGAATCTGTGGAGAACGACACGCCTACTCGTCGAGGAGAAGCAAAACGAAAAAAGCAACCCTAAGGAAACCCTTGTCAGGAGCTTCGGGATAAAGCGACAGAGGGAAAGGAGCCCTCGGAGCACGGAACACACTGCCCATGCCAGAACAAATGCCCCCAAGGCAGAAGTCCTAGCTCACGCTCCGCGAGAAGAGCTTGCCAATGAACCTGTTAAGAAAAACATGTATGAGAAAAAGGATGACATCAAATTCTGTAAATACCACAACGACTACGGGCACGACACCGACAATTGTTGGACACTGAAGAAGGAAATCGACGCGATAGTTAAGCGTGGTCATCCCAAGAAGCCCGGTTACGACCAGCCAGACAAAGAAGGGACCTCGAAGCAGAAAGGCAACGGGCCAATGACCGGGTGGTCTCCTGCCACTAAAGTGGTCGATTAGCAAGCTTCTGGACCAGAATCAAATAAGAGCCAGGCAAAAACAGCCCCAAGCGAGATCAAAATGCTTGTACGCTTTTTTCTTCTATGTCAAATCATTTATTTCATAATAATAAAGTTTTTCATCTTCAAAAAATGTCTCTCTTGACTATAGCATTCATGAATTATATGAGAATCACTCTGTCTAAACGCTCAACCTGAGGAGCGTACTACTCATGAGGCTACATTCCTTAGTAGAAATTTAAACAGACGGTGCTCATTTAAATTCATATGGTCGCAATGAAAACAGACTTCCACCCTATCGTGTCGTCAGCCGTAAGACAAAGGGGCCACCCTCTCGCAACTGAACGACCATTCCGTGTCGTCAGCCGTAAGACGAAGAAGCACCCCCTTCGCAACTGAACAACCCTATCGTGTTGTCAGCCATAAGACAAAGAGGCCACCCCCTTTGCGACTGAACGACCATTCCGTGTCGTTAGCCGTAAGACGAAGGGGCCAACCCCCTTCGCGACTGAACGACCCTCTCATGTCGTCAACCATGAGACGAAGGGGCCACCCCCTTTTGCAACTAAACGACTATATCGTGTCGTCACGTAAGACGAATGTGCCACCCCCTCGCAGCTGAACGACCCTCTCGTGTCGTTAGCAGTAAGACAAAGGGACCACCCACTCGCAGCTGAACGACCTTCTCTCGTCGTCGGTCATAAGACGAAGGGGTCATCCCCTTCGCAGCTGAACGACACTCTCGTGTCGTCGGCCGTAAGACAAAGGGCCCACCCCTTCGCATTTGAACGACCATGCCATGTCGTCAGCAGTAAGATGAAGGGGACACCACCCCCTTCGCAGCTAAAAGACACTATCATGTCGTCAACCATAAGAGAATGGGCCACATCCTCGCAGCTGAACAACCCTCTCGTGTCGTCAGCAGTAAGACGAAGGGGCAACCCCATCGCAGCTGAACGACCATATCATGTCGTCAGCAGTAAGATGAAGGGACAACCACATCGCAGCTGAACGACCCTCTCGTGTCGTCAGCAGTAAGACAAAGGGGCCACCCCCTTGCAGCTGAACGACCCTCTCGTGTCGTCAGCAGTAAGACGAAGGGGCCACCCCCTTGCAGCTGAACGACCCTCTCGTGTCGTCAGCAGTAAGACGAAGGGGCCATCCCCTTGCAACTGAACGACCCAATCGTGTTGTCAGCCGTAAGACGAATGAGCCACCCCCTTGCAACTGGACGATTATTCCGTGTCGTCAGCCGTAAGACGAAGGGGCCACCCTTTCGCAACTGAACGATCCTCTCGTGTCGTCAGCCGTAAGACGAAGGGGCCACCCCCTGGCAACTGAACGACCATATCGTGTCGTCAGCCGTAAGATGAATGGGCCACCAGTAGGACAAAGGGGTCACCCCTCGCAACTGAACGATCATCTCGTGTCGTCAGTCGTAAGACGAAGGGATCACCCTCTCGCAGCCGAACGACCCTATCGTGTCGTCAGTCGTAAGACGAAGGGGCCACCCCATCGCAGCTGAACGACCCTCCCGTATCGTCAACCGTAAGTCGAAGCGGCCACCCATTCGCAGCTGAACGACCCTATCATGTCATCAGCAGTAAGACAAAGCGAACACCACCTTTCGTAACTGAACGACCCTATCGTGTGGTCAGCCGTAAAACGAAAGAGCCACCTCCTCGCAGCTGAACGACCCTCTCGTGTCGTCAGTCATAAGACGAATGGGCCACCCCCTCGCAGATGAACGACCATCCTGTGTCGATAACCGTAAGACGAAGGGGTCACCCCCTTTGCAGCTGAACAACTCTCTCGTGTCGTCAGTCGTAAGATGAAAAGACCACCCCCTCGCAACTAAACGACCATCCTGTGTCGTCGGCCGTAAGAGAAAGGGACCACCCCCTTCGCAACTGAACGACCCTTTCGTGTCGCCAGCCGTAAGACGAAGAGGCCACCCTCTCGCAGCTGAACGATCCTTCTGTGTCGTCGACCGTAAGATGAAGGGGCCACCCCCTTCGCAGCTGAACGACCTTACCATATCGTCAGTAGTAAGACGAAGGGGCCACCCCCTCGAAGCTGAACGACCCTTTCATGTCGACAGCCGTAAGACGAAGGGACCACCCCTTCGCAGCTGAACGACCCTACCATGTCGTCAACAGTAAGACGAAGGGGACCCCGTCGGAGCTAAACGACACTCTCGTGTCGTCAGCCGTAAGACGAAGGGGCCACCCCCTTGCTATCGTGTCGTCAGCCGCAAGACGAAAGGACCACCCACTCGCAACTGAACGACCATCCTGTGTTGTCAGCTGTAAGACGAAGGGGTCACCCCCTTCGCAACTGAACGAAGTGGACTAATGAGGGTATGATTCAACAATTCAACCATACCATCTTGAGCAAGGGCTTAACCCGTTGAAAGGGGCCAAGGGGCAATACGGCCACCCATACGAATAATGACAAACAAAGAGGCATATGTCAACTTTTGACGATATCTTACATTACAAAATTGTCATTATCTTACGATATATACCCCATATACATTCGAAAAATTTGGTGGGGGTAAGAAGCTCATTGAGATCCCTCAGCGAATCAAGATGTCCTTGGTCTCCTTTGATCGACGCAACATGCTCTTGATCCCTCGGAACACCAACATCTGCAACTTCACCCGTCACGGTGACAGTTTCGTTAACGGGAACAGCTCCTCCTTAGCTTGGCCTTAATCATTGCCGTCAACGATCGGAAAAAACATTACGATTTGGTCAATCTCAATAGCAAAATCGGAGAATCGATCTTTTACTTCCGATCAACACCGCTCGTACCCCTGTGTATACAGTTCATCGAAGTCGGACAATGTGTCATTATATTCTTGGACCACCTTCTCTACGATTTCCCCCATGTCGACTCCCCGAAAGTTGTTAACGAGTCGGGCAAGGAGCTCGTTCTCCCTGACTTCTCAATCGGCCATCTCCTCTAGGCAGCGTCTTCTCTGCTCGCTCCCTTAAGGCAATTTGATCAGCCTCCCTCTTACGAGACTCACTTAACTCGTGTTCGAGTTCAAGCACCCGTGACTATATCAATTTATTAAGAAGCTCCAATCTATCCAGCTTCGACTGGGCCTTCTCAACGGCCATGTTAACCATCCACAGCATGACTTCATGATTGGTCACCACCGCTGTGCGTCGGCGCAACACAGCGTTAGCCACAAGAACCTGCAGACAAGCAAAAACTGTCAATATCTATGTCTGCTTCATCCATAATGAAAACAGGCGTGATAGTTACCTGGACGTTCGCATGGACAGTAATTGAGGACATCCTCTCGTAATCAACCATCTCCAGAATGGCTTTATCCCGGGGTAGAGTCGCATTCTCAGCAATCAGTGAGGCAGTCCTGCAATCCAAAAGCGCCGAATCGTCCTTCTTAATTGGAAACTCTGGCTGAAGGAGCACCTCAACATGACAATCAAACAGAGCCCGAGGCGATCGACTTTCCAGAAAAGTGATCTAAATTCTATGGGAATATCCTCGGTCAGAGACACCGGAGGGAATAGGCCCCCCAAGGCCATGGATCTTGATGCAAAATGGGCTTCGGAAGAGGAGGGACTCTCCTCTCTCTCTCTCTCTCTGTGTGAAGGAGACCCATGTTCCTGTTCATGGGGTTGGGCCTAATCACGCGACTTACTCGCGTCCAAAGAGGCAAACATGCCCACGACATCATCCGACCCTGACAACTCCGAGTCGCTAAGGCGAAGTTACCGCCTTCGTTTCTTTACTCCCTCAACTGCAACCACCTCAAATTCGGTGGGAAGCTTCTTCCTTTTCCTCCGCTGAGGGCGAGCCAGTTGAGAAGCCTCATGAACGACAATGGGTAAAGTCTCTGAGGCCCTCATCTCCCCTTCCTCTAAAAGAGGCATTTGCGGAGATGGCACATTCTCCTCAGCTTCTCTGATGGAAGCCTCAACCCCTTCCCTCAACTCGGGGGACAGCTTCTCTGATGGGAGCCTCGACCCCTTCCCTCAACTCGGGGTCCACCTGGTATTCTAGGCCAAACATGCCTACAAGGAAACAGCAAAATTCAATAAGACGAAGATCAAATGGGTGATGGACAGGGTCGGATCGACATTTCATCCATACGGTGTTGCGCAGCATCGAGTCAAACCATAATCATTTCGTCTTCCTAGCCCCCTCTGGCAACTTCAACAATGAATCGGCGATTTTCTTCACCTCATCGGATAAAGGCTTATCTTCAGTCGTGCCCAAATCAGGCATACCTCATCGAGTGCAGAAACTCGCCTCGCCTTGAAATACCAAGAATATGAATTCGCCCTTCCAATTCGGATTCGAGGTGGGGAGGTCGTCAAATAATTTTCTACCTCGACGAGCGGTTGTCATGTACCAACCCGGGGTCTTGAGGGGAGGAATCGTGAAAAAGTAATTGAACAACTCCATCGTCGGTTCAACCCTCTTCATCACGCACAATGCGATGAAACCGACCAATACCCTTATGGCGTTCGGCATCAATTGGCAAAATGGAAGGTTCAATGTACTCAGCAAATAGCGCATAAAAGAATGCATGGAGAATTGAAGTCCTCGATGAAAGGCCTTGACATAAACTCCAACCTCTCAATCGCCAGGGCAATGAACCCTTTCGTCCCTCTCGGGCAACCGGATCTGGTAATCGAGTCGAACATATTTCTCCTGGAACTCGGGAATTTGATTCGCGCCCACTTTAGAGACTTGGTTGGCGATCAAATTGGACACGACGACTTCCTCCATACCCTTCTGAGCAATGGAAGCTGAACCCCCTACCAGAAGCATGACCAAATGAAGAAGCTATCTCCAAAGAAGGAAATGTGGGTCAGGTACAGTGTTCTAAATATCGGACCGATATCCGATATATCGGCCGCAATATCGGTTTAATCACTAGGCCGATACGATATATGCTTATATATTCCAGTTTTCGATATTTAGAAAAATATCGCCGCCATATCGGGTTGCGGCCGATATTGCGGCCGATATATCCCTTTGAAATATCGGCCGCAATTCACTGTTTTTGTAAGATAAAGTTAGCGGGTCGGTCCACTTAAAAGTGGATCCGACCCGAGTCACCCGACCCAAATCATTTACTTAAAACGATAAGGCATCGGAACTTTTTGAGGAATAATCGATGCTTTGCCCTAAATCTAATCAAGCCGCTCCACTGCTCTCGACGCTCCGGCATGCCGCTCTGCTTAGCTCTGTCCGACGAAAATTTCCGGCGACAATCGATTGAGCATCGGTGTCCGGCATTCAGTCTTTGCAAGGGAGTATTTTCTGATCAAGGTGAGTAGTCGAACCCTTTTTCAGTTTTCCATATTTTTAGGGTTTTGATTTTTTTCCTTCCAGTTTTGGGTTTATTTGACATCATTTTAGCCTCTGATATGCCACTCTGATATTTAGTCAATATCTCTGATGTTCATATTTAATGAGAGAAGTATAACCAAAACATACTTTTATTTGATTTATTATGGTTTATATCTTCATAGATACATGCATGCTTGCATATGTCATCATTTTTCAGCCTCTGATATGACACTCCGATATTTAGTCAATATCCCCGATAAATCCCTGATATCCGCATTCTGATATCAAATTTCCTAGGCCGATACGCGACCGATATCTGATATTTAGAACATTGGTCAGGTATGCCAAAGACGATGATTTTGATTTTTCCTCCGGAACTGTCTTATTTAGACGAGACGACCTCATCGTGTTGGGACACGTGTCGATGAGCCGGACATCCTAGTATCTCGAATTTGGAACCGATGCATCGTCCAAATCAGAAAAGCAAGCATTTTGACGCCTAAAACTTAAGTGCTAGTTCCTCGACTGTCGTGCCCCATTAATGAGATGTAACGTCACTTGACCCCAACAGACGAACTGTCTGAGCTCGAGCGATGGGGGCCATTGTTACATCATTGGGCCGGCTCTCGAGGGATTCGTTCAGTGGGCGATCAAAGCCCACAAAGCCCATGAAAGAAGCCCGAAGCCAACGTGCCACTGAAGCCAACTCAGTCAAAGCCCACATGCCACTCGCCAGTTGCACTTCCACCCATCCAACGTCGGCTTGAAGGAAGCTCATAAATAGCGTGGACGTAGGCGACAGTTATCCCTATTAAGGGGGATGATCGTGGCGCCATAATTGGTTACAGTTATCCTCCCAACGTCACCTAATAGACCTCAGAGGTTTATAATACACTGAACATGAACAGAACAAGGGAGGTACGAAACTTAGCACTTTCACAATCTATACTCCACCTAATATTTCCTCCCCAAATAGCTTGTGATGACTGACTCGAGACGAGCCTCCGTGGGTCGATCTCGGCAGCTTCAAGCTCTCTCTTAAATTCACATACTAACTTAAGCATCAGAGTGGATTTGGGTCGAGACCCAGATCCGACCCCCGACATTTCTTTGTGATACAGAAAGCTCGTGGAGTGATCCAACGGAAGGGTCGTATCTCCATTAACGATCGTTCAAGACTCGATCCACTTAGAGGGTCGAACGATCGTCACCTACTAATTCCAGCTACCAACGACTCTGGTTCTACTAATCAGTGTCCCACGCAACCTGCTGACGAGGCTCCACCTCGATAGAATGGTCCATGTCAGCCTCGATACCGTTAACACCATTTTTGGCCTTAACATAATGTTCCTCAAGTTCAAAAAGCACTTGTATTCAAGTCTAACAATTTTATTTAATAAATAGATATATAAGCAAAAACTTATTAGGACAACATTTTTAAATAATTATCAATTATAAGTTTATAGAAAGTTAGAAACATAACAAACCAACTAACAGTTTTACATCAATGTATCCATGCTCCATCAACTTTATATCTTAAATTGATGATGTGTTGAAGTTCTTTTTTTAAAAATAAATGTAGAAGTACAAATTGGTGCAAAAATGAAACTAAACTATTATTTCCTGCGGACATTTGACGTCTCTATATGACATCTCAAACTCGTAATCCACTCGTCTTTAAGGCTCTCTGTTTACAGTTTCTTCTACATCTCTCGCTAATATCCATATTTCATTATTGGCAGTGACCTATATGAATATAGGATATTCTAGTCGTTGGGGGGGGGGGGGGGGGGGGGCAGATACAAACCTATATAACTTGTTTATATTTTGTGTTTTAGTGATGGGAGCCAGACATGTAAATTGAACAGATAGAAGAGAGGAGAATTTTTAACAACTGGGCCCCACTGGTACAACAAAATGTAGCCAGCCAGCTACATTCGGAATGCACAATTCAGTAATCTAGTTGGGTCACAATAGCAAAGATATAATGATGGAAGTGAAGAAAGTTAGGCTCATTCTTTGATATAAATATGTCGGGTTGAATATTAAGCATCACAATTGCAATGTCCCAAGTCCTAACTACCAAATGTTGCCGGGCTACAACAGGCTTGGAAAAACATGGGAATCATGCCTTCATCTTGATGAAACAAGTCAATATTTTCATGTGTGGTTCTCTATCAGAAGCAAAGAATTATGTCCCAAGGTCAACTTAAAGAACGCAATTTTGCTGCCAGAAAACACCAACCTTTTGGTAATTGCTTAAAAAGGTCAGAGTAGGCATTGAAAGGTTATTTTGTTATTTCATGTTAACCATCACTGCATCTTTGCAATAACAGAGCGATAAACTGCACCTTGTGCCCAGTGTTTGTGAAGGCGCTAGGGGGGTTAGTGTGAGGTGTCAAAGTCACCACCTAGCACCTAGCTGATTAGGCGGTGGGAGGAAGCATATATCTACAGAGGGGTCTAAAATAAGAAATTCCTCCTTGCCCAGTCAAAAAGCCCGTTCTCCATTATTTTTTGAGATGGATTGGTGCCGTTCATAATGATGTAAAACTAACAAGTTCAATTATTAAGAAACCTTTAGATTTCCAAAGATTTAATGCATATGGAAACAATATAACATTCACGGTAACTTTTGGTGTGTTTATGTTTTAGGACATGTATATCGACATGAACAGTGCTAAGCATTCAAAAAATATGGAGTAAACTTTTTGACCGGGGCCATGAAGGAAATTCCTCCTTGCGTTGATAACCATCTTTTTTTCATATTATGTGCATGTAAGAAAGGTAATAAAATTTTATGGTTCCAAAAATTAAGCATACACGAATCAATTTGGATGTGATAATTTCGTATAGTTACTAATAAACTAAAAGCAGAGCAAGTCTTCATGTCACGCCCCAGTTCCCATAATGAAAGTGGTGCAAACAAGCCATAATACATGTAATGCTCCATGATTAGTTGTCGTTACTACTTTTATTATTTATGCAGGTTCGTTGCTGCAACGTACCGGTGAAAATAATATAGAACGAAACATAAAATTTTATAAATGGAAACATTCTTTATTCGACCTTCGAGAGAGTACAGAAGCATATAAAGCATATACTGAAAAGGACTACTAGTCTCTCACACTGACAATAAAAGAAGACGGGCTTGAAGAATTTAAATAAAATCTCCTTACTAATACTAGCTCAGAAGTTGGTACGCAGTACTGGAAATTCTGACTCCTTATACACTGGAGCCTCCTCATAAGCTGGATCGTCACCAGTTGAAAAACATTTAAAAGAGACAATGAAGTTGACGATATTTACTATAAATAAACAATTATAACTTTTCATGCAACCCTACTTCTAACAGGACATCAGCAACTAAACACTTATCTAAGTCTATCTAATTAAAGCATTTAGATATTGTTATACTCACAATGTAAATGTGTTGGGATTTCGAATAGTCCCACATCGGCCAAAATGGGGGATCCGGAGGGTTTAAATAGTGGCTTTGGGAATTCCATTGGTAAGAGGCCTTTTGGGGGAAAGCCCGTGTTTAAAACCGTGCGGGTGCCGGTGCGGCCCCAGAGCGGACAATATCTTACCAAAGTGGAGCCCAAGCCCAAGGTGTTTAAACCCGGAAAATTATCATGGTATCAGAGCCGGACCCAGTTGTGCCGAAGTGTTTATGTTAGGAACCAACAAAAGATACCAATTTTATAGAGAAAACAATGAAAATAACTAGATAATTGAATACAAAAAGGTGTATTCTCCTCCCAAGACGCCTAGAGGACGTCCACACTCGTCTAGATCTAGAACTACTCCTAGGACGCTCAATAGAGAAATCTCCAAATATCAAGCATAAAATTCCTAATGACGACTAGCCCGTATTTATAGAGAAAACTAGGGTTTCTAGGGAAGAGGGGGCGCGCGCAAGGCAAACCCTCCGGCCCACATGGGCCGGCCCAAGATGGGCCGGCTGTTAGACCAGCGGGTCTAACAATACTCCCCCCACCAAAGAACCACCTTGTCCTCAAGGTGGTGTAAGTACCGACGGTGCTACTCCGAGTGGGAGTCGTCCTCCCCTCCAATGCCTTCGTCCTCCAAGCCATCATCCTCGTCTGCTTCCGCTATCAAAACCTGCAGCTTCCGATCCACACAACGGTGTCCGGGAGAGAAGCGCTCGTCGCATCTAAAACAGAGTCCCTTTTGCCGCTTCTCCCTCATCTCCGCATCGGTCATCCATCGGAATGGGCCCCCAGCTGGTAGCGGGGTCGGCTCCCCTGTCTTCTCAAGCCCTGTCTGAACTGTCTCAGTAGGGACCCCTGCTCCGCCTATCCCAGTCGTGGTGATCCGCTGCATCTGCCCACTGTAGCCGATTCCGCCTCGCATATCCTCAGCTCGGGAGTCCTCCACCATCTGTGCCATCTCGATGACCTCTGAAAGCCCTCGAGGCTTGTATGGCCTTACCGCAGCTCGAAGACTAGGACGTAGCCCCTTCAAGAATGTGCCCTCCGGTGACTCGTCCAACACCCCGTGAACTCGTCCTGCCAGTGTCTCAAATTTCTCGATGTACTCCCGCACCAGCCCCTCCTGCCTGAGGGCAAATAGCTGCTCATGTAAGTTCCCCAGGCGGGGGTCTCTAAACTTCTCCAGTACTAAATCCTTCAGCTCCTCCCAGCTCCGGATCTGCTGCCTCCTCTCCTTCCACTGGAACCATCCCAAAGCTCGCCCCTCCAGGCAGATGGCCGCCGCCTCCAGCTTCTGGGCCTCGGTCATGTGGTGCGCCGCGAAATATCTCTCTGCCGTGAACAGCCAGGCGTGTGGATCCTCCCCAGAAAAAATCGGCATCTTCAGTTTCCGGACTCTGCAATCCCCTCCAAAGTGCCCCTGCTCTGGCCTCCCATCGTCTCTGTGACGCGGACGGAAGTGCTGTCGCCTCTCGTCCATGGTCTCGTATCGCCTGGGTGGCCCTCCTCCGCGACCCCCGTAGTCCCCTCGGTCTCTGTGCCCCGCGTCTGCTCCAACATCGTCCTCTGGCCACTCCTGGTAGTCTCCAAACCTCCCTCCGGTGTCTGCGGCGCGCCTCTCCTGGCGGTGGGGCGGTGGCTGCCACCCTCCGTCGTCAAAGCGGGGGTCGGGCGGGTCCCGATAGTAGTCATCGTGCTCCTGAAACTCCTCGGGTCCCCACTCCTCGAAAACACGTGCCGGAGCCTCTCGCCGTGGCGGATCTTGCGAAAAACCCCCAAAATCGCCGCCAAAAGCCGCTGCCGCCTCTGGTCTCTGTCTGGAAGAGTCCCGGGGGCCCCAGCGACCACCCCGGGGGTCGGCGGGGGTCGCCGAAACCCCGGGGGGGTCGGCGCCCCCGGCCGAACCCAGGGGGGGTTCGCCGGGCCCCCCCGAGCATCCTGGGGGCCCCAGTGCCCCCCCCCCCCCCCCCCCCCCCCCGGGGCTGTCGGAGGGAAGAGAGGCCCTGACGGCCTTCCGGCAGGGCCGCCGGCCAACTCTGCAAGGGCTCGGGGGGTACCGGCCCCCTGGGGAGCAAGTCGGGGGGTTCCGGCCCCCTGGGGAGGAAATCGGGGGGCTCCGGCCCCCTGGGGAAGAAATCGGGGGGCTCCGGCCCCCAGTGCTGTAAATCGGGGGGCTCCGGCCCCCTGTCGAAACCTGTCGGGCCCCTCCGGGGCTGCAGGAGGGGCGGCAGGCCCTGCCGGGCTTCCGGCAGGGCCGACGGGCCCTGCCGGAGGTCCGACAGGGTCGCCGGACCCTGCCGAGCCCCGGCGGGGCCTGGCCCCCCATGTCGGGGCCCGGCAGCGGAGGGGTAGGCCCGCCCGCCCCTTTCGCGTGTCGATCGCGGCTCCCAAGTATGGCGGCTAGGGCCGCCGCTCCTCCGTTGGTTTTCCACCGCCTTCCGTCGCACCTCCTCGCGGTAGTCCCCCCTCCATGGCTCTTCGTCTTCGTCTTCGGCTAGATCCTCCACCAAGAACGCACTTTTTGGATCAAAGTTATCAACTTTCTCCTTTTCCTTCTTCAAGGGTGCCGCCTATTCCCCCAATGTAGGGTTTTCTTCCTCTTTGTTGTTCGCCGCCAATTGCTTTAGTGTTGCCATCATTTGTGCAAATTGGTCGTCGTGCTTTGCTTGATTGGCCGTCAATTGGTTGACGGCCTCCGTCAATTTTGTCAAGGATTCGTCATTGGCCGCCAAAGACTTCTTGATTCCGTCGATTTCGCTCGTGAATTTGGCCTCCAAAACTTCAATTTTGTCGTGGGATCTCGTCGTAGTCGCCATGGATCGTCACGTGCTCTGATACCAAATTGTTAGGAACCAACAAAAGATACCAATTTTATAGAGAAAACAATGAAAATAACTAGATAATTGAATACAAAAAGGTGTATTCTCCTCCCAAGACGCCTAGAGGACGTCCGCACTCGTCTAGATCTAGAACTACTCCTAGGACGCTCAATAGAGAAATCTCCAAATATCAAGCATAAAATTCCTAATGACGGCTAGCCCGTATTTATAGAGGAAACTAGGGTTTCTAGGGAAGAGGGGGCGCGCGCAAGGCAAACCCGTCGGCCCACATGGGCCGGCCCAAGATGGGCCGGCTGTTAGACCAGCGGGTCTAACAGTTTGATCCTCTGGTGCCGGCGTATGGGAGTCGGCGTGTTTCCGAGGAGTGCGGCGCTCGGCTTTTCCGAACAGAAGGACGGAGCGCTCCAGATGTCGAACAGAGTGATGCCCACCGTGACGAGCCCGAGTCGGATCCAAAGTGGGATACCGGCGTATGGGAGTCCGCAATGCTCAGGGCGGAGCAGACTCATGTGCCGAGCTGAAGGAGAGCTCGGGCACGGCCTGCCGAGGCTGATGGAGGAGAGCTCTCAGCTCGGAGGCGAGGCCTCGCGGGTATAGCTCGAAGGCGGAGCTCGGCGCAAGCGGAAGTGGCTCGACGCCATCAAGTGGATGGACCTTCCTAGCCACGGGGAGGCAGCCAAATGAAGTACGCTTGATCGGAGCTCAGTTAGGGCAGCGGTTTGGATGATCGTTTGAGGGGAGGCTCATGATGTGGTCCTAGTTCGAGGGGAGAATTGTTGGGATTTCGAATAGTCCCACTTCGGCCAAAATGGGGGGATCCGGAGGGTTTAAATAGTGGCTTTGGGAATTCCATTGGTAAGAGGCCTTTTGGGGGAAAGCCCCGTGTTTAAAACCGTGCGGGTGCCGGTGCGGCCCCAGAGCGGACAATATCTTACCAAAGTGGAGCCCAAGCCCAAGGTGTTTAAACCCGGAAAATTAACAAAAGGGAAAGAGTAAACTGAAGAACCACCCCGATCCACATGCGAGCTCTCATGTGTCTTAATTCCATGGTCCAAAGAAGTCAATAGAGGACCGAGTCAAGTCGGTACAATTCAGTTAACGAGTATGGTCTCCGCCACTCTTCTTATCTCTAATTATGAGTTCCCAAACCTCATGTGTCATTCTATCAATTTCAATTTCAATTTCAAATTCATTTATGCTCTAGTTCTGTTGTTCTTTATGTAAAGAGAATCGTGCACTAAACTGTAGTGTCTATAACAGTAAGTCCAATGTATCAATATTCCACAACTTTATTTGCACAATTCTAAATACAAAGTTTATTTTCTAACTATAAGAATTCTACCGATCAATTTCTATAGTAAAGAAAACTCCATTAAACATACTCCAAAACATCTCCAAATCATTCAAATCATCCTATATTCATATAGGTCACTGCTTAAATACTTTTAAAAATGATTTAATTTCAGTTTTTAATTATTCGAATGATGCATAGAACTAATGAAGGATTAGTATAGATGGCAATGTGGCATGCCCAATTGGAAGCCCAAACGGGCTTTGGGCATGCCCATTACCATCCCTAGTAATGAGTCTCCGAGAGTAAGAAACAAGATCCAAGGTCAGGCGAAAGAGAAAAGAGAACGAGGGAGAGAAGAGATCCGGCATCAAAATTGTTTGAAAATTGCGGTTACGTGAGACGGCAAGAGTGAGTAAATAGTGGAGGTGCTAGTGAGGGGGAACCATTGTGGGAGTCGTGTTGGAGGAGATGGCGGCGTCGGACACGCCCACGCCCCGTGATGGTTTCGCCCGCTGGAGTCGCTCACGAGGAGAAGAGATTAAAAATGGAAAGAAGAAAGAAACTACGAAAAAAATAAATGAAAGGGGAAGAGAGAGATGGGTTTGATAAAGTTTAATGGGTTTGGGTTAGGGTTAGTGCTAAGCAGGTTGCGGGTTTGATAAAAGGTTTAATGGGTTTGAGTGAAAATGAAATGACCAAATTTTTTATAAAAATAGCATTTACATTAATACAAATTTTCATTCCAATACACTTCCACTTTCAGTTAGAGGTATAAATATGAATTAAAACTTCTCCATTACAAACTCTACCAATCTCTCATATGAAATTCCATAATCTAGTTCAACCTTTCAGCTTACACGCCTATAGAAACCCGTTGAATTCTATTAAAAAGCAACTTAAAAAGCGAGATCATATATCTCGAGATTTAAAAGTTAACTCAAATTAAAAGTCTATTATGTTAAATTTAATTTAACACATTTAAACTGCCTATAAACTAATTTTCAAAATTTATGATATGTTCTATGTAAAAAGCGGTGACAATATCAACATTCCAAACTTATCACGATGTCATCCACCACCTCTAATGCCAAGGGCGGCCTCCCGAACGGCATTAGCATCCCCCAAATATTGGCGGCAGCCTCATCTGTTAGAGATGAGAGAGAGGAACATGTTAGGGGTTTATCCCTAAACCCTTGCTCGAATCCACTCGATTTGAGACAAGAGATAGAGGAGAAGGCGGCAGGGATAAAATCCTAACCCTTCAATTACACGAAGCAGGTCGAAACGTCACCGCCCCTTAAGAGGCCATCGACGGTGGCATTGGCACAGGCAATGCCACGACAATCAATCTCTCAATCTCATCTATCTATCTCTCCATATAGGAGCGCCACCTAGTCGGCGGTAACTGCTCTCAGGTGGTCTATGGGCAGATTCAGCCTAGGTGGCCACCCAGAACAACTTTTTAATGCTTGTGACAATATGGCAAAATTATGGAGTATTCAGGAAACGTATACATTCACCAAAAGTTACCAAAAATTAGCAGAGTAATTTACAAGCCATGAGTTTTTCAATGACATAGCGAACTCATAATGGATCCTTCTAGTCCATCATTCATAGAACATAGATTCAAATAACCATTATTAATTATATCCACATCTAGCTGAGCAGACTGAGTGTCCAAACACTAACTCAAAATTTTTCAAAAGCAAACAAACACATATCAATGACTAATGCAACAACCCATAACTATATTTTTTTTAAAGAAAAGAATGTCCAACAAACAAAATGTGAGGGAATAAGCTATCTCACACCTGGATATGCTTGTATTTCTTATGCCGAGCAGCCATAATTAGTCCATCTTCTGTCCATGCAGTAATCTCAAGAATGTCACCAGGAAAACTATCTTGTTCAATCACAAGACTATGGTATCTAGCGGCAGTGAAAGGGCTACAAAACAATGATAAAACATCAACCACATTACACACGTTAATTGCTTGTAAAACGATACAAATCATACCTAGATGATTATAAGATCTGTAAGACCATGAAAAATGACTCAAATATAAAGGAGCCCATATGAACAAGTTGGTTTACGATTTTCATTTTTCCCTTGGAATTTCCCAGCGAATTAATTGAAGCAAAGGATGCATGAAGCAGTAAAAAATAAAAACTACTGTAATATGGAGAAACCTTGGCATATGATAAAGAATCCCAAGCAGATGCATGGCACTAGAAAATTATATATCCTGCCTGCAATCACAGATTTGTTCATATCTTGGGGTGCGTGGTTAGAGCACAGATTTTTTGTTCATGTGCATTTGTGTTGACCAACTTTCAAGTCACCAAGTTATTTAACAGGTGGATGAAAATGGACAGGAACTACACATCCTTCTATAGCTGAAATTTAATGAATTAAAACTAACTTGGAGAATAATATTTAATCAAGCTGGAGCCATGTTCAGCATTTAGGATTTGTTTCTTGTAAATTCAGGGAAATTTTTGAAGTACTATAGACTGTCAAAAAGTTTATGCAAAGAATTAGGGCCATTCTGATATGGTTTTTTGTGTGGGGGGGGCGTGCGCGTATGTGCTTGGGGAGGGGTGGTCGTGGTGGGCGACGAAACACAAAACAGTATGGTGTATATGATTTAAGGTTATAATAGCATGCGCTGTGTCTCATAATAGTCAGCAGTTAATATGTAGAGAAAGGGAATCAGAATAAGTGCACTTTTAGGGAGAAATTCAGCATACTTTAGTGCCTGGTAACATAAATTCAGCATGCTCATAGTAAGTATCTAACGCAAATTTGCAACATAATGTTTTCAGGTAAATTCAGGCAAACTTCATGTGATAAAAAGTATGATACATGGATGTAAATGGGTAACAAGTGTGCTTCTCATAAGCATGATGTGAAGCCCATTTTTTTTAAAAAAAACAGGCCCAAGGCCTTGTATTCTTTCTTTCTTTCTTTTCTTTCTTTCTTTTCTTTCTTTCTTTATTGTTTTCGGCCCAGCCCACTAAGCCCAAAACTTAACCCTATCTCTCTCTTTCTCTCCCTCTCTCTCGCGTCTCTCTCTTTCGTGAGACGCGCAGCCGCGCGTGAAACGAACGCGGAAAAACAATCTCAGACCTGGTTCTCCTCCTCTCTCCTCTACATGCCAGCATCTCCTTGGAGCAAATCGAAGCTCCTCCTCTTCCCTCCACCTTTTACTACACGTGTCTCGTCTCAAACCCTAAAATTTTGGGGTTGACACCTTTTGCTTCAAATCTGAAGGTAAAGGCTTTGTGGCACCTTCTCAGCTCTTCTACAAGCCACCTAGACTCTTTCCCTCCCCTATTTAAACTCGGGTAAGTCCAAAAATTTCAGCTTTTTCTCAAAAATTTTGTTTTTTCAAAGGAAAGTTGCCCCTTATATGCGATTTGAGGGGTTTCTCTCTTATTTGGGGACTGAACTGAATTTTGAAGTTGGGATCTCTATTGTGTTCGTTCGATGAGTCCGAATTTAAGGTAAATCATTCTCAACTTTTGTAATTTCGGTATTAAATGTTTATGTTTCATAGCTATGATGAATTCTGAGCGTAAGTTTATTATTGAGCTTGGTGGCAACTCATGATGCCGCCCTAGCTCTGTTGTACCTTTATCATGATGGTTTGAGCCCTATTTGGCTTTGAAATCTCAGGCAAGTTTTTCCTTGGCTATGTTATTCCTGTTAGGCAACTTTTGGATATTGATATGAACCTACCGATCTCTTTTTTGAGCATGGCCGAACCCTCTTTTGTGCCATGTAGACCATAAACTCATAAACCATGACTTATTGGATGATTGGTTGTCTTTTGAGCTTATGCTATATGTTGTCCCTTAATATTCAGAATACCCAATGATGTTAGCTTAGGGTTCCGACCCTTAAGTCCCTAAATGAATGCTTGAAGGATCATAAATTTAAACCATGAACTCATGGTTTGATAATTAAGTCCCGATGTTTGCCTAAGGATGAAATTGAAACCATGAAAATATGGTTAAGTCTCGTAAAGACGATCAATGATGACATTTAACAGAGATCACCATCAATTCCATCTTAATTTCAAAATGAAGCACCAATTGTTGCATGATAAATATTCAGGTATTTAGTACTTAGTTAGTGCTTTGTTTCAATTAACATTCATATGAAATACTGTTAATAATATCTGTCATTTGTAGAAAACTGGTTTAATTGATAACATGACTGATACCATGTTACTTGTCGCCATGCTAATATTTCATGTTCAACCTATTGTTATGATTATGTTAATAATTGCACTTTAAGTCCATGACATTGAATTTAGTTTTATTATGGGTGTGCAATAATAAATATGGACACTAGAAGAAAGTCTTGTTGAAATATCTTGTTATGAGTATCCCGTGTAACATCTTTATGGAATATCTTGTTAAATATATGGTATCACATAGCACACCCACATATTGTCTAAATTCAAATGTGACTGTAATTGAATTAAGAATTGAATACTTGCCTCATGTGATAAATAAAAGAAATAGTATCAAATTAGCATAACACGTGTGACATATCACTGAGAGGTTGAGTGATGTACACTTGGATTACACTGAGCACTTGAGACTCACTGGGTATGGGGTAAATCATATTAGTAGGAGTACGGGAGCGACTGGAGCCATGATTTGTTCCATAAGACAGTGTTACTCCAATTGTTAATGTGGGTCGAATGAGTCAATGTGTCCGCCCTCTTGTTGTTTCTGAGAGCTTAGCCCGGGTGAGCACCCTCGTGGCCTGTAGTGGACTCCTTAGTTGCTTCTGTACTTCCCAATATGATTCACGGCTTAGGCTTGGTTTAACCTGTAGAAAATAATAAATCTACCTTAGAATGATGCATGTTTGCTTTATTCTTTGTCAGCTTGAATAGTTAGTTCCTTGGTAAAAATGTACTTACATTATTTTAAGTTTTGTTTCCATTAATTTTTTACTTACGCTCACATAAATGTTTAAACACCAAAATTCTTGAAGTTATTGTGATTTACCTGGTGCTCCTGCTTTGCATTGAATACCAAGTGTTGATAGTTTTGAGTAGTTTCCTGCAGTTGAGATTCTGGAGCCAAAAGTGGAGTCTGCTAATCCTTAACTTAGAGGTAGTCATGTGTGTTATCTTTGAAGAACTTTTGGTGTATCTAGGTCTTAGAATGTGATCCTATTTTTGTGATGTATATAAATCAAATTCTGGGAGCCTCTTTTGTAAAACTCGCTTATATAAATAAAGTGAAGTTTTTCATTTACACATTTTTGTACATATCTGCTCATAGCTTAGATTCTCAACACTGATTAACGGCAAGACCTGCCCACTTTGTGAAACATGCTGCGGCACCGGGTTGCGGGGCGTGACACATGATTTGCATCATAATGTTTGCAATAAATTTCATCTCATAAAAAGTATGATGCATGCATATAAGATGTTATCATAAGATTTCTGGGATGCATGGAACAAGGGTGGTGATGATAATGATGATGTGTGATGATAGCAAAAAGTCATATGGAAATCAGAAATTCTTACTTTGGCAGACCATTAAATACAGTATCATCGAGTCTTTCATCATAATAAACAAGAGAACTTTTCCCATGCACGACACCAGAAGGAGAACGCACAATCTTCCCTGCAGACCAATTATACGACCTAATGTTAGCACTTTGTGTTATGAATAACAGCATCATGCATGCAATAACCATTTAGACCTCCAAATGCCTCTCCAATGCACTGCAAGCCCATACAAACTCCAAATAAAGGTATAGAAGGCCCAAGTTCTATCACAGTTTGTAAGGAAATTCCTGAGTCTTTAGGCGTGCCTGCAAAGGGCATCTGTTAATGGATAATTAATATGCTAATTGATAACAAAGGAAAAGATAATCTACCACCAAACTTACCAGGACCTGGGGAAATCAAAATCCCTCTTGGATTCTTCCTGAAGGAATGAAGTTAACAATAGTACGTCAATTAACTTTAATATGTGATACAACAAACACAAGACACGCCTAGCCATATTATCAATGTACATCTACTTACCTTCGCATTTCTTCCACAGTGATCTCATCATTCCGATACACCTCGAAGCTAGCCCCCAGCTCTCCAATATACTTCAATATTAAATGAACTCAATTATTAATATTTCTATATAGTCCACATCCACATATTTAATGCATTAATAGGATTAAATTACATGAAACATGGTCAATCTTTGTTGTTTTTCCTTTTGTCAAATATGGCATGCATTCATGCTTCCTCCATATGTTTAAAGTTAATTTTTTCCAAAAATATCAGCTTCCGCCATAGAACAGTGAGAAGTAAATATAATTGTAGTGCAGAAATATCCTTCTAGATTAATTTAACCAAAGGGCTCTCATGAATGTTGAACTCTGAGCTAAACTGATCGTGCTTATTAGCAGGGATAAGCTTCGTTAATATAAGTTTCTTTTAGTTTTGATATTCAATACTTCAAACAAATATAGCAGAGAGAGAGAGAGAAAGCCACAGCCACAATTGAATTTTCGTACATTAAAAGCTCTATAAAATGTTCATAAGTAGAAATTTAATTCCAAGACACTGGCTCTTTTGGTTGGGATTTAGTCATATGTGAGTAATGTTGACTGTTGTTAGTCATTAGGCTTACACCAAGAAATACATTTCGCAGACCAAGATATCCTGAGACATGCAGGACACAAAACGAGGCAATGATACTTCGACAAATTCTAAAAAGTACACTTGAAACAAATATATTATGTCAAACTGATGTGCACAACTGCATGTTGACATGGTACAACTCCATTGTAGAAGTGTCAGTGCTACTAACCAAAGTTTCAGCATATCAGCATTCATGTAGAATTCATTGAACATTATAAGGTGCAATTGAACGTATGGTCATGTCCTGAATCTTCTGATAAAGACCAGACACACAACTTTGTAATCAACTTCCCAAAATGTGATTTTATTATGTATGCAGTCCCGGGAATGTATGCACTGGAAGGATTATGTGTAATTAAATGGATATAAGTTTTTTAGATATATGTGAGAGTGAGAGTGAGCGTGTGTTTGTATAATATTTAAAACGCCTACAGCATGAAAAAAATACATTACAGTTTTATTTAAAAATGCCGAAGTAATCAACCAAGTCATCATTTATACATGCATGTATAATCATTTATACATGCATGAGTATACCCCATATACATCGTTAGTCGACTTGTAATTCAGTCATATTTCTAAATTTTCCAAAACAAAGTCATCATCGATGTGTGTATGTGTGTGTGTGTCTATATTACATTTGAGGACATTTTTTGAATTCTAGGGCTGAGTAGGACAAGCTGATGTCATGCTGATATATAAAAAGGTTGATAGAAGAATGGCTAGGATTTAATCTTGGTAAAAGAAGGGTTGAGTGAGTGTTTGGAAAAACCACCACTTTTTTCCTTTGGCTTTCAAACCCCCCACAATCACTACATTTGCGCAGAATACCGCCCATTTTCACTTTTTGCTAAAAAGCCCTCTCATTTCACATTTTACCCATACACCATACACAAACACCCACACTTATGCACTTCCCCCCTTCATTTTCGCGCCCCCCCCACAATCACTACATTTGCGCAGAATACCGACCATTTTCCATTTTTGCTAAAAAACACTACCATTTCACTTTTTTCCCCGCTTTTTGGCCCGGATTAAATTTTTTTCCCCACGCCGAAGGCGCCCGCGCCGAAGCTAGATTTTTGTTCGTTTAGATTTTGGAGGGAAAAATAATTTTTGTTCGTTTAGATGATAAGAACAAAGATTTTGAAGGGATATCTTAAATGAACCGTGCCCGAGGGCACGGGGGCACGGGTTATGCGCCAAAAGCGTCCGCACAGAATCTAGATTTTTGTTCGATTAGATTTTGGAGGGAGAAATAATTTTTGGGGAGAACAAATATTTTGAGGGGATATATTAAATGAACCGTGCCCGAGGGCACGGATTATGTGCCGAAACTAGATTTTTGTTCGTTTAGATTTTGGAGGGAAAAATAATTTTTGGGGAGAACAAAGATTTTAAGGGGATATCTTAAATGAACTGTGCCCGAGGACACGGGTTATGACTTGTGTGTGTATATATATGAGGAGGGATCAAATAACCCCCAAAAATAACCCCCAAAATAACCCCTAGCAAAAAGTCTACGACCCCCTATTTTTTGGAAGATCCAAACCTTTCGTCTTGATCTCCACCCTTTAAAGCCTTGACCCACCAATTTTCAGCCCGATCCCATGAGTTTTGCCCATTCATCAACCCTTCGCAAAAGTTATGCTCATGCGAAACCATTAAATTTGGGTCGGATGGATGAACGGGCAAAACACATGGATCGGGCTGAAAATTAGTGGGTCAATGATTTAGAGGGTGAAGATCAAGATGAACGGTTCAAATCTTCCGAAAAAATAGGGAGTCATAGACTTTTTGCTAGGGGGTTATTTTGGGGGTTATTTGATCCCTGGTATATATATACACACACACACTAGAAATAACCCATGCACACAGTGCACGGCGCAAAAAAACCACACGAATAAAATATGGTGCACGCGTGCAAACGATAAGGAGCCAGAAGTGTGTGTGTGTCGGTATCATCGGAGGGTAAAATGGGAAAGTTTGTTTTTGGGTGTTGTTTGAACTTGGGTGTGTTTTGGGGTTCTTTTTTGGGTGGTTTTTGTTTTTTGGGTGATGTGGAGGGTGATGTGGAGGAGGGGCCCACATTTATCCTAATCATATTTTATATCCCTTCATCATTTGTATAAGTGATATCTATTTACCTAATAAATTAATTTCCAACTGAATCAGGAAAGCAAAAACCCACGGGCCAATGGAACAAGGAAAGCGAACCTAAAAGTAGCAACAAGGCCTAGCCAAAGCAAAAGACAGACCCCGCATATAGAGGCCCCAAAATCAGAAAACGAAAGTCTAGGTTTCAGGCCAGGGCAGCAGCAAAAAGACTACATAACAAAGGCGGTTAGGCAACAACAAAGGCAAAAATTAAAGGCAGCCAGACAGCAAAGGCAAAAAACAAATGCAACCAAGCAGGCAGCAAACAGAGGGAGCCAAACAGCAACAACGGTGACAAATAGAGATGGCCAGGCACAACTAAGATGGACAACAAAGCAGCAACAAAGGGCAACCAGAGGCAGCCAAAGCAGCACAGGTAGCAAAAAAGCGGCGGCAGCAACTCAAGCAAACAGAAGCGGCCACACAAGGAGAGCAGCGCAAGCCGCAGCAGAGGCAACAACAAAGGGAGGCAACACAGCCCAAAAGCAACACTAATTACAATGCTGGCCAGAGCTCAGATATACATCGCATCGCAAGAGGTATAATATCAGTAAAGATCACAACTGAACCAGGAAAACTCCAATCAAAACTCATGGCCAGGTGTCAAAACCCCAATTTCTAACAAACTTATACCACGATCCAAGCTTTGAGGGGAGAATAACTGAGTTTATCGATGCCACAAAATAGTTTTGAGGGATCTACCCTTCATCGAAGTCAAATGACGTCGAACTCAACACCAAAAACTTTGTTGCCTCATCGTTTTTTGCGGTTGTGACTGCCTTAAGGGTTGGGATATAATTATGAGGGGAATCAAGATATAGTGAATAAGAATCAAACTCGGACGAAACAGAACAAGATGAATACCAAGTTCTGTTAAAATTAGGCTAGGGTTTTAAGAAAATAAATAGAGCGAAAAACGAGATGGATAAGGAGAGACGTTGAGGACATTGCATGAAGACATGGCAACGTCAGATAAACCCGACTCCCCCACAATCGACGCACGTCACGTACGGGACAGAGTTTCATCGCTCAGGGAGTCGCAGGAAAACAAAGGGAAAACGAAAAGAAAAATGATAAAGAATGGGAGGAGAGTAGATATTTGATTATGTGACGTGCGGGTCGGGTCGGGTTTCAAGCAGGTTGCAGGTGTAAGTCAAAACAAGAAAAGTAAAACAAGAAAAAAAATTGCAGAAAAATCTCTAAAAATCATAGATATATTTATTTGTATTTTAAAATATTTTTTATTGCATAAAATTCCATAAGGATGGGTTGGTAGCATTACAATCTTTAGGAAATACATCATCGAATTCTCGGATAACTTCAGTCTCTCCGGTTATGCATGCAATGCTGATGTTATCACTTTCTTCAGTGTGGCCTAAAATTGGATCAGCATAAGTGATCTACTACCACTTATGTACTCGAATACTGGATACTGGATAGTCGTGTATTTCGAACACTACATAGCGAAAAGAGCTCTCGCCACATAACACCGCATGACATTAAAGATAACTGCTGGAGGGTGGAAACACGTTAATGTTCATGTAGATAATCTAACTCGATATGGGATGACTGACAGATATAAAATGAGTTGATATAAATAGACAAGGTAAAATTCAGTAGGAACCACCTAAAGTATACAAAAGATATAATAAGGTCATCACCAGCTGAAGAAGAACTTAGCGACGAAAAAAGAAATGAATCAAGAAACCAATTAATGAACTATTTTTAGATTGCTGACGAAAGAATGTAGTGTAATAGTGAGTTTCAAGTAATAGTGAGTTTCAAGCTACAAGACATGGATAAATGATGAAATCTAAAGGTAGAATCAAAGTATTATCAAGTTCAAGAAGAAATCAGGAATCCAGTGAAAAGAATTATCAAGTATTAAGTCAAAGATGTAAAGAATTTAGATTGTAATATAATCTATATTGCCCTTAAAGTATTATAGGATGGAAAACATGTAAGGACCGTTTACCTTGCAATACTAACAACAAATACTCTGGGTGGGTGAATAGAGTAGTGGCAATAATTGTGCAATTAAAAATTAAACTTGCAAATGTGGAATAATAAATGCAAGAGGAAGATAATTCACATAATCAAGCAAACACAAAAACAAGAGATTTTATTATGGTTTCCCAACTTGGGTACATCCAACCACACCAATATTCACTATGATCATACACAATGTAATGAATACAATCCATACACAAGGGATACCATACACAATAGATTTGTCCTCCACAAGGACTCAATCTACCCTACACAAGGGACTAACTCCCACACAGAGAGAAACTTACTCCCACACAGAGAATTAGGGTTATCCAATATGAGGACACAATCACCCATGCACGAGGGTCAAACTCCCACAAAGAGAGCAACTGACTCCCACAAAGAGAGTTAGGGTTTCAAGTAAAAAATGAAACAAATATACTCTTACATATGCCTTGATAGGATGCACTTACTCAATGATGAATACAAGACATGGAAGAGGAACTCCAAATGTTGAGATGAACGTTGATGCACTTGGAGGATTTCCCTTGAGCTAGCTTCAATGCATGAAGAGGAGGAATGTGCTCATGAGAGGGAATGAGAAAAAGGAGTAGCTTTAAGATTTTTAATGATCTTCAATGATAACCAAATGTTCCAAAGTTCTAATAGAACTAAGATCACTCATATATAGGAAGCCATAAAACCCCCATAAAACCCAAGCAAAAGGCCAAATGATAAAATCTGCAACTGCTAGAACTTGGCAGTTTACGGCTCGGACAAGCGCCTGATGAACGGACATATGACTAATCAACAGTCAGATTATTCCCAACGGCTATAAACTGAGCCAGGACGGGCGACTATAGAAGACTATACAGGCGCATGTACCACTGTGTAGGTGCCTAAACAGACTTCAGCATACGACTGCCAGAAGGGATGGAAAGGAACTGAGAAATGACAACTTTCGCACTTGTGCATTTAGACGGCTGGAGAACATTTTCCAGGCGCCTGAAGGATGACAGGCGACTGACAATTGAACTTCAGTCGACTGACCCACAAGATGGAATGGAGCTCAAAATTGACAATTTGCGCACTTTGACATTCAAGCGACTTCTGAACAATCGTCAGGCGCCTGGTGGTTGACAGGTGTCTGTCTTTTGTACTTCAGTCGCATGTACCAAAAACTCAAGTAAAGAGTCAAGACATATTGACTTAATCTCTGCATAACAGTTGCCTGTAGAAGGTTGTCCAGTCGCTTGGTGATCACCAGTCGCATGTCCTGCCTTCAGCATGCGCCTGTTTGGAAGGCCAAAGACTCCAATTGAGTTTTTGGCAGGGGGAACCTATTGGATTGATTTCTAAGAAGATCCTAAGGTTCACCAAGATGGTTAATGCATATACATGAATAAGTATGAACATCTATCAAGGCATTACAAAATGCTAGACTCAAAAAGAGAAAAGCAAATAATAAAATATTACATGGATTACAATTGCTTCTACTAGAGTCTAAGCCTTCAAGCTTGAGTAGCCTTGATCTCTCCATCATCTTCCAAGCTTTGGCACTACTTAATGAGCTTTCTTTTATCAAGCTCCAAGCTTTGGCAATGCTCCTCTTGATGTCCATCCTTACACCAAACATTTAGACTCCAAAATGAAATAATTCAATTGTTAAACATGAGACTTAAACATTGAGAGTCATTAGCAACAACATACTGTTGTTATCATCATCAAAACAATATTGGTCTAAAACACCAATACCTAACAAAACAAAGGTGGAATATTTTCAAAAATAATTTTTTATAAGAATAGAATGTTTGTATTATTTTGTTGCTCATAAAAGAGTTGGAATAATACTTGTATGGTCGACCACCAAAAGGCTGTCACGGCCCGCTTTTTATTATACTAGAGAAGGAAACAAAAGGTCCGCAATGTGCTTAAATCAAATGAGAAATGTGTAAAAATTCTATTTTTCCTGTTGATTTAAATATGCCTGGTGCTAATAAATAATAACATCCAAGTTCTCTATGCAAATTCCTTAAATAAGCAACAATAAAACAGAAACTAAAATTTATTACATCCCAATCTGAAATAAAAAATATCTCCTACAACTGAAGTTCAATTAATTCAACCGAAAGAAAAATAAGGCTCTACAGCCAGTACAAAATAGGGGGTGTGCATTATTAGCAACTATTGATAAAGAATAATAATGATAGCCTAATCCTTCCATATAATCAATCTTCAAATTGACCGACATTTAACAAGAGAGAATGACGTTAGCAAGATTTACTCGTTGGGTTCCTAAAACAAATAATTACATCTAAAAATCATTTAAGCATTTATCAGTATAAGAAATCATAAAACAATAAAGATGGCAAGTCCATGTGGTAACATGTCAAGTATGGATGATAAATCAAGTGCGTCTACAATCATGATCTACGAGTGAATGAATATACAGGGGTGACTAATGAACAAAACTAATATTAACTAATATCTCTATCTATGATATTTAGTATAGTATGATGATACTAGTCTATCGTGTCCAGTACAATATAATAATACTAGTCTATATATAACTCATGCCCAATGGACTATATGCAATTTAGGTGTTCCATCCACTCGAAATAACAATCAATATGGACCAATAACCTTACCATACTGTGCAACATTAGACTACATCCCTTCTCACATGATTGAATATCCAAACTGAAAATTATGTGTCATTACCTTTCTCAATAGTTGTCCTCTGGGTTACAAGTGTTAAGTCGTAATCTATAGTGCAATCAGTACCTTCCTACACCCATAACTAGATGCAGTCATAGGGTACCGATGTTGCTCTCGCATCCTCGATGACAATGAGTTGCCATATACCCAATGTGTTATATAACAACTCTGTGTCTTGTTTCAATGTGTAACAAATATCCACATATGATTTAATGAAACATACAATGTCGGTCTCTAATACTGATGATACTATGTCAATCACAATGCTATGATATCCATTACCATGCCATAGTAAACAGGCCACAATATTTTCATCAATAATTTAATAATCTATGGTAATTTTAACTAATTTTCATGCTTAACTAAACAATGATTATAGCACTATTATCAAGCTCACCATTTCGGTGAATCATGAATTATACGAGAATTAATTTTAAATCGGCTAAAAAATTTAATTTCGATTAATATGGCCAATGTACAATATTTTATGAAAAATCAATTTAAATACCAATTTAAATAAATCTTCATATAATAATGTCGCAAAACTTAAGTTATTAACCATCTCAATCAAAACTTCGTTACCAAGAATAAATGGCATCAAAATTTACCTGAAGAGAATCAAAACTTAAAGCATGCCTCACAATTTTGTTGAATCGATTTCTTGAAAATTTAAACTTTTATATAAAATTTCTTCTAAATTAACTTAAAATTAAAACAAACTAAAAATTATAAAAATTTAAGTGACCTACATGACCTACAATTCTTAATCAAATCCTTCAAAAATATAAATTTAATATAAAATTCTTTTCTAAATTTGATTAACCAAAATTAAAATCATGTAAATTGATGTGTGGGGGTGGAACCTGCATGTTTGGAGGAAAGCGGTTCAAAGGGGGGAAGATCTTTTGTTTCGATCATGCGGACAGTTAAGACTCTCCCTCTCTCTCTCTCCCTCTCTCTCTCTCTCTCTCTCCATCCTTCAATCTTATTTCCTTCTCTTTCTTTTTTGCAAATAGGTCGGGCTGGAAATAAATGAAGGGGGTGGCAGTTTGGGGGCTCTATTCATGGGAAACGTAGGTAGATGGGAAAGAGTGAGAAGGGTTTTAGGATTTAGGGTTAATAATGTATGGATATATATAGAGTTAGGTTTTGGGGTGTAAACGGGTCGGGTGAATTCATATTCCATTAGAAGTCTGAATCCGAGTTAGAAGATAGATTATCCAATTCTAATTAATTTCATATTTTGAAATTTAGATTTAATTTTTTTGAAATTAAATTTATATTTAAATTAGGATTTGTATCAAATGGATTTTAATTAACAGGTTAACAATTTTTACTAAATAAAATAGAAACAATCTCAAAAAATTATTAAAAATCATAAAAATTCTAAAAAATTATTTAAAGTAATACATCATGATTTTACAAAAATCACTGAAAATGATATGGGACCGTAACAGGCAAGGGATTATTTTGATACCTCACATGATCCAATTTGTGGCAAGTCTGGACAGTTTACTGAAAATTGCATATCTAAATGCACAAGGTGTAGAAATGCCACTCCCTCCCAAAGAGATTGTTGCTTTCAAAAGAAAGATCAAAGTAATTATTTTGATACTTCTGGTAGAAATCACTTATTTTACCCAAGTTTTAATGCTCACTTTAAAGAAAAAGATAATTGGTATTTGAAAGTGTTTGTGGTAATCATATGACTGGAGATAAGAGTAGGTTTTTCAAGTTAAATGAAGGAGTAAATTCCCAAGTCAATATTAGCAATGGAAAACTGTAATGAGTTGACGGTAAGAAGTGATGTCCCGGCTAAGTGAGGTAGTGCTAAACTTATTATAGACGTCCTTTATGTTCAAGGAATAACACAAAACTTATTGTAGGATAACTTATCCAAAAAGGATATTTGGTTAATTTTGAAAAAGATGAATGTGTGATTATGGACAATAATACACGCAAATAGTGGTCAAAATAAAAATGACACTAAATTAAGTTTTTTCACTAAAAATGAAAACAGAGAATCACGCACTGAAATCAGAAAATAAAAACGCTTATCTATTATAGCATTTAAGATATGGCCACTTAAATTTCGAAAGCCTTAATTTGTTAAAAAGAAAGAATATATCTATTCACTTTTCTGCACACACCCAACCCAGCGAACAAAAGTATCTGACGAATACATTTATGGAAAAAAAATGCACAGATTAACATTTACTAAAACATCTTGAAAAATAAAATTCATGTTAGAGTTGGTGCTTGCTGTTGTTTGTGGTTCTACAAAGACTTCATTGCTGCTTGCCAAATATATTTCTTGATACTTGGCGTGGGGTATACTTCTAAAAGAATAAGCGAAAGTATTTTATTATATTTGTTTTGTTAAAACAATTTGCAAAAAAGATGAAGTTGATGTAAATTAAAAGTCTCAAAACAGATTCTGATGAAGAATTCAAATCTAACGAGTTTCAACAAAGAACTTAGCATAAAGGAATTGACTGTTAGATACACTCCATAACAGAATGAAATCGTACAAAGAAGAGATCCATTATGGAGATGGCAACACATTAAAAACCAAAAATCTTCTTAACAAATTCTGGACTATGCGATAAATTCAGCATTATACATCCTGAACAAGTCACCAACAAAAGCAGTATCTGACAAGACACCATATGAAGTGAGGCATAGAAGAAGGTTAAAATTGGACCATTTTAGAGTTTTTGGCTGCATTGCTTATGCGCAATTACCAGTACAAATTGGAAAAGAAAATTTTGATGAAAAGGAAAACTATTTCTTCATAGTGAAGAATCAAAGGCTCTCAGATTATTTGATCCGCATACTAACAAGTTGGTAATTTCTAAAGATGTTATTTTTGACGGAGCAGGAAAACGGAAATGGGAAAAAAAATCAAGCCTCAACACCACAGATCATTGAAGAAGAAAAAGCGGTAACTCCTGCCAGCTCCTGCTAGTCCAAGTCTCCAACAGCATCACCTTTAGATACCATTGATTCACCTCCATAAAAGGTGTTCGCATTAAGAATAATTCATGAATCTTATGATGTAACATTTTCTTGGTTAACTATAGAAATTTAAAGTTGTCAAAATAAACGTTGGATTTGGATTTCATGAATGAAGAAATATCCACGATCAAGAAGAACAATAAATGGTACCTAAACGATCTTCTCAAAATGATAGGAGGTGGTTGGTCCCAAATGGGTTTACAAGACCAGATACATTGAAAATGGCTCAATTTAGATTGGTGACAAAAAATACTCCTAGCAACCAGGCATAGGTTTTAATAAGATATTTACTCAATAACCTGCATGAAGACAAGCAAAACTATACATGTATTAGCAACACAATTGAAGCTAGAAGTGTTCCAGCTAGATGGCAAGTCAACATTCCTAAATGCGAGCTTGAAGACGAAGTATACACAAAGCAACCATAAGGATATATGGTCAAAGGATAAGAAAGCAAGGTGTTTCGTCTGCACAAAGCATTATATAGATTGACGCAGGCATCTCAAGCCAAGAACAACAACATTGACAGCACCAGCAAGGATTTTAAGAATCCGTGTATGTCAAAGGAACAAAGCAAGATCTGAGAACTCAATTTCGGTTTTGGTATCGGCAATTGGAAAAAATTTCAGTTTCGAGCAGTCTTGCCCATTTCCCATTTCGATAATTTCGTTTTGAGTTTTTGGTTTCAAATACACATATATATAACAATACATTTATGATATAACTTTTTAAATTTTAACGAATTTTTAGAATTATGATATAATAATTATTAGAATTTTAATAAACTTTTAGAAATTTTCAACTTTAATAAATATTTCTTTGCGTATATGGTTTGAATGAGTTTGGGTATTTAAACCCAAACCCGTATTTTATTGGACTTGTGTTTGAATTTCAAATGGATTTGGTTATTTAAACCCAAACCGAATCTTATAAATAAAACAAATTCAAACCATAAACCCTTGTCTCTTTTCCCCTCTCCTCCAGAGCCTTTAAACCGACAACGAACAGTTGCTTCGCCTTAAAACAGTTCGCATCAACGGCCCTAAAAGAGTTCGCATCAACGGCGATGAAAAAAAAGTAAGATTCCAATGTTCTGCGAGATAAGTTTCCTTTGTCTTCTTCTTCTAATTTGCCTTATTTTTCTATTTTTTCAAGTTGTGTTAGAAAAAGCTTATTTTTTTTTACTTTTTTATATCTGAGCCACTAATCATTTTTTATGTGGGATCGAGGAGGGATCGAGCGAGATTGAGGCCAGGTAAGTTCAATTGAGTGTCGATGCTATTTTTTTCTTGTTACTTTTTCTATTGCTATTTCTTCTTCTTCTTTATACTTGATATTGTTGTAGCTTTCCTGATCTCTTTATTTTGATGGTTTCAGTTGAAGCAGGTCAATTTTGATCAAAACCAGTCGATACCGAGTTTTTCCTAGAGTTTCGGATCATTCTCGAAGGGGCTGATCCGAAATGACTGATTTAGCTGAAACCCCTATTTATGGTGCAAACATCCTTGTTGTTTGCCTTTGTGTTAGCGATTTGATTTATTATGACAATAACCCTTCAATGACAAAAGAATTTAAGAAGAAAATGATGAAAAAAAATTGCGATGATGGATACTTTCTTGGCATCCAATTTGAGCAAACTAAAGGATAAGCATTTTTTTAAGTCAAGAAATATTGTGAAGATCTGAAAAGTTTAATATGATAACTGCAAGACAGTTGCCACAACAGCAGTTACAAATGAGAAGCTTTCTATGAATGATAGAGCACCAAATATGATTGCCTCAAGATATTGGATCATTAATCTATATGGCAAAGACAAGGCCACGTCTTTATGTAAAAACAGACTCATAAGCCATCCAACCAAACTACAATATACTGTGACATGATGCATTTTGAGATATATTCCAAGGACAGAAGATTACGATGCTAGATAAACTGCAGAAGAATACCGCCAGCTATGGGTGAGCAATTTTTGTTTCAAATCGATCCATCAGGTGTGAACCATGTGGCTTGGTCTGATTTTGTGACAAAAATTGGCCAGGTCTAATTTCATTACTTGGAAAATAACGGTCATACGGTTCAATCTAGTTTAGTGTATGCTAAACCAAACCACTAAACCGATTTCTTTATCATTTTTATTTTTAAAACCAATCTAAGGCCAAGTCCATCCCAAAAAAACTAATAGCCAAATAAAAACCATAGTAGTCTATAACTTTAAAAAGTCCTCCCAAAGCATGTAAGTCTAATATCCATATACTAATAGGCATTATATATCTAGTTAGAAATCTTGTTTTCTATCTTTCTCAACATCGATCCTCTATTCACATCTGCTTAAAACCCTGGCCCATAATCCATCTCAACCTCTATGTACATCCTAATCGTTCCCTCCTGCTATCAAATCACTACTACTCTCCTCTAATCCCCTTAGTATCTCATTCAAAAAACTATAACCCTAATCACTCTTGCTTGCTCTGTAATCCTCTCAATCTCTCACTCAAGATGTGTTCAAAAAGTTCAGATCGGGTTGCTGACGTTGAGACATTGAATGGTTTAAGGCTTTGAAATTGAAGATGATCACTTCGGATCGGTTTGGAAATTTTTGGTTTTTAAACTAAAATTAGTTTTTACGAGTTGTTTGATATATTATTTTTCGGATCGGTTTGGAAATGTTAGAGTGGAGTTCTTGGTATGTAAATTTTGTGAGCAAATTTTTCTTTTTCATGTGTGTTTGTGCCCTCTATCTATCCAAAACTAGAGTCATCATGACGATGATTTTTACCCAAAATTTCTCTCGTTGTTCCTGCTGTATTTAGATTTGGGATGACAAGTCAAAGTCGTCGTTTGATATTGGTTATTAATAAAAAGCCGTGGGTGTTTATGTTTGGTTTTGATGTTTTCCAAATTGTACACTTCGGGTTGCAACTAACTTCTGACAACAAAATCTTGATTCTTGATGTAGTGAAGCAATCAGGCTGGACCAAAAAAGACCAAACCAAACCAGATGGTTTTGGTCTGGTCCGAGCCTTGAACTGGCCTGTTCAATCCGGTTTGCTTTAAAAATTGGTCAGGTCCGGTTTTGATTTTTTTTTGCCTTAATATAAATTATGAGTGTCGCAAGTAATGAAATTTGTTGCCACGAATAAATAACTGACAAACATATTCGCCAAGGCCCTTCCTATAGCGATCCAAAATGAGATCCAGAACAATCAAACAGCTAGTAGAAGATCCAAAAATCAAGCTCGAGTTTGTTGGCACGAACAAACGACTAACAGACATCTTCACAAAGGTCCTTCCTACGGAGAAGTTTATAAGTTTCAAAAGGAAAATGATAATTACAAATTAAGGTGGGAACCATTTGAAATTAATTTGTAATCCATATTCTATATTAAATGCAAGAAAAATCTTGTCAAAATATCTAAACAATTATTAGAGGGTATATCGGGTAGAAGAAGGAATAATATAGCTGAAAAGTATATGGTGAATTTGGCCCATAAACAAACCATATCTAAAGTGTTACCCAGTTAAGAGAAAGAAGGTGTCTATTTCTATGTTTATAAATAAGTGGAGAAGATTATATGGGGGTTGTATGTGTGTGTGAGGTTAAAAAAAGTAAAGATCTAAAAAATTAGTTTAGCCCCTTTATTAGTTCGGTATTAGTTGCTCCACTTTATCTTTCTCTCTAGCCCTTCTCCGGCAAAGCTTGTTTATTCTATCCCAACTCTCCTCTATTATAATCCTCCTTATCATAGCCAGTCAACAATGTTTAAATAAATGAAGCAAAAAGTTAGGCGTTGAGTATCTTCTTTGTCATGGGCGGTCAAACAATTTACATTGCTGCAGTAGATTTTGATACTGTACATGCACAAAAAGTGATCAAAGCAAGAATTTATATTAGTTAATGAGAAAGCGTATTATCAGAAATCCTGTGAAATTAGAAACACAAGGAATCTGAAATGGAACTCATGCATGCCTCCTCAGTATAAGAACTCTGTGTGTGTGTGCGCGCGCATGTGTGTGGCGGAATCAAGTGTGGGGCAAGGCAATGGGTTTTTGCACCCTACGTCTCCAGGATGTCTTTGGGTCTTTGGCTTGGTTGTGTCAACTTACCATTATGTTTGAGGTTATTGAAACAAAAATACATATTATGAGCGGTAATCTAATTTAATTGGGATATCTGTTATGCATACCTGATTATCAATTTATCGTATCTTTTATGAAAGTTGTTTATTATCCCCTGTATTTTATATTTTTAATATTATAAAGCAAATTGTTGAGATAGCTCACAAATATTATGAACTGCAACACTCATAGAGCCACATTAGTTTCTGGGCATATCTACAATCTTCTGTTCCTGCAACGTTTTAAAAACAATTCATTGTTGAAATTCTTGTACATGATAATAGCTATATGAATTGGGTGAATTAGACCACAAGCTTTTGCCATGATGATTGTGAATCCCAAGTAATTCCAGAACATCATAAAGCAAAAAAAAAATACTAGTTTCTAGGTATTGATTTGAGTTCTGTGATCATAGTTGAATGTCGGTCTCAGCTGTCATTTCTATAGCTGATAGAAGATTTATCAATGAAAACATCAGAACCAACAATTTGTCATCAGGTCATTCAGAAGCTAACCTAATGTGCAAACTATTGAGGTGAAGAGATATGAAGCCAATTGACCCTGACAATACACATTAAGCTGTATCTCGGGTAGTGGCATAGTTTTGGAATGCAGAAGATTCGCTGTCAAGACAATCATTGCATCTCGATGGGAGTAATAATAATAAGTTTACTTGCCAAATCAGCAGTCAAATAAGCCAAATGGAATTGTTCCAAGAATTCATTCAATCAAACTTCTTAAACTCTTTTAATTCATAAAGCAAGGTAAGAACGGTAAAATAATACAAAATTGTTTCACTACTGAAATCTCTCACCAAATTAAAACGTAGGGCCACGGCCCTTCAAGCTTGGTCAATTAATGCTAGGCAAGTGATAGTGTAGTGATCATCCATTCGCTCTAGTTGTGCTTCGGCAAAGAAAGAGCTAGCATCCCCAACCACTATTGAATCAACTATTAAGAAACTAGCATCAAAGAAACGTCACCAACTTTTCCCAGCAATTACCAGCATCTAGGCCCATAACACCTCCCGCCATCATGTGCATCCAAACAAAACAATATTTAACAATAAAACGTATACACGGTCATTACAAAATTAACTGCACTGTCTCCATAAAAGTTGAAATTAAAAAATTGTTCAACTTCTCTCAGTCACTTTAAACGTGAAGAAAATAATAGCAGGAAAAATCTGAATAACTATAAGAACTTAAAGCCTACAAACTGACACTGTATGATTATTTAAAATTAATAAATAACAGCCGCAATAATTTCATTAAGAGATAGGCAGCTACTTGCATAATAGCCTAAATGCGAGCATCAAAATGCACTTTTGCATGTTCTTGATAAATCAATCACTCTAAAAAAATCTAAAGGAAAAAAATACTAACCTGGCAGAGATTATAAGTGAAGCTATCGTAGTTATCTACAACGATGATCGACCTCTGCTCTTTCCTATCCATAGGCGGAACCCTAACTCCATCAACCCCGGTCGTCGCCGATCCCCGCACAACACTAAGACGATGCCTCTTAATCTCCGAATTCCACATTCCAACCCCTAAACCAATTCATAAAAAAAGTCAAAAATCAGAAAGAGCGGTCGACGAACAATGATAACGCGAGACGAATCAATCCGACTCACTGGAAGCAAGACGACATCTAGCGCTCCCGATGGTAAATCGATGCCTCGATGGGGTTTGATGAGAGAAAGAGCATGGTTTAGAGGAGCGTGCGAGCGAGGGAGAAGAAGCCATGACACTGAGAGAGAGAACGAGCGAGGTTTGGGGGGTTTGCTAACGATGAGGATTTTGGGCGACGCCATTTGTTTTTCGTTTTTGTTTATATTTATATTTGGGTCGTTTCGACCGCGGTCTGGCTGGTTTTCGTGTTAATGAGATACGAGGTCCGGCGCTTCGCCTGATCAGTCCGACTCCAGGTACATTCCTTTATGCTCGCCCATATTTATGATGCAGTAATAAATGCGACCGTAAGTTCGTTTTATTTCGGAATACAACTCAAACGTTGAGGTGTGTTTAGGATGTATGTAAAAAATGTCAAAAATGCCAAAAAATATATCATGTTGTGAATGGAAATAAACAGAGTCGGTTAAGATTGCGGGTATCTTAGAGATACGTCCATATCTATGTATTCGATGTATCTACTCTCCTACCATGCCTATAAATAAAGGGCTGGGGGTTCCTCCCCCAGTAGTTGATTCATAACACGTTATCAGCACGAGCCTCTAAATTTTTCCTTTCCACAAATTTTCTTTCCGTTCGTTGCGAAGGCGAAGGCGAAGGCGAGACGGGAGATCCACGAGCGCGGTGCAAGGCTTCCTCCATCGAAGGTCGTCATCCGCGTAGGGCTTCGAGCAACCGTCGCTATATCCGGAGGACGGATATAGAGGTAAAAATACTAAAAACGCTACTTTTAATCATACGTATGATTGCACATCCCCTAGATCTCGCAAGATCGTCATTGGGATTCATCGTCGCCTTGAAAACGGCGGATTATTCATCCCAAAAATCAAATTTTTTAGGGTTTATGGATTTTTTTTACCAAAACCTCAAATTAACCCCGCCGGCGGCTTCCCCCCCCCCCCCCCCCCCCCCCCCCCCCCCCCCCCCGGCCGCCCGCCACGCCGTCCCCCCCCAAAGAGGGGGCGGCAGCCGCCGCCCCCCCTTACACGGGGGGCGGCGGCGGCCCCCTCTGCCGCCGCCCTCCCCTACAGGGGGGCGGCCCCCGCGAGGCCGCGCCCCCCCCCCCCCCCCTGCAGGGGGGGGCAGCGGCCACTGCCGCCCCCCCCCCCCCCCCCCCCCCCCTGCAGGGGGCGACGGCCCCCGATGCCGCGCCCCCCTGCAAGGGGGGGCGGCGGGATCGCCGCCGCGCCCCCCCTTGCAGGGGGGCGGCGGCCCCCGCCGCCGATTCCCCTTTCAGGGGGGGCGGCGGCGGCGCCCTCCCCCCCAAACCCTAAGAAAGGTTTCACAAAAAAAAATATTCCAGATCTGTGGGCCTGAAGCCCACAGAATTCAAAAAAAAATCAGAGTCTGTGGGCCTGAAACCCACAGACCTGTTGTGGGCTTTAGGCCCACAGATTTCAAAAAAAAGAAGAAGAAAGAAAGAAAGAAAAGCCTATGGGCCTGAAGCCCATAGGTCGACTGCGGGCTTCAGGCCCGCAGGCTGGTTTATCTGAAAAAAATGGGGGAGGCAAAGGGCTATAAACCCGCCTAAAAAGGCAACTTGTTAGCCTAAATATTAATTTAAAAGGGGGATTTAAGGGCAAAATATTCGCGAAAAATCACGGTAAATTACGGGACAAATATCGGGCAGGCGAGGACTTTTTGGGGATTCTTGGGGGGCTTTTGGGATGATGAGGGAAACTTTTCCCTCTGACAAAGAAAATGTTTATTTTGGGCTCTTAATCAATTTAATTGATTAAACCCATTCAAATTACAACCTTTGCATTGTAATGATTTTTTCTGCAAAAATCATATTTACATGTTTTGCATTTCTGGTATTTTCTGTTGGATATTATATGTGTGGTTGTGCATTGTATTTAAAACTTAATAATTAGGAAGATCCTGCGACCGCTCTGCCATTAGTAACCTAAACTAACGGTGTATGACGTTGCCCAGTGGTCCAATAATTATTAAGTGTTTAAATTATTTATCCATCTCTGCGAATATTAAATGCCTGTGATGCCTGTGATGAAAATGTCTGATGAAAATGTTATGAGCACAATATTTCTGCATGAATTGCTAAATGTGGTTTTTGGATCGGCCGTTTAGTCCCACAGTTTATTTTCCGCACTTTTCTTTTATTTTTGAGAGAAATTGTAGTGAGGAATTTATGTAAATGTCAAAGAAAGAAGACCAACTTCCATGGAGACGGAGGCCACGCTTGAAGATGGAGATATCATATGGGACCCACGGGGTTTCCAAAGTTGTATTTTCATTTTCTTTAAGCTGCAAATTTGTATAATTTGGACTGTGGACTTTCTTTGGACTCTTTCTTGTGGGACTGGCCGATCCACACTTTTAGTTTTTCGTTAAATATTGCCTCCGCATGAAAATGTTTTCTCTGAATTAATTATTAATTCATGCATGTTTGTGCTCTGCTAGATAAATGGCTAATATTGCAAGCGTTAATTTCGAAGTACTGGAAGCATCAGGTAGAAACTATCTAAGCTGGCAGCTAGATGTAAAGTTTCACCTGCGAGCAAAGACCCTCATCGCTGCTGTGACTGAAAAAGAAAATGTTAGCGATATAGAGAAGGCGCAAGCCATCATCTATATTCGCCGACATGTGGACAAGACCTTAAAGGCTGAATACCTTACGGTCGAAGATCCACTTGAGCTATGGACTGCCCTTGAGGACAGGTATAAACATCAGAAAGATGTTATACTCCCAAGGGCACGATACGAGTGGGAGAACCTGAGACTGCATGACTTAAAGTCCATTGCTGAGTACAGCTCAGCACTTTTTAGCATCACCGCACGCCTGAAGTTGTGTGGTGAAAAAGTCTCCGAAAATCGCATGCTGGAAAAGACGTATACGTCCTTCCATGAAAAAGATGTGATACTCATGCAGCAATACCGTGAACGCAAGTTCACCAAGTATTCCGTGCTGCCGTCATGTTTACTTATGGCCGAGTAAAACAGAGAGCTTCTTCTCTCCACTCACAATATACGCTCCTCGGCACTGCCCCCCACCAGAAGCTCACTATTCCTCTTCCTTCAAAAAGAAGAGAGATAATAAAAGAAAAGAAAGACCACAGAAGGGGGGGTCAACAGGAAAATGCCAAGGGCCATGTACAGCAGCAGCGAAATAATGAAAGTAAGCGGAAGTTCACGAGGCACAGAAATAACAAAAATAGAAATGATATACTCCCACCCAAGAGGGAATGGGAAGACCAGTGCCAAAATTGTGGCATGAAAGGCCACTGGTCCAGAGTGTGCCGAACTCCGCATCATCTCCAGGATTTGTATAAAGAGAACAAGAAAAATAAAGCTAAAACAACCCTGATGACATCTGATGCTCCAGTTAAGTTTTTCAGCTGGCAACTTCGAAAATAATGACATGCTTGACTAGCCTTTACTTTTATCTTGGCAAATTGTTTAAAACATCTCACGTTATGAGAGCCTTTGTATTACGCAATCTGTTTTGGTTGAAAAATTTTAGTAGACAATAAATGAATATGTCTATCTGAATATGCATGTGCCTTTATGTTTCATCTTTTGAAACTGCTCTCATAAATAATTAGTAGACAATAAACACGTACGATCACTTTCAATACAAAGCCCAATATCAGGGCTATATTGAAGATCCAGGGAATGCAACACTGTTGCCCCCAAACGACACAAAAATAAAGGATGCACTAATCCCTCCGAATTCCAAAAGAAACTTTCTAAGTTTCTAGGACATCTGTTGCAACGGATTCCACTTGGAAACAGCAAATGTAAATGAAAAAAAAATTTACCGTATGCAACGTCTCAAGAACAAGGAGTAAAATCCACACTTGAACGTTTTGAGAGCCTTATAGGCCTCCACCATACGAAGATTCGGAGAAAGGAAGCAGAATTTAAACGGAGCACCTGAAGTGCCCGACATCAGCCGAGTTTTTACTCCGGCATGATGGACTTGGCCACCCTGGATTTGTGATGATGCATTGCATCTTATCCTATGGGTATGACTTGAAGAACCAGAAGATTCTTCAGAAGGGAAAACATCCCTCGCATCCGTTACTATAAGGGAAAACTAATTGCAAGGCCATCTCCACAATAAGTTGAAAAAGAATCTCCACGCTTCCTCAAAAAGAATACAAGGAGATAGATGTGGATAAAATCCACCACCCCTAGTGGGCTATTTCAGTACTTCACTTTACTGATAAATGCATCCTCAGGTTATCCGTACGTGTGTCTACTGCAGACCCGCAACTTAGCTTTTCCAAAGCTATTGGCACAAAAATAAATATGTTGCGGGCACATTTCCCAGACAATAAAATGTTGTAAATAAGTCTAGTTAATGTTGGGAAATATACCTCCCAGTCTTTTCAAGAGTACTGCCAATCAATGGGAGTTGAAAATGAACATACAAGTGCTGCATGTTCATACCCAAAATGGGTCGGCAGAGTCACTGAAAAGTAGACTCCAATGGACTGAACGTCCATTAAATCCCGATTGCCTATGGATGCATGGGGACATGCAAACTCTGCATGCTGCATCGTAAATGAAAATAAGACCCTCTGGAGGTCAGAGTCTCCAATGCAACTTGCATATGGAATGCCACCGAACATTTCTCATCTGAGAATCTTCGGTCGCGCAGTCTTAAATCCCCATTGCACCACCAAAGAGGACCAAAACGGTACTCAACGTCGCCTAGGTATCCATGCAGGGTTTGACTCACCCTCACTTATAAGATACCTAGAACCCCAAACGGGGGACGCATTTAAGGCACATCTTGAAGACTGTGATTTCGATGAGACGAGTTTCCCAAAAATAGGCCCAGATACTAGAAAATCTGGCGCGAAGAAAATTATAACGTGGGATACAAAAAGTTTGACCCACTATGATCCGGTAACAATACAATATGTAGATGAGATCCCGAAGATCCTCCACGTACAGAACACTGTTTACCAATTACCGGAATCATTTATTGACAACCAGAAGATTGTCAGATCACACATCCCTGCTGCAAAAACTCCAGCTAGGATTGACATCCCCGAGAATGGATGCAATCCACCAGCAGTAGAAGTGGCTGATCCTCAACAGAAAAGAGGCAGACCACCAGGCTCCTAGGACAAGAAACTCCTGGAGACCTTAAGACAATACTACCACAGGACAATGAGCTCCTGTCCACACCATCACCCTTCCCGGAATCCACTGCAGAGGAATTGCCGGGAAAAAGTGAAATTAAGTAAATGTTGTACGTACTGGGGAGGTGTTGGACAGATAGAACATAAATTGTCGACAATGTATTCACGTATCATATTGCCATATACATCGCAATGGCGATGAAGTTTGTAAATTATCGTTCCACACTCCGTTGCTAGAAGGCAAACGTAGAGATTGGCCAAAATGTGGAACGTGGCAATAGAAGATGAGCTGGACTCACTTATGAAATGTGAAATGTTCGGACCTGAAGTCCAGACACTAAAAGGTGTCAAACCTGTGGATAAAACAAAGTATTGCAAACATAAGAAAAATAAATACAAATTCGTATGCTATACGGTACAACCTATAGCCCAAGGAAAATTTCGCTGAAACTAGGGATCGAACAAATTCAAATGAGCATGGCTCATAATGATGCATCAGTCTCCCTAAGTTATCAAAAGCGAATACCTTACGATTTGGCAAAGGAAAATTTTGGATATGCTGTTATTGGATGTTGTGACGACATACCTTCGTGGATATCTTGTAAAGATAATTTCCACATTTCCTTAAAATGCCTGAATAGACTTCGGGGCGTCTATTCAAGAAAAACAATAAGTATAAATAAATGTACAACCAAGAGAATCACTTGACAAGTCAATGATTCCTACTGAAGGTTGTCTTTGCATCTGTGCAAAGAACAGGATTAGAGATCTTAGTTGTAGACAACTAACATCTCATCGGATCTCCTGAAGAGAAAACCGACATAAATGTACAAGCCTGACTTTTAAACATGAAATAAAAAGACCTAGGCAAATATAAAGTCATGGCTCATAGAATCCTGTTACAAACGCCCAGAAGTGCGTTGGAGATATTATAAGGACCATTGTCATCCAAAGTACACCTACGGTGGTACACTTACTGGATGAACAAAAAGAACCCTTCCGATCGCTGGAAGAGGGGGAGGATATAATTGGTCCTAAAGTCCCTTATCTTAGTGCAATCATGCACTCCTGGCTAACTGCATGTGTCCCGGTATAGCAATTGCAGTAAACTCATTAGCCAGAGATAGTTGGCACCTAAAAAGGGCCATTAGACCTGAGTTAAGCCTTCTGCGCTTCCTCCAAGGGTCGAAATATTTGGACTTGCAAAATGTAGTATCATCCTCCAATGTTTATGCAAATGCAGGTTTCAGGTCCAGTCCATATGCTAAGAAATCACAGAACGGGTACCCACAGTGGGATGGACATCCCCTGCAGATCTGCAAAGCAACTTATGAAGGCTGGTCGCTCCGGGATGTGACCCCAAAGAACGGTTGTAGTTTTACCGCAAGCGCACGGTCAAGTGGCGAGCGGGTATCGAACACGAGGAGGTGGTGTTGGCTCCAATCTATCCTAGGTTGGTTTGACTACGAATGTTTTATTAGTGGAGATGGCTATGGTATGATATAATGGAAATGGTGGTGGATGTCGGTGTCGATGATAAAGAAATCGGTCAAATATCGATTCAAATACAATATAATAAAAGAGGGAATTTGCCTTGCGGCGATCCTGTCACAATCGTCGGGCAAAGTATGGGGATATAAAATCAAATAAAGACATCTAGGGCCAGGGAATCCCCACTACAGACCGTCATGCATCATTGTGAATAGTGAATCTCAATATTACTAGACTTGCGTTGAGGTGAACTAGTCGCAACTTAATAGAGAACCAAGCTCACGCTCTCGCGCTATTGCCGGTCTATAGCAAACCTAGGTTAGGGCCCAATCTCTTGCAAACCCTAACCTAAGCCACTAGCATGAGGATCGACATCATCGCCCAATCGCTCCTCGAGCCCACTCTCGTGCAAACTCGAGTTACGATCTAGGTTGTGATAGTTCGTATTCGTCCAATCTCTTGCAAACGAATATGGGTATAGATTTACAATTAAAAACCCTAGCTTTGGTCCAATCTCTTGCAAACCAAATCTAGAGAAACCTAATTGTAAACCTAAATCGAATATCTAGGCCTTCCCATCGATTAGAATCCAATCTCTTGCAAATCCCAAATCGATGGAAATCCCTAGCTGTCCGTAGGAAATCAATCCCAACCTAACATCCTAGCAATTCTAGCAATTTAGAATTCATTCATCACAAATATGAAATTAGATCTATAGGGTTCATCCCCAAACCCTAGAGCAACAAATCTACTCTAGCATAGCAATAAGGATATGAGAATCAATAGAAATCATTGCTTGCATACAAAAAGATAGAAAAACAAAGATTCAAATAAAAAGAAGAAAATACTTAGCTTGATGAAGATCTTCAATCCAAAATACAAGCTTTTAGATCCAAGAGGGGGCCTAGGGCATGGCCTAACCTCTAAAATAAATCCCTCCTAAAACTTCTTGGGAACCCTTCTAATGGTGGCTACAAACCCCCTTAAATAGCCCCCAAAAAAACCCTAGCAAAAAGCCCTAGAAATCCCCTCCAACTCACGCACGAAACGGAGTCTGCGTACAACTTCAATTCTGGGCAAGTTACGACTCGGCCGAGTGGGGAAAGCTCACTCGGCCGAGTGAGAATTCCAGCACTGCAGCGTCGACTTGCAGAAATTCCTCAGATTTCATCCGACCTCCGATTTGCGCGTTCTTGGTGGCGTTGGAATCTTCATGAAGTCTACTATCCATAAAAAATATGAGAAAAATAATTTACCTACTGGAATGATAGCAGATTTCAAAAGAGTTGGAGGATGTCTGAAAATCTGGGCGCTTCGTGTCCTCGGCATCACTCGGCCGAGTGGCAAATGTCACTCGGCCGAGGGGCTTTTGGAACTCGGCCGAGTCGGAGCTCATAGTCGACTGACGGATTACAGAGAGTTGGACATTTTGGCTCGCCGTCGTCTGGGTGCCACTCGGGCGGACGGAGTCTCCGAACTCGGCCGAGTGGGCGTGCGATGCTCGGCCGAGTGCACGCTGATACATCTCTGTTGCGTGTCCGATTTGGCCGGCCGAGCGGGGTCTCAATGCTCAGCCGAGTGACTCCTTCACTCGGCCGAGTGGCATGCTGAAAATGCCCAATCTCCATCTTTTCGCTTCCTCGTCGCTCCTACGACGTTCTTTCTTCTTCCACTCGTCTTCCATTGCAGAATAACCCTCAAAAGAGCCATGGTTGACACTCCGGAGTGGGTGCAAATCCTTTAAGCTCATTTTTGCTCCCGATCGCTCCATATTTCCTGAAGTCCGACAAAAACAAGAAATAGTGAAAAGTAACGCAATATCGTCGAATAATCGTGAAAAGCGTGATATGGGGTGATCGAAATGGCATGCAAATATGCAGAAAAAAGGTGTAAAATATGGACCGATCAAAATCCCCCAAGCTTACCTCTTACTCGTCCTCGAGGAAGATAAGTAAAAAGACGAACTCGGGAGATGAAAAATAAGGGAAATGAAATAAAAGAATACGAAGTGGAAGGGGTTGCTAGATTATACTCTCAGATCTCAAGCCATAAGCTACACATCACGATGACTTGAAAAATACAATCACATGCTATAAGGATTTCATATCTTTCATAAACATGGTACTTGCAAGCTTTTAAGAACAATAAGAGAGACTCTCTAAATTCATACAATCAATTCATATCCACATCACGCATTTCATAGAATTTAATATACAAATGTTGGCGATGCACTTTTCAATCAAAAGTTATAAACGAAGCATATAAGAATCATACCAAGCATGCAATAGAGAATGGAATAAGAGACATGGCATTCACATATTTACATCGATTCATAAGAAGTCTCCATAGCTAAAGTAATTTGCTAAGTTTCAGCATTATCAATCTTCCCCATTCGTGCACCTCCCCGCTCTAATGTCGTACTCACTCATATGGTCAAATGAGTTCACCCCCCAAGCTTAGCTTGAGGCATCGTATCTAAAGGAATATGATAGTGGAAAATGTGATTTTTGCCTTGGTTTTCCCAAGTATTTTGTGGCTCCAATAATGAGATAGAGAAATATCTTTCTTTTTTTCTTTTTTTTTGAACATTTTGTTTCTCATTTTTCTCTTTGGATTTTTGTAGGAGCTATATGATTTGCATTTTTGGATTTTGGCTCCTTTTTGGCTTTTTGGACTTTTTGGAGCAACCTTTTTTCTTTTGTGCGGATTTTTGGGAAATAGATGCGATATAAGTTGCTTTAGGAGGTGAACTCAAGTGACATGTAGAGAATAAAAAGATATATGTGGAGAAAGAAATAATGTAACACTCGGTTCACTCTAAGATGTGCACGAACGGTTCAATAAAATAATACTTCAACTAAAACTAATATGTAAGCATGGATATTCTCAATCATTTCAATAAACAGTGAAGTCAAGCAGTAAAGTTTACAATAATATCAGGCATGCAACAGAAGGTGAATAAGACAATAAAACTGATGCTTCAGATATACTAATGATGCGTGAACCTTGGTGCATTTCCAACAAAAGCATACTAAACACTAATCCATACATTCAGTTTCGATTAATATCATGCATTCATGTAGAGGAATCATCAAAAGAAATAGATTTACAAGCACATATGAATAGCAAGACTATGGAATACTCTAAGTAGCATGGCAAGGAATAATAAGTATCGTGATGGCTACTAAAGCAATAAGAGATATCATCATAAGGAACAAATCTAGCAAAAGAAGAGAAAGGAAAATAAAGAAATAAGAAAAAATAAAAGAGAGGAAAGAAAAGAAAAACAAGCACACAATATGATGCATGAACACACATAAAAGGAAAATAAGATGGAAAAATCAAAAAGATGATGCAAAATTTTGAAAAATTCTAAAAAACCCTAAAATAAAGTAAAAATGCAACTAATGCATCTAAATGGCATGGAAATGCACTCCCCCAAGCTTAAACTTCACATTGTCCTCAATGTGATCATAAGGAAAGAATATGAGGAACAACGATAATAATAAGGGGGTGAATGAAAAATGATGTTATGAATGACATGAAATCCTAATGCAACTACATGCACATACAATGATGCATGAGAGCGCTTTCCCCCAAGCTTATACCAAACAATCCTATTCAAATGACTCAACCAAAAATGTCATGGCTTTGCAAAGCGTGATCAAGTCAAATGAATAAGAAAGTGAGTATTCACTTGAAAGAAATGCTCGAATGTGGTGAGCAAAAGGATGTGACACATCAAAATATGGAGAGGGCAATTAATATATATAATGGGTTTGGGGTGTAAAATATTTTTGTTGCCATCATATGAGGTGATATTTATTCAATCAAATCTATACGGTCCTCTCGCTGTCGAGAGGATTCGAGTTTATTTAAAGCATAAAATTTCTACACTACTGGATTGATATCACCTATAGCAAAAGGCGGATCCAGTATCTTTGCCGGTGCAGGCAATTGCTCCAACTGCTCTCTCCGTGGCTCCGCTAGATGCGTATGTCCACGGACTCCATCAGACTCCAGCAATGCGGCTCCCAGCATCTCTCTAAGGACTCCACCTGTACCCTGTAAGAGATAAGCCGCATCAATCTGATGTGGATAATTCTTCCCCAAAATAAATGTATTCCAAAGAGGGTCATCAACATAAGTATTTAAAATTAAAAACGGTTGACAACACTTCCCTAGAAATAAATCTCTACTCTCGTGTACCACATCGATCAACTCCACATTGTTCGCCTCAGGTTGTTCAGGTGGCTCGGGCATATAAGCGTAGGTCTCATCAGGCAGCTCCTCATCATTGTCAGACTTATCCCATCTCACCTCCTGATCATAATTAATAGCATCCATGGGTGCTAACTCCTCGCTCTCCTCCTCGTATACGTCCCATCGTACATCTTGATCGTATGTACAAGAATCCTGCAAAAGGTGCAATGAGTCGTCAAAATCTGAATCATAGAAAGCATCATACACGGGAGGGGAATCAAATATAAAGGGCGAGGGAGTAAAGAGATCTCCCTGAAGGGGAGCCATAAGCTCTGTGGGATTGTCCTCGGCGTCAGTGGAAGGGTGGTCCTCTGAGGGATGCTCAGCCTCTGTAGAAGGTGGGGATGGCTGCGGTAGCTCGAAAGGAGGAGGGTAATGCTTGGGATCCTCCTGAATGGCTGTGTCCTCGTCCCAATGCATGGCCTCCTCGGTGACAAGCTCTGGCTCCGCATGTAAGGCCTCCTCAAAAGCAAGCTCTGGCTCATGTGGGTGGCAAGGGGGAGCGACGATGGCACAAGCTGACTCTCCCCCAAGCTGAACGTGGACATCCTCTGCAGGCTCCTCAGGTATAGAAGGCAATGTAAACGTCATCATCTCCTTTTCATGCCTCCTTCTTTGTTTCTGTCCTGGAGCTCGAGGCACCCGATTGCATGGCTTGGCCTCCTCAATAGTAGGTGCAGGTGGCTCTATGGGCTCATGTATCTTGACCGCGGTATAAAAGTGGGTCTTGTGCCCCTCAACTAGAGCATAGACTCCATCATCAATTGTGCCTGTGGAAGAGATACAATGAGTAATGAAGTTTTGAAATTCAAACTCAAAAGGATCACCTGCCGTTATTGTCAATGGACCGGAATTTCGAACTATGTCGACAATGTTTCTCAATAGGTCCGTGTACATGTCCTCCTTTGGCAACTCAGATGTCTCTATTTGTGGAGTGTTGATGGTATAAAGGTGGATATGATCACCTTCAAGTGAAGCATACATTCCATCTATGATAGTACCTGCACTAGAGACATTAGCCATAACAAAATCGATGAATACTTGGTCGTATGGTTTACTTACCGTAACGATTAGTGAACCAGTAGATCGAGCATCATCTATCATTTGCTCCAAGGCTGCTGCCAACTGCAAATCACTGAACTTTCCCACTTGCATCCTCTTCAAAAACTCACGTGAGGGTCCCTTTAGCCTTCTAGTGAAGATATCAAATAGCGTGGAGTCATTCCACTCATGGTCTGACTCCGTCTGGAACATTTCTAACATTCCTTCAAACCTAGACAAGGCTTCCCCGAAGGATTCTCCATCAGCCTGATAGAATGCAGCGAGATATATGTAGGATTGTATAGAGCCCGCTCGCATTTTCTTTGGAAGCACCATCGCTGCAACAACTGTACCTGATCAATCAAAGTAAACAACATGGAAAAGACGTCAGTGGTACAAAGAGAGATAAAGATAATAATAGCAGGTGGTGGGAAAAAATCTCTCTCAATGTTTTTTTTTTGATTTTTTTTTTGAATTTTTTTCAATGTAATCTAATCAACCTAATTGTGACAAATTGGCACCCAACGGGAAACACCTCCCCGGCAACGGCGCCAAAAACTTGGTCGCTCCGGGATGTGACCCCAAAGAACGGTTGTAGTTTTACCGCAAGCGCACGGTCAAGTGGCGAGCGGGTATCGAACACGAGGAGGTGGTGTTGGCTCCAATCTATCCTATGTTGGTTTGACTACGAATGTTTTATTAGTGGAGATGGCTATGGTATGATATAATGGAAATGGTGGTGGATGTCGGTGTCGATGATAAAGAAATCGGTCAAATATCGATTCAAATACAATATAATAAAAGAGGGAATTTGCCTTGCGGCGATCCTGTCACAATCGTCGGGCAAAGTATGGGGATATAAAATCAAATAAAGACGTCTAGGGCCAGGAAATCCCCACTACAGACCGTCATGCATCATTGTGAATAGTGAATCTCAATATTACTAGACTTGCGTTGAGGTGAACTAGTCGCAACTTAATGGAGAACCAAGCTCACGCTCTCGCGCTATTGCCGGTCTATAGCAAACCTAGGTTAGGGCCCAATCTCTTGCAAACCCTAACCTAAGCCACTAGCATGAGGATCGACATCATCGCCCAATCGCTCCTCGAGCCCACTCTCGTGCAAACTCGAGTTACGATCTAGGTTGTGATAGTTCGTATTCGTCCAATCTCTTGCAAACGAATATGGGTATAGATTTACAATTAAAAACCCTAGCTTTGGTCCAATCTCTTGCAAACCAAATCTAGAGAAACCTAATTGTAAACCTAAATCGAATATCTAGGCCTTCCCATCGATTAGAATCCAATCTCTTGCAAATCCCAAATAGATGGAAATCCCTAGCTGTCCGTAGGAAATCAATCCCAACCTAACATCCTAGCAATTCTAGCAATTTAGAATTCATTCATCACAAATATGAAATTAGATCTATAGGGTTCATCCCCAAACCCTAGAGCAACAAATCTACTCTAGCATAGCAATAAGGATATGAGAATCAATAGAAATCATTGCTTGCATACAAAAAGATAGAAAAACAAAGATTCAAATAAAAAGAAGAAAATACTTAGCTTGATGAAGATCTTCAATCCAAAATACAAGCTTTTAGATCCAAGAGGGGGGCCTAGGGCATGGCCTAACCTCTAAAATAAATCCCTCCTAAAACTTCTTGGGAACCCTTCTAATGGTGGCTACAAACCCCCTTAAATAGCCCCCAAAAAAACCCTAGCAAAAAGCCCTAGAAATCCCCTCCAACTCACGCACGAAACGGAGTCCGCGTACAACTTCAATTCTGGGCAAGTTACGACTCGGCCGAGTGGGGAAAGCTCACTCGGCCGAGTGAGAATTCCAGCACTGCAGCGTCGACTTGCAGAAATTCCCCAGATTTCATCCGACCTCCGATTTGCGCGTTCTTGGTGGCGTTGGAATCTTCATGAAGTCTACTATCCATAAAAAATATGAGAAAAATAATTTACCTACTGGAATGATAGCAGATTTCAAAAGAGTTGGAGGATGTCTGAAAATCTGGGCGCTTCGTGTCCTCGGCATCACTCGGCCGAGTGGCAAATGTCACTCGGCCGAGGGGCTTTTGGAACTCGGCTGAGTCGGAGCTCATAGTCGACTGACGGATTACAGAGAGTTGGACATTTTGGCTCGCCGTCGTCTGGGTGCCACTCGGGCGGACGGAGTCTCCGAACTCGGCCGAGTGGGCGTGCGATGCTCGGCCGAGTGCACGCTGATACATCTCTGTTGCGTGTCCGATTTGGCCGGCCGAGCGGGGTCTCAATGCTCGGCCGAGTGACTCCTTCACTCGGCCGAGTGGCATGCTGAAAATGCCCAATCTCCATCTTTTCGCTTCCTCGTCGCTCCTACGACGTTCTTTCTTCTTCCACTCGTCTTCCATTGCAGAATAACCCTCAAAAGAGCCATGGTTGACACTCCGGAGTGGGTGCAAATCCTTTAAGCTCATTTTTGCTCCCGATCGCTCCATATTTCCTGAAGTCCGACAAAAACAAGAAATAGTGAAAAGTAACGCAATATCGTCGAATAATCGTGAAAAGCGTGATATGGGTGATCGAAATGGCATGCAAATATGCAGAAAAAAGGTGTAAAATATGGACCGATCAAAGGCAACATCATCCTATCATTCCGAGATCCTCACCATTCCAGAATCATACCAATGGTGTATTTGAGGGCGCCTGGTGGTACATCACATCCCAATGACGAATGGGATAGAGGCTGGTTCTGTGGAGCTGACCATATAGTCTGAAGACCACATCAGAGGTGACGAAACTTAGCAACCTCTTCAGAGTTTCTGGATTCAGCAGCTGCTTGATGGTGATAAAATTCGTAATCTGTGTACATTTTCGGAATATTTTAAATAGGAGTGATGAGATAAGCCTACGAGATCTGAAAGCCTAAGAGCTTTTACAGATCAGGGGGAGTTGACAAAATTTGTGCTCTTTTCCCTTAGCTATGATTTTTCCCACTGGGTTTTCCATAGCCAAAGGTTTTAACGAGGCAAATCACATCAACTCTGGATCCTGAAGTATCCACCCCTCTGTGACGCTCAGAATCCAGAAGTATTCATGAGCAGAGTCACTTGTACAAATCAGGGGGAGTTAAAGAGCGTTTGCACTCTTTTTCCTTAACTATGGTTTTTCCCACTGGGTTTTCCATAGCTAAAGGTTTTAACGAGACAAACCTCACCAACTCAGGATCCTGAAGTATCCACCCCATGTGAGACTCTTATTACGCTCAGAATCCCGAAGTACTCTTGAGCGGAGTCCACACCTATGGCTGGATAAGGGGGAGTGTTGTGAATGGAAATAACCAGAGTCGGTTAGGATTGCGGGTATCTTAGAGATACGCCCATATCTATGTATTCGATGTATCTACTCTCCTACCATGCCTATAAATAAAGGGCTGGGGGTTCCTCCCCCAGTAGTTGATTCATAACATATCACATATTCAAATCACTTTCCCTCTCTCTTCTCCAATTTTTTTTTGGCATTTTTGGCATACATCCTAAATATACATAACACCTCTTATTTTGCTCCCCATTAGCGTATTAGAGAACAGATCAATGAAGAGAAAATTTGAATTTTACTGGAGAACATATCAAGGAAAGAGGAAATTTGAATTTTTGAAAAGCACAAATTTTCGAATAAAGCCTAAAATTATAAATAATCTCAAAAATCGACCATTTTAAAAATAATTATCGAAATCGAGGAACTTTGGTCGGATCGACGTCACAACTTACTTTGAATTAAAATGGCCAAGTTTGCCAACCCTTGCCATTTTGGCCTGGGTTGGCAATTCCAGCCATAATTAATTAACTGTCACATTTGGCGGCAAAGATTGACAAATTCATTCATTAATAACTCACTGCCACCTTCACACTTGCAATGATTTAATAATGGACGTGGTTTGACAGCCCGGCCAAATTTGGCAGTTAATTAATACTGGTCGATGTTGGGAACCCTTACCAAAGTTGGCAGTGAGATAATAATGGCTCGGATTGGCAACCCCGATCAAATTTATCAGTGGGTCATTGACAAGGCCAAACACGGTCGATTTTTGTAATTATTTTTAAATGCTTCGAATTTTGAAATTATTTATAATTTTAGTTTTTTTCGAAAATTTGTCCTTTTGAAAAAGACAGTAAATAAAGAAATAATTACAAGCCAATACTCATATGTCATACGGTGTCGTTAAATAAGATTCGTGCATCACAATCGATGCTGTGAAAATCAAATGGTGTCTATCTTTACAAGATACACCGAAGGATGAGCAAGATTCATGCGCCAAGAAAATTTTTCCGTCAAAACTAAGATGAGCCCAAACTCAATCATACACAAATGATTATGAACAGAGAAGAAAAGATAGCGATAAGGGACAATAGAATTCTGTCTATGTTTCTGCTTCTTTCTGCTGAATACTACTGTCATTTTATATACGAGCCATTGAAGAGATGAACAACCTATGCAATTATAAAGACGATGAACAACCAATGCAGACATCGAAGCACATCCATGTCAATCATCTTGGCATTAATGTTCACATTTAGACCATTTACCTTCCAATTCTTAACAATCGCTTTATTTAACTTTTTAGTTGGCATATCTGCGATGTTATCATTTAGCGTTGCGAGAATCAAAAGGGAACTTATGCAAAGGGGATTTGCATGAGTCATGGGTTCATATAGGGTTACAGCTAATCATGATTCTAATGTCAATCATAAATCCTTTTTAGGGAATACACGATTAGATGCTATAACTCAATGACGAACCTTTTTGGCTTGCACCACTAGAAAAATGCCCTTTTGGGTTAAACACATGGTTGCTCTAATGTAATCTCCATAATAATCTATTTCATGGTACTGATGTGGGCCATGTGGGCCATGTGGGTAAATCCTTTCAAGATTCCCAATCCATCAAGTATGCCCTTTTGGAGACTTGGAGTCATACTTGAGAGGGCATAATGTAGAAATCAACAACAATAGGGCCATGATCCACCGGTGTAGCAAGACATGCAAGAGACAATGAAAATCACAAATAACATAACCCTAGATTAGCCACAACACATGCAGCGATAGATCTAGCCCATTATAACAAGAAAGTAAGCATTTTTATTCAAAAACATCATCCAATACATTATTACAAGCAAATAGAACAAAATACACAAGGGAGAGGAAATATTTCACCTAATATCTCTCAAAGGTGTGATCTTTCCTCATCTTTTGTGCTCCTCCATGCCTCAAACCCCTCTAATAGTCTCCAAAACCCTAGAATATTGAAGATAGATGATAGAATAAGGGCTCATTCTCTCTAGCAGCACTTTAGACGACCTTTTCCCCTCAAATGAATCTTGCACGTCCATCACAAGATCAAGTGAGAATAAGAAAACTTAAGAAAACGAGTTTCGGGTCGATTCTGGAAGCAAACATGTCAGATCTGCGCATTTGGACATAGTCAACCGAATAGCTGAGCTCGTTGGTCAATCTGTTGAGCCCGCTGACCGGGCTGTGGCTGAGTTGTCTGGCCGAGCTCAGGCTGCCAAGCTTCCAGCATGTCGAAAAAACAGAGAGTTTCATAGTCGACAAGTGCTTTGTCACCATTCGACTAACAGTGCTTTAGCTGTTTTGCCCTTTAGAAAATGTAGAAAATAGCCCCGAGCTCATAAACATATGGAAAATAGCCTTGGACTCGAAAAATTGCCATCTTCACATGAAAAATAAGAGGCGACAAAAATAAGACATAAAATGATATTTTATGCATAAATAAAGGTTTTGCTCCCATATTAATTGATGGTCTAAAAATGATTGTATTAGAGACTAAATAAACACAATGTATGCACAAAATGCTAACAAACGAGTGGGATACATATGTAATATTGGCCTCGAATCAACCATGGTGGAGAACCAATATGTAGAACCAACAAATCCAATGAATGAATGGACAAAGACTAAGAAGGATTGACCTATGTTGAATGCCAAAGCAATGAAAACACTCATTTGTATTTTGTGCCCTCGACAACATGGAAAGCAACCGAGCGGCTCGTGTAACTAACGCATATGGGAAGATTCTCAACGTAAACTATGAATGTAATTCAAACGTTAAAACCTCCAAACCCTCTCTATATGTTGAAAAACAAATCACACAATCACATATTAGAGATGAAGCACACGTGTGTTTAACGGAATGGCTCCCTGCCTAGGCTCCACGCATCTACTTCGACCCCAAAACCTTGAGACTTTTACCATCTTTTGATAACCAAAAAGATAAAAACAAACCCGACCACACTTACGGGTGGTGATCATACCGATACAACCTTGATCACGCTTCCGGGTGGTGATCTAACCGTTTTAAGTATAAAATAAAAGATTATATGTCCAATGATATCATCTGAATGAAGCTATTCAATACAACCCACGCTAAAAAGCACTAATTTAATACAGATATTAAGATCAGAACAATATCACCATAGCGTAGAGCGTTGAGTTGTGATCGTCCAATCTCAAATGGTTCGTCAATCCGAGCTCTGTAGTGAAAGTTATGCACTTTTCAGCGTCTTATGTCGAGCTTCGTCTCCTTCCTGCGAATTTGATCATCTATTTGAAGCTTGAAGGAAGGAAATTCGGCCAAGGAGGCGGAAGATGATCTCTGGAGATTTTTTGGTCTTTGGGATTCACTTGCATTTTTCTCCAATGGATGAGTCTTCTTATTTTATATAGATATGAGATTTTCTTCAATTAAAACTCTTGCTTTTTACACCTTCAATCAAATCTTCAATAAAATCTTCATCAATTTGATAAATCTCTTTTATTTGGAAACTCCTCTTCAAATTGGTCTTCCAAAAGATTAAAAATCCTCCAAATTGATTGAAGTCAAACCTGGACATTTAACTGGTCAAACTGGTCAAATTAGGGCTTGATATGGCTCTGCAGGTTGACACGATCGTGCTGCACGGCCGTGTTGGCACTATTCACATATTTTCAGAAACTGTTTTTCGACACGACCGTACATGCAATGTTTACATATTTTCAGAAACAGTTTTTTTGACACGATCATGCCGCACGGTCATATTGGCCCTAATTAAATTTTCAGAAGTAATCTAATATGCACGATCGTGCGGCTGACACGCACGGTCGTGCTAACTCTGTTTTAGCACGTATCATTGCTTTTTGACCTCCGAACGACTTGAAACTCACTAGATAGACGTATTAGACCCGTATGACTTGTTTGACATCATCAAAACTAAAATTTGGGCTACGTTAATGGGCTAACATAGTCCAACACATGTTAGTATGGACTAAGATTTTGAAATGAACTCGAGTGAGTCAATTACGGACATGTTCACTCGCTTCATTGATATCATCAATATCTTGCGGGATTTGGCAAGAGCTATTCACAAAGTGACCATGTGACCAAGCTACTTCAATCTCTCACGCCTGATTGGAAAAAAAGGTCACGGTCATATATGAAGGAAACGATCTTTCCAAGTACACATGGGAATACTTGATTAGCAACATCACGATATACAAGCACCGACTACAATAAAAGAAATATAAATAGCAAGCTATGAAGAAGTCAATCCTCCTCAAAGCCAGATCAAGGATGGAGGAGTCTGGAGATGATATTTAGGAACAATTTGCCCTCATTTATAAGGGTTTCAGTAAAATTCTCAAGGCACGTAAGTCTCGAAATTGAAAACATAGATTATCTGATGATCCTGTTTTGAATGCAACAAGCCAGTTCATTTGAACAGAGATTGACCAAAATTCAAGCTTAACGAAAGAAGAAGGGAAAGAGCATAACAAAGTTCAAGAAGACGAAAAGGACGGCCTTTCCCGCATGGGATAGGCGCCCAAATAAACTGGATGATTTTTCTTCTTCTTCTTCCGAAGACGAAAAATAAGGAGGGATAGAGCTGGCCTACATGTGCTTCATGGACAATGAAGACACAGAGGTAAACTATTTTGATTCACACTCTAGGAATAGCGATTTTAGTGATGATGAGTGTGTTTGGTGATTAGGATAAAGAGTATTGCAAGCTTTATACCAAATATAAGAGTAAATTGATTCAACTCTCAAGAAAAAGCAGAAACAATGTAACACCAGTTCTTCTAATCTTGAATTAGAAAAGATTAGGAAAGAAAACATAAAACTGAGTAGCATAGATAATGAGTTAGAAGAAAAGAATATGAAGCTTGGTGTAGAATATAAAGACATAGGGGTTAGGTTATTGACTTAGAAAATATCACGACATCCATTAAGGCAAAGCATGAGGATTTGTGTAGAAATGTTGCTAGGTTTGATAAATGTAAAGAAAAATTAGATGATTTAATTAGCTCACAAATACTATCTTGTATCAAATTTGGCTTAGGGTATGACAAGACCCATTAAAATGCTAGGTATACTCATCATCCATCTAGGGTTCATAAAACTAAAATTGGATTCTTCAAAGTTTGGGTTCTCAAGAGTGGGACTGTCTAAATGAAGGGTGAATACGTTTCTAGCTTTATGAACAATGTCCATTTTGTAGATATTATACATTTTCTTGTGATAGAAACTCTAAACCCAAATGTGTTTGGCTTCATATTGATTGATACCATTTTATATAACTAATCCAATGGACTCGAAAGCAAAAGATTACATATATATTTCTAGGTACCCACACTTGACGGGATTAAAAGCTTACCTCAAAAATTCAAAATTTGCATAATTTCATGGAGATGATCAAAAGTGAAGCGCAAATTTGCAGGGGGCTATGTGATTATCGTATTGATATATTTCAAGGGCTATGTGTTTATGGTATTTATATATTTCAACACTTGGTAAAATTTTCATTAATTGTTAATATTCTTATCTCAATACATAGTATTCTTATTTATAAACACATGGTATCATGCATCCCTGTTGCTACAACATTTGATAGTGAGTCACACACTTTAGGTTCATTCTTGCAGATATACAGGGGAGATATATTTGCATTTGTGGGAGAACATTTTCAAATGATTATTTGTTGTTCAATAAAGGGGGAAGAACACTTAATTATATATATACTAGTCATAACCCGTGCCTACGGGCACGGTTCATTTAAGATTTTCCCCGCAAATTATTTGTTCCCCAAAAAATTATTTCCACAGACAAAATTTAAAAGAAAAACAAATTAGCGACACGTTCGCATTCGGTGCGAAAAAACAAATTCGGTTCTGGCGCATTCGACACGGAACGCCAAATTTGGCATGTGCGCCATAGGTGCGGAACAACAAATTAGCGTAGAACAACTAATTCGGCGCGGAACAACAAATTAGCGTAAAAAAATTTAGCGGGCATTCGGTGCGGTCGCCGAACTTCATAGGCCCCGACGATATAGATAGGGTGAGACCTTGGTTTAATTAATAAAGGTTTCATTAATCATCAATTGTAGTAAATGATGGATGGTATTGGGGGTGAGGCTTTGGTTTAATTAAATGCAGATTTAATTAATGAATGGATATTTGTTTTCTCCAAAAAGTTCCCCCCAAAATACAAAAGTTTTACCTTCCAAAATTTTCACTCACTCTCATCTCAACCGTTGATTTACCAAGATTAAATCAAAACCGTCTTTCTATAAACCTGTTTGTCCTAGTCAACTTGTCCTAATCAGCAACCCAAGTCAAAAAAAAATCTTCAATTGTAATATAGATATATTAATGATAACAAAGAGGAAAAGATATTAGATGCACATATAATCATATGATTGCAACACTTGTTATCTAGAGCATGTAGTTGGTTACTAACATGATATGTTGCATATGCATAATCACATAATCATATATGATTGCAACGCTTGGTATCTAAAGCATATAGTCAATTACTAATATGATGTGTTGCATTTTATGTAAGTATTTTTGATTATTATGCATACATGTTTGTCATCATACAAAGAAAGAGAATGTTGAGCTATTGAGTCTCACACCGTATATTTTTTATTTTGATCAAATGTATCATCTAGTATCTATGTGTACAAGTATAAAAGATTCAAGCAAATTAAAGAAGCACTCAATGGATTAATGAGTTCAACAAGGCCAATGGTCAAGTGGAGCAAGACAATGAGCTTGAGGAGTCAAGAATATATCGAGTGACTTCAACGTAAATATTTATTCTTGATGTATTTTTTTTCCTTTTCTTTGTCTTAGCTTGTTAAAGCCATGTTAGAAGCTCACACACACACAAGAATACGTGTAAGATATTTTAAAAATATTTTGAAAATCATTTCATTAGTTTTAGAGCATGTCTTATATGTATCGGTAGTAGGAGTCAACTACCAAACTCGTAGAAGTCGACTACTATGTATATAGAGGCTCAAGCGACTTATTGGAAGTTGATAGTAGTCGACTCCTAGCTGTATACGAGTCGACTCCCAGACCCCTTGACGGTGAAAACTGACTTTTTCCTTTATTTACACAGAGAGTCGTTTATAGCCGTTAGATGATGGATTTGGGGGATTTGTGTTATGAAGAATTCACCCTTATAGATATGAGCTGGTTTTTGGGGTTAGTATGAAGTTTTGATCCACGGTTTTCAAATAAAAAGTGTTTTGAACAAGAATCTTTCAATCATCTATTGGCCAAATATTCCCAAAAAAATTCAATCTTTCTTGGCCTAAAATTCATTGATATCTCAAAAGCCTAAGATTGCATCTTTTGAGATCAAGATCCATAACAACAACTTCACATCGACATGCAAGCTTCAAGCAAGCCTATTGGTAAAGTGTATCTTTTCAATGTTTTCATTGTACGTTGAAATCCTCACGGGAAGAGGTGGTAAGTTGTAATTCTATTGGAAAGAGATCAGGTGTGTAAGAAAACCTCGTGGGAAGAGGTGTTATTATAGTGGAAAATCTAAGTGGGACTTGTGACTGGATGTAGTCTGGGGGTTGGGCGAACCAATATAAATCTGTTGTGTTTGCGCATGTTTCTATTTCTGTGTTATGATTATCTCTTGTGCTCATTTCCACTGCATATTATTACTTGAGATAAATATTGCTGACTAAGTTTAATTTGAGTAACTTTATTTGTAAACTAATTTAGATTTACTAGAGGGACTATTAATATCTCATTATACACTAATCACATCACTCTAGTATCTATTTTCCGTCCACATAATCACAACATAAATGACATCGGCTGGTCGATTATTCTACGTACTCTGGTCGATTAATTCCTCCATCCAAATAAGGGTTAAACCCAATATCATATTAGTCAACCAGGGGTCATAATTGGCCGACTAAACATGCAAAAATGAGCTGTTTGGTAATGAAACCAAGGTTTTTATGAATCAGATAATTCTCTATTAATTCTAGTTATTTTCCCAAGGTTTCATGTGTCTGTGCGTGTGTCATCTTCAAGGCCGTAACATAAATTATAAGATAAGAAATAAAAATGTCACGCCCCGCTTCCCATTCTACCGGGAGCGAGAACGCGAGCGGGTCCGCGATGTGCTTAAAACAAGGAGGAGTACTTTTTTTTCTTTTCAAAATCTTTTCTTTTTGAAATCTTCTCTTTTCTTCCTCCTTGGCTTAAACACACTAAGCGTCTGTATAAAAATTGCAGATCCTTGCATGCAAATTTAAGAAGCAGCTCAACAACATTATTACATATCCAGCGTACAATAATTACGATACAACTTGGGCCTAGTATGACCAATACAAACAGAGTACACAAATTACATTATTCAAATATTTAAAAGTGCTGACGCGAAGGTAAAAGTCTAGTCTTCCGTGAGTAGATACTCCACGTAGTCTTCGAGTACTGGCTCGACTCCTGCAGTAATGTCTTCAAAAACTCACTATCGATACCTGACGGACATTTCGTAAAACAACAAAATGAAATGTCCGTCAGCGAGGTATACTCGGCAAGATATTCTCAAAACCAAAATGTTTAGACATTTAAATTAAAAACTGAAAAGACAAGTGATAAGATAAATAAAAAAGAGTTATAGCAGTTTAAAGCAGTTAAATGTTCGCAACCATTTGCAACCTGCAACAATTTAATAATCTGATAGCAATTGGCGGTACTGCTAGCAACCTGCAACAATTCAATATTCAATAACAATTTTCAAAGCCATCTGTAACCTGTGACAATTTAACATTCAATAATCACACTATAGCAACCTGCAAAAAAGATGTTAGAACAATTAATCAAAAACCAGTCTATCCTAGTGATAAGTCAATGTCCAAGAGTACTAGAAATAACCAACATGCAGCCTGCGACGGGAGCAACTCCGAGGCTTACCCACCGTTCCGATATGGCAACGGCCAAGGATCTAACCCCCGTAATGTGTTGGAGGTAATTTAGTATGGCGCATCCAGTCATTCTGTGACACTTGTGATCATAGACTACCCCAATCCCAGGTCAAGTCTAGTGCCGGTCAAAAGAGACGTGTACTATCTGTTTATTATTGAAATTCCATCTTCCATTCTATATTGTTAAAGTTCCATCTTCCATTCAATATTGTTGAAGTTCCATCGTCCATTGCAGTCAATTCAGTCTCAGTTTTCAACAGTCCGTACAATAGTTTCACAAAAGTTCACGTCTTCACGACTCGGTTTAGCAATTAAACGAAAACATAAAAATCACTTAAAGAGATAAGAGAACAAGCAAGAAGTGATTTAACTAAGCAAATGAATTTAAATTAGCTTAGAATATTCTTCTAATGCTAGTAATTATTTTTCAAGATTTTTAAACAATTTTAGACAATTTTAAAGAGCCAAAAAGCAATTTTAAATCAAGAAACGATTTTTAAAACATATGTTCACTGAATTTTTTAGAACAAACCGTACGAAAGAATTCTTCAAACAAGGTGTCAAAATGATCGTATTTACTAGTACTACGACATATATTTTTATCGTACATCAGTGTACGTGAAAATCACAGATTACGAATTTTAAAAGGATTTTTAAAACAAAAATTTATTATTACAACATATCTTCAAAGATTTATTCCGGGCAAACCGTACGTCAGAATTTTGCAAACAAGATGTCAAAACGATCAAATTTACAATTACTGTAACATATATTTTTATCGTACAGCAGTATAAGTGAAAATTGCAAGCTACAAATTTTAAAAGGATTTTAACCCATTTAAGTTTTGCCTTTTAAAAATTTTCTGTGAGAAATATACTTGCCTTATGGCGATGAAACTAGCGCCAATGGATTCGTTTCGACGTTTCTGATTTTCAGGGACTAGTCTCGCAATTTTGTGAGGCCTGTACGAATTACCATCAATTTAAATCCAATAATATCAATTAATAAATATAATAAAATACGAAATACGTATTAAAATACGTATTTAATACGTATTATTTTTAAAAACCAACCCCAGCGTTCGTTTTCTTACCCGCGGAAGAGAGAGAGAGAGAGAGAGAGAGAGAGAGAGAGAGAGCGGACGGCGGTACGGCGACGGGGCGGCGGTCTCCGGCAGCGTCAAGCGGCGTCGGCGTCGGGCGACTTCGGCGAGGCGGTGGGCAGCGGTGGAAGCGACGGGGCAGCGCCGTGCGGCGTGAGCAGGCGGGTGAGGTCGAGGCTGTGGAGTCGGGGCGGTGTCGGGTCGTCGGGGTGGTCGGAGCGGCGCCAAGGGTGGGAGGGACGACAGTTGATGTGGGGAGACGGCAACGGTGAGGGTTGCAGGCGGTGCGGGGGTCTCGGCGCTCGGATGGGAGAGGAGAGCGGCGGTCCGTGCGGGGGTTCGTCGGAGCTCCGGCGGTTGGCCGCCGTGAGGGTGAGCTCGAGAGAGAGTGCGAGTGCGTGGGTTCGGTTGCTTGGGAATGGGTTACGGGCTTAAGCTTTGGGCCTTGGTTATTGCCTGGGAGATTATTGTTTGAGAGAGAGAGATTAATGGGTTTGGGTTATTTGTGAGGAGAAGAAGAGCTTAAGCTGAGGGTTTATATAGGTTAAGATAATATTAGTTTAATAAGGATGTAATTAATATTTAGTCAAGATAGCCATTAATACAAAGTTAGTCTTTTTGAAAAAATAGTTAGAAGGTTAGACTAAAACTCTAAATCAAAACGTGTGAGGTTGCCGACATTAGGGAATTAAACTAGTTAATTTATCTAAGTAAAAGTAATTAGTGAATGGCCGTTATTACAATTTGTAACGAAATTACAATTTTGCCCCTGGGGTTAAACGACTCCGAAAAATTACGAAAATATAGCCACGGGTTCGTATCGTCACGAGGATCGTGACTACGAGATCTATTTCGTAGTTTGGACTACGGAAATACGTGTTTTGGGTCAAAATGTTTAGGAAGCGGGTTTGCGGGTTCTCTATTGATCCGACTTCGGAAAATTACGAAATTAATGTGAGAGGCTCTAAATGATCTTAGAGTGATACTGTAGAAGTTTGAAATCATTTTGATAACGTTTACTTAGAAAAATAATTGTTACGACTGAAATGTTAAAATTGGGTTTAAATAATTATAAAAAATCATTTAGGGATTTTGGTTGGTACTCGTATACCCTAAAATATGTTATAAATATATTGGTTCCACAAAACATTTTTTTAATAAATGATTTATAAACTATTTTGATGTTCAACTCCTAACAAACCATTATAAAATATTATTAATTAAGAAAATACATAAAAATGGGTATTGCTGAATACGGGTCATCACATTCTACCCACCTTATAAAAATTCAGTCCTCGGAATTTCTCACACTAAAATATATATAATAAGATACAATGAATTAAGATTTAGTGAACAAATATGGATATCTCTCGTGCATTTCATCTTCTCGTTCCCAGGTGGATTCGCCAGGTGAGTCATGTCGCCACATCACTCTAACGAGATTGACTACGCTATTCCTGAGTGTCTTCTGACGTCGATCCAAAATCTGCACTGGTTGTTGCTCATATGAAAGATCTGGTCGTACTGTGATCTTTGAGTGGTCAACCACGTGAGTAGGATCACTAATGTAACGACGCATCTGTGAGACATGGAATACGTCATGTACTCCTTCCAGTGAAGGTGGTAGGGCCAGGCGGTAAGCTACTTCTCCAACTCGCTCCAATATATCGAAAGGGCCGATAAATCTCGGACTGAGCTTTCCTCTTCTTCCAAATCTGATTACTCCACGGTTAGGAGATATTTTCAAAAATACATGATCTCCAGGTTGAAACTCTAGATGACGACGCTTTGCATCGGCCCAGTGCTTGTATCGGTCTTGTGCAATGCGAAGTTTGTCTCTGATAGTACGCACCACATCAACAGCTTCTACAATCAGCTCTGGACCCAAAAGTTCTCGATCACCAATGTCATCCCAACTCAATGGAGAACGACATTTCCTTCCATAGAGTGCTGCAAATGGGGCCATACCGATACTTGCTTGGTAGCTGTTGTTGTATGAAAACTCCACTAAGTGCAAGTGGTCTTCCCATGAGCCCTTGAAGTCAAGCATACAAGCTCTCAACATATCTTCGAGTATCTGAATGGTGCGCTCTGATTGTCCATCCGTCTGCGGATGATACGCAGTGCTGAAACTCAGATTGGTACCAAGATTTGATTGCAGACTTTTCCAAAAGTGAGATGTGAATCTCGTGTCTCGATCAGAGACAATGCTCACTGGGACTCCGTGCAATCTCACGATTTCCTCCATGTACTTCTTCGCGAGTAATTCAGTCGATTGTCCTACTCGGAATGGTATGAAATGTGCCGACTTGGTTAATCGATCAATGATCACCCAGATGGCATCATTCTGCTTTGTACTCCGAGGTAGTCCAGTGACGAAATCCATGGTGATGTGTTGCCACTTCCACTCGGGAATAGGCAGCGGTTGAAGCAATCCTGCGACGCGATGATGTTCAGCCTTCACTTGCTGACATACCAGGCATTTGGCGACGCTTCGAGCAATGCTTCTCTTCATTCCATGCCACCAAAAATTTAGACGAAGATCTTTGTACATTTTGGTGCCACCAGGATGTACAGAGTATGGGGAACTATGTGCTTCATTCATCAGCTCTTCTCGGATATCGCCTAAAGGCACACAGATTCTGCTGCCATATCTCAAGGATCCGTCTTCATGGATAAGAAAATCCGTTCGAAGACTTGCTTCCACTTGAGTCTTGATCTTCCGTAACTTTGCATCTCCAGCTTGAGCGGCTTTGATACGGTCGATGATGGTAGACTGAATTTGAAGATTCATCAATGAAGCTTCAATCCCAGGTAGAATGATTTCAATCTCCATCTCTCGCAGCTCTAGTTGTAGTCTCTTCTGAGCCGTGAGTATCATAACAGTTGGTAGCCGGCTCAATGCGTCTGATACGACATTAACCTTCCCAGGATGATATTGGAGGTCGATGTCGTAGTCAGCCATGAGTTCCAACCATCTGCGTTGTCTCATGTTCAGCTCCTTCTGCGTGAAGATATACTTCAGACTTTTGTGGTCGGTGAAGATCTTCACTTGCTCGCCCAGTAGAAAATGTCTCCAGATCTTCAGAGCAAAAATAACCGCGGCTAGCTCTAGATCATGAGTCGGATAATTCTTCTCATGAGTCTTCAGTTGTCGAGAAGCATACGCCACAACATGACCATGTTGATGTAGCACGCATCCGAGACCTTTGCCAGATGCGTCACAATATACTTCAAACCCCCCAGTTTTGTCTAGTATAGCCAGAACTGGTGCAGTTGTTAGCTTCGTCTTCAATCATTCGAAAGCTTGCTCACAAGCCTCGGACCAAATATACTTGACGTCCTTCCTAGTCAGTCGAGTCATAGGCTCAGCAATCTTGGAGATGTCCTGGATGAATCGGCGGTAGTAGCCATCCAATCCAAGAAAACTCCGGATGTCCGAAACTGACCGAGGGGTTGGCCAATTTCTAACAGATGCGACTTTCTCTGGATCGACAGAAATACCATCTCCAGATACCACATGCCCTAGAAAGGCAACGCGGTTAAGCCAAAATTCACATTTGCTGAACTTGGCGTATAGTCGATGATGACGCAGAGTCTTCAATACGATCCGCAGGTGGTCAGCATGATCTTCCTCGCTTTTTGAATAGACCAGAATGTCATCAATAAAGATCACTACGAATTTATCCAAGAACTCATAAAAGATGAGGTTCATGAGATTCATGAATACTGCTGGCGCATTGGTCACGCCAAAAGGCATAACTGCGAATTCGTAGTGTCCATACTTGGTTCGAAAAGCAGTCTTGGATATGTCGTCCTTCTTGACTTTCACTTGGTGATATCCACTTCGTAGGTCAAGCTTGGAGAAGACTCGAGATCCACCAAGTTGGTCAAAGATGTCGTCGATGCGCGGCAATGGATATTTGTTCTTCACGGTGACCTTGTTCAGCTCTCGGTAGTCCACGCACATCCTTCTTGAGCCGTCCTTCTTCTTAACCAATAGGATTGGTGCACCCCAGGGAGATACGCTGGGATGTATCAATCCCTTCTGCAACAGGTCGTCTAATTAGGTACTAAGTTCCTCCAATTCTGCGGGTGCCATACGATAAGGAGCTTTGGAGATAGGCTGAGTATCCGGCATCAGGTCAATGGTGAATTTGAGAGCTCGATCGGGTGGTAATCCTGATATTTCTTCAGGAAATACGTCGTCGAATTCTCGAACTACTCTGGGCTTCTCAGGTTCCGCTAGCATAGAGGCCATCATCATCTTCAGAGGCTTGGCCCGGAATTGAATAGGTCCAAGCAACTGGCTTCCGCTCGAAAATTCGAACATTGGATGGTTGGGAATTTCGAACACTACCTTCTTTTTGCGACAATCGATGGTAGCGTAAAAAGTTCCTAACCAATCCATTCCGAATACAGCGTCAAAGTTTGGCATGTCGATTACCATGAAGTCAGCGTAGAGCTCGCGACCACATATCACCAAAGGGCATGATCGACAGCCACCGGAAGTCTTCACTACGCCATTCCCGGTGTTGATGTTCCATCGGTTAGAAAGAGGGTCAATAGGAATGGAATGCGTTGTAGCGAACTTAAGTGATAGGAAGCAATGGGATGCTCCAGAATCAAAGAGGGATAAGGCTGGTGTAGATGCTACTAAAACGATACCTAGAGTACGATAAGGTATTCTTAACAGTCTAAAGTAAAGCTATGAGCATCTAGTAAGGTAAGGGAGGATGTCTTAGATGTTACCTGTGATCATTGGTTCAGTCACCTCGGCTTCTTCAGCAGTCATGGTAAAATCTTGGCGTTTAGGCTGGGCCTGTTGGAAAACCCTCTGCTGTGGCGGTAAGGGTGCTCCACGGGATGTTGATCCAGGAGCTCCAGTAGTAAATGGTTTGTTGATGCGCTGGGGCAGTCCTTAACAGTGTGCTCCGGTGATCCACATGCCAAGCATTGGTTCAACAGTTGGCGACAGTCCTTCTTGGTATGGCCCGGTCGGTTGCAGTGGAAGCATACCATAGTAGCTCGATTGTTGTTTGGAGGAGCAGCGGTCCGGTTGTTGGCTGGAGCAACAGGCCTGTAGTTGTTGGGAGCAGTAGGCCTCTTGAAGGTAGTAGTCTGCATCGGTCGAAGATTGTTCCTCGGTGGTTCCATCGGGCGCTTTCCTTGGGCTGCTTTACGTTGTTTGTCAAGAGCCTCATGGTTGCGGGCAGCCTCCAGTATCTTCTCATAGCTGGTCAGATCAGCCGAGGTCATTGAAGCTTGAATATTGTAATTCAGACCTTGGCGGAACTGGAAGGCATGATCTTCCGTATTCTTGACCATGTGAGGAGCGAATTGACTCAGCATAGAGAACTCAACATCGTATTCATCAACAGTCATTGATTCATGTTTCAAGTTGACGAAACGTTGTTGAAGTTCCCTTCTTGCTGCTTTAGGGAAAAACTTTGTGTCGAAACGCTCGCGAAATGTGGCCCAGGCAATAGGCCGCATTATACGATTTTCCTCAGTATCTCACCAGGTTCGGGCGTAATCAGTCAGTTGGAGCCTGGCTATTTCCACCCATCCTGTCTGGGGGATGCGGGCAGCGGCCAAATTATCTTCAGTGTTACGTGCCCATTCTTCAGCTTCCAATGGAGTTTCCTTCCCAGAGAACGTTTTAGGACGCATCTCACGGAATTGTTTAACTCCGGCTTCTCCTCGGCGTTCAGTTCTAGGTTCACGCTCGAGGATTTGATGCTGGATGTCCAACATCTCTCTGATGATCCCAATGAAGTCGTTCTCGATGATGCCATTGGTGTTCCTGGTGTTGGGTCTACCTGCCATGCTGCAAAACAAACCACAAGGTAAGTTTGGTAAATATATAATAGTTAGATACTTTGATATCAATGACATCCAAACCATTTCTTAAGGTATTCGCATAAGCAAGACCTGCATGGGCCACCACCAAAACCTGTCATGCCCCGCTTCCCATTCTACCGGGAGCGAGAACGCGAGCGGGTCCGCGATGTGCTTAAAACAAGGAGGAGTACTTTTTTTTTCTTTTCAAAATCTTTTCTTTTTGAAATCTTCTCTTTTCTTCCTCCTTGGCTTAAACACACTAAGCGTCTGTATAAAAATTGCAGATCCTTGCATGCAAATTTAAGAAGCAGCTCAACAACATTATTACATAACCAGCGTACAATAATTACGATACAACTTGGGCCTAGTATGACCAATACAAACAGAGTACACAAATTACATTATTCAAATATTTAAAAGTGCTGACGCAAAGGTAAAACTCTAGTCTTCCGTGAGTAGATACTCCACGTAGTCTTCGAGTACTGGCTCGACTCCTGCAGTAATGTCTTCAAAAACTCACTATCAATACCTGACGGACATTTCGTAAAACAACAAAATGAAATGTCTGTCAGCGAGGTATACTCGGCAAGATATTCTCAAAACCAAAATGTTTAGACATTTAAATTAAAAACTGAAAAGACAAGTGATAAGATAAATAAAAAAGAGTTATAGCAGTTTAAAGCAGTTAAATGTTCACAACCATTTGCAACCTGCAACAATTTAATAATCTGATAGCAATTGGCGGTACTGCTAGCAACCTGCAACAATTCAATATTCAATAACAATTTTCAAAGCCATCTGTAACCTGTGACAATTTAACATTCAATAATCACACTATAGCAACCTGCAGAAAAGATGTTAGAACAATTAATCAAAAACCAGTCTATCCTAGTGATAAGTCAATGTCCAAGAGTACTAGAAATAACCAACATGCAGCCTGCGACGGTAGCAACTCCGAGGCTTACCCACCGTTCCGATATGGCAACGGTCAAGGATCTAACCCCCGTAATGTGTTGGAGGTAATTTAGTATGTCGCATCCAGTCATTCTGCGACACTTGTGATCATAGACTACCCCAATCCCAGGTCAAGTCTAGTGCCGGTCAAAAGAGACGTGTACTATCTGTTTATTATTGAAATTCCATCTTCCATTCTATATTGTTAAAGTTCCATCTTCCATTCAATATTGTTGAAGTTCCATCTTCCATTGCAGTCAATTCAGTCTCAGTTTTCAACAGTCCGTACAATAGTTTCACAAAAGTTCACGTTTTCACGACTCGGTTTAGTAATTAAACGAAAACATAAAAATCACTTAAAGAGATAAGAGAACAAGCAAGAAGTGATTTAACTAAGCAACTGAATTTAAATTAGCTTAGAATATTCTTCTAATGCTAGTAATTATTTTTCAAGATTTTTAAACAATTTTAGACAATTTTAAAGAGCCAAAAAGCAATTTTAAATCAAGAAACAATTTTTAAAACATATGTTCACGGAATTGTTTAGAACAAACCGTACGACAGAATTCTTCAAACAAGGTGTCAAAATGATCGTATTTACTAGTACTACGGCATATATTTTTATCGTACATCAGTGTACGTGAAAATCACAGATTACGAATTTTAAAAGGATTTTTAAAACAAAAATTTATCATTACAACATATCTTCAAAGATTTATTCCGGGCAAACCGTACGTCAGAATTTTGCAAACAAGATGTCAAAACGATCGAATTTACAATTACTGTAACATATATTTTTATCGTACAGCAGTATAAGTGAAAATTGCAAGCTACAAATTTTAAAAGGATTTTTAACCCATTTAAGTTTTGCCTTTTAAAATTTTTCTGTGAGAAATATACTTGCCTTATGGCGATGAAACTAGCGCCAATGGATTCGTTTCAACGTTTCTGATTTTCTGGGACTAGTCTCGCAATTTTGTGAGGCCTGTACGAATTACCATCAATTTAAATCCAATAATATCAATTAATAAATATAAGAAAATACGAAATACGTATTAAAATATGTATTTAATACGTATTATTTTTAAAAACCAACCCCAGCGTTCGTTTTCTTACCCGCGGAAGAGAGAGAGAGAGAGAGAGAGAGAGAGAGAGAGAGAGAGAGAGAGAGAGAGAGAGAGCGGACGGCGGTACGGCGGCGGGGCGGCGGTCTCCGGCAGCGTCAGGCGGCGGCGGCGTCGTGTGACTTCAGCGAGGCGGTGGGCGGCGGTGGAAGCGACGGGGGCAGCGCCGTGCGGCGTGAGCAGGCGGGTGAGGTCGAGGCTGTGGAGTCGGGGGCGGTGTCGGGTCGTCGGGGTGGTCGAAGCGGCGCCGAGGGTGGGGGGGACGGCGGTCGATGTGGGTAGACGGCGACGGTGAGGGTTGCAGGCGGTGCGGGGGTCTCGGCGCTCGGATGGGAGAGGAGAGCGGCGGTCCGTGCGGGGGTTCGTCGGAGCTCCGGCGGTTGGCCGCCGTGAGGGTGAGCTCGAGAGAGAGTGCGAGTGCGTGAGTTCGATTGCTTGGGAATGGGTTACGGGCTTAGGCTTTAGGCCTTGGTTATTGCCTGGGAGATTATTGTTTGAGAGAGAGAGATTAATGGGTTTGGGTTATTTGTGAGGAGAAGAAGAGCTTAAGCTGAGGGTTTATTTAGGTTAAGATAATATTAGTTTAATAAGGATGTAATTAATATTTAGTCAAGATAGCCATTAATACAAAGTTAGTCTTTTTGAAAAAATGGTTAGAAGGTTAGACTAAAACTCTAAATCAAAACGTGTGAGGTTGCCGACATTAGGGAATTAAACTAGGTAATTTAGCTAAGTAAAAGTAATTAGTGAATGGCCGTTATTACAAGTTGTAACGAAATTACAATTTTGCCCCTGGGGTTAAACGACTCTGAAAAATTACGAAAATATAGCCACGGGTTCGTATCATCACGAGGATCGTGACTACGAGATCTATTTCGTAGTTTGGACTACGGAAATACGTGTTTTGGGTCAAAACGTTTAGGAAGCGGGTTTGCGGGTTCTCTATTGATCCGACTTCGGAAAATTACGAAATTAATGTGAGAGGCTCTAAATGATCTTAGAGTGATACTGTAGAAGTTTGAAATCATTTTGATAACGTCTAATTAGAAAAATAATTGTTACGACTGAAATGTTAAAATTGGGTTTAAATAATTATAAAAAATCATTTAGGGATTTTGGTTGGTACTCGTATACCCTAAAATATGTTATAAATATATTGGTTCCACAAAACATTTTTTTTAATAAATGATTTATAAACTATTTTGATGTTCAACTCCTAACAACCCATTATAAAATATTATTAATTAAGAAAATACATAAAAATGGGTATTGCTGAATACGGGTCATCACAAAAATGTTACATCAAAATATAAATTGTATTCAATTCTTGGGGATATAGCCATTGATCTTCATCTTCTTGTCATAGAATTCGTCCTCTTCAACATGTTGCATTGGAGACACCCCACCATGTCAATCTTGAAATGTCATCTTGCTTTGTTGTCCTCCAAGCATGAGCAATTTACATCTTGATCTAAGCTTGTCATATCACAATTAAAGAAACTCATCAGATCAAAACACGATGTTTGCTCATCATCAAAACATGTATCCTCGTCATCAAAACATGTATCGAGGAATCCAATGCCCAACAAACTTGGAATTCACTGTGTATCATTTTGAGGGTATGAATACATCATTTTGGTCTCATCTCGAAGGGGAACACGAATCCATCAAAACATGTTACAAATGATCATTGGGTTCTTCTTGAAACTATACCTCAAAATGAATCTTAATCATGGGTTATCAATCCATTTTTCCAACACATTGTTTCGCTTGCTTAAGAAAGTTAGGTGAAGTGATGGAACTGAGGTTTAATGAATGAAAGTATCAGTAAATCCATTAACTCGATGTAGTTGCTTGACCACACGTGTCTTAGGGGCTGTTCTTTTGCAAAGAAAGTAAACATGAATCGAGAAATTGTTACTATTCATCCCCTATTCACAAGCTTCCCAACCCAGCTTTCTCATTTCGTGTTCTTTTGCCCATTTCAACTTTCCTGGAAAGTTTGATGACGTGGACAGCTTTTTGGAATCCAAATTCACTTTTTGTAATCCATGGTTTTTGTTAGGGGCTGTTCTTTTGCAAGGAAAGTAGCCAGGAATCCAGAAATTGCTACTATTCATCCACTATTCATAAGCTTTCCAATCCAGCTTTCCCATTTCGTGTTCTTCTGCCCATTTCAACTTTCCTGAAAAGTTTGCTGACGTGGACAGCTTTTTGGAATCCAAATTCACTTTTTGTAATCCATGGTTTTTGTTGGGAAAGCTTGGGAAAGTTGGGGTAGGTGTGGCCCTCTCTCTCATCTCTCTCTCCATCTCTCCTCCACCTCACCAACTTCCACTTTATCATTCCAACTTTCCAAACCTAAAAGAACACAAGAAAGGAGAGTTGACCCCACTTTACTTTCTCAACCCCTCTTTTCATACAACTTTCAACCCAAAAGAACACAAAACTCAAATTTCTCTCTCCTCGGATTCCAAACTTTCCCAATTTTCCCATTTCTACTTTCCAGTAAAAGAACAGGCCCTTAGGAAAGCTTGGGAAAGTTGGGGTAGGTGGGGCCCACTCTCTCATCTCTCTCTCCATCTCTCCTCCACCTCACCAACATTCCACTTTATCATTCCAACTTTCCAACCCCAAAAGAACACAAGAAAGGAGAGTGGACCCCACTTTACATTCTCGACCACACTTTCCATACAACTTTCAACCCAAACGAACACAAAACTCAAATTTCTCTCTCCTCAGATTCAAAATTTTCCCAACTTTCCCATTTCTACTTTCCAGCAAAAGAACAGGCCCTTAGGGCCTGTTCTTTTACAGGAATATGAAAAATGGAATAGGGGATAATTTGTATTCCGAGGAGAGAGAAAATAGAGTTTTGTGTTCTTTTGGCTGGAATAGAGTATGGAAAGTGTGGTTTGGAATAGAAAGTGGGGTCCACATTCTATTCTCGTGTTCTTTTGGGATTGGAGAGTTGGAATGGAAAAGTGGAAAGGGGACGAGTTGGAGGGGAGAGATAGAGAGAGATGATAGAGTGGGGCCCACCATTCCTAAGGATTCCATTGTATTCCAAGCAAAAAGCTTGGAATACAAAAGTGCTCATCATTACCAAATTGGAATAGCCACGTAGGATTCTATTCCACGCCCAAAAGAACAACCGCTTGGAATACAAACTTGGAATAGTGTGAATAGTGCATGAATAGTGACCCTATTCCTATTCCCGTCCCTATTCTTGGCAAAAGAACATGCCCTTAATGGAATCATAACAATAAGTTGATTATGTATTTGACCAAATAAGACAGCAGGTATAAAGGCAATCGACATGGTTTATACCCGTCGGTTTTTGTAATTAAATTTTAATTTAATCGATTTTTAAGGTTATTTTTTATTTTTGGTCGTTTTTGAAAATTTGGCCCATTTTCTAGAAAACCCTTACACACTAATTGGATATCTGTGCATGAGAAAATAAAAGCAACAAACCCTAATACTCCGCACATGATCGGACACAAAACGTAACTGTAAGGCAATTAATACAAACGACTGTATCAATTGGAAAGCAAAAAATCTTCAGAGATAATCCTTCCATTTTGAACGCTGTTTCATTTCAAGTTTGATGTATCCAGACATCATGGCCCCAACGTGATGCATATACATACAGGGCAAGTCATAAAAGTCAATGGACTTACGATTTCGTCCACAGTTTGAATGCATTCAAATTTTAGTTTCATTACGGGTTGTGTAAAGCTAATGTGATTGTGGTTGTTATGTTTTCCATTAACAAATACAATGCTTAGTTTTGTCACTAGTGAATTGCTATTTGGACAGACCCTTTTGTTAAGTTCACAGACCACTTATTTACAAGTTTGCCAATAAAAATATTTTAGCCCAAAACGATTTTTTTTGAATTTTTTGGGAAGAAGATAAGGGGGGATCTGGGGCTGTGGGGGAGTTTTTGGGACGAAGAAGATGGAGATGGGGCGGTGGGGCAGGTCCGACGGGGAGGGGGCGTCATCCAGTCTCGGTCACCTCCTCATCATCAGACGTTTCCACCATTTTTAGAGCAAAAACTATTTTTAATAAATTTTTTGGGAAGACTTGTAAATAAGTGGCATGTGAACTCAGCAACACGATCTGTGCCAATAGCAATCCCATCATCGATATGCTTTACCAAAACCAGTGTCTTTACAACTAAACCATGTTAACAAACCAAGCCTTTAACTGTTACGACGGAGACATTGTATTTCCTGTTGAAGAGGATTAACCATGGCAAATAGCCATGGTACTATATTTATAAAACTCTCATGTTGAGGTGGGAGTCCAAGGGCCTCCCCACTAACTTAGTGGGGAGTAATGGAGAGTGATGAGGGGAGGGAGGCCAAAGGCCTCCATCAACTCACAACACTCCCCCTCATCTCTCCATTACCTTGGGTTAAGCATATGAATACTTCAGGATTCAGTATGCCAATGGGGTGGATACTTCTGAATCCAGAGCCACTATGGTTGCCTCGTTAAAACCTTAGCTGTGGAAAACCCAGTGGGAAAAACCAGCAGCTTAAGGGAAAAGAGTACAACTATCGAGGGACTCCCCCTGATACGTACAAGCTTCAGGCTTGCAGATCTCCTATGTATCTATACAATCATCTCCTATTCGTCTATACATCCATCATGTTCTGAAAGAAAATACGATTATCACTCATCTACACAAGTTTCACTCATCTAGCGGCTATTGGAAGGCAGCGTCGCTCTGGAGTGTAATGCTCTTCGAAGTTGGTAGATGACTCCACTAAAGTATTCTTTGAATCAGTCTTCAGTGTGTCTGCAAGGTACTGCTAGACCTGGCTTAGCGTTTTCAATACTTGCTTCTTGGATGATGAGCTTCTCAGAAGATGTAGACATTGGATGATGATGTGTATATATTTAGGAGGTGGCCGGCCTATTGTGTTTCAGTCATCGCGATGATCTTTAAACCTGCATATGCAATATATATGTAACGACCGGAAATTTTCAACACTCCACTTCACGTATTTTTACGTATTTTAAAATTTTTACTTTATTAATGTCAGTCAAGAATTTTCTAACAAAACTGATTTCAAAAATTCTTATAAAAATATTTTAAAGCACTAGACTAATGATAAGATATTTCAGCAATTTTAGATTTCCTCAAATACCCAAAACATTCCCGTTAAAAATTCATCTCCCAAAATTACCGTTTTGATTCGACGAATTTATTTTCTATTCAAACGTCTTCAAAACGTTTTCAAACTTCTACAGTAGCATCCTATGATCATTTAGGGCTTCCCACATTAATTTCATAATTTTCGGATATCGTTTCAGCCTAGAACCCGCAAACCCGCTTTCTAAACGTTTTGGCCAAAAACCTGTACTTCCGTAGCTTAAATCCCAGAACGGATCTTGTATTCGCGATCCTCGCGATGATACGAACCCGTGGGTATGTTTTCGTAATTTTTCGGAGTCGTTTGTGAAAACGCGTCTGTATTTCACCGCTTTGCTAATTACATTTCACTAATGACCTTTTTACATTACTAATTACTTTTACCGTTTTACTTTTACCCCCCTAATTATTTTCCTAACTGCCTACTTTAACCCACCTCCTTTTGTTAGGTCAGATCCGACACTCAACCCCCCATTTCATTACAACAGTTAATGATATTATTTTTATTACTATTATTATGATCCATTTCTAAGCCTATAAAATCTTACCCTCTCCCCAGGCTACTTCACTCACAGCACACAGTCTAACCCTCTCTCCCCTTTTGCAAAGGAATGAACCCACTCTCCCTTCACAATCGAAGAGAAATCAAGCCCAGGCCTATTCCCTCAAAAATTTGAAACCGGGCTCTCACCTTCGATCAACAAACCCATTCCCGTGTTTCTCTCTCCTCTCTCACCCTCTCCCCGCGTTCATCTCCTCCTCTCTCCCTACGATCAGCGACGCCCGTCGAAGCTTAGCCGGCGCCCCCCCGACGCCGCCGTGGGAAGATGCCTCCGCCATCTGCCGCTCATCGCCCCTCCGCCGCCTCCGCCCCGGCAACGAGGTCGCCGCCCCGAGCCCGGCGAACCCCCCGACAGCCACCGCCACCGCCGAGGCACTCGAGTCCCCGCCGCTCCACCGCCCTCGCCGCCCTCCCGCCGTGCTCGCCGAGCCCCCACGCCGCCATCTCCGTCGCCGGCAACCCGCCTCGCCGCCTTCGTCGCCGCCGCTCGCGAGGACCGCCTCTCCCCCTCCGCTGCTGACGGAGAGACGAAGCTGCGTTAGTTTGCTCGATGGCAAACTTGTAAATAGTAAGAAAAATTCGAAATTTCGTATTATTAAATAATTATTAATGAGGTATAATGGTTATAAATCCATAACTTGATATATAGGGCCCAGAAAAATGTGCGGATAGCTCCAGAAAATCAGAAACGACATTTCGGATCCAATGGCGCTAGTCTCACTATGAGCAGACGCCTACTTTTCTCAGAATCTATTTTTGAACCTAAAAATTAAATACGTATAAATCTTTCTAAAAATCGTAACTCGATGTTTTCACTCACAATAATACGTGAGAAAATTATATGTGAAAGTAAACTTCGAGACGGTCATTTTGACTATTTATTCGAGTAATTCCGACTAGGATTGCTCCCGGAACAATTTACGGAAGATACGCGCCACTTAGATAAATTGGGTTTTTAAGCTAGTTTTGAGTTTCTAAAAATTATAAAAATTACTATAGACTTCAGAAAAATATTCCCTCTTACAGTAAAACTATTTTTATCATATATAGTCTATATAAAAATTTAGGACCCTTTTCATCACCGTTTTAACCAGTTTTAAAATCAGACACTCAACTTAAATAAATAAGAAAATAGGGTATTCTCTAACTAGTTATCTCATGTGTTTACAGGTAGCAAATCTCGTGCATCGACACTAGATCCAGTCCCGGATCACTACCACCACCTCGAAGATTGTAAGTCACAGTAAATTCTATCCTTAGAAATTTAGATAGTGTACTCGTATGAACATAGGACTTGACACCTAGTCTCGGAACAGTTATTGACCTGAACAGATTATTGACATTGCTTGACAGAAAGATTATAACTGGAAATGTGTGAATGGTAAATGACTCGTAAAACTGCAAGTACGGTAACCTGCACAGACACTGGGTTTTGGGGTAACTTATAATTGCGGAAGTGCGGGAGCGACTAGTCCAGACTTTGTTGTCACCGTGCGGGTTCTAGCAACCCATAACAGTGCCGGTGACAACCATCACAGATCACAGTTCACAGTTCACAGATTATTGCATAGTTCTCAGAGATTGGTTCGCCCGGGTAGCACCCGCGGCAAGAATTGGCCTCTTGGTTGCTCACTGTACTTCCCGTTATAAGTCACGGACTAGGCTAGACACAATTACTCTCCCTATTGCTATTGTCATTGCTATCGTCATGGTTATTGCTATTGTTATTGCTCGGTCACCTTTACTTTACTTGTCACCCTTGCATGCTTGACAGATGTACTTTACTTATCGCACTTGCATGCTTGTCTGTCCCTACTTTACTTTCCGCACTTGTTTACTATAGACTGCTCCATATCTGTGCACTCCTCTTTTTCTATCGCTAGAATTGTTGTGACTTACCTTCGGTTCCATTTATGGCACCGGCAGACGAAGACCTGATCGAGGAGATTGCCCCAAAGTTCGTGGAGCCTACATTGACCCAGAAGCTGCAGAGTTTTAGTTACTATTTTGTTGGTGTGTGTGTTGTACAGTGTATTTACTTTTCCGCTCTTATTTTCAGTACTTCCTTATGTATTCGTGAGAGAGAGTGCTGGTTGTTGTTGTACTTTAATTTGGACTGTAATAACGTCTGTATGCTGGTCTGAGTATTGTGATACATCTCTGAGTTGTGGCTATGCTGATTTCACTGGTAAACTGCGGAACCTGCGAATAAACCAAATAAGTAAGTGGCGCGTATCTTCCGTAAATTGTTCCGGGAGCAATCCTAGTCGGAATTACTCGAATAAATAGTCAAAATGACCGTCTCGAAGTTTACTTTCACATATAATTTTCTCACGTATTATTGTGAGTGAAAACATCGAGTTACGATTTTTAGAAAGATTTATACGTATTTAATTTTTAGGTTCAAAAATAGATTCTGAGAAAAGTAGGCGTCTGCTCATAGTGAGACTAGCGCCATTGGATCCGAAATGTCGTTTCTGATTTTCTGGAGCTATCCGCACATTTTTCTGGGCCCTGTATATCAAGTTATGGATTTATAACCATTATACCTCATTAATAATTATTTAATAATACGAAATTTCGAATTTTTCTTACTATTTACAAGTTTGCCATCGAGCAAACTAACGCAGCTTCGTCTCTCCGTCAGCAGCGGAGGGGGAGAGGCGGTCCTCGCGAGCGGCGGCGACGAAGGCGGCGAGGCGGGTTGCCGGCGACGGAGATGGCGGGCGTGGGGGCTCGGCGAGCACGGCGGGAGGGCGGCGAGGGCGGTGGAGCGGCGGGGACTCGAGTGCCTCGGCGGTGGCGGTGGCTGTCGGGGGGTTCGCCGGGCTCGGGGCGGCGACCTCGTTGCCGGGGCGGAGGCGGCGGAGGGGCGATGAGCGGCAGATGGCGGAGGCATCTTCCCACGGCGGCGTCGGGGGGGCGCCGGCTAAGCTTCGACGGGCGTCGCTGATCGTAGGGAGAGAGGAGGAGATGAACGCGGGGAGAGGGTGAGAGAGGAGAGAGAAACACGGGAATGGGTTTGTTGATCGAAGGTGAGAGCCCGGTTTCAAATTTTTGAGGGAATAGGCCTGGGCTTGATTTCTCTTCGATTGTGAAGGGAGAATGGGTTCATTCCTTTGCAAAAGGGGAGAGAGGGTTAGACTGTGTGCTGTGAGTGAAGTAGCCTGGGGAGAGGGTAAGATTTTATAGGCTTAGAAATGGATCATAATAATAGTAATAAAAATAATATCATTAACTGTTGTAATGAAATGGGGGGTTGAGTGTCGGATCTGACCTAACAAAAGGAGGTGGGTTAAAGTAGGCAGTTAGGAAAATAATTAGGGGGGTAAAAGTAAAACGGTAAAAGTAATTAGTAATGTAAAAAGGTCATTAGTGAAATGTAATTAGCAAAGCGGTGAAATACAGACGCGTTTTCACAAACGACTCCGAAAAATTACGAAAACATACCCACGGGTTCGTATCATCGCGAGGATCGCGAATACAAGATCCGTTCTGGGATTTAAGCTACGGAAGTACAGGTTTTTGGCCAAAACGTTTAGAAAGCGGGTTTGCGGGTTCTAGGCTAACGGGCCCCGGGAGCGGGTCGTTACAGGTTTGGCGGCCCACGCAGGTCCGTGCAAAATACCTCGTGAACAGTATAGTGAAACCAGGATGTGTCGTATACGATACTCAACTAAGCTGACATTTCTCTATGAATGCAGGTTTGACACTCGAAAGATGGACGTGAACATCTCGAAGAGCCCCAATGGAGTTGAGCTATATAGCCTTAATAAAAAGTCATTAACAAAACCTAGATGTTGATAGGATTAACTAATTGTTAATAAAAATCTTCCTGTATCGGTGGCACTCATATGAATGATAATCTTCCTTCAATGGACCATGATACCGGTCAATGTGCTTGGCTAAAGTCTGTGGATCGACCTGGCTAGACTGGGCATAAGTGATCCTAGCTTAGTCACTTCCCTGACCGTGTCCGCTGGACCGCAAGGACGTGAATCATGATTATGTAACGCCATCAATCTTCATCACTATCACCCTTCTTTTAGCTTGATGACCTTTCGATTGACCTTCTTAGAATCTTTCTACGCTTGAACTCTGGCTACGGAGAGTAGCGCTCGAATTATCGACCATCAGAAGTTCAAGTTCCACAACGGAAGCGACCACCATCATCTGCTCAGCAACGTCAACTACTCCCTCCTCAGCAGCAAGTGTACCAGCAGACTCGACGACATGCGTCCCAGAAACGCCAAGCTTATACCATGACAGTAGAAGAAGCCGAGACTACGGACCAAGTAATCACAGGTACGAGATATCTCACCAATATATACGCTCTAATCGTAGTCTTGGACTTGATTCTCATCACGGTAGGTACCGTCTTAATAGCCGGTAAACCTGCCCTCACACTGTTCGACTCAGTAGCTACACATTGCTTCTTGGCCAGTCGTTTCGTTCAAACACATGCCATCACTGTTGAACCTCTGACTCCCGTTGGAAGGTCGAGACCGCTGGCGGTTCACTACCGGTAGCTAGCAGATGCCTCCAATGATCTGTTGTGATTTGTAGACGAGATCTATTTGCCGACTTCTTGGGATGAACTGGTTGAGATCATTTCATGCTACCATTGACTGTCGTCAAAGGAGGGTAGAAATCGATATACCCAATCATCCAAAGTTCGTGTTCCTCAGCAAAAGCCGATCAGAAGGACCAGTGGAGTATCGAGCCAGACCCAACGTGTAGGCTGTTGCATTTTTGCATCCTTCTTGAGTTCGTGTTTCTTTTCAAACCCCACTTTCATCTTGTACCCAAATTTCCATGTGTTTGTATCCTTTTCCCACCTACCACCTCCTCCGCAATGACGGGCCTACACGATGATCGCAGAAAATGTCGAAGCTATCGACCAGGTGATTGGAGGTATGAATTATTGCTTTTGATATTATACTCGTTCATTTGCAATCAGTATATCATCGTAGCTATTATAATAGCTATTGTGATGTCAATAGTAAGTATTCATGTATTCATCTCTTGTTTTCTTAATGATGTGATATCACGTTTTATTTCATGCTATTAACAACTTATGTCGTGGTCGTTCGTCAAACCTTCCGGTCGATCGTTTGAATTGCTTAGGCGATTACCGATCTTCTGAATTCCGAGGACGGAATTATTTTAAGGAGGGTAGAATGTAACGACCGGAAATTTTCAACACTCCACTTCACGTATTTTTACGTATTTTAAAATTTTTACTTTATTAATGTCAGTCAAGAATTTTCTAACAAAACTGATTTCAAAAATTCTTATAAAAATATTTTAAAGCACTAGACTAATGATAAGATATTTCAGCAATTTTAGATTTCCTCAAATACCCAAAACATTCCCGTTAAAAATTCATCTCCCAAAATTACCGTTTTGATTCGACGAATTTATTTTCTATTCAAACGTCTTCAAAACGTTTTCAAACTTCTACAGTAGCATCCTATGATCATTTAGGGCTTCCCACATTAATTTCATAATTTTCGGATATCGTTTCAGCCTAGAACCCGCAAACCCGCTTTCTAAACGTTTTGGCCAAAAACCTGTACTTCCGTAGCTTAAATCCCAGAACGGATCTTGTATTCGCGATCCTCGCGATGATACGAACCCGTGGGTATGTTTTCGTAATTTTTCGGAGTCGTTTGTGAAAACGCGTCTGTATTTCACCGCTTTGCTAATTACATTTCACTAATGACCTTTTTACATTACTAATTACTTTTACCGTTTTACTTTTACCCCCCTAATTATTTTCCTAACTGCCTACTTTAACCCACCTCCTTTTGTTAGGTCAGATCCGACACTCAACCCCCCATTTCATTACAACAGTTAATGATATTATTTTTATTACTATTATTATGATCCATTTCTAAGCCTATAAAATCTTACCCTCTCCCCAGGCTACTTCACTCACAGCACACAGTCTAACCCTCTCTCCCCTTTTGCAAAGGAATGAACCCATTCTCCCTTCACAATCGAAGAGAAATCAAGCCCAGGCCTATTCCCTCAAAAATTTGAAACCGGGCTCTCACCTTCGATCAACAAACCCATTCCCGTGTTTCTCTCTCCTCTCTCACCCTCTCCCCGCGTTCATCTCCTCCTCTCTCCCTACGATCAGCGACGCCCGTCGAAGCTTAGCCGGCGCCCCCCCGACGCCGCCGTGGGAAGATGCCTCCGCCATCTGCCGCTCATCGCCCCTCCGCCGCCTCCGCCCCGGCAACGAGGTCGCCGCCCCGAGCCCGGCGAACCCCCCGACAGCCACCGCCACCGCCGAGGCACTCGAGTCCCCGCCGCTCCACCGCCCTCGCCGCCCTCCCGCCGTGCTCGCCGAGCCCCCACGCCGCCATCTCCGTCGCCGGCAACCCGCCTCGCCGCCTTCGTCGCCGCCGCTCGCGAGGACCGCCTCTCCCCCTCCGCTGCTGACGGAGAGACGAAGCTGCGTTAGTTTGCTCGATGGCAAACTTGTAAATAGTAAGAAAAATTCGAAATTTCGTATTATTAAATAATTATTAATGAGGTATAATGGTTATAAATCCATAACTTGATATACAGGGCCCAGAAAAATGTGCGGATAGCTCCAGAAAATCAGAAACGACATTTCGGATCCAATGGCGCTAGTCTCACTATGAGCAGACGCCTACTTTTCTCAGAATCTATTTTTGAACCTAAAAATTAAATACGTATAAATCTTTCTAAAAATCGTAACTCGATGTTTTCACTCACAATAATACGTGAGAAAATTATATGTGAAAGTAAACTTCGAGACGGTCATTTTGACTATTTATTCGAGTAATTCCGACTAGGATTGCTCCCGGAACAATTTACGGAAGATACGCGCCACTTAGATAAATTGGGTTTTTAAGCTAGTTTTGAGTTTCTAAAAATTATAAAAATTACTATAGACTTCAGAAAAATATTCCCTCTTACAGTAAAACTATTTTTATCATATATAGTCTATATAAAAATTTAGGACCCTTTTCATCACCGTTTTAACCAGTTTTAAAATCAGACACTCAACTTAAATAAATAAGAAAATAGGGTATTCTCTAACTAGTTATCTCATGTGTTTACAGGTAGCAAATCTCGTGCATCGACACTAGATCCAGTCCCGGATCACTACCACCACCTCGAAGATTGTAAGTCACAGTAAATTCTATCCTTAGAAATTTAGATAGTGTACTCGTATGAACATAGGACTTGACACCTAGTCTCGGAACAGTTATTGACCTGAACAGATTATTGACATTGCTTGACAGAAAGATTATAACTGGAAATGTGTGAATGGTAAATGACTCGTAAAACTGCAAGTACGGTAACCTGCACAGACACTGGGTTTTGGGGTAACTTATAATTGCGGAAGTGCGGGAGCGACTAGTCCAGACTTTGTTGTCACCGTGCGGGTTCTAGCAACCCATAACAGTGCCGGTGACAACCATCACAGATCACAGTTCACAGTTCACAGATTATTGCATAGTTCTCAGAGATTGGTTCGCCCGGGTAGCACCCGCGGCAAGAATTGGCCTCTTGGTTGCTCACTGTACTTCCCGTTATAAGTCACGGACTAGGCTAGACACAATTACTCTCCCTATTGCTATTGTCATTGCTATCGTCATGGTTATTGCTATTGTTATTGCTCGGTCACCTTTACTTTACTTGTCACCCTTGCATGCTTGACAGATGTACTTTACTTATCGCACTTGCATGCTTGTCTGTCCCTACTTTACTTTCCGCACTTGTTTACTATAGACTGCTCCATATCTGTGCACTCCTCTTTTTCTATCGCTAGAATTGTTGTGACTTACCTTCGGTTCCATTTATGGCACCGGCAGACGAAGACCTGATCGAGGAGATTGCCCCAAAGTTCGTGGAGCCTACATTGACCCAGAAGCTGCAGAGTTTTAGTTACTATTTTGTTGGTGTGTGTGTTGTACAGTGTATTTACTTTTCCGCTCTTATTTTCAGTACTTCCTTATGTATTCGTGAGAGAGAGTGCTGGTTGTTGTTGTACTTTAATTTGGACTGTAATAACGTCTGTATGCTGGTCTGAGTATTGTGATACATCTCTGAGTTGTGGCTATGCTGATTTCACTGGTAAACTGCGGAACCTGCGAATAAACCAAATAAGTAACGGGCCCCGGGAGCGGGTCGTTACAATATATTCCTTGACCCTTGGAAGTTGCGCAAAAGCAGCTTATCCTTGGTCTAGTGTTGCTCTCCAGGACAACACTGTATCTGGTTAACAACTTTATTGGAGACGTTCTATCAAAGATACGTGCAGTTGGCCAGATAATACACTAGAGCTAGGCTCTTCGGGACCTAGGATGTCCTCCCCCTCTTTCAGCTACTAAAAGGTGTCATAAATAAGTATCCATTTTTAATAGGTTGCAAAAGGACATCATTCTTCATAAACTCCAGGTGTATGAAGAATATGAAAGGGTTCCACCACGAAGGTGTTTAATATGTAAGCCGAGACATCTTCGGCATGATTAATAATGGTTCATCTTCAGGATGATTAATGTCATCTTCAGGATGATAGTTCATCTTCAGGATGATAGTTCATCTTCAGGATTATTAATGGCATCTTCAGGATGATGGTTCATCTCCAGGATGATAGTTCATCTTCAGGATGATTAATGTCATCTTCAGGATGATAGTTCATCTTCAGGCTGATTATTGCCATCTTCAGGATGATTAATGTCATCGTCAGGATGATCGTTATACCTAGGTTTTTCATTTCCAAGGTACGCTTTAAAACTATCTGAAATCTCAATGGTCTCTGCTGGAGATCCTATTAGCTTTAAGTCGACCATATGTAAGGCAAATATAACAAATCCTGTCAACGATCTTTCGAAAAAGATACAAGGGCAGAATATTGCTTAAGATCAACTAATGATCTTGGTAGCCTTTATGGAGAAGACGTTTCTACGTTTCTCTTTCATCTCTGGGGGTAGAGTATACCCTTCTGGAAGTTTTATTTAGAGCTATATATCTATATTGCCGTATATATATGCAGTCACAACGTCCATGAGCTGCATGTATTGGCTTTTGCAGAGAAGTGTATGCATAGTAGGAAAATGATCACATTTCCTTGATTTCAATTTCTTTATGAAATTCGAATTATATTCCACAGGTTTTTACACATTCAGGTGTATGGACTACTGGTCCAAAGATTTTGCTTTTCAAGAGTGAGTCCAGCTCTACTCTTATTGCCTCGTCCCACTTTGGCCATTCTATGCGTTTACGCTAAAGAAAAGTGGGTAGACGTCATCGTCGTATTCAGCGACGTGAATGGCAATAGCGAAAGTAAAAATGTCGTCGACGACTGTGCTATATCTATCCAGTACCTCTCCAGTACGTACGTAATATAATGATGTTTCTCCTGTTGTTTCCTCTGCATGGGAAATTAGGAGGGGAGAGGTTGCTGGTCTGAGCTCAGCATCCCGTGGTTGGATCATTTTTATATATCCAGGAATCTTCCTATTATAAGAAAATTTTTATTTTGAACCTGGCCGGCGTACTCTTTTCAAATGAGGTACAGCCAATTCTGCTGCCGGTGGATTGCATCCATCTTTGGGAATGTCAATCCTAGCTGGCGTGTTGACAGCAGGGACGTGTGAACGAACAATCTTCTGGTTGTCCGCAATTTTATCCGTCAATTGATGTACTTTAGTCTGAATGTGAAGGATCTTCTGGATCTCAACGTCACACAGAAAAAGTATTCGGATCATAACGAGATGAGGACTTATGTGTCCCATGATATGGTCTCAGAAGCTTCAGGCTTCTTTAGACTGCGTGCCTATTACAATGAGACTTTACTCATCAAATTCACATTTATCAAGACTTGGTGGTAAACCATAAGGAAGCGGCATCAGCAATAAGATATGGCCACAAGCGGGCCGTATCGTGATAAGCGATGCGGAGTGCAGCTTGTTGGTCCCTAAATATCAACAGGCAACTGGAATCTAACAATGGACGTGAAATCAATTGGAGTCTCTTTACCAGAGAATCTGATAACCCATTCTGAGTATGAACATGCTACAGGATGTTCAATTTCAATGCCAGTTGCTTGGCAGAAGTCTTGAATGATATGAGTAGTGAATTCACCCTCATTATTAGCTTTGAGAAAGCTATGTTGCGAGTGAATATGAAGGCACACAGAAGACCATCTAGTAGATGCATATATCAGTACAGTAATGAAGTACCGAAAATGGTCCATTTGCCGGGTGAATAGGCCCGCAAAAGGTCACCATGTATTCTCTCAATGAAGCCAGGAGACTCTAAACCCACTTTCAGGAGGGAAGGTCTCTCTCTAAGTTTTCCCTTATGGCAAAGGGGGACAAAGAAACTCAACCTTTTGAAGAATCTTCAGGTTCTCCAATGGATTCATTTGATGATGCGTCCATCATCGCTAATCCTAGATGACTAAGTCCATTTTGCCAGAGTTAAAAACTATGGCAATGAAAGGCACTTCTGGTGCTCAGTCAAGTTGGCTTTCTATATGATGAATATCTGTAATTATAGGGGCCCGACGAGGGTCCAATGAAATCGTAAGTAGCTGGGCTTCTGGCCATCCTCTTTACGAGTTACATATTGATATTCAATATTTATTATCCACAGTTTTCAAGTTATGTTCGTTTAAACGAAATATCCTTGAAACTTGGAAAATTCCTATATGTTTAAGGGGAGAAGTTTGCATCTTATAGTCTCGTTGTATGTGGGAGCAATATTAATGCTACACCAGTGCAACGAGGCACTGTCCACAATATTAAATACTTCATCTATAAGCAAAACGAAATTTTATTTAAGTCAATGAAAAAGACAAAAAAGTTCGTACTTAAGCAAATTAAAGATGAAGCAACATTGAATTTTAAATGCATAGATAAAAGATGAAGCTTAATCGAGCAGGTCGTCGTTCTCGAAGTCTTTTGCAGTGAACATTGTTGGTGGCTGAACAACCGCCAAGTTTGTTTCAGGCAGAGACTTCTGGCTCGCCTGATATAGTGCCTGGAGGTGGCGAGGAGTGCGGCAGATTCTGGACCAATGGCCAGTCATGCCGCATCTATGTCATTTATTCTCCCAGTTCTTCTTAGGAAGTGACACTTGGTCAGTGTTCTTTTGCTTCCATGTGAAGTTACTCTTTCCTGTATTGTTGTTATTGGACGGGGGTGCTGCTCCTCGTCCATTCTTCATCACAGCTTTTCCTTTGTTATTATTAGCATTCTTCTTATTTTTCCACTTCTGGGGAGAAACGTGGTGGGCTTCAGGGATAGGTGCAGTGCCAGCTGGACGTAAATTATGAGGGGCTAGCAGTAAATCTTGATTCTGTTCTGCCCTAAGTAGGCATGAGATCAGATCAGAGAATTTCGTGAAGTTGCGTTCACGATACTGCTGCATGAGGATTGTATCTTTCTCGTGAAACGAGGTAAATGTCTTGTCCAACATGCGTTGTTCTGTCACTTCTTCACCGCACAACTTCAGGCGTGAGGTGATATTATGAAGTGCAGAGTTATACTCAGCGACGGACTTATAGTCCTGAAGTCTGAGGTTTTCCCACTCATAACTGGCACGCAGTAATATTACATCAATTTGATGTTTATAACATGCCTCCAGCGCTGTCCACAGCTCCATTAGGTCCTCTACCGTTAGTTATTTGGCCTTTAAGGTCCGATCTATATGTCTCCTAATATAGATAATGGCTTTCGCCTTATCCACATCAGAAATGGTGGTAGGAGTTCTGCTAGATGATTGTTTCGCTTCTGGGGCCTTACTAGCAGAAGCATCGGTCGCTGCTGGGACCGATGAAGGAGCCAAAATTGAGCCAAGGAGGGCCATCGAACGCAAGTGGAACTTCAGGTCCACTCGCCAACTCAGGTAATTATTTACTGCAGCATCAAGAACTTCGAAATCGACGCTTGCCAATTTTACCATTTATCTATGCAATTTAAAATAAGCATGAATTAATTAAAGTGTAAATTCATGCATAAACAATAAAATAAGTAAAATGTGGGGATCGGCCAGATACCCAAAGACATACAATGTCCAAAGTCCGAATATACAGTCCATAAATAAAAGAAAAATACAACTTGGAAACCCAGAAGGGTCCCTATATTTTCCAGTTTTCGCCTCCGTCTTCATTTATCGGTACACCGGTCTTTGGCATTAATACATTTAATCCTCACTTACAAATTCTCTCAAAAAGAAAATAAAATTGCAAGGAATTTAAAAAGGGTATCAAAATGGCCGATCCCAAAAATCACATTTTAGCTTATATTAACAACCACGCAGTTTATAATATGCTACAGGCACAAAATAAGCAACCACACAGTTTATATAACACAGGCATATATAATATGGAAAAAGAGACTAAAAAATATAATAATCTCTAGGACCACGGGGAGACGTCATACACCGTTAGGTTAGTTGACTAACGGCAGAGCGGTCGCAGGATCCTTAAGATAATTATATTTTTTTAAAAAAATCCTAATATTCCATAAATTAATAATAATGCGAGAGTGTTATAATATTAGCAATTTGACTAATTGGGCTACATGCCCAAACAAGAATTTAAAATGAATTCTTATTTTTATTGGGGCTGCAGGCCCATAAATAATTTAATAAATAATTTAATGTTTTGGACTGCCGGCCCATTCGCAAAAGTTTAATTAACATATTCATTTTGTAATTGGATTTACTAGGCTGCTGGCCCAATTGAGAAGTCAAAATTAATTATTAATATGAATGGGGCTACTGGCCCATATACCATATTTTCATTGCTACAAATGGGCTTCAGGCCAAAAGAAAACAGGCTATCCAATTTATTATTAGGATTTTGTAATTATTGGGCTTCTGGCCCATAAGGAAGAGAAAAAAATGGCTAAATTAATATATTATTAATATTTGGGCTGCAGGCCCATTTGCAAAATTTTGATTAACAAATTGATATTGCAATTGGATTAACTGGGCTTCAGGCCCAAATTAGAAGATAAAATGAATTATTGATCTGATTGGGGCTTCGGGCCCATAAGAAATATAAAACTAATTTTCATTGTTATAAGCTGGGCTTCAGGCCCAAATTGGAACACAAAATTAATTATTATTCTAATATGTCCAAATGTTTCATCTTTTGTTGTAATCGGCAAAATTGGAGTTCACTTGGATTATGACATGGACTTAAACATATAACGATGAGTGTGCTGCTGTTATAAGCCGACATCATTTCCAAGGTAATATCGTTTCTAATTTCCAAGGAAAAACCTTGAGATATCCGATTATGACATGCAAAATTGGAGGTGTATTAATTTAACATGTATATAAGCCGACATCATTTTAATCTAGCATGTATTTGTTTGGTTCATATATGTATCCATTAATCAATATTAATTGAAAGTTGGAGAATGATAATGGATCGTTATAGAACGTCCAAAGGAATTCTGTAGATAACAGTTATGCATGCTGTTTTATTAAATGGAAATGAACAAAAAATTTACCTAGGCTTTTAATAATATATTTTTTTTCTTTCGATAACAGTTATGCTATGAAGTTTAATCATGCAAGCCCCATTCAATTCTAAGCAATTAGCCAGCCATTCAATATAATTCACTCGGCGACTAAGCCGAAGCGGCGATTCGAGGCGAATCGAGGCGGGCGATTTGGAGGAGGCCAACACCGACGAAGCCGAACCGACGCTTCAGGGCCGGTAGGGGAGGAGGCGTCGCCGGAGAAACCCCCTCCCGACCGGGGGAGGGGGGCGAGGTGGGGCGACCGAGCCCAGGAAGACTCGGGGACAATAATTTTTTTTATTTGATTAAAAAAATCTGTTATAAACCCAATTTAGGGGAATTTGGGTGAAAAACCGTTTTGGTTTTTATTTATTCTATTTTTTTTGATATGTTGATTTGTATAAAATAATCAACATATGGTCTATAATGTTTATCTACGGGAATAGAATTTTACCTCTAGATCAAAGATCTAGGGAAGAATAAATAAAATCCGTAGATAAAAATCCCCGCTCCCGCAATCCGAGAAAGAAAGCAGTTGATCGTCGTCGCGAAAACTTTGCCGCAACTATAAGATTCCTTGGCAAGAGGGAAATTTTGTGGGGAAATTTTGTTGGCTCAAAAAAAATAAATTTCTAGAGCGAACTCGTGCTGATAACGTGTTGAAGAGGATTAACCATGGCAAATAGCCATGGTACTATATTTATAAAACTCTCATGTTGAGGTGGGAGTCCAAGGGCCTCCCCACTAACTTAGTGGGGAGTAATGGAGAGTGATGAGTGGAGGGAGGCCAAAGGCCTCCATCAACTCACAACATTTCCAAATAAAAAAGTTGTTAAAATAGTACTTTTGCTAAATTGCAGAAAACCAATACATACTATGCATTCGCCTCTAAAAACACCAACATAAATCGCACTTTTAGTCCATAGAAAATTAACAGATACCCATATGCATCATACAGAATACTCCAATCTACTTTGTATTTGTGTTAAGGTTTGAACGAATAAAAATACAATATAGAATCATTTCTGCCCTTGTCCATAATGCACGTTTTTTTTATAAACGAATGTACTACACAAATGGGGTTTGTGCAATTTACCTTGCTGCTTTACTGCAGAGTATGTGCTGTGATGGTAAGATCTTCATTAATTATCTATATACACAGAGAAATTATTAGCCACACTATTGAGTGGATGCTCACTAATTAATCCCACCCTGCACACAAATAGAACGGAAAGCGACTTGTTTTGTACATTTTCTTACGACTTTTGCTAACGGCTAGCTTACATTTTGTTTAGTTTCAGCCATTTTATGTTATATCATACGCATGTTTATTGAACTACTACGCTTTATGTAAGAAGAGATGAAATGGATCGCCTAACTGATGCTATTGCAATTGTCTACCCAATAAAAAAAAATACCGGATCCTGGTTTAATGAAATGTAACATTAGGTATAAGATATTAATGAAAAATATGTGCCAATCGATTGAAAAATGATCATATGTGCTGACGAGACGCATTCACATTGGACGAGAGAAAAACCAAGCATATAATTTGCACTTAATTTTAATTTATTTCTCGACCAATAAGAACACGACACGTGAATACACTTAGATATCGTTTGTTGTCCATTAACCTCAACCTATAAATCATCCAACTCATTAAATGTAAGAATAAAAAAGTTGATTGGTCCTGTTGAAAAAACCTCGCTGTGGCGGCCAATTATTATTAGAGATGTACAATCTGCAACTCAAGATTGAGGTGCAGGATGTGATTTTTAATTTAAAGAGGAAAAATAATTCAAATCAAGCTCATTTCATTCTCTCTTTCTTCCAAGGTTTTGTTATTTTTAGCAAACTGCACCTTATTTTTGAGTCATTTTTGAGGTGAAGATAGCCCATCTCTGTTATTAAATGAAAGCTCATCAATCCATTGGCCTACGAGGCTCCGATTTAAATGGCCGCTCTCTACAGAATCTCCGCGTGCGCCTGATTTCTGGACTCCCCGACCGAGTATGATGCTATCAACTGCCCTTATGAAACGTTTCTATGCGGTCACTCGCATCGCGCCGTACAGCTGTTCCACATTGAGGACAAACCGAGACCGCATTTGTCCCCATTCTGAGTTTTATGCGGGCGTTGGCGGGGGCCTGTACTACCATGTGGGCCCCACTTTGTGCCGTCCACGTCGAATCGAGGAACGGTCCAAGTCCAACCGCAGCCACGTAGGCTCGTAGCTACCTTCCCAAATGCGGCTACTGCCAACAAGCGCACTGCAAAAGTTTTTCCAGTCCCGGTCCTCGTGTGGGCCCCAACCCGGGCCCACATGACCGTGAAGACCGGTCCGCACAATGCTATTATTCCCATTTCACCTTTCCCTAAGCATGTTGCATTGCTGAGAACACTACAAATTTTGTTAAAATTGCAAAACAAATAAGGGAGTTACTATGAGCACAGACCAATTTGCTCTTCCCACAGACAACTGTACACAAAGAGACTAATTGAAAAATCTTTTCTTACTTTATTCACAACACTACATTCACATATTACACTCATCTTCATCCTCATCACCCCACTTCCCTGTTGATGCGGGCAACCGCCCTCACTAACGCAACTTCCTCATCCTCTTCATTCCTCGGCCATCCCCTCGTCCGCTGCCACACCCGTTGCCGTATCACTCCCCCTCTTCACTCCTCCCATGTCCACTTGTCCGCAAGCATCATTGTAGCTGCAGCATCCCCCACTCGAGCCTCTTCCTCCATTCTCTTCCTCCTCCCTCCTCCTTCGCTGCTCTAGCCTCTGCATCATGTGGAGACGGTGGTGGTGGTGGATGCGTATGCGGTTGATGAGACGATTGAATGATGAGTGTTGTTACGACCTAAAGATCGTGATAGCCCGACTTTCTATCCCCTATCATCAAGGTCCCCACCTACGTCATGCCTCCGTCACGAAGGCCGGCGGGCCCCATGCTGGGGTGCCAATCTTGTGGATCCAGAGACCGCGTTTAGCTAACCCGCGGCAGAGCGCCAGACTACCCCGGAACCCGACGCGGTCGAGGGAAGGGCGCCCTCTACTATGGTCGATGGTAGAGCCGCACTCCTCCTGGATCTGGATCGATAGCCTCGAACCTCGGACGCCGTCAAGGCGACCAGGAAACCGGGCTACCTGGTGACCTGGCGGCCCTGAGCCGCACTCCTTCCATCACCAGGGCTATCCGGCGACCCCTTCGGTAACACCACATCTCGGACGCGCACCAACGTCTCTCTGGCACATCGAACGCGACACAACCTAGTACAAAGGACGCTACTGTCAGTAACGCCTCCCGACCTTCTGACAAAGCACCCCCTGGCCGCTGCGCCCCCTGACACTTAATACTTTCGACCCTGACACCCTGACGAAAGCGCCCCTGCCGTTGCGCCGTCTGACAAAAGCATGGCCGACACTCCTGTTCCTGACATCCTCGTCCGAAACTGTAACGACCCACTAACGGGGCCCGTTACTGCTTGGAACATGCACAAGTCCTGCTAGGCACCAATGAAGTCAACACATGCTATGTTGCAGAAATACGCCAAAATACTGATAATGAAAGTGGTACAGTACCTTATTATAACCCAGCAGCTCAAATCTCTCACACCCACTCTCAATACTCAGGGTCCTGCTGGTCCTGCTGGTCAAACTCAACTACGAACTCAGCGCCTACAACCTCTGGTGCAAACTCCTCGACCTGGGGGATATCTGGCGAGTCCACCACAAAGAGAAGGGTCGCCAGGATCAGACGTAACTCAAAGTATCTCTATACATGGATATTAAAACAATTGTACAAGCATGGCAATTTAAAAGAAAAGAGGTGAAGTGCAAACAATAATGGTAAGGGAAACAGAGCAGAAAAGTAACTTTGCAGTTTTACATCTATCATCAATTTCTAGCAGTTAAAAGTACAATATCAAAAGTAACTATGTTACGAGAGTCTAATTGTGCATTTGCCTAGACCATGACTTATAATGCGGGGTACAGTAAGCAACCAAGAGTCCATCTCTTGTCGCGGGTGCTACCCGGGCGAACCAATTCTCTGAGTACTGTGCAATAATCTGTGATCTGTGATCTGTGATGGTTGTCACCGGCACTGTTATGGAGCTAGACCCGCACGGTGACAACAAAGTCTGGACTAGTCGCTCCCGCACCCTCGCTATTATAAGTTACCCCAAAACCCAGTGTTGGTGCAATTTACTAGAATGTCACATTTCCAGTTACAATTTTATGTCAATCATGTCATGTAACCCAATTCTGCTTCCTTTACGATACTGTGCAATTTACGATACGATACCGTGCAATTTTAGCAAACAGCTCAAAAACGGAAACACTTTGATAATGAAATAAAACTAGGTTGGCATGCATTTGTTATTGTCTTAAAACCCATGTCAAGGGTACGATGAGTTACCAAGTCGCCTTGTCATGAAAGGCGCGTTTTTGTCAGCGGTCGGTGTACCTGGTTCACACGTTACGAACGAGTTAGCTACACGAAATAGGCTAGGAGGCAAGTTAACTTATAACTAATTATTGATAACATGTTATTAACACTTAACTTTCTATTAGAACTTTTATTAAAACTTAGGCTAATTAAGTAACTAATCTTTAAAAATTAATAAAAATAACTTAAGCTTATAAACTTATACTAATAACTTAACGTAGGATAATAAAACATAACTTAGTTAATATAAGAAATATCTTTACTTTATAACTTATAAAAACTTAACATTAACTTATAATGATTAACTAATAATATTAATAATAATAAAACTTAATAATAATAACTTACTTTAAGTATATCTCCCCTCTCTCTCCGTTCTCTTCCTCTCTGTTTCCTTCTCGTTTTTTTGCTTTCTTCTTCGTTTGCAGGGGCTTACGGCGCCGAGGCGGCGCGAGGGGAAGTGGGCGGACGGATCGGGGGCGGCGGCGCTTCCGAAGACGGGCGGCGGCTCAAGGGGGCTAGGGCACGGCGGCTTCCAGGGCGGCGCGCTGCGGGATCGGGCGACGGGGCACGGCGATTTCGAAGCGGCGGCGGGTCGATCCAGAGCAACGGCGGCGGATGGTGGTTCCACGGCGGGGATCGAGGCAAGGGGCCGGCGCAGCGGCGGATCGGGGCTCGGGGAGGCGCGACCGGGGTTCGGCGGCGGTTCAGAGGCCACGGCGAGGCCTCCGGCTGTCGGGGCGGTGATTCTGAGGCGGGCGACGCGTGATCGGGGGATCTGGGGTTCGATTTGTTGGTTTGATTTCTATTTGCTTCTGGTTTGTTTTGATCTTTGGATTGTAAGGGGTTTGTTTTGGGGATTGTTTTCTGGTTGATTTTTGATTCTGGATTTGTGATGGGTTAGATTACTGATGGGTTGTGTGGAGGAGGTGATGGTGGCTGCTGTAAGGAGGAGGCTGGTGATGTTGACGGTGGAGGGGTGGGTTGTTGCTTGTATGGTGGTGGAATGGCGGCTGCTGCTGTTTGTTTGTTCTTGTTCGTTCCTGCAGGTTGGTTTAAGAACGGGTAATGGAGGAGGGACAGATTGAATGGGGTGGTTGTGAGGTGGGTGGCTTTGAATACAGATGTTGGATCTCACCGATTCTTTCGGTGGGATTCAACTGGGTGGGTTAGGGTTAGGATAAAGTAACAGGGTAAATGTAGTTTAGGAAAAGTTTTTAATAAACGTAATTTAGTTAAAGGTAACGAGTAATTTAATAATTAACCTTTTTAATTAAAACAATCACGATTTACAGATAAAAATTACGCTACGGTTAACTGAAAACGACGACGCGCTCGCGTCGACGGGCGGACGATTAACCACTCGGATGAAAATAATCTGATCAACGAAGTAAAAATACACGCACACAACAGTCAAAAATACTACTAGAAAAACAGGCCGTTACAGAAGCTTCCGCTAACAACAGGGCCAGCTCAGCACGCCGAATCAGCATGCCAGGTCAGTCCCACCTAACCACCTCCGACAGGTATAAATACCACCTCACCTCTTATGGTAAGTAGGTTAGCAAATTCATTCTCAATCCTCTTACTCACACACAAGAGCAAAGGTCGTCCATATCTTTGTTCTTCCACCCATAGCTCGTCACGTACTGTCGACTCACCCTCAGTCCGACCTGCGTGCCCAGCCCCTGCTTTAAGTCCTATCACTGACTTAGGCATCGGAGAGGCTAAGGGTTGGACCCCAACCCGGCCTTTCTGACGAGTTGCTCCTTGCGCAGGTTAGCTCGTCTTCACCGGTCGCGCTCGCCTGCAACCTAGACCGCTCATCCCCGTCCCTGCATCCTGCCGGATACGACACCATGGTCAGCTTCCGCATCAAACTTAGCCTCATCACCCCTCTAATTACCTGTCAAATAGCCTACCCTAATCCCGTCATTAGCATAACCACAGTGCCCTTGGTTCTCCATAATACAAATTCATTGTACGCGAGTTCTACCCTGCAACAAGTGTGTATGAATAAGACAGAGTGGGAGGCTACAGCGGCGGATGAGGATAAGGGGAGGGGGAGGGGTGATGGGTGAAGAATGGACTATAAGGGAACGGAGGGGTGTGGCTGCTGGTGCGACAGCGACGGACGAGGGGGTGAGGGGGTGAATATGATGGTTTGTGCAAATATCGCGAAAAAGTTTCAATGGTTAAACTATAAATTTTCAATGTCAATCTTGTAAATAAGCGCTATATGCAAGTAGCAATTATGTCTGCGTGCATAGTAACTCCCAACAAATAATTTTTTTCAAAGATTTACCCCGGCTTCATCAATTTCTCTCTTACATCCACTCTCGTCATCTAACTCATCATCCTTGTCTGACTCTCCTGCATCCACCTTCTCCATCGCTTCCAACTCTTCTTCTTCTTTATCCAACACTTCATCGTTTGACAGTTAAACCTAGAAAATTCAAAAAATCTATCGAACCCAACAAGTTCAATTCATGTAAAAAAATCTTTTAAAAATCAATTAAACCCAAATAAACATGAAACATCACAAAAATTAATTAAAATCAATTAAACTCTATAAAATTAATACACTTGGACTTTTTACGACATATCGTTATATGTGACACTCGTGCTTATATGCCCGGAATACTGTGTACGTATGATGCTCAAGTATATTGATTCGAGTGTCACAAATTAATTTCCAAAAAATTCAAAATTGTTGTTTGTGTTCTCAAACCCGATCAACTAATGTAGTGCTCTGGTCTATATGTCCGAACACAATATTGGCTATTTGAGTTTTGAGAACCCAATCAACAATTTGAATTTTTTTTGAGAACTTGCGCACCAAGTATGAGGGGGACAATTAGATGATGAGAATGCTGCAGCGGGAGGCGAGTGATGTAGCAGCGGGCAGAGGTGGCAACATGTATAAGGCGACAACGGTGGCTGTAGATGGAGGGGGTGAAGTGTATGGAAGAGAAGAAAATGATAAAATTGGAATTTTACTAATGATAGAATAGGCATTAAGACAATGGCATGCTTATTTAAAAAATGAAATATGTTTTGCATTTTGTTTAATGTGAATAACAACATGCATGTATGTAGAGGGATGATAGTCACATTACACATTTTGCTGAATAGATTACATTGTTAAACACATTACACTTAATTCAAAAAGTACTAAATCCATAATATTTTCTTTCAACCATTCTTATTTTATCAATCAACTTCTTACTTCTCTATTCCTCATATAGCCACCGTCATCACATTCTCTGTCATAACCTCCACCGTCTATCAACATACATCGCCTCATTCACATATGCCTCAACCATATTCTCCTTAAACATCTCATTCGCCACCTCATCCACGGCTGTTCATCATCTTTTACCATCTCCTCCACACGGAATTAAACACAAAAATTCTACAAAAATCAATTAAGGGTAACAAGTTTGATTTATGTTGGCAGAAATTTTGAGGAATTGGAATGAATTAATTCCAGTGGGCCAGGGGTCAGATCTGTTTGAAGAAAATTGAAGGAATAAGAGAATCTGACTTCGAATGAATCAAAAAAAAAATTACTTGACGATAGCCCGGTGCGCGAAAGAGAGAGATGGGTTTCTCGTTGCGCTGTAACCGATAAGATAAATGGCGCCGCTGTTTGCTTGGAACGCCGTGAAGGAGAAGGCAGACGAGGCCCTTGATGAAACGTGAAGGAGAAGGCAGCCTTGTTGAAACGATCGGATCGAGAGAACCTGGCTCTGATACCAATGAGAGAAAGAGAGAAAGAAATTTGTTGTTGGTGATTCCAGATATGGCTGAAAGTTTTGATGATCCTAAGAAGAGAAACTCCATCCTCTTTATATAGGGGGCCACCACCATATCTTCCATCCCTCAACTGACCCGGATTTTGCTCAACCGCCCACGATTTCCTCAACGGCCATGTGAGACTTGGTCTCTCGGTTGAGGAAAATCCTCAACCGAGTATCGGGTCGGTTACAAGTAGATTTGGCCATAACAGGCCTTAACCAACTTACAATTTAATCCAAAAAAATTATTAAAAAAATCAATTAAACACAAAGAAACTTGAATTCCAATAAATATCAATCAAACTCTAAAAATTTAACGCTCATGGATCAAGCGTTATATATGGCGATCGTGCATGCATCCTCGAACATCATATATATGCTCATGGATATAGACTTGAGCACCGTGAATTATTTTTCAAAAAAAATATTCAAAATTGTTGTACGGGTTCACGAAACAGAGCAACGTTTTTGGATTTTTTTCGAGAACTCAAGCAATAAGATCAATGAGGTGAATGAGACATGAGGAGGCTGAGGATGCATTTAGATAGTGGATGAGAAGTTTAGTGTTGAGAGATGTTTATGGGTGTTTTCTCACCACAGTTCGTTGACCGTCGGCAGTGTGGTCAACGGGGTCAAGGGGCCGACTTGGGGGTCCCTTGGGATTGCCGAGCCCTCCTGTTCTCGGCGTGGGAGAGCTGAGGAGAAGCCTCGGATCGGTAAGTCGCGCTCGGCCTCGGCTGGGTCGCGCTCGGCCTCGGTCGGATTTGTGTCGAGGGGTAGCCTCAGCGCCTTGCAAGTGGGATGATGCCTGAGTAGCCGTCCACCTGACGATTGCGATGGAGGTAACCGACCGACGCTGAGTGGAAGCCTCGGCGCCTCGGATATCTTCTACCTGGACAGATGAGGAAACTCGTCAGGGAGGCCGGGCCTAGGTTCCGGCCAAAGCCCCTCTGATGCCTAAGTCAGATCAAGGTCTGAAAGGATACTCGGTGGGGGAGATCCGGCTTGTTAGGAAGCCGGAACGTCAACCCAGGCGGCGCGAGTTTGAGGGAGGAGGAAATGGAGTGGCGAATGCCTAGGTCGTTGATGGAGTACCTCTCTGTTGATTACCTGAGTCTCGATCACACTCTTCGTCGTCCTCGCCTTCCCCTTATAGGGTCTTTCGGGATTGCCCCACGTCCTGCCTCCTCTCACGTCCCCACGATCCGCCTCCGCCTCCTCCCACTCGCGCGTAGTGGAGGGGTGGCCCATTAACGGGTCCGTTAATGGCCGTCATGGGATCGCGGATTCAGAGGGGCGGTTAATCCGGCCGAATGGGGGTCAGTCGGGTGCCCCCGAGGACGAAGTGGCTGGGCCTTCAGACCCGTCCGTGGACCCCCTTCGGGCGAGCCCGTCTTCTCTAGTGGGCTTCTCCTTTGAGGTCGGGTCGTGGGCCGTTATAATTCGGGCTGGTCCATATTAGTCGTAACAATTGCCCCCATCGCCCGGACCGTTCGGCTTCCGTCGGTTCGTTCGGGTGATGTGACTCTTTCATGATCCGACGAGTGCGTCAGTCGAGGTTCCGCTATTAAATGAATGTCATTATTGCCACTCCGTTTGAACTTCCGTTGGTGCAGTTTTCGAAGCATCGCCACCGTTTTGATGTCGCCACGCGCTCTCCCTTGGCGGTTCAGATCCCACCATCGTCCTCTATATATACGTTCCAATCCCTCGGGCTTCAACTCTTTCGCGCTCATTCCTTCTTGATCTCCGTTCTGCCAGCTTCTTCTTCCCGACATTTGTCTTCTTTCCAGCTCTTATCAAGGTAATTCTTCCACTCTTTAACTCGGACTATGTCCATGCTTAGAATAGGTGATACACGTCCTGGCGGACCGACGCCTGGTCCCGATCGTGCCCATCCCTCGGGGCTCAAAGCTCCTTCGCCGTCCCCGGGGGTCCCGGATAAAGGGAAAGGAAAGCTTTTTCCGGATCCCGTTGGGGACGATGTGGCCTCGTCTTCCGAGCGATTAGGCATCCCTCCATCGATCCTCCGGTCGTCATCCATGGCCCCTTTTTTAGTCACTAGGGAAATACGAGAGAGGTACTTATGTTATCCCTATGACGTCCGGATTCCCTTTGGAGACGAGCGGATCTGCTTCCCGCGGAGTAACGAGGTCGGCGTCAACGTCGAGATGTTCCATCTGGGGCTCCGCTTCCCCCTCCACCCTTTTATTATTCAATTCACGGATTCCTTGAAAGTCTCCCTGTGCCAGCTAACGCCATCCTCTGTCGCGGTGCTGACTGGGTTCATTACGCTTTGTATCACTCACGGCCTGGAGCCGTCTCTCCCCCTCCTCTTTCACTTTTACCGGATCCAGACGGTTGGCCTCGGATCTTGGCTGCACCTCCGAGCCCGTGCGGGGCGAGTGTGCCTGCTCGGTCTGCCCCCTTGGTCAGTGAACTGGGACTCTAGCTTTGTTTTCGTTGTCTTTCCCCGGGTCTCGGTGATCTTTACAGGTTGGGGGAGTTCGCAACAAACCGACAGGGCAACAACCTTATCTGAGGCCTAGCGGGCCGTGGCCCGCCTCATATCGTCACTTTCTCTTGAGGAGAGGTCGGTCTGTCATTTGCTGGACGACCTGCTTCTTAAGTGCACTCTGTGGTCCCCCGGTTAGTTGTCTCCCTTCCTTCCGTTTAACCTCTGGCTCACCCTGATTTCGCTTCCTCTCGCAGGGATGGATGGCCGTGAATTCACCCACGATGTTGACGAGCTTATTCGGCTGGGATCTCGCCGGGGCCGTGGGAGCTCTTCCGGACGGGCGCCTCTCCGCTCTGTAGATGAAGAGTTGCGCCTGTCCGAGCCACCTTCGGGGAGGATTGAGGCCAAGTCTCCCACACGGGTCGCCTCGGGTCCCCCCGGAGGAGAAGTCACTGGGGTCGTCCCCCTCCTTGTTGACGGTTCCGGATCGGCTCCTCGGCCGTCCGCGGGCGGAAGTCGCAAGCGCTCTCCCCCTGTTACCGCTGACCCCGACGGGAAGAAGTCGCGGAAGAAAGGCGGGCGCGCCGCTTCTCCGGCTCCTGCCGTCGCGCCGACGGATCCCGGCAAGGCGATCGTGCCGACCGTCGCGACCGACCCTGCCGCTCATGCCGTCGATACTCCCTCGGCCACCCCTTCGGTCTCGGGGGCTGTCTGCGTCCTGTCGAGCGACTCAGCGGGCCTCGCTGATCCCCCCGGGGGTTCGGTGCCCCTTGATATGGCCTTGGCGAGCCGGCCGGCGGCGGACTCTGTCCTTCCGGGGGACCGTTCCTTCTTGGAGTTGTCCCCCGTGGACATACTGTCAGATTCTCTGGTCGGTCACCTCCGACAGGTTCGAATTCCGGCCATTTTTGGACAGTTGTCTTGCCCTTCGATCTTCCTTGGTATAATCCACATCCCTTTCGTTTGCAGGCCACCGCGATGGCTGTTGAGGCGCAGCGCCGGGCGACCCAATTAAGAAGCCTTGAGGATTCCCTAAATCGGGAGCACGCCCGGGCTGGGGAGGCTGACGTAGCCCTTCAAGGTGCCCGCATAGAAGCTCGGCATCAACACCGTCGTACCGACGAACTCGAGTCTCAAGTACATGATCTCAAGCGAAAACTTGTGGATGTCCATGACTTGAGCCGAGAAGCGGAAGAGAAGTTCCGGCGGGAGAGGGAGGATCTCTGGGGCCAACTCGCCGAGCTGCGTCGGAGGCTCCGTTTTGCCGAGGAGGCTGAGAAGGGCGTCGACACGGCCATAAGGCCGAAGATTGCGTCGGTCCTGAGGGAGGTCTTCGGGACTTATGAGGACCTCCTTGCCCCTCGCATAGTGGAGGTCGTCAGGGAGTCATTCCGGCAGTTTGCGGAGCTCGCCCGGGCGCCGATCCTCCCTCCACCGGGGCACGCCGATCCCCACTGTTCGGAGCAAGGCGAGGCCCCGGACGACGCTGTCTCTCGCGCTCCGGACCCCTGAAGAGCCCTTGTATCCTGTCCCCTTTCTTGGGTGACAAATTTTGTTGTCATCAACAGTGCTCCGGACCCCGGGCGACGCTGTCTCTCGCGCTCCGGACCCCTGAAGAGCCCTTGTATCCTGTCCCCTTTCTTGGGTGACAAATTTTGTTATCAACAACAGTGCTCGAGAGGACGTTGCTGAGTGATATGTAACCCATACCATTAATGAAAATGATATCTTCTAGTCAGTTCTTCTTGCGCCACTGGTCTCTTTTTCGGGGGTTCTCCCCTTTGGAATAGCCTTCAATGTTCCTAGACCGGACGGGCATCGTCGCCCTCGTCTAGGGGTGTTGTCCTGGGCTCGTCTGGCTTGTGATGTCGTTCTTCCCGCCGAGTCTGTCCGTCGGGGTGATTGTCCTCAGCCAGGCGAGCGGGTGGGTCACTCGATCCGCGAGGGAGGTCATCCATTGGCTTGCGGCCGGCTGTCATGCTCGTCGGCTGGGGGGGAGTTTCCCCCAGTCTTATGAGCGGGCGCCTCGCTCGGTCCGCGGGGGAGTGTACCCCTCGGCTTATGACCGGCCGTCGTGCTCGTCAGCTGGGGGAGTTGCCTCCAACCTTACGAGCGGGTGCTTCGCTCGGTCCGCGGGGGTAGGCACCCCCCGGCTTATGACCGGGCGTCGTGCTCCTCGGCTGGGGAGTTGCCCCAAGCCTTAGGAGTGGGCGATTCGATCGGTCTGTGGGGGTGAGTACCCCTCGGCTTATGACCGGGTGTCGTGCTCGTCGGCTGGGGGAGTTGCCCCCAGCCTTAGGAGTGGGCGATTCGCTCGGTCTGCGGGGGTGAGTACCCCTCGGCTTATGACCGGCAGTCGCACTCGTCGGCTTGGGGAGTTGTCCACAGCCTTAGGAGTGGGCGATTCGCTCGGTCTGCGGGGTGAGTACCCCTTGGCTTATGACCCGGCGTCGTGCTCGTCGGCTGGGGGAGTTGCCCCCAGCCTTACGAGCGGGCGGTTTGCTCGGTCTGCGGGGGTGAGTACCCCTCGGCTTGTGACCGGCAGTCGCGCTCGTTGGCTGGGGGAGTTGCCCCCAGCCTTATGAGTGGGCGGTTCGCTCGGTCTGCGGGGGTGAGTACCCCTCGGCTTGTGACCGGCAGTCGCGCTCGTCGGCTGGGGAAGGTGCCCCCAGCCTTATGAATGGGCGGTTCGCTCGGTCTGCGGGGGTGAGTACCCCTCGGCTTGTGACTGGCAGTCGCGCTCGTCGGCTGGGGGAGTTGCCCCCAGCCTTATGAATGGGCGGTTCGCTCAGTCCGCCGGGGTAGGTACCCCTCGGCTTATGACCGGCCTTCGTGCCCGTCTGCTGGGGGAGTTGCCCCCAGCCTTACCAACGGGCGGTCCGCTTCGGTCCTCGTATGTGTCCCGAATCGTCTGCTCAAAACAGGTGATTGAATATGAACTGACAGTGTATGCCTTCATTTCCATGAGACAGTACATTTGGAGTAATGAAAAAAGGAAAAGACGACAAACGGCATGGGAGGTTCTGGCAGGGTAGCCCTCCCTCGGCGAAGCGGCGGCTGTTTACTCTATCCTCTCACTCGATGACACGCGTAACCGTCTGGACCGCGTTCACCCTTTTTCCTTTGTCCTGCTGTTGAGACGTTCCTTCTCCAAGGCGGGGTCATTGGCGGAGTTCTTCAGGTGCCCACGGCTCACAAGCTTCTCGATGTCTTTCTTCAGGTGCCAACAGTCGTCGGTATCGTGGCCGTTGTCTTTGTGGTACTTGCAGTACTTCTCTTCATCCCTCCCGCCTCTCCTCGTCCTTCGGGGAGGTCGGCTCACATGTCCCTCCTTCTGGGCTTGCGCTAGGATCACGTCCGGGGCGGTGGTCACCGAGGAGTGTCGGGGCTCTTCCCTCCGTGGTCTTCCTCTGGTCCTCTTCTCTTGTCGATGCTCCTCCGTACCGCGACGCTCGTTCTCATCGCGCTTGGTCCAGCGCCTGGGCTTACCCTCATTCACGGCCATGGCCTCTTCTGTCAGCATGAAGCGTTCTGCTCGGGCCATAATTCCGGCGAGGTCCTTCGGTGGGTCGATGTGCAGCGATTTCTTCAAGCCCATATGTCGTAGCCCCTTTTTCATGGCCGCTTTCACAACCAGCTCGGGGCAGCTATCCACGCTCAATCGCTCCACGTTGAAGCGACACATGAAGTGTCTCAGAGATTCGACCGGTCCCTGTACCACATTGAACAAGTGTTCCGAATCAGGTCTTACCTGTCGCCCGGCCATAAATTGCTTGCAGAACAACTGGGTGAGCTCCTCGAAGCTGTCTATCGACCGACCGGGCAGGCTGAGGTACCAGGTCCGAGCGCCCCCCCGTAGGGTGGAGTAGAAGCCCCTGCAGAGCAGGGTGTCATCGGCCCCTGGAACGCCATGACCCCCTCGTAATCCATCACATGGTCCGCGGGGTCGCTAACGCCGTTGTATTTCTCCAGCGTCGGTACCTTGAAGTTCGTGGGTATCCGCGCCTCGGCTATCCTCCGAGTCAGGGGGCATCGTTCTCCGCTGATGCACCCGGGTCGCTCCCCTTCGCCCGCCTCCTTGCCGTTCGGCTGCAACGAGGGGGCCGACGGAAGCTTGACCTCCTCTCGGGTCCTTGTCAGCTTGGGCGCCGGACTCGATCGGCGCGAACGTTCTTTCCGGCTCCTCTGGTGGTGGGCCTTTGATCGTTGGCTACCTCCGCTCTGGTAAGACCGGACGCTCGCTGATCGGCGATCATCCCGCCTACGTTTGTGCGATCCCAGACGTGCGGACGAGGCCGTCCTTGAGACGTCACACGTCCGCTCCGAGTCCCCTACATTTCCCTCTCTGAATGAGGTGGGAGTGGGAGATCGCTCTGGGGAAAAATCAGGCATGGTGAACCTCCTTTCCGTGTTCTGCACTCCTTTTCCGTGGTTGGCAACCACGGCGGAGCGAAGAGGTCGACGATCCTCTTCCTGGCGGGAGGCCCGTCCCTACCCACCCTCGGAGGTGGGAGTGCTGCTAACGAGCTGGTGAATCATCGCGACTAAAGTTTGGATGTTGGCGTTGGTCAACTGCACGTAGGCTCGGAGTTGCCCCTGCGTGGCCAGCTGGGCGTTGTCGGTCTCCCCGGCAGCGCAGCCATTCGGGGTCTCGACGGGGGCGTGGTACACGCCCTCCTCCGGAATGGGTGGCATGCGCCCTAGGCCATTGTTGATTGGTTCCATCTTGGTGGTTTGACGTGGGTGTTAGTTCGTTCCCACAGACGGCGCCAGATGTTTACGTGTGTTTTCTCACCACAGTTCGTTGACCGTCGGCTGTGTGGTCAACGGGGTCAAGGGGCCGACTTGGGGGTCCCTTGGGATCGCCGAGCCCTCCTGTTCTCGGCGTGGGAGATCTGAGGAGAAGCCTCGGCTCGGTAAGTCGCGCTCGGCCTCGGCTGGGTCGCGCTCGGCCTCGGTCGGATCTGCGTCAAGGGGTAGCCTCGGCGCCTTGCAAGTGGGATGATGCCTGAGCAGCCGTCCACCTGACGATTGCGATGGGGGTAACCGACCGACGCTGAGGGGAAGCCTCGGCGCCTCGGATATCTTCTACCTGGACAGATGAGGAAACTCGTCAGGGAGGCCGGACCTATGTTCCGGCCAAATCCCCTCCGATGCCTAAGTCAGATCAAGGTCTGAAAGGATACTCGGCGGGGGAGATCCGGCTTGTTAGGAAGCCGGAACGTCAACCCAGGCGGCGCGAGTTTGGGGGGGGGGGGGAGGAAATGGAGTGGCGAATGCCTAGGTCGTTGATGGAGTACCTCTCTGTTGATTACCTGAGTCTCGATCCCACTCTTCGTCGTCCTCGCCTTCCCCTTATAGGGTCTTTCGGGATTGCCCCACGTCCTGCCTCCTCTCACGTCCCCACGATCCGCCACCGCCTCCTCCCACTCGCGCGTAGTGGAGGGGTGGCCCATTAACGGGTCAGTTAATGGCCGTCATGGGATCGCGGATTCAGAGGGGCGGTTAATCCGGCCGAATGGGGGCCAGTCGGGTGCCCCCGAGGGCGAAGTGGCTGGGCCTTCAGCCCCGTCCGTGGACCCCCTTCGGGCGGGCCCATCTTCTCTAGTGGGCTTTTCCTTTGAGGTCGGGCCGTTGGCCGTTGTAATTCGGGCTGATCCATATTAGTCGTAACAAGAGAAAATTGCAAATTGGAATTTTACGTGTATAAAATATGTATAAAGATAATGTCAAACCAATAGATTAAGAGAATTGCTACATGCACCGCACTGAGTGCGGTGAATGGTACGGCCCTGGCTTTTTTTGGAAAAAAATTTAAGTGAAATGTCAAATCATAGACTTATAATTAAACCGTTTTTCCCAAAATAGCAAAGAAAAGCCCCGGCACCGCATTGTATGCGTTGCAATTAGCAGGAGCCTAGATTAAATGTAATTCCTCGACAAAATGTGTAATGTGACTAGAATCATGGGCGTTTCTATACACAGACCTAATTCCCGTACACACAAACCACTTTTTGCATACAACCAGATTTTTTTAAAATCAAAATTTTACTTCAGAAATATCCAAATGTCCCCAAATTATCGTTTTCCTCGTCATCATGCCCACACTTCCGTTGCTGCCAACATTTTATCTTCTTTATCCACCACCCTTTACATCGTCGTCTTCCTGCCAACTTTTCCTTCTTCGGACTCTTCCTTCTTCCACCATTTACTAGTTCTACTGTCGCCGCTGCCTTGGCGACATCAGATAAGAAGAAGAAGAAGATCGATGAGGAACAGATGATGAGGTTATAAGATGCAAAATTTTCAATGGTAAACTTGTAAATTTCAAATGGCAAACTTGTAAATAAATGGTCAGGGTATTCAACGATTTGGTCTATGGGCATAGCAACTCACTAAATTCAAAATTTTCAGGGTTCTATTAATACATTTTCTTCTTTTACTATCCAACTCTCTTTATGTTCTTCTTCGTTGCCGGTTGCCGGCGATGCCTCACATCACTTCTGCGTTATCGTCCCAATCACTCATCTTTATCATCAACGCTCATCATCATCACACTGCACTATGCCTTGGCTACGGAGAAGGAAAGAATGACGCAGCGTATATGTGTAACTTGGAGACATGACAGAATGTGTAAGGTTAAAAAAAAAAAGCTTTAAATTTGTTTTGGGTGTGTGTAGACTGTAAGGTGGTGATTGAGCACGCAATTTGGTCTGTGCGCATAGTAACTCCAGAACTCCCGATCATGACTCCAATCTGCAACGGTTTTCCCAAAACGCCCTACCGGTCTACTTTCCCGAAAACGCCCCTACGAATCTGCTCTTTCCATGATCCAACAGCAAAGTTCTCTCGCATTTCAGAGCACCGCAGCTGCAAATTGCAAACTGCAAAGAGAAGAGAGAGAGAACGCAGCAGGCAGCGTTGCGTGCTCCCCAAGCATCATTCTCTTTCCTCACCTCACACTAAACCCTAACAATCTACAATATCCTTGCGTTCTCGGATCGCCTCTGCTTTTGGGCGCTCCGATCGCCGATTTCTGCTGGTTTTTGTTTGATATCGAGCTCAATTTCACCGGTAAATCGCTTAGATCCCTAGATTTCAATTTTCGACGGCAGTTTGCTATTTGCATTCTCATTATTCTTCTTGATCGTTGCTTTCTAATTTTAACAGTTACTATCCGCAGCCTCTAGTTCTAAAAAAGTCTCCATTTTGGATCAGTACCGATACTCATTTAGTTTTCCAAAGGATTTACATTTTGGATCAGCAATATTAGCAACTAAAAGATAGTCACACTTATTCGTGAAGATCCAGTACCAAAATTTCTATTTCAAGTTTTCTGATTGATTCCAGAGATCCAAACTCTGATAATGTTCAATTGTTGACAATTTTTTTTTTCAGATGCAACTGAGTTAACCTTCGGAAAAAAGAAAACAATGGCAGCACCTCAGACAAACGCTACGGCCATCGCTACAGCTGGCCCTTACTACCAGCCGCAGCAACAGCGGCAGTGGGTCCCTGATGAGCGGGATCCATTCATCCAGTGGCTGAGGAGCGAGTTTGCAGCGGCCAATGCCATCATTGACTCGCTCCTCCACCACCTGCAGTCATCTGGTGATCCCGGCGAGTATGACCGTGTCATCAACTGCGTCAACCACCGGAGGCTCAATTGGGCTCCCGTGCTTCACTATCAGCACTTCTTCCCCATTGGGGAAGTTGTGTACGCATTGGAACATGCCAAGTGGCGGGTAATGCAGCAGAGACCAAAGGATGGGCCAAGGCCGGGGTTTGGATACAGACATATGAACAGATTTGATAGCTTTAGAGAGAGGGGTAGATTTAAACCGGGATCTAAGAAAATAGGTGAAGAACAAATTTCGGATGGACGGCAGTCATCAGCTGTTGGAGAGAAAGAGGGTGCGTGTCAACATTTTACTCTTTTTTCAGAGCATTACTTTCCATTTAGTATTTCAGATGCATTGTGAGCCAAAATGCTGCCTTATTAAGAAAATTTATTTATTTTCTTGGTGTCACTTTGCTTTGAAAATCGCATCAGTGCCGTAGTAAATGTTGCTGATAGTAATTAATTACTTAGCTAACAACGGGGACACTAATACAGATGAATGTGAAAAAGTATCCTACCCCAAAAGTTTGGAATTAAAAAAATTGTTACTGTGTGCATCTTTGGGGTTACACACACATTGGATTGTATAACATCACAATTATATGGTCATATTATTTGTCACCTGGAATCATTTATGACATATGATGTTTTAGAGATAGACTAGTCATAACTAGTACCCGTGGGTATAGTTCATTTAAGATTTTCTCCCGCGAAATCTTTGTTCTCCAAAAATTATTTCCACAGCCAAAATTGCGCGGAACGACACATTAGTGTAAAACTATTTAGCGGCACGGGTGCCTTCGACGCGGAACAATAAATTCGGTGTAGAACAACAAATTCGGCGTGGTCGGCTTCGTCGCGGAACAACAAATTAGCGTAAAAATATTTAGCGGACGCCTTTAGCGCGGGCGCCTTCGGCGCAGAAAATTATTCTCATCTTGTTGCCTTATGGATCGAAGAGACGGTGGGCCCCATATTGAGGAAGAGATTATCGATCTGCAACAGCATTCGATCTGCAGCATTAAATGCAAGTTAATGTTTTTCTCCAAATGCATTAATTGCGTGCAGTCTGCTATTCCCAAGAAACTTTCATTCCCCATAACGTTTCATTTCCCCAGAAACTTTGATTTCCCTAGAAATGTTTTTCACTCCAAAACTTTCCACAAAATGTCATCTCAACCATTCATTCCTCAAGAGTAAATCCAAGCTGTCTTTCTATCAACCTGTTTGTTCTAGTCAGCTTGTCCTAATCAGCCCTAGAATTCAAAAACAGTTGTGTTTTAATATATAGATTTCTTGGGCAATGTCTCATCACTTATTGCCATTTTATTCCTTCATGTCTTGTATAAATGTTAGTCTAATTTGTTTTTGATCAAGTAGCTAGTATTATGTATTTCATTTTTAACCAGGTAATCTATCAATCAAATGGGTCTGGAATCGCTGGTAGTGAGATGCTATTACCAATATTGAAGTTCATGGTAAACAGAAATCTACTTAGTTAGTGCAATGTCATTAAGTTTTGGGAATATAGTACATGAACAAAGTTTTGGACCCAAAAAGTGAAGTTACTAGTGCTCCAAGTATAGATCAGCGCATGAACCATCACAAAGGTTTTGAGACCAACTATGATATGCTTATGTCAATAGATGATTGTGTGTGAGTCACGAGTCGTGGTAATCTGAAAATGCAGATATTGTGCAGAAAACTGGGGTCATATAAACCCTGGGCGGTCCTGTCTTTACCTGGCACTTTGTCATGCTGATTATCCATTTCATGTGTGCACACACCTAAAACTAAATAATAGAGAACACATAGCAAATGATTCAAATATTATACACCTTTTGCAGGGGTGCATGGCGTTAGTTCTTGGGCAAATAGCAGTGAAAAGGATGTGGAAAAATCAACCGATTGCAGTAGGTTGGAATCTCAATTCGTGGAAAATCACCAAAGCCCGAAGCCGAGAGGTGATCATTTATGGTTTGAAATATATGAAATTGGATTGTATATCATCACAATTATATGGTCATACTGCTTGTAACCTAGAATCATTTGCCACATATGAAGTTTTGGTAATAGATTTCTTGGGCAATGTCTCCTCACTTGTTGACATTTTCTCCCTTAATGTCTTGTAATAATGGTTGGCTACTCTGTTATTGATCAAGGAGCTAGTATTATGCATTTCCTTTTTAATCAGGTAATCTATTACCAAAATGAACCTGGAATCACTGGAAGTAAGATACTATTATTACAAATATTGAAGGTTATGGTCAATAGAAATCTAGTTAGTAAGTGAAATGTCATTAAGTTTTGGGAAGATAGTACATGATCAAAATTTTTTGGACCCAAAAAGGAAAAAAAAAGAGAAGTTTAGTTCAGTGTTCCTAGTATAGATCAGCGCATGAACCATCACAAAGTTTGTGGGACCAAATATTGATATGCGTATGGAAATAGATGATTGTGTATGAGTCATGAGTTGTGGGAATCTGAAAAATGCAAATCTTGTATAGAAAAAGTGGGGTCATTTAAACCCTGGGTGTTCCTGTCTTACCTGACACTTTGTCATACTGATTATCCATTTCAAGTATGCATGCACCGAAAACTAAATAATGGAGAACATGTAGCAAATGATTCCAGCATTATACACCTTTTGCAGGGGTGCATGATATTTGTTCTTGGACAAATAGCAGTGAGAAGGATGGAGAAAATTCAACCGATTGCAGTAGGCTGGAGTATCCAGTTCTGGAAAATCGCCATAGCCCAAACCTGAGAGGTGATAATTTATGGTTTGAAATATCTGAAAATTTCAGTTCACGGCACACAAAGGACAAGAAAGATTACGATTTCTAATTTATGTTTAATCTGTGATTTGAGACCGAAAATTTGTGTAATATGAAACCGGCTCGATTTCTTCATTTTAAGCATCCTGATATATTATAACACTTCAAATCTTGTAATGGAATGATTACAGATTTAATTTTTATTTTTGTCTGGCGTTAAATGATACCATTTGCTTATGCTTCTGATCATTTATCAGAAGCCTGAAACTTGTAGTCAAATAGCATTCCTTAAACAAGTCCCCCAAACGCTATTTCTTTCTGTTTTTGTGTTGTTACTGATCAAGGCCGTTGCTTTTACTGTATTGGGAAGGAGGTTTTGTGTGTAAGATCTTTAGTTTCAATACCAGGCGGAAGTTCTTATTAGGATGTTAGGCCGAAGTTCTTTATAAAAGGATATTTGGCATTTGGACTATAATCTAACAGGTACTTTCGTTGTCCATTTACCGGTTGGAGATTGGATTGTCTCTCATGTAGACTTATCCTTTAGCTCTGATCTTAGTTTTGGATACTTATTATTCTTAAATGTGCTAGCAACCCAGAGAAAATGACACGTGAGTTGTCATTATGGCCAGTCATGAAGCAACTAAAAGCAAGGCTGCATATGTTTTCGTCTAAGTTTTAAAAGTAGCAAAACTTTGTGAATCTCATTATGACAGCATCGAGACAACATCGATACATCATCAATCAAAGTTGCTGGTGATTATTGAAAAGCGCACAAAAATAATAATAAGAAAATGACTAAATAATGGACAGAGGGATGACTAGCGTGGGTTGGAGAATGCCTATTTCACAAGGAAGTGACGAAGAACAGAAGTGTTAGGGTTTTGTGACGAAAGAAATTTAAAATTTGGGATATCTAATTTAGATATTTTGATAACGATATAAAAATTCAGATATCTCACTTGTTCATCCATCCGCACCTCAGATGCAAAGAGATTCAATCACTATGCATTCTTGCAAACCAACTAGGTTTTACAAACTTAATCTTTAATTCACATCAAATTCTATATTAATATGGAAGGTATAAAGACCTTTTTATAGGAAAACTAAAACTTGATGCCCAAAAAACCAATCATATCCTAATTGATGGTCATTTAAAGCGTAGGCTTAGTCATAACATGCAATTAAACATAGGCCATGCGTTCCTCAATCAGGTTACTGCATTAAAACTATGTCTTTTTATACTATGACGTGCAAAACATGTCCCTTAGCCGTGTTATTGAGTCTTGATACTTTAAATAGCACAGCTCATATCCTTTAATGAAATAATGACTTGACAATTTGAGTCTGAAGATAATATGTATGAATAACATTGAGCGTAATGAAATGGTAGCATGCTTATAATGACTTTATGTTGGAAATGAAAACTATTACATGTTTGTAGTTGCTCACTAAACATACTCACTGTACCTGTACTTGTTATATGACATTGCATTATGCATGCTTACTGTACATGCCATTGTATTTCCATTATATCTTTTATATGCCATTGCTCTTGATATTATAGTGATCTACTGATAGATCACTGTACCTGATATTGCATCTGTACTTGATTACTGAATCTGTCTACACACGTGATATCAAATCATTAAAACATGATAATATACCTGATTATTGTACATATTCACTGATCATAATATGTACCCATTAACTGTATTAGATCCTGCATTATTACATAACATATGTGGATGGAAAACTCATTGTATCAGAAGGTAGGAGCGGCACAGGTTCCCTACTATATCATTATATCCATGAATCTAATATTTATTGATAGTACCTTTAGATGTGTATCCTGTTACTTGCTGCTGGCATCTTTGGGTGTGCATTCTGATATTTATTGTCGGCATATATGGGCATGCAAACACATGACCTGTGACCATAATTATACTTTAGTTGTAAATCATACATTCGGATATGAGCTCAGCAATAGAATAGGAACATCACACTATTAACATTATAAATTGAAGACACATGATTACTATTATATCCATGTCCGTTCATGCTTTAAGTAGTTACTATTGATTATTAACGTATGAAAAAATGAATTAATAGTAACATATCCACCATTAATAGTAACGTAGCCACTATTAATGCTAACGTATCCGAATGACTAAAAGACATTGTTACTATTAACGTATCCAACAAAAGGATGCATAAAATTAAAGGCATGGCCGCATGATTACTAATATATCCATGACCATTCATGCTTTAACATGGACATGGATATCAACTACTTAAAGCATGTATTAGGAAAGCATGTCTTTAAACATTTGGATATAATAGTAACACATCCAACTATCCAACTATTGACGTATACACTATTAATGTATCCACTATTTTCGTTTTTTGGATACGTTAATAATAATCATGTCTTTTAACATTCGGATATAATAGTAAACAGTAATCATTATAATCGCACACCGGAATATTTTTTGTTTTTTTGTCATTGTTCTTCTTGGGAATATCTGTTAGATACAGAGATTAAATATGTTGAGGAGACATTTGCTTGTAAGATAGGCTTCCACTTCCAGAGCATATTTAACATGCAAGTTTCTCACCTTTCAATTCCGTCCAATACGTACTGTTTGTGCCATTGTTCCTACTTACTAATTATAGAATGTATAAGATATTTTGCAGTTGCTCATTATTAGTTTTACGTAAAAGTACATGCAATTTTATTATAGATGCTTAACATAGATGCTTAACATACTTGAAGTCGAGAAGGTGAATTCTTTTGGCTTACATATGTGCAATATTGTCATGTTCGGGTTCCCTTAGTATTTTAGGAAAGTGGGTGTGAAAGGTATTCGTAGAGATAGCTTGTATGCAGTTCATCTTGTGACAAGCCTAACCAGGGTCAACTTGAACCATCAATCTTTGGGACAAACCTATGGGTTGATGCAGTGGTTAACCTGCATGCCAACCCGCAAGTCGATTGTTGGGCAGGCCACACAGGTTAATTTTTTTTAAAAAATTGTCACCTAACGGCTAGCCTCAAGTTTAATAGTAGGAGTTGCTTTATTCACTCCTGCACACCCAATAACATGAGTTATCCCAACCCCAAGTATATAGTGCAATCATATAAATCAAGTGTGATGCATGTGGGTATCAATATACAATGTCATGTTCATTAAGTTTAATAGTATGTCATGTTTTAATTTCAATACATTAGCATGTATAGTAATGTGTCTAATACAGTGTTAAGTGCGATATCGTATGTGTAAAAGTTAGTGTAGTGTCAATAGTAATGATGGTGTATAGTGAATGTACTTTGCAAGCCAATCCAATCTCAAGTGTGATGAGACATATAGTTCAATTTATGGGATTTACGTTATGCATGACATATGTCAAGAGACGAATTCTCTGTGTATATCCCAAACGGCAATATCATATTCAATTCTTGTAATTACGAGTTAAACCTATGCTTCACAAGACAATAACCATAATCTGCCATCCCAATCCATAAGCCATATCTTATCCAAGTAAATATAACCAAGCTAATCAATAAATCATATCGCAAATGGCCCCGTGTTTTCCTCTCAAGGCTCGACAGGTCTCTGGTGGGCCGCCAAGGAGTGTCTTGTCGGCACTGCTGGGAGTGGGGCTGTAGGGCCATCGTGGCCCTGCAGGGGCCGCTGGGCCTCCGATGAGCGCGGCTAGGGTTTCCTCAGTGGGAACTTTTGCTGCTTCCTCGGAATCCTCCCCCGCATTGATGAGAAGCCATTCTTTGAATTCTTCTTCTTCTTTTTTGCCAAAGTTGCTGTATTTTGCCATATATCTGGATTTTTGCATAAATATGAATTCTTCGCTAACGTTACCGCATTTAGATCCGCGAATTGTTGCATCATGGTTTGCATGAAGGGCTCCATCCACGCATCCATCGCCTTGGATTTTTCTTCAATTGATGCCCTAACCTCAGATCTGTGTTTATCTATATTTTTCTTCAAGTCCGCTACTTCAACATTGAGTCTTTCCTTCAAAATTTCTGTCTTTTTCTTTGCATGCGCTGTCACTATAGATCGTACCGCTCTGATACCAAATTGATGGGATCTGCTAGGGTTTTGATAGATAGAGTTAGGATTTTTGGTGGAAAGGTAAGATTTTTGATGGAAAGATGAGATTTTTAGGGTTTATATTTGAGAGGTGGAATTTTTATTGATATAAACTGAAATATAAAAGAGGATACAAGGTAGGTTGTATTCTTTCGAGAGGAACTCACTCTCTTTTGTCCATGTTTGAGAGGTCGACCACTCTTCCAAGTTTCTATTCGAGACGAAGCCACAATCTCCAATAGAGAGTTTCTTTTCTCAAGATTGAACACATACTACACTAAACTGAAAATAACAAAATTTACTTTTCTTGAAAATAATTTGACAGTCTAGAATGTTACTCAATGATAAAGGTTTCGACCGATACCCCCCGATATCAACTGTTTTGTTCGGTCTTCAAAGGCAAAGAGACCGAAACAAGGATTTGAACACGATTTCGACCGAAAGCATACAGTTTCGGCATGAAACAGAAGAAGAAGACACAAGAGAAAAAATAAAAAAAATCTTTGTACTTACATGTGATCAAACAGATCAATTCTGTGATTGAATAGATAGTTGCATGTGAAGAAATAAAAAATAAAAATTTCTAAAATAATATGTGGATAAATCATACAGAGAGTCCAGAATCATCTCCAAATATATTACCTTTAGCAAATTTGAAGAACGACTCATTGTTGCAGCGAAATCATACAAGGACCAATGAGCTTCTTCGTGGATCGTTGAACATCGTTGATCGTCATGTGATCTCCATCGATCTTGATGGTTAAGGTCAAGGCTGAGGTACGTGAGGGCGAGGCCGATGATTCAAAAGTTTGAAACCTTAGGTAAATTTAGGTACTCGTTCTTTTCGGGAATTATTGAAGAAGAAGAGATAGCCCGCTCTATTTTAAAAAACTCAGTACATATTTTGCCTAATATCTTACATTTGTTTACAACTTTGTTATTACTTTTAAACCTTGGTAATAAACTGAATGGGAAACTTGTAAATAGACGTAATAAGTTGGGCAAAGTGTGTATGGTGAATGGTAGCAGCAGGTGATAGCTGCAGGTCACATTAAACATTTTGCTTAATATATTGTATATATTTACTAGTTCACCATTACCTTTAAGCCTTGTTAATAACCTGAATGGCAAACTTGTAAATATTTGTAATATCTTGAGCAAAGTGTGTACTATAACCAACAACCGTTCTCAGTTTAAGGAGAGTAGTTTAAGGAGAGTACTGATATTCACATTGTACATTTTTCTAAATATATTGCATTTTATTTACAAGCTTACCATAATATTTGGACGAGTATGTTTAGCAAAATGTGTTACGTGAATGGCAGAAGTCTTAAGAGTTCAGCGTCCCCATATTTAATTTGTATTTTAGCACAATAATTTTTTGTACTTACACAACAATTTGTACGTTAATTTTTCCCTATAATTTTTAATATTTTGCACTACAATTTTTTGTATTTCGTATTACAATTTTTATATTTACCAAAAATTATTGTTAACTGATATTGCTATTATAATTTATATTCTTAATTTAATGTTTATATTCTTAAATTTTATTGTTATTGATCAGTTTTAATTTTATTTTTATTAGTCAATATTTATTTTAATGTTTGTTTGGTAGACTTTACAAATCAAGTAGATTTCATTAGAAGTAATACTAAATGTCTACAAATACCGTTAGACGTAAATGTTAGACGTAAATGAATTTTATTTCTTGTAAGTTGTGAGTTGTGAGTTGTGACTATTGATAAATATGTAGAAATAATGTTAGATTTTTAAAATTTTAATTTTTCACAATTACGTTGTACCATGTTCTGCAGTGTGTTAATTTACTATTCAATTAGCAATAGATAGTTTAATTAGGGATGTGCACATGTATAAGGTACCCAGATACCTGATCAGAACCTACCCGTATACCCATTAGTTTTGGGTAGGTTCCGGGTAGGAAAATTAGGAACATGTGTGAATCGGGTCTGGTTTCGGTTCCCATCTATAGGGAACAGGTACCCGGACCCGGAACTTATATCCGGACCCGGGTTTAATTATATATAACTTTATTTTTAATATAAATAGTTCAGTGTGAATTGGGTCCCATAGTATCGGGCCAACATACTGCCTGCAATTGAACCTACCTAAATCCTATGAACAGAAATAGTTTTTAGTGTTTAGGGTGTTATCATTCTCCATTTGTGTGGGTGTGGGTCCAATACAGTCCAGGGAGTGGGCTGTAGAACAAGAATAAAGCCTAAAGGAAGGGGTGCGATGCATTTCGCTGGGGTTTTGATGGTAAAAAGAGGATTTTTTGGAAACTCAGATCTGAAATTATAGGGGATCCTACTACAAATCAACTACTCGCTAAATAACGACTACGAATATATTGAACAACTCAATAGAGATTAATGTAAGGAAATAGGAAAATCCTAATACAATTGATCTAAGGAATAATAAACTAAGAAATGGACTTTCTTTCACAATTTTTGCATCCTCATAAACTAGGGCCGACTAGCCTCTTATAACCCGACTGTAGTGTGCAAAGCAATTCTCTTCCAGCTTGTTGTGTGCATAGCAATTTCCCTCCAAATATCAGCTGCATCAGGGTGCTCCAAACTGGTGCTTATGCAGCTGTGTTTTTTTAACAATGTTAAAAAAACAGAGGATGTGCAATAATCTTTATTCCATCAGTGTTTCCATTAGTGTTTTTACAGGGTACCTAGAACCATATGGTTCGGGTAAGTTTTGGGTATATGGTCCAACTGGGAAGGTTCCGGGTCCAAATTTTAGGAACTAGTCCCTTACATGGTAGAGTCCAGGTAACAAAAAAAGGGTACCCGGACCCTACACCCCTAAGTTTAATAAGATGGTTTATATTGTAATGAGTTAATTTTAATTGTTAAATGGTATTGAATAATTAACTCATTATATATTATCTTCAGTTATAAACATTAATTAAAATGTCTGAGAGAACTCCTAAGGGGAAATAGTTGGATATTCGGTGGGCTGATAGTAAAATGGTTGGGAACGACTAGACATGTAAGGTGCAACTATTGTCGAAAGGAAATGCATGTAGGTGTGACTCGCTTTAAGGAAAATTTGGCAGGAATTGCCGGGATGTGATGTCATGTACTGAAGCGCTAACGAAAGTTCAGACAGACAGAGATGACTGCACACCTATTTGCCAAGAGGAAAGAAACACAAATGTTAAAAATTTAAGAAGAGGATTGATGAAGAGTAAATGGCAAGGCCTAGCGGCACAAACTCTGATAAAGATAATGAGGATGCGGATGCGACCGAGGAGAGAGACAATATGTCGAAGAAGAAATAAGACTTGCTAGCAGAAGAATGTGAGCTTGATTGTCTACGGTAGACAGATGTGGTATGGGTCATACTGAACTTATCGACAGATCATTCGGTATGCTAAAATGTGGTTCTGTTCGCGCTGAACCTACCAACAGACTATCTGGTGTCCTCAATCCGGTGTAGGTAGTGCCGATCCTTTTACTTTAACGAAAAACGACAATCTAGGCAACTTTAAAAACTGCAATAATGGGTGGCATGAAAAATGCCAAAGAGCTTTCTAGGTAGAAGTGTATACAAAATTTTATACTTAAACAACATTCTACACAATGCGACCAATAGCCATACTATCAGCCCATGTCAGATGCTTTCGCGTAAGTAGGTCGTGACATTCCTCTATTCATTGCTTGGGAGCTTTTCTATACTACATAGAGATTGAGAAAATCAAAACATATATTGAAACTTTTATAGCTATTAGGATGAACATGGTTGCACACTAATGTGTGATGGTTGGACAACACAATATAAGGAAGATTATTAATTTTCTTGTGTATTCGACCTATAGGACAGTGTCCCTTAGACTTGGTGGATGCAATCAACAGCCTTCAGAATGGTTCAAACATATTTCACCTGATGGATAAATATGTAGATAAATATGTAGAAATAATTAGAGGGTATAGAGTTGTTAACAATGGAGAAACTACAAATCAACTGTGCATTTGCTGAAGTAAAAAGACTACTTCTGTATTGGACTATATGTGCGACACATTGGATTTATTTGATATTTTCTAATATGTCAAAAATATCGTCACACAAAGTCAAATTGTAACATGATTTATATACTATAAAGGTTGGATGCTCAACTTAATGAGAAAAGAGACGTGAAGTTGATCAGGCATGCAATCACAAGATTTACAACCCACTTTATTTCATTGGACTCTATCTACATTAAAATGATCTGAGGAGAATGATCACATCAAGAGAATGGTTCGAAAACTTTCCTAAGCTTAAACCAAAAAATATGACTGTTGCAACCTTGTATGATCTGATTCATGGTGATGACTTTAAGCAAGACATCCTTAATGTTATCATCGTATTTGAGCCGCTGGTGAAACTTCTAAGAATTGTTGAGTATTGGACTTCTCTCTACTTGGTGTTGATGATCGGCAAACATAAATAATTTTGACTAATCCATTACCTGCAGTTAATCCATTGTCTAAGCATATCATGAAGATCAATTAGCAATGGATGTCACTCAAGGATCAATCAAAGCATGAAAAGTGGATTGGTTGATCAAAGATGATGAATGAAGCTCCTAGAAGACTTCAAGCTCATTCTATGGAATGAAGAGACGCAAATACAAGATGTAATCCTTTTATTCTCTTCTAGTATGTAGCTTAGAAGTAGAACTATGTTGGAGCACACACACATCTTTATTTCTGTTATAGGAAATCATTAGATTACATTTCCTTGGCCTCCAATTCATTGGACTTTCAACAGGCGACTTTCTGAATGATTTACAGGCGCCTGTCTCCAAACAGTCGCCTGTGATTTGTTCTACAGTCGTCTGTTTTGCACGTAATTTATCATTTGGTTTTGGGCTTTCAGCTATAACTTTCATCAGGCGAATGCTGTACAAAGTACATGCGCCTGTCCAGTTACAGGCACCTGTGAGTTGTTAGTCAGTCGCCTGTCTCTCTCTTGCCCTAAGATCTTTAACTTGTCTTTCTTCTGTGAGACGACTGATGTTAGATTTACAGTCGCCTGTCCATTAGCACAGGCACTTATGAATACTTCAACAGTCGGTTGTTGATCCTTGTTTTAACTCTCTGTACTTTTGGCAAGTTTCACCAGTTGCGGTTAGACGACTGATGTTGGATTCACAGTCGCCTGCCCAAGGCACATGCGCCTGTGAATACTTCAACAGTCACCTGTCGATTCTTTCCTTGCCACTCTGCTCTCTGGAAAGTTTCCCTTATTAGGGTTATACGACTGATGTTGGTTTTACAGTCGCATGTCCATGGCACAGGCGCCCGTGGGTTCCACATCAGTCGCCTGTCCTGTCTTCCCAAAACTTCCCGAGTTTTCTCAACTTACTCATGTTTTGCTCAGTCGCCTGTAGAAGGTTTCTCAGTCGCATGTTAGGTTTACAGGCGCCTGTCAGACCTTCATCAGTCGACTGTCCTACGTGGTAAGTGTAGGATCCTGCCAAAACAGAGTTAGGATCGATAAATGAAGTTGAGACTTACGCTTGCGTATGCGGCGCGGTAGTCTACGAACTTCGCCTTCGGATTCGCCACGACGGATCGAGTCTTCTCACGAACGGAGTAAGGCTACTAAATCCACAATCTAAATCTCTACTTTTAGATTAAGAACTTGGATAAAGGGAGAGGAAGTATTTCGGCAGAGCTTCGCTAGAATGAAGATGCATGCATGAATGCCATGCAAAGTGTAAGGAAATGGCTTACCCTTGGGTCTTATTTATAGCCCCCAAGGTAGTTATTTTAGGGTAAATTGTTCCTTTGGAACAATTTAACTAAAGCGTACCATCATACATGGCACATTATAAGCTTAAGTTGTACCATATGCATGGTACAACATAAGCTTAAGATATTACCCCTTTATTAGCCATATGTCGCATGCACTTATGCACATATAATGCGACTTTCCCATCAATCTAGTGATCCTCTCCGCAAGGGAACATATTCCCTTTTCGTACGACTTCGTGTACGCGACGTTCGAGGTCCGTATTCCCTCGTACATCCCCTACAAGGGTGTACTAACGTCTTCCATATCCAACATCTCCCACTCACACTTGAGGGGATTGTAAGAGAACGTCTTTCTCTTAGTTCTTTCATCTATCATACCGAGAAATAGACCGTGCGACCGTCATGCGCGTAGAGTCTGTTGTTGTGCACTTGTTAGAGATACAGAACGACCTCGAAGGTGCAAAGTTGAGTAGTTCAACGCATGCTTTACCCTAGATTATTTCTTCACATTTCTTATACTTTATATTCAACAATTGAATCCCATCTGGATCACAATTGGCTGGCCAGCTTTGAATCATTAAAGTCCAAATATGAATATGAAATCAATCTTCCTCTTCTTGCGAACCTTCTGATCTTGACTTGATTCGTTTTTCTAACGTGCCCCGCCGAGCCGAATTATCATAGCCCATTAGTAACACGCTAAGATAGCGATCATCTCGTCAAATCTAAAGGAACCAATTGGAGTCCTTGAGGGTAAGAGTTAAGGCCCATATGGCCTTTGAGTCTCACATAATAGCAAACACTATTGCTACTAACTCAGTGGTCGTAATGCATACGTGGTATGAACACGTATTACAACATCGCTCCTTTCACAGGGAGTGTATGTCTCAATGATGTTGTAAGGATGATGATCAGACACCACAATGTCTGACTTTGAGTCCCTTATTCTACTCAAATAATCCTTTGGACTCACATCCCGCATTTAGACAGATAGGATTTCAAAAAATCCTCTTAGATCTTTTGTAAGCATCCATATGATGCAGATCTTTCGTGCGACCATTTTGTTTAAGTCATGACTCTTAAATCATCCGCCTGATGATTTTGACTTCAAACAGGTCTCATCTCTATTCCATCCGTCTGATAGAATAAGGCGGTTGCTCATGTGAGAGAGCCAACCTCAATCTGTCCGACATACTAGAATTCAGCTGAGATTTCAAAAATGTACACAAACATTTCTTAAGATATTCATATGCAATGTTTGAAAAAGAACTTATTCTTTTATCAAATTTGATCTTTCTCAGACATGGGAATATATATTGGTACAACTCAGCTCTTTACGCAATCCTTGGGATGATAAGTGTTTATAAAACACATTTCTGGGGATCGCTTTCGTAAACGGATCCTCTATCATCTCATGCGTAGATATGTACCTTATGTCTACCTTCTTGGTTTTATCATAGTCTTTTGCAAATCTGCAGTTCCTTTTAAGATACTGCATTATCCTCTTAACCGCTTTCCAGTGTTCTTGCCCTGGGTTGGATTGGTAACGACTTACCATTCCAACGGCAAAACAGATGTCCGGTCTTGTATGCATCATAGCGTACATAAGACTATCAACTGCACTGGAATATGGAACTTTTTCCATAATTTCCTTTTCCTTTTGGTTCTTTGGACATGATTTCAGATATAAATTATCGCATCTGCTTATAGGAGTATCAATTGGACTTGCAGTCCTACATATTAAACCGTTCTAGAACCTTCTTTAAATAAGTCTCTTGTGAAAGAGAAAGAAGTTTCTTCGAACGATTCCTTGAAATCTTAATTTCAAGGATATATGTGGCTTCCCCATGTCTTTCATCTCAAAACTGATGAAAGTCAAGCCTTGATATCCATCACAAAGCCCTTGTCATTTCTGGTTATTTAAAATGTCATCTACATATAGAGACATAATAACATGCTTGCTTTTAATCCTCTTGATATATACACAGTTATCTTCATCAAGCATGGAAAATCCATTTGATAAGACAACTTCTTGAAATTGTATATACCATTGCCTCGAGGATTATTTAATACCATATATGGACTTACGAAGTTTACAAACCTTATGTTCATTTCCTTCTTTTACAAACCCTGTTGGTTGTTCCATATAGATCTCCTTGTCCAATTCTCCATTGAGAAATGCAGTCTTTACATCCATCTGATGTAATTCGAGGTATAAGCAAGCTACCATTGCCAGAATCAGGCGAATCGAGGTAAAACGCACAACAGGTGAGAAGGTTTCTTCGTAGTCTATCCCTTCCTGTTGCGTAAAACCTTTCGCGACAAGGCGAGCTTTATATCTATCTATAGAGCCATCAGCCTTATGCTTGATCTTGAGAACCCATTTGTTCCCAATTGCTCTATGTCCTCTGGGTAAGTTAACTAAGTCCCAGACTTGGTTAATTTTCATGGATTTCAATTCTTCCTTCATCGCTTCCATCCATTTGTCTTTTTGCAGGGCATGATACGGCCTGTTTGAAAGTAGCAGGCTCGTCATCATCTTGTAGTAAAGTCATAAAGGTTTACGGAAATTCATCCTCAAATTTTAGAGGAGCCAACCTTGTATGACTACTACGTCGTATTTGAGATTCTTCAAGTTCTTGTTGACTTGAATTTAGATCAATTCTAATATCACTCCCATTTGGAATGTTGTTAGAAATGCTCCCACTTGGATCATTATTCCCGTATGGAATAGGATTAGTATCATTCGTATAATCCATTGGTGAAGTTTGAAACGTATTTTCTTCTTCACCAAGAATTCTCCCACTCGAATGAGGTAATCCTTCTTGATCATAAATCTCAAATAGAGATAAGTCCTGACTTATCTCGCCCTGTCTTGGAAACTCGTTTTCCAAGAAAGTGACATCCCTCGACTCAAACTCAATTAGCCTACCATTGTCTTCCTGACTAACAAAAAACATAACCTTTGGAGTTTTCTGCGTATCGTATAAAGATACATTTCCTTCCCCTTGGCCCAAGTTTGCCATACTTATGGGAGGAAATATGTGCGTAGGATGCACAACCCCAAGGTTTCAAAATGTTTAAGTCAGGAGACCTTTGGTTCCACAACTCATAAGGAGTGGAGCTAACTGATTTCGAGGGTACGCGGTTCAAAATGAAAGTGGCCGTCAATAATGCATCACCCCAAAAGGTGATTGGCAAGTTAACTTGCGCCATCATTGAACGGACCATTTTTCATTAAAGTCCTATTCCTCCTTTCTGCAACACCAATTTGTTGAGGAGTATAAGGCATAGTTACCTGATGTACTATGCCTTTTTCATCACAAAGTTCCTTTGAACTTGTTGATTGATATTCACCGCACCTATCGGTTCGCACGACCTTAATCTTGCGATCTAATTGATTCTCCACTAAACTCATATAGTTTTTAAAGCAGGTTTAGTGCTTTCATTTATGTGGGATATCAAATAGATATGACCGAATCGGGTGAAATCATCAATAAAAGTGATGAAATAGGACTTCCCGCGTCTTGTCTTGACATTCATCGGACCACATATGTCCGAATGGATAGGCTGTAATGGAACCTCGGCCCTTGTGCCGGTTCCAAACGGCTTGTGACAAGATTTCCTCACAAGGCAATGTTCGCAGGTCGACATTTCAACCTTTGAAACATTGGATAGAAGGCCACGTTTGGCAAGTCTATCCATACGCGTTGGTCCAATATGACCAAGCCTTGCGTGTCAACAAATTATATTAGACTCATTAGTCAAAGAATTTGTCACAAGGAAATTTTCATTACATGAGGAATCATATATTGTACTTATTACAATAAATCCTTTGAAATACAAACCCAGTACCAATAAAGGATTTATTACAAAATAGGTCCATATTACAATCATCAAGGAACCAACTATAACCAAGACCCATTAAATTGACCACAGTTTTAATATTCCTTTGAATATATGGAATGAAGAGGACATCATGAAGTAGGAGAGTGCGGCCGTTGTCCAAGACTAGCTTGCGAGTCCCAACGCCTTTCACTTCAACACGTGTGTTGTTTCCTACATTGATCCACTTCATTCCTTGGGGTATCCGGTGATACTCCACGAAGGACCGTCTGTCCCTTGTTATGTGGTTGGTGGCACCTCATCACTTCCACTCGTACACGAACGAGCATAGTGACCGAGCTTGTTGCACTTGAAGCACTTGATCCTTTTCAAGTCTTTCTTCTTGTGCCATTTCTTGTGCCCACCCTTATGTTTGGGTTCCTTGGTAGACTCAGGTTGCTTATTACGTTCATTAGAAGACTTCGAATGATCTATACGTTTCTTTCCCCCGTGTGAGGAACTAGCAACCATGTGCACTTCTGCACTTGGCTTGGCAGCCGCAAGCCGCTCTTCCTCTAATTCGAGGTGCTTGGAAACATCGTTGAAGGTCTTGATGCTCTCATTATGAGTGAGATGCATCTTCATCTGATCCCACCCATTTGGTAGGGAACGTATGTCTGCTTGGATTTGTTGCTCATCTGTGAGCACATGACCTGCATCCTTTAACTCTGAGATTAGATTCGCCATATGTCGCAGATGTTTCCCCATGGAATGATCTGGACATTTCTTATATGAATCAAATCTTATAGTCAAGGCTCGAAGTTTGGACACCGATGTGCCACCAAACTTCTCCTCAAGCTTGGACCATATGTCCATGGCTAAGTCATGTTCCCGGAAGATGCGCATTATGTCATCAGCCATACTGCTTAATAACGTAATGCGTGCTATCTTATTCTTCCGAGACCAAGCATCAAAAGCTTCCTTGTCTCGTCTGTGTTGGGCCGTAGTGCCCAACTCGGGTTCAATCATTACGTTCTTTAGAGTTTCGAGCACTTCTTGCTCCTCTAAAACGTATTGTATCTTGATGGACCAAAGTTTGTAATTATCGCCGTTGAGTTTTTCACCTCTGTTTAACTCAGCGACGATATTCTTTGAAGCGGAAGACATTTTACTTTTAAAATGCTGCAAAAGACACAAAACCGAAGGTTTGATCAAAACATTGCATAAAAATTCTTAAAATATATAACTCCCACTTGAAATGATAATAGAATATCCCATTTGGATAGTTCTAAAAATTCAAATCCCACTTGGAATTATATTATATTTGATAAGTTACTTTCGAAAAATATTGAAGATGTTGTTCTAGAATCGAAAAGGTCTCTTCGATTCCAATCACCATCTAGAACAACCTTCAATATTCCCCCATCACTTATCAAACAATAGTACTCTTATAGTACTAGCAGCGGAAAATGAGTTTGAAAACGTATTTTTCAGATATAATTCCCACTTGAAATGATAATAGAATATCCCATATGGATAGTTCTAAAATCAACTCCCACTTGGAATGATATTCATAATTTGATAAGTTACTTTCGAAAAATATTGAAGATGTTACTCTAGAATCGGAAAGGTCACTATGTTTCCAATCACCATCTAGAGTAACTTTCAATATTTCTCCCTCACTTTATCAAATGTTAGTACTCTTATAGTACTTTACAGCGGAAAAGCATTTTTGAAAACTTATTTTTCAAAACGTATGAAAACGTATTTTTTCAAAAAAAATGAATATTTCATCTTAGTACCCTTATGATACTTAGTGAAATATTCGGCACTTCCTGACCATTTGTCGGGAATGAGCCGTAGCCGTGCCAAAGTCGGATCCCCCTTTTGGGATTTTTCTGCAAACTATCGTCGCTGGCTCCCGTATGGATCCAGGCATTTCTCCCCGTATGAGAGAATTTTGATGCAGACGACTGTCGTTTGGCCCCGTATGGGCTAGTCGGCACGTTCATGTTCAACCAAGGCCTTTTGCCGAATTGGTCGACCAAAACACCCAAATTGGTCGACCAAAATTTGGTCTTCTTCACTTCCGGCCAGGGCCCCTGCCCTGGCCGAGGCTGGCCAAGGGCCTCTGCCCTGGCCGGCCAGGGGCGGCCTGCAGCAGCCCTGGCCACTGCCAGGGCCGGCCGGGCCACTGGCCTGGCCTCGGCCAGAGGCCGGCCGGGCCACTGGCCTGGCCTCGGCCAGAGCCTAGGCCAGAGGCCCCTGGCCGGGGCCAGGGCCCCTGCCCTGGCCTCGGCCAGGGCGGCCAGGCCCTGGCCTGAGGCCAAGGCCTCTGCCCTGGCCGGGGCCAGGGCGGCCGGGCCCTGGCCTCGGCCAGGGCCTGGCCTCCCTGGGGCCCTGGCCGGGGCCAGGGAGGCCAGGCCCTGGCCTGGCCGCGGCCAGGGCCTTCTGGCCATGGCCGTGGCCGGCCGGCCATGGCCGTGGCCGGCCTTGGCCAGGGCCTTCTGGCCCTGGCCGTGGCCGGCCAGGGCCGGCCGGCCGGCCATGGCCATGGCCCGGCCATGGCATTTTTGCCTTGACCGGCCATGGCCCTTTGGCCATGGCCGGTTTCCCCTTTCATGGGTGGCCGCACACCCCCGCCGGAGGGGGTTGCCGCGGTGGTTATTGGCCGTAGCCAACCCCCTCCGCATGGGGAGGGGGGTGCATGGCCTTCATAACCCATTTGGTCATGGTGCACATGCACAAAAAATTCATCTTCCCCGATGGGAATAACCACCGCCTTCTTCTCCGGTGAAGCACCCGTTCGTCGAGGAAGTAGTTGTCCTCCAATGGCCGTGTGCCAAAAAAATGAACCCACTTCAAAAATTCGTAAACTACGCGCTCCACATGAAGAGAGCGCCCATTCCCTATGAATGGAGACTCAGCATCCATGAAGAGAGCGAGTTTGACGATATGAACGGTCGGTTCTTCCCGTCACGGAGAGTTCCTGCCATATCCGTAATGACAGAAGACCCTAACGTGAAAAGAACAACCGCTGCGTTCTCTCCGTCACGAAGCGTTCCTACCATATCCGTAATGGTAGGATACCCATCCGTGAAAAAGACAACGACTCGTTCATAGTTTCTCCGGGGCGAACCCGTATGGCTCTGATCAGTCGCCTGTCCAGTCTTCCCAAAACTTCCTGAGTTTTCTCAACTTACTCATGTTTTGCTCAGTCGCCTGTAGAAGGTTTCTCAGTCGCCTGTTAGGTTTACAGGCGCCTGTCAGACCTTCATCAGTCGACTGTCCTACGTGGTAAGTTACCGTTTGAATTCTCACATACCTCTGACACAGTGCAGCAGTCGACTGTGGTTTCTTCATCAATTGACTGTCGATTGTGTAAATTTTATCCGTTGGCTGTTTCTCCACGGATTTCAAAGGGGGTTTTGATAAATCTGTTTGAGGGTTTTAGAGAACATATAAAGAGAGCTTCTATTGTTCCATTGGAGCCTCTCTCCCCTAAGTAAGCTCTTCAGAATTCAAGCTTTCATTTCTCAAGCTCTCAAATCCAAAAGCCCGAGATTTCCAATCTCATTCTCTCTTGCGCTCCAACCTAGAATCAAAGTGATATCCTCTAGGCAATTGGTGGTGACAAGAGAAATGGCTCTCTCTTCTTGAAAGAGAATTCAACCACAACACACTTGCTCCTTCAAGTTCTACTTCAAGGCATATGTGATTGTAAGTGTTGCTATTTCATTATTTCATATCTTTCAATATTAGTTTTACTCTCGGTTTATGAGAGTGGTTTGCTTGATCCTAAGTTGTGGGAGTTAAGGACATCGATTGTGTTTCAATTACACTTGTAGGGTTGCTATAAGTGGGTTTAAAGGAAACCTCAAGTTAGGGTTCTAATTTAAGTATCCGGAGGTATCCGGGTGAAAGAGACGTAGGATTACCGGGAACAAGTCGGTAATTGACTTGGGTAATCCGAACCCTTGAAACATACTTTGTGTTAGCATTGTTTCATTTTGGGTTTATTTATAATTCCGTATTTATTGTTGGTTAGGAATTTAAATTGGTATAACTATATTTTAAATTTTATAAACACTATTCAACCCCCCTTATATTGTTTTCCTTATAGCCAGGGTCCTTACAATTGGTATCAGAGCAAAGGTCTTTAGCTATGACATCCAACAACAACAACAATGTTTCTCTACCTTCTTCGTACAACAATCACGATCGTGATGGTGCGTCTACCGTCTTCGAAGGACAATCAACGGTTCGTCCTCCATGTTTAATGTCACGAATTTCGGCTATTGGAAGTGCTGGATGGAGACATTTTTTTGGAGTGCTTCTCTTTGGAGAACCCTTCATAAGGAGTACGTTGAGCCCACCTAAGAGGATTTTGACAAATGGACTCCCACCGAGAAGTCCGCCAAGGTGAACAATGCCAATGGTCCTTACAGTGTTTTCCTCATAGTCAGGGTCCTTACAATTGGTATCAGAGCAAAGGTATTTAGCTACGGCATCCAACAACAATGTTCCTCTACCTTATTCGTACAACAATCACGATCGTGATGGTGCGTCTACCGTCTTCGAAGGACAATCAACGGTTCGTCCTCCACGTTTTAATGACACGAATTTCGGCTATTGGAAGTGCCGGATGGAGACATTTCTTAGGAGTGCTTCTCTTTGGAGAACCCTCCATAAGGAGTACGTTGAACCCCGTCGAAGAGGATTTTGACAAATGGACTCCCGCCGAGAAGTCCGCCAAGGTGAACAATGCCAAGGCAATGAATGCTCTTCATTGTGCATTGGATCCGGATGAGTTCAATAAGGTATGCACATGTAGGAGTGCATATCAAATATTGAACCATCTCATCATCATCCACGAGGGAACGGACAAGGTAAAGTTGTCTAAATTATATGTTCCAATACAAAATTTCGATATGTTTTATATGTAGTATAATGAGAACATTGCAACGATGTACGGTCGTTTCACCGACATCACAAATGAGCTTGAAGCTCTTGGTCAAGTATACACTCAACAAGATAAGGTGAGAAAGATAATCATGAGAATGACCTCAAAATGGGAAAGAAGAGCAATCGCCATTGAGGATGTCAATGACATAAAGAACTACACTGTGGTAAATCTCATTGGTACTCTCATGTCTTACGAAGTAAGAAGGGAGAATCGAATGAAGGTTAGAGCAATGATGAACCCAACGGAGGCCAAGAAGAAAGCGTTAGCCTTTAAGGCTATTTCTTCATCATCCGATAGTGAAGAATCCGAGAACGAAATGGATTTGAAAGAAATGACACAAATGTCGAAGAAGTTCCAACGCTGCTTTCACAAAGGTAAATTTCCTTTCAAAACTAAATTTGATTCCACTAACAATACTTCATCTCTTTGTTTTAAGTGTAACAAACTGGGGCGCATCAAGAAGGATTGCCCAATGCTAAGAAACAAAGAAAAGTAGAAAGCACCAAAGTACCACAAGTTCGACAAATTCAAAAAGGACAAGAAGAAAGGACTTGTTGGGATGTTCGATGATTCAAGCAGAGATTCCTCAAGTGAATCCGAGGATGAGAAGGGTGAGAGTGCATATATGTGCATGGCCCGAGAAGATCCATTCTCCGATGAGAGGGATAGTGACAATGATGAACCCGAGGTAACCATGGATGAACTTTGTATAGCTAACGAAGAATTATTCTCTAAGTATCATTCTCTTGTGCTTACATATACTACTTTAAAGAAATCTTATGTTAGCAAATCATCCATGCCATGCATCATCAACAATGACACTATTGTTGATACACTTACACTTGAGAAAACAAATTTGATTTCTCAAAAATGACATCTTGAGAAATGTGGTGAATTCTCTCAAATCTCAACTAGATCAAAATTATTCTAAAGATAGTATTGATCTAGCTTCACAAAACACACAATTGGGTATTGAGAATGATTTTCTTAAAACCCAAGTGCACGAGCTCAAAGCACGTGTGTCCACTTTCGATACCAATATTTCTTCTCTTAAGGAGAAATATGTGCTTATGTCCTTCCAAGTTAAGAGATTTAACAAAGTGAAAGGGCAATTGGATGAATTGCTTGCAAACCAATTTCCGGTCATACATCGTGTTGGACTTGGTTATGTGGAAGCAAATGCATCCAAATCTCGCACCTCCTATAGTGGTGTAACTATAGATTTTGTGAGACCATCATCCTCCGATGCATCCACAAGTGGTGTCAAAAACACTATTGGTAAGCAAACCTACCAAGAAGGCCACCACTTCACACTCTCCTTTTTTGGCAAGAAACCCACTAAGGGTGGAAACCAAAAGAAAGGTCATGCATATATGTATACCAACATTCATACACGTAGGAAATCTCATACTTCACATATGGACACGTATGACACATTTTATGCTACACACCCACGAACACGTGCAAACCCACACATGAGAAATACTCATGCACGTGCTCCTACACATACATATGTTCATGCACATCATCCTCCCATGTATGCACATCCACCACATCACATGCATGCTCCATATGTTGCATATAATATGCATGCTCCTAAATTTGCATATAACCTGTATATGTCTCTTGCTTATCCACCTCCATCTTCATATGCTAGATCTTATGCTCCTACAAAGCATGCATCACATAGAACTCAACCAAATGTGCATGCAACTAAGAAAAGGACACCCAAAACACACAATTTGGGGTCCTAAGAACACTAGCATAAATGATAGGAATGCTTATGTTAATTCATATTTTAGTGATGTGATAAATAGTGGTAACTATGTTGGGAAGCCAAAGTCCACTTGGACTTGGTTTCCATAGGGTTAATCCCCTTGGACTCAACAAAGCTTGTGTACCATGAGCTTATGTATACTATGTAGGTATCCAAGAACAAGAAAGAGAGCAATAATAAACATATTGGCTCTTAAAGGAAAGGATGAATACTCGATTGCAGATGCTTCAAACACATGACGGGAGATCCCACATTACTCTCCGAAGTGGTTAGCATCAAGGATGGTGCAACGGTCACTTTTGGAGGCAATCAAAAGGGAACCATCATTGGAGTAGGTAAAGTCGGTAATCCTTCTAAACCACTTATTACCAATGTTTATTTAGTTAATGGTTTATGTCACAACCTTATCTCCATTAGTCAACTTTGTGACAAGGGTTACAAGGTTAACTTTGGAGAGGGTATTTGTAATATTATATATATCGATTCACATGTTCTATTTACCGGTATTAGGCGTAAAAATATTTATTATTTGAGCTTGCCTAAAACCATAGAACATTGTTTAGTTGCTAATACAAATGAACAACTATTATGGCATCGCCGTTTTGGTCATGTTCATTTTAAGCACTTATATACGTTAGTTAAGCATGATCTTGTTAAAGGTTTTTCGAAAATTGCTTTAGTAAGAAAAACTTTTGTGATTCATGCCAAAGAGGTAAACTAAGTAAATCGTCTTTCAAATTTAAAGATGGCATAACTTCTAAGAGGCCCCTAGGATTACTTCATTTAGATTTATTTGAGCCAACTAGAACCGCATCTTTAGGTAATGCTTATTATAGATTAGTCATCGTAGAGGACTTCTCTAGATTTACTTGGGTTTCATTTTTACCAATAAAAATGAAGTTTTTTGAAGAGTTTACTATATTTGTAAAGAAAATTCAAAATTTCTTAGGAACCACCATGATCACTATTCGTAGTGATCATGGAGAGGAATTTGAGAATGAATTTTTCACTAAGTTTTGTGATGACAACGTGATTACTCGCAACTTTTCTTTTGCTCGCGCACCACCACAAAATGGTGTTGAGAGAAAGAATATGACCTTAATTGAGTGTGCTCGCACCATACTCCATGATAGTCATCTTGGACTACAATTTTGGGCGTAGTCGGTGCACACGGCATGTTATGTGCTAAATAGGATCATAGTGAGGCCCCGAATGAACAAAACTTGTTTTGAATTGTTTTATGATAAAAAGCCGCAAGTTAAATATTTTCGTGTTTTTGGTTCAAAATGTTTTTTTAAAGAACACCTATGGTAAGTTAGATATTTTCGTGTTTTCGTGCTAAATAGGATCCTAGTGAGGCTCCGAATGAACAAAATTTGTTTTGAATTGTTTTGTGATAAAAAGCTGCAAGTTAAATATTTTCGTGTTTTTGGTTCAAAATATTTTTTAAAGAACACCTATGGTAACGTAGATAAATTTGAGCCAAGATTCAATGAAGGAATTTTTGTTGGATATGCCACACGTAGCAAAGCCTACCCGATATACAACAAAACATCTTCAACGATCGATGAATCACTACACGTATCATTTTATGAAAATTTTGATATTCCTTATGTTGTCGATGATAGTGTAGATGTTTTATGTGATTCCATTAGTAATGTTAAAATTAATGATTCTATTATTGAGACTAACAATACTAATGAAATTGTTAAGGATGTTCCAAGTGATCCAGGTATTCCCAAAGCTTATCCGACCGTTCGTAATCACCCCAGCACCAAATAATTGGAGATATTGGTGTGGGTGTACGAACAAAGTCAATGATTGATGAATTCTCTCATTGTGCATTTGTCTCTACCATTGAGCCAAAGAACATCCAAGAAACGTGTGAAGATAGCTCTTGGATAGTTGCAATGGAAGAAGAGCTCATGCAATTTGAAAGAAATGAAGTTTGGGAGCTCGTTCCTCTTCCAAGTGGTCACTAAGTGATTGGGAACAAGTGGATTTTTAAGAACAAGCTCGATGAGAACGAGGTCATCACAAGGAATAAAGTAAGGTTAGTATCTCAAGGCTATCAGCAAGAAGAAGGCATTGATTTCGAAGAATCCTTTGTCCCCATAGCTAGATTAGAATCTATTAGGTTGCTTTTATCTTTTGCATCACATGAAAATTTTAAATTATTTCAAATGGATGTTAAAAGCGCATTTTTAAATGGTATTGTTAATGAAGAAGTTTATGTTTCTCAACCACCTGGTTTCATTCATGAAAAATTTCCAACCCATGTTTTCAAACTTAAGAAAGCGTTATATGGGTTGAGACAAGCTCCTAGAGCTTGGTATGATCGACTCAAAACATTTCTTTTGGATTTAGGTTTTAAAACAGGTGAAGTTGATTCCACACTTTTCATTAAAAATTATGAAAATGACATCCTTTTAATTCAAGTTTATGTAGACGATATTATATTTGGTTCTACTAACTTTAATATTTGCCAAGAATTTTCTAAGTCTATAAAGGATGAATTCGAAATGAGACATATGAGTGAGCTCAACTATTTCATTGGACTACAAATTCGGGATGGCACTTTCATACATCAAACAAAGTACACCAGGAAGCTTATCAAGCGATTCAGGATGGAATCGTCTTCAAGCAAACGTAGTCCCATGAGTACGATAACCCATCTACACAAGGATGAGAACGGGAAAGATGTAGACGTTCGTCTATATCGAGGTATGATCGGTAGCTTACTTTACTTAACTGCTAGTAGGTCCGATATTATGTTCTCCGTATGTCTTTGTGCTAGATATCAATCTAGACCTACGGAGTAACACTTGATTGCAGTTAAACGAATTTTTCGTTATCTCAATCATTCACTAGATTATGGGTTGCTTTACTCTAAGTCTAGCACATATGAGTTAATCTCATATAGTGATGCCGATTTTGCAGGATGCAAATCCGATAGGAAGAGTACTAGTGGCACTTGCTATTTCCTAGGAAATTCTCTTGTTTCTTAGTTTTCCAAGAAACAGAATTCGGTATCATTGTTCACGACTGAAGCGGAATATATTGCTGCGGGTCTTGCATGTGCACAAGTTCTTTGGATGAGACGCACGCTCAAAGACTATGGTATCAATTGTGACACTTGCCCTATCATGGTTGATAACCAAAGTGCAATTTGTCTTTCCAAGAATCCGGTACATCACTCTCGTACCAAACACATAGATGTGAGACACTATTTCATTAATGATTATGTAGCTAAGAAGGACACCATCTTAGAGTACATCGAAACCCAATAACAAATTACCGACATCTTCACCAAACCTCATAAAGAAGATTCATTTGTGAGGTTGCGTGGAGAATTAGAATTATGGGTGAATCTGAATTATGGGAGTTCATTTTTTATGTTAAATCATGTTTTGAACTCATGTCATTATTTCACATCTCATGTTTTGATATGTCATATGTTTACATATATTTTTCAATGAGATTTATTTGAGATTTTGATGATTTTATTTGTTTGGATTAATATACGTGATTTGTATGTTAATCTATATTATTTTGTTAGTGATTTCATGTTAATCGAATAATTAGAGTATATGTCTTAGGGTGAGTTATCTTAATTCTCTTGATTTCAGCCTTACTCTACATTTTTGGACCAGCACAGACGACTGTCAATCATTCGACAGTCGCCTGCCCAACTCTAGCTTTTCTGTCTGAAATTCGTGTTTTTCGCACATGCGACTGATGTATAATTTTCAGGCGCTGAAATTTGTTCATCAAGCGCCTGTCTTGATCTTGAAATGTCTCTGTCAACTCAACAAAATTTTTGACTTTCTGTCAGGCGACTGTCGTGTATTTTACAGGCACCTGTCACTTTTCCAGGTGACTGTGAATTACACAACAGGCACTTATCTATCTACCTAAGTCAGTTTTCTTTCTTTTCGACCAGTTGACTGACGATTGTACATCAGTCGACTGTCCATGTCTGTGGTGATTCGATAAGTTAATCTTAGCCGTCGATCTTTTGATCCAACGGCCCAGATTCATTTCCCCTCCACTTAAGTAATCGTGGGCGTCGGATTTTCTCTCTCATCCGATCGATTCTCCCTCGTCTCCCTCCTTCAAACGTCGACCATCTCTTCGTCTTCTTCGTTGATTCGAAGCTCCTAGCCATCAATTCCTCTCCCCATTGACTCGATCGAGCTCTTGGATCTCTCCTCCGTTGTTGGTCGTTGGATTGGTATTTCTTCTTCATTTCGAGCCCTAATCGGATGTATCTTTCGATTTCTGCTCATGGTACCCGAAGACTGAGACGTCTTGGTTCAAACCCGTGAGGAAATTCTCGCGTTCTTGTTACTTCCGTCGATTCGAAGTCTCCTCGCCTAAGGGTTATCCATCCTCACTCCGCTCTCAGAGTCCTCAGTCCTCGTCGTCTTCCGGTGAGTTTCTGGGATATCAGTTGCTGATCCTCCTCTTTCAGCATCTGAGGTTGAACCTTCTCATTCGCATCCAGATATGCCATCATCTCCATCTCCTCCAGCTTCGTCGCCTGATCCACCCCTCGTTCAGTTGAATGAGCGAGTTTCTGTGCTTGATATGAAAGTATCTGACATGGATCAGAAGCTTTCACTTCTCCTTGAGCTGTACTACAAGTCGAATGTATATCAAGGATTTCCTGTTCCAGCCTCCCTTCAGGCTATGTTTCCACCATCTGAGGACGTCCCCCATTCTGCTGTTCCTCCTACACCCACTGCTCTTCCTCATCCTAGTGGTGACACTCAGGCCCCTCCTGCTGAGGTCACTTTGTCTCCTCCTGTCACTACCTTTCAGCCTCCGGTGCATGTTTCTGCTGAGCCCAGTCAGCCCTCTGCACCTGCTGCTTGTGGCGTTGCATCGTCATCTAAGAGGAAGGCTCATGTGCGCCCTCTTCGACGATCTGCTCGTGTGATTTTCGTTGCTCAGGTCGTCCTTCGGATCCCACAGTGATCCATATCGATTGATGGTGTTTTGGAGACGGACTCACCTTAGGACTAGTTTTGTTAGAGTTTGAGTCCATGGTTGTCTGTATATAGCTCTGGAATGTTGTATTTGGTGCTTGTAGCACCTGTTATAGCTGTTGGTCACACACACACATATATATGGATGTTGTTATCTTCTATAGTATTAGGAGTTAGTCTCTTTTTGTACTCCTGGTATAATTTTGGTTGTATGTTAGAGTAACTTTTGTTGGATGATGATGTATATGGAGTTGATTTTGTCTTTTGTACTCCATGTAACTTTGGATTATATATATATATATATATATATATGATGTTTTACTTTTTCATATGCGGTTTCACATTGTGTCTCAATTTTTTTAAACCATTGTGATCATTGTGTGTATGTTGTGCAATTGTGTCTCTCTGTGGTCCATGCTCATTTATTGTAATCCATGCTCTATTATATACATGTTATGATGTGAGACATTATTTTCTTGCCTATGAAATGTTGATATTGGATTCTCGTTCCCCTAGTCAACTAAAATTTCTTTTGTTGATGAGTATTTGGTATATATCATTGTGATGCACCTGCATGTTTTCTCGATTTTATTGTGGTATCACATTGAATATACATCACATTCTTGAGACTCTCATGATTGCTTTAGTACTTATTTAGCACTATTGTTGTTTTCTACTCCTACTTTTGGAATAATGCCATAAGGGGAGAGAAATACACAAATCATAATTTTTGTGCTAAGTAAATTCTAAACTTGAATCTAAGATTGAGGTTGCTTTAGATTCAGGGGGAGTAATATATAATGAACTTGGATTATAAAATCCTAAATTTCTAGTATTGAAATCATTTCATTCATGCATATCTTACATGTTTGTTTCAATTGATCAATAGATGCCCTTTATTTAATTTGACTAACTTGATTGGCATTTATGTAGGGGGAGTAAGTATTCGTTAAAATGCAATTATTTATCTTTTTGTTTATGTTTGTTTGTCATCACCAAAAGGAGGAGAATGTTGAGTATTGGACTTCTTCCTACTTAGTGTTGATGATAAGCAAACATAATACTTGTGACTAATCCACTACTTCCAGTTAATCCATTGCCTAAGCATATCATGAAGATCAATTAGCAATGGATGTAACTCAAGGATCAATTAAAACATGAAAAGTGGATTGGTTGATCAAATATGATGAATGAAGCTTCTAGAAGACTTCAAACTCATTTTATAGAATGAAGAGACACAAATACAAGATGTAATCTTTTTATTCTTTTCTATTATGTAGTTTAGAAGTAGAACTATGTCGGAGCACACATCTTTATTTCTGTCCTAGGAAATCATTAGATCACATTTCCTTGGCCTCCAATTCATAATTCTCAAGCATGTGCATTTTGGACTTTCAACAGGCATCTGCTGAACGATTTACATGTGCCTGTCTCTAAATAGTCGCATGTGATTTGTTCTACAGTCGTCTGTTTTGCACATACTTTATCATTTGGTTTTTGCGCTTTCAGCTATAACTTTCATCAGGCGAATGCTATACAAAGTACATGCGCCTGTCCAGTTACAGGTGCCTGTGACTTGTTAGTCAGTCGACTGTCTCTCTCTTGTCCAAAGATCTTTAACTTGTCTTCCTTCTGTCAAACGACTGATGTTGGATTCACAGTCGCCTGTCCATTTGCACATGCGCATATGAATGCTTCAACAGTCAGCTGTTGATCCTTGTTTTAACTCTCTGTACTTTTGGCAAGTTTCACCAGTTGCGGTCAGACGACTGATGTTGAATTCACAGTCGCCTGCCTAATGCACATGCGCCTGTCGATTCTTTCCCTACCACTCTGCTCTCTGGAAAGTTTCACTTATTAGGGTCAGCCGATTGATGTTGGTTTTACAGTTCGCCTGTCTATGGCACATGCGCCTGTGGGTTCCACATCAGGCGCCTGTCAGTCTTCCCAAAATTTCCTGAACTTACTCGTGTTTTGCGCAGTCGCCTGTAGAAGGTTTCTCAATCGCCTGTTATGTTTACAGGCGCCTGTTAGACATTCATCAGTCGACTATCCTACATCGATGCTAAGGCCAAGATGTATTATCTTTACGTGGCCTTGGGTTGAGTGAAAGAAGAAATTAAAAAGAATATTGGTAGAGGATACAAAAAATGATAGGACATGATCAACAAAAGATGTGATATGCAGCTACATCAAGATGTTCATGCCACATGTACACACTTTATTTTTATGTTAAACTTAATGTAAAATAGATCATTTATTTACATGTTATACTTCAAGTGCATGTTAAAATCCTCGTTTCTAATAATATATTAAGGTAACAAATGACAACGATGTGTTGGTTGGATTTAGACATATGGTCAAGAGATTGGAACTAGATATCTTGAGGCAACTTGAAATAGACAGATAAATTAATGGGTTTTAGATATATTTATTTTGATATATGATTCGATCTAGTCGTTCATATTCGAAAATTATGCATGATAATTGTAGGTGGTGGAGTTATATGGGATGAAAGTTGGTGCATTCAGCCCCCAAAATGCATGTATGGCGATAAAGCATGTCACTCCAGTTATGTATAAGAATATTAGTTCGTTATATGTTTTCCATGAACTGTTGTATATTTTCTGACTATGCAAATTTTTGTAGTTGAATGGTGGTCAATCATTGGAAGAGAACAAGCTCCAAATTTTTACATTCTAAGCATGTTTAAACCAAATAGTCTCTTCTTCAAACTGTGAACGAAACTGGACCATATTCTTACTCATTCATGCAGACCATGAATATGTTAACAATAGAAAATGACTCAACGAGAGTCTGTTTGGCTTATGTGCATTCTCATTGGTCCATGTCTCCTCGGTTTATGTGCATTATAATATGAGGTTGAAAGAAATACACTTTAAAAGGAGAACTGGTGATGATCAACTAATTGAATCAGATTAAATTTTTCACGAGGATGCTTATGATAGCGACAATTTTTGGTACGTCGAAACTCTTGCGGGAGCAGAACAGAGACAAAAAGCAATCAACATTGACCTGGTCACAGCTAAGTGAATCTCTCATATAAGCGAAAGAAAGAAGTAACTTGGCAAGAAAATGATGATTCGTCTCCCAAAGAACAAGGTTCTACAGATGAATGTTGTGGTGTTTCTCAATACAGTTGTCCTATATAGATAAATGAATACCATGCTTATGATACAACTTATTTACATGGATATAGAGTTCATGATAGGTAACATCAAAGTGAAGAAATGGAAACAATACCTAGGGTAGACAATTTGATTATCATATGTATTAATATTCTGATTATTATGGAGGCTATGATAAGTGAATTGTACCATGACGTCTATGCATACTATACCATACAAACACCTTGATGTCTGATTATCATATGTCTGATTATCATATGATAAGTTTGATTATCATATGTATGGACACTCATGCAATCATGACGACTACCACATACCATACAAACACCTTGATGTCTATGCATATTATGATAGTCAATACATCTACGGTTCAAATGTGACCGGACAATCTAGCAGTCACGACAGTTATGACATGCCTTTTATCGAGCCGAGTCGGTCCTCCACATATGATAACATGATGATATTATTTTAAGATCGGAACAAATGTAATATTGCTATCCATCTTACTACCCTGCACCACACTCAGATGATACTAACTTAGAATGAGTTTATATCTTTTGATTTATTTTATTCATTTTTATTATGAGAATAGATTTATGTCTAATCATTTTTGTATTATTATTCTGTTATATTAATAAAATAATGAAGGACTGGCTGGGTCCTAGAGAAGTTTCAACTAAAAATTTTGTACAACTATGTATCTAGTATAAATTATCGGTGCATTTATATGTATAAAATACCATAGAACTATATATATTACGTCACTATGTACATATATATATATTTAAAATATATCTGAAACTGATACTGATACTTGAAATGAAACTGCCGATACAGATGAAACTAAACAAAACTATGAAACCATCAAAACGAGTGAAACTGAAACCGAAATCTAAATTCCTGGAAGACCGAAACCGAAACCGAGACATCTAACATTGATTTTAATGTTTCCTCTTCATACATGTTGCTGAACTGCCATTGAAGAATTGAACATTCCTAATTTTACTTACTTATTTTCTCGTACCTGCCAATCCTGATATGAGATAGAAACTAGATTTTGTGAAACTGATGAAATGTTGAGTCACATAGGTACATGGTTTATTTGTTTAATGACAGATTAAAAATGGAAAAAATGTTTTTTTTTGGGGGGGGGGGACCCTTACATGATTAACACGCAATAACTCTGTGGATTGAAGGAAAGCTTAATATTGGAAACTTTGATAACTTTTTTAGAAATATCACATTAATTCTTGGAACTTGAATACTGTAGCCTTAACCTAAAGATATGTCAGTATCGCATCAAGGACTTAACTTCAAGTGGCAAAGGCTTCTAGTCTTTTGGAATGAATCTTTCTGAAGTTGTTCAAAAATCCAAAAGCCACTGTGTTGTGGACTGACCAGGAAGATTTTAGTGACCTATTTATTATGGTGAACAACTAATCTACTTCATTACTTGCTAAATGTTCTCTGATGATCTTTTTACTTCATTACTAGATCCGATAAATGTTCTCCAATGATCTTCTAAAAATATTTTCTCTGGTATAATTGAATATGAAGTCGTAGTTTTTGTTATTTGGAATTTTTCTAAGTGATTTTATCTTTTTTGTCTGAGTTCTCTGTCATATCATTGTGTCCTACACTTAGTTTGAATATAATAAACAGTATGAAACCTTTCTCTATTTTATTTAATGGAAAAGGATCTTATGATTGGTCTCTGTTCTATATTAGATACGATCAATGATTCAGTTCTACATGCTGGTGAAGATATGACCCACAGTCAAGATGCAATGCAGAAACAAGTACCGATGCCCAAAGAATTTGTTGGGAATGAGATAATTGATGGGAAAACAGTATGTTATAATCCACCTCGTGGCACTGTTTATTCCTTTTCTAAATCTCTTTGAATATTCTTCTAAAACTTCAAAATTTCAAATTCTACGTCACATTTCAAGCTAATGGAGGAAAGAACTCCACTGCAGGTGAATGTGTTTGAAGGAGTGCAGCTTTATGAGGAGTTGTTTGATAGCTCAGACATTATGAGGCTTAATTCATTAGCAAATGACTTGAGAGCTGTTGGTCATAAAGGAGAGTTTCCAGGCAAGCTGAAATATTTCCTTCTTTCTTAACCTTAGTGCAACATATCCCCATCTTTGCTGCTGCTAGTGAAACTTTTCAGGGTTTTTAAATTAATGTTGCTGCAGTGTGATCTCAATATCTGCAGTGGGATCTTGATACTACATTTCTATCATTCATATTCGTCTGTTATACTAACTTCCATGAAAGTAACTATTCAATGAAAGAGAAGTTGGTTCTGTTTCCTTTTGAGATTTTCAGCATGATTCTACTATGGAGGCCGGTGACAAGATGATATATAATTGCTGTACTTTATGTAAATTGTTATTGCAATTTGATCCTCCAAATTATGCATATGCAGAAGAAAGTAATGGTTGTGTTTTACATGCCGAAAAAGACAATGATAGATCCACGTGTATACACGGAGGAGGGCCCGCGAGCAGCCGCACGCGCAAGGGGAGGCCGCACCCTAGGGGCGTCTTCGACCATCTATCTTTAATTATATTTTAATGGCAAACTAGTAATTAGATTAGGAGGGGGTTGTATTCTTAAGTTAGGGCTAGCCGTCATTTATGTTTGTGCTTATTATTGATATTTTGTGAGAGTTCTTCCAGGGATCTTAGGAGAGTGCGTACGTCGTCGCTTATCAGCATCTTGGGATGGTTGCCCCTAGAATCGTAGCCAATTTATCTTTTATTCGCTGTTTTGATCAATATAATTTCAATTTTGCTTGATTCATATCAATTTAGTATCGGAGCGCGTAACGATTCAGGGCGGTGTCGACGAGGCAGAAGGACAAGTTTGAGGTATTGGAGGAGAAGTTCAATGGTGAGATCGAGGTAATAACGAAATCGTTGGCAAGCAATGAGGAATCCATGGCGAGGTTGACGGCTTCCATTAACAGATTGACGGCGAAGCAAGAGAAACAAGATGAACAATTCACGTAATTGCTTTTTCAGTTGCCGGTCAATGCGGGAAAAGATGGAAAAGGTGATGGAAACCCTAAATCAGCGACACAGGTACCACCTTTGGACAAGGGGAAGGAAAAAATGGAGCAAGGTGACGCGGAAGCCGTCCACGAGGAGGAGGATTACGATGAAGAGGAAGATGAAGGGCCGTGAAAGGAGGATTATCGAGAAGCTATACGCCGGAAAGCGGAGGAAGCAAGGAGGGGGGCGGCGGATCTAGCTGCCTTTCCCATGAGACGCACCAAGGAGGCGGGGGCCACGGGCTCCTTCCCAGGCCCCCGCGAGCCCCCAAGACGTCAGGCGAGGGTGGGGGCACCCCCAGGCTCGCCTGGGGCCGGCGAAGGGCCCCGGCGGGCCCCGACGACCAGCGACAGGGCCGCTGGGGCCTCGAACATCCCCGACAGGGCACTGCGGCCCCTCTGCTAGGCCGCTGGGCCCCGAGCAGGTTCGACAGGGCCTCGCTGGCCCTTTGCAGGGCTGTTGGGCCCCGCCGACCCACGACGGACCCCCCGCGGGGGTGGGAGTCAGGGCAGGGGCAGTGGCCACCATTCGGGGATTTTCCTCCCTATTCGGAGGGTTCGACATCTGGATTCGACGACTGTTTTGACCCAGGAGGTGGGCATGAGTATTACGATGACGGAGGAGGGTTTCGGGACCCTCCCGACCCTCGATATGGCGATGATAGACGGCGCCCTCCACCCCACACCTATGAAGGGTGCCCCGAAGACGGCGGAGGAGGGTACAGAGACCACCAGGAGGAGCATGAGGGACAGACGGGAGGCGACGGTCGGCGAGGAGAGGGGCCCCGCCGGGGTCATGGAGATCGTTGAAGAGGACCGCATAGAGGATATGCGACATACCAGGAGAGGTGGCAGCACTATCATCAGCCTAGGTATGGCGGGGGACGAGGAGACCATGGCACCCACAATATGGACCGACTGCAGAAGCTGAAGATGCCGGTATTCGATGGGGGTGGATCCAGTGTCATGGATCAACAGAGCAACGAGATTTTTTAGAGTCTTTCGCATGATTGAGGAGCAGAAGCTGGAGGCAGCTGAGATTTGTTTGGATGGGAAGGCCATCACCTGGTTTCAATGGAAGGATGCGAATCGTCCTTTTTGCTCATGGGAGGAGATCAGGGACCAGATGGTGTAGAGGTTCAGGGATCCCCACCTGGAGAACGTGAGCGAGTAGCTGCTATCCCTCAGGCAGGAGGGCACAGTGCGAGATTACCTGGAGAGGTTCGAGGCCCTATCAGGACAGGTGCACGGGGTGATTGATGAGACGATGGAGAGCACCTTCATGAAGGGGCTGATGGCCACTATTCGAGCCGCGGTGCGCATGCAGAAGCCCCAGGGGCTGATAGAGGCCATGGAGTATGCTCAGATGACAGAGTACTGTCAGATGGAGGAGAGAAAGGCGAGAGGTGGTTGGAGTGGACCAGTTTCTCGCAGTGTCCTGACCGCGACAATAGAACAGAAGACAGCCACAGGGGTGGATCGGGCGAGTATTGGGAAGACTGGAGAGCAGAGCAGTGCACAACCAGCAGGGGTCAATTTAGGAGGATGACCGACGTCGAGATAAGGGAGAAGATGCAGAAAGGGCTCTGTTTCTGATGCGATGATCGGCTCACCCCAGGACACCACTGTGGGATGCGCAAGCTGCAAGTGCTGATAGCAGCGAAAGACGAGGAGGATGACGTGGAGGATGAAGAGGTCGGAGTTGAAGACGACCCCCACTTGGAGTAGTACCGCCAGAAGCTTCATGCACCACCTTAATGACGCGGTGAATTTTCAGGGCGGAGTAATGATAGATCCGCGTGTATACATGGAGGAGGGCCTGCGAGCTGCCGCATGTGCAAGAGGAGGCCGCACCCTAGGGGCGTTTTTGACCCTCTATCTTTAATTATATTTTAATGGCAAACTAGTAATTAGATTAGAAGGTGGTTGTATTCTTAAGCTAGGGCTAGCCGTCATTTATGTTTATGCTTATTATTCATATTTTGTGAGAGTTCTTCGAGAGTTCTTCGAGGGATCTTAGGAGAGTGCGGACGTACTCGCTTATCGGCGTCTTGGGAGGGTGGTTGCCCTAGAATTGTAGCCAATTTATCTTTTATTCGCTGTTTTGATCAATATAATTTTAGTTTTGCTTGATTCCTATCAGACAACCATGTGAGCAATCTGTTTGATGTGATTACTATTGGCTTGGTTATCATGTGATGTCGTGGATAAAAACAACGGAGGTTTTACCATCAAAAGTTATTTGATTGTTAATCGTGACATATTCATGGATCAGTTTGATAGTGTCTAAATTAATCTTATGTGCAATTTTTGCGTTATATTCAGTGGTTGGAGACATCAGTATATGGATTTTTTGAACGTGCAATTGGATTTTACTTAGTAAAGAATTAAATCGCCATTAATTTAACGGTTTTGCATAAATAGAACTTTTGCGACTGGTGGATGAATGTGTAAAATCCATTGGGTTTATCCAATATTTGGTGTTTTAGAATATATAGATGAAAATGAACGGTTCCGATCCTTCAAAAAATAACGGGGGTTTGGAGTTTTGGAAGCCGCATATAAGTTTAACGTCACATGTCATATGATACTCATTATTCTCTCTACACACACGTCATAATCCTTGACTAGCCAAAAATATAACGGGGTTGGAGTTTTGGAAGCTGCACATGTGGTTTAGCCTTATATGTCATGATACTCATTATTCTACACAAGCACGCACAAGTCATAATTCATGACCATGGGTCATTAGGCATTAAAGATACTCTCCCGAAAAATTTCAAACCATTCTAAATCTCTCCCCCGCTAAAAAATTGCAGTCTCATTTAAAATATCCTACACCAAAATTCAACACCATTCAAAATTCAACTAAAAAAATTTGTAGCCACCTTTATATTATCCACCAACAAAATTTTTAACAACATTCAAATTAAAATTTAGTTCACCATAAAAATTTTGGTTTTCCTAAAATTTAGTTTAGATTTAATACCCCCTAAAATTTAAACTTTTATTTCCCTCCGAAAATTTAGTTCTATCCAGATTTAGGTCCCCTAAAATTTTAATTTTAGCTCCTCCAAAAATTGAGTTCCATTCAGATTTAGTTGTGTCACGCCCCACTTCCGGGTACCGTGACTATTTTTCATATTATTGCAGGTCCTGCTGTTTACCAGTAAAAAGAAAACAGAATAAAGCAGAAATGTAATTAAAACATAATTGTATGAAAAGATTGTCTCAGAACTCTGCGTACTAAACCTTGTACACTAAACCCCCTCGTGCCGTGGTCAATAGCTAACAAAAACAAAGTGCACTACTGGCTTAGATATAGACTATATCTAATCCACGCATACGACTTATGCATAATAGTATGAAGCATGTAAAAGTAAACTACAGAAGAAAGTGTAAGAAGATGAACATATTAAACAATTAAAAGACAAGTAAACTATTGAACTAAAATGTAACAAATTATGAGTGTAACAAACCACAGAAAAGATGAGGGTTCGCATGCACATAGTACGCCTAGTCCACCTAGGCGAAATAGAGAGAGAGAGACCATCATGAGAGACGAGTGCCTAGTCCACCCAGGCATTCTAGAGAGGCACCGTCATGACAGACACACGCCTAGTCCACCTAGGCAATCTAGAGAGAGACCCCGTCACGACCGACGTGACAGAGACGATAGTGTGATCAGGGGCATTAAGGTTGACGCACCCACTTTTGATGGTCGTCTGAATCCCCAGACTTTTATTGATTGGATGGCCGATATGGACCATTACTTTGGATGGTATGACATGTCTGAGGAGAGAAAAGTGAGGTTTGCGAGGATGAAGCTTATTGGACCGGCCAAGTTGTATTGGCAGAATGTTGAGCGCATGTTAGCCCAGGGTAGGCAGGAGCCCATAGGTATGTGGGATGAGATGAATGAGAAGTTGAAGGAGAAATATCTACCCACGTCATATCATCAGCGACTCCTAGACCAATGACAAAATCTCACCCAGGATAGTGGGTCGGTTCGCACATACGTCGATAAGTTTGACGAGTATATGATGAGATGCGATGTGAAGGAAGATGTGAGTGTGACTTTGTCTAGGTTTAGGGCTGGCCTTAGACCTGACCTACGTAAGGAGCTCATCCTTCTTGATGTCCACACACTAGAGCATGTTTATCAGATTGTGTTGGATATTGATAGCTTTCATCATGCTCCAGTTGCTAGTCGTTACGATTCACGAGATTTGTCACGTTGCCCAGCACCAAATGGTAGCAAACAACCCCAGAGTCAATCCCAACCTAGAGCTGACCAGAGACACCCCACCCACATGAATGACAAAGGAAAAGGGATTATGAGTGAGTCTTCTAGAGCTGGTCCACGGACCCAATGCTACAAATGTCAAGGCTTTGGTCACTTCGCAGGAAGCTGCCCTTCCAAAGCCTTGTTAGTGCACGATCCTGAGCGGGATGACCATATAGATGAGTAAGAAGAAGTTTATGAGCCAGTTGATGCATGCTATGAGACCGATGAAGAATCGGCCACGACAGTAGAGCTTATCGATACACGCTCTGAAAACCCTAGACTTGGTGTTGTACGTTGTGCACTGGCTCAGGCCAAAGAGACTGATGACTGGCGTAGGACTGCGATTTTTCACACTTTTGTGACGCATGGTGACAAGCATAGTAAAGTAATCATTGATAGCGGAAGTTGTATAAATACTGTGTCATCTAAGCTCGTTACCCGCATAGGTTTACAGCCAGTCCCCCACCCTAGTCCTTATAAGGTATCATGGGTGGATGCTTCATCCATTGGCATCAAAGAAAGATGTCTTGTCCCTAGTCAGTTTGGATCATATAAGGACAAGATTTGGTGCGATGTACTGCCCATGGATGTTGATCATATCATCTTGGGGAGGCCTTGGCTTTTTGACATGGATGTCACGATTTTCGGTCGCTCGAACTCGTGTACATTCACACATGAAGGCAAGAAAATCAAGTTGAATCCCATACAACCCAAGATGACCGCTCCTGAAAAGAAGGAAGCAACTAAGGGCAAGAGCTTACATATTATTAGTCCTAAGGAGCTGAAGAGAGAAGTTAGAAAGGACTCAGTCATGTATGCCTTAGTTGCGAGGGAGATTTGTGAGACTAGTCAGGAGGAGATCCCAAAAGAGATAACGCCTATAATGAAGGAATTCCGTGATATTTTTCCTTAAAACCTCCCAGATTGTCTTCCACCCATGCATGATATTCAGCATGCCATAGACTTAGTCCCAGGAGCTACACTTCCCAACTTGCCTCATTACCGAATGAATCCCACTGAGCATGCCGAGCTGAAAAGGCAAGTTGATGAGTTGTTAGCCAAAGGTTTTATCAGGAAAAGTATGAGCCCATGTGCAGTGCCAGCTCTTCTCACACCTAAAAAGGATGGATCTTGGAGAATGTGTGTGGATAGCCGTGCCATTAATAAGATCACGGTTAAGTATCGTTTTCCTATCCCTAGGCTTGATGACATGCTTGATATGATGACTGGCGTCACAATATTTTCAAAGATTGATCTTAAGAGTGGCTATCATCAGATTAGAGTTCGTCCAGGGGATGAGTGGAAAACGGCCTTCAAAACGAAGGATGGTTTATATGAGTGGATGGTCATGCCTTTTGGCCTATCCAATGCCCCTAGCACATTCATGAGAGTAATGACTCAAGTACTACGACCATTCATGGGGAAATTTCTAGTCGTATACTTTGATGACATCCTTATTTATAGTCAATCTAAGGGGCAACACATAGACTATCTGCGGCAGGTATGTATTACCCTGAGGAAGGAGTGCCTTTATGCAAACCTTAAGAAGTGTTCCTTCCTGACTGATAGCGTCATCTTTTTAGGTTTTGTTGTTTCCTCAGAGGGAGTGCGTGCGGATCCCCAAAAGATCCAAGCGATAGTAGATTGGCCTGAACCCCGCAACCTACATGAGGTTAGGAGTTTTCATGGGTTAGCCACATTCTACCGTCGATTTATAGCGGGATTCAGCACCATCATGTCCCCAATCACCGACTGTATGAAAAAGAGGGACTTTATATGGACCAAGTCTGCCGCCAAGGCGTTTGAGGATATAAAGAAAAATATGACTAAAGCGCCTGTAATGCGCCTCTCGGATTTCATGAAAGCATTTGAGGTTGCATGTGATGCGTCAGATATAGGTATAAGATGAGTTTTAAGTCAAGAAGGGCATCCTGTGGCATACTTTAGTGAGAAACTTAGTGATGCCAAACTACGATACTCCACCTACGATAAGGAATTCTATGCGGTAGTGCAGGCATTACGATATTGGAGACACTATCTCCTACCGCAAGAATTTGTGTTGTACTCGGATCATGAGGCCTTGAAATACCTCAATTCCCAGAAGAAACTAAACTCTAGACACGCTCGGTGGGTTGGTTTTCTTCAGGAGTACACATTCGTTCTCAACCATAAAGCGGGGGTTGAGAATAAGGCCGCTGATGCACTCAGTCGCAGGGTGGCTCTACTATCTGCTATGAGTGTTCAGGTGATAGGATTCGAGAGGATTAAGGAAGATTACATGTCGTGCCCAGACTTTAGCGAGATTTTTGCTATCCTTCAGGATGAGTTAGTACGTGAGCAAGATAGTTATTTCCTGCAGGATGTGTATCTTTTTAGGGCCACACAGTTATGTATCCCCGTACTTTTGTGAGAGATTTTATTGTCTGGGAGATACATGCTGGAGGTTTATCAGGGCACTTTGGAAGAGATAAGACGATTGAGTCTGTAGAGAGTCAGTTGTATTGGCCGAGCCTTAAGAGAGATGTTGCCACCCTGGTGGGGCAATGTCGAGTTTGTCAGATGGCTAAGCATAGAAAGCAGAATACTGGCCTCTACACACCTTTACCTATGCCAGATTGTCCCTGGCAAGACGTTAGTATGGATTTCGTGCTAGGACTCCCACGCACACCTAAAAGCATGATTCAATTTTTGTCATCGTGGATTGATTCTCGAAGATGGCACACTTCATACCTTGCTCCAAAACTTTAGACGCCTCACACATTGCCAAGCTTTACTTTGATGGGGTTGTTCGTCTCCATGGTCTGCCCAAGAGCATAGTGTCTGATAGGGATGTGAAATTCATGAGCTACTTCTGGAAAACCCTATGGCATATGATGGGCACTAAGCTCAAGTTCTCCACTGCTTACCATCCTCAGACTGATGGTCAAACTGAGGTAGTGAACCGTAGTTTAGGGAATCTTCTCAGGTGCTTAGTAGGTGAAAATCCTAGGAATTGTGATATGATATTGTCCACTGCGGAGTTTGCATATAATGGGTCAATAAATAGGTCCATTGGCATGAGTCCATTTGAGGTAGTGCATGGTTACAAACCTAGAAAGCCTATAGACCTCATTCCCATGTCACATCATCATAGAGTGTCCGAGTCAGCTGAGTCATTTGCACAACACATTCATGACTTGCATAAAGAGATCAGCCGGAGAATTCATTCTAGCAATGAAAAATATAAGGCCATTGCAGATACTCACAGGCGCTTCAAAGAGTTTAATGAAGGTGACTATGTTATGGTGCGACTCAGATCAGAAAGGTTTCCTCCTGGAACCTTGAAGAAACTACAGGCTCGTAGTGCTGGCCCATTCAAAGTCTTAAAGAAAATTGGTTCTAATGCATATGTGATAGATCTCGCAGTAGATTATGGGATAAGCTCAACTTTTAATATTGAAGATCTAGTGGCTTATAAAGGTCCAGCAGCTAAACCCACAGACCCGTTCTTTGAGCCCTCTCAAGATGACTTGAGTGTCCATGCTATTCCTCTGCCTACCCCTTTACCACCCATATATCCACATAGAGAGCAGATTGACCGCATATTAGATGAACAGGTTATATCAACCAGGCATGGTGGTTATCAGCGTTACTTGGTGAGTTGGAAAGGCCGGCCAGAATCAGACTGTACTTGGATTACCAGAACAGAACTCCAAAGGCCAGATCCAGATTTGCTTGAGCACCATGACAGCCAACATGCCCTACACTCATCGGAGCCGAGTTTTTCCCACCCGGGGAGAGTTGATGGGGACATCAGGGTTTACACGCGCAGGAGGCATCGTATTCAGCCCAGCTCATTGTAGATGGGCCCTAGCCCATTTTGAGATTTGAATGTATTTTTTCTTTCCTTTGGTTTAGTCCCACATTGGGTAGGATGTGGGGGTTGAGGGTTTGTTTTTCTATTTAAAGCCGTGTATCGTGATACTTTGGAATCAATGAAAGTTTGAAAGAAATTCTCCCTCAAAACCTGTGAAAGGTCCTAATCCTTGGTGTGAAGCCCTGGATCTCTTGGTGTGAAGCCAACTATTTTCCCCCCAAAATCCCCAAATCGTTCGTGTTCTACATCAGGCATGCATATGAGTTTGTAATTTATTACTGTGTTGTAACTCTTCTGGCTCATGTGATTGTTGTACTAATTCTATGTTGACTTATATTGGAGAGTACGATATGCAACCCAAAGACCACCTTGTATCACGGTGAGTTACCCCGGGCCGAGTTCATCCAACATAATGTCTCGATCGTGAACGACTGGGTCAAAACAAAAACAAGAGAGGCATCTGTATCCCTTCGACGGTCCAAACAGATACTTGAAAGGAGACTCGTCGGGTAAACAGATTCATGATAGGATCCTCGAATACAGGCTGAAAACATGTCTCCGCTTACGTATTCTCTCTAATATAAGTTTCCCAAATCCAATGAGTCAAGTGTAATGTTGTTTATTGTCAGCGTGTGTGTCATTTACATATTTATTTCAGTGTCAAGTGTTATACTTAGGGACTAACGGCTGTTATAGTATTTTCAGCTTCATCACATGCCTTAGACCAGTTGAACACATCCTTTCTCGTTAATTGCATCATATGTTCTGCGATCTTTGAGAAATTTTGAATGAACCTTCTATAATATACAACCAATCCCAAGAAGCTTCGAATCTCTGTCATTGACTGTGAAACATGCCAGTTCTGAATAGCTGCTATCTTTTCAAGATCTACAGATCTCTCTCTCTAGACATTACATGGCCTAAGTAAGCCACCTTGTTCATTCAGAATTTACATTTGCTGAGATTGATGAACAATTGGTGTCATCTCAAATTATTCATGACATTCCTTAAGTATTCATTATGCTTCTTAGCGTTCTTTGACTATATCAGAATATCGTCGAGGTAGACCACTACGAACTTATCCATATACTCGTACAACATTTGGTTCATGAGGCTCATGAATAATGCTGACGCATTGGTCACACCAAATAGTATTACCAAGAACTTGTAGTACATATACTTGGTCCTGGATGCAGTCTTGTGGATGATGCCCTCCATCTTCACTCTTACTTGATGGTAATATGTCCTTAAATCCAACTTCGAGAAAACGCTCGACCCTCCGAGTTGGTCAAAAATGTCATCAATACGGGGAAGATGATACTTGTTCTTTACCGTCATCTTGTTCAGTTCACTGTAATCGATGCACACGCGTTGAGATCCATCCTTTTTGGCACCAACAAATAGGGGCACCCCAAGGGGATACATGGCTCGTATCCATTCACTATTTAGCACTTCATCCAACTGGGCATGTACTTCTTTTAGCTCTGGCGGTGCCATACGATATGGTGTCTTGGACATTGGCTGAGCGTCTGATATCATATCAATAGAAAACACAATGGCGTGTTCTAGAGGTAATCCTGTAAGATCGTCCAGAAACACGTCCATGAATTCTCTCACTACCTCTGGTATCTCTGGTTCAACTTTCATAGTACTCACCACAGTCTCTACTGGTTGGGCTCTGAATTGCACTGGCATCTTGGATCTGCTTCTACTGATGAACTCAAACTTTGTATGATCGGATATCTTGAACACTAACCTCTTTTGACAACAGTCAATAGTAGAGTGAAATGTCCCTAATCAATCCATTCCAAAGACAACATCAAAACTTGGCATCTCGATCACTAATAAATCTACGAATAGCTTCCGTCCACAAATCACTACAGGGCATTGAGGGTACTCACTTGTCGTCTTCATCACGCCACCGCCCGTGCTAACATTCCAATAGGTAGCCAATGGTTCGACATGAATATTGTGTGTCAACGTATCGAGTTGCTAATAAGTATGAGGAGGCTCCTGAGTCAAATAATGTAAGGACACGTTTACCATCGACAAGTACGACACATAATGTCAAAGATACTATGTCTAAGTAAATATGTAATGACATGTGGAAGTAATGACTGAAAGCGATAAAATCTAATCAGTAATCACTTGGCCAGTAGACTTGGCTTCTACTGCAGTCATAGTAAATGCTTGGTGCTTCGGGGTGTTGGTTGTGGTCTTGCCTGTTGAAAGACCTTTCTCTGGGGAGGAAACGGTGATCTACGCAATGCATTCGCTGGCGAGGTATGAACATGAGCAGGAGGAGCAGGTGCTATTGGTCGTGGTCCACACTGCAGACAGTCTCTAGTATTGTGCTCTTTAGATCCGCAAACCAAGCAAAGGTCTAAGCACCATCAACACTCCTCTCTGTTATGCACATTCTTGCCCTAGTAGTGACACACCGGACATGGCTGCTACTATGGTTCTGGCTTGAATTGAATCTGTTGCACTGGTCAGTGCACATGTCTACCTGGAGGCAGAGGTCATCGACTTGTTCCTTCGGTGACAGCTGTGGATGGTGGTGGTCATCCCGAAGGAATAGACTTGAGACGCTCCCACTAAACTTCTGTAATGGCCCGTGCCCCCTTGCTTATTATTTTTACTCGGCCCACTCAGGCCCTTTTTTGTTTTCTTTTCTCCCTCACTCTCACACGATCGAACCCAGCTCGTGGGTTTCGATTAGGGTGATTTTTCGCCTCTCTCGATCGCACGCTTCAATCGTTCGAAAACCCTAATCCCCCCGCTTCGATCAATGAGACGAGCGCCCCTCTCCTTTCGTACGACACGAACACCCCTCTCGTCCTCTCGTACGACCCTACGGAAGCCATCACTGCCCTTTGCTCCGACTGGCAGCTCGCACGTCGCGTCTTCCTCTACGGTTCCTTCGACTTCTATTTATACTCTCCATCTTCTCCTTCATGTTTACGCGAAACTGTAAGTTCTTTACAATTTTTCTGAACTTCCGATCTGATTTCTTCGTCTTTTGGGGTTGACTTTTGCGGGGATTTCTTGGATATGTGCTGGTGATTTCGGTTCTTTGATTTCTTTGGTTCATCGGCAGTTTTACGGTAGATTTTTATCTTTCTCATCCCACAGTTAATTTCGGTTTAATCGCTGGTATATTTGTGCGAAAAATTGGATTTTTAAAATGCGAGGAGATGATGATTTGGGTTGGGGGTGTTGTTTTCCCCGATTGTGGTTGTGGTGCCTCGTTGGATGTCGGTTTTTATTTCTGTGGGGGATTGGAGGCCGAAGGGCTCGGGTGGGGGTTCTAAGGTTTCATTTTGGTTGGTTGTGGGGCTCTCGGGTCCCCTGTTGCTCTCTGATTGTCTCGTCTCTCTGGCCTTTTGCTGTCTGGGACCCATAGTCCTTTGTATTTTCTATTCTTGGGGTTTTGTCTCTTGTTTGGCTATCATGACCCTGCAGTGCTTCGGTTTTTACCTCCCTTAACCGTAGAGTAACCTTTGGCCCATTCCCACTCATTCGTGGAATTTCGGAATTCTTCCTGCAGCCACTAGATGAAGAAGATGAATCCCTAATCTGATCCATTTAGCATAAAACTTTCAGAACCATTAGAATTTCATCCTCAGTTTTCCTTTATAAAAACTTTTGCTTGTGTTCCCTTCACAGCTTGGTTTATTGCTTAGAAAGGTTCGTTTTATTATGTTAGTAAAATAACTGAAATTTCTTATAAAGGAAAATAATTCCATTTTTACCTTTATTTTATGGACATGTGAATTATAATTTTCAGCTACATCGACATTATTGTTATGCTATTTAATTTGTAGAGAAATTGTCTACTTAAGCATGCTAGCACTAGAAAGTTTAATGTTATGCTTAAACTATGTAGTCCAGGGGATGCTACTTTTAACGATACTAATAAGTATCGATTGTGGATTAAAATGGAAAATTGGCTTATGACATATCTTGTTACTACATGAACAATTTGACCTATCGTGCGTAATCTCCAAACTACGTAGTTTAAATAATATTAATCTAGACATCATGAACCGACATGAATATTACACCACACAAAACTGTTAACTAATCAACTTAACGTGACTCGCTAGGATTTGGAAAACTTATAATTTGGGAGAGCACGAGAGCGATTGGAGCCTGCTTTTGGCCCGTATCTGGGAGGATTTCTGTCTATTGATCATGAGTCCTTGTTACTCGGCTCGGGATAGCACCTCGCGGTTCAAGATGGTCTTCGGGTTGCACATCGTGCTCTCCGTTATAAATCACGACTTAGTATTGGTTCACCTTAACTAGTGCAATCTTGTAGTAATTAGATGACATTAAATGATCATAATGTGTTATACCCTTGTACCATATCCATTATAACTGTTGCTGTCATATATCCTTGTTGTGCACCGTTATTATATCTGTGGTTTGGTTAGATATAATCTACTCTATTGAGCAGTGGTACCACTTCTGTTATTGCCACTAGGTGACGAATAGGATTACGCGGAGGTGCCTGAGTACGAGGAGTCCGAGCTTCCGGTGCAGGACGTTGAGCTTTGAGGGCTGGTTGGGTGTGAGTGCTTTTGATGGTCTTATTTCCATGTATTTATGTTTCAGTTGTAGTGTGAGATTGTATTGTTATTTCCTTGTATAGAACTTTGTAAACATGTTATGAAGTAATCACAGGAGTATCTTTATTTCTTCCCGCTCTGCTCCACATTGTTTCAACTGGCATCTGCAGGACCTGCATGTGTTTGTACAAATGTGACGGCACCCGAAAACGGGGCGTTATAGCTTCCCTCTGGGGTCTCAGGGTCAATTCAACCATCTTCTCCAGGAGCTTCATATTTAGGCCTTGCTGGAAACACCGGGCTCGAGCTGAGGGAGTGGACACCATCTCCTTCGCAAATCCTGTTGAGCATAGAGAACAAGGCATCATATTCCTCTACAGTCATGGTGCACGGCTTCAGATTAGTGAATTCCAACTTCATCTGGGCCTCACATGAGACGTATTGGGCATTGAATTGTTTCTTGAATGTAGCCCATGTGACAGGCTTCTCCAATCGATCATCCTGCTACGTCCCACTAGATCCTAGCTCTTTCCACTAGTTGTAACTTGGTTATTTTCACCCAAGATTCTTTGGGGATCCCTACAACGGTCAAGTTGTCTACAACACATACGTAACCACTCTCCTGCTTTCACGAGGTCCTCTCGTTCATTAAATGTTACAGATGCAGGCCTCGAAACTGATGTATTTCTCTGGTAGACTTAGGCTCGTCTCGAAGAGCCTCAACAAGTTCTCGTAGAGCCCGGTCTGAGATCTGATATACCGTCGGGTTACCCAGACCGGATCCAGAAACGTTCTATGCCATCTTCATGGTGCGCTTACTGCGATTGTAAACTCGCATGCGTCTGCATTCACGTGACAATATCAGTTCTAATTAAGCATTTCTTTCATGATACACTTTACTCTTTCTACACTGTTCACGAGGTTGGTTACGAGGACCTACATGGGCCACTAAGAAAAATATGTCACGCCATATAACCCGGGGTCGCTACATGTTTCACAAATAGTGACAGATGATGTAGTTAACAAGTGAAAACAATATAAACACGAGTAGAGATGCATCAAAATGCTTAAGAAAAACTTCATATATGTTTGCGAGTTTACAAGTTGTATACATCATACTATCCACATGTCAATAAAATATATCTAATAGATACACCATGGATACATTAACTATATCATGATCAGAAATCAGCGGTCTCCACCACAAAGTCTGTATTCTAAAACACATGGGCCTCTTTTGTCTGTCTCAGCACCATACAGTGCAACAAAACCAAGAACCGCTAGTGGGCCAGTGGTAAACTACAATAATACGAGAATTTTGGAATTAAAACATGTGAGCAGGAATAAAACTAACTAGTAATCAGGAAGTGGGAGCAGATAACGGATTGATTAATACTATCTAACATGCAAGCACTAGAAATTAAGACAGACATGTAACTCAATTAATAATTTAAGATTCTACTATCATGATCCTATCAATTATGCTAATTTTAGGCTGTGAATCATATTGAAGAGTACATGAATCATACTGAAGAGTACATTAAGCAAACATGAGTCCAATCTCGTACCACGTGGGCGCTCACCCCGGCCATGCCCAAAGTAGGAACATGATGAGCCATGAGTCCAAAGGAGTAACAAGATGTGACTCAACAATTAGGTCCGGCAATACTAATAGGGGTCCATCAGATTCATGATGTGATCCGGACGGAACACTTGATGCGGTCATGTCAATAGGAGCATGGCTCCAGTCGCTCTCATACTCTCACTAATATGATTTACCCCAAAACCCAGTGAATCGGAAGTGCATAGTGTATGTCAAGTGTATATCACTCAGTGTCTCGGTGATATAATCTAGGTGTAGTTCTAAGTGGTAATATTTATTTTTTAAAACATGATTTAGGAAGTAAGCTTTTGGTTAGGTTTAGAGTCATATTGAAACTAGTTCATATGTTGGTGTGTTATGTTAGTTCAGATACAGTCATGTTTTCAAGATTATATTCCATCAAGCTATTTTTAACAGTGTGTTTCAACATGACAGTAACAATATATTCCAATGATATTCCAATTCTATTTGGTTCTTATAGCACTCTTCAACATATCAATATTTTCAATGTCATGGCAATATGTGCTATAGTTATTAAAGACATGAACATGTGGCACGTAGTACTTGAAACGATAAAGCATATAGCATGCAACAGTTATACTAATTTGAACATGTATCATGGAGCACATGTGTGACAGATAACAAGTAAAATATTCTAAGCATGCTTGATAGTGTAAATCTGAGACATCGGTAGAAAATTCAAACTAACCTGAATGTCAAGTAGCGATTAGTGCAACAATTATAAATATGGAGAGGAGTGGACAATGGGAGGAGTGAGGTGATCTTAGAAAATTCTCATCATTGATTGTTTTATGGGACTTAACCATGTGTTCATGGTTTGATATTATCATTCAGGCAGTAATCTATGACCCATAAACTATGATCCAACCAACAATAGGCCTTATGATCAAATATGTGGTAAACCTTTGGGTTAACGGCCTCAAATGGTCAAACCCTCATGTACAATCGTAAGGCAACACAATTTGGACATCATGGGACAAGGCCCGAATTCTAGCTTCATCACGAACACTTTACTTACGACCATTGACATCCATCATTTAAATATTAAACCAACCAATCAATCCAATGCATCAATTCAACATCAAGGAGATCCCAAAGTAACAAATCACCAACATTCAAAGTCATGGCAATGGAAGATTCATTGCTCAGCCACGAATAAGGGCTTGATGCCCAAAATCAGCCACGACCACGGCCAAGGACTTGGTGCCCAGGAATAGTCACACCGGCAAGAGCGAGTCACGACGAGGGCTAGGAAAACCTCAGAAAAATTCACGGCAAGCCTAGGGGCAGCGGCAGGGGTTGCTGCTAAGCCCTAGGAACACACAAGTTTGCTCAGTCATCGAAAGCATCACAAGCGAAAATCACAACTTTAAAACCAAAAATTCAGGAACTAAAGTGATTTACCAAGCACCAATGATTGTCGGAAGAATCAAGGAGAAACCCTAGCTTCAGAGTAAGATCCGAACACAAATCAAGAGACCAAAATCATTTGAAAATAAATTTTTCGCTTGAAGATCGAAACCCTAAAATTACTCAGGTTTTTATATAGTAAGAGAGTGACCCATGGAGCTCAGAAAGGGGCAGATAAGTCGTGGTTTTGCCACGAAATCGATCGGTGTCAGAACATTGTGAGATCGTCATGATCTCCCACGATCTAGGGCGTGGAGTGTTTGTGAGGCCTTGCCAGGTTCGGGTGAGGTGGAGAGAGAGGGCCTCGAGTTGCTGTGTTTCTTTTTTCCTTCTTGAGAGAGAGAGAGAGAGAGAGAGAGAGAGAGAGAGAGAGAGAGAGAGAGAGAGAGACGACTCGCCTCAGAGAGACCAGGAGAAAGTGCGATCGAGAGAGGGAGGGGGCACGTGCTGGGCACGTGAGGGGAGTGGGTCTTTTAGGTAGCGGGTGGGCCGAGCGAACGGGCCGGGCATCGGGCTGCAGAGAAGGAAAATGAAAAAAGAAAAGGAGAGAAAAGAGAGGGAATGGACCGAAAAAATGGGCTTTTACAGGTTCCATTAAGGGTTAGTTCCTGTCTAAGAAAGCAACTGCCATATCATTTTTTATTGCTCGTGCTTCAATCTATGGCCGATTCAGTCAATATTCTCGTAAGAGTATCTGCAACTACAAATCTGTCACTCATAAACATCATGCTACTTGCTCGCTGTTGTACAGGTCTTCTCTATCTCAGTAGGTTCTGCATCCCATGCATCCCATTCTCAGTTGAATCTACATGAACTTCTTACTAATGCCTAGTTTCTAATCCTATCTTTTATTGTGTTGCCTTCATATATCATAACTTTCTCATATTAACTACACTCATTTTCGGGTATGTTCCTGATACGAACCGAACAACCAACAATGATAAAGACAATATTTTTAAGTGAAAAAATGGAAAATAATGGATCAAATTAACGAAGAACAATAGAACAAGATAGACGAGTCTCGTTAGGAGAGGAACTCGCTCGCCAAGCTTTAAATGAATGGAATAAATCCTAAGAACCATCAAAGGTGACGCCGAGATTGTTCTTCACAATATTAAGCATAAAACGCCAAAAGACGGCTAGCCCTAATTATAAAAAGAGAGTAAAACTCCAGATCTGAAATAATAGACTAAAATGCTTTCCGTAGGAAATGTGAGCGATATACTCCCTCATGGGTTGAGCCGCTTCCTCCTCCTGAAGTAAGTCACGGCCCGGCCCGCCTTTTGGTCGGTGCCCGCCGTCCCGTGACCCGTAGGTGCGGCTGCATCCGCATCAATACCCTCCCGTAAAAGAGCCACCTGGTCCTCAAGGTGGAAATCAGGGAACTGCTGCTGTATCATGTCCGCCTCCTCCCATGTAGCATCGTAGTTCGGCAATCCTGCCAATGTATCAGCACCTCCCGCTGTCGTTCCGGTACATGACGAACAACCCTCACGTCTAACGGCTCCAGCAGCACCTCCATGTCATCTGTAAGTATGGGGGGTAGTGTGGGCATCGCTGTCTGCTCTCCAATGGCCTGTCGTAGCCGTGACACATGAAAAACGGGGTGAATTGAAGACGAGGGAGGCAACTTTAGCCTATAAGCTACCACCCCTATCTTGGCCTCCACCTCAAATGGCACATAGTACCGTGCCGCCAGCTTCTCGTTGCTCCTGTGGGCTAAGGACTTCTGGCGATATGGACGTAGTTTTAGGTATACCTTATCCCCCACCTGAAAGTGCACATCACGACGATGACCGTCTGCCTTAGCTTTCATCACCTGCTACGCCCTTGTCAAATGCTTCTTGAGTTCTTCCAACATACTGTCCCGCTCCTCCATGTAATCCTCCACCCGTGACACCGGAGTCTCATGGTGCCCATAATGAACCAACTGTGGTGGGTCTCTCCCATATAAGATCCAGAAGGGTGTTGTACCTGCGGTTGAGTGATAAGAGGGATTGTACCAGCACTCGGTCTACGCTAGTCATCTGTACCAGTGTCGGGGTCTACGAGGCAAAACACCGAAGATACATCTCAATGCTCATGTTCACCACCTCTGTCTGCCCATCCGACTGAGAGTGGTAGGCTGTGCTCCTCTTCAAGACTGTGCCCTGCACCCTGAACAGATCCTTCCAGAATCTACTCATGAAGACATTGCCCTTGTCGGCCACAATCGCCTCGGGAAAACCATGCAACTTGACAATCTCCTTCATTAACGCTGCCGCTACTGATACTGCCGTGTCAGGATGCTTCAACGGAATGAAATGGGCATACTTACTCACGCGGTCTACCCCTACAAAAATCACTGTGAATCCCTCCGATCGTGATAGGCCGTCGATGAAGTCTATCGTCACCTCCTCACAGACCCTCTCTGGTAATGCCAATGGCTGTAATAACCCCGCATGCGTCAACGCCATGTACTTATGTCTCTGGCAAATATCACATGCAGCCACCATCCGCGCGATATCCCTATGCATCCCGGGCCAATAGATCTCCCTAGCCATCTGGATATAGGTCTGCTGCACCTCCGAATGTCCCCTACTGCTGACCCTTGGAACTCCTGGAAAAGCACTGGTATAAACGCCGATGACCGGGGCAAAGCTAACCTCCCGTGATAGAGCAACCGCTGTCCCTGCAACGTATACCCAGCTGGCCCCTCATACCCACTCTGTAGTGTCTCCCGAATGCGCCTCAAATCTGGGTCCGACTCTGTCTCCTGCAACATTGGCCCCCATTCCAACCACTTAGGTAAAGATAGAGCCTGCAGCTGTGCCTCCCCCTCTCGCCGAGACAGTGCAACCGCCGCCTTATTCTCCAACCCTGGCTTATACTCGATATCGAAGCGGTATCCTACGAGCTTAGAGAGCCATTTCTGGTGCTCCTCCGTCACTAATCTCTGCTCCAATAGGTACTTCAGGCTACGCTGATCTGTCTGCGCCACAAAGTGTCTTCCCAATAAATAAGGCCGTCATTTCTGAATTGATAGTACACTAGTCATAAGCTCCATCTCATAAACTGATTTCAGCCGTACCCGGGCAGATAGCACCTGACTGAAATAGGCTATAGGTCTCCTCTCTTGCACCAGTACCCCCCTAATCTGTAGCCTGAAGCATCCGTTTCCATCACAAAAGGTACACTGCAATCAGGTAATGCCAGAACTGGAGCGATCGACATCGCTACCTTCAGCGCCTCAAAAGCCTGAGTCACCGCTTCCCCCATCGGAACCCGTCCTTCATCAACTGCTCTGTCAGAGGCCAATCAATGATGCTATACCCCTTAACAAATTTTCTGTAATACCCAGTCGAGCCCAAAAATCCTCGAAGCGCCCTCAGTGACGTCAGAAGAGGCCAGTCCAACATTGTTGCCATCTTCGATCTATCTGCTGCTACCCCTGCTCCTGACACTATATGTCCTAGATACTCAATTTGCCTCTGCCCAAACATACACATTTGCATACAGCTGATGTGTCTGTAACTCCCTAAAAACCAGCTCCAAGTGACTCACATGCTCACACATCGATCTGCTGTAGATCAACATGTCGTCAAAGAAGACCACGATGAACCTCCTCAAGTAGGGCTGGAAAACCTTGTTCATCAAGGCCTGAAAGGTTGAAAGGTCGACGGTGCATTCGTCAAGCCGAACGACATGACAAGAAACTCATAATGTCCCTCGTGGGTACGAAATGCCGTCTTCGGCACATCCTCCTGCCTCATCTGATGGTACCCCGACTTCAAATCAACCTTTGAAAATACCATCGCCCCATAGAGCTCATCCAGCAACTCATCTATGACAGGAATAGGGAACCTATCGGGTACAGTTTTCTTATTCAGGGCCATGTAGGCTACGCAGAACCGTCAACTCCCATCCTTTTTCTTCACCAGCAACACTGGGCTAGAAAAAGGGCTCACGCTAGGCTGGATCATCCCGGGCTGTAGCATCTCCCGTACCATCTGCTCTATCTCGTACTTCTGCACATGCAGATATCTATATGGTCGCATGCTCACCGGTGCCGCGCCCTCTCGCAAAACTATCGCGTGCTCATGGTCTCGTGGCGGAGGAAGTCCTGGCGGCATCTGAAATCCCTCCTGAATCTGCTCCAGTACCTGCCCCACCTCCGTCGGGGTCTCCTCAGCCTGCCCATCTCTCTCAGCTGTCATTCCCTGAAACTCCACCAAACACCCCTCTCATGTCCTCCGCAGCGCCCAGGTCATGGCCTTGAAGGCCACTATAGAAAAACAGAGGCTGGGAACCCCCTCAGTACTACGGTGCAATCCCCCTCCTGAAACTCCATCCTAAGCTGCTTCCAGTTCACATTGACCTCGTCCAAACTCTTTAGCCACTGCACCCCCAATATCACGTCGACATTCCCCAAATGCAGGGGTAAGAAATCATCCACTATCTGCACCCCCTGCAAGGTCAAGTACAACCCCTTGCACATCTCCATGCCCTCCTCCATCTTACCGGTCCCTAGAAGCACCGTAAACTTCTCCATGGTGCTGGGCTGCAATCCATGATGCTCCACTATCTGATGGGATATGAAATTGTGGGTGGCCCCACTGTCAATGAGCACTGTCACCACTGCATCAGCTAACCGTCCCGATAACTTCATGGTGTGGTTTGGAGTAAACCCGACCAAAGAGTTCAGGGACACCTCCGCCAGGTGCAGGTGTTCCTCCTCCTCCTCTGCCTCAGCTTATGGCTCCTCAAAGTACCCCTCCTCGTCGGGAACTATAGTGATCTACAGCAGCTTGCTCGCACACCTGTGGCCTGGGGAGAACTTCTCATCGCATCCAAAACATAAGCCCTTGGCTCGTCTCTCTCTCATCTCCGCCTCCGTCATTCGGCTACCAAATCCCCCGTACGGTCTCCCCCTGCCTTCTCCCCTCTAGTGTTGTGAGCCCCGTAGTCATCTTTTGCGCCACTGGTGGCAGCTGGTTACGTGGGTTTTGGCCCCTCCACGTACCTTTAATCCTCCTCTCCTCCGTCTGCCTCTCCTCTGCCTTTTGCGCTAGGCGAATGAGGTCCTCCAAGTCCTTGGGACTCTGCATCCTCAGCTCAGCTCGTATAGTTTGCTCATCCCCCTCATAAAATTGCCCACCAAGACCTCCTCTGAGACCCCCCTTCACCCTACCAGAAAGCATCTCAAACTTCTCAGTGAAATCCATCACAGTCCCCTCATGTCTAAGAGTCGATCACTGCTCGTAGAAATCCCCACCCGGTGTCCCCTGGAAACGGTCCAGCAGGTATGCTGCCAACTCCTCCCAGGTGGAAAAAGTGTGTCGTGCTATCCGCCAACGATACCACGCCAAGGCATTTCCCTCAAAATATATGCCGATAGCTCTCATAACCTCCTCCTCCGTCAACCACATCACCTGAAAGTACCTCTCTGCCCAATAGATCCATCCGTCGGGGTCTGTGCCATCAAACACTGGCATTTTCAGCTTCTTCAACCTCCGATCTGCATTGATATTTCTCACTGCTCCTCCTTCAAACTCCCTTTCCTGATGTGAATAGCCACGACTTGGTCATCCTCCACCCAGACCGCTTCCACCAGCCCCAATTGGGCATCCATCTTCATCTGCGTACTCCTCATCAGGCCACTTAGGCCTTTCAAACACATCTGGATGATAATAGTGCACTGGAAAGCCTTCAATAGCTTTCCGCGGGTCTCCAAAAGGACCCGCCCCCTTGTGACAGCCGCACGCCCAACGGAAGGACCCGCCGGGCCCTCCCCTAGCTTCGCCGACCCCTGGGAGTGGTCCCAGGGGTTCGCCGCCCATGGGCGACCCCAGGTGGGGTTCGCCCCGCTTGCGCGTCCCACGGGAGGGGCCGCCTGCCCCTCCCAAGCTTTCGCCGGCCCCTGGGAGAGGTCCCAGGGGCTCGCCGCCCACGAGCGACCCCAAGGGGGGTTCGCCCCGCCTGCACGGCCCACGGGAGGGGCCGCCGGCCCCTCACACGCCTTCGCTGGCCCCTGGGAGAGGTCCCAGGGGTTCACCACCTTCCGGCGACCCCAGTGGGGGTTCGCCGCCCCCTGTCGGCCCCCAAAAGGGGCCGCCGCCTCCTGTCGCCCCTAGGGGGTTCGCCGCATCAAACCGAACCCCCTAGGGGTTCGCCGTTCTTTCGGCCTCCTGGGGGTTTGAGGTCCCATGGGCTCGCCGCCCATGGGCGACCCCAAGGTGGGTTCGCCCCGCCTGCGCGGCCCACGAGAGGGGCCGCCTGCCCCTCCCACGCCTTTGCCGGCCCCTGTGAGAGGTCCCAGGGGCTCGCCGCCTTCGGGCGACCCCGGGGGGGGGGGGGGGGGGGTTCGCCGCCCCCTGTCGCCCCCTAGGGGGTTCACCGCATCAAACCGAACCCCCTAGGGGTTCGTCGTTCTTCTTTTGGCCTCCTGGGGGTTTAAGGACCCCGATCCGCCTACCAGAACGGCTACCGGCCCAGATCCGCTGAAGATGGTGGTCGTCTTGGCTTCTAGGGCTTTTTGTCGCTGATTTGCTACTTCCAATTCATCGATAATTTCCTTCCCGGCTTCGCCTTGTGGTTTCTCCCCCTTTTCCTTGTCAACAATTAGGGTTTGGACCAAAAGAGCAATATTCGCCTTCATAGTATTCAATTTGTTTTGGTGATCTTCTTGAGTTTGCGCATGATCCTTGAACCCGTGGTGATTCGATCATTCATTATCTCCATCGCTCCGTGAATCTCCTCGCGCAAGTCCTGAATCTTCTCGTCGATTTCCTTGGATCTTGTTGAGGTCGCCATCGGATCTCACCGCTCTGATACCAATTTGATACGAACCGACCAACCAGCAATGATGAAGACAATATTTTTAAGTGGAACAATGGAAAATAGTGGATCAAATTAACGAAGAACAATAGAACAAGATAGATGAGTCTCGTTAGGAGAGGAGACTCGCTCTCCAAGCTTTAAATGAACGGAATAAAGCCTAAGAACCATCAAAGGTGACGCCTAGATTGTTCTTCACAATATTAAGCATAAAACGACAAAAGACGGCTAGCCCTAATTATAAAAAGAGAGTAAAACTTCAGATCTGAAGTAATAGACTAAAATGCCCTCCATAGGCAAATGTGAGCGATATACTCCCTCATGGGTTGAGTCACTTCCTCCTCCTGAAGTAAGTCACGACCCGGCCCGCCTCTTGGTCCGTGCACGCCGTCCCGTGGCCCGTAGGCACGGCTGCATCCGCATCAGTTCCTTGCTTGGTCCACAATATTTATTCACATAAATTAATAGTCTTTGGGCCATCTAGAACTTCAGGGGTTAATATGTTCATATGGTATCTCCAGTCATTTGTCAACCTGAACAAGCCTTTTTAGATCATGAAATATTGTTAGTGATATCACTGATTAGTCTGCAATACCCAAAATGACAACTTATCGGTATTTCTTGGTTGTTGTGGCCTTTATTTCTTGTTGATATACCAAAATTCTTTTTATATATTCGCAATCTAAATCATCAAACCCTCACCTGAACCATTTTAAAAAATTTCAGATTGTAGATATTCTCTTCAGATTTCTTCAGAATTTATCCTCTCTTTTCTTGTCCATGTGTGGTGTAATGTCGGCAATCTACAGACACATTGAAATTTAATCTTGAGCATAATCAGTCTTGCACTTCGGACCTGGGCGTCAAATGACGAGGTGTCCTGAAATGTCAGATATGGAAAAATTTCCAATAAAGGCACACTTGAAAATGCCTGTATTTTAGATGTTACAGATGTGTACTTTTCGTGAGTAACACAATCAACTATATGGTTCAATGAAATAAACTTAAACCTTTTTTGGACGGTACAATCTAGAATTAAGATATCTTTTTTTTGATTAAAATGAAACTGAAAAAATTACACCAAACTCCAGCTCACGGCACCCTGTGCCCTCTCTCAAAACCCTTCCCCCCAAGCATCCTCAGCCAACAAACTCAACAAACACTCCGGTGGATGTTGAAAATCCAAGAATGCAACCTCCAGCTGAACTCCCATATTCGCTAACCCATCAGCCACGAAATTCGATTCCCTTTTGATATGAACAACACATAAACTCCATTGCATAACCTTCAGCTCTCTAATGTCCAAGATAAGTGCTGCAAGGGGATGGAAGGATACATCTCCTGATTCAATCAACTTTAAGCTTCCAAAGAATCTGTCTCGCAAATAATCTTCTTGATTCTCCTTGACCAAGCCCATTTAATTCCAAGCAGAATAGCATGCAGCTCCGCCCCTAAAGGAGAGCATGAACACAAAAAAGCTGAAAATCCCCCTACCCAATTGCCTGCACTGCATCTAATTACTCCTCCAGCTCCAGCCATCCCGGAATCTCCCTTCACCGCCCCATCAACATTCAGTTTGAAACACCCCTCCGGCGGAGGGACCCAACTAATAAGACTCTCATTCAACCTCACCTTAGGCGGAAATCTGAAAGCTTGGCAAACTTCCTCAGCCGTAACACAAATATTACAAACCACACTACCAATATCCCTCCTTCTAGCATTCGGTTGGAATACTGCCTCACATCTATCAGTCCACACTCTCCAAACTGCCACAGCAAACAAAATACCTCCCTTCTGACCTTCTCCTCTAAACCCCTTTAGCCCTGACTGCAGCCATCCCTTAAGATCTTCACCAAAGAAACTAGGCTGATGCTGAGTCGGAACAAACCTCATCCAAATATCTCTGGCCCTGCAACAATCCCTAACCGCATGCAAGACATCCTCCACCATGGCCCTACACAAAATACATTCTTCACTAGAGGAAATCCCCCTACGAAATCTGAGGTGAGCAGTCACCAATCTCTCTTTAGCTGCCAACCAAAGAAAATATTTCCATCTAGCTGGCAAATGCATTTTCCAAATCCAAGAAAAATCCTCAGACCTAAGCTCCTCCAGAAGGTTAAGGTATGCAGAACTAGACTTAAACACCCCATTAGTAGATCCCTTCCAAATATACACATCCTTCTTCCCATCCAAAGTCTGCAAAGGATATGCCATAATTTTAAGAGCCATATAATCAGGCAAAGACAAGAGAAGCTTATCCAGATTCCATTTACCATTCTCAGAGATAAAATCACTTACTCTTTCCAGCATCGAGTTCTTCACTGGGTCAAAAATACCAAAATCCACTAACGGCTTGTCAATCCACGGATCTGTCCAAAAAAACACAGAATCCCCAGTCCCAATTCTACTAACCATGCCTTTACTAAGAGCTCTAAGACCAAATAGTAGTGATTTGAGTTGGAAAGACCAGTACCCTTTATTGCCAGTATAATTCTTAATCCATTTAAACACATCATCAACCACTTTATATTTAGCCTTGATGAACCTCACCCAAAGAGTATCTGGTTCTGAATAGAATTTCCAAGCCAGTCTTTGTAGCAAAACATTATTATGAAGTTTCATTCTCCTTAGACCCAAACCTCCCAATCTCTTAGGAACACAAACCTCTTCCCATTTGATCAGATGAAGTTTCCTGGACTCACTACTACCACCCCATAGGAACTGTTTATTCATCCTATCAACCAAATTACATATATGATCAGGAACCTTAGCTGTCATCATCAAGAAAGTAGGGATAGCTGAAGTAACTGACTGAATCAGAGTAGCTCTTCCAGCCAAGCTTAGCATTTTAGCCTTCCATCCAGTCAATCTTCTACTAACATTATCAACAATGTTATTGTAGGTGCTCTATACCCTCTTGTGTGCAATAGGAACCCCCAGATAAGTCCCCAGATCTTCCGTAATAGCAATACCCAACAACCTCCCAATCTTCCTTATATGCTTCCTACCAGCAACAGGAGGAATAAAACACCTTGATTTGTCAAAACTAATACTAGAGCCTGAGGCCAAACAAAAACTCTCCAGGACCCTCTTCATCTCAATCACTTGCTTCTCTGATGCTCTCCCAAACAGCAGCAAATCATCCGCAAAGAGCAAATGAGATATCCCTGGTCCTCTCTCCTTGACCCCTATAGGAGTCCATTTGCCATTATTAGTAGAGTCCTGGATGAGCATACTCGGTCTTTCCATACACAAAACGAATAAAAAAGGGCTAAGGGGGTCTCCTTGCCTTAATCCCCTCTGCGGGCTAATCCAATCAGTAGCTCCACCCTCCCATAACACTAATTGCATCCTAACGTTGATATGATTAAAGTTTTATGACGTGTCTCTTGAATGTCAAGAAGGTGTTCTCAAGTGTAAGGTTTCCCTTGTTAACAGGACATAAACTCTGAGGTGTTTGGGTTACAGTTATCTGATATTCATAGTACTTCTTTTAGGCTTTTTCGTTATTCTCTTGTTCTCATTGCAACTTGAGGTACTGCCATGTCAATGATGGACAAGTCTCTTCTCACATTGTGCCTGGAGTAATTACCACTATATCTTATGTCTTTAATCACATTATTATTTGCCTACCAGACTCCTAGGTACAATGCATGTATTAGGTAAGTTACAGTCTAATTTAAAATAACATCGTAAGTTAGATGTTGATATTACATTTTTGTTTGGTAAAACTAATGCGGAACTGCTTACCTAAAGTATACAAATTACAAAAATGGGCTGTATTCTACCTAATTTGTACGCGAGCATAAATATTATGATTATTAAATTGGCTCCATTTTTTTGAAATCTGGGAGTATTTGAACTGTTTCATGAAGATAACAATGATGCGAAATGTACAGAACCCCTTGCAATTGCTTTGAATCATCAAGTCTAATTTAATAGTTACCATCATTTGGTATGGTAAGTTCACTGAAACTGTCTAAATATAAAAATAGCTACATACTGGAATCATGCATAGACTGTAATGCTCGTAACGTATATGGAGTTCCATGTGCTTTCTTTCCTTTCAGAAAACCATTGGGAAAACTGTAATGTCAGGCAAGGAGAGGAGGGACATAAGGAGGTGACGATGATATTTTTATCCTAACCGGTTTCTTAAATCATTTAAGAAAGTGTTTCGGACGAAGAGGTAGTTATGATTTTGGCCATGAAAAGTCCAGCTCTATTTTCTTTTGGTAGTTTACACGAGGACCTCCAGTTTTGTACTTAGACTTCTGGGGACATGCAACAAAAATAATTTGAATATTAATAAAAGCATGATGATAGTTTACTGCAAATTATCAGATGTAAAAACTTCACATTTAAAAAACTGTTTGATTGCATCACCTTCTAGATCAAAATTTGTGGTTTTTCATATTTTGACACAGATAGTTCATGATATGAATCTATAGTCTTCTGGCTGTTGTTGTTGCTGCTGCTGCTTTTATTTCTAGAAAGGGAGGTTGGTTTTACTTGGATAACAATCCCAATTTGTATTTTAGTTCTTTCAATTACAGTAGTGCAAATGCGAAGATTTTTGATGGCTTTGATGAAAATATCATTGAGATTGTTGGTCTGATTGCAGTTAGAAATATCTGCCTGTGGCTTGCTTTTATTTATACGGTTATTACATGAACATGACTATTCTAATGGCTTTGGTGGGGTTCACGGCTCACCATTTTCTTCCGTTTTAGTAAGAGATTTTTTGCACTAGTTTTCAGCTGGCTACACTTCAATTGTCTGCGACATGAAGTCCCAACAAGCTTCTTTGGTTATATATATGTTGGGATTTCGAATTAGTCCCACATCGGACACATGGGGGGATCCGGGGGTTTAAATAATGTCGTTGGGAATTCCATTGGTAAGAGGCCTTTTGGGGGAAAAGCCCCGTGTTTAAAACCATGCGGGTGCCGGTGCGGCCCCAGAGCGGGCAATATCTTACCAAAGTGGAGCCCAAGCTCAAGGTGTTTAAACCCGGCAAAATAACATGGTATCAGAGCTAGTGCGGAGCTCGGCTTTTCCGAACAGAAGGACGGAGCGCTTCAGATGCCGAACAGAGTGATGCCCACCGTGGCGAGCCCAAGTCGGATCCACAAGGGGATGCCGGCGTATGGGAGTCTGCAATGCTCAGGGCGGAGCGGACTCATGTACCGAGCTGAAGGAGAGCTCGGGCACGGCCTGCCGAGACTGATGGAGGAGAGCTCTCAGCTCGGAGGCGGGGCCTCGCGGGTATAGCTCAGAGGCGGAGCTCGGCGCAAGCGGAAGTGGCTCGACGCCATCAAGGGGATGGACCTTCCTAGCCACGGGGAGGCAGCCAAATGAAGTACGCTTGGTCAGAGCTCAGTTAAGGGCGGCAGATGGATGATCGTTCGAGGGGAGGCTCATGATGTGGTCCTAGTTCGAGGGGAGGATTGTTGGGATTTCGAATTAGTCCCACATCGGACACATGGGGGGATCCGGGGGTTTAAATAATGGCGTTGGGAATTCCATTGGTAAGAGGCCTTTTGGGGAAAAGCCCCGTGTTTAAAACCGTGCGGGTGCCGGTGCGGCCCCAGAGCGGACAATATCTTACCAAAGTGGAGCCCAATCCCAAGGTGTTTAAACCCGAAAAAATAACAATATATATATAAAGAGAATAGTGAATCCATACTTCAGGGATCTGATCGAACCAAGATATCTAAAATTTATTTATTAGAGGTTGTTTGTCCAAAATGGGCTCGATTAATTTTGAATATCATTTGTTGAATGTAACCTGCCCTAAATGCCTAGTAAGATGGAACATGGCCCTTTTGCAGGTGAAGAAATATGTAAGTCGGATTACCGAACAGATGGCTTATCTACTATGAACTAGACACTTCTATTATAAAGCTAATGAGACCGCATTCTATGAAAAAAGACGTAACTGGAATTTTTGGAGTCTTAGGGGCGTTTTCATAATTTTCGGTTTTAGGGGGTCTTTTTGTAATTTTCACCTTTAGGGTTATTTTGTAATTTTGTAATTTGGTTTATTATTTATACGGGGCTAAGGGGATTAGAGTGGTATATTGAATCTTGAGAGAAGAAAAATTTTGTTTGGGAGACTGCGACTTTGTTTTAAATATAAGCTTGGGAGAGCGGTCCACCTTTCGAACGTGACCAAGGGAGATCTGTTTCCGCTCTCAAAATAAAGCAACATATCTTGTATCTTTTCCTCTTATCAATTTATATCAATAAAAATCCCATCTTTTTCCCAAATTTCTTCTATTAAACCTTAAAAATCCATATCTTTAACTAAAAATCTCACATTTCCACCAAAACCCTAAAATAATTCATCAAAACCCTAGCAGATCCTATCTATTTGGTATCAAAGCACTACGATCCTCATGGCGGGGATAAGATCGAAAGAAAAGTTCAAAGAGTTGGAGGAGAAACTGGATGGCAAAGTCTAGGTCAAAGAAATCTATGGACGAATTCAGATCTAAGGATAGTGCATCTATTGAGGAAAGATCCAAGGTGATGAATGCGAAGATAGAGTCCATTGTGCAAACCCTAGCACAACATGGTGCTATCCTGCAAACTCTTGCACAACGATTTTCAAATCCAAAGGCGGCAAATAATTTAGAGGGGATTTGAAATCTAGATCTTGGATAAAAGGCAACAACTATGGAGAATGGGAAGGAAAATGTGGAAGATTTTGTCAGAGGACTCCTTGAGGGTGCGATCACTACTTCAAGGAGGACAAGGAATGCAGGGTGGAGGGTGGCAAACTCCGACGTGGGCGTATGCAGGGCCACCCAGCCCCTGTAGGTGCTTGAAGGGCCTTGGCAGGCCTGTCAGGGCTCTGATGAGCCCTGGCAAGCCCGTCGGAGGCCCACTGAGCTTCGATCGGCTCGCCATGGGCCTTGTGGCATCCTGACGGCCTGTCGAAACATCGATGGTGACTTTCAGCTACTTCCAGGACCTGCGGATGACTTCGAGGAGTTCCAGGGATTTCGGGGGCCTCAATTTGCGGCGGAGAGGCAACGACGCCTAGTCATTCCGGCATACGAGGAGTTTCATGGTGATTATGACGATGACCTGTGCTTTGAGGAGAATGTTGATGTCTACGCTTGGGAGGAGAATGACTGGGGGCGACAGAGGCGACAGAGGCGGCGGCCCTTTGAGGGGCTATGTGCGACGAAGAGAGGTATGTCATGATTATTATTGCCATCATCCTTATTATAGACACGCAGGTGGGTGAGTGGTCCAAGAGTGGCTTGGGATTGATGGCAAAATGAGAAAACTGCAGATGCCGATTTTGAGGGAAAAGATCCTCATGGGCGAATCTACAGAGTTGAGAGATTCTTTGTGGTAACATGCATGACGGAGGGGCAGACACTAGAGGCGACCGACATTTGTTTCAAAGGGGAGATGCTCTCTTGGTTTCTGTGAAGGGAGCAGATGCGATCTATACGCTCATGTGAAGAACTCAAGGATTGTTTGGTGGATATGTTTTGAGATACACAGGGAGGAAACCTCCAGGAGCAGTTGCTGGCACTCAGACAGGATGGATACATCAAGGAGTGTAGAAAGAAGTTTGAGGCATTCTCAAGGCGAGTCATGGACATACCGAACAAGACTTTGAGTGTAGCTTCATAAAGGGGCACAAGCTGAACATTCGCACAGAGCTCTGCATTCATCGGCCTAGGGATTGATGGAAACTGTGGACTTGACTGAGTTGGTATAGGATCATCTCGCAGAGATCCAATGGGGCTTGGAATGGATCCAATCTTCACAGCCAGGAACCAGTATGGGCAAAAGACACCGACATGGGAGACCAGCCCAGTAAGGAGAAGGACGATAAGTCACGACAGGGAAACCAGTATAGACTCAACAGATGCTGAGATAAAAGACAAGTGGGCGAAGGGATTGTGTTTCAACTACGATGAAAAGTTCACCCATGACATTGTTGTCGGAACCGTGCTCTCCAGCTGTTGATGACAGGCGAAGACGATGCAGTGGAAGTAGAAGAGATGGGAGGAGATGAGCATCTTCACTTGGAGCAGCATACTCATGGTTTTCATGCACCACCTTGATGACAAGGTGGGTTTTCAATGATGGAGTAATGATGAGACCACATTATATGAGAAAGTACATATATTGAATTTTTGGAGTTTTAGGGGTGTTTCCGTAATTTTCAGTTTTAGGGGGGGTCTTTTTATAATTTTTAGCTTTATGGTTATTTCTGTAATTTTGTACTTTTAGTTTATTATTTACTTGGGGCTACAGGGAATTCGATAGGGTTGTGTTGAATTTGAGAGAAGAAAACTCTATATTGGGAGATTACGGCTTCGTCTTGAATAAAAGCTTGGGAGAGCGGTGCACCTCTCGAACGTGGCCAAGGAAGAGCGGTTTCCGATCGAAAGAATGTAACCTATCTAGTATCTTTTCCTATTTTTAGTTTATATCAATAAAAATCCCACCTTTTCCCCAAATCTCTTCTATTAAACCTTTAAAATCCCTCTTTCCCACCATAAGTCTCACCTTTCCATTAAAAATCTTAACTTTATCCATCAAACCCCTAGCGGATCCTATCAGAAGCCTTACCGGTGTGGGAAACTTTGAGTTGCATGTGTGATGCATACACTTATTGAACATTCCATTCGAGACGAATGTGTCACTTCTTTAATGTACCCTCAATTTAGACTTGGATGATTGGTTGTAATAGTTGTACATTAGTTACTCTATTATTAGATCCATCTATTAGAAATATGTTGCATGTATGCTTGTATGATTGGTTGTAATAGTTGAATAGTTGTACATTAGTTACTCTATTATTAGAAATATCCATCTATTAGAAATATGTTGTGTAATGCCTGCCAATGCATGTATGCTTGTATGATTGGTTGTAATAGTTGTACTTTAGTTACCATATTAACGTATTCATTTATTAGAAATATGTTTGGAATACCTACGTATTCATGTGCTCCCTCGCTCACTTGCAATTGGGGGGGGGGGGGGGGGGGGGGGCACTTGGGGTCAATCATCATGCCAATATCACTGCTTTCTGAAAAATTGCAGTGTTAGGTCCCTGTCCTGTCTCCGGGTCCGTGCTTCTTGTTTTCCAAAAATGTTTCCATAATGATGTCATGGCTGTTTAAATGATAGCTTTGGAGAGTGTTAGTGACCTTTGAGCTATGATATCTCTTGGTAGATTGTTGGGGAAGTCCTCTTTTATTCTTTTATTCTTTTTGTGCGGTTTTTTATCTTTTGCTTTGATTCATATGTTCTTTAATGTTGAAGTTGTGATTGATTTTAATTGCCTGAGCATAAATGGGAAAAAAAGAGGCAAACCATGTTTTATTTAAGAGTAATCAAATGGTAGGGGCCTAGGGCATGTTGTTTGTTAGGAGATTAGCATTCCATTGAGGCCTTATGCTATGGCTCTCGATTTTTGTGTCTTTGAATAAGTTTTACGCTCTTAATTGTCGTTACTAAGCATTTTCTTTGCTTTTTGGGTAATGAAAAAACAGGGCCCACATTTGTTATATACAAGAGGCCAATGAAGGGGCATGGAAGAGAAATGATCCAATTAGGCCTCCCCATTGCTGAAGGGCATGCACAGGATGAAACTACAACTGGGATCTCTTCAGGCAAGTTCTGCTTGCCATGTCATCTTTTGTGAAATTAATTTTCTGGAACATTATACACTCATTTCGGGATCTTAAAACCAAACTTTCAGAACCAAAGGTGGAGCCAATTCCTAGCTTGTTACAGGAAGTCCTTGATCGATTGGTCCAGAAACAAGTTTTGAGTGTCAAGCCTGATTTTTGTGTTATTGACTTCTTTAATGAGGTTAACAACTGTTGAAGCATTATAGTTTGAAATTTGAAAACAATTTCATAAGATTCATAACGTACAGGTCTGACATAGGTGCTTGTGTTTAGGGCGACCATTCCCAACCTCATCTTTGGCCATCTTGGTATGGAAGACCTGTCTGTAATTTATTTCTGACAGCGTGTGACATGGTTTTTGGCCGAACTATTGAAGCAGACCATCGGGGCAATTACAAAGGTCCTCTCAAGCTTTCCGTATCATCAGGGTACATCTTTCTTTATCTCAATACCATATATGCTCATTAGCTTTAATGCATATAAATATATGGAAAGGTAATTCCATGCATCGTGAAACAAATTTATTTTTTTGTCCAACTTGTGTCAAAATTGTTCTTTTATACCCAATTTCCCAATCCAAATTATTTTGTACACAACCCACTAGCACTATGCTATCTCTAATGAAATTCTTTATTTATTAAATATGCTTTGATCAAGATACATTATGTTATTTGTAATGAGAATATACTGTTCTTGCTTACAATGTGCTGTATTTCATAATAGAAATGCCACACAACCATTAAAACCATATGCTTTCGACTAAATATGTGTCAGTAAGGGGAATTGGGAAATCGAAGCAAATTTGAAACTAGGTGGGTATATAATGTTGAAGTTTATGCTTCAAACCAAATTCCGAACTTTACACAGTCACAAGAAGTCTGGTAGTATAGGACCAGAGACGTCTGGTTCTGATAGCTCCAAAGAAGCGATACACGGTTGAAGAACCAGATGCTTGACCAGTAGCCTTCAAATGTCTATAGGCATGGGACTCTAAAGACTGGCTGCTCTCGAAAAAACTGTAGCAGTGTTTTTCCAGACGTTTGACAACTTTAGGTCAGACGTCTGACTACTTGAAGATATTTCTCGTCTCTTAACTTCACCAGACGTCTGGCCGATAAGCACCAGAGGTCTGACCGCTGCGATTACAGCCTAGGCGATTTCTAATCTCGGTCGTTCGGTTGATTTTATGTCAGATCGAACGGCCATCATTGCAGACGATCCTAAATCCTATTTAAGGGTTCCTAAGCCCTAGGCACCGGGGCAGAACAAATTAACATGTGTTGTTTGCATGAAAGAGAAGGATTGGCGGCTTGAGCTCTTGGATGTGAGATAGTCTTCTCCTAGGGTTTCTAATTGGGTTTTCTCCATTGCTTGTATACTTGAGATCCTGTAATCGCTAGAGTGATAGGATTATTTCATCAAGGTAGCTACATATTGTTTGGAGAAGATTTGGGAGCATGTGTAATCTCTTTCTGTAAATTTCTCTGATCTAGTAGAAACCGCGACAACAGAAGATTGAACGTATGCCATAAATTGGGGGAACCCGTATAAATATTGTCTCTATATTGATCTTAATTTTTGTGGTGATTGATTCTTGTGCTTTTTATGATTTGTCCCAATATTCTAACTCTGTTTGGTTGAAGTTGGTGATACATTATTATTAATTATCCGATGTGCACACATTGGTGTTGAGATAACGTGTCAGTTAAATTTTCAACAAGTGTTATCAGAACATTGGTGAGGAGGAAGAGGAAGATGAGATGGCGTCTTTTACCACATCGCTTGAGATGGACAAGTTTTCTAGGAGAAATGACTTTGGTCTTTGGAAATTGAAGACGAAGGCTTTTCTGATGAGAGACGGATGCTAACAGATCGTCTTTGTGAAAGACAATCTTGATAAGGATGTCATAAAGGTATAAAAGGCTAAGATGGAGAGAAAGGCATTAAGTACATTGCAGTTATCACTTTTAGATGAAGTACTCAGAAAGGTATCAGATGAAGCTACTGCGGAGAAGCTTTGGAAGAAGCTGGGGGTATTTTATGAAAAGAAGAATTTGATGAGTAGGTTCTATTTGAAGCAACAGTTATATGTGCTGAAGATGAAAGAGGTCACCCATGTTAAGGATCACATTGACGCTTTTATGAAGATAGTGTCTGACTTGCAGAATATGTGGATAAACATCGAGGACGAGCAATTGGCGATGAATTGTTTTGTTCTCTGACGGATGATTTCGACCAGTTAGGTCCATGGTATATGGACGTGAAACTCTATCTCTGGAGGAGGTTGAATCCGCAATACACTTTGAAGCTTAGTGTTAAAGTGACGGGTCAAGAGAGTAGTGATCAAGGGGATGCACTTTTCATCAACGGACGTCAGGATTCTAGAGGTGGCCACGGTACTAAGGACACGGGTCGTTCAAGATCTAAATCACGAGGGCACAGGGACAGATGTCACTTGTGCAAGGAGACTGGACGTTGGAGGAGAGAGTGCCCTAAGCTAAAAAAGAATGGAAAGAAAAATGAAGAAGCTTCTAGTTCTACTTCGGTGGAAATTAGTAACAAGTACACCTATGGGCCTCTCCAACTCCGCCTAACTCTCCCGTTTTGGGAGTGCGAGTGAGATACAAAATCCAGGCTAGTCTAGTTCTATATGTACACTTTACTCGAGTTTCCCGCAAACCCCATTTTTTTTGGATTAACTCAACCACCTCGGGGCGGATTGAGTCAATCCAAGTTATCATGATACCCTCATGTTCTCACTCAACTAATCACATTCACATCTCAACATTTGTATGGTCATATCTACTGCTAACATCAATTCATCTGCTACCACCATCACATTAGTGTCAAGCTTTACATAACTATTATTGCATCACAAAACTATACATGCAATATTGCATCAAAATCTTGGCATGAAATTGGACATAAACAACATAACATCATCACTTACATAATGACATTAACGAAGATCAACATATGAATGTAGCACCTAAACATGGCAAACATAGTGAGTCTTATATACATAAAGGAAACATCAACATACTACAGTTAGCATCATGGATGTGACATACTCTACCATGAACCTTCTTACATGTTACCTCATATAAGGCTTAACACCTTTAACTAGAACCCAACGTAAAGCATGACAATTTCCTTAACATAAACAACTTAGCATGAAGTGATAGGTATACCATGAAGCATTACAATTCCCTTGACATAAAGTATGGAGTTATGTCATAACATGTTAATTATGGCATAAAACATACTAATTTACGGCATGAATTATACTTCAAAAAAAGCATAATTAACATGGCATAACTAGCATGGTATAATTCACATGGCATAACTAGCATGGTATAATTCACATGGCATAATTGTCATAGCAAAACTAACATGGTATATTTGACATTGTATAACTAGCATGCCATAACTAGCATGTCATAACTATCATGGAACTAGATAACATAATAGTTATTAATATTCAATTTACAAGTTATGAAACTTTAACATATTGTTCAACATAATCTAACACTATAACATGATGATAAAACAATGTTTAAAAATGTTGTCCCAAATCATCAAGTTGTGAATCCTACTTTATGTGAAGGTATGAAAAGAGCTTCTCCATATAATTCTTGCATTCCTCCTTCTAATTCTTTCTACCTTGCTTTGTGTTACACTACATTTGGGGGGGAGGGCATTCGTCCTAGGTAGAGGCTGAGACGGTTATCACGTACGAGGTTGCGGACGGTCGCACTCTGTTTTGAGGGCGAAGCTCTAAATTGGTGGTGATGGAAGGAGCAACAGAGGCATCTGAGGACCTGGGACGGGTTCAAAGAGGCATTACTACACCGATTCCGAGATCCCCAGGCGGATGGAGCTTACGAGCAGCTGCATGCTTTGAAGCAGGTCGAGACGGTGCACGACTACATCAATCAGTACGAGGTACTTACTAGTAGGGTGCGCGAGATGCCTGCAGGGTCCTTAGAGGGTTTTTTCATGGACGGATTGAAGCCTACCATTAGGTCTGAACTCCGCACTCTCAGACCTCGGGGACTTGAGGTGCAGATGGAGCTGGCGCAGATAGTCGAGGACAGGTTGGCGGAGAAGCGTCGTGCCAGAGGGGCGTTTGGAGGGCATTTTTTCCGACCACAAACTGTTCCAGGGGGACAACCTGGTGCTGCAGGAGGGGCACCAACAGGCGGAGGGAGACCAAGAGATGTGAGGCCAGTGGGCCTTATAAGAGGATGACAGATGCCGAGATGCGGAACCGTAGGGCAAAGGGGTTGTGCTTCAAGTGCGATGAGAGGTTTACCTCGGGTCACAGGTGCCACAACCAGGCCTTGCAGGTATATAAGGTGTACGCCGAGGAATTGGAGGAGCGAGCAGAAGAGGGTGCGACAGAGCACGAGGAGGACATCGAGCCCCTGCTCCTGGAGGCAGCTGAGGTCTCACGCAGCTCCATAGCGGGACTTACACGAGTCCACACTATGAAGCTGGCTGGTAGAGTTCGAGACATGGATGTGGTGATCCTGATAGACAGTGGGGCCACTCACAACTTCGTATTCTCGAGGGTGATTGAGGGACAGGAGGTCCAGCTCACCGAGACGGAGTGCTTCGGGGTCATGTTGGGGACTGACACAATGGAGCAGAGTAGAGGCATCTGTCGGGACTTGACGGTGTCCATACAGGGGGTGCTGATCACAGGTGACTTCTTGCCCTTGACATTGGGCAACGTCGACCTGATTCTGGGGATGCAATTTTTGCAATCGCTGGGAGAGACGAAGTTTAACTGGAAGCTGACGCGGATGGTGTTTCAGGTAGAGGGAGGAAGGTACTGCTGCTGTGCGACCCGAGTTTGTGTTGTTCGTCGGTGTCTTACAAGACTATGGCGAAGACACTTCAGACCAAGGGAGGTGGATTCCTGATCGAGCTACATGGATTGGTTCCTGAGAGGACAGAGGGAACGACAGTGGTACCATCGGAGGTAGAGCAGCTGTTGCAGGGATTCGAGGGGGTGTTCCAGTCACCCAGCGGCCTTCCACCGCCGAGGGATCATGAGCACGCTATTGTGCTTAAGGAGGGGGTGTCTCCCATTAGTGTGCGTCCGTATCGATATCCGCAGGCGCAGAAGGACGAGATCGAGAAGCTGGTTCAGGATATGCTGCAGGCGGGGGTCATACGACCTAGTGCGAGCTCTTTTTCTAGTCCAGTGTTGCTGGTAAAGAAGAAGGACGACAGTTGGAGATTCTGCATCGATTACCGAGCTCTAAATAAAGAGACTGTACCAGACAAGTTTCCTATCTATGTGATCGACAAGCTGCTGGATGAGCTACACGGAGCGGTGGTCTTCTTGAAGATTGACCTGAAGTCTGGATACCACCAGTTCCGTACGATGAAGGAGGATGTGCAGACGACGGCCTTCAGCACTTACGAAGGCCATTACGAGTTCCTCGTCATGCCTTTTGGGCTGACGAACGCCCCCGCCACCTTCCAGTCGTTGATGAATAAGGTCTTCAAGCCTTATCTTCGGAGGTTCGTTTTGGTCTTCTTCGATGACATTTTAGTATACAGTGGTTCAATGCAGTATCACTTGGGTCATCTGGAGATCGTCTTGCGAGAGCTGGAGGACCACCAGCTACAGGCCAACCGAAAGAAGTGCTTGTTCGGACAGGCGCAAGTGTAGTACCTTGGCCACATCGTCTCGATGGAGGGAGTGGCGGCCGATCGGTCGAAGATTGCAGCTATGTTGGATTGGCCGCAGTCGAGGACGTTACGAGCTCTACGGAGATTCCTGGGGCTCACGAGCTATTATCGGAGGTTCGTGAAGGGGTACGACACCTTGGCGTGGCCCCTTACCGAACAATTGAAGGACAGTTTCTGCTTGTGGGAGGAGTCGACGAGGGCATTCCAGGCCCTCAAGGAGGCGATAACGACAGTGCCAGTGTTAGCACTCCCGGATTTTGAGAAGCAGTTCGTGGTGGAGTCTGACGCTTCGGGCTTTGGGTTGGGAGCCGTGCTGATGCAGGAGCAGAGGCCGATTGCCTACTTCAGTCAGGCTGAAGTCCGTCTATAAGAGAGAGTTGATGGCTATAGTGCTGTCAATACAGAAGTGTCGGCCATACCTTTTGGGAAGAGAGTTCGTAGTACGGACAGACCAGAGGAGTAGTACCTCCTGAAGCGGCGCATGGTGGTCGAGGAGCACCAGAAGTGGTTGTCCAAGCTGAGCGGTTACAAATTCGAGATTCACTACACGCCCAGCACGGACAACAAGGCAGCATATGTGCTTTCACGACGAGATGAGGGGGTACAGGTGGTAGCTCTTTCTATCCTGGTGATATTGGAGAGCGACGCCTTACGAGCAAAGATCGAGGCGGACGACGGGCTGCGACAGATTAGGGAGGCCATCACCCAGGGATCAGGAGACTTCCCGGGTTACATATTGGAGGGGCGGACACTACTGTACAAGGGGAGGCTGGTGATTCCCCATACGTCTGCACACATCTCCATTCTTTTCCAGGAGTTCCACATCAGTTTCATGGTAGGTCACTTAGGGGGATATCAGACATATCAGCGTATGGCTCGAGAGCTCTATTGGCCGGGCATGAGGAAGGATGTCGCGCAGTTAGTCTCGGAGTGTGACGTGTGCCAGCGTCACAAGTATCAGGCGACATCACTGGCAGGCCTCTTACAGCCCTTGGATTTACCGAAGAGGGTGTGGGAGGACATCTCGATGGACTTTGTGGAGGGGTTACCACGCTCAGAGGGCTACACTACGATATTTGTTGTGGTTGACCGCCTCAGCAAATCACTTTATTCCACTTCGCCATCCATTTACTACAGCATCAGTGGCAGTCGCCTTCTTGAGGGAGGTGGTCCGGCTGCATGGATATCCTCGTTCTATTGTGTCGGACAGGGATAAGGTGTTTCTGAGCACCTTCTGGAGAGATATTTCAGCTACAGGGTACAACACTTCGACGGATTACCGCCTACCACCCGTAGACGGACGGACAGACGAGGTGGTAAATCGAAGCGTGGAGACCTACTTGCGATGTTTTGCTTCAGAGACGCCCAGGAGGTGGGCCGGGTGGCTGATGTGGGCTGAGTACTGGTACAACTCCTCGTACCACTCGGCTGCGAAGATGACACGGTTTCGGATTGTTTATGGTCGGGACCCACCCCACTTAGTCCACTACAGCAGAGGAGCCACCCCAGTGTCAGGGTTGGAGCTACAGTTGGAGGAACGTGATTGTGTTCTGGAGGAGTTGAAGCGCCATTTGTCACGAGCCCGAACAGATCATGAAGGGGAAGTCGGATGCACATCGCAGCGATGTGGAGTTTACAGTAGGAGAGCGGGTTTATCTGAAGCTCCGACCTTATCGACAACGCTCGATGGCTCAGCGGTGCAACGAGAAGCTAGCAGCGAGGTACTGTAGGCCTTACGAGATTGAGGCCAGGATCGACAAGGTGGCCTACCGACTGAGGTTACCCCTTCTACTCATGTCCATCCAATTTTCCACGTCTCACAGTTACGTCGAGCGATCGGAGATCATGCGGCGTCCGCTACACTACCACCGACCCTTACAGTCGACATGGAGGTATTATTGGAGCCTGAGGAGGTTACAGGCGTACGGTCGTGAGCTATTGGGGCGAAGGAGGTATTGATCCGTTGGTCGGGACTACCAGAGTGTGAGGCGACTTGAGAGCCTTATGATCAGATCTTGCAACAGTTTTCTGGTTTCCACATTGAGGACAAGGTGAAACTCCTGGGGGGGAGTAGTGATACGGTTATCACGTACGAGAGGAGGCATAGGAGGCCGAAGGAGTAATTGCTATGTGCACCGACGATTTGGGAAAGCTTCTTTATGCACAATTAGTTTTGTTGTTTTTGTTGTACGCACCACGCCTAAACATTATATAAGTGATGACGTGGGCTAGGGTTAGGACATCGAATTGTTTAACCCGTCATTTAACATTTCCTAGAGTTCTCCAGTGAGATCATAGAAGAGAGTTTTAGGCTTTTCCCTTGGCAAAAGTAAGGAGAGGGGCCAACTCTCCCAAAATTGGCTATTTATCCACTTTGTAACCCTATTTTCTATCAATAAAATCCCCAAATCCATTCCACAAACCCTAGTCCGCATCAGAGGCCTAGGTAGAAGAAGAGAGTTTTTGGGGCGGCATTCGGGCCTAGATAAGTGAGTTTTTGGGGGGCATTAGGCCTAGGTAGAGGAAGAGAGTTTTGGCTATTTTTTTTCTTTTTTTCTTTTTTCTTTTATATTTCTCTAATTTTAATGGAAATGAAGGAGAGAAGGACAAGTGGAGATTAAGTGTCAAGCTTAGAGTGAGGATTGAAGGAGAGAAGGACATGTGTAGAGTTAGATGTCATGCTTAAAATGATGATTAAAGAGAGGACACATGAATAATTAGGTGGCATACTAGGAAAATGAGATTTTTTTTCATTTTTAACAATATAAATACATGTATTTGCATTTAATACCATGTAGTATCCATGTAGTATTTAAGCATAATACATGTTATGTTTATTTAGAATGTAGTTAAAATGTATAAAAATTAGGTTTAGTATTATTATAATTTTTTAAAAATTATGGAAAACTCTCCAAAAAATTCAAAAAAATACGAGTGTCAAATAGGATCGAAACATATAGTACAATACTTCATATATCTGAAAACAGGGAGTTACAGCAGGCGAATGGATGGCCACTCGACTTATAACCGAGCAGGTTGCGACATTTTCAAAATGTGATCCCCGATCATGTAGCTGAGTCGGTCTGCGAGGGATTGGCCCCCCGATCGTATAACCGATCGGCCTACGAGGTCTTCTGAGTTATCCCCGATCGTATAGCGAGGTTAGCCTGCGAGGGAGTGTCCCCCGAGCGTATACCCGACCAGTCCACGAGGTTTTCTGAGAGCCATCCTCGATCGTACAGCTAAATCGGCCCGCGAGAGAGTGTCCCCTGACCCGATCGTATAACCGACTAGTCCACGAGGGCATCCCTGATCGTATAGCTAGATCGGACCGCGCGGACGTCCCCCTGATCGTATGGCCGATCAGAAGACCGCGAGGGCATCTGAGAGTTATCCTTGATCGCATAGCTAGGTCGGCCCGCGAGGTGAGTGGCCACCGCCTTATGACGGACTAGTTTGATTGGTGACAAGGGGAGTGTCCCCTCGACTAACGGTCGATGAGAAGTAGATCGGCCAGCGAGGGGAGTGGCCCTCTGCCTTACGGTGGACTTGCTTTATCGACGGTGAGGGGAGTGGCCTTCGAATAATGGCCAATAAGAAGTGGATCGGCCCGCAGGGGGGAGTGGCCTCCTGCCTTACGGTGGACTAGCTTGCGAAGCGTTCTGAGCTAATCTGTGGGCATGTGCACTTTAGAAAAATAAAGTGGGAAAGAAGACCGATCAAATACCCTCTTGGGGTACATTTGTCGAAGATATGTCAGCTCGTCAAAAATTATGTCAGTTTAGTAAAAACAGAAACCAAAATAAACTGAAGAGTTAGTTTCGTTGGCTTGTTTTACCGATAGTATCTCATCCAAGCTATTGGATGATCTCGGATGGTGGCAGCAATATAAGTCGTCTAGTGTATGTTATTCACCTTTATAGTTTGCATTATTAGGGTAGATGTTGGAAGAGTTGCAAAGAAATCCATGTTGGATACCATTATGAACATGTGGATTGCTGGACTAATGGGCTAGATTTAGGTACACATAAGAGCATACCCGAAAGAGATGTGTCAGCTGAAGATGCTAACCATACCAACCTAGGTTTAGGTCGGCTAAGAGTTTCTAGAAGCCCTAGCCAGAGTCCGGCTTCTCGTCCTTTACACGGAGTAATGTTGTGCTCCCTTGTAAACTATGCAATCTCATCCAATAGTAGGTGTATATCGCTTAAGGAAGAGGAAAATGGCAAGGTCCAAAGCATATATAAAAGTGTCTCTGCCCTCACACTAATTTATATCATGAATAGCAATAGTCTCCAAGACTAATCATTGAAAATCGTTAAGCTAAAGCAATTCCACTATGCTAGGGTGAGCATGTTACGAATGACTTTACCTTTATTAGCTCGGCATGGATCAGCTCCGCAGGAGGAGCTGCTGCAAGCCCAGAGGAGGCAAATCTGTTTGAACGACAGCTTGGCATGCACGGCTGCTCGACATGCATGGTTCGGAGCAGTTTGCAAGCCCGGAAGGATGCGATTGGGGATACTTGGCTGGAGGAGCTCGGACGGAGGGAGACTTGAGCTCAATCTCAGGAGGATGGAGGAAGCGTTGAGCTCGGATGAAGGTTTCCTTAAGATTGGCAGCTCGAACAGAAGCCTTAAGCTTAATCTCGGGAAGACGGAGGAAGCTTTGAGTTCGGATGACGGCTGCCTTAAGCTTGGTCGGAGTCATGACGGTTGTCGCTAGTTTGCTCGACCGGAGGAAGCTCGGACAGAGGCCCAAGAGCAAGAGCATGTTTGCTTAGGCGAGTAAGACCATAGACAGAGACATGCATGCCGGCAGAAGTAGCTCAGCATGGGACATATGGCTAAGACTAACCCTGCCGAAGTAGCTACCGATGACTAACTCGGACGGAGGGAGCTTTGACCAGAGACCCAAGTTTGGACAAAGAGAGCTCGGCTGGGGGTGTTGCTCGGCTGGGAAGCTTAGACTGCTCTGCATGCTCGGAGATGACGGTTCAGCTGCTTGATGCTTGGTTAGATCGGCAGACCGGCAGTTGGCCGAACTGTCTCTTGATGCTCGGAGCTCATACGGAAGAGCTTTGCAGGCGGATCCAAGTTCGGACAGATGCTCGGATGGAGGGCCCAAGCTCGGAGACGGGAGCTCGGGTGGAGGATCTTCGACAGTGGCCCTAAATTCGGCGTTCGGTCGGAGGCAGGGGGAGCTCGAACGGAGGGAGCCTTGCTCGAACGTAGAGAGCTTAGCTAGAGGAGCTCCGACGGAGGTAGGGACAGATCGGCATACTCGGCAAGGCAACTGGCACGCTTGGCAAGGAGCTTGGCAACACGACAGCTTTTTGATCGAAGTGGATGGAGACGACGGGAGAATCCCCAGATTGATTCGCCATTAAACCCTTTTAAGATTCGAAAACCTCACATAATTTGACTGCTCAAGATGCGTTTGGGGCAATGGAAGCTCAGGATACCATGTGGTCGGTATTTATACGCCATCCCATCAAATAATTCAGCAGCAGCACCACTCGTTGAATACGAATCAGAAGAATCCACCTGCTTCGGATCAGGCTGTGCCAGCAGCGTCGGTGACGAACCAGATTTGGTGGCGGCTGCGATGGCAGGCTCAACCTTCCGGGGGATCCAGGCAATGGTCTTGCCATCGGTCCAGTGGCCTAGCTCGTGCGTTAACTGGAAGATTCGGACGGCGCATGTTGTCGGTAGGCGGATCCTCGTTCCCCGGCCTTTGACCTTTGCATGCCGGTCATTCTTCCAGCGTTTCGGGCTAGTTTCGGTTTGTGATTCAGTGGTTTTGGTGGGATTAAAGAGGACGAGGTCGGTATACGACATGGCGAGAGGGTGTTACTTAAGTTTATAGCGAAACATGGATTTAATGTTAATTTCTGCGATGTGGGGTCATGGCTGGGATTTAATGTTAATTGTCTTCTCCCAATACCCAAACCAAAAGCGACAAGCTTTCGGGAGGCAGCACTTTGCCAGGAGTAGCTCAAGCTACGATTGACCGGAACGTCATGACATCTGATGTCCCATAGGGAGGTTGATCTCTCATGTATTTGATTGGTAGAATGAGTAATCGTCGATGTGGTTAACTACGTAGATGTTGACTCTTTCTTACAGACGGCGCCAACGGTTGACGGATAAATTTGCCAACAGTAAGCAGGACGATGACGAGGTTATCTCTGGTGACGTGGTGCTCCATCAGCTGAAGAATGAGACCCGATGAAGGACGGTCGTTGGTCGATGAGAGCTAGATTCGAGCTATTGGGTCGAAGCCCGACCAAACTCTGACCTATCTTCGTAGGTGTACAATATCGGAAAATTGTCAGAGTGGTTAGATTTAGGTTTGGACCCAAATTCCTTCCGATACTTAAGTCAGTGGATGGCTAAGAAAAGACTCGGGGCAGCTAGTTCCGATCTATTGGGAGGTCGTTTGATCACTGTCTTGTCGCGATATAGAGGAAATATAAAGTGAAATTTGGTGGATCAGAGTATAGAAATACCTGAGTGATGGTGCTCCCCGAATTCGTCCCCCTTCTACCATCGCTGCAAGGAGTTCTTATAGACGGGGTGTTGCATGGTAATGTCTTAGTTAATAAAGTTACTTCATTGTCAGCATTTAATGAGGATGCCTTGATGAATAGGTATTCATTGGAGTAACGGTCGCCATGAATGGCCATATAATTGTTGTATGTGTAACGATTGCCATGAATGTATGTCATAATTATTGGATGAATGGCCATAATGGCATGCCATAATTGGTGGAACAATATGAAATTCCAATTTTTAATTCTTGTTAAATGCATGTTCTTCTATTAGATGAAAGATAGTAAATTATCCATAAGGAATCTTTTTAAACTTTTTAAATGGATGGAAAACTTTTTAAACTTTAATCCTCCTTTCTGTAATTAAAGATGCACTTAGCTTTAAAAATAATGAGATGGCGTTCTTATCTTTTGCCGGTTCAATCGGTGTTCCCAACAATACTTTTAATCGTAAGGCATACACACAGAAAATATGGTAAGGCTCGATGTGAAAGTTTAAGCAAATGTGGATGATGTTTTACATTAAAATCCCTTCGACTGATAATCTTTCATCCCTTGTGAAAAAATAAATACAGATTAGTGGGGTCAGTCAATACGTGATATGACCCTTAAACCAAATAAATTGGCCTATTGTGGTGCTATTATTCTTTTATGCAACCAAGAACGGGGTTCCACAAGTGGTTCTCCATAACCAATAAATCTATATAATTAACAAAAACATAATATAATTGAAAAATAGTTGAAATTTCATTGGCGTGTGCTCTTGCACATGTTACATGAATCTGGACATTCCAAAATCTATTTCTTTTTTAGTTTTACCGTTTTCTTTATTATAGGACATATGAGAATAATTTTTTCTGCACAAAAATTGGAGTGAAGTTTATGAATGTCCCATATCTAGATTTTTCCCCACAACAAACGAGTACCTTTAAAATTATAAACGCATGTTATTCGTGCATTCTATTGTAGAGATCCCATGGTTATCATTGTAATTTTTTATGCTTTTTGTATCAGTCCTCATCACCGATAAATTTGCACAGATATTAAAAATATTGATTCGTTGTGTATAGAATTATTTAGCAGCATGTGTGTTGCACGTGTTGGTAGATCTAGTAAGATAGATTGATGCTCCTGTGAGATGGATGCATTCTGAGTTTATTGAAATCTAATTGGTAAGTATTAGATTCAGTAGAATCAAGGAGTGGGAAATATAGTTTGGGCTAATTTGAATAATATTAACCTGAAGTTTGTAAATAACATAAACTTCATTTTTCTCAAATTAGTCTTCTAAGTCATTACAAGATAGATGGTTTTTGAAATATTATTCAAAGATTGAGCTGGTTTTTTTAGATTTATAAAAACATAATAAAGGAAGTAATTTGAGCATGCTTAAAAAGATTGAAGTGGATTTTTGTTAACGATGTTAGAAGATTAATTTGGAAAAAAGTAAAGTTCAAGGTCGTTTTTTGTTGTTTTCATAGTTCAATGTAGTATTTTAGGACAACGGTAAAACATAAAACATAAATGTAGTTTTCTGGAAAGTAGCCTATAATTTATGACATAGTATACTCCATTTTCCATGTAACTAATGAAATAATTTGTAATAAGACTCATACCATAAATTTTACCGACCATACGATCAAGTGTAAGTTAGGTTGCTACACCTAGGGGTGGCAATCCGCACCTGACTCGATCACATAAATTTGAACCTTACATGAATTCTTTGGCATGGGGCATGCCATATTCAGATTTGGATCACATTCGGATCAAAACCACTAACCCAAATAACAAATGGATTGGGTTAGGGTAAAGGTATTTGACCGTTGTTGACCTAAAATGACCTAAATAATACATACTATATATATTACATTGTAGGGTTTTGCTGAGCTCCTCGTTTTCTTGGAAGGAAATTGTTTTCGCCGGCCACACCTTCAATTTGATGTTGCCGCACCCCTCTCTCTCTCTTTGGAGAAGGGTTTTAAATAGGATGTGGAGATCTTTTGGCATTGGATGAATCCCCCAAGTCTAGGAGATTGGGTTTTGATTTGCAATTCAAATTGGATAGCTAATAGTGTTTCAAATAGGATAGGAGATTTCAATAGGATTTTGGTAGAATCAAATATTTGCAAATCTAGCTAAATGATTTGATCAAATCCCTTTTGAACTCAAATTGGCCTCCATCTCAACCCATATTAGACCAAGTCCAATTTGCTTTGTGTATGACACTTTGACCAAGTCCATTAGCTATGTGGATAGCAATTCCTTCAACGCTTAGAATAACGACGTTGACATTCCTGAAATACACTTAGCACACACGTTAAATAGGTTGCACACGTTTGTCATCATCAAACTAAAGATCCTAGATCGTTGCGTCCAACAATCTCTTCTTTGATACGGCTATTGGCTAATATTTTATTGGATAACAAATATAATCTTACCACAAAACAATCACACACATACACATGGAACCTAATAAAAGTTTCCCTTTTTTAGAAACTTGAATTGTTACAACTTAACGGGGTATGAACTTGGTTTGGGAATTCAAAACTTGGATGCAAAACAAACTCAAGATGATATCCATGTACTGTTCTAAACCATTATATGCTATATTTTAAGTGAAGTATCCAATAAGAATTATGTGAGCATTTGATGGGAGTCATATAGATATGCATTCGATAAGGGTAGATTTACCCCTTTAGAAGAATCGGTGCTTCATTTGCAACAAAAGCTTCCATATTTGCATTAACAAATGCACTTCCATTTTTGCGTTAACAAATATAATTTGAAATTAGATGCTAAATTGTAAAGCCGACTGATAGGATCCACTAGGATTTGAAAGATAAAATATGATTTTATTTGGAAATAAGAAGAAAATAAGGATAGGTTGGCCATGTTCGAAAGGTTGACCACTCTCCCAAGCTTCGATTCGAGAGGAAGCCGTACTTTCCACACAAAAGAGGGAATCTCCCAACCTCCAATAAGTTCTCTCATGGTTCAACATGAAAAACTCTAATCTCTCTAGCATCATATAAATATTAATCAGAATTTGGCATTGCAGGAATGCCCCTAGAACTTGCAAATTACAAAAATGCCCCCAAACTCCACAATTACAGAATTTTCCTTTCTATCAGATTCGGTCTCATCATTGCTCCATCCCAGAAGAATCGCCCTGTCCTCGAGGTGGTATCATAAAAACCATGTGTATGCTACTCCCAAGTGGAGATGCTCTCATCCTCCTGGCACCCCTCCTTCCTCCACATCATCTTCGCCTATTATCAATAGCTGGGAGTGCGGTTGCGCACTAGGATGAGCTTTTCATCGCATCTGAAACACAATCCCTTCATCATTGCTCCATCCCAGAAGAATCGCCTTGTCCTCGAGGTGGTATCATAAAAACCATGTGTATGCTACTCCCAAGTGGAGATGCTCTCATCCTCCTGGCACCCCTCCTTCCTCCACATCATCTTCGCCTATTATCAATAGCTGGGAGTGCGGTTGCGCACTAGGATGAGCTTTTCATCGCATCTGAAACACAATCCCTTCACTTGTTTATCCATCATCTCAGCATCGGTCATGTGTCTGTATTATCCTTCTTGTCGTGGCTCACTGTTCTCCTTGCTGGGCTGGTCTTTCACCGCTAGTGCCTTATGTCCTCTTACCGGTTCTTGGATACGAAGATTGGATCCACTCTATGTCCACTTGGACATCTGCTCCTCTGTGAGACCATCCTCTACCAATTGAGCCAAGTCCATCGTCTCCATCAGTCCCATATGCATCTTGTATGTGGAGCGGAGCTCCGTATGAATGTTCACCTTGAGCCTCTTCATGAAACTTCTTTCCAAAGTCTCATTCGGTATTCCCCTCACCCGTCCTGAGAGCACCTCGAACTTTTTCCTGTATTCCCTGACAGTCACATTATGCATGAGTGCTAGCAGATGCTTCTGTAAGTTTCCTCTCTGGGTGTCCCTAAACTTGTCGACTAAGGAATCATTGAGCTCTTCATATGAACAGAAATAACGACGTTTTCTCCATGAGAACTAAGAGATCGCCTTCCCTTAGAAGCTGACGCCAGTCGCCTCCAAAAAAATTTCCTCTTCGCCAGGCGTGTCACTGCAAAGAACCTTTCAGCTTGGTAGAACTCCTCCGGCCCGCTCGTCCTCCTGTCTGCTCGTAGTAGGGTAGATGATAATTGTCCCGTCGTTTGTTTCTGGGTCATCCAAATCCCCTCAATGAGCCACCGCCTCCGTCTCCATCGATGTCCCAGTCATCCTCACCCCAAACTATGTAGTCTGCATTCTCCTCATAGCCTGGGTCCTCATAATCATCATGAAACTCCTCGTAGCACGGAAGTATACGATGTCGTCGTTCTCTGCAGTAAATTGAGCCACACGAAGCTCTTGGAACTCTACCAAGTCATTTTCAGGCCACAGTGACAGTCAAAAGTCGCCAGTGTGGTCTTGGCAAGTGGCCAAGAAGCCACGAGGTCCTTGATGTGCCAATCGAGACCATGAGAGCTCTGTCGGGTCGTCAGGAGGCTGCAAGGGCCCCGGTGGCCCTGCAGGGGGTCGACAGGGCCCTACAGGGGAATGACATGGCCCAAGGGGCTGCGAGGTGGCTGCGAGGTGGCCGCAAGGCCTCTGACGGCTTCGTTGGGGCTCGCTGGCCCTATTGAGGCCAACCTTTCTCTAAATTTTTCATTATCTAAATTTTGCACTTTTGGATTCAGAAATCGTTGCATTAGGTTTTGCATGAAAGCTCCCAACTTCGCCGCCATTCTTACCTCCGATGCCCTCAATCCTTCTTCAATCGATGTCGTAACATCAGATCTGCATGACGTTAGGGTTTCTTCCATAAACTTCTTCAGATCCTTCAACTCGCCATGGAGTTTCTCCTCCAAATGTTTCACCTTTTTCGTTGTCGTCCCGCCAGGTTTTGTAGTGTTTTGATACCAAATTGGTAGGATCCACTAAGGTTTGAAAGATAAAAATATGGTTTTTATTGAAAATAAGAAGAAAATAAAGATATGTTGGCCACGTTCGAGAGGTGGACCGCTTTCACAAGCTTCGATTTGAGAGGAAGCCGAACTCTCCACACAAAAGAGAGAATCTCTCAACCTCTAACAAGTTCTTTGTTAAGATTTAACATGAAAAACACCCTAATCTTCCTAGCCTCGTATAAATACTAATCCGAATTTAACAAAAATTATAGAAATACCCCCTAGACCCTGAAAATTACGAAAGCACCACCCGAACTCCAAAATTGCAGAATTTCCCCTTCTATAAGATGCGGTCTCGTCACAGACTCACCACATAAACTGGAATAATACATTTGCAGTAAGATCTTTGAGACGGCATACAATCAATTGCACTGGAATCTTGTTGCACAAATTTCAATATTGTAATGCATACATGAGTCATGGGTAAAGTTGTTGAAGCTGGGTGTGTTATTCCGAATAACTGCAGGCTGATAATGTAGACTACTTAATAAAACTTCTTTTCTTATGAAGTAAATGCCCAAATTTTTCGCTTTCATCTTTCACTGCCACATTTGGACACCATCTTGGATTTTGCTGGTAATTGCTTGCCTCTCTCTCCATCTTACCTCAGGGGTCTTATTTTAACCGAAGGCAAGAGCGCTCAGCTATTGAAGCACGCCATCCCCTCCCAACAGGAACGGCGTGTACTTATAACCTTCGGAAAGTCCCAACCTAAGAAGTCAGGCCAGTCTGAATATTGTCGTTTCTCATCTCCCAGCCATCCTCCCCTTGCTTCTTCGCCGTGGGTCCCATCATCACTTGTGCCACCAACTATTACTCGTCAGCCAGCAGGGTTGAAACAGTTTGTGGTCGTCTCCAATGCTGGAGTACTGCCGTCGCCCAATGGAATCCACCCACTGCTCGTTGGACCTGCCCCGGCCCCCGTGCCAATGCCAGTGCCACCAGTGTCGGCTGGATGGACACCGGTAACAGCTCCCAGAGGCCCGGCTCCTCGACTACCAGTGCCCGGCACCGGAGTTTTCCTCCCTCCCCAATCTGGACCTGGGCCATTCCCTTCACAACAACACGAATGCAATGGGGTAGAGAAATCACATGGTCATCAGGTTGCTTCTCCTAAGATCAAAACTGAGGGAACTGGTACGGTCCTCGACTGCAGTGGAGTTGGTAAACACAAAATGGAAAATGGTGCTCAGAATGCGGCGAGCAGCGATCCAGCAGCAGCTGGCGAAGAAGCTAAATCGTAGAAAATGGGAGTATAGAGATTCCGAGGGAACCTGAATTTGTAGAGGAAGGCTATCACAAGTAGAAACGAAGAGCAGCCTAAGGGCTCCCGACGTTATTCAAACTTTTCTTTTTGGTTTGTTTATTTTGCTGTTAAAAACGTTTGGAGATCTCTGAGCTGCTTGAAGTTCTGCAGCTACTAGGAAGCTTTAACCTTCTTGGTCAATTTTTGCACGACAGTGGCTAAATGCTGGATCAATCATAGTTTTAAGGCCCAACCGAGGTCGTGGCGTCAACAACGTGACAGAATCTTGTGACATCTATATTTCAGTACTCGAGCACTAGGACAAAGGAGACAGCAGGTATGAATTGAGAATCGCATCGTTGAAGTGGAGGGCTCTAGATGGTACGCTCAGGGGATGGGAGATCGGATTTGTTGATGTGATCTGATACGATTCATGCTTGCTTTAGAGAATTGCTACATGCACCCCTAGAAATAGGGGTGTATGTAATGATGGATCACCTAAATTGGAAATTATATCATTTCCTTTGGTCCTTTCATCCTATCTATCAATTGCTTTTTGCTTTTTTTAGAGCTTAATCATTATATACACCCCTATGGTAGGGGTGTATATAGTTCTCATCTTGCTTTAACTCTTTTTACGCCGGGGCATCGATCGTTTTGGCTATTTTATTTGATATCGATGTTGGAGTCTTGCATGCATATCGACCTTTTTTTTACTTCTTTTGGCTATATTTGTAAGAGAACTGCTCCATGCACCTCATTGTGTGAGGTGCATGTACGGTTTTTACTTTTAAAAGTTAATTATTTTACATCACCCTCTTTAATCACAATCTCTCTCCTCCAAAAAAAGCAAGAATCGGCACTGAATTGTATCTGCACCTCAACTGTTGAGGTGCAGATAGCAATTCTCATTTGTAAACGAGCCACACTAAAAAGAAAAGGAAAAAAGACAAGACAAGAAAATTTTCCTTGAACCTCTAGCTCCTCTCTTTCTCAAAAATGCCTTATCAGCCACGATAACCCCAAGCATTCTCATTTTCTCGTCTCGATCGTGGCTTGAGAATCGAGTGTTTCTAAAGAATTTTGAGTTCCCTTTGGCAGTTCTATTACCGACGACGCTTTCGGTTCGCAGCAGTTTCCAATTTTTGGATCCGTTCTTATTGCACTGGTCTAATCTTTTTCACTGCAAATACAACTTTCTTCACATTCTGGTTTGCAAAGGCCTTTGGGCTGGCATAACTCAAGTTGATGCATGCATTCCTCTATTATATTAACTTCCATGAATGTTATATCCAATTAAAGGGGAAATTTTTCTTTATTTAATTTTTTTGGGATCTGCATGATTCTGTATGGAATCCAGTAAATCGATGATAAGAAATTTCTCTGCTTAATGTGATTTGTTGACAGACTTTGTCCTTCCAAAATATGAATTTATGCATAAACCTATGCAGTCAGGTACATGATCTCAAGTTTATGCATACATACATATACATATTTGATGGTTGCAAAGAGGCAAGAAGAAGTAGAAGATGCAGCAACCAAAAATCACAGTGATGGAGGATCTAAAAAGCGAAGTCAACAACAAATGAATGGTCATCAAAAACATACATACAAACATATATATTCCAATAAAAAATATGGATACATACATACATACATACATACATATTTCAATAAAAATATGGATGAATCCTATTGGGATTTGACACTCGATTAAAACGTTACAAATTCAACAGTTTCAAAATAATAAAACATATTGTACAGATCCAATCGAGGGAAAAATATGGGGAGTTTTTTTATTTTTTTGGTTTGTGCGTGTGTGTACTAGGGGGCCATTAGGATGTGTAGACAACATACATCAAAAGGATACTTGTCTCATGATGATTGTGTAAAGAGATAACACCATCTCCTCTTCCCAAGGGACGCATTGGTTCTCCAACAGACACAACGGTTGGCATCCCAAGGAATGCAACCGTTCATTACCCAAGAAACACCCATTGATATCCCAAGAGTCATACCTGTTGGCATTTCAACAGTCACTATGTAATCTATATAAACCCATTGAGGCTAATGAAAATATTGTCGGTTTCTCTTATCTCTCTCTCCGATCATATATCTCCTTCTTCTATATTTCTTCAGATTGCACATGGGAGGTTTTGCATAGGATCTCACACACGCGGATATGTGCGCGTGTGATCATTATTTCAAGAATCAAGTGAATTCAATGCTATTTGGCCCTTGATTCGATTGTTACAGATTCAATAGTTTTAGAACCATAGAACTTTTTGTAACAAGTCGATCAAATGTCAACTTTACCTAGAGTTAATCCACAATTGAAATTTTAGAGTTTTAGAATGTGTTCAATAATCTCAAACGAAAGAATGAAAAAAAAAATATGTAACAAGAAGTTTTTAAGGAACAATGTAAGAATCACTTAATTTCATACAATATCCCTCAAAAACTTCACTTTTCGCTTTTTTGTGATGATCAACATTGCTCATCTTAATCTACATGTTATGGATGATTAACATATCAAAAATCAAGTGAAATTAATACTATTTGTCCCTCGATTCAATTAATTATAAATTCAACAGTTTCACAACTATAAACTTTTGGTAACAAGCTGGTCGAGGGTCAAATCTCTTTACGGTTCATCTATATATGAGAGATTTGGAGGGTTTAGAACGTGTACAACAACCCTAAAATACGAGAAGTATTAAACATATTTAGCTTTTTCGTCAAACTGAGATTAACGTTCTCGGGAAGAAATTTCTCCAATAAATCAAATGATCACTTATTTGGCCAGATCACCCCAGGATAAATATTAAAATACATACACACCTCAAAATACACATGTATACACACAGATATTTATATATATGTATTTATTTATGTGTTGATTATTTATCCTCACGTAATCATTTGTTGCCAAATAAGTGGTAGTTTTGACGTGTGTATGTATTTTAATATTTATCCTCTGGTAATCATTTGTTGCCAAATAAGTGGTAGTTTTGATATATTGAATCCTCTTTAAATGCTAAATCCCATATTCACTCTGTAGTCATAATAAAAATTATATGCCTCTATTTTAGTTTCAAATTTCATGCCTACAATTGGTGTTAGATCTTTGTCATTTTCCCTACTATTTTCGACGGTTTAAAGGAGTAATATTAAAATATGAACGATTTAAGTGGAGTGACATATTGTTTTTTAAAACCCTCTTTTTTATTAATTTACTAGACGTAACACGTGCACTATGTGCACGGTGATCCAAGAAAAACCCCACGCACACAACCGACCAAATAGCGAGAAGAGTGTGGGGGGATACCATGGGGACGAGGCGGGACCCGCGCGCAACAGAAAAAGAGAAAGAAGTGTTGGGGGGGTGTGTGTCGTTAGTTATAAAAGTTGTTAAATTGCGAAAAAAAATTTGAAGGCAAAGTGCATAAATCCCACCCCAAACCACATGGGGGTGAAGGGGGGAAAAGCAAGTGTTAAAGTGCAAAAACGAATGGACCAAAATGAAAAAAGACAGATGACAAATCCGTAAATAAGTGAAAAAAAGGATGGACATTTGACTTTCATTAAAAACAATGGTAAGCTTGCCAAATAATAGGATTGAGGAGGCTTTTGTTTGGCTTCTCCACAACCTTACGCCACACCCAAAACCTAAGCCCTCTATTTTCCGATGAACCAAAAAAAACATAAACCCCCACCCCCACCTCCCACCCCCAACCAAGAGGGGCCCATCATTCCCATATTGCACAACCTAGACCACCCGTTTGACTTAGTGGGATAAAGGTGAGGCCCACTGTTTGAACCATAAGGACTTGGATATTTGTATCACTCCCTCACACCTAAGGCGATATATATAAAAAAAGTCCAGCGATGGACGCTTGGGTGGCTACCGGAGCTCGCTCCCGAGTGGGGGACGCGGGTTCGAGCCCTCTACCGCCCAAAAAAAAAAAATAGTTTAGTGTAATTACTCCCTAGTGCAAGGGGCTCTCACGGGTTTCGAACTCGGACTGTCAGTCTAGCCTCCGAGTTGACTTTCCAGCTTTCCGACGAATAAAAAAAAGGCCATGTAAAAAAAAAATGGTTAAAACTTATTAAATGGGCCATGTAAAAACGAAGGGGACACGTGTCGTTTAATTAGAAAGGACACGTGGCGACCTCCGATTGGATGTATGTGAACGGCCTACACCCGATAGAGGCGGGCCTGAGAAACTCGGTCCAATGGCCATGAGTATTCGACGGGGAGAGAGTGACGGGGACACAGGACACGAATGCCTTGATCCCTCTTCCTTGAAATTTATAACCCCTCAACAACTCAATCCCTTCCATTTTTCACAGTAAAAAACACAAGAGAGAGAGAGAGAGACAAATCCCAACCCTAACTAGCATTTCCAATCTCAGGATTGTCCATCGTTATCATCGGTACTTGTATCTTAGCTCATCTTAATCTTTTCATTATTTACTTACCGTCTTTTCAGGCATTTGTTGTGTGGCATTGACGTGATCTTGGTGCATTATTCACATTTGTTTTCTTCATCTATCTTTGATCTTGTGCCACATTTGCTATGCAACCTATTACTGATATATAGTGCATGGGATAATTGCAAATTTTACTTCCCCTTTTTTAACCTTCAATTGATTTGAGTACATGTCAAGGTGACATCTTTTATGTAAAATTTAGGTTATTTAGGTCCATGTTAATGATAAACATAAATATGCTAGGGTTTAGAAATGACATAGGTTTCAGACACTAGTCCCAATCAGACATCTATTCTTAATAGAGTAATGGTTGTGATTATATTTTGTCATTAGTGCCCTTGCATGCTGTACTTATCATTTAAGCCAAGAAACTGGCAGTGAGGATGAGGAGCCTTGTATAGTATTTGTAACAAAGTTGTGATATTGACATTTATCATTTATTTTTTCAATAATATTTATCATATTATATATTATATCATGTCATATCACATATTTTATCGTGAGTGATAATTTAGCAAAGAACGCATATAACTAAATATCTCACTAAATACAAAGAGATCATTTGATCATCAAACAACTAATAAGTAAGGAGATATAAGAGAATTCAAAGAACACAGCTTTATATAAAGTTTGATGAAGGTCGACAAGTGTTGGTAGCGTCTCTACTAGGATCGGCTAGGGTCGGCAGTGCCTTCTCAATTGTCTATAAGGGCCTTGAGGGCCGGTAAAATTTTACAGGGCTTTATGAGTTTTAGAGAAGATTGACATAGTTGAGCATCTATAAGTGGTAGTAAACATCGTTGAGGGTTGACGATCCGAGAGGAGTTGAGAGGAGAGAATTGGGTATTTTATGTTGAGAAGAGTAGAAATCTGTCAATATTACCCAAAATATAAAGTGGATTTAACTTAAAATTAGACTTGATCGACCCCAACTTTTTGCTAATGTATGTTCATTGATATGAATATCATCTGATATATATCGTTTGGGTTTGATATCGCAAACATATCATTCAAGATTTTACAGCCTTTGATATGGTTTTTTCCGACATGTATCAAAATCTATTCAAACCATACGATATGTATTGCATGTCATACCATATTGATAACTATGCTTTGCAAGTAAATGTGGTTTTTTATAATTTTGTTTGTGTTGTTACTTTTTAGTTTTATCGAAAAATCTTTTAAATTTAATGCAAACCATGAACTTTGTTTTCGAATGTCTTGTTGATTATTGGTGCATTCTTATGTATTTATTACAATTATTGTCATTATTACTACATCACATGTATTTTTCTTTTGGGTCCTGGTTGAAGCAATTAATACTGAATGAGGATATGTACAATGCAATAGGAATCTAGGTAGAAGAATCCAAGTAACTTTGCTAACTCTTGAAGATTGAGAATACATCACAACTAGCCATTTTCCGTTTTCATGGATTTCCTTTTGTATTATCCTCATTTCTTCGAACTACGGGGGATGGTTGTTGGTAGAAATTAGCAACTAATTCTTGTTTGTGAACATGTGTGCAGTACATGTATTATCACTTAGCAATTTGTTGCTTATCAATTGGTATGGTACTTGAAGTGGCATGCTCACTCTCTATCGAGTAATACAGTGTGTTCAAAATATTTTAGTGTTTTTAAAGATTTCATGGGTTGTAGTTTACAACATATATTTTATATTTAAGGACTTAGAATGTGCAAGTCTAGTGCTAGCTTTTTCACTTTATAGTGAAAATTGATCGTGCTGTACCGGTTCAATTGCCATTGTATATAGACTGATGGTCCGTGTAGGTACATAACATGAGTTTAATCACCAGTGTACATGTTTCAATTCCAAACCCCAACCACACAAACACACACATGGCAATATGTACTTGTGGACACGCATAGGTAAGTTACATGTACACGCCCATAAAAAACTAATTTTCCCTCGTTACCTTTTGAAAGTTTTTGTAGCCTTATTGTACGTATTCTAAAACCTCAAAACCGTAAATATGGATGCACCCTAAGGTATTTGACCCTTGATCCATCTGTTGCAAAAAGTTCTATTGTTTAGAAACCATTAAATTTGTAACGGTTAGATTGATGGCCAAATAACATTGGATTCACTTGATTTTTGGTATGGTGATCATATATGAGGTGTACAATAATTCTTAAAAAAATTCAAAATGGTCGGAAAAATGAGTTTTTATGTGTGTGCATAGATAACTTACATGTGCACATCTACACGGCCATTTTTCCCAAGAGAAGTACATAATTCTAAACCCTAATTTTCTTTTTTGTTTTGATGGAAAAATGGTTTGCAAATTAGGGTGTGAAAATGTGATAGTATGTCCCTTAAGATGAACGAACATGGAATAAAATTAGATAAAGCTCTAAACTTTTCTAAAATAATGAAAATAACTAATATAAAATTTTTTGATTATATCATTTTATTACTAAACTTCCATTTAATATAGATTAGACTACATAAAATTAACAATTAAAATTCATAAAAATATTTTTACAAAATCAAAATTTTATTTCAAAAAACTTTTACATTCTTTCTAAAAACATAAAAAAACCAAATTCATGAATTCATTAAAATTCACCATATTAAATAAAATTCTCTATAACTCATGAAATTTACCAAATTCATGAAAATTTAATCTTTAATCACCATGTTTATGAAGATTGATGAACATGCCTTAAGATTCACCATATTCATGAAAATTCACTAAATTCATGAACAATGATGAAAATTCATCAAATTCATAAAAATTCTCCAAAACTATGAAATTTACCCAATTCATCAGATCAACAACCAAATTCACTAAATTAACCACCCAAACATCATCATTGGTGTCAATTAACCGCCAAACCAAGTGCATTAAATTTGATTTTGATATGTATACCTATTATTCTATATAGGAAGTGAAAATAATGGAAGCTGTGAATAAGAAACTAGAGGAAAGGATATAGGTTGGGGCTGAGGGAAGGCAACGTTGGAGGAAAATGTCGAAAAAGGGCGGGCGAAGAGGGCGGAAAGGAGAGCAAAATGAAAAAAATATAAAATAAAAAGGTGGTGGTACCCTCACTGCTCTAGGGAGCCCGGACTATATTTTTCTCATAAAATCCTTACAAAACATAGAGATTTCATAGGGAAAAATATGTTACACTGATGCCTACCACGTTAGCACCAGCTCATAATTTTGTCATTAAATTTCTAGCTACCAAATATACTTTTGTGTTTAGGTTGAGTTCATGTTAGCTCTTAGTCATCATGCCCATCATGTTTAGGGCTCTTCATTTGTGGTTGTAAAGACCATGGAGCCAAGGATGCTAGGGATAATACCAAACAATATGCGGAATGGCTGAACTAGTGTCTATTGCCTTTTTTCCTCTACAATATAACTTAGCACTTTCAAAATTAAATGTGATGCATAAGTTATGTGGATAAAGTCTTCCAAAAGGCTTCTGTCAATTACTGATGAGGGTACCCTTGAAATTTTTAAAGATTGAAAATGTAATGTGACCATCAATAGGAAATAGTATTGTTGTATTTTTTTTCCTTTGATGAGTGAGATATGTCAAGATGGCCAATGGTGCTATTAAGTATCAATTGAATATGGGTTTTAAAGATTATCCTCTGATTTTTGTTTATTTTTAAAAGAGTCTCAAATCATGTGATTTCTCATTTGGTACCCTTATTTTTATAATATACTGAAAAAGTGTCCATCAAAGTTGTTTCCATCCATAAAATTCAGTCAGGTTTGGGTAAGCCTTAACCAAACCAGAATTTGGGAAAAATATACATGTTTAAAGGGTTCATATACCTATTAATTTTAGAGGAAAAATAATGATGGTAGTTGAAAGCACTCTTTACTGCATGTGTTCTCATTCATTTTTGTTTTTCCCCCCAAATTGAAGCCCTAGAATGACAGGTCAATGTGAACATTCAGTGGTTATCGGTATTGCTTTTAATTAGTATCAAATTTTGGTGGATAAGGAATAATTTTGGAAGGATGGTGTGAATGTCACCTTAGATCTTTAATTAAGAAGTGAAAGTCACATTTTTAAATATTTTTTGAATTTTTTTGAAAAATTAGCTTTCTATTTAGTCATTTAATGTTCTAATTTATATATGTGTTTGATAAGTGAAATAAGAAGATAATGTTGTGTAATTGAGTAGTTGACTAAAAATTAGTACTCTACTTTATACTCTCTGTTTTGTTTTTTTTTGGTGTTGCATGTAATGATGTGGTACATTTAATATTGTGGCTAATTCTATAACATATAACAATGAATTTGGTTTTTTTATGTTAAAAATTACTACTTCTTTACTTATGTTCATGATTGTATCTATTAAGATATTTGATGAGCATTAATAGATTTTGTTTTATCTGTAAGATGAGTGGATGTTTGAAATTTTATGATGCATGTTTGTTTTATATATTTGATGTGTTTGTTATCAGTGTGTTTGAAATTTTGTCATGCATTTTGTGGTTCTAGTATGGAATGCTACAGTGCATATGAGTTATGTTTCTTAATTTAGACTTGTTAATTATCATTTAACATGTTGGAAGTAGAGGTGGTTGATATAGTACATATGATAGAAGTGTATCCTTAGGACTTAATAGGAAAAAATATGAATGTAGAAGACAAAAGACAATGAGAGTGGAGATTGAGAAAATACCATTGAAAGTAGTTAAAGAGCACATTGTTGAATTTTATGCTATAGCAAGAGGACATACAATCAAGTGTCATAGGTAATACCATCATCAAACCTCAAAGAGTTTAAGTCCTTAAAATTGAATAAGTGTATGATGGAACTGTTTACAAATTTAAGGAAGGTTGAAATGTACATGATTTTGGAGGTTCAAATAATGTGAGAGCTGCTTCAATGGTTGATTCCAGAAAGAAAATCCTCCTAGAGGTGCATACAACAAACAAAGAAGCAAAAAAAGAAATTCTGCATGTTTTTGGTTCTTCTCGTGATGAAGACCACCCAACAAACGAGGATGATAAATATATTGCATTAGATGAGTTGTTAAATAAGAAGATTAATTATGATGTTGAAGAAGAAGGTGATCATCAAGCAGATAGCATTGAAGTGGCTACATGCTTGCATGATGTACATGTTGATGAGAAATCTATCGGAGAGGATGATGATGTTAATGTTAATGTATTAGAGAGAGAGAATGAAAAAGCATGCTCAGACCAAGTTGATGATCATTATGTAGAGAATGAGTATAACTCATTTGAGAGCAATACGGGTGAGAAAACTGAAGATATAAATGAGTTGGAAGCTCTAGAAAGAGCTATTTGGGATGTTAACCGTGAAACCCCTGATATACAATTTTGGAAAGAGGTTTAATGATAATGCATAGTTGAAATTCTACCTTCAACATCATGTCAGCTCAGAGAGACAGATCAGCAATTGTAGTACAACAACAGCAAGGTTACATTAGCAAAAACCAGCTATGAGAACAATAGCCAAATTGGAATAGCAACAGTTACTCAGAGCAGTACAAATACATCAGCAGTTCTAGTTGGAACCAACACAACATGCGGGTATCCTTAACTAACCTTAGAACCTAAAGCAGTTGCATCATAATTCCCAGTGAACATGCCTGGAGTTTTAGGTAGATGCAGAAATGTTCCTTTGAGAGGAAAGCTTCCTCTAAATAGGATATACTTATGATGAAGTCCGCATCATCTCTTTTGTGAGCTTAATGCCAATCCTGTTTTTTGGCTTCAAAAAACGTATATTTATGCTTAAATTACACAGAAACCGCTGAAGTTTTTAGGTTTGTAAACACTAGATGTGTTTGGAAATGTAATTGTTCTTAATGGTTGTTTTGTAAACATTTGGTGGTATGCATGAGGCTTACTTCAAAGATGGAAGTTATGTAAGTATGAATATTAACTTTTCTTAGTATGCAATTTGATCATTTACTTCTAGTTATGTATATATACTGGAAATTGGAGTTAATGTAAATATAATTGCATGCTCTATCACATGACATATCATGTTTTTGATCATTTAGATTTTGATTGACTAGCTCAACATAGATTGTTCAATTTCAATTTCTAGATATGAGTTTGTATATGCAATCTTACATTTGCAAACATTGCTTATCTTACATTACAACCTTCATCATTGCAAAAAGTGCAACAACAAGAAGCAACATTCTCACCGTGAACAGAATTGTAACCAATCCTTTCGTAAAACCCCAATCTCTTGAGTGTGATAATTTCGTTATGCAAGCCATCCACCCATACAAAGAACTCACATTCTATGTCATTATGATTCTTGTATTTTGAACATCCATAGAACATGAAGCATTTGCTTTTACCGCTGGCACATGTTATAACTTCGCATTGCATCCTGTATTAACGAGTCTTTCGTACCATCGTATGATTTTCAACATGCAGTCCCATTAAAAAGCTTAAGCTATCATCTGATTGTGATGTTTTTTTGATCAACTTTTGCTTGTGAAAAGGGAAATTCTACGGATGATAAGAAAATGATGATATGTAGGGGAACTTCTAATTCTCTCTGTGTTATAAAGAGAGGCAGAATACAAAGAGATTAAGAGCAAGTAGAGTGGCGAGATTAAGAGCAAGTAGAGTGGCTGACAATGAAGGAGATTAAAGTTTATAGGTTAGGGGGATACTAGCAGTTGTTAGTGAATGTTGGGAAGGGAACAGTTGGAAGAAGATAGAGGTATAATGGCAGGAGATTCCATCAATATATATATGAAATATATACCCTTTTGAATACACCTGTTAACCAGAGAGACTTTTTTTGAGTAAGTTATGCAATTAAAGAGACCAAATCGCAAATCATATAATTTAAGGTACTCTTTAAAAATAAACATGAATAGAAGGACCAATGTTTAAAAACCTATAGAAATAATGGTTGTCATTTCTATCAAATGATGGTAGTAATTGAACTGGATTTAGGGGGTTATGAAATCAAACACATTGATCATGTAAGTATATAAGTGTTTTCTAATGATTAAGATACATAGACACAAGTGTTGTACCCCATTATTGGCATGGGATGTCAAACATTATCTGCATCCTAGACATAAGGAGACATGTTATATATAATATATACATTCTGCATATATGAATATTTGTCTCATAAATATATATAAGAATTTATATTTGCTGAGAATAATAGTCCCATGTTAAAAAAATTGAAAGAATGTGATACCCACATATTAGCCATAGGTCCATTAACCATTGGCTCAAGATTTTCGGTAGATCTGGCTACACCTACCAGATTGTAGCTTTACCAATATCATTAATAGTGGGCCTCCTTCTCATGTTCAAAGATAATATCACAGCCATCTAATTCCTGAGTAATGGCATGTGATGGTCTAAACCAGTCTGAATCAATAAGAAGCATGGCATCATATCCCGATTCATAGTTTCTGTCATGTTCTGATTCTTGTCTTGATTTACATGTTCCATCATGTCTCGGTTCTAAAAAAGAATGAAAAACTAATTTTAATCCTTGAGTTTGATGAGAGTATTCAGAATAAATGTTCCACTTAAAAAATTGAAAGAATATGATGTTCATATATTAGTAATTGGGTCACCACCCATTGACATAAGGTTTTGGGTTAGATATGATTTCACTTGCTAGTTTGTGGCCTCACCAGTAAAAGCTTCTCTCAACCGATCATGTTTTAAGCATATAGATATAAAGTCACCAGTTTTTAGTATAATGATCTATAAAACAATAGCATTTAAAAAAAAAGAGCACAACATAGCTTGTATGGTACATATTTTAAGGAGAATAATAATGTGCATATTTGTAAGTGTCAGATGTGGATGGACATGTGTGTCATTGTTCAAATGTATCAGACACAACGATCTTTGATTGGTAAGTACCTCTCATATCGTATGTGCTTTGCATGGTCATATACTCTTATTAGTATTGTTTTAATTGACTTAAGGTTGTTAAAATAATTGGTATGCCTTCTCTAGCACGATATGAATATTTGGTTTGCTTTATGTTTGGATTGGGTTATGTGCTATCTTATCATAACCTGAAGTGAAAGTCGAAAGCTAGAACATGCATGTGATTTCTTTGCCAATAGACTTATGAAGGGATTGCTATTTATTTTTAGCTTGCTTGATATGTTGGATTCTTGTTTATATACATATAGGATTTTAAACTTTGATCTCTCGTCTTTCTCTTTTTCTTGTGAACATGGTCAGGAAATTTGTTTATACTCATAGTGGATAAAATGAGTTGAAGGTTTTCTTTCTCTTTATTGTTTTAAGAAAAGATATCTCTATGTGCTCGTTTGGTTTTAGTCAGTGGCACAATGAGGTGATCTTTTTATGTTTAGGTTATTTTGTTTTATTCATTTTAACATGAAATAGGCTTTGTTTTGACAGAATAGAAGATGGCAGATGCTGAGGATATTCAGCCTCTTGTATGTGACAATGGGACAGGGATGGTCAAGGTATGAATGAATCTTTTTTCATCTCCTAGTTTCATGTAGCACATTTCTGCAAAACTTTCAAAGGGAGATCCATTTGAACAAATTAAAAAGTTTTCATCATGATCATGCTTTTTCAAATAATGACTAAAAATAATTTGAATACATTAGGGTCTTAGTCTAACTGAAATTTTATGTCTTTGTGGTGTGAGAATATTTTTTGTGGATTTATTGTGGATACCAAATACATTGACTATTCCAAAACAAATTTGCTCTTATTTCTTGTAATTACTAGGCTGGATTTGCTGGAGACGATGCTCCACGAGCGGTTTTCCCAAGTATCGTGGGTCGTCCACGTCACACTGGTGTGATGGTTGGCATGGGTCAGAAAGATGCATATGTGGGAGATGAGGCTCAATCTAAGCGTGGTATTTTGACTTTAAAATACCCAATTGAGCATGGCATTGTTAACAACTGGGATGATATGGAGAAGATTTGGCATCACACCTTTTACAATGAGCTTCGTGTGGCCCCTGAAGAGCACCCGGTTTTACTCACCGAGGCACCCCTCAACCCTAAAGCTAATCGTGAGAAGATGACCCAAATCATGTTTGAGACATTCAATGCTCCTGCGATGTATGTTGCAATCCAGGCCGTGTTATCTCTTTATGCTAGTGGTCGCACTACAGGTAACCAACTGTGTTTTATCTGATATATATGCCCTTATTTCGTAATATGCATTATATTTAATTGGAGGGCCACTGACCCCTTCTTTTCTTGTTGATGTTTAAATCCAACTATAATAGTATGTTATTTGATATTCTGGCTATCTGCCAACAAACCAATTTGGTTTTGCACTCGAAGGTATGCTTATATTATAAGGATGTCATTTGCACGTATTAGAATGTAGATCGCTCCAAATTTCCTATCATCTTCTAAACTATGGATAAGTAGTAAGTGATTGCCTGAGCCGTAAATTGAATTTTTTATCAGTGGAACTCTTCTTGGTCATGCTTTGGATCATTCTCAGTAAACCTTGAGATCATGCTTGCTCTCAAATTTTTGACTTTCCAAATGTTATTTCACTAAATTTTTCGTTTTGCATATGGTTACTAAATCTTGGTAATATAGGTATTGTGCTCGACTCTGGAGATGGTGTGAGCCATACAGTTCCCATCTATGAAGGCTATGCCCTTCCACATGCAATCCTTCGTATAGACTTGGCTGGTCGTGACCTCACGGATGCCCTGATGAAGATCCTCACGGAACGTGGCTACTCTTTCACCACCACTGCCGAACGAGAAATTGTGAGAGACATGAAGGAGAAGCTTGCCTACATTGCTCTCGACTTTGAACAGGAGCTAGAGACCTCCAAGACCAGTTCCTCTGTGGAGAAGAGTTATGAGCTGCCTGATGGACAGGTGATCACCATTGGTAATGAGCGATTCCGCTGTCCAGAAGTGCTCTTCCAGCCATCCATGATAGGAATGGAAGCTGCAGGGATACATGAGACCACATACAACTCTATCATGAAGTGCGACGTTGATATTAGGAAGGACTTGTATGGTAACATTGTTCTTAGCGGTGGTACAACCATGTTCGCTGGTATTGCTGACAGGATGAGCAAGGAAATCACAGCCTTGGCTCCAAGCAGTATGAAGATTAAAGTGGTGGCTCCTCCGGAGAGGAAGTACAGTGTCTGGATTGGAGGCTCCATCTTGGCATCCCTCAGCACCTTCCAGCAGGTGCGTCGTATCCCCAACCCGTTCTTGTTTTACTTTGTTATGCACTTACGAAGCATGTATGTGCATTCACATATAGATAGGCGCAATATTCATAATTGATGGAGTTATTGCATTTTTCTCATGCTTGAAATGATTTCCCAATTATTTTTTTGTCTGATAAAGTACCCATGCTCTTCTGTAATCACTCTGATCACAAACTTCATAAATATCATGTATTGTTCATGAATTATTTTCCAAATGCGTCACAATTTTACAAATATCGATATAGATTTCGTAGGGCATATCAACCTTTGTGATTTTGCCAAGTAACTGCACATAAAGTCAAACAAAATACTTACTGATGTTTATGTGATATACAAGTAGTTCTGATGCAACATGCATGCTTTTGAGCATCATATGAAATGAATTGTGACACTGAGCATTACTGATGATGTGCATTCCTTGATTCTCAGATGTGGATTGCCAAGGCTGAGTATGATGAGTCCGGCCCGTCGATCGTGCACCGAAAATGCTTCTAATTTTTCGTGAGATCCAAGGCATAAAATGGAGGGAGCCAGACCCATTGTCTTCAGTTTTGTTCTTTCATTTTTCTATTTTGTTTCTGTTGTCAGCCGACCAAAACAAAACATTTTGCACTACCCGTTCGATTTTATTTTGTTTTGTTGTTCTTTTTTAAAAGAATAAATAGATATCACAAAATTTCATTGTTGCAAATCATACTACTAAAGAAAATAATTGGTATTATATGGCATGCGAGCAGATAGATTCATAACTGTGTCACTTTGTCCTTGGTGGCTGTGCAAGGCAAGAAAAAATTAAAAAGAAAATGAGTACGCATGGCCTTTTGAATTCCATTTCTTTCTCTTTTTTAATTATCTATTCTCTCTCACTATTCTTGGCTCTCTCTGCAACAAACAACCTTTTAAGTAAAATTTGAATTAGTGCTCTCGATTTTATATCATATATAGAAACATTAAAATCACTCCTTTTTCTTTAAATTTTTTCGATATCGTTGTATGTTTGTCAACCAAATTTTGGCAGCTATTTCATTCATTTTAGATGACGAGACACAATTGCACACCGATATAAGAGATAACTACAGGATAATAAAATAATAATTTATATAGAAAAAGAAATTACTTTCAATCCCGATACAGAAGAAATGGGAAATGGGTTTGATTTACGACATACTCATAGAGTTTGACTTGTATTAGCACTTTTTAAATATATTATATATGTTGTAAACGTGGTGGCTATGGAATCCATAGCCATGTATTTATATCAAGAGAATAATGGCTATCATACGCCATATGAGAGCTTATCTCATACCCCCTCTCACATAAAGCACCCAAGTACAACCAAGTACAAGCCCATGTGGGCTTGTACTTGGGTGCTTTATGTGAGAGGGCGTATGAGAGAAGCTCTCATATGGCGTATGATACCCATTAATCCCTTATATCAATAGGGTTACATAATGAGTGGATACCTACTAACGGGTTGGGCCTCCAAAAGCCCGTTTATAACACTTCCCCTTATCCATCCATTGTTGTAAGCCGTGATGAACACTTCAGGGTTCATAGAGCTTATCTGATCATGGGTCTATGGATACTTCTGGATCCCAAGTTTAAGAGTTCTTGCCTCGTTAAAACCTTTGCCATGGAAAACCCAGTGGGAAAAACCAGTGGCCAAGGGAAAAGAGTACAAGTCTCTGTAACTTCCCCTGATCGATGGATATCATCAGAGGTGGATACTTCTGGATCCAGAGTTAATGTGGTTGCCTCGTTAAAACATTTGGCTATGGAAAACTCAGAGGAAAAAACCATTAGCCAAGGAAAAAGAGTACAACCTGACATTAACTCCCCCTGAAAAGAACAAGCTTCAGGCTTGTAAATCTCTCAACTGTCTCATCCCAATTCCTAATACAAGTTTTCTAAAGGTATTGCGAGGTAATGCTTTAGTAAATAGATCTGACAGATTGTTGCAAGACCGGATCTGCTGGATGTCGATCTGGTTGTCTACTTGTTCATGCGTCCAGAAGAGCTTGGGGGAGATGTGCTTCGTCCTGTCACCTTTGATGTAGCCACCTCGTAGTTGGGCGATACAGGCAGCATTGTCTTCGTACATGGTGGTTGGTCCAAGATCTTCCGTCTTCAGGCCGGTAGTCTTGAGGATGTGGTGGATGACTGATCGAAGCCAAAAGCATTCTCTGCTAGCTTCGTGGATCGCTATGAGCTCGGAGTGGTTGGATGAGGTCGATGTCGATGTCTGCTTCACGGATCTCCATGAGATGGCCGTCCCACCGTACGTGAACACGAAACCGGTCTGGGACTTTGCGGTGTGTGGGTCGGACCTGTATCCTGCATCTGCATAACCGACTAAGTCGAAAGATACACCTTTCTTGAAGTATAGTCCCATGTCCACAGACCCTTGGAGGTAGCGCAGAATTTGCTTCACTCCGTTCCAGTGGCGCTTAGAGGGCGCTGAACTGTATTTGGCTAGTAGATTAACTGCGAACGCTATATCGGGACGCGTGCAGTTTGTCAGGTATAGGAGTGCTCCAATTGCACTTAGGTAGGGTACTTCAGGACCCAGTGTTTCCTCCCCCTCTTCCAGCGGTCGGAAGGGGTCTGTATTAACATCCAATGATCTGACGACCATTGGTGTGCTAAGCGGATGACATTTGTCCATAAGAAAGTTTTTTAGCACTTTCTTTGTGTTTGTCGATTGGTGTGACATGATTCCTCCGTTTAAGTATTCAATTTGTAAGCATAGGCAGAACTTCGTTTTGCCAAGGTCTTTCATCTCAAAAGTCTGTGTGAGACTTTTGGATATCTCACCTATCTCTTCAGGAGATCCGATGATGTTCAGGTCGTCTACGTAGACGGCAATAATTACGAATCCTGTTCCCTTTGATCTTATGAAGATGCAAGGGCAGACTTCATTTGTTGTGAATCCTTGTTGCACTAGGAATTCACTGAGTCTGTTATACCACATTCTACCCGACTGTTTTAGACCATACAATGATCTTTGGAGTTTGACAGAATAGACGTCCCGAGGTCTTTCTGTCATTTTTGTCGGTAGTTTATATCCGTCTGGGATTTTCATATAGATGTCCTTATCTATATTGCCATATAGGTATGCAGTCACAACGTCCATGAGCTGCATATCCAGGCATTCCTTTGTAGATAGGCCAATGATGAAACGGAAGGTGATCGCATCCATAACCGGGGAATAGGTATCGTCATAGTCTATTCCCGACCGTTGGGAAAAGCCTTGTGCAACAAGGCGCGCTTTGTAACGCACGATCTCATTATTCTCGTTTCTTTTTCTCACGAATACCCATTTATATCCCACAAGTTTAACACCCTTTGGTGTTAGGACTACAGGTCCAAAAACTTTGCGCTTCGAGAGTGAGTCCAGCTCTACTCCTATTGCCTCGTTCCACTTTGGTCAATCCTCTCTGCGTTTACATTCTGCTAGAGAGCGTGGATCGGTCTCATCGTCGTATTCAGTGACGTGAGTGGCAATAATGAGCGCAAGTTATCATCGATGATTGTGCTTTTTCTGTCCAGTACCTCCCCAGTACGTACATAGTTTAATGATATTTCTCTTACATTTTCCTCTTTAGGGGTTGTTGGAAGGGGAGAGGTATCTGGGCTGAGCTCAGCATCCTGTGTTAGTATCGCTATTATTGCTCCAGGATTTTTCCTCTTTCGAGGGTTTTTATCTTTGGAGCCAGGGGTCGTCCTCTCTTTTGTTGAGGTACGGCCGCTTCTGCTACAGGTGGATTGCATCCATTTTTGGTTATATCAATCCTAGCTGGCGTATTTGCAGCAGGGACGTGTGATCTGACAATCTTCTGATTGTCAGTGAATTTGTCCGGTAAAATGTGAACGGTATTTTGTATTTGAAAGATCTTCAGGATCCCGTCTTCACATTGGTTTGTACGCGGATCAAAATGGGATAAAGTTTTGGTATCCTATGAAATGGTCTTTGAAGCTTCTGGCTTCTCTGTGTTAATGCCTAGTTTGGAGAAAGTGCTTTCATCAAACTCACAATCTGCCAAACGTGCCTTAAAGGTGTCCCCTGTTAGGGGTTCTAGGTATCTAATGATCGAGGGTGAGTCGAATCCAATGTAGATACCCAGACGACGTTGAGGACCCATCTTGGTCCTCTGCGGTGGTGCTATGGGGACATAGACAGCACATCCGATATCCTCAGGTGAGAGATATCCGACGGGTTCCCATATGCAAGTTGCATCGGAGAATAAGATTGACTACCTGACGGTCGTAATCTTATTAGCGATGCAGCGTGCAAGATGGCATGTCTCCATGCGTTCACCGGCAACTGGCATAGCATCATCAATAGACGAGCAATCCATTTTAGTCTCTGTATAAGAGATTCGGCTAACCCATTCTGGGTGTGAACATGAGCTACATGATGTTCAACTTCTATACCGGTTGCTTGGCAGTAGTCTAGGAAGACGTGTGATGTGAATTCCCCAGCGTTGTCCAGACGCAATTTCTTGATCTGGTTATCTGGAAAATGTGCCCGCAACTTTATGATTTGTGACAGTGGCTTTGTAAAGGCTACGTTGCAGGTGGACTGTCACGCCCCGCTTCCCATTAGGCTTGGGGGCGAGGACGCGAACGGGCCCTCTTGTGCAAGTCAGGAGGAGGTACTTTTGCTTTTCTTCCCTCCTTGACTTACACAATAAGCGTCTGTGTGAAAACTGCAGGTTCTTGCTTTGCATTACTCAAAACAACACAGATAAAAAGGGAAATTATTACAATCTCAGACATCTCAAGGGAATTACAACAATGCAGAATTAGGAAAGAGAGGGTCTTATGACCCGTACATCAAATGAGTGAATTGCAATGACGGTTCACTAGTCAACGATCCTCGGCCTACTGGTTCAGCTATCGCAACTAGTCCTCCTGGTGCTATGGCTCGGGATCTGACATACATCCAAAAGCATGAATGTATGTCAGCAAGGGTCTACAAGAAGATGTTAGAACCCAAGGCAAGATACACAAATTTATACTGAATTTAAGAGGCAATTATAAATTAAACGAGATAACAATGAAAGTTTAAGCATGCTGATTTTAAAGTAAATACATCCTATCATGCAATTCTAAACAATCTGACAAGTAACGTAAAGCATGTCAATTTCACTGAGATAACAATTTCGCTTTGCAAGTTTCAAGTTAGCATTTCACGATTGTTAGCAAGTCATGTCTATAATAGGGTTCTCGCCTTTAGGACGTGATGAGTGAGTCGTTCTTCTCACGGGGGCTTACCGTGATTGGCGCTAACCCACCGCATACGGGTGGTGCCCTTGAAGAGAGTACCCGTTCATACGCCTAGCAGCCGCTCAACCCTTACCCCACCCAAGATTTGTGCTGGAACACGAGCCAGCCTAATTCACGATTTACAAGCACGAATTTGTCAACTCACATGACATCACGAAGATCACGATTTCGCCTTCGAGGCGCACGATTTCACGATGTCTCAAGTTAATTATTTCAAGGCATGCAACAATTAAATAACAAGACCAGTTATCTTTATACAACAATTTCCATGGTTACGAGAGTAACGAGCAACATTTACATACAAGAGACTAATTTAACATCCAATTCGTAAATTCACTATAAATTGCATACTTGCCTGATTTCGGTGATTTTGGTGCCGTTGGGTCCGTCTTGACGGATACTTCGTTACGGTGGTAGTGGTTCACTGTTTTAGTTAAACATATCAATGAATTAGATATTTCGTGAGACAAACGCATTATTAAATTAATCTCTAAAGTGGGTTCGGTTAATTATATTGGGTTCTCAGGCTAGTGTAACATTGTATAGGGTCATACTAACATGGCACGCCTTATTTTATACTAGTATCACCACCCTAACATTATGCAATCATACCATCATGCTGGAATTTAAGTAACATCTTAACAATCGTCATCTAAATTAACGCTAACACTAATTAACACTAACAACCTACTAATTCCAATTTACACATAAGATAAAGACAGGGTTAACACTGTATTAAATGTTACACCTACTACACATATATTAAATTATAAAAGAAAAACCCTCTTACACAATAATGATATCAAACTCCTTTCACCCCCCTCTCTCTGTAAACTCTCTACCCTTCATTCTTTATAAGGCTAAGTTATCTCTTTCTTTATTAAACCCCTTACTCAAAAAATCTGTCAACACCTTCTCTCTTTATTAATCTCCCTTTCTTTATTTCTCAAATAGGCCAACACTCCCTCTCTCTCAGTCTCGTCCCTTTCTTTATGTCACTCTGTCTCTCGTTTCCTTTTTTTTTTGTTTTCAACTCATTTGCAGGTCACGCAAATGGCATGGGGGCTACATACGCGCGCAAAGGGAGGGGGTTCTTACATCGCACGACGACGGGGAGAAGGAGAGGGCGGCTGACGGCGGCGGCCCAGGCGTTCTCCGGCGGGTTGGCGGCACGCGGAGGTCCAGGCGGGCGGTGGCGGTTCCTGGAGATCGGCGGGCGGCGGAGCGCAGCTCCCTCCGGCGATTGGGTGGCGGCTTGGCGGCGGACGGCGGCGCTCCGGCACGGCAGGGCTTCGGTGGGCAGCAGCGTCGCGCGGGTTGAGGTGGATGGTGGTGATCCCCAGGTGAGGGAGGAGGGAGGAAGAAGAATGGGAGAGGGTTTGGAGATTTGATTTGTGTTTGTTTTCAGATTTTGGATCCGAAATGGATTTGTAAGAATCTGAATTAGATTTCAGATCTGAAATCTCTTGCTCCCCTCTTCTAATTTCAGTTTGAGATTTTGGGTATTGGATGATTGAGGGACTGATTTGTTTTTGGGTAGAATTGGGTTTGTGTTTGTGCTTGGCTTGGAGAATTTTGCAGGGGAGATTGTTTTTGGGTTGCAGGATTTTCTCAGGGAAGAAGAGGGTTTGTTAGCTGATTTGTTTGCAGGAGGAGATGAAATTGCAGGTTGGTTGGTCGTAGGAGAAGGGGGAGACGATGATGATACTGTTATAATAACAGTGGGAAGACAAATGGATGGATGGAGGAGCTGGTTGTGGGGGAAAAATTGATAACCATGCTGGATCTCACCCACCCAAACGGTGGAATTCATTAGGGGTTAATTAGTGATTTGATTTTTAGCCAATAATAATAAGTTAAAAAAATAATAATTAAGTAATTTAGTAAAAAGTGATTATTAAAAATAAATAAAGTAATTAGTGAAGTTAACAGTGATTAGAAGTTTGAAATTAGTGGGATAATTAAATTAAGGTAACGTGTTTAAAATTAATAGTCAATTACGACGATACGGTAAAACGTAAAATGAAAATGCGCTCGTGTTGACGCACAAACATAGAACCCGCGTACGAAAACATCCGGATGGTCAAAACGAAAATACGGGCGCGCACAAATAATACGCCTAGAAAATACTGGCCGTTACATTCTACCCACCTTAAGAAAAATTCCGCCCTCGGAATTCTTATCAACTAAGGAGCAGGTAACAAAGATGGATAACGCTCTCGTATTTCTACGAGGTAAATTATGACCTGAATACATCGAGGCGAAGAAATGAAATTGGTTAGGAAGAGACACAAGTGATGTGATTAAGATTGGGTTCCAAAAAGAGGTTCGGATGACTAAGCACCATCGATGGCCTTAATCGCTAGCGGACAAGAGAAAGGACTAAGGACGGCTACCCAGGACGTGCAGGGATGAGGATGATTGATGAATAACAATGTGTGTATATATATACTTACGACTGCAACTCCCCTATTCTAACATAATGCACGCTAAACCTGTAATCCCAATCAAGTATTCATCAACTACTCGTCTCATCACCGAATCTTGTTACAACTATAAGCATATCATAAAACTTAGCTACAGATCCGACCTTATCGTTCCAATTCTGACTCAAGGTTCTTGCTTCAAAATAATCAATACTTTATACCAAATAACCTTTGAAGGAAAACAATAAGTATCCTCAATCAATACCATTCGCAAATTTCTTCACCCTCAACTTGTTATTGATATTGGAGCAACAACATCTCCTATGAAATCTCTAATGTATAGTTCATCTATAGCCAAATTCTCCAAAATTATTTATTCTCTTAAGTGGTCGTATCCATAATATATCATCACATTGTCTATTGCATAACCTAACTTGTAACACTACAATTGTGACATCTACCAACACCAATCTTATCTCTATATCAAGCGATCAACCTATTGATGACATACTAATTATTTATGTATGACGACAACTAGAATTACGCCTAGTATACATCATCATTTACAATCAATAATTGTCTTGCTCCAAACAAATTCTTCCTCGCGACAAATCATAAATTTATTCATCATAGTTAACAAACTGTCAAATCACATCTTGCTCATTGTGTCTTGTTCTAAACAATGTCAATCAATCCACATAACTATCCATTCTCATCAACATAACGTGTCAGTTCTAATATCTTCATCACCATAATTAAGTCTCGTTACTACAAATATTCTACTCATTATTATGGTCTCCATGAATCATGGTGTACTTCAATGGGTATTCTTAGCTGTTACTAATCTGAATTTCAAATCTGTAATGTACTCGTCCTCTTGTGTATTAAAAGAAACTCCATTGAATCTGTTAGGCATGTGTATCACCCAAATGTAAGTCTTGAACACATCATTCTATTATCACCGTATACAATGGAGTAACCTAAATTCGATGTGTTCAAAATCAACTAATCACAACTACCCTCATGTCATCTCACTCTATGTCTAGCTGAAACATAATCCTACAACAATAACGATCACAACTAATGCTATAACAATATGACGATTAACTTAACACTGCTGATGGTGAAATGAAATAGAAGGGAAAATTTAAGGGCTATAACGTAAATTTAAAACGAATCTTGCTAAGGTTGTAATAAGTAATGACGAGCACTAATGATAACTAAACATAGTGTATGATTTAGAGTTGAAAGATGTAACGGGTCAAGATTGTGATGAACGGTTTCAGGTGAGGCATAGATAGGGAGTTAGGTTGGTTAGGTAGCATAAAATAGTCATGATTAATCAAGTGATTAAGGAGAATGATGGATATGTGAAAAATAACGAAATGCGTAAATGGTATAAGTTAAAACATGAAATGTGATTTAGTTAAATAATGACTGAAAGGAGTAACATGCAAAGGAGTATGGTTAAGCAGCGATTGTTTTGTGAATGCAAATGGAGATAGATTTAGTAAAGAAAGTATTTTGAAAAAACATATATGATAGGTTGTTTTGAAATATTTTAGTAGCGTCGTAAGAAAAGAAATTTCTATATTCGAATTAGTGAATAAGAAGTAATGTTTTTTTATAAATGAAGTTTATTATATGAAGAAAGTATGGCAATATACGAGTATGGATGTTATAGGTCAGAAAATCGTGGCGAGATAGTAACTAAAGGTTACGGCGAAGAAAGTTTCAAATCAAAGAATGAATTTAAGTCAGCTGGAGAGTATGAGATCTAGGTATATATTAAAAATATAAAACTGGGCGAGAAACTCCACGAAAGGGATATCGAAAGTAGAATCGGTATAGTGATGTGAATGATTCGAAAGGATAATGTTGGCTGTCAGGAAGATCACGTGGATCGAGAGCAAGGATTAGAATAGGATGATCGATTGTGAGTACGTGTAGGAAATGACACGCGAAAAGGCTACGATGGATTTCTAAGGTCAAAAAGCGGGATGTAAGGGAGATAAAAAAATCAAGGATATACTGATTTGGTTGACTAAGGATCAGGAATCGTAGGACTAGGATGTTCTAATGAATTTGATCGGGGTAGAAGATTCTAGGGAAGGTGTTGTTTGAGAGTCAGAATTGTAATATTATCTATGATGTTTTAAAGTATTTTGCATGAGCATAGACCTGCATGGGCCACCACTAAAATCTGTCACGCACCGCTTCCCATTAGAATTGGGGGCGAGGACGCGAACGGGCCCGCTTGTGCAAGTCAGGAGGAGGTACTTTTGCTTTTCTTCCCTCCTTGACTTACACAATAAGCGTCTGTGTGAAAACTGCAGGTTCTTGCTTTGCATTACTCAAAACAACACAGATAAAAAGGAAAATTATTACAATCTCAGACATCTCAAGGGAATTACAACAATGCAGAATTAGGAAAGAGAGGGTCTTATGACCCGTACAACAAATGAGTGAATTGCAATGACGGTTCACTAGTCAACGATCCTCGGCCTACTGGTTCAGCTATCGCAACTAGTCCTCCTGGTGCTATGGCTCGGGATCTGACATACATCCAAAAGCATGAATGTATGTCAGCAAGGGTCTACAAGAAGATGTTAGAACCCAAGGCAAGATACACAAATTTATACTGAATTTAAGAGGCAATTATAAATTAAACGAGATAACAATGAAAGTTTAAGCATGCTGATTTTAAAGTAAATACATCCTATCATGCAATTCTAAACAATCTGACAAGTAAAGTAAAGCATGTCAATTTCACTGAGATAACAATTTCGCTTTGCAAGTTTCAAGTTAGCATTTCACGATTGTTAGCAAGTCATGTCTATAATAGGGTTCTCGCCTTTAGGACGTGATGAGTGAGTCGTTCTTCTCACGGGGGCTTACCGTGATTGGCGCTAACCCACCGCATACGGGTGGTGCCCTTGAAGAGAGTACCCGTTCATACGCCTAGCAGCCGCTCAACCCTTACCCCACCCAAGATTTGTGCTGGAACAGGAGCCAGCCTAATTCACGATTTACAAGCACGAATTTGTCAACTCACATGACATCACGAAGATCACGATTTCGCCTTCGAGGCGCACGATTTCACGATGTCTCAAGTTAATTATTTCAAGGCATGTAACAATTAAATAACAAGACCAGTTATCTTTATACAACAATTTCCATGGTTACGAGAGTAACGAGCAACATTTACATACAAGAGACTAATTTAACATCCAATTCGTAAATTCACTATATATTGCATACTTGCCTGATTTCGGTGATTTTGGTGCCGTTGGGTCCGTCTTGACGGATACTTCGTTACGGTGGTAGTGGTTCACTGTTTTAGTTAAACATATCAATGAATTAGATATTTCGTGAGACAAACGCACTATTAAATTAATCTCTAAAGTGGGTTCGGTTAATTATATTGGGTTCTCAGGCTAGTGTAACATTGTATAGGGTCATACTAACATGGCACGCCTTATTTTATACTAGTATCACCACCCTAACATTATGCAATCATACCATCATGCTGGAATTTAAGTAACATCTTAACAATCGTCATCTAAATTAACGCTAACACTAATTAACACTAACAACCTACTAATTCCAATTTCCACATAAGATAAAGACAGGGTTAACACTGTATTAAATGTTACACCTACTACACATATATTAAATTATAAAAGAAAAACCCTCTTACACAATAATGATATCAAACTCCTTTCACCCCCCTCTCTCTGTAAACTCTCTACCCTTCATTCTTTATAAGGCTAAGTTATCTCTTTCTTTATTAAACCCCTTACTCAAAAAATCTGTCAACACCTTCTCTCTTTATTAATCTCCCTTTCTTTATTTCTCAAATAGGCCAACACTCCCTCTCTCTCAGTCTCGTCCCTTTCTTTATGTCACTCTGTCTCTCGTTTCCTTTTTTTGTTTTCAACTCATTTGCAGGTCACGCAAATGGCATGGGGGCTACATACGCGCGCAAAGGGAGGGGGTTCTTACATCGCACGACGACGGGGAGGAGGGGGGCGGCTGACGGCGGCGGCCCAGGCGTTCTCCGGCGGGTTGGCAGCACGCGGAGGTCCAGGCGGGCGGCGGCGGTTCCTGGAGATCGGCGGGCGGCGGAGCGCAGCTCCCTCCGGCGATTGGGTGGCGGCTTGGCGGCGGACGGCGGCGCTCCGGCACGGCAGGGCTTCGGTGGGCAGTGGCGTCGCGCGGGTTGAGGTGGATGGTGGTGATCCCCAGGTGAGGGAGGAGGTAGGAAGAAGAATGGGAGAGGGTTTGGAGATTTGATTTGTGTTTGTTTTCAGATTTTGGATCCGAAATGGATTTGTAAGAATCTGAATTAGATTTCAGATCTGAAATCTCTTGCTCCCCTCTTCTAATTTCAGTTTGAGATTTTGGGTATTGGATGATTGAGGGACTGATTTGTTTTTGGGTAGAATTGGGTTTGTGTTTGTGCTTGGCTTGGAGAATTTTGCAGGGGAGATTGTTTTTGGGTTGCAGGATTTTCTCAGGGAAGAAGAGGGTTTGTTAGCTGATTTGTTTGCAGGAAGAGATGAAATTGCAGGTTGGTTGGTCGTAGGAGAAGGGGGAGACGATGATGATACTGTTATAATAACAGTTGGAAGACAAATGGATGGATGGAGGAGCTGGTTGTGGGGGAAAAATTGATAACCATGCTGGATCTCACCCACCCAAACGGTGGAATTCATTTGGGGTTAATTAGTGATTTGATTTTTAGCCAATAATAATAAGTTAAAAAAATAATAATTAAGTAATTTAGTAAAAAGTGATTATTAAAAATAAATAAAGTAATTAGTGAAGTTAACAGTGATTAGAAGTTTGAAATTAGTGGGATAATTAAATTAAGGTAACGTGTTTAAAATTAATAGTCAATTACGACGATACGGTAAAACGTAAAATGAAAATGCGCTCGTGTTGACGCACAAACATAGAACCCGCGTACGAAAACATCCGGATGGTCAAAACGAAAATACGGGCGCGCACAAATAATACGCCTAGAAAATACTGGCCGTTACATGGACAGGAGGCACACATACGACCGTTTGGAAGATGCATCAATCAGTACCATGAAGTACCGAAATGGTTCACTTGCGGGGTGAATAGGCCTACAAATGCCTCCATGTTTTCTCTCTAGGAAGCTCGGAGACTCAGCGTCCACCTTCAGGGGGGGTGGTCTCGTAATCAATTTCCCTTTGTGACAAGGGGACAAGGAGATGCACCCTTTCGAAGTAGCTTCAGGCTTTTCGAGTTAAGTCCACGGGATTGGGATATGATGCGACGCATCATATTCCTTCAAGGATGTCCTAGTCGATTGTGCCAGAGTTGGAATTCTGGTTGTTTATCGCACTTCTGGTGCTCGAGTGTGTTTGCTTCCATTGCTCTTATCCTTGTATGGTAAAGACCCGACGGGAGCCCCTCAAAACGCTCGACGGTGGTTTTAGCACTGTTTTTATGAGACGTCACATACAGGAATTCTCTGTTTTGTTTACTCACCGTCTCGAGGTGGTATCCGTTTAAACGGATATCTTTAAAGCTTAACAGATTTCTATGAGAGCTAGGGGAGAAGAGCGCATCTTTTATTAGTAGTTGTGTTTTATTGGGGAGCATAAATTGTGCTTCCCCTGATCCTTCAATAATTCCTGATGGACCGGAGATTGTATTCACGGTTCCGTCGTATTTATCAATGCTTTGGAAAAAGCAGATGTCTTGGAGGATCGTGTGCGTAGAGGCACTGTCCACTAGGCATTTATAATCCATCTATTTTTAAGAGAAAAAACATCGCAGTATAAGGCACAAGAAGAGATATACTACTGATTATTCAATGTCTGAAAAGTTCATCAACATGCTAGAATTTAAACAAGCAGATAGTAAATTGTTTTTCAAAAATTACAATGCATAGAAAATAGATAATGCCTCAGTCAAGCACGTCATCGTTTGAGAAGTCCTCAGCGATGAACCTGATTGGTGCCAGGTCTTCTTGTTCCACCAGGTTTGTCTCAGCTTGCTTCTGGCTCGCTTTGTACAAGTCCTGTAGGTGGCGTGGAGTCCGACAATTCCTGGACCAGTGTCCAGTCATGCCCACCTGTGACACTTATCTTCCCAGTCCTTTCTGGGGGCAGATGTCTGGCCGTCGTCCTTTCTCTTCCACACATTTTTCTTCTTGCCCTCATTGTTGGTTCTTGGAGAGGGTTCTCTAGCCTGCTTCTTCATTGCCTTACCCTTCTGGGGTTTACCTTTGAAGTTGCTCCTCTTCTTCTGGGAGGAGCTGTGATGCGCTTCAGGCGCAGGAGTAGTGCCGGTAGGGCGTGAGTTATGGGTGGCCAGGAGGAGGTCTCTGTTCTGCTCTGCCATCAGAATGCATGAGAGAAGCTCTGAGTATTTCGTGAACTTTCGTTCACGATACTGTTGCATTAGTATAACATCCTTCTCGTGGAAGGATGTATACGTCTTCTCTAACATGCGCCCTCCGTCACCTTTTCACCACACAACTTCAGGCGTGAGGTGATGCTAAAGAGTGTTGAGTTGTACTCGGCAATAGACTTAAAGTCTTGGAGACGGAGGTTCTCCCATTCATATCGTGCTCGGGGAAGTATAACATCTCTTTGATGTTTATAACTATCCTCGAGGGCGGTCCATAACTCATAAGAGTCTTCCACCGTGAAGTACTCGGCCTTCAGGGTCCGATCGATATGGCGTCTGATATAGATAATTGCTTTCGCTTTATCTATATCAGAAAATTTATCGCCTACAACGATGGCATGGCTCAGTCCCTGTGCTCGCAGATGGAATTTTATGTCCAACTGCCAGCTTAAGTAGTTCTTGCCTGTAGCATCCAATACGTCGAAATCGACGCTCGCAATTTTGGCCATTTATCTCTCTAGCATGTATAAAAATAGGCAATAATTAGATATTTTCACAGAAAAATAAATAATTAAGCATTTCAGACACAGATATTTGCTGCGTGGATCGGCTAATCACCATATTAATTACAGTCCATACAGTCCCAAAAAGAATGAAAGTACAACTCGGGAACCCCCGTGGAGCCCCTATTCTTCTGGAAAGGTCCTTCATCTTCCTGAGGCGTCCGTCGGCCTTGTAATTTTACAAAAATATCCGCACTACATTTTTCTCTCTAAAAAAAGGAAAATAATGCAAGGGAAATAATGGTGATAACTAGCCGATTCAAAACCACAGCAAATATAAGCATTCGTCGCATGCAGAAAAATACAGCAGGCGGTTAATCATCACATGCAGGTTATTCATTACATGCAATTAATCATCACAGGCAGTTTAAAATGGAAATGAAAATTTTTCGTTTAAAAATTATTGGACCACTAGGCAACGTCATACACCGTTAGGTTAGTTAACTAACGGCAGAGCGGTCGCATGATCTTCCTAATTTTTAAACGTATAATAATCAGATAATCCGAATAAAATGCGATGAATTAGAAGCGTGTAATTTTTTCAGATTTTGACGAAAAAGAAATCGTAATAAAAATCTGAAAATAATTCGAAAAATAGAAAATTTTTGGGGTCAAACCCTAGTTAGGGTTTTTGGTCGCGTGGGTTGCCGCTTCAGGCGGCTAGGGTTTCCGGACACGCGCGCGCACCTGGGGGGCCGCTGCAGGCGGCGGGGCCCGTCCGCCGCTGCTGGTGGCGGCGCGGGGGGTCCGCCGCTGCGGGCGACGATCGGGCCGCCGCTGCTGGTGGCGGCGCGGGGGGTCTGCCGCTGCGGGCGACGATCGGGCCGCCGCTGCTGGTGGCGGCGCGGGGGGTCCTCCGCTGCGGGCGACGATCGGGCCGCCGCTGCAGGCGGCCGCCGCTGCAAACGGCGGGACAGGCCGCCGCTGCAAGCGGCGGGGGAGGCCGTCGCTGCAAGCGGCGGGGGCCCGTCGTTGCAAACGGCGGGGGGATCCCGCCGCTGCAGACGGCGGGGGAGCCCGCCGGTGCAAACGACGGGACAGCCCACCGATGCGGGCGGCTGGATCTCCTGCCGCTGCGAGCGGCGGGGGTCGCCGCCGCTGCAGGCGGCGGCGGTTGCGCGAGGTTGGGGGGTCGCGGGCGGCTTCCGGCCACGCGAAGAGGATGAATCCCCCTAGGATTTAGGCATTTTTGGGGGGAAAAGATGATAACAATCCGATTTTTTTGGAAAAAAACCAGTTTTAATCTTCCAAAAAAGTGTTTTTTATTGTAAAAGGTTGATTTTTAACAATAAAAACGTTGATTTTCATTTAAACAATTGATCCAAGAATTTGGATCTAGACATATGCGCATATAAATTTAGATCTAGGGAAAAGAATTACCTCTAGATCCTACCAGCCGGATCTAGCGACGTTCGGTGAAGAAAGCCCGTTCGTGTCGCGTTCGTCCGTCGGCAGAGGTTCGGCTCAGTCTTGAGCGTGCTGATAATGTGTTGTAAACGTGGTGGCTATAGAATCTATAGCCTTGTATTTATAGCAATAGGGTTACATAATGGGTGGATACACACTAACAGGTTGGGCCTCCAAAAGCCCGTTTATAACAATATATCATATTTTGAATATATGTTGGTACTATTTTGTCGTTATTATCAATGTATATATAATCAAAGTATTCTTAGCGTTTAATTTTTGTTTATATTTAGTATTTTTTTTGCACCATATTTTTTTCACCTAGGTCAAGAAAAAATCCCGGTTATGCCGTTGCATGCGAGAAAACTTTCGTTTAGATCTTTATACCTTAGAATATGCAAATCCTAGAGATGTTATAGTTTGTATGGTTTTATTGAATAGAGATATGGGTAAGACATATTCTTTTATTGAAAATATGTTAAATTAGATATCACTTGATGCAATGGCTAAAAGGTGACAAAAATGAAATTATAATTTAGAAAATGTTGTAAACTTGGCGGCTATGGAGACCATAGCCCTATATTTATAGTGGTATGGTTACATAATGGGTGGATACCCACTAACGGGTAGGCCCACCAAGAAGCCCGTTTATAACACTTCCCCTTATCCATCCATTGTTGTAAGCCATGGTGAACGCTTCAGGGTTCATGAAGCTTATTTGATCATGGGGTTGGAGATACTTCTGGATCTCTAAGTTTAAGAGTGCTTGCCTCATTAAAACCTTTGCCAAGGAAAACCCAGTGGGAAAAACCAGTGGCTAAGGGAAAAGAGTACAAGTCTCTGTAACTTCCCCTGATCGATGGATAACATCAGTGGTGGATACTTCTGGATCCTGAGTTAATGTGGCTGCCTCGTTAAAACCTTTGACTGTGGAAAACCCAGTGGGAAAAACCAACAGTCAAGGAAAAAGAGTACATCACTACGTTAACTCCCCTTGATAAGTACAAGCTTCAGGCTTGTACATCTCTCAGCTGTCTCATCCCAATTCCTAGTACAAGTTTTCTAAAGGTACTGCGAGGCAAAGCTTTAGTGAATAGGTCAGCCAGGTTGTCGCAGGACTGGATCTGCTGGATGTCGATCTGGTTGTCCACTTGCTGTTCATGCGTCCAGAAGAGCTTGGGGGAAATGTGCTTCGTCCTGTCACCTTTGATGTAGCCACCTCGTAGTTGAGCGATGCAGGCAGCATTGTCTTCGTACATGGTGGTAGGTCCAAGATCTCCCGTCTTCAGGCCGGTGGTCTTGAGGATGTGGTTGATGACTGATCGAAGCCAGAAGCATTCTCTGCTAGCTTCGTGGATCGCGATGAGCTCGGAGTGGTTGGATGAGGTCGCTGTGGATGTCTGCTTCACGGATCTCCATGAGATGGCCGTCCCACCGTATGTGAATACGAAACCGGTCTGGGACTTTGCGGTATGTGGGTCGGACCTGTATCCCGCATCTGTGTAACCGACCAGGTCGGTGGATACACCTTTCTTGAAGTATAGTCCCATATCTACAGACCCTTGGAGGTAGCGCAGAAGTTGTTTCACTCCGTTCCAGTGGCGCTTTGAGGGCGCTGAACTGTATCTGGCTAGTAGATTTACTGCGAACGCTATATCGGGACGCGTGCAGTTTGCCAGGTATAGGAGTGCTCCAATTGCACTTAAGTAGGGTACTTCAGGGCCCAGTGTTTCCTCCCCCTCTTCCAGCGGTCGGAAGGGGTCTGTTTCAACATCCAATGATCTGACGACCATTGGTGTGCTAAGCGGATGACATTTGTCCATAAGAAAGTTCTTCAGCACTTTCTTTGTATATGTCGATTGGTGCAACAGGATTCCTCCGCTTAAATGTTCAATTTGTAGTCCTAGGCAAAACTTCGTTTTGCCGAGGTCCTTTATCTCAAAAGTCTGTGTGAGACTTTTGGATATCTCATCTATCTCTGCGGGAGATCCGATGATGTTCAAGTCGTCTACGTAGACGGCTATAATTACGAATCCTGTTCCCTTTGCTCGTATGAAGATGCAAGGGCAGACTTCATTTGTTGTGAATCCTTGTTGCACTAGGAATTCACTCAGTCTGTTGTACCACATTCTACCTGACTGTTTGAGACCATACAGTGATCTCTGGAGTTTGACGGAATAGACGTCCCGAGGTCTTTCTGTCATTTTTGTCGGTAGTTTGTATCCGTCTGGGATTTTCATATAGATGTCCTTGTCTATATTTCCGTATAGGTATGCAGTCACAACGTCCATGAGTTGCATATCCAGACCTTCCTTCGTGGATAGGCCGATAATGAAACGGAAAGTGATCGCGTCCATGACCGGGGAATAGGTATCGTCATAGTCTATTCCTGGTCGTTGGGAAAAACCTTGTGCAACAAGGCGCGCTTTATAGCGCACAATCTCATTGTTCTCGTTTCTTTTTCTCACGAATACCCATTTATATCCCACAGGTTTAACACCTTTTGGTGTTAGGACTACAGGTCCAAAAACTTTGCGCTTCGAGAGTGAGTCCAGCTCTACTCCTATTGCATCGTTCCACTTTGGCCAATCCTCTCTGTGTTTACATTCTGCTAGAGAGCGTGGGTCGGTCTCATCGTCGTATTCAGTGACGTGAGTGGCAATAATGAGCGCGAAGTTATCATCGATGATTGTGCTTTTTCTGTCCAGTACCTCCCCGGTACGTACATAGTTTAATGAGATTTCTCCTATATTTTCCTCTTCAGGGGTTGGTAGGAGTGGAGAGGTAGCTGGGCTGAGCTCAGCATCCTGTGGTGGTATCGTTATTGTTGCTCCAGGATTTTTCCTCTTTCGAGGATTCTTATCTTTGGAGCCTGGGGGTCGTCCTCTTTTTTGTTGAGGTACGGCCGCTTCTGCTGCAGGTGGATTGCATCCCTCTTTGGGTATGTCAATCCTAGCTGGCGTATTTGCAGCAGGGACGTGTGATCTGACAATCTTCTGGTTGTCAGTGAATTTATCCGGAAAAATGTGAACTGTGTTCTGAATTTGAAGGATCTTCAGGATCTCTTCTTCACATTGATTTGTGCGCGGATCAAAATGGGATAAGGTCTTTGTGTCCCATGTAATGGTCTTTGAAGCTTCTGGCTTCTGTGTGTTAATGCCTAGTTTTGGAAAAATGCTTTCATCAAACTCACAATCTGCTAGACGCGCTTTAAAGGCGTCCCCTGTAAGGGGTTCGAGGTATCTAATGATCGATGGTGAGTCGAAACCAATATAGATACCAAGGCGCCGTTGAGGACCCATCTTGGTCCTCTGCGGTGGTGCTATGGGGACATAGACAGCACATCCGAATATCCTCAAGTGAGAGATATCGGGCGGGTTCCCATATGCAAGTTGCATCGGAGAGTAAGATTGACTACCTGACGGTCGTAATCTTATCAGCGATGCAGCGTGCAGTATGGCATGTCCCCATGCACATACCGGCAACTGGCATTGCATTAACAATGGTCTAGCGATCCATTGTAGTCTCTTTATGAGAGATTCGGCCAACCCGTTCTGGGTGTGAACATGAGCTACAGGATGTTCAACTTCTATGCCGGTTGCTTGGCAGTAGTCTAGGAAGACTTGTGAGGTGAATTCCCCAGCATTGTCCAGACGCAATTTCTTGATCTGGTTGTCTGGGAAATGTGCCCGCAATTTTATAATTTGTGCAAGTAGCTTTGCAAAGGCTACGTTGCGGGTGGACAAGAGGCACACATATGACCATTTTGAAGATGCGTCGATTAGTACCATGTAGTACCTAAATGGTCCACTTGCGGGGTGAATAGGCCCGCAAATGTCACCATGTATTCTCTCTAGGAAGCTTGGAGACTCAGAGTCCACCTTCAGGGTGGATGGTCTCGTAATCAATTTCCCTTTGTAACAAGGGGGACAAGGATTTGCACCCTTTCGAAGTAGCGTCAGGCTTTTCGGATTAATTCCACGGGATTGGGATATGATGCGACGCATCATATTCCTTCCAGGGTGTCCTAGTCTATCGTGCCAGAGTTTGAATTCTGGTTGGTTTTGGCACTTCTGGTGTTCCAATGTGTTTGCTTCCATTGCTCTGATCCTTGTGTGGTAGAGACCCGACGGGAGTCCCTCAAAACGTTCGACGGTGTTTTTAGCACCGTTTTTATGAAACGTTACATCAAGGTATTCACTGTTTCCTTTGCTCACCGTTTCTAGGTGGTATCCGTTTAAGCGGATATCCTTAAAGCTTAACAGGTTTCTATGCGAGCTAGGGGAGAGAAGGGCATCTTTTATAAGTAGTTTTGTATTTTTGGGGAGCATAAAATGTGCTTCCCCTGATCCTTCAATGATACTTGATGGACCGGAAATCGTATTTACGGTGCCATCGTATTTATTGATGCTTTGAAAAAAGCAGATGTCTTGGAGGATCGTGTGCGTAGAGGCACTGTCCACTAGGCATTTAAAGTCCATCTATTTTAAAGAAAAATGTCGCAGTATAAGGCAAAAACACAAAGGAATATACTACGAAAATTAAGTTGATGTCTGAAAAGTACTTAAACATGCCAGAGATAAGCAGATAAATTGTTTCTCAAAAGGAAAAAACTACAATGCATATAAAGTAGATAAATGTCCTCAGTCGAGCAGGTCATCGTTGGAGAAGTCCTCAGCGATGAACCTGATTGGTGCCAGGTTTTCTTGAACCGCCAGGTTTGTCTCAGCTTGCTTCTGGCTTGCTTTGTACAACTCCTGAAGGTGGCGTGGAGTACGACAATTTCTGGACCAGTGTCCAGTCATGCCACTCCTGTGGCATTTATCTTCCCAGTCCTTTTTGGGGGCAGAAGTTTGGCCGTCGTCTTTTCTTTTCCACACATTTTTCTTCTTTCCCTCTTGGTTGTTTCTTGGAGGGGGTCCTCGAGCCTGCTTCTTCATGGTCTTGCCCTTCTGGGGTTTGCCTTTGAAGTTGCCCCTTTTCTTCTGGAAGGAGCTGTGGTGCGCTTCAGGCGCAGGAGCAGTGCCGGTAGGGCGTGAGTTGTGGGTGGCCAGAAGGAGGTCACGATTCTGCTCTGCCATCAGAAGACATGAGAGAAGCTCAGAGTATTTTGTGAACTTTCGTTCACGATACTGTTGCATCAGTATGACATCCTTCTCATGGAAGGATGTATACGTCTTCTCTAACATGCGTTCCTCCGTCACCTTTTCACCCCACAACTTCAGGCGTGAGGTGATGCTAAAGAGTGCCGAGTTGTACTCGGCAATAGACTTGAAGTCTTGGAGACGGAGGTTCTCCCATTCATATCGCGCTCGAGGAAGGATAACATCCCTTTGATGTTTATACCTGTCCTCGAGGGCGGTCCACAACTCATACGAGTCTTCCACCGTTAGGTACTCGGCCTTCAGGGTCCGATCGATATGGCGTCTGATATAGATAATTGCTTTCGCTTTATCTATATCAGAAACCTTATCTCCTAAGGCGATGGCGTGACTCAATCCCTGTGCTCGCAGATGGAATTTTATATCCAGCTGCCAGCTTAAGTAATTCTTTCCTGAAGCATCCAAAACGTCGAAATCGACGCTCGCAATTTTGGCCATTTATCACTCTAGCATGTAAAAAGATAGCATTAATTAGATATTTTGCGGAAAAAATAAATAATCAAGCACATCAGACATAAATATTTGCTGCGTGGATCGGCTAATCACCATAAATAATTACTGTCCATTACAGTCCCAAAAAGAAAAGAAAGTACAACTCGGGAACCCCCGTGGGCCCCCTATTCTTCTGGAATAGTCCTTCATCTTCTTGGAGCGTCCGCCGGGCTTGTAATTTTACAAAATTATCCTCACTACATTTTTCTCTCAAAAAGAAAATAATGCATGAAAAATAAAAATGGTGATAAACTAGCCGATCCAAAACCACAGCAAATATTAACCATTCGTCGCAGGCAGTTATAATGCAGCAGGCATTATCACAGGCAGTTTATACATCGCAGGCAATTTATTTATTCATCACAGGTAGTTTATAATGGAAAATGAAATCTACCGTTTAAAAATTATTGGACCACTAGGCAACGTCATGCACCGTTAGGTTAGTTGACTAACGGCAGAGCGGTCGCAGGATCTTCTTAATTTTTAAACGTTTTTTTTAAAGAAAATCATAAATCCAAATATAATTTGCGATGAGTAAAAATCACATGCATTTTGGTCCAGATTATAACGAAAAAGAATCGCAATAAATCTGAAAAAAATTTCTGGGTCAGGAACCCTAGTTAGGGTTTTGGGGTACGCACGCCGGGCCCGTACCCGCTACTGGCGGGCGGGCCCGTTTGCCGCAACAGGCGGCGGGGAGGGGGGGTTGCCCGCCGCTGCAGGCGGCGGGGAGCCCCCGCCTGCGGCGGCGGGGGGTGCCCCCGCCGCTGGCGGCGGGGAGCCCCCGCCTGCGGCGGCGGGGTTGCCCCCGTCGCTGGCGGCGGGGGTGCCCCGCCGCTGCAGGCGGCGGGGGTTGCCCCCGCCGGCGGCGGCGGGGGTGCCCCGCCGCTGCAGGCGGCGGGGAGCCCCCGCCTGCCGCGGCGGGGGTTGTCCCCGCCGGCGGCGGCGGGGGTAGCCCGCCGCTGCAGGCGGCGGGGAAACCCCCGCCTGTAGTGGCGGGGGGGTTCCCGCCGCCGCAGCGACGGCGGGAAGGCCCCCGCCGCTGCCGGCGACGGGGGGGGGGGGCGTAGGTGAACCCTATTTCGGGTTTGGGTGATTTTTGGGGGAAAACAACGGGTAAAAATCCGATTTTTAGTGGAAAAAACCCAATTTTTTCTTCCAAAAATTCGTTTTTTAATTGAAAAAGGGTGATTTTTAGCGATAAAAACGGTGTTTTTGATCGATTGAGCCAAAAAGAATTAAATCACCACATATGCGCATATACAAAATTTTTAGATCTAGGGAGAAAGTTACCTCTAGATCCTACCCGCCGGATCTAGCGACGTTCGGTGAAGGAAGCCCGTTCGCGTCGCGTCCGTCCGTCGCGTCCGTCCGTCGGCAGGGGTTCGGCTTAGCTTTGAGCGTGCTGATAACGTGTTGTAAACTTGGCGGCTATGGAGACCATAGCCCTATATTTATAGTGGTAGGGTTACATAATGGGTGGATACCCACTAACGGGTAGGCCCACCAAGAAGCCCGTTTATAACAGAAAACACTTTTATAAAATGAATTAAAATTTAACTTGGACAATCTATTGCATCATATATATTTTTGGGTGGGAAAAGCCTAATGGCAAACATATAAAAAGTGCGAAGACGGAGGGTATTTTGGGTGGTGGTGTTTGGGATGTTGAAAGGGAAATGGCAACCATGTAATTAAGTGGGAAGGTGAGGTTTTTTGTTTGAGGGGTGAGTTGTCATCCCATGTGGCACCCCTCGGGTTTCTCATGCGTCTCACTTACACATCTCATTGATATTCTTTGCTATTGTTTTTCTTTGATCAGATTAGAAGAACGAACTCGGGTGTGTGGTTGAGAGACGTTCATATGTCAAGATATAAGGGGTATAAGAGCATCTTTAACCCTCCCCTTCAAAAAAGCCCTTTCAAAATGGAATATTCCTTAAAGATTCTATTTTGAAAAATGGGCAACTCCAATCCTCCCCCTTCAAATCTTATTTTATCATATTTAGTTATCTTTACATAATGATAACATATTACTTTTGAAAATGTGTTAATCTAATAAATTATTTATTTATTAAAGAAATTTATAAATAATATAAAATTATTGTTATTTTATAACTATAATAATTTTTGTGAAAAAATATTAAATATTAATATTTGTTGGCAAAAATAATATTAATTTGTATATAGATGATCTCTTCAACAGCAAAACAACTGAATACTTGAAAAATATTCAATATTGGTCTCATATTATAGGCATTATCGCGATCTTTTGAATGATGCCAAAATTATTAAATTTGGTTGTGTGAAATGAAAGATATTAAACGTTTAACTAATCATTTTTAATTAAATAGAGAGGCAAAGTTGCAATTTAGGATGAGAATATCAAATGAAGGGGTGAATAGTGCCCCTTCATATTTGAAGGGGCACTATTCACCCCCTTCAAACCTGGCTTCATTTTGAAGCTGGGTTGGAGGGGGTCCGACCTTCATTTTGAAGAAATGAAGGCCGGTTGGAGATGCTCTAAAGGTCATATTCAAAATTATATAACCCCTTTTAATAAACTAATGGTAAATTAGCCAAAAGCACTCATGAACTATTAGAGGTTCGATCCTAAGCCCTCCAAACTATAAGTTGCTGGTTTAAGAACCTTAACTTTAGATGGCATTCCCTTTTTCCATTCAATAAAGTGTCCTATGACCCCCTGTGACTGTTAAGGTCAATCAACCACTCCAAATGATGCTCTTAATCCTAATCCCAACCCTAATTATAGCCCCAACACTAATCCTAACACTAAGTGTCCTTCTTCTCACTATTTCCCTTTTCCACCGTGGAAAATGAGTTTCCTTATGACGTGTAATAGTTGAGGAGTGTAACAAATTTATTGATAAATTAAAGAAAAATTATGGTGGTTCATGAAAAGCATTTTTAAAAATCCAAAACATTTGAAGTGTATTTAAATATGAAAGATGTGAGGGTCAAATTTCAAAATTATAAAGATTTATGAGTAAATACGAAAAACCCTAAATAATTAATTAATACATAAAACCAATCAGTATAAAAAAAGATAAAATGTGTGTTTGGTATGCATGACTTTACGATAGAATTTAAAATTTTTACTAGAATGCACATGTTTGGTATAAGCAATATTTTATATTTTCTGCAATAATGAATGCATATTGGAATCATATTCATACCTTACGTGGGAATGTGATCTTCTCATGAGTGAGATGTGCGTATTATTAATTCCCCATTTATAGAAATTTATAATAAATTTTTTTTAAAAGGAAATATGTGATTTTAATTTCATTGTTGAAACGCACGCAATGTCACAACACTGTTATTGCCATCGTAAGGCCGTTGTGCATCGCCTTACCATTGACATTGTCAAATCGTCACTATTGCCAACGTCGGATCATTGGCACCCATAACTTCGTTTGATTGTCACTACTGCCATCACTGTCAGATTTGTTGGGATATTGAGATCCACCCCAGTGGATTTTGATGATGTACACAAATGATATGGGTACTAATCATTTATTTCAAGTGTGTATATGAATTATTTTATAGACATGAAGAACAAATGCATTGGAAAGCTCAAATAAAGAACTTAGAAGTCATGGTCGGGAAGTCAATCTTAGATCTAAGAAATAGAGCAAATGAAGGCTCATCCAAGGACTCAAGATCAAGAGTTGATGGCCCAAATCAAAGAACAAAGATCAAAGAGCTAGAGAAGTGTGTATGTGTAAGTAATAGGGAAATTTTTACTTTTAATACAAAAATTAAAAAATATTTTATAATTCGACTGAAAAAATAAATACTTACACAAATCGACCAATTTTAGCCACGTCAGCAACCAGGCGCGTGCCTGGACGTTGACTGGGGATGGTTTGACTTGGCCGCACTTGGCAAGTGCGACCAAATAGAGTTTCCCCAGTTTGGCTGCACTTACCAAGTGCGGCCAAATTGAGTTTCCACAGTTTGGCTGCACTTGGCAATTGTGGCCGAATCATTAGGGGTCAATTTCGGTCAAGCCTTCAAATAGAATGTTTGCATGTTGTATGATGAGGAAGTCGATAGCCTGCGAGTATTACTTCTTGTTTGGAGGAGAGAGGTCCCGGGATCAATTCTTATTATTCCCCTACAAAATTTATTTTTAATTTAAATTTAAAAAATTAATTAAGCGTCCACAGCAAGATTCAAACCCAATATCTTGTGGGTCTCACCCACAAGCCTTACCACCAAAGCAAATATCTCAACAATATATTAGATGCAAATAATTTATTTGAAGGCTTGATAGAAGCCGGGCTCCTAATGACTTGGCCGCACTTGTCAAGTGCGGCCAAGTCAAACCATTCCCGGCCAGCCGCCCAGGCACGCGACTGGCCGCTGACGTGACCAGAATTTGTCGATCTGTGTAAATATTTTTTTCCGGTCGAATTTTAAATTATTTTTTAATTTTTGTATTAAAAGTAAAAATTACCCTAAGTAATAAGCTTATAATGTTAAAGGCAATATATAATCTCTACACACACACACAAATACTTGATAATGTTATAAACGGGCTTTTGGTGGGCCTACCCGTTAGTGGGTATCCACCCATTATGTAACCCTACCACTATAAATATAGGGCTATGGTCTCCATAGCCGCCAAGTTTACAACACGTTATCAGCACGCTCGAAGCTAAGCCGAACCCCTGCCGACGGACGGACGCGACGCGAACGGGCTTCCTTCACCGAACGTCGCTAGATCCGGCGGGTAGGATCTAAAGGTAACTTTCTCCCTAGATCTAAATTTTGCATATGCGCATATGTGGTGATTCAATTTTTTTTGGATCAATCGATCAAAAATATACCGTTTTTATTGTTAAAAATCACCCTTTTTCAATAAAAACGTATTTTTGGAAGAACAAAACTGGTTGCCCCCGCCGGCGGTGGCGGGGGTTGCCCGCCGCTGCAGGCGGCGGGGAAGCCCCCGCCTGCAGCGGCGGGGGGTTCCCGTCGCCGTAGCGACGGTGGGAAGGCCTCGCCGCTGCCGGCGACGGGGGGGGCGTGGGTGAACCCTTTTTAGGGTTCTGGCGATTTTTGGAGAGAAAAAATGGGTAAAAATCCGATTTTTGTGTGGGGAAAACCAGTTTTGTTCTTCCAAAAATACGTTTTTATTGAAAAAGGGTGATTTTTAACAATAAAACCGGTATATTTTTGATCGATTGATCCAAAAAAAGTTGAATCACCACATATGCACATATGCAAAATTTAGATCTAGGGAGAAAGTTACCTCTAGATCCTACCCGCCGGATCTAGCGACGTTCGGTGAAGGAAGCCCGTTCGCGTCGCGTCGCGTCCGTCCGTCCGTCCGTTCGTCCGCCGGATCTACTTTAAATATGCATTGTAATTTTTTCCTGTTGAGAAACAATTTATCTGCTTATTTCTGGCATGTTTAAGTACTTTTCAGACATCAAATTAATTATTCGTAGTATATTCCTTTGTGTTTGTGCCTTATACTGCGATATTTTCTTTTAAAATAGATGGACTTTAAATACCTAGTGGACAGTGCCTCTACGCACACGATCCTCCAAGACATCTGTTTTTTCAAAGCATTAATAAATACGATGGCACCGTAAATACAATTTCCGGTCCATCAAGTATCATTGAAGGATCAGGGGAAGCACATTTTATGCTCCCCAACAGTACAAAACTACTTATAAAAGATGCCCTTCTCTCCCCTAGCTCGCATAGAAACCTGTTAAGCTTTAAAGATATCCGCTTAAACGGATACCACCTAGAAACGGTGAGCAAAGGAAACAGTGAATACCTTGATGTAACGTCTCATAAAAACGGTGCTAAAAACACCGTCGAACGTTTGGAGGGACTTCCGTCGGGTCTCTACCACACAAGGATCAGAGCAATGGAAGCAAACACATTGGAGCAACAGAAGTGCCAAAACCAACCAGAATTCAAACTCTGGCACGATAGACTAGGACACCCGGGAAGGAATATGATGCGTCGCATCATATCCCAATCCCGTGGAATTAATCCGAAAAGACTGACGCTACTTCGGAAGGGTGCAAATCCTTGTCCCCTTGTTACAAAGGGAAATTGATTACGAGACCATCCACCCTGAAGGTGGACTCTGAGTCTCCAAGCTTCCTAGAGAGAATACATGGTGACATTTGCGGGCCTATTCACCCCGCAAGTGGACCATTTCGGTACTACATGGTTGTCACGACCCGCTTCCCTAAAATGGAGGCGAGGCGTGAAAAGGTCCGCACGAGAGTGGAGCTGTGAAGCCCCAAACCCGATAAGCGTCAATAAAACATAAGCAGGTCCCTGTAACCACAACGGAACAACAATAATAATACAAGGAGAGACTGAAATAAAATCTCATGATCTCAAATAATGTCCAACATGAAAATAAGTTCAACATCCAGAAAAGCCACCAGGCTAAAAGAAAAGAGTCTAAGGGCCCAGAACAAGGCCAACAAAAGCAACGACATAACAAGGTATGGGTGCTACGCATCGATAACAAACAACTGTCTAACAAAAGTAAAACACAACGAAGACACTAGGACTGGTCCCCGGTGTCCACGTACTCCCCGTCAAACACAAGCTCGGGCTCGGCGTCAGCAAACACCTCGTCCTCAACGAGGTACTCGGGCTCAGGATCTAACATGTGTCACCCAAAAGAGTAAAGGGGCACATGTCAGCAAGTCTAAAAGACTTGGGCAAGGAAACTGAAGGTAAGGCAACTAGCAACCTAGCAGTTTAGTATGCATGACATGGTAGTTATAACATGAGTGCACAATTAAAACATGGCAAGACGATTTGTACAAGAGAACAATCATCGGGGCAAGACAAGACAAGACAAGAGTAGCCACGCTACTATCAATCTCAATCAATTCACTATTCACGTTGTTTTGTAGATGTTTACGCCTTACAGCTGAATGGTTTTACATTCGCTGATTGGCCGCTTAACAACTACCCCAAACCCAAGAGTTTACGCCTTACCACTGCAGTTGCTGATCGGGCAGACTCCCAGTTGATTGGTCGCTTAACTCTTACCCCCAATACCCACACGTAATGGAGCCAGGGTCCCTGAACATGAGCCCAGCAAGTGGGCCAAGGTTGCCCCGCACATGAGCTCGCATTATTAAACATTTGGCGTAGGGGTGCACCTAGCCGGAAACACGCAATTCGGGCATTGGCTATCAACCAACACATGGCCCGCTTCTGGAACACGAGCCAGGAACACAAGCATTTGTAGCAAAGCTACGCAATCACAGAAACACTTAAGAATACAATGACATGACAATTAATTTGCGTACCGTTAATGGAAAGTAAACATGACATGGAAATTGTGCAACATACTATATGTGTTGGAACTAGCTTCGTTGTCAAGCTAGTTCCCCAATTTGCGCCTAGGCGAGTATCATTTCGTCGCCTAGCCTCTTTTACGCCTACAACAAGCAAATGTCCTAAAACATGGCCTAAACCCTAAGTGGCAAGTTTCACTTGCCTAGCACCGGGGATGACGCCCACTTCGTCACACGGATGCCAATCTACGGGGAAATCGCTGTTTTGGGGAAACAATCATCAAATAACATGAAATTTATTAGGGTTTCACAAAAATTATAAATAAGTTATGAAAACAACGGTAGATCGATTTCTTACCAAGAGGAGACGGAAGAAACACTCCGGGGAACCCTAGGATCAGATCTGGAAAGGATTGGAGAAGTTTGGGGAAACTAGGGTTTCGGGGGATTTGGGGATTTTGATGGATTTTGGTGAGATTTTAGGGAAGATGAGAGGTAGATAGAGTGAATGGATGGTTTGGATGATGATTCTAGGGCTTGGAATGGAGAAATGAAGCTTGGAGGAAGATGGGGACTCAAGGGGGAAGATTTTAGGGTTTTGGGTCGTGTTGGAGAAGATGAAATCGTTTGGGTTGGGTTTAAATAGGTTGAGCTGGCGGCTGCCCAGAAATTAGGGTTTCAACACTGGTTAGTCGGTCAAAGAGCAACCACTGACCGACTAGTTTGGCAACTAGTCGGTCGGTCGACCAACGCAGACCGACTAAGTGCAAACAGTAACTCCTGAACGAAAATAGGATTTTAGAGTTAGTCGGTCTATGAACAAATACTGACCGACTAGTTTAGCATCTAGTCGGTCGATGAAAGTTCTTAGACCGACTAAGAGTAAACAGTAGCTGATACAAAAATAAGATGATGAGTTAGTCGGTTAAAGAAACATTGCCGACCGACTAGTTTGCAACCTAGTCGGTCAACCAACGTTCTTAGACCGACTAACGATAAACAGTAACTCCTGGGAAATTTAGAAAGCTAACTAGTCGGTCCAAGAAGGATTGCCGACCGACTGGATCGTCATCTAGTCGGTCGGTGGCCCTTCTTACACCGGCTAATGAGCACCAAAAGTTCCGATACGGAGCGCGGGGCCCCGGGATCGATTCCTAAGACTCCTAGGCTTGATCTATTAGTAAGATACGACCGTTATGAAGTCCGTCACGAATGACATACTTCGAAATCGACAATCCTAAGGAAGAAACGAGAAAATACGACGAATCGATCGAAAATGAAAGCTACGGAGACGAAAACCACACAAGAGGAGAAAATCCACCAAAACGTATATTATATTATAATAAATCCAGATACATGAAAAGCAGTTGTTACATCCTCCCCAACTTAAGAAAAATTCCGTCCTCGGAATTTCCAAATACTCACGAGTCCGGAAACAAAAGTGGGAAACGCTCTCGCATCTCATCCTCATTCTCCCAAGTAGACTCTCCAGGTGAGCCGTGTCGCCACATCACCGTCACAAGATTGACAATCTTGTTCCGAAGCGATTTCTGACGCCTGTCCAGAATCTGCACTGGATGCTGGTCATATGTCATATCGGGGCGAACGGTAATCTCCGAAAAATCCACAGCATGAGACAGATCGCTAATGTATCGACGAAGCTGCGACACATGGAAAACATTGTGAACTCCTTCCAAAGATGGCGGCAAGGCCAAGCGATACGCTACCTCGCCAACCCTCTCCAAAATGTCAAACGGTCCAATGTATCGCGGGCTCAACTTCCCTCGCTTCCCGAAACGAATCACACCACGATTCGGGGAAATCTTCAAGAACACATGGTCGCCCGGCCGAAACTCCAAAGGACGACGTTTAGCATCCGCCCAATGCTTAAAACGGTCCTGAGCAATCCTCAACCTCTCCCGAATATTCCTGACGATATCCACGGCCTCCACGATCATCTCAGGTCCCAACAACTCCCGATCACCAACGTCATCCCAACTCAATGGCGATCGACATTTCCTCCCATAAAGAGCGGCGAAAGGCGCCATGCCAATACTCGCCTGGAAGCTGTTGTTGTAAGAGAACTCCACCAAATGTAGATGGTCCTCCCATGAACCCTTGAAGTCCAACATGCACGCCCTTAGCATGTCTTCCAAAATCTGAATCGTCCTCTCGGACTGGCCATCCGTCTGCGGATGGTACGCCGTGCTGAAACTCAGACGCGTACCCAAGCTCTTCTGCAAACTCTGCCAGAACTGAGATGTGAACCTCGTGTCTCTGTCAGACACGATACTCACGGGGACTCCATGAAGTCGCACAACCTCCTGCACGATTCACATTACATCACTATCCAAACTAGGAAAAGGAAATAAAACGGAGAGTAAAAGAATTTTATCTCCATATATCTCCTCGCTAGCGCCTCAGTGGACTGTCCCACTCAGAACGGAATAAAGTGCACAGATTTGGTCAATCGATCTACGATCACCCAAATCGCGTCATTCTGCTTCGGACTCCGAGGTAGTCCAGTCACGAAATCCATAGTGATGTGTTGCCATTTCCACTCCGGAATCGGAAGCGGTTGTAGCAACCCGGCCGTACGCTGATGCTCCGCCTTCACTTGCTGGTAAACCAAGCACTTGGCTACACTCCGAGCCATGCTCCTCTTCATACCATGCCACCAATAATTCAGACGAAGATCCTGGTACATCTTGGTGCCACCAGGATGCACAGAATACGGCGAACTGTGTGCCTCCACCATCAACTCCTCTCTAATATCCCCAGCAGGCACACACAACCTGGCTCCAAACCTCAACGAGCCATCCTCATGAATCAAAAAGTCAGTCCGCAGACCGGCTTCCACCTGCTCCCGAATCCTCACCAGCTTCGGATCCTCAGCCTGGCCAGCCTTAATCCGATCCACGATCGTCGAATGTACCTGCATGTACATCAACGACGAAGCCTCTCCAGGAAGAACAATCTCCACGCCAGACTCACAAAAATCCTGCTGCAATCTCCACTACGAGGTCAACATCATCACCGCTGGAAGCCTACTCAAAGCATCTGGAACCACATTCACCTTGCCAGGGTGAAACTGCAAATCAATCTCATAATCCGCCATAAGCTCCAACCATCGACGCTGTCGCATGTTGAGCTCCTTCTGAGTGAAAATATACTTCAAGCTTTTGTGATCGGTGAAAATCTTCACTTTCTCACTCAGCAAGAAGTGCCTCCAAATCTTAAGAGCAAACACAACGGCAGCCAACTCCAAATCATGCGTCGGATAATTCTTCTCATGAACCTTAAGCTGACGAGACGCATACGCCACAACATGCCCATGCTGATGCAACACATAACTGAGACCCTTGCCAGAAGCATCGCAAAAGATCTCAAATCCACTGCTGCGATCAGGCACAACAAGAATAGGGGCAGTCGTCAACCTCTCCTTCAGAACGCCAAAAGCACCCTTACAATCACCCGACCAAACAAAAGCAACATCCTTCCGCATCAACCTGGTCATCGGCTCAGCAATACGAGAAAAGTCCTTAATGAATCGCCGATAATAACCAGCAAGTCCTAGGAAACTCCGAATCTCAGACGCAGACGACGGAACAGGCCACTCCCTGATGGCCCGAATCTTCTCGGGATCCACTGAAATACCCTCTCCAGTCACCACATGCCCGAGAAAAGCAACTCGATCCAGCCAAAACTCGCACTTCGAAAACTTAGCATACAAACGATGCTTCCTCAAGATCTCCAACACCGCCCTTAAGTGCGAGGCATGCTCTTCCTCCGACTTCGAATAGATCAGAATGTCGTCAATAAAGATAACGACAAACTTATCCAAAAAGTCGTAGAAAATCAGGTTCATCAGATTCATGAAAACTGCGGGCGCGTTAGTTACGCCGAAAGGCATAACCACGAACTCATAGTGTCCATACTTCGTCCTGAACGCTGTCTTCGGAACATCTCCCTTCTTCACCTTCAACTGATGGTAACCACTCCTCAAATCCAATTTAGAAAACACCCTTGAACCTCCCAGCTGATCAAAAATATCATCGATGCGAGGCAACGGGTATTTATTCTTAATGGTCACCGCATTCAACTCCCGATAATCCACGCACATGCGACGCGAACCATCCTTCTTCTTAACCAGCAACACCGGTGCTCCCCACGGAGACACGCTAGGATTAATATAACCCTTCTGCAAAAGCTCATCCAGCTGCTTCCGCAACTCTTCCAATTCTGCAGGTGCCATACGATACGGCGCCTTCGAAATCGGCTGCGCACCTGGAATGAGATCGATAGAAAATTCCAAAGCTCGATCAGGCGGCAAACCAGACATCTCCTCGGGGAAGACGTCGCCAAAATCTCGCACCACAGCTGGCCACTCCAGCTCCATCTGCATAGCCACAGCCTCCACCGGCCTGGCCCGAAATCTGACAGGACCAAGCGAACTGCTACCACGACTGAACTCAAATACTGGATGTCCGGGAATCTCGAACACCACCTTCTTCCTCCTGCAGTCGATCGTAGCATAGAAGCTCGCAAGCCAATCCATCCCAAAGACCGCATCGTAGTTGGTGATGTTGTGGACAATAAAATCAGCATAAAGCTCATGTCCACAAACCCCCACAGAGCAAGGACTGCATCCACGATGCACTGAGACCACGCCATTCCCTGTAACGATATTCCAACTCTTGGGTAGAGGGGACGTCGACAAGGAATGCCTCTCCACGAAGCTCCGAGAAATAATGCACATCGATGCACCAGAGTCAAATAGGACTCGTGCAGGAAATGTGCAAACCAAAACCACACCTAACAATCAATTAACAATCAAACCATAGTCTAGCAAACAACCATGTTCAAGCAAACAACACAATCTAACAATCAAAACCAGCTAGGAAAGTAACAGCTAGAGTGAGGATTACCTGCGATAACCTCATCCACAGCCTCGCTCTCCGCAGCGGTCATCAGAAAAGCCTGCCTCCTCGGCGGAACAGCCTGCTGAAAAGCCTGCCTCTGCGGAACAAGAGCTGCTCCACGTCCAGCAGGAACAGACGCTCGCTGCTGCAACGGCTGAGCTGCAACAGGAGCCCTCCGCAGCTGATTCGCGTGCCGACAATCCTTCGCGGCATGGGAAGCATCTCCACAAATCAGACACTGGCCCAAAAACTTCCGACACTGATCCTTGACGTGGCCAGGCTTGCCGCAGAAATGGCAAGACTTCAGAATAGGCCCTCCTGGCCTCTTTAACTGAGCAGACTGATTGGGCCTGAATCCAGGTCTAACCACAGCTCTCGCCTGTTCCACAGGCCTCTTCCCAGCACCAACAACAGACCCTCTCCTCTGGTTCACGAGCAGTTCCTGCCTCTTGGCTGCTACTAGAACCTTCTGATAAGATTCCCGATCAGAGGAGGTCACAAAACTCTGGAGCTCCGAAGCAAGCCCCTGCAGGAACCTCTGAGCTCGCTCCTCAGCATCCTGCACCATCTTTGGTGCAAACCAACTCAGCCTCATGAACTCTTGGTGATACATGTCCACCGACGAGTTCCCCTGCTTCAAATCGATAAAACGCTGCAGCATCTCTTCCCTGGCAGCTTTCGGAAAGAACTCACCCTCAAATCTGGCTTTGAAGGTAGCCCAAGCTATCGGCTCCACCAACAACTTCTCTTCCGCATCCCACCAATTCCGAGCATTATCCTTGAGTTGCCACTTCGCCAAATCAACCCATCCAGCCGGGGTGATCTTGGCCATCTTCAGATTGTCCTCGATGTTCCGAATCCACTCATCGGCAGCCAGAGGACCCTCAGAACCATCAAAATATGCGGGACCCAGCTCCCGAAATTGCTTCGCTCCTGGCTCAGAGCGAGGGGCATCCGGAAGAGCCCGGGCAGCTCGAGCAAGTGGAGCATTCTGGACTTGCAGAAGCACGCCCTGCTGCACTTGCATCATCTGGAGCATCATCCGCATCATCTCACCGCTGGTGGGTTCCCGCTCAGGCTCCTCATCATGAGGGACCGCACCACTACCCCCACCACGGGTGAAACATCTTCCTGCCATCTAGTGACACAGAAAACGAATCAGATTAGACTCATAGCTTATGACATCGGACGTCGAACTTAATTTATTGGACATTCTAATATTATTATCGCTATTCCAAAAATCGTAGTTACAGAGGGACCTACATGGGCCACCAACAAAACCTGTCACGACCCGCTTCCCTAAAATGGAGGCGAGGCGTGAAAAGGTCCGCACGAGAGTGGAGATGTGAAGCCCCAAACCCGATAAGCGTCAATAAAACATAAGCAGGTCCCTGTAACCACAACGGAACAACAATAATAATACAAGGAGAGACTGAAATAAAATCTCATGATCTCAAATAATGTCCAACATGAAAATAAGTTCAACATCCAGAAAAGCCACCAGGCTAAAAGAAAAGAGTCTAAGGGCCCAGAACAAGGCCAACAAAAGCAACGACATAACAAGGTATGGGTGCTACGCACCGATAACAAACAACTGTCTAACAAAAGTAAAACACAACGAAGACACTAGGACTGGTCCCCAGTGTCCACGTACTCCCCGTCAAACACAAGCTCGGGCTCGGCGTCAGCAAACACCTCGTCCTCAACGAGGTACTCGGGCTCAGGATCTAACATGTGTCACCCAAAAGAGTAAAGGGGCACATGTCAGCAAGTCTAAAAGACTTGGGCAAGGAAACTGAAGGTAAGGCAACTAGCAACCTAGCAGTTTAGTATGCATGACATGGCAGTTATAACATGAGTGCACAATTAAAACATGGCAAGACGATTTGTACAAGAGAACAATCATCGGGGCAAGACAAGACAAGACAAGAGTAGCCACGCTACTATCAATCTCAATCAATTCACTATTCACGTTGTTTTGTAGATGTTTACGCCTTACAGCTGAATGGTTTTACATTCGCTGATTGGCCGCTTAACAACTACCCCAAACCCAAGAGTTTACGCCTTACCACTGCAGTTGCTGATCGGGCAGACTCCCAGTTGATTGGTCGCTTAACTCTTACCCCCAATACCCACACGTAATGGAGCCAGGGTCCCTGAACATGAGCCCAGCAAGTGGGCCAGGGTTGCCCCGCACATGAGCTCGCATTATTAAACATTTGGCGTAGGGGTGCACCTAGCCGGAAACACGCAATTCGGGCATTGGCTATCAACCAACACATGGCCCGCTTCTGGAACACGAGCCAGGAACACAAGCATTTGTAGCAAAGCTACGCAATCACAGAAACACTTAAGAATACAATGACATGACAATTAATTTGCGTACCGTTAATGAAAAGTAAACATGACATGGAAATTGTGCAACATACTATATGTGTTGGAACTAGCTTCGTTGTCAAGCTAGTTCCCCAATTTGCGCCTAGGCGAGTTTCATTTCGTCGCCTAGCCTCTTTTACGCCTACAACAAGCAAATGTCCTAAAACATGGCCTAAACCCTAAGTGGCAAGTTTCACTTGCCTAGCACCGGGGATGACGCCCACTTCGTCACACGGATGCCAATCTACGGGGAAATCGCGGTTTTGGGGAAACAATCATCAAATAACATGAAATTTATTAGGGTTTCACAAAAATTATAAATAAGTTATGAAAACAACGGTAGATCGATTTCTTACCAAGAGGAGACGGAAGAAACACTCCGGGGAACCCTAGGATCAGATCTGGAAAGGATTGGAGAAGTTTGGGGAAACTAGGGTTTCGGGGGATTTGGGGATTTTGATGGATTTTGGTGAGATTTTAGGGAAGATGAGAGGTAGATAGAGTGAATGGATGGTTTGGATGATGATTCTAGGGCTTGGAATGGAGAAATGAAGCTTGGAGGAAGATGGGGACTCAAGGGGGAAGATTTTAGGGTTTTGGGTCGTGTTGGAGAAGATGAAATCGTTTGGGTTGGGTTTAAATAGGTTGAGCTGGCGGCTGCCCAGAAATTAGGGTTTCAACACTGGTTAGTCGGTCAAAGAGCAACCACTGACCGACTAGTTTGGCAACTAGTCGGTCGGTCGACCAACGCAGACCGACTAAGTGCAAACAGTAACTCCTGAACGAAAATAGGATTTTAGAGTTAGTCGGTCCATGAACAAATACTGACCGACTAGTTTAGCATCTAGTCGGTCGATGAACGTTCTTAGACCGACTAAGAGTAAACAGTAGCTGATACTAAAATTAAGATGATGAGTTAGTCGGTTAAAGAAACATTGCCGACCGACTAGTTTGCAACCTAGTCGGTCAACCAACGTTCTTAGACCGACTAACGATAAACAGTAACTCCTGGGAAATTTAGAAAGCTAACTAGTCGGTCCAAGAAGGATTGCCGACCGACTGGATCGTCATCTAGTCGGTCGGTGGCCCTTCTTACACCGGCTAATGAGCACCAAAAGTTCCGATACGGAGCGCGGGGCCCCGGGATCGATTCCTAAGACTCCTAGGCTTGATCTAATAGTAAGATACGACCGTTATGAAGTCCGTCACGAATGACATACTTCGAAATCGACAATCCTAAGGAAGAAACGAGAAAATACGACGAATCGATCGAAAATGAAAGCTACGGAGACGAAAACCACACAAGAGGAGAAAATCCACCAAAACGTATATTATATTATAATAAATCCAGATACATGAAAAGCAGTTGTTACATCCTCCCCAACTTAAGAAAAATTCCGTCCTCGGAATTTCCAAATACTCACGAGTCCGGAAACAAAAGTGGGAAACGCTCTCGCATCTCATCCTCATTCTCCCAAGTAGACTCTCCAGGTGAGCCGTGTCGCCACATCACCGTCACAAGATTGACAATCTTGTTCCGAAGCGATTTCTGACGCCTGTCCAGAATCTGCACTGGATGCTGGTCATACGTCATATCGGGGCGAACGGTAATCTCCGAAAAATCCACAGCATGAGACAGATCGCTAATGTATCGACGAAGCTGCGACACATGGAAAACATTGTGAACTCCTTCCAAAGATGGCGGTAAGGCCAAGCGATACGCTACCTCGCCAACCCTCTCCAAAATGTCAAACGGTCCAATGTATCGCGGGCTCAACTTCCCTCGCTTCCCGAAACGAATCACACCACGATTCGGGGAAATCTTCAAGAACACATGGTCGCCCGGCCGAAACTCCAAAGGACGACGTTTAGCATCCGCCCAATGCTTAAAACGGTCCTGAGCAATCCTCAACCTCTCCCGAATATTCCTGACGATATCCACGGCCTCCACGATCATCTCAGGTCCCAACAACTCCCGATCACCAACGTCATCCCAACTCAATGGCGATCGACATTTCCTCCCATAAAGAGCGGCGAAAGGCGCCATGCCAATACTCGCCTGGAAGCTGTTGTTGTAAGAGAACTCCACCAAATGTAGATGGTCCTCCCACGAACCCTTGAAGTCCAACATGCACGCCCTGCATCGCTCAACTACGAGGTGGCTACATCAAAGGTGACAGGACGAAGCACGTTTCCCCCAAGCTCTTCTGGACGCATGAACAGCAAGTGGACAACCAGATCGACATCCAGCAGATCCAGTCCTGCAACAACCTGGCTGACCTATTCACTAAAGCTTTGCCTCGCAGTACCTTTAGAAAACTTGTACTAGGAATTGGGATGAGACAGCTGAGATATGTACAAGCCTGAAGCTTGTACTTATCAGGGGGAGTTAACGTAGTGCTGTACTCTTTTTCCTTGGCTGTTGGTTTTTCCCACTGGGTTTTCCACAGTCAAAGGTTTTAACGAGGCAGCCACATTAACTCTGGATCCAGAAGTATCCACCACTGATGTTATCCATCGATCAGGGGAAGTTATAGAGACTTGTACTCTTTTCCCTTAGCCACTGGTTTTTCCCACTGGGTTTTCCTTGGCAAAGGTTTTAATGAGGCAAGCACTCTTAAACTTAGAGATCCAGAAGTATCTCCAGACCCATGATCAAATAAGCGTCATGAACCCTGAAGCGTTCACCATGGCTTACAACAATGGATGGATAAGGGGAAGTGTTATAAACGGGCTTTTGGTGGGCCTACCCGTTAGTGGGTATCCACCCATTATGTAACCCTACCACTATAAATATAGGGTTATGGTCTCCATAACCGCCAAGTTTACAACAGATAACTAGTTTTTAAATGTATTTAACTATGTTATATTTTAATATAATTTTTATAAAATATTTTCAAAGTATTTTCTAGTAGAAAAACTCATGTATCTGAAAATAGCCGCCTATCTGAAACAGATAGCCGACTAATGTCTTGAATTTTTGCCTACAACTCTCGGGCTTCTGCAGTAGTCAACTATGAAGTAGGATAACCGACTATGTTGAAAATATAGCCGATTATTAAAATGGATAGCCGACTATCTTGATCAAACTTCGGTTTTTAAGAAAAGTGGATTTTAAATTTATTAGTCGTTACTATCCGTTGGAGAAGACTTTTTTGAGCAGATTTTAAGCAGATTTTTACCTCTATAAATACTAATGAGTTCATAGTTTTTATATATCAATTTATATTATATTATATCATTTTATAGCTCAAAATTCTCAAAGATCTCAAGTTTTTCAAAAAGTCTTTTTAGCCTTGATTTAATTTTCTTGTGCTAAATTCTCTATTGATTTTTTTATCTTCTTGGCCTTACACTTGATTTTTAATCTCTAAAGCTCAAATGCAAATATTTTAGAGAGTTAATTTTCTACTAATTCTTTTGATCATTCTTGTGCTTATTGATCGCTCCGGGATGTGACCCAAAGAACGGTTGTAGTTTTACCGCAAGTGCACGGTGTAGCAGCGAGCGGGATATCGAACACAGGGAGGGCGAATGACCGTGCTTGTTCCAATCAACCTGGCTATTTAAGAGAGAAATTTGCCTTTGGCGATCCTGTCACAATCGTCAGACAAAAATGCGGAAATATCAAATCAAATAAAGAACGTCTAGGGAATGGGGAATCCCCGCTACTCACCGTATTTCATAAATGCGGTTTATCGGTATCAAAATTGCTTGAATGAGAATTTGGATGAACTAGTTGCAACTGAATGTAGAACCAAGCTCACGCTCTCGCGCTGTTGCCGGTCTATAGCTATCCTAGGTTTGGGTCCAATCTCTTGCAAACCCTAGCCTAGGAAAGCTAGCATTAGGATCAACATCATCGTCCAATCGCGCACCGAGCCCAATCTCTTGCAAACTCGGTCCACGACCTAGATTGGGATAGTTCCTACCCGTCCAATCTCTTGTAAACGAGTATCGGCATGGAATTGCAACCGGAAATCCTAGTATCGGTCCAATCTCTTGCAAACTGATACTTCGAAAATCCGACTCCAACCCAATTCGGATTTCTAGGGTTTCCTATCAAATTGGGATCCAATCTCTTGCAAATCCCAATTGATATGAATACCTAGCCATCTGTAGTAAATTGATCCCAATCTAATCCCTAATAACAATTCTAGCACAATTTCTACCAATTCATCACAAATATGAAAGTGGGCTTGTAGGGGTTCATCCCCACGCCCCAAGACGTGGAGACTACTCACAAATCATAGCAAGATCACAAAAATAATCGTTGAAATAAGCAATAGAATTCATCACAATATTGAGATAAGCAATAAAAATAGAATTTTTAAGGAAAAGAGATGCAAACCAATGGAGTTCTGCAATTGAATCCAACAAAATTCCAATCTTTGTCTCCTTTCCAATCACAAGAATAAAGCTAAAAAAACTAATCTAAAAAGCTGCAAAAATCTAAGAGGGAGGCTCTCTAAACTAGGGTAAAAACAGGGTTTAAATAGCCCTCAAAATAGTCCAAAAATCGTGACCAAAATACCCCTGCACAGCCTGTTTTCCGCAGTTTTCGCTACAGGCAGCGCATCGCACTCGGCCGAGTGACAAAAGTCGCTCGGCCGAGTGAAAACCCTGTAATTTTCCAGTAAGTCGGGGCCTTCAGGGGTCTCTACTTCGGGGGCGGCTCGGCCGAGTGAGTTGTCGTCACTCGGCCGATGACTTCATAGTACTCGGGCGGACGGGATTAACCACTCGGCCGAGTGGGTCTTCTGAAGTTCAGGCAGCCGAAAAACAGAAACTTGGATGTTTTGGAAGGGCTTCGTCTGGGCGCCACTCGGTCGGACGTGATGTCGTCACTCGGCCGATGTGGTCTTCGGTGCTCGGCCGAGTGCACATGTAAATTGTGTCAGTTCTGGTCGGCTGAGCAGTGTCTCGCTGGTCGGCCGAGTGGCTCCTCCACTCGGCCGAGTGGGACACAAAAGATGCCCAATCTGATTGTTTTGGCCTCCTCGTCGCTCCTGCGACGTCCATTCTTCTTCCGCTCCTCTCCAACAGCAAAATATCCCTCGGGGAGGTCGTCGGTGGCCGTCTAGAGTAAGCGCGTCTCGAGATCACTCCAAATCGCGCCAAATCACCTGAAATGCGACAAAAACAACAAAAAGTGAAAAGCATCGCAATATCGTCGATATATCGTGAAAAACATGATTTGGGCAATCTAAATGGCATGCAAATATGCGGAAAAAGGGTGTAAAATAAGGAGTGATCAAAATCCCCCAAGCTTGCCTCTTACTCGTCCTCGAGGAAGATAAGTAAAAGGCGAACCCGGTGGATTCGGAAAACGAAAACGGCGAAAAACGAAAAAAATGAAAAATGAAAAACGGAGAAGAATGGAAAACGAAATGAAAATAAAGAAGAGAGAAAGAAGCGAAGAGGTAGGCTGCTAGATCATTTTCTCAGGACGGGGGTTTCACTTACTCATATAGCATGCACCGAATGAAAAACTCATGTCAAAGGATTTTATTTTGATATCATAGTATAATAGTGCAAATAGAAATAGAAAACCCACGAACAACGATATAATCATGAAAAACGGAATGATTCTAAAATTAACATCGTCTGAATCATTTAAAGCGGTATACAAATCACAGATCACACACTTTTCAATTGAACGCTTTCTATCTGGAGTATAAGAGTATCACACTATAGAATAGAGAGAATAGAAAAGTATGGATTTCATGAAATGAACGCTAGGCTTAGATTTCTGGATTTCGTAAAGCTGGAAATAATCTCACCGAGTATAGAATATTACTTAGCCTAGGTTGTCGTGCAACGTCAAGTAGTCACTCTCTCACACATCAATGGATCCCCTCCCCCAAGCTTATCTATAAGCGTGATGGCATAAAAAAATTATTCACATCCCCATTTTTATATAGCTCCAAATGTAATAAGAAGAAAGAAGAAAGAAAGAAAGTGAGATGGGATCTTTTATTGAGGAGTTTTCTTCTTTTTTTTTCTATAGCATATGTACACAATGATCCCAACTCAAAGAGAGATAATGATATACAAGAATATTCTTCTCTCTTTTATTTTTTTTTCTTTTTTTAGAGAATAAGAGATTTGGAGCTAGGAATTAATAGCGGGGGAAATGCCATATAATAGAATCACTAAGGGGAGATTCACCAATGATTATAAAAGTAGAGAAATGATGTTCAAGATTTGTGGAGAAAGAAATAGATATAACTCTCGGTTCACTCTATAAGACATGCACGACAACTTCAGCCGGGTAATCTAATCTACTCAGTTTCGATCACAAAAAAGCTAACTAATCCAGATTTATCATAGCTAACATCATTCAATCATCCTGAAGTGAAGTGTACAATTCATGCATATAGAAGTGAAATAGGAAAAGAAATCAGTACTCCAGATATAAGCATTCAATGCGTGAATCTTGGTGTGTTTTCTGTGATAGCATACATATGAATATTCAGACTCAGCTAATAATAAAATTTCATCCATTTTCATGTGGCAAAAGTGTGGGTTACTATCTCTAAATGCAAGGCAAGTCATAGCATATGATATCAGAAATAAAGTCTAGGACATGACAAATATAGCATGTATATAGAGTAAGCTAAATCCAACGTCATCATCATCACAGAAAAGTCATCTCTAGCATGAGATGAAAAAGAAATAAAGATAAAGGGAAAAAAGAACTATTTATAATGCGGCACACAGAAAAAATAAGAAAAACGTGATGCATGGTAAAATAAAAGGAAAATAATGAAAATGAGTGCAAAAGTGAAAAACGGTGTGAAAAAACTAAAAATAAAGGTGGCAAATCGAAAAAGAACGTGAGAACTCACTCCCCCAAGCTAAATGGCACAGTGTCCTCAATGTGCAAAGTGTGGCACACCGAAAGACAATAAGTGTGAGGGGCAGGTGAGGATGCATGCATGATGAAAATAAAAAGAAAAATAAAGAAATGAAAAATATGATGCGGACATGATGCATGCACAGATAGGAGTGATACAGATATATAAGTGGCACCAAAAACTCTCCCTATCTCCCAAAAAAGATATATAAAGATATGATCAAAAAGAGAATACCAAAATAAGTGAGGGGAGGGGGGTGGACAAAAAGCGCAACAGGACCCAGCAGAAACGGGCAGCACAACGGCAAGGATAATCGATGGCATCAAGGGTGCCTAGGAAGGTGGTGCTGCACCGTCTCCGTCCTGAGGCGGAGGTCGTGTGGGTGGTGCTGGCTGGACAGGCTGCTGAGCGGGGGTGGGTGTGGGAGTGGCAGCAGGTCGGGTGTGTGTGGAAGTGTGGGCGGGAACCTGCTGGGTGGGTGGGGGTACGCGCGGGAGACGCTCCAGAACCTGGGTGAGGCAGTAATGGATCTGGGGGATCAGCTCGAAGCGGCCAGCCATCGCAGAGACAGTGGAGGACAGGGTCCTAAGGTCGCCTCTGAGGCCACTCACCGCCCCCTCTAGAGCACGAATGCTCTGAAGTACAGTGTCAGGGGGAGGTGGTGCCGAGGGACGCACCGGGCGGGGCTGTGCAGGGCGTGGCTGGCGAACTCGGGTCGCGTATGTGACTGGCTCAGCGGGGAAGGGAACAAAAGGTGCTGCGCCTGCGAATGTCGGTCTGGCCTCAGTGTGAGGCCGGGGCACCGGCTGGTGGGAAGTGGAGGCAGCAGCAGCGAAAGAAGAGTGCAAAAATGGCAGCGAGGTGGCCGGAGAGGTCGGTGGCACAGAAGTGTGGACAGACGCCACGACGCTCTCGGAAAATACAGCAGGGGTGGAGACAGAGGTAACTACCGATGGGGCGGAAGTGTGTGGACCAAAAGGCGTAACCCCAGCGGAGATCATGCTAGCCATGGTCTCCACGACCGCGGCAAACGAGGGCTCTCCACTCTTAACAAAGGTCGACGGGCGCTCGGGGAGTGCGGAGCAAAGTGGCTCGACGGACAGAGGGCCAGTGGTGGTGGTGGGAGTGGTGGTGACAGCCTCGGAAGTAGTGGAGGTGGTGGAAGTGGGCTCAGCTGAGGTTCTCGGGACACTGACAGAAGTGGGGACAGAAGTGTCAGGAGCAGCGGAAACATCAGGTATAGGCTGAGGGGCCACTGGGTCAACAGGCTCGGCAGCAGGCTCGGCAGGGTGTGCAACAGGGTCTACAGGGGCAGCGTGGGCCTGCTCGGCCTCCTCGGCCTCGAGCACGTAAGCAACAGGGATGAGAACATCCATCGCATGGAGCCAGTCAACGTGGGCCGGTGCAATCAGAGTCCGAGCAGGGCTCGGGAGAATCATGTAATCGGCACCAAAAGGGCCGTGCAACCAGACCCAGTGACGCTCACCGTGCGGACGAAGCATCTTCATCCGGGCCATAACGTCTATAGACAGAGAAGTGGGACCCGAGACGCGTCGCAAGTCGTCAGGGAAGTCCTCGCCCGTCATAAGAGCAAGCAAGGTGATCACGCCGCCGCAGCATATCGGTGAGCGAGCGCCCACCGATACGATGATGCGGTCCAAAAACCAAGTCGTGATATCGATCACGACGGCGGGGACCAGCTCATCGCCATCCCTAGATAGAGCTCTGGGATGTGTCATCGCATAGAGCATGTAGAGCTCTGGCGTAGACATCGTGCCCGGCTCATATCTGGCCAAAAAGGTCGTCGACATAAGGCGCTGAGCAATGCGGAGGCAGGGATGGACAATGGCCGAGGCCTTGGCCCTACTAGGGTCAAAGGCATCGTGGAGACCCGTAATCCGGGCCCAGAAGGCACCGGCGTCAAAGGAAGGTGGGGGATATGGGTGGGGCCGTAACCGCGATCGGCACCGGGGACAACGGGCCACGAGAAAAATGCTCTCATCATATCGAGAGTGACCTGGCACTCTCGATCCATGAACCGGAATGAGCATCCCTCGTCGGTCAGGGCGATCGAACTCAGAACCTCAAGTGTCGGGCGGGTAAATGTATCCGCCGACACTTGCAGAAAATCTCGCCAGCCCACGTTGTCGTACAACGTGAGCATCCCCTCTAGTACCCCCAGGCGTCCTAGGTCAGCGAGGTGTGCAAACCTGGAGGGTACGATCGAGCGCTGGGAGATACGGTCGAAGACGGCGTGGTGTGCGTCGTCTCGGAACGTAATCCCGAGCGGCCCGACCAGTGGAGCCGGTGGTGGTGGCTGTGGGTCGGCAGGGAGAGGCTGTGCGGGCTGTGGGTGCACTGCAGGCTGTGCGGGGTGTGCGGGGCCTGCAGGCTGTGCTGGGTGTGCGGGGTGTTTGGGGGACGGTGGAGGAGGGTCCTCCAACTCGTGGGAGGGGCCAGCATCATCCGACCGCTTCCGCTTGGCGGAAGCTCTCTTCGACCGCGGCCGTGTCCGGGGCGGCATATCGGCCCCGAGCGCGCCGAAAAGTGAAAAAAGTGCGGTGCGTGTAAAAATAATGGAAAGAGTGTACCCCGACACGCCGCGAGTGCTAAGCAGTGGAAGCGTGCGAAGTCAGCGCCTCCGCGAAGCTCAAATCAGTCCCGTAGAAGCTCCCTGGGCTCCCCTAAGCTCCAAAAAGCAACCTGCACATGAAACGACGATATCAACGGGTAATATTCAAAATGTATGGAGTATTAGGGGTATAATAGATAGATATAGGAATTGATTTGGGTTAGGGGGCGTTTAACACATGGATCCTCGTAAAACACACAAAAAGAGGAGAAAAAGGCGATACGAGTGATACCGGAGGTGACCGGAGAGGCTGCCGCCAGCGGCGACTCGGGCGAGTCGCTGCGGTGGTCGGCCGGCGGTGGCGGGCCGAGCGGCGGCGCGGCGATGGTCGACCGGGCGAGTGAGGGTTTGTGCGAAGCGAGCGGGCGAGGGAACTGAAGGGGCGCGGGCGTTTGGGGGTTTGCGATTTCGAAAAATGCGCCCCCCCTCGGCCCTTATATAATAAAAGTTACGACTCGGCCGAGTGACTAGGTCACTCGGCCGAGTGGGATTAATGAAAATTTCCTCCCCGCTATCGCTTCGGCCGAGTGGCTTTGCCAGCCTCGGCCGAGTGGAGTAAGTCCATTCGGCCGAGTGACTCAAGCTACTCGGCAAGACTCGCCCTAGGAGGGTATCCGTTTTACTCGGCCGAGTGAAAATATATACTCGGCCGAGTAGCAGTTATATTGAAATCAGGAAAATAAACAGAGAGTTGGGTACAGCAGACTTCCCTCGTTCGTGAGCGGCTCGGCCGGACGAACTTGTGTACTCGGCCGAGTGACTAGTATACTCGGCCGAGTGAGCCTTGTGTTCTGCTGTTTGTCTTCGTTTGGGCTCTAAACTCCGTCTTTCTTCCTCCAATCGATTTCATCTTCCTCCTAAGCGTCGAGCGCCTTCTTGGGGCGCTCCTCGTCGTCTCGTTCATCCTCCACATGATGGATCTACCTATCTCCTCTCCTGTCAAGAAAAATAGGACCCGTTGTCACAAAATTTTTGGGCGAACGACTCAAAACACTAAAAATTTCTAAAACGAAAATAAAGAAAAAGTAAAAATGAAGCAAAAACCGTCGGGTTGCCTCCCGACAAGCGCTCGTTTAAGGTCGTGAGCTCGACCCCCTATAATTTTCAATCAATGCGGGATGTTTGGTGCATATGAGATGCACCCATCAAACTTTCCGGGGAGCGCGCTTGGATTTGGACGTGGCGGCGTGTTCTCCCTCGGTGGTCTCCCATCTCGAATAGTGTTGGGGGGAGGCTCCCCCAAGCTAGCATTTGCTCCGGTCAACGGCTTTATCGGTGATGCCGGTTTCCGTACCGGAGGAGCTTTCTTTGGAGACTCCAATTTCGAGAGCTTGCAGAGCTCTCGAATCCTTGCGACATCAGCGTCGCCTTCATCATCTTCAGCGGAGAAGTTGGGGGAATCGTCTATCTTCTCATCTTGGCCTAAATCCGGGCCTTCCTCAAAATCTTCATCGAAAAGAGCGCCAATTGAGTGGGGGATCGCCTCCTCTATCACCTCATCAAGGAGGTATGAAAGATCATCCGACAGTCCCTTAAGCAAATATATTCTATTGGTTTCGCCCGTCGGGACTCCCTCGGAATAGTGTTTGAGCCTCTGACCATTTTACTTTGAACGTGGAACCGTCCTTGCTCTCCAACTCGAAAGCTCCTCCCGGTTGTATATGCTTGATGGTGAAAGGTCCGGACCAACGTGACCTCAACTTACCGGGAAATAGTCGGAGCCGGGAATTATAGAGCAAGACTTTGTCTCCTACTTTGAAGTCCGTGACAGTTATGCGGGCATCGTGGAGAATCTTGGTCCTTTCATTGTAAATTCTCGAGCTCTCATAGGCGTCTCTCCTTATTTCATCAAGCTCGTTGATGTCCAAGAGTCGCCTCACCGCCGCACTCTTGTAGTCGTAGTTAAAGGTCTTGATGGCCCAATATGCGTGGTGCTCCAACTCTACCGGCAAGTGGCAAGCCTTCCCATAAACTAGTCGGAACGGCGTGGTACCGATGGGAGTGCGAAAGGCCGTGCGATATGCCCATAGAGCATTGTTTAACTTCGTTGACCAATCCTTTCTAGACCGATCCACGGTTTTCTCGAGAATTTGCTTGATCTCTCTATTTGAGACTTCCACTTGGCCGCTTGTCTGGGGGTGATAGGCCATGCCAACTCTATGGTTTACTCCTTACTTCTTTAGCATGGCTTCAAACTTGTTCTCTATGAAGTGGCTTCCCCCGTCGCTTATCAAGGTACGGGGCACTCCGAAGCGCGGGAAGATATTTTGCTTGAAGAACTTGGAGACGACCCTCGCATCATTAGTAGGGGTGGCGATTGCTTCCACCCATTTGGAGACATAGTCGACGGCCAATAGGATGTATTTGTTGCCATTGCTCGATGGAAATGGTCCCATGAAGTCTACTCTCCAACAATCAAAAAGCTCAATTTCTTGGATGGGCCTCATTGGCATCTCATTGCGCTTGGAGATATTTCCGGTCCGTTGGCATCTATCGCACCCCTTTACAAAGTTGTGGGTGTCTTTAAACATTGTCGGCCAGAAGAACCCGCTCTGCAAAATCTTAGCGGTGGTTTTAGAGGCGGCATCATGTCCTCCGCATGGTAGACCGTGCCAATGCAAAATGATCGATGTCGCCTCCTCTTTAGAAACACACCTACGAATGACACTATCTTTGCATATCTTGAAAAGGTAGGGATCTTCCCAAAAATAGCTACGGACCTCATGCAGAAATCTCCTCTTTTGTTGTGTAGACATCCCATGCGGTTTGATTCCACAAGCCAAGTAGTTGACGAAGTCCGCGTACCAAGGAACTTCTCCGGTCCTTATGGCATATAGCCTCTCATCCACGAATGTGTCGTTGATAGGCAAACTTTCGTCCTCCTTGTCGCGAATGAGCCTAGATAAATGATCCGCCACGACATTGTCCGTACCCTTCTTGTCTCTGATCTCTAAGTCGAATTCTTGCAACAAGAGTATCCACCTAATCAACCGAGGCTTGGCCTCCTTCTTGTTCAAAAGATACTTCAATGCCGCATGGTCGGTGTGGACAATAACCTTGGACCCAAGGAGGTAAGAACGAAACTTCTCTATGGAATAGACGACCGCTAGAAGCTCTTTCTCGGTAGTTGTGTAGTTTTTCTGCGCGTCATCCAATGTCTTGCTCGCATAGTATATCGCATGAAGCTTCTTGTCTTTTCTTTGTCCCAATACCGCTCCAATGGCTTGGTCGCTAGCATCACACATTAGCTCAAAAGGAAGGCTCCAATCCGGCGGTTGTATGATGGGCGCGGAGACTAGTGCTTCTTTCAAGGCGTTGAAGGCCTGTAAGCATTCACCTGAAAAAATAAAAGTAATATCTTTAGCCAGCAAAGAAGTAAGTGGTCGGGCAATCGAGGCGAAATCCTTTATGAAGCGGCGGTAAAACCCCGCGTGACCAAGGAAGCCTCTAATGCCCTTGACATTAATAGGAGGAGGGAGTTTCTCGATTACCTCAATCTTTGCTTTATCTACCTCAATTCCTCTCGAGGAGACAAGATGTCCGAGAACTATACCTTCTGTAACCATGAAGTGACACTTCTCCCAATTGAGAGTGAGATTGTTTTGTTGGCACCTCTTTAGGACTTTAGTAAGATTTTCCAAACAAGAGTCAAACTCACTTCCATAAACCGAGAAGTCATCCATAAAAACTTCCATAATATTTTCAATGTAATCGGAGAATATGGACGTCATACACCTCTGAAAGGTGGCGGAAGCATTACAAAGGCCAAACGGCATCCTACGGTAGGCATAGGTGCCATAGGGACAAGTGAAAGTTGTCTTTTCTTGGTCATCTTCATGCAAAGGGATTTGGAAGAATCCCGAATACCCATCTAGATGGCAAAAGTATTTATGTTTTGCAAGTCGTTCGAGCATTTGATCAATGAAGGGCAATGGGTAATGGTCCTTTCGGGTAGCTTTATTGAGTTTCCTATAATCAATGCACATTCGCCATCCCGTGACGGTGCGCGTAGATATGGGCTCACCTTTCTCATTTTTTATGACAGTCATCCCCCCTTTCTTGGGGACGACGTGAACGGGGCTAACCCATCTACTATCTGAGATATGATAAATTATACCTGCTTCTAGCAATTTTAGGATTTCCTTTTTAACCACCTCCTTCATGTTCGGGTTTAACCGCCTTTGAGGCTCTATGGAGGTGGCGTCGGTATCCTCCAAATGGATCCTATGCGTGCAAAGCCTTGGGCTTATCCCTTTTAGATCGGAGATAGTGTACCCCAAGACATCTTTGTGGCTCCTAAAAACGTCTAGGAGTTTTTCAAGTTGGTCTGGCGTGAGGTGGGAGTTAACTATCACCGGGAAAGTTAATTTGTTACCCAAAAAGGCGTACCTTAGATTCGGAGGTAATTGTTTAAGTTCCACCTGAAGAGGCTCCGCTCCTTCTACTTCATCAGCTTGCATGAGTTCGGCTTCTTCCTTGTCGGCTGGGTCTAGCTCGTGTCCAGGTGGCGCGCTCTCTTGTGAAGAGTCACACTCACTACTTAGTGAGGACAACGCATCGAAATAGGCGTGCTCCGATTCTGTGCTAGCATCGTCAGAGTTTTCAATCGGGTCCGGTTCGTTCCTGGAATCAAGAAACACATCAGACGACTCATAGAAGCAAGAGTAAGTGTCATGGGGTGTAACTCCCTGAACGTTGATTTGCTCTGAAGATCCTTCCGAAGTATAGTGATCCTCGACACTTATTCCACCTTCTTCGAAATATAATTTGTCGTCGATCACGTCAACTCTGACATTGCCCCCGATAGTCCCCTCCGGGGAGATCTGGTCCATCACGAAACTAGCAAATAGCTGTTCGTCGGGGTCCTTGACATCGATAGCGAAAGCTCCGGTAGCGTGGACCTCGTCGACAAGCTCCTTAAGGAGGTCTGTGAAGGAGTCATAGTCTTCCTGACTGAGTTCTATTGTTGACGTTGCATTCTCCATTCTTCCTGCAAAGACCTTATGCAAAATACAGGGAGAACGTGCGAGTGAAAGAAAGTATAAAAAGAGAGAAAGAAGAAGTAACCGGGTGGTCGATGACGAACACCGTCAAAATGCCCTCCCCGGCAACGGCGCTAAAAACTTGATCGCTTCGGGATGTGACCCAAAGAACGGTTGTAGTTTTACCGCAAGTGCACGGTGTAGCAGCGAGCGGGATATCGAACACAGGGAGGACGAATGACCGTGCTTGTTCCAATCAACCTGGCTATTTAAGATAGAAATTTGCCTTTGGCGATCCTGTCACAATCGTCAGACAAAAATGCGGAAATATCAAATCAAATAAAGAACGTCTAGGGAATGGGGAATCCCCGCTACTCACCGTATTTCATAAATGCGGTTTATCGGTATTGAAATTGCTTGAATGAGAATTTGGATGAACTAGTTGCAACTGAATGTAGAACCAAGCTCACGCTCTCGCGATGTTGCCGGTCTATAGCTATCCTAGATTTGGGTCCAATCTCTTGCAAACCCTAGCCTAGGAAAGCTAGCATTAGGATCAACATCATCGTCCAATCGCGCACCGAGCCCAATCCCTTGTAAACTCGGTCCACGACCTAGATTGGGATAGTTCCTACCTGTCCAATCTCTTGCAAACGAGTATCGGCATGGAATTGCAACCGGAAATCCTAGTATCGGTCCAATCTCTTGCAAACCGATACTTCGAAAATCCGACTCCAACCCAATTCGGATTTCTAGGGTTTCCTATCAAATTGGGATCCAATCTCTTGCAAATCCCAATTGATATGAATACCTAGCCATCCGTAGTAAATTGATCCCAATCTAATCCCTAATAACAATTCTAGCACAATTTCTACCAATTCATCACAAATATGAAAGTGGGCTTGTAGGGGTTCATCCCCACGCCCCAAGACGTGGAGACTACTCACAAATCATAGCAAGATCACAAAAATAATCATTGAAATAAGCAATAGAATTCATCACAATATTGAGATAAGCAATAAAAATAGAATTTTTAAGGAAAAGAGATGCAAACCAATGGAGTTCTGCAATTGAATCCAACAAAATTCCAATCTTTGTCTCCTTTCCAATCACAAGAATAAAGCAAAAAAAAACTAATCTAAAAAGCTGCAAAAATCTAAGAGGGAGGCTCTCTAAACTAGGGTAAAAACAGGGTTTAAATAGCCCTCAAAATCGTCCAAAAATCGTGACCAAAATACCCCTGCACAGCCTGTTTTCCGCAGTTTTCGCTACAGGCAGCGCATCGCACTCAGCCGAGTGATAAAAGTCGCTCGGCCGAGTGAAAACCCTGTAATTTTCCAGTAAGTCGGGGCCTTCAGGGGTCTCTACTTCGGGGGCGGCTCGGCCGAGTGAGTTGTCGTCACTCGGCCGATGACTTCATAGTACTCGGGCGGACGGGATTAACCACTCGGCCGAGTGGGTCTTCTGAAGTTCAGGCAGCCGAAAAACAGAAACTTGGATGTTTTGGAAGGGCTTCGTCTGGGCGCCACTCGGGTGGACGTGATGTCGTCACTCGGCCGATGTGGTCTTCGGTGCTCGGCCAAGTGCACATGTAAATTGTGTCAGTTCTGGTCGGCCGAGCAGTGTCTCGATGGTCGGCCGAGTGGCTCCTCCACTCGGCCGAGTGGGACACAAAAAATGCCCAATCTGCTTATTTTGGCCTCCTCGTCGCTCCTGCGACGTCCATTCTTCTTCCGCTCCTCTCCAACAGCAAAATACCCCTCGGGGAGGTCGTTGGTGACCGTCTAGAGTAAGCGCATCTCGAGATCACTCCAAATCGCGCCAAATCACCTGAAATGCGACAAAAACAACAAATCATGAAAAGCATCGCAATATCATCGATATATCGTGAAAAACATGATTTGGGCGATCTAAATGGCATGCAAATATGCGGAAAAAGGGTGTAAAATAAGGAGTGATCGCTTATTTCATTCTTTTAATCTGAGCAAAATGATTTTGATTTCTTTAGCCACATTATTCACTATGTATGTATGTATGTATGTATGCTATAGGAATCTTGTGTTACTCATTTTTATAAGTTTTGTAAAGCCTTTGAAGAATGCTTGGAAGTTTTAATTCCCGTGTGTAAGGAAGTGTACGTTGTAATTGGAAATTCCTAGTTGAGTTGTAACTAGTTGAGTTGTAACTGGTTGTTTGAAAATTCCTAGCAAGTGGAGCTCGGTGCTTGTATGAAGTTCTATTGCTTAAGTCGAGGCAAGGTTGCTCTTAGGTTTGAGAGCTAGTGGATTGGTTGCTGGATGTAGGCCAAGATTGGGCCGAACCAAGGTAAAATTCGTGGTGTTTGTGATGTGTCTCTATTTCTCTCTCTCTCTATTATTGCTTGTATTCTTTAATCCCGCTGTTATCATCTCTTTTATTTTCATACAAGCTTATAATTATGTTGATTACGTACCAAGCTAGGTGATTCGGGTTCAATATTACATATTTAACCCCCCATTTAGCCCTATTTTGTGATCATGTGATGTTATATTGTTCTCTAATACATTCGTATTTCGTACACAATCATTTATTAGAGAAAACACTCTATTTGAGCTCAAAATAGTAATTAATGGAGTATTTCTACACGTTTTATATTTTTCATAGCTTGGTCTCGATCTCACGATTCCAACGACTATTTATTTGTATTTTTTTGAGATCTATGCTAATTATTATGAATTTTTGAATGCAGAATACAGTTAAAATGGAGAAATACGCAACAAATACGAAGAAATACGTCGTATTTACGCCGACGCCCAATCCGCGCACGCCACGTGGTGCCATCCGATCGACTCCCGCTTCATCCTACGGCCATCACGAGCGGGCGACGCGGCGTAATAAAGGCCGCACGATCCCGATCCAACGGCATCAGCAGCGGGCTCAACGTTTTAATCTACACCGTTGGATTGAGATCCAACGGGCGATACGAGTTCGAATCGTATTCTAATGCGCCTCCCAGAAGCGGGAGACGTGGACGTACGGGCATCGTTGGATGCTGATCCAACGGAGCGAAGAGCGGGAGATTCTACGAGCGACGTGGACAATTTCAGGCCGTCCGATATTGATCCAACGGCCATCGCATGAAGCGGCGACGAGCGAAGAAGCAGGCGAATCCCAGACCGTCTGATCACAATCCAACGGACGACGACAGCCTAATTCGAAGCAGCGGAGACGATATCCTACGGAAACGTGTCGCGATCGCAGCCCACTCCCACTTGATCCAACGGCGCGGATGAAATCCGCTGCAGAACTACGAAGCGAAGCGGAGGGAGCGATTGTGGGCGACGTGGCTTGATCCATGACGTTGCTTCGCGGTCGGACGGCGCCTATTAACTCCGAGCTAGAGTTGGAGAGCGGGCGCGGATCCGACCCATAATGCCACGTGTCGCGATGTGGGGCGATCCCGCCTTTGATCTAGCGGCGAGGATTTGATACGGGCGTGGGTTTGGATTTTTAAGGCAAATGGATGCGGGTTTTAAACCCAATAGCAACATTAAACCCGTAATGCCTCTATTTAAGCGTATTCTAGGGTTTTGTTGCGTATTCTGGCGTATCCCTGGCATATTCTGGGCGTATTGGAGACTCTAGGAGCAGTATTTCTCCTCTGAAAAATTCTGTAAAATTCCAGAGGCTATTCTTCTTATTTCCAGAGAGTTTTGGTGTCTTGGAGATTTGGTGATAAATTCTTAAACTTATACCCCGTATTTGGTGCTTTTCTATTGTATTTTGCTATTAGAATGATGTATTTTGCTATGAAACTTGATTTTTCTTGCACCATGAGTAGCTAATTTCTTATTGTGCATGGTATGGTGTAGTTAGGGGATATGATTTGTATTCGTGTGGTTGAATCGTTGTGCTAAATCGTTAACGTTGATAAAGTTGTGATCTTTGTAATTAAATCTTCTTTTTCATCTTCCAAAAGAAGTGATTGAGTTAATGATCGCCCCACAAGGGTGAGTTTTGATCTCTCCAAAAGAGAGTTTCATATCGTATTTTTAGAAGATTATAACTTTAGCGACGATCTTATTGAATTTTGTGCTTTAACCCCCAAAAGGGTATTTTCCGATGAATTGCTCCCAAAAGGAGAATTCATTGAGTTATATTGGGTATTTTCCGGTGAATTGCTCTCAAAAAGAGAATTCATTGTGTTATATTCACCAACCAAATTAATACGACTCATGGACCCTAACGAACCCATACCATGTGCATACTTTTCATCGATATTTTCATACACGACTTTTCTTTGTTCGCATTGTTCACCACGATCAAACCCATTAAAATCATCGTCACCATAAGTGGTTAGCTTCTCTTCGTTGGATTTCTATTTGATTTGAGCTGTGGTTGCAACAGATTTTCTCCCGAGGATTCGACATCTGGACTCCCAGATTATATTACTTGTACGGACTCTTGCACTTGAGAGAAGCACTATTTTGGGCCTACCACTAGGTAACACTGCTCGGAGATTTAGACAACAAAAGAAGGGTTCTAAATTTACTTGAAGAATTTTATTACTTTGCTCACATCACTATTCAACCCACCCTTCTAGTATTGTCTGCCATCTACAGGATCCCACAAGATTTTCATTGCCACCATGAGACCATTACCATCATTGCTAATGTCGGACCACCTTTTGTCAGTAATGGATAATCTCTACAGTTGGATCACCTTTGCCACAACTGCCACCATCAGACGATCGTCGTCATCAGACCACCTTTCCTACCATTACCATCGTTAAATTGTTGCCACTACTGCTACCCTGGTTAGCATTGCCACTATGGGATCATTTTACCGCTTTTCTACGGTCAGATCTCCAACGTCGCTGTCAGATCACCATCACCATTGGACCCCTTGTCACCACCATTGGACCCCTTGTCACCACCATTGGACCCCTTTCTCCACTACCATCATTATCAGATAAGTGCCGTCATTGCCATTAGACCATCGTCTCCATCATTGCCACCAAATCGCTATCATTGTCAGATAACTGCTGTCAACGTTATCATTAGACCATTGTCCTAACTATTATATTATCATGCTACTGCTATAAACATCATTGTTGGACCATTGTCCCTGCCACCATCAACATCAAACTATTGGTGTCATTGCTGCCACCATCACCGTCAGATTGTCGCTATCATCAGGCATAATCACTGCCAACCTCAAATGTCAGGCTGCCATCGTCGTTGTCGTTGGGTCTACGTTGTCGCCACCATCATCGTCGTCACCCTCAGATTTGTTCGAGAATTTATGCCCTCAAGGTAATTATTGTAATTGTAATAGATAATTCATTCGAAATGATAGTAAGCTATTTAGTAATTTTAATTTATGATATCCTTTGTATTAATTCTGTAGTTATTGTTGTGATTATATGGTGCATGGATAAAGTCTAATGACTTATGAGAGGAACATTGGGATCATGATGAGATCATGATAATGATTCAAATGTGTCTGTCTATCATATCTTCAAAACTGTTCCTGGTCGGATGAATATCGACACCGGACATCGATATTCTGGTTAGACCAGTGTGCGTTAATCCATGCCGTCAGATGGTAGTGACTGGCATCATAGTCACTCGGTGTGGAGGCATCTTAGATAATACACATGTGCTTATTGGAGAACAAGTTCACAGAATGACTCGCAAGATATACTTCTATACGGTTATAATAGTTTGATTGTTAACAAAAGATCTTAGGTGGCAGTAGGTGCAAGTTAGTCCTTTGACTGGAGATGTGCTAAAGGACATTGCATGTGGAAAATTATACTTAGGTAGTTATCAAACATTGGCTTTACAACTGATGTGTAGGTACATACTGGTTATAGTTGGAAGCATATGAAGGGAGTGACAATGCTGTCGAAATTCGTCTCATTTGATATGGAAGGTTAGTGTCACAGTTGAGTAAATGGATTCATAGTAAATCCCTGACAGGCTAGTAGATGAACTTGTAAAGAGTTAACAAGTGTCATCCAACCAATAACTACGGTATCACATTTGACTCAAGTGGTTTAAGGTGTAATGGGGTTTGAATGTATACTGTACCTTTGACACCTTAGAGACATAGTGATGACGAAGGAACTGGACTACACGGAATCTGTCAATGTAAGGCCCATATTATCTCAGAGAGATTCCAGTCTCACAAACAAGATAATGACATTTTTGAAACGGGGTCGGCACACTCAGCTAGGGTCGCTCTCGATCGGTGACACGATGTGATCGTGCTCATTAATGAAGTAAGAATCAAGATATTAGAGTCTCACACTGATGATGAACTCCTCACGAAAAGCAAAGCAAGAAACTTAGAGTATATGTGATATACAAGGGGCATAGATCACAATGAGTTATGATTAGAAAAGAAGATGAAAGTCACTCGGCAATGATTAGTCGACTAGTGCATAAGCACTAGTCGACTATTCAGTTTGTAAATTTTACAAAGAGTTGACTACTCGACTAGTTACTGTCACTAATCGACTAATGCTGACATGACATGATATGGAATTCTAGAGTTGATTTGGGATTTGATTGTGAATCAATTCTAAATCAAATCTAATTTGTATCCAAGAGTTCTAATGCTTTTAGAACTCATTTAAGATGCTTCTTCTTCTTTACGCGTTTAGGGATAATGTTGAGTTCTATATGAACACTCAATCCAAATTTGATTTGGCTCTCCCTAGCACTATAAAAGAGGGTCTTCCACAGCCACTTGAAATCACATCACTCTCTCTTGAGAAAGTCTTATTGTGCGGAGATATTCAAACCTCTTCAGAGGGAGAATCTCTCGTACAAAAGTAAAAGTTTTATCTTCTCATTCTTCTTTGCTCTAGCAAAGCGAGGACGGGGGTTCGAGTTCTTGGAGGGCTCATGAATTGTGGATGCATTCTTCATCGCGTAATTCATGTAAGGAGCTGGTTGGAGAAAGGATATCTGAGGCGTTGCTTGGAAAAGGTGAACGCGGTGCTTCTGGTCTTCACCGAAAGAGATTAAGGATCCTTGAGGATCGCTTGAATATACTCACGTAAAGGTACGACTTTTATGGGTTTTATTCAACGATTTAATTAATATATTAACAGTAGATCCTTGGTTTGATTTTTAATATAGATTTTTTTTGAATTTTCTATCTTCCATTGTATGATCTAAATAGTTTAGATTACTAGCATCAGAACCTTACAAGATTACCTCTACCGTCATCGTCGAACCTTCTTTGGAACGTTGGACCGCTGTCGCAACCATAGTCACAAAATTCTTAATGATCATTAGATGCACCAAGATATTACATTTCTAAGATTTACATTAACTGTATCAAATAAAAATAGTACTAGCAATAACCCGTACACAAAGTGCACGTGCACCCAAAAACCCGCCCTTACAGATGCGGGACCCACGACCAGGTGGTAAGAGGAGAGAAGAGTATGTGTGAGTGTGAGTATTGTATGGGGGCTTGGGATTTTTTGATCGATGTGGGTGGTGGGTCCTATAGGGGGTGAGGTGATAGTGAGGCGACACTCTGATGCCACCTTTGTCATAATCAGCAATCCCTCGTGGGGTATTTTCCTCATTTGTATAAAGGATACTATTTGTAAAAACCTGATGCCTTAGATACATATTCTTAAAAATCACATTCTAGAAGGACAAAGTTTCAACGTAAGCCAAAAATTTAAAAATAATTTTTAATTTCGACCAAATTTAAATTTAATTATGAAAACAGACTAACCTTTTGCCACACCGGTTAAGTGGTTGCAACACAACGAACGGGATTGGCAATTCTGGCCATTTAGATCAAAATAGCAATGGTTGCTAGCCCCGACCATTTTGGGGATTTTCTCAATACATGCTACGATGAAATGGCTGAGTTTGCTAACCCCGTCCATTTTGAGTGTGCACAATTTGACTGATGTTTGCCAACCATTGTCATTTAAATCATGGTTATTTTTTCAGGACAATTTTCTGAACGGAATTTGATGTGACAAAAAATGGAACGATTTTTGTGATTAAATTTATAAACTGGCTTTTGGTGGGCCTACCCGTTAGTGGGTATCCACCCATTATGTAACCATACCACTATAAATATAGAGCTATGGTCTCCATAGCTGCCAAGTTTACAACACGTTATCAGCACGCTCGAAGCTAAGCCGAACCCCTGCCGACGGACGGACGCGACGCGAACGGGCTTCCTTCACCAAACGTCGCTAGATCCGGCGGGTAGGATCTAGAGGTAACTTTCTCCCTAGATCTAAATTTTGCATATGCGCATATGTGGTGATTCAATTTTTTTGGATCAATCGATCAAAAATATACCGTTTTTATTGTTAAAAATCACCCTTTTTCAATAAAAACGTATTTTTGGAATAACAAAACTGGTTGCCCCCCGCCGGCGGTGGCGGGGGTTGCCCGCCGCTGCAGGCGGCGGGGAAGCCCCCGCCTGCAGCGGCGGGGGGTTCCCGCCGCCGCAGCGACGGCGGGAAGGCCCCGCCGCTGCCGGCGACGGGGGGGGGCGTGGGTGAACCCTTTTTTGGGTTCTGACGATTTTTGGAGAGAAAAAATGGGTAAAAATCCGATTTTTTTGTGGGGAAAACCAGTTTTGTTCTTCCAAAAATACGTTTTTATTGAAAAAGGGTGATTTTTAACAATAAAAACGGTATATTTTTGATCGATTGATCCAATAAAAGTTGAATCACCACATATGCGCATATGCAAAATTTAGATCTAGGGAGAAAGTTACCTCTAGATCCTACCCGCCGGATCTAGCGACGTTCGGTGAAGGAAGCCCGTTCGCGTCGCGTCCGTCCGTCGGCAGGGGTTCGGCTTAGCTTCGAGCGTGCTGATAACGTGTTGTAAACTTGGCGGCTATGGAGACCATAGCCCTATATTTATAGTGGTATGGTTACATAATGGGTGGATACCCACTAACGGGTAGGCCCACCAAAAGCCCGTTTATAACACTTCCCCTTATCCATCCATTGTTGTAAGCCATGGTGAACGCTTCAGGGTTCATGAAGCTTATTTGATCATGGAGGTTGGAGATACTTCTGGATCTCTAAGTTTAAGAGTGCTTGCCTCATTAAAACCTTTGCCAAGGAAAACCCAGTAGGAAAAACCAGTGGCTAAGGGAAAAGAGTACAAGTCTCTATAACTTCCCCTGATCGATGGATAACATCAGTGGTGGATACTTCTGGATCCAGAGTTAATGTGGCTGCCTCGTTAGAACCTTTGACTGTGGAAAACCCAGTGGGAAAAACCAACAGCCAAGGAAAAAGAGTACAGCACTACGTTAACTCCCCCTGATAAGTACAAGCTTCAGGCTTGTACATCTCTCAACTGTCTCATCCCAATTCCTAGTACAAGTTTTCTAAAGGTACTGCGAGGCAAAGCTTTAGTGAATAGGTCAGCCAGGTTGTTGCAGGACTGGATCTGCTGGATGTCGATCTGGTTGTCCACTTGCTGTTCATGCGTCCAGAAGAGCTTGGGGGAAATGTGCTTCGTCCTGTCACCTTTGATGTAGCCACCTCGTAGTTGAGCGATGCAGGCAGCATTGTCTTCGTACATGGTGGTTGGCCCAATATCTCCCGTCTTCAGGCCGGTGGTCTTGAGGATGTGGTTGATGACTGATCGAAGCCAGAATCATTCTCTGCTAGCTTCGTGGATCGCGATGAGCTCGGAGTGGTTGGATGAGGTCGTTGTGGATGTCTGCTTCACGGATCTCCATGAGATGGCCATCCCACCGTATGTGAATACGAAACCGGTCTGGGACTTTGCGGTATGTGGGTCGGACCTGTATCCCGCATCTGCGTAACCGACCAGGTCGGTGGATACACCTTTCTTGAAGTATAGTCCCATGTCTACAGACCCTTGGAGGTAGCGCAGAAGTTGTTTCACTCCGTTCCAGTGGCGCTTTGAGGGCGCTGAACTGTATCTGGCTAGTAGATTTACTGCGAACGCTATATCGGGACGCGTGCAGTTTGCCAGGTATAGGAGTGCTCCAATTGCACTTAAGTATGGTACTTCAGGACCCAGTGTTTCCTCCCCCTCTTCCAGCGGTCGGAAGGGGTCTGTTTCAACATCCAATGATCTGACGACCATTGGTGTGCTAAGCGGATGACATTTGTCCATAAGAAAGTTTTTCAGCACTTTCTTTGTATATGTCGATTGGTGCAACATGATTCCTCCGCTTAAATGTTCAATTTGTAGGCCTATGCAAAACTTCGTTTTGCCGAGGTCTTTCATCTCAAAATTCTGTGTGAGACTTTTGGATATCTCATCTATCTCTGCAGGAGATCCGATGATGTTCAAGTTGTCTACGTAGACGGCGATAATTACGAATCCTGTTCCCTTTGCTCGTATGAAGATGCAAGGGCAGACTTCATTTGTTGTGAATCCTTGTTGCACTAGGAATTCACTCAGTCTGTTGTACCACATTCTACCTGACTGTTTTAGACCATACAGTGATCTCTAGAGTTTGACAGAATAGACGTCCCGAGGTCTTTCTGTCATTTTTGTCGGTAGTTTGTATCCGTCTGGGATTTTCATATAGATGTCCTTATCTATATTTCCGTATAGGTATGCAGTCACAACGTCCATGAGCTGCATATCCAGACCTTCCTTCGTGGATAGGCCGATAATGAAACGGAAAGTGATCGCATCCATGACCGGGAATAGGTATCGTCATAGTCTATTCCTGGTCGTTGGGAAAAACCTTGTGCAACAAGGCGCGCTTTATAGCGCACGATCTCATTATTCTCGTTTCTTTTTCTCACGAATACCCATTTATATCCCACAGGTTTAACACCTTTTGGTGTTAGGACTACAGGTCCAAAAACTCTGCGCTTCGAGAGTGAGTCCAGCTCCACTCCTATTGCCTCGTTCCACTTTGGCCAATCCTCTCTGCGTTTATATTCTGCTAGAGAGCGTGGATCGGTCTCATCGTCGTATTCAGTGACGTGAGTGGCAATAATGAGCGCGAAGTTATCATCGATGATTGTGCTTTTTCTGTCCAGTACCTCCCCGGTACGTACATAGTTTAATGAAATTTCTCCTATATTTTCCTCTTCAGGGGTTGTTAGGAGTGGAGAGGTAGCTGGGCTGAGCTCAGCATCCTGTGGTGGTATCGTTATTGTTGCTCCAGGATTTTTCCTCTTTCGAGGATTCTTATCTTTGGAGCCTGGGGGTCGTCCTCTTTTTTGTTGAGGTACGTCCGCTTCTGCTGCAGGTGGATTGCATCCATCTTTGGGTATGTCAATCCTAGCTGGCGTATTTGCAGCAGGGACGTGTGATCTGACAATCTTCTGGTTGTCAGTGAATTTATCCGGTAAAATGTGAAATGTGTTCTGAATTTGAAGGATCTTCAGGATCTCTTCTTCACATTGATTTGTGCGCGGATCAAAATGGGATAAAGTCTTTGTGTCCCATGTACTGGTCTTTGAAGCTTCTGGCTTATGTGTGTTAATGCCTAGTTTTGGAAAAATTCTTTCATCAAACTCACAATCTGCTAGACGTGCTTTAAAGGCGTCCCCTGTAAGGGGTTCGAGGTATCTAATGATCGATGGTGAGTCGAAGCCAATATAGATACCAAGACGCCGTTGAGGACCCATCTTGGTTCTCTGCGGTGGTGCTATGGGGACATAGACAGCACATCCGAATATCCTCAAGTGAGAGATATCGGGCGGGTTCCCATTTGCAAGTTGCATCGGAGAATAAGATTGACTACCTGACGGTCGTAATCTTATCAGCGATGCAGCGTGCAGTATGGCATGTCCCCATGCACATACCAGCAACTGGCATTGCATTAACAATGGTCTAGCGATCCATTGTAGTCTCTTTATGAGAGATTCGGCTAACCCGTTCTGGGTGTGAACATGAGCTACATGATGTTCAACTTCTATGCCGATTGCTTGGCAGTAGTCTAGGAAGACTTGTGAGGTGAATTCCCCAGCATTGTCCAGACGCAATTTCTTGATCTGGTTGTCTGGAAAATGTGCACGCAATTTTATAATTTGTGCAAGTAGCTTTGCAAAGGCTACGTTGCGGGTGGACAAGAGGCACACATACGACCATTTTGAAGATGCGTCGATTAGTACCATGTAGTACCGAAATGGTCCACTTGCGGGGTGAATAGGCCCGCAAATGTCACCATGTATTCTCTCTAGGAAGCTTGGAGACTCAGAGTCCACCTTCAGGGTGGATGGTCTCGTAATCAATTTCCCTTTGTAACAAGGGGGACAATGATTTGCACCCTTCCGAAGTAGCGTCAGGCTTTTCGGATTAATTCCACGGGATTGGGATATGATGCGACGCATCATATTCCTTCCAGGGTGTCCTAGTCTATCGTGCCAGAGTTTGAATTCTGGTTGATTTTGGCACTTCTGGTGCTCCAATGTGTTTGCTTCCATAGCTCTGATCCTTGTGTGGTAGAGACCCGACGGGAGTCCCTCAAAATGTTCGACGGTGTTTTTAGCACCGTTTTTATGAGACGTTACATCAAGGTATTCACTGTTTCCTTTGCTCACAGTTTCTAGGTGGTATCCGTTTAAGCGGATATCTTTAAAGCTTAACAGGTTTCTATGCGAGCTAGGGGAGAGAAGGGCATCTTTTATAAGTAGTTTTGTACTGTTGGGGAGCATAAAATGTGCTTCCCCTGATCCTTCAATGATACTTGATGGACCGGAAATCGTATTTACGGTGCCATCGTATTTATTAATGCTTTGAAAAAAGCAGATGTCTTGGAGGATCGTGTGCGTAGAGGCACTGTCCACTAGGCATTTAAAGTCCATCTATTTTAAAGAAAAATGTCGCAGTATAAGGCAAAAACACAAAGGAATATACTACGAAAATTAAGTTGATGTCTGAAAAGTACTTAAACATGCCAGAGATAAGCAGATAAATTGTTTCTTAAAAGGAAAAAATTACAATGCATATATAAAGTAGATAAATGTCCTCAGTCGAGCAGGTCATCGTTGGAGAAGTCCTCAGCGATGAACCTGATTGGTGCCAGGTTTTCTTGAACCGCCAGGTTTGTCTCAGCTTGCTTCTGGCTTGCTTTGTACAACTCCTGAAGGTGGCGTGGAGTACGACAATTTCTGGACCAGTGTCCAGTCATGCCACACCTGTGGCATTTATCTTCCCAGTCCTTTCTGCGGGCAGAAGTCTGGCCGTCGGCTTTTCTTTTCCACACATTTTCTTCTTTCCCTCTTGGTTGTTTCTTGGAGGGGGTCCTCGAGCCTGCTTCTTCATGGTCTTACCCTTCTGGGGTTTGCCTTTGAAGTTGGCCCTTTTCTTCTGGAAGGAGCTGTGGTGCGCTTCAGGCGCAGGAGCAGTGCCGGTAGGGCGTGAGTTGTGGGTGGCCAGAAGGAGAGAGTATTTTGTGAACTTTCGTTCACGATACTGTTGCATCAGTATGACATCCTTCTCATGGAAGGATGTATACGTCTTCTCTAACATGCGTTCCTCCGTCACCTTTTCACCACACAACTTCAGGCGTGAGGTGATGCTAAAGAGTGCCGAGTTGTACTCGGCAATAGACTTGAAGTCTTGGAGACGGAGGTTCTCCCATTCATATCGCGCTCGAGGTAGTATAACATCCCTTTGATGTTTATACCTGTCCTCGAGGGCGGTCCACAACTCATACGAGTCTTCCACCGTTAGGTACTCGGCCTTCAGGGTCCGATCGATATGGCGTCTGATATAGATAATTGCTTTCGCTTTATCTATATCGGAAACATTATCGCCTAAGGCGATGGCGTGACTCAATCCCTGTGCTTGCAGATGGAATTTTATATCCAACTGCCAGCTTAAGTAATTCTTTCCTGAAGCATCCAAAACGTCGAAATCGACGCTCGCAATTTTGGCCATTTATCACTCTAGCATGTAAAAAGATAGCATTAATTAGATATTTTCACAGAAAAATAAATAATCAAGCACATCAGACATAAATATTTGCTGCGTGGATCGGCTAATCACCATAATTAATTACAGTCCATTACAGTCCCAAAAAGAAAGAAAGTACAACTCGGGAACCCCCGTGGGGCCCCTATTCTTCTGGAATAGTCCTTCATCTTCTCGAGGCGTCCGCCGGGCTTGCAATTTTACAAAATTATCCTCACTACATTTTTCTCTCAAAAAAAAGAAAATAATGCATGAAAAGTAAAATGGTGATCACTAGCCGATCCAAAACCACAGCAAATATTAATCATTCGTCGCAGGCAGTTATAATGCAGCAGGCATCATCACAGGCAGTTTATACATCACATGCAATTTATTTATTCATCACAGGCAGTTTATAATGGAAAATGAAATCTACCGTTTAAAAATTATTGGACCACTAGGCAACGTCATACACCGTTAGGTTAGTTGACTAACGGCAGAGCGGTCGCATGATCTTCTTAATTTTTAAACGTTTTTAAAGAAAATCATAAATCCAAATATAATTGCGATGAGTAAAAATCACATGTAATTTGGTCCAGATTATAACGAAAAGGAATCGTAATTAAATCTGAAAAAAAATTTTGAAAATTCGAAAAAAAATTCTGGGTAAGAAACCTTAGTTAGGGTTTTGGGGTACGCACGTCGGGCCCGTACCCGCTACTGGCGGGCGGGCCCGTCTACCGCAGCAGGCGGCGGAGAGGGGGGGGGCCGCCGCCGCAGGCGGCGGGGGTTGCCCGCCGCTGCAGGCGGCGGGGGTCGCCCCCCGCCTGCCGCGGCGGGGGTTGCCCGCCGCAGCAGGCGGCGGGGGTTGCCCCCCGCCGGCGGTGGCGGGGGCGACCCCCGCCGCTGCAGGCGGCGGGGGGTTCCCGCCGCCGCAGCGACGGTGGGAAGGCCCCGCCGCTGCCGGCGACGGGGGGGGCGTGGGTGAACCCTTTTTAGGGTTTTGGCGATTTTTGGAGAAAAAAATGGGTAAAAATCCGATTTTTTGTGGGGAAAACCAGTTTGGTTCTTCCAAAAATACGTTTTTTATTGAAAAAGGGTGATTTTTAACAATAAAAACGGTATATTTTTGATCAATTGATCCAAAAAAGTTGAATCACCACATATGCGCATATGCAAAATTTAGATCTAGGGAGAAAGTTACCTCTAGATCCTACCCGCCGGATCTAGCGACGTTCGGTGAAGGAAGCCCGTTCGCGTCGCGTCCGTCCGTCGGCAGGGGTTCGGCTTAGCTTCGAGCGTGCTGATAACGTGTTGTAAACTTGGCGGCTATGGAGACCATAGCCCTATATTTATAGTGGTATGGTTACATAATGGGTGGATACCCACTAACGGGTAGGCCCACCAAAAGCCCGTTTATAACAGTTTGGGTTTTAAAATTATTTCTAATTTTTGTCGCATTTAAAAAATTTGACCAATTTTTATTGAATTCCGCGTAACAAATGCATTCCAAGTAAACCAAACTCCATCACATTAGTGCCTGTTCTTTGCTGGAATAGGAAAAATGGAATTGGGGAAAAGTTTGTATTCCTAGGAGAGAGAAAATGGAGTTTTGTGTTCGTTTGGGTGGAATAGAGTATGGAATGAGGGGTTTGAAATAGAAAGTGGGGTCCACTTTCTATTCTTGTGTTCTTTTGGCTTTTGAGAGTTGGAATGAGAAAGTGGAAAAGTCGGAGTGGGGTGTTATATGGTGAGTATAGGGTAATGGTTATCCACAACCATGATAGTTAAAAAATGTGAAATAAAAACAAAATGAACTCATAGAAAAAACCACAATGTGTTTCAGGCATGCAACAGCAACAGATACACAAATGTGCATGACATTATGAAAAAAACCCCCACTGCGTCTCAGGCATGCAACAACAACAGATACACAAATATGAATGACATTTGGAAATAAAACCCCACTGCGTCTCAGGCATGCAACAGCAACAGATACACAAATGGGCATGACATTCTGAACTAAAACCCCACGCAGTCTCAGGCATTCAACAACAACAGATACACAAACGTGCATGCCAGTCTGAAATAAAACCCCAATTCTTCTCAAGCATGCAACAGCAACAGCTACACAAATGTGCATGACATTCTGAACCAAAACCCCATTGCATCTTAGGCATGCAACAGTAACAAATACACAAATGTGCATTCTGAAATAAACCCCCACGCAGTCTCATGCATTCAATAGCAACAAATACAAAAATGTGCATGCCAGTCTGAAATAAAACCCCATGGTAGCCCAAATGCAAAAATCAAATCTCATCTCATTATTGACATGCACCCAGGCAGGAAACATAAAAACAAATTGCATGTAGAGAATGAAATTAAACCCATATGAATAATAGTTGCCAAATGATCCAAGCATGCATGTAATTGCCAAATGAACAGAAACATTCTGCAATAATAAAACCCAATACATGCATATTACAAAAAATCCAAACCTATCAGAAAAAACATGTAGCAACATGGTTTTTAGTCTGCCCCTACAGCAAGATTACATTCCAAGTCATTGGAGATTGTTATACATAAGAAAAATAATAAAAAATAGCCCTATGAGAGAATACAACGCAAACTTCAAGGAGTTGTAATCGGATAGCAAGCTATCCATTTTCACCTTGTTTATCTCTAATTGACCTACGACCGTAGCCAAACGACCGTCAATATCATCCAACCTCCTCTCGTTCGGTGAGCTCGCAGGAAAAGCACCTATTGCTCCTTGTTCAGTTGCTTCCATTAAATGATGGATAATAATTATTGACCAATCACTATGAGGGGGGTCCTTCCATTCGAAGAAATCACATTTGTCCCCACGAGATGGACAGCTCCAAAACCTTCTGCCCGGGTTTAACAGTGTCCATGACGTCTTTCTTGGTACCCTCAGACCACAACGGCATATCTTGTAGTCTGCAGCATCCGTCTCCAACGCAGGAACACAGGTCGCTTCCCGAAGGCGGGAGCGAATAGACGTGTTTGAGCCTTCACTCATTTTACCTGGTCAAACATAAACATAAACACAAGTAACGGTGTGTAATGTTCATAGAAAAGCAATGTAGACATTATGTGAAAAGCGGTAGTTCAAAGCGTACCTATGAAAATATAATACCCCATGATGTCAAAGTATCCGGCTTTTTTCAGTAATGAGCAAGGTAAAAGTCAAGACAAAAACAAAATTATTTTACAAAACCAGTCGCATATCAATTAGAATGAAAAATTAAATTTTTATAGCCCTCAGGAATGTAGATGTATCAATTTTCCAACTAGGTTGCTTGCAGTAGTACCTTCATTATATAAACAAGAAAAGCAAATAAATTGGGTTGTATTACCTAATGTCATGCACATTTGTGTATCTGTCCTATTAATTACCGAATGAAATCGATATACAAAATAGGAACCATCCTGCAAGCCGTCCTAATAATTGGAAAATTATTAAGGCATGTCATCGCATTCATGGTTACATCATTGGGCTATTAGAGAAAAATAATCCAATATTTCAGAAATATTGCCATGGAAGATGACTGCATGCCACAAATACAAAAAAGGCATGTCCATTATGATATAAAACCAAGGTTTACTCATTGCCAAAAAATCCAGCCATTCAAGCTTATTCCCATGCACAAAGGCATGCAACAGACAAACTTATGGCATAGACATACTGAAATAAAACCCAAGTTATATCAGATGGTGAGACATCTGATGCTCACATGTATGACACAACAACAAATACACATATACACAAATGTGCATGACATTATAAAAAACCTCACTGCGTCTCAGGCATGCAACAGCAACAGATACATAAATGTGCTTGACATTCTGAAATAAAACCCCACAAAGTCTCAGGCATTCAACATCAATTTAGATGTATCAGTTTAGATGTATCAGTGTAGATGTATCAGTTTATAGCCCTCAGGAAATAAATTTTTACACCCCTCAGGAATTTAGATGTATCATTTTCCAACTAGGTTGCTTGCGGTAGTTTTCATTATATAAACAAGAAAAGCAAATAACTTGGGTTTTATTGCCGAATGAAACCGATATACAATATAGGAACCATCTTGCAAGTCGTCCTATTAATTGGGAAGTTATTAAGGTATTTCAGCGCATTCATGGTTACATCAGTGGGCTATAAGAGACAAATAATCCAATATTTCAGAAATCCAAATGCTACGGCAATATCCAAATGCCAATTTCAGAAAAATATCCAATTTCCAAATGCCATGGAAATAATCCAATATTAGGGCCTGTTCTTTTGCATGGAATAGAAAAATGGGAATATATGTGTATCTGTTCCTGTTGCTTGCCTGGGTCCATTGTAATATTTCAGAAATCCAAATGCCATGTAAATATCCAAATGCCAATTTCATACAAACCATGTTGCTACTTGGATTATTTCAAATGCCAATCCAAATGCCATGGTTACAGTAAAATTGCAATGGATGATGACTGTATGCCACAGATACAAAAAATGCATGGCCAAAATGATAACAAACCAAAGTGTAGTCATGCACATAGGCATTCAAGCTTATTCCAGGCACATAGGCATGCAAAAGACAAACATATGGCATGGACAGACTGAACCAAAACCCAAGTTACCTCAGATGATGAGACACTTGATGCACACAGGTATGACACAGATACATAAATGGCAAGGAGAGAATGAAATATATAGCCTGTACTCTCAAAACCAAATAGATCCAGCATTCCATCAATGTTGTCATGCGCACATGAATGCAAACGTTACACAGATGCCATGGACACCCTGAAATTAAATCCATTTCATCTCAAAGCCAAAAAACACAATATTTCAGAATAGCCATAAGAATGGGAAATTTGACACTATTCAGCGACGATGCAGCCTATTCCCCAGTTGTAATCCATGTTTTTTGGTCTTTTGGGCTTTGGAATAGAATCCGACATGGATTTAAAACCAATTCATATTAAAGGAAAAAAACCTAAGCTTTAAGAAATACTAAAAAGCAGCATACTACTGAACCACAAATGGCAAGGATAATACAGCAATAACCCATTCCAGTTCAATGCCAAAAAAAATCAAAGCATGGGTCATTACTGACATGCACATAAGCTTGCAAAAGATAAGCATAGCAAATAGAATGAATACTTTGAATTTTATAGCCCTCAGGAATTTATAAATATCATTTTCCCAACTAGGTTGCTGGCAGCAGTTCCTTACATATCTACCCAAGACAATCTCATAACTTGGGTTTTATTTTCGACGGCAACCGATAAACAGTATAGGAACCATGATGCCAACCTTCCAAATAATTGGGATATTAAGAGTCTGTTTTACCAAATTCTTTTTATCATCAGTGGGCTATTGAGAGAGAAAAAACTCAAATAATTCTTCTATATTGCAATGCACCCATGCATGCCTCAGATACACATATTTACATGAACCCAATATATATAAATGCAACATATTTGTAGCATGCATCGCCCTTGCCATAAACCCATGCATGCTACAAATCCAAAAATGGTCTGGAAATAAGGGAATAAAATCCGTATGAACTCATAGAAAAACAATTCAAAATTAGCATGCTGATATAGCCATGCGTTTCAGGCATGCAACAAGAACAGATACACAAATGTGCATGACATTCTGAAATAAAACCTCATGTTAGCCCAAATGAAAAAAATCCAAGATGATCTCACTAATCAGGCATGCAACATAAAAACATATTTCATGTAGAGAATGAAATTAAACCCATATGAATATTCATTGAAAAATAAACCCCATGCACCCAGTCAAAATTTGGTGTCAACATTGCAACAACAACACAAATGGATTCAGCATTTGGTAATCCTGAGGCCCATATGTATTCTCCAACATTGCCATGCACCCAGGCATGCATCAGATACGCATTGCATATATAATAATAACTGAGAATTTTATAGCCCTCAGAAAATATAAATATCATTTACCCAACAATGTTGCTGGCGTTTGATCATTTCTTAACTACCCAAGCCACATACCTTGGGTTTTATATACGCCTGAAACTGATATACAATAGAGTATCCATCATGCCAACCTTCAAGTTAATTGGAAAATTTTGAGATTATTGCAACGCTGTAATGATTTTCCTCATTGGGCTAAAAGGAGAAAAAAAATCAAAGAAGTCATCTATATTGCAATGCAACTATGCATGCCACAGCTACAGATATGGCATGGACATTCTGAAATAAAACCCAAGTTATCTCTGTGTAACAAATTAGAAGCATGCAGCACTAATGCCATGAACCCAGGCATGAAAAAATACAGACTGGCATGGACTGAATTAAAACCCAAATCATACAACTCTAGCTAAAAGCCCCATCTTTCCCTAACATTGCAAGGGAAACAGGCATGTAAATGATTCACATATCAGCTGGAAAGTATGCAATAAAATCCATGCTTCCACCCAGATTCCAATGCAATCAGACATGCAACAATTCCACAAATTGTTAGGCCATGCTGAAATAAAATCCAAGCAACAACAGGCATGTACAGACTGAAATATGCAAAACTGGCTTGGACAGACTGAAGTAATACCATAGTCATAAAATTCTGCTTAACAATCCTATCTTTTCCCAACATTGCAAGGCGCACAGGCATGCAACAGATTCAAATATCAGATGGTAAGTCTGCATTAAAATCCATGCTTACTCAATGCACACAGGCATGCAACATTAAAACCAATTGACATGCAGCAATAATAACATGCACCAATATAAATAAAAGACACACATATTGACATGAATCAAGCATGCACGTGAACATGTCATGAAACATAAACAAAAAAATATCATACGCAATTCTAGTAGACATATTACATGCGTGATATGAGCCTAATTTACTAATCCACCATAGGTTCCCCCATCAACATGCATGCTAGACATATTACACAATTGTAGTAGACATATTACATGCTTGATATATTACTCCCATCAACGTAAGTTACCTCATCGACCTTCATCTTCCTCGTCCTCATTCTCACGATCGAATTCATCCATTTTCCTCTTTATGTATCGAGTCCTTGCCGCCTCCGGCATCCCCACATACTTCCTCGTCTCAACATCTACTTCAATAAGCTTTTCATACAATCTATCCAACTTCTCTGTCGGATACTCTGTGTGTGTGTATAGAGAATCTTACCAATCTCCACAGTCGAAGGGAAGTTTGAGATCCGTAAGGCTTCGGCTACCTCGGTGAGTTTATCAACAAATACACCTTGCATAGCATCATTGAAAGCATTTTCCTATTGTCTACGCCTTACCTTTTTCCCCAATGCTGGAGGGGCTGCATTGCTAGTACCAGCTGAACCAGGACTTGGAGAGGGTGCCTGAGGGGTGTACGGTGGGACCTCGGTGTCAGATGATTCATGCTCAATCGACGAAGGAGTTTCCTGATCACCGTCACCATCAGGGTATGGGCCAGGTGGACTCCCCATACTGGAGGTATTGTGCAAAAGGCATACTTGTGCCTCCACCATAGTTGCCTCCACCATAGTTGCCCTGAGAAGGTTACTGGAAATCTACCATCCTACGGGCCATAGGGCGGCGGGGAGAAGTTTCATTATGCCGTTCGTCGTCTACCCATTGATTAACAAATGGTGGGTCAGAGATTAGGGGCATCGGATCACTCCCTTGACCTGGTTGAGATACCTCTGCCATGCCTACACAAAGAATGACTTAATATTGCAAATTAATTAATCAAGATATCCAAAATACTTACAAACGAAAATATCTCATGCGTCAATAAAAACTGACATATTAGAAGCAATAGTGCATAAAAAAGAGGACAATGTAATAATTATATCTACTACATAAACCCCAACCCAAATTTCAATGACCTTGTTCATGCGTGTTTCCATGATTATGTATGTTACAATAGTTGATCCACATATCCCAAGCTATTTGGTCCCTGCGAAGTTTTCAATGGTCCCTCTGTTGGGTTTGTTCACGCATATGCATCTGTTGGGACATATCCATAATCGAGTCATCGTGAACATCTCCATCATCCTCAATCACATCAACATCATCCTCACTAAGTTGCAGGTTATGTGGATCTACTACTTGGATGTAATTATGCAACACAGTGCATGCTAGGACGGTATCGACCTGACATGGAATGGATAGTGGGGCTTGGACGTCAATATCTTAAACTTGTTCTTTAGGATTCCAAAAGTCGACTCAATCTTAGTTCGTAAAGACGAGTGACGTAGGTTGAAGAGCTCTTTGTGATTTCGAAGAACTCGATCAGTATGGTCCTTCAGATGATATCTAACGCCCCTGTATGGAGATATGAACTCTGGCATGGTAGTATATCCAACATCGCATAGGTAATATTTACCTACATCATAACTGTTAAACATTAGTATAATATATTCACACGATTTAATAAGTACAAAGAATTATACTGTTGGTTAACTTCGTCCTCTTATCTTCATACACTCGAAGACCGTTTGGGGGGTAATGACAACGCATCTTTAAGGACCGTGACATCATTTGCGGAACCTTCCCAACCTGCCATTACGTACGTGAATCTTTTATTTGGCGTTGCAGCTGCAAGAACATTTTGTGTCATCCCCTTTCGTTCTCTAAACTGGTGTACAAGATGGGCTGGTAGCATGGCATCGACATGTGTCCCATAGATGAGACCAATGCAATCCTACATCGTCATGGTTGATCAAATGTTTACATCAAAGTTAATCAATAAAGGCTAAATACTACATGTCACTAAAATCAAATTTAAAACACACTTATGTACCTTGAAAAAAGGGTACTAGTTAGGATTATTAACTATCTCAGTAGGGGTCTCATTTGGAGCTTGCTTCATGTACATATCCTGAATGGCACAAATTGCTTGCATTACTTGGTTAAAGTATTGGCTAACTGTTGAACCGGAGCGTATAAAATCAACTTGCATGACTCTGTTCTTTGACTTGTGCCTTACGATATGAAGAAACATAGCCAACTGCTCCTCTACGGACACATGAATAGTGTATTTCAGAAAACCCCTTTGTCTCATTAATCCGGCCAGATTCATGAACGCATGGCTCCTCATTCTCAAGTAGTGTAAACAACTACTTTCACCCCCATAGAGAATTCTACGCATGTGGGATTTTCTATGTAGATCCCGCATAGCTGATGGCTCTCTAGGTATACAGTTTGACCCACCCTCTAGGTTAAGCATGCAATGTATGATGATAAGAATGACTGTCGCCGCGCCACGGCACGTGAGTTACCCCCGTACAGGTCACCGTCCATTTAAAGCATATAGGAAGCAACTAAATAAGTATGCATAAATTGATAAAACCAACATAAAATATGTCTTCTCAACAACTAAAAACCATATAATAAAATTATGAATAAATGGAAACTGGAAAAATTATTTAATATTAGCCCTCAGGTATAGATTCTTGTTCATTTTCCCCCTTGGAGGTATGGCGGTTGCTCCTACTTTTTATATCCATACACTTTATTAAATCAAACCATTAAGCCATTTTCATATAAAGGAACCTTCCTGCCAGCCTTTCAAATTTTTATCATTTCATTTGCTTCATCACTGGGCTCTAATATATAGCAAAACTGTTTATAAAAATACATAACTGTATCCATACTGCACAATGTAACAAAAAATACATTTCAAGCAAACTCCAAGCAAAAATGCACAATGTAGCCTCATCCAACAAGGCCAATCCAAGCCAGGCATGAATGCATACCCTCATGCCCACAGATAATCCAAAAATATAATGAATTTTGCTATTTTATTGAATAATATCAAGCATACCATAGTAAGGACCCATCATATCATCATAGGTACGATGTCTCATTTTAATTACGAAAATTACATCATTGGGCATCTTTGTTAAAGGACCCGCAGTAATCATGCATTTAGCTTGCTTAGATGTCCTTGTATTGCTAATGGCATGTTCTTTTGGCAAGAAAGTAGACAATCAAGTGAAAAATGAGATGACATGTGTTTTATTTCAGAATGTACATGCCATTTGTGTATCTATTGTATGCCTGTGTGCATGGCAATATAAATGCTCTACAAAGCATGTCATGTAGGGTTTCATGAACCATTTATGGGGAGAAAAAACTTTCATTTCATACAACATGGGGAGAAAAAACTTTCATTTCATACAACATGATGCCGCCGCCACCACCACTACACGCCATGCATGAAACTTCATCATATTGCCCTTAGAATTTACCCAAAAACATTTAATCATTGCTGATTTCTTGAAATATATCAAGCATTCCATATCAATGACACCCCAATTAATCCGGGACTGAAGATAAACAATTTCATTATGTCTGTTTCATCATCGGTCAATTTTTTAATTGGGCCAGCATACACAAAAGGGTTTAGCTTGCATGTATTGTGTTGGATTGCGATATCATCAAGTGTATGAAATGCAGCATACATATTAGGGACCGTGCTTTTGCATTTTTGTGTTCTACAAATTAAACCAATCCCCCAATGTTCATCAACATTGAAGCACCTTCAATAGGGTTTACTAAAACCCTCAAATGAAAACACATACGGACAAACACAACCCCATATTTGCATCAAAGAAAATAACTTCAGTATGAGGCAATTTGTAGAAGCGCAATGAACCATTCCACCATACTAAATGATAGTAGAGTTTATACCTCCCAGCTGATCAGAAGCGAAAAAAGCGAGCTGAATCTATCCTCACAAAAAGCAAGCAGCCGTGGGCACTCCCGCAGATCCGCGAAGACATGGATCACAATCGGCAACCCAATACGGCTTAAGCAACGTGACGACGCTAGTTAAGAGAGAAATTCGAGGGGTTCAGTTCATTTTACAAAGAATCATTCGAAAAATATGGCTAATTAGAAGAAAAAATGCCAACTTTACCTTGATTTCAGCTCAGAATCCAGCATGCAACAAATGAAACAAACATCCCAGCCTGCAAGATGCCTAGGGCACACCCGACGTTGATTTCAGATGGGTTCTTCGTCATCAACCCAAAAAGGCGTCATCTTGCAGGCGAATCGACCCAAAAAGGGGCAAATTTTTAGGGTTTTCGCATGAGTCGGCGGCGAGAAGAGGAGAGGAGATGATGGCTTTTGGCAGCACCAAGGCACAAGGGGTGATCACAAGCAGCGCTCCGACCGAATGGCCCACCACATTAGTGGATTTCGCTGCTTTCTCCGCGAAACACAGAGAATACAAGCGCCTCAGGATTCCCAAATTGAGAATCCACGTCGGATTCTATTCCACAGAACATCCACGTGGATTTGAATAGGATGAACCGTCGCCGGTTAGGGCCTGTTCTTTTCCAGGAATAGGAAAAATGGAATAGAGGGAAAGGTTGTATTCCCAGGAGAGAGAAAATGTAATTTTGTGTTCTTTTGGGTGGAATAGAGTATGGAATGAGAGTTTGGAATAGAAAGTGGGGTCCACTTTCTATTCTTGTGTTCTTTTGGGATTGGTGAGTTTGAATGAAAAAGTGGAAAGGAGATGAGTTGGAGGGGGGAGAGAGATGAGAGAGTGGGGCCCACCATTCCCAAGGATTCCATTGTATTCCAAGCAAGAAGCTTGGAATACAAAAGTGCTTATCATTACCAAATTGGAATAGACACGTAGGATTCTATTCCACGCCCAAAAGAACAGCCGCTTGGAATGCCCTTCGTGGGTTCCTTAGGGACAGATTCACTTTGCGTAGATTGACTAAACGCAGAAAGCCTTCCACTGGTAGGCGATCGTACAAACTTGGAATAGGGTGAATAGTGCAGGAATATTGTCTCTATTAGGGATGGCAGTAATGGCCTGACCGGCCCAGCCCGACCTGGCCCGACCCGGTTTTGACCCGGCCCGACCCGGCCCACAGCTGGGTCGGGGCAAGCTTGGGCTTTGTATGCGCCCCGGCTCACCCCGACCCGCCCCGGTAAACTATAGAGGTTCTAAAAAACCTTACTATTTTAATGCAGACCATGCAGTCAGCGAATAAGCCATAACTCATACTATATTCCACGGTTCTCCTAATTGGGCCAATTCCCAATTCCAACTAACCAAATAAATCAAAATTCTCCCAATTCACAAATAAAATTTTTATTTGGGATTCATATGGATGACACTAATGACCTGACTAGATCGGCCCGACCCGGGCTGACCCGGTTTTGGTAAGAAAGAACCCGGCCCGCCCCGGCCCGCAACCCGCCCCGGCCCGCGACCCGCTCCGCCCCGCCCCGGCCCGTAGATGAGTCGGAGCAAGCTTGGGTAGTTAAATACCCGTCCCGCCCCGCAATATTGCCATTCCTAGTTCCTATTCACATTCCCCCTCCTATTCTTGGCAAAAGAACATGCCCTTAAGTGCCAAATTTGGGATTCTCAAACAGGCCGTTAAGAGCACTCCCACCGGGCGCATTTTGGAGGGGGATTTTGGTGGATTTTTGCAAAAAACACCCCGCCCAAAATGTCGCCCATCTCCAACGCATTCCAACGAAAAGCCCCTCCTAAAATGCGGGATTTTGGGTTTAAATTAATTTTTTATTGATTTTGGGCGCATTTGTGGAATATAGCCATTTTTTCATTCAAAAATTTGTACTTTTTGGGAAAATTCGGCCAAAATCACAACCATTGCATTTTGGGAAAAGCCCACCGCTGGATATGAAACCCATTTTGGGGGTGGGATTTTGGCCAAAATCCCCTTCCCCACATTCTGGTAACTGCCCCCGGTGGGACTGCCCTAAGGACTCAAGAAGCTTGGCAGGTTTTTGGAGATCACATAGAGTTGCCAATGACATATGCCGCTGATCATCCACGCCTCCTCCTCCATCGTTTCATATCCCACGACATATGCAAGGTAAAGTTTCCTTTTCCTTTCATATCTATTTTATCCCTAATAGGGTTAGGGTTTTAATGGATTTTTGGGTTGTGGTGCTCCGCGCTCAGGAACTGGAGTTCATTCACCGCAGCTGCAGCACCGTCGGATACCGACCCAACGTGTTCTCTACCACTCTCTCTCACCTCATCGCCACCGATTGCGGTCACCTCATCCTCCCTTTCATCTCCATCAGAGAGAGGATCAAGGAGAAGGTCGAGGAATTCTTCGGCTGCGAGTTCGAGCTCTTCGTCGAGTTCACCGGCCTCATAAGGTACCCGCGAATTCCACATTGTAATCGCACGATAGTTAGTACAAATTCGTGACCCAGATGGTACTTGCTTGCTTTTTTTATTTTTTTACCCTGTCAATTTTGTTAATTGCTAAAAAGTGAATATTGTTAATATCCGATTCTAGTTTGTATTGTGAATATGTCATTATATTAGTTCTCTTGTCGTATTGTATGTATACTTAATGTGCCATTACCACATGTAATGGAGAAAGTTGTCTGTAAAAATGGATTGTTCTGAGTGAGATCTCTTCATTTAAGGAAAGATCTTTTTTTCCCCTTGGCTTTGCTCCGTAAGACAGACATTTGGGACCAGTGGACGGCGTCAAACCAAAACTTGTTTGCACTATTATCCACTCCTTTTTCCTATTCCAATTAGTGCTTCTTGCCACTACACCAAAACGTCGATGCTATGATGAGTGTTGATGTTTTTATTTCTTTTATATTCAAGCACGCCTCAAGAGGTGTAGTATCCTTCTAATGGAATGAAATGTGGGCTTTTTGCACAATGTTTTTCTAGTGGGATTGAACCTTCGTCTCGTTGATACTGTATAAAAGTGCCTGTCACTACACCAAAACTATGAAGTTATGGTAAAAGTTGAGTGTTATTTTTTTATATTCTAACAAATAGTTATAATATCCTTTCCTTTCCACAATATTGTTTATTTGTGCCGAAGGTAATTTGCGAATATAATCTTATATGGCTCCATTTTGGAATATAGTTGCAGAAATTTGCTCAAGTCTGTAAGCTCATATTTTTGGTCTGTTGCCAGTGAAGCACACAATTATTTCTAGGAAGAAACTCGAATATGTATATTGGGTTTAATAAAACGAAATTATCATATTGCCCATCTAAGCTGATGCACCTGTGTTACTTTGTTACTGATGTCAGCATGTTAATGTTACATGTCACTTTGCATGCTTCTTTATTTTGTATTTAATTTTTTAACTCTGGTCATTGTATGATAGTTGGTGTAAAGGATCATCTATTGGATGGCACAGCGATGATAACAGGCCTTATCTTAAACAAAGAGACTTTGCGGTGCGTATCAATTTTTATAGCTTGCTCCTGAGTGGTTAAGATATTTTTCCTGGTAACCTGAATTAAACATGACTCGTATTTGCCACCATAAATATGCATCTATAACTTCTGCAGTCTCTTTCCAAGCAGTTGGCTTTGATGGGAATTATTTTCAAATGGGAAAATCATATGAGCAGCCCAATTAGCATGCATATTATTATTAAAATTTTTGTTCCAAATTTTTTTGAAGAGTTTGGAGTTAACAGATTCTTCCTTAGCACATTCCGGTCTCTTGATTGTCAGTGCAATATACTCTAACAGATTTCTGTCTGCTGATAAAGGCAGTCTGTTATTTGAACAATCACGTAAAGGATTTCAATGGTGGAATTTTCCACTTTAAGGATGGAGAGCCTTCATCTGTTGTTCCTGTTGCCGGAGTAAGCAAATCTGCTCATTTATCATGTATTGATGAGATGGTAGATCCCTATAAGAATTGTCTGGTAGATAGAACTAATTGCTATTTCTATTGACATCTTCAGGACGTTCTAATGTATACAGCAGACAGTCGAAACATTCATTCAGTAGATGAGGTATCTTTCTGTCTCACCTGTTCACCTTTTCCAGGATCTTATGCCTTTACATCATGGTCAGCGATTTGGTGAAATTTACTTGCAAATTTAGCTTGTGCACCTTGCTTCGTCATATCTGAGTTATCATGCTCATGGGGTTAGTGTGTCACCGTATTATTGATACCAGCACTTGCTTTTTTCTTGTTGTAACTTATTCGACTTGAAGGATGCCTGCAGCATGTAGGACATGCTAGTTTTTCATTATATGCCATGGTATACGGTTCTATAGAATCCAATGCTTTTGTTTGCTGGATATGTCTTGTTTACTTGAAGGTGACGAAACTTGCCTCTAGCTTGCCCTTTATTTGTTCTGCTGTTGCATACCTTTACATCATGTTGTACCTTTTGATCAATCAATAAAATGCCTTTGCATTGAATGATTATCAATTGATAACCCCATTATTAAATGTACTTCTAACTCATTATACCTCCATTCTTAATATAGTTTGATGCTAACCCCATGGATGTCGACGAGAGGAAGTGCTGCAATCCGGACAAGTTGAACTTTAACCAAGCCAAGTGCGAGATTTCCCTGACATGTGTTTTTGCTAAGAGTATATTTAGGATCAGATTTGAGTGCAGTAAATAGAAACTGATCTAAAATTCTGATTGTGTTCTGGCCAAGGCATCGAAATGCAGAGTTCTTTCTTAATGTATTTAAAGATCAGCAGCATGTAGTTGTTCCAATTTAATGTACCTATTTTAATCCATATGTTCATCATCCTTTTTCTCTTCCATCGCATTGCCATTTCCACCAAGGTAGTAAAAAAATAGTATGCAGACATGGGCGGTTAGACCTTGGGCTATGCCTGGCTGCCGCTTAGGCCCCATCTAGGATCCCAATGCACTTTTTCCCTTCGAAAATAAGAAAGAACTGCACAACGGCTTTACATTTAAAAAATAGAAAAAAAATCATAAATAGGGAGACAATAGAAAGAAGAGGAAAAATAACAAAAGTGAGGAGGAATCTCTGGCGGAGTTACAGGGAAAATCGAAAGAACAAAAAGAAGAATGTCTTTGCATAATAGCATCTTTCGGAGGATTAGGTTTGTCCAAACCTTGGCTATACTTAAACCCAGTTTAATTTATTAATTTGAGCTTTAGGGTTTTTGATATTTTGGTTAGTTACCCATATAAAGGGATTTGAGACGTCTCTTCATCAGTTTTGTGGAATATCTTTTTCGTTCTATTTATTGAACTCAGAAATAACTTCATATCATTTTTTCTCATCTATTATTTATATCTGTCCCTGCTTGTAAATCATAATTCGATTATTTTTCCATATAAAACCCCTTTCCCCTGGGGTTTGATAATTCTTGATTGTCAATTTCCCTTGAAATAAAGGAGGAGAATAAAAACACAAATGGAAGCATAGACCAAAGACTTAAAGGCTCATAGGGTGTTGAAAGAAGAGATATCTAGCTCCTTTGATAATCTCATAAACAAAATAACTCTTTTGGTTTATTGCACTCCTACATTTAAAAATGTGTTCTCTTTCGTCCTTTGTTTTATGCTTGCCACAATGTTGAATGTTATTCTGGAGTATGCAATGCTTTTTTGGCACTAATTAAGAGAAGGTTGATATTAGGTCGAAATCGGTTGTAAAATTGGCACATCTGTCATGGATATTTGATCATAATCGACCCTATTTTGGTGGGGGAAATTGTTAGGAACCAACAAAAGATAGGATTTTTATTTGGAAAACAATAGCAAGAACTAGATAATTGAATACAAAAAGGTGTATTCTCCTCCCAAGACGCCTAGAGGACGCCCGCACTCGTTTAATCTAGAACTACTCCTAGGACGCTCAATAGAGAATCTCTCAAAATATCAAGCATCCATACAAATGACGGCTAGCCCTAGTTTAAATAGAAAAACCCTCCTTGTGGTGCGCAAAGTAATTTCTCCATGACTTGTTGTGCGCAAAGTAATTTCCTCCCCTCTTTAGCCGCGCACGGATCTAACATTACTCCGCCCCTGAAAATCCACCTTGTCCTCAAGGTGGTGCATGGAGTGTGTGTGCCATCCATTCCACGTACTGCAAGTCTCCTCCCGGATCGAAAGGATGAGATAGGTCTCCACCACATTCATCAACGTCCAGACGATAGCCACGGTCACCACCAGTCAGATCTGAAGGCCATCTATAGCCTAAACTGAGATGTTGGCGTTCTGAAGGACTTTGAACTGAAAACCAAGAGCCTTGGGGCCCACGTCGCCCTTCCGGAAGCTCGAATGTTCGCTGTATTGGGCTCAGGAAGTCAAAAACTCGCTGTCCACTGCATCTGAGGACCCGTCGTCGGTGCTGAAGGGTTTGTCGGGCCTTGCAGAGCCCAACAGAGGCCCTGTAGGAGCTCCTGGGCCCCTGCCGGGGCCTGCAGGGCCCCTGCAAAAAATCTGCAGGCCTGCAGGGCCCCTGCAGAATTTATGCAGGCCTGCAGGGCCGCTGCAGAATTTATGCAGGCCTGCAGGGCCCTGCAGAAATTCTGCAGGGCCTCTGCAGAATTCTGCAGGATTTCTGCAGAAATGCTGCAGATTTCCTGCAGAATTCTGCAGATTTCTGCAGATTTCCTGCAGATTTCTGCAGATTTCCTGCAGATTTCCTGCAGAATTCTGCAGATTTCCTGCAGAAATTCCTGCAGAAATTCTGCAGATTCCTGCAGAATTTCTGCGCAGACCTGCAGGGCCTTGCAGAATTGCTGCAGTGCCCTGCAGAATTTCTGCAGGCCTACTGCGGCTCCTGCAGAATTTCTGCAGGGCTGGCCGGCCCTGCAGAATTTCTGTAGGGGGCGTGGCCGTCTTTTTGAGACGACGGCTAGGGTTTGCTCGCCTTGGGGGCTCGTCCTCGTCTTCCGCCGCCGCCTTTAAATCTGGATTTTCATCGCCATCAGATTCAAATCTGAAATTTTCAGATCTAAAAATTTTCTCGTCTTCCTCCGTCGCCTTCAGATCTGGATCTGAAAATTTCAGATCTGAAATTTCTAGATCTGGGCTTTTCTCCTCCAAAGGTGACGTCTTTTGCCCAAAATTAGGGTTTTTGCCGTCGTGGATGCGCGCCGTCAATAGCTCCATGATTTTTGCAAATTGCTCGTCGTTCTTTGCTTGTCTTGCCTTCATGTGCTCGATGTATTCCACCAAATCGTCAACCGATTTCTTTACCCCTTCAATTCCCGCCATGGATCGTCACGCGCTCTGATACCAAATTGTTAGGAACCAACAAAAGATAGGATTTTTATTTGGAAAACAATATCAAGAACTAGATAATTGAATACAAAAAGGTGTATTCTCCTCCCAAGACGCCTAGAGGACGTCCGCACTCGTTTAATCTAGAACTACTCCTAGGACGCTCAATAGAGAATCTCTCAAAATATCAAGTATCCATACAAATGACGGCTAGCCCTAGTTTAAATAGAAAAACCCTACTTGTGGTGCGCAAAGTAATTTCTCCATGACTTGTTGTGCGCAAAGTAATTTCTCCATGACTTGTTGTGCGCAAAGTAATTTCCTCCCCTCTTTAGCCGCGCACGGATCTAACAGAAATACTTTGACTATGAGATTGGATGATTGGAGATTGTTTTCATAGTGTCATTTACCTAGGTCATGTTGAAACGAGCATTACCACCATCCATATATATCTATGGATTTTTGTGTTGGATAATTCTCAAGGTTGCTCCTTGGTTTGAGTGTAATTATGCGACACATGCAGGAACCCAAAGCACTAGTTAGCAATTTTACTAATTGCATGATTAAAAACTATATTTATAACATGCAATTTTTTTCTTATTAATTGAAAATTTGAACTTAAATTGCACAATAGTGCTGTGGGAGGGGATGCCTGCAAAAAAAAGATAGTTTTAGAAGAAGAGGGGGGCGGTATTCTCTCATGAGTGCACCCTCAAGGTACAAGTCTCTCTACATGCGTATGTAGGGCTACAAAATTCTCTCCCTCGTTTACCAATCTGCAACCACACTTTTCAAGAGCAAGGAAAAGAGGGGAGGGGGAAACGAGGAAACAGAGGAGAAAAAGGAGAACTGGATAGATAAGGAAGTGAACTCATTAAGGTATGCATCCTTTAAAGTTCATTTGAGCTATAATCAAATAATTGTAGATGCTTTACTACTCTAGAATAACATATCTTTTTGAATGTCAAGGTAAGTGAGTAGGTTTTGGTAATTATACACAAGAAAAAAATGATTTTTTTTCTATAAGGGGGATAATTGCTGGCGTGTCATCCGCTGACCACCTTGCCGCTAGCGGTCTGATCGATGGTGGTGGGCAACCCTGTGGCCCATTGAACTTAACCAGTCCTTAAATTTTGTCTGTTTGATATGATGTGATTTGCTGTGTGAATGAAGTCTCTAGGAAGGCCTACAGGCACGAGAATCTATCTCGTACATCATTGTCATGGTCCCTTTTTATTTGTTATTCGTAGTCTTCCCCTATGCTATGTTTAGGGGGAGGCACTCACATGGTCAACCATCGGTTTGGTTGTCATAGACTCATAGCTGAGGTGATTGGCAACCGGATTACCGTTGTCAGAATTTTTTTGGGCAGGATTCTCAGGGTCTAATCACTCATCTTAACACAAAATAGATACCTTTTTATGTAGTTGTAAAGTGATGCGGCTGGAAATTAAGAGGAGGGGCGTTTGCGTAAAAGAACAAATAGGTGTGCTTTGCCTATTTAAGGGGGTTGAGCCGGCCCTAATTCTTATGCGAAATTTGAGAGAGTATTTTATTTTATCCCTTAGATTAATTGTATTAGGATTTCGGCTTTTCCCCCTAGGTTAAGAATCGTCTTCTAGTTATTAGTTAGCGAGTAGATTATTGTATTAGTGTTCCTTTTTAATTGTGAGATCTGAAATTCCAATAAAAATCCCATTTTTATCTTCAAATCCCTAGCAAATCGCATCAATTGGTATCAGAGCACTAGATCCAGGGCGAGCACCCGATTTATGGATCTGATCGACGCATGGGTAGAGCGAAGGGAAAGGGTGTGCCGTCAAATAATGGAGAATTTGGCGGAGATCAATCGTTGCTACAAGGAGAAAGTGGCGGAGATCGACCGTCGCTATCTTTCCGCTGCAAAGACAAAGATAGATCTGAAGCCTGCGGCTGTCGACGATCCAGATCTGGAATTTTCAGATCCAGATCTGGAATTTCCAGATCCAGATCTACCAGATCTGGAGCTTCCAGGCGTAGATCCACCAGATCCGGAGCCAGATCTGAAGAAGTCAGGGTATAACGACGCAGATCTGTCGTCGGAGAGGGACGACCACGCACCGCCACGACACGAAGACAGAGGGGCCGGCGGGGTGATTTCGGCCCCCCGACAGCCCTCCGGGGAGCCGCCGACCCCCCAGGGAGCTCTGGGGGGCCCGGCGAACCCCCAGAGGGGCGGCGGAGGGCCGCGAAGCCCCCGGGAGGGGCGGCCGCACCTGCCGCCCCTCCATGCGCAGGCGGCGGCCCCAGGGAGCACCGCCTGGGGCCGCCGACCCATTTTCAGGGCCGGCCGCCCCCGGCGACGCCCTGGGGGGCTTCGGGGCCGACCCCAGGGGGGGATCCCGAGGGCCGGTGGACCTCTTGGGGGCCCCACCGACCTTCCAGGACGACCGACAGGCTTTTTTCGAGGATTTCCAGGCCCCCGTAGGCCCCGCACGAGGTCCGTGGAGCACAATTTTCAGGATTTCAGCCATCTATGGGGCCCGGGAAAGGATTCCAACAGTGCATCGATGACGAAGACCATCCAAAGTACTTGTGGGGGCCCGACGACGTTTTTTGGATCCCACCTTGGCCCGACGATATTTCTCCGGACGTCGTTGAAAGCGGTGGGGACCACTCTCATCCGTTTGATCCGGGAGGAGTGCAATCGACCGGGTAGGACGGATGGCCCACGGACATCATGCACCACCTTGAGGACAAGGTGGATTTTCAGGGGCGGAGTAGTGATGCGGCTGGAAATTAAGAGGAGGGGCGTTTGCGTAAAAGAACAAATAGGTGTGCTTTGCCTATTTAAGGGGGTTGAGCCGGCCCTAATTCTTATGCGAAATTTGAGAGAGTATTTTATTTTATCCCTTAGATTAATTGTATTAGGATTTCGGCTTTTCCCCCTAGGTTAAGAATCGTCTTCTAGTTATTAGTTAGCGAGTAGATTATTGTATTAGTGTTCCTTTTTAATTGTGAGATCTGAAATTCCAATAAAAATCCCATTTTTATCTTCAAATCCCTAGCAAATCGCATCATAAAGCTTCTATAATTATCTAATTATAGCTAAAATGAAAACTAAAGATTGCATACTTCGACATGTTCTCTTTTTCCCCTCAAATTCTCCTGTCTCTTTATTCTTTTCTTTCCCTTTTTTCCTCTTGCTGTTAGAAAGTGGGCTCTCGGTTGCGAAATGAGAGATAGCATTTTATTGCACTATTTCTATTTTTATAGCCCTCTTCATGCGCATGTACTATGTAGAGGGATGCTTGTTCCTTGAGGTGACATTCTCTTTTGATGAGTGAATACCACTACTCTTCTAAAACTATGATTTTAATGCAAGTATCTACTCTGTACACCCTATTTCGCAATCTGGGTTCAAAATTTCAATTTGTTACAAAAAGTTACATGTTAATATTTCTTCTTCTTAATTATGTAGTTAGGCGGTAAAATAACTAATTAGATTTATGTTTACTACAGCAATAAGGTAATGACGCCGACTAACCAAATTGTTTCAAGTGTTTATGGCATATGCCCTTTGTTCTTCAAATAATCTCCTTGGTGCTTGTCATCATATTGGTTATCTGAAAAGGATTAAGTGCATGTTGTCGGTAGATAACAAAATTAGTCAACTTTCGGAACAGAAGATTCATGACTGATGTATTTGAACACATTCTAGAAACAGGGATCATAATTGAATGTAATTTAAGGTTATGCCTTGGAAGATGATATGGAGTGTAATTCAGTACCAATATGTGTAGTTACTTATTCCATTGGATTTGGAGTATGCTGATTCGAACCATCCAAAACCACATGTTACAGCTGATATTGGAAGAGGTTTAGTTTGAAATATCATTAGTTGATAATAAAAAAGAGAAACACGAATAGAATCCCATGATTGAACTTTGCATGTGTTAAGAAAACATTCCCACTTTGGAAAAATAGAAATAATGAAAAACATTAATTTAAAGCTGGGTCTCTAAATAATTCTTTAGTTTTAAGGTTAAAATGTCTCAGTCTGGATTATATCTTCACTAGTTTAACTCAACATTGCACCGTTCAATACTGATCCACTCTTATCCCATGGTATTAGTGCTCGAGTGCATTATCCACTGTGAGTTTCAGAGTGGGTGTTAAGAAAAATTGTCCCACATTGAAAAAATGAAATAAAATTAAAAAAGATAAATTGAAAGCTGGGTCTCTACCTGATAGCTTAAGTTTTTGGGTTGGATTATTTCAGCTGGGTATATGCTTTCACCATTTTAACTCAGCACGGGACCCTCCAATGATGCTCTTCTCTAGTTCTAACACCCTTATTCCATATTACTAAAATAATGTCCATTTGACCGCCAAAATTTTCAAGCCCACCATCCCATCATTTGAAAGCGGAAAATCATTTGGTTTTTAGATGCATAATAGACATTTAATTGATTAGAAAAGAATTAATAATAGAGTAGTTTGTTTGGTTTTGGTTATCCTTCTTTATCTTAGAGAAACCTCTTTTGTTGTATCGGTTTTGAGTTTTAAAGCATAATTTGGTTCCATTTGGATTACTGATTATTGAATCAAATTAATCTATTATCGGCATTGTCTGTTTTGAAAATATTAGAATTTATAAGCATGACCAATAATTCACAAGAAGCAACTTTAGATTGATGCCCCCCCCCCAAAAAAAAAAATTAACTGTTTAAATCATGAAGTATAAGTTAGATCAGTAATCCAATGTGGTATTCATCTTTAGAAATTATTTCTACATGAACCATTCCATATACACGTTTTAACTGAGACTTATTATCTCATCAATTATTCAAGAAACAAAAAAGTCATACCAAATATTTCCAAATTGTCTTGATTACTTTTTCATTTTAAAATAATTTTTATTTCCTAGAAGATGAGAAACCATTAATTCAATAATTCGATACGAAACTCCCATGATACTTGTACAAGAAAAAGACAAATTGAAACTGTTAACACTACCGAGATTCAAAACGTACTCCTAACCTTTAGCTAGCTCACTTGAGCTTCTTTGTTGTATTGTTGTGATCTCCTCCTCATTTTGTATTTTCTTCCGTGGATGAAAGCGATGCCTGACAGCTGCTGATTTATGCCTTATTAAATATGCATTGAGCACCTTTCCATTAAATTGCTTCTTTAATCCGATCTTTTTTATTACTTCCTTTCTACTTTGGTAAACCAGGTACTTGATGGCGAAAGGCTTACATTAACACTTTGGTTTACCCGTGACAATGAGTATGATGAGGACCACAGGCTAATTTCTCTCCTCTCTCAAAAACAATCAAAATGGAAAGTTGAAAGGCCCATACTTTGTTTGCCTTCACCTGCTTCAGACAATATGTATTGGTTCTCTCATGGCCAGTCTGGGTTTGACATACGCTGTGCCAGAATACACATTCTTGGTTTTCATCTTTTTTCATCTGAGAATGTTTCTGACTTATCTTTAGACCCTCTGGAGCTTCTTAGTAAACCATTACGATTGGGTAGAAATGGTGAAATACTTGACAAGGAATTTGCTAACAGTTTGCATGCTCTTCAGGTAGCTATTTTGTAACATCATTAGATACAATAAATTTTCATGTCCGTTCATTTCATATATGATAATGGTATTCGCCTCTCTCATGTTTACTCAAAATTTATATTAGATTGTTCTCAGTAGAAGTTCTTAATGCTGTAGACCGGAATATTCAATATTCATATAAACTGATCTAGTTGTTAGTTGAGCTTGTTTGTATTTGGATCTGGTAACATTACATGCTGACACGGAGAGAAGTGGGGGAAACACAAACAACTATTTTTACTAATTTATCGTGGTGTTTGGTTGCAGTCATGTTGATGCTTTCTTCTTTACAACGAATGAACATGATCTGATTTTTCTTCACTGTGAGCATCACACATTTACGTTTTATTCTTAGAAGATTCTTCTGTTAGAGGTTAGAACAATGCTCACTTAAATTATTGAAATAATTGTGAACACTATTGAAGGAAACAATTATTTTGAAATATTTTTATTGAGCTTAAATCACATTGCCAAGCGAGTCTAACCCTCTCATATAAGCTACGTTGCATGGACCCATGCACATGTACACAGACACGCTTACATGGGGACAACATGACACAGTATAACAACACTTGGTCAAATTATAAAAAGTGTACTTAAAGATTCGTGTGTCCAATAAGTGTCTGACATGATGATGTGATTCCAAGGTTGAAGTCTCCTTGCTTTTGCTATCTAGCTGATAATGTAAATGTCCTTCCGAGCCCATATTGACCCTGAGTGCTACACAAATAGCTTATTGGGTTTTTGATTAATTCTTAAGTGGATCTCAGCTGTTTACTATGTTAGGCTGAGGTATATAAGTGCAATTGATTTTTAATCGTAACAATCCTTGAAACAGGTGGTGCAATTTTACCACTGGAAAGCTTCTCAACTTTCAGGGTCAAGAAGACAGGAGAGAAGAAACACTGGACTGGACCAACCATTTAGTAGGGAGAAAATGAGAGCATCTGAATTGGGTTTACCTTGTGATCACCAATTTGTTGAGGGAGTCTTGAGCCGTAATTCTTGTGATATGGACATCTCCTTCAGCTGGGATGACTTTACAGGTGCAGTTGAAATGTGGGAAGAATATATAAAGACATTGCACGAAGATTTGTTAGTTCTTTATCCATATTGGGCATCCCATCAGAATATTTTTTTTGTTAACCCCTCCGAGCTAAAGGAATATGACAAATTAACAAGCTAGGTTATGGAAATACCGATGGGCAGAACTACAGGCAATTCAGCTCTAAGGTACATTTCAAACTGTAGCTTGAGATTCCTGGATTTCATATTTCCTATAAATTTTGGTATCTTATAATGATCTTAATCTTTTGTAATGCTCAAAATTGACAAGGAGGGATCATGAATTACATGCACTCACATCTGTGGACCTTGAGCTACCTCTCAATTCATATTGATATTAAGAACACAACTAGCTACAGTGCATCATTTAGAATATCATACAAAATAAGAGTAAAAACTGTCAAATATCAGAGACCTATGTTTGCACAATATTTTGTACTTATTTGCTGCATATATTTTCGCATGGTAGCTCAATCCTTAAATCCTTGTTAAGATAAGCTTGCAACAGAATGATGAAAACAAGAAGGAAGAATTATAGATTTTACTTCAGGAATTTAACACTAAATTGGATCTATTTACAAACCATAAGTGACCAGTATGTCATGTGCCAGTCTTTTTTCTAATCTCCTTGAGTTATAATTTAGGGTAAGGTTAAACTTAAAGTTCTTAAAGGCGAGGATGATGGTGCTTAAATTTCCCCTTTTGAACTTTATATATATACTAGTCATTACCCGTGCCCATAGGGCACGGTTTATTTAATGGCTGAGTTTTTCTCCCCCACAAATTTCAAGTTCCCCCAAATTTCAAGTTTTCCCACAAAATTTCAAGTTTCCCCCCCAAATTTAACTTTTTCCCCAAAATTTAAGTCCCCCCAAAATTGTCATTACCACCTAGGACAAACTTGCCACGTAGGACAAAGCTTTGTCCTAGTAGGATAAGATTCAAAATCTTCAAAGAACTGGGAAAAAATGGTCGGAAGGGGTGAGAATAAAAAGTGTGGAGGGTGTGTGGGGAGGGTCCATGGGCAAAAGTACAAAAACCGGGGTTGTAAGTGCAAAATTCCCCACCTCCTCTTTTATCCCTCAAAATCTCATCTCTTATATTTTCTCTTATCCAATTTCCCTGTTTTATATAATAGATATCCAAATTCTCTTATCCAATTTCTCATGTCCAAATTCTCTTATCAATTTCTCTTGATAACATCCGTCTTTTATATAATAGATATCTCTTATCCAATTTCTCTTGTCCAATATCTCTTATCCAATTTCTCTTGATAACATCTCTCGTTTGTAATATAGATATCTCTTATCCAATTTCTCTTGATAACATCCCTCTCTTATAATATAGATATCTCTTATCCAATTTTTCTTGTCCAATATCTCTTATCCAATTTCTCTTGATAACATCCCTCTCTTATAATATAGATATCTCTTATCCAATTTCTCATGTCCAATATCTCTTATCCAATTTCTCTTGATAACATCACTCTTTTATAATATAGATATCTCTTATCCAATTTCTCTTGTCCAATATCTCTTATCCAATTTCTCTTGATAACATCCATCTCTTATAATATAGATATCTCTTATCCAATTTCTCATGTCCAATATCTCTTATCCAATTTCTCTTGATAACATCCCTCTTTTATAATATAGATATCTCTTATCCAATTTCTCTTGTCCAATATCTCTTATCCAATTTCTCTTGATAACATCCATCTCTTATAATATAGATATCTCTTATCCAATTTCTCATGTCCAATATCTCTTATCCAATTTCTCTTGATAACATCACTCTCTTATAATATAGATATCTCTTATCCAATTTCTCTTGTCCAATATCTCTTATCCAATTTCTCTTGATAACATCCCTCTTTTATTTTATTATATATATATATATATAGCATTTTTTCACATATATATATATGAAAAGTTAAGACGCGACAAGCAGCGGAAGGCGATTTCGGGGCGATTTCTGTGGCGTTTTTTGGAGATCTCACCACCGGCTGGCCTCAGGCGTCGGACCTCTGATCTGAGCAGTTCTCAGATCGGAACCATCGGATCGGACCTGTGATCCGGCGATCATCGGATCGGAGCCAACCGTTTTCTGTGGCGTTCTTGGGAGATCTCACCGCCGGCTGGCCGGCTGTCCTCACGGCCGGTCCTCAGGCGTGGATCTACCTCGGATCTGAGCAGTTCTTGGGACCATCGGATCTACCTCAGGCGTCGGATCTACCTGCGATCCGGCGAACCATCGGATCGGAGCCCATCGGCACCTCTCTGAGCGTTCAACGTTGGAGAGTGATCCGGCTCCACCCGATCCGGCGATCCAGCGAACTGCGAAGATCCAGTCGACTGCCTGTCGCGTCTGGGTAACAGATCTGTGCATCTGCTCCGACGAGAGGGCTCTGCAGATCCAGTACCGGCCTGCTCTCAATGTACTACGTGTAGATCATGGGCAGCAGATCCAATCCCGCGTGTATTAACGCGGGAAACCCTTTTCATCGATGTTCTTCTTACTGTCTTCAAAGGAAGACAATATCTGCTGCAGCAAAGTCAACACCCAATTACGTTGAAGAGTACCCTCCACTACAACAGAATACTACTAACATACGGAAGGAGAAAGCTGCTGGCCAATCATCTACTCCTTTGAGGGTGGCGAAGACTGGTCGTGAAACCTGGAGTTCGCTGTTTTCTGTAGGGCGGGATGTTGATGAGGTTAGCAAATGCACGTACTATCCCCCTCGGGAGGTCCCTTCAGGCAAGACTGTCCACTGGATTCCGCAGGAAGCAATCTCTACAAATGTTGCAAAATGGGGACGAACTCTAGCCGGTTATGTTGTAGGTGACAAACCTTTCTATTCTCATCTTCGTGCCTGTGTCCATCGTTTGTGGCGGCCAAAGGGTACTTTACAGGTCTACTCTAGAGAAAATGGTTTTTTCTTCTTCGTGTTTGAGTTGGAGGAAGATTGCAGCAGGGTACTTCAAGGAGGGCCTTGGATGTTTGATAAAAGGGTGATAGTGCTGCGACGCTGGACTCCAGACCTCACAATGGACAGAGATCTTTTGTCATCAATTCCAGTATGGGTAAGATTTCCTGACCTGTCCCTTAAATTTTGGTCTACAGACTGCATAAGTATAATTGCTAGCTCCATGGGGAAGCCCCTATTTCTGGATAAGGCTACAGCTTTAGGTGAAAGGTACACCTATGCACGATGCTTTGTTGAAATAGATGCAAAGACCAAGTTGCAAAAAACAATAGAGATTGCTGTGGAGGATGAGGAGAATGTGATCATCAAAGTGGAATATGAAAACTTGCCTCCAAGTTGTCCAACGTGTGAGTGCTTTGGGCATTCATCCTCTCAATGTCCGTTTAAAAAGGTTTGGGTGGAAAAAGGTAAATCTAAACTGTCTGCGGATGAGAGTGTGTTAATTAATGAAGGGAATGATACGAGCAGAGGTTCTTCAGCTACTGTGGTCCGGACGATAGAGACTGGAGGCCCTTCTGGTATAGAGACTGGAGGCCAACCAAATGGAAATGTAGATGTAACTAATGATGAGGCAGCGGATATACGTGTAATTCCAAAATCTACGGGATCTGGGGGCCCTTCTGCTAGTGATCGCATTGATGATCGCGTTGATGACCCAGACAATGTTGGTGATGGATATGTTGATGAAGATGAATATGAGGAAGAATGGGTGGAAGAATTTGATGGAGATGCTACAACGATAAACCAAGAGTGGGAGGATGAAATGAGGCGCTTAGCACCTACCTTAAAGACACTTAAAAAGATTTGTTTGGATCCACCTAGACGGAAAAGCTCAAGGAATAATCGGAATCCTAATTATCGTTAGGATTCCTTGCTCTCTTTTAGAGTTGAAGGATTATTTATGTTGTGCTTCATTGAGTTATATGTTTGGTTCTACTTATAGACCAATATTGTAATTTGTTGAGTTTATGAATAAAGTTGCTTATCCTTCAAAAAAAAAAATAGAGCATTTTCTCTCTCTCTCTTCAAATGTGTAAAGGGATTGCTTATATATGAGATTGAAAAGATATAATGGTATGTATGTTTTTATGTAGATAGGTAACAACCAGTTGTATTAGATGCACATGAAGTATGACGTTTCCTGTTGGTTCTCTATCGGAATTATCCAACATAATTTGGATGAACATCTAATGATGGCATATCCTGGGATTCAAATCAGCATCTGAGCCAAAGAGCAGAGAGGAGGGGAGAGATTCATGATGGTACCTGCCCTTGGACTGTTAAGGTTAAAGTGAGTGTTTAAAGCATAGAGAGAGGCAGGGAGGGTATCATGGGCAGAAATAGAGTTTGCACTCGTTAGGTGTTGGTAATGTAGCATAGGTTTTGATGTGTCTATATTTCAGCATCATTCATGCTATGGATCAGGCAAGATTGGTCCTGAGCTGAGTGAAAACGGACTACAGTCGTTCTCATTGGGATTAAAGAGACCTGATTGGTTATGAATGCACCACATCTATTGGGTGATGAGTGATGACATTGTGGGGGCTACTTTTTACTACGACCATGTACCTTGACTTGATTTTAAAAAATACCTTAGGAAAAAAAGCTACCATTAACTTTTAAAATTTCACCAAACTACCAGGTGACGGTAATGACAAATAGAAAATAAAGACCAAAGTACCCTTCTTTAATAAATTTCATAAAACTACCATGAGCTTTGGCTATACTAAAAAAACCAACAAAAAAAGTATTAGAACAAAATTTTAAGCCCTAAAATACCATATATATTACTACCATATATATGCATATATATCTTGTAATGTGTAGTAGTAGTTTTTTACTATTTATTTTTTCTCATTATTGTATCTCTCCAATTTTTTTGTTTTATCTTTCCTTTAAACCGTTCTATTTAGACTTTTCCTTTTTTATTATATAATTTTATTTTTTTTCAATATTTATTTATTTTCTTTATGGCTTTTATATTTTTCCTATTTTGTTCTTTCTTTTAATGTTATTCTATTCTTGCTTGTTTTTTCTTTCATTTCACTATTTCTTTTTTGTGTTTCTAATAGTTTAAAAAAGAAATTCTTACTGCTCCTCACTATCTCTGCATCAAGACCCAATTTTTTTTAAAGATATACAAGTTCATTGGATATCACTAGTTTTGCCACTTGTTTCATCGGACACCTAGGAATCATAAGACTTACAAACACTTTCACTACCTGAACAATAGTAGACTTCCAAGTACAGCGGCCCATGCCAAACAAAAGCAATCCACAACAACACAACCTTTTCACCTGACTCTAAATAACATTTACCCAAAAAAATGGAAGGGACTTCAATTAGCACTAAAACATAAAATGATACCCAAAATCTCCATTATTTATTCATATCAATGTTTAACGGAGACAGAAACTAGGTTCAAAAGAGCCACTTACATCAGCATTGACAAACAAACAACTACAATAACTGCAACTTGAAAGACACAAATCAAGCATCAACCACATCCCCAGTATCATCTGAAGCCGGAACCATCTCCAGCTGCATCGCCTTGGCCCCTTCAGCGTGCTTGGCCACCCAACGCCTTCAAACTTAGGTTTGCCACCAATCTTGGAGATCATCTTTGCCCTAAAAGTCAGTCCACCCAACGCCTTCAACATTAGGTTTGCCACCAATCCTGGAGATCTTCTTTGCCCTAAAAGTCAGTCCACCCAATGCCTTCAACATTAGGTTTGCCACCAATCCTGGAGATCATCTTCGCCCTAAAAGTCAGTCCATACAACCAAAAAAGTCCAATCCAATTAATAACACTAACTCGCTAAAAATAATAATGTTATATCATTACTCGATTAATTTTCCATTCTCCAATGTTACTACCAGCAGTAATGACTCATCCTTGAAGGCGGCTAAGCTCCTCTTGAGGATACCATGCCAATGGCGCAAATCGATCACACTCCATGAATGCCCAACTAAAACTTGAATATAATGGCACAACGGCTTTCGATCCTATTTCATCCGCACCACAGATCTTCTCAGAAACCTCTTCTCTGTAGTATAAAGGAGTCTTACATCCCAAATGCAGTGCAAATTCCTTGATTTTGCATGTAAGACTTGTGAGTTGATTCTTAGCTATTATGGTTTTGGGGGATGTATAACCGTAGGAGTCCCCCTCCCAATGGAGCCAAGGAATCAATTCAATGACGTCCAATGTCATAGTGGTAGCTTGCAGAAGGCTAGGAACTGGATCGATTCTCGTATCATCACGCCTTCGGCCCTTTACATTGTCCTAATAAGTGCATCAACAATGGATCATGAGTTGCTCGCCTTGGCCATAAATGCTTGCAGCATCTCGACGGTCTTGCTACATCATGATGGCGGAATCGACTATATGCTAATTTTTTTCAGCAGGGTTTATGACATCAACAGCTTTCTGCATGATTTCATCAGTGGAAAATCGATGTTGAGGGAGTTTAATTGACTCGAATGCCTGTGCCAAATAAAAACTAACTTTAAAACAAAAAATTCATAAAATTTGATGGAAAATTGATTCTTTATTAAAGAGAATTAACTGATGCTGGAACCTCCGCCCTCAATAGTGGTGGCATTGTCAAAGAGGATGACCCTAGGGTTGTGGTTTTTGATAGGTCCATCACCATTTGCAGGCGTTGTCAAAGAGGATGACCCTATGTTTGTGGTTCTTGATGGGTCCATCACCATTAGCATGTGGCTGTAGCGAGGCATCCTTGTTGGTTGGTATGATGACGAAGACACCAGTCATGACTTCAATACCACTTCTCTTCTTGTTGATCCTTGATCTCAATCTTAACAACATATTGTTGATATTGGCATATTGCTGTTCCCGAAGAAGTTGCTGAAGGGGTTGGGAAGTGATTTGAGAAGGGTGGGAGGAGTGTAAGGTGGCCGTGCTTGGGTGAGGGGAGGAGGTGAGGAAGAGAGAGGAGAGGAGGAGAGGGTGATGAGGAAGGGAAACGATGAGAAGTGAGGTGGATAATGAAGAGTAATATGAGGGAAACGATGAGAAGTGAGGTGGATAATGAAGAGTAATATGAGAGAGAGAAAGAGGAGGGGGGGGGAGGGGGGGGGGGGTGTGTGTGTGTGTGTGTGTGTGGGTGTGGGTTTGTGGGTTTTTGTTTGTGTAGTTTTTTTGTGTGAAACTTTTGGGAAAGGTTTATGGTGGTTTGTTGCTTCCCCCCAAAGCAAAAGTTAGGTTTTTTTGGAAACCGGGTCAAAGTATATGGTAGTTTTGTAAAATCTACTCCATTACTTGGCATTGATGGCACTGAAACTATTCATTTAGGCTATTGGTCTATGATTTTTAGTGTTGCTACTCTCCACTGATTAGATCAATTGGGGCATTTTCTTTTTTTCTTCACGAATATTTTGTGCCCTCTTGCTCAAAAATCATTTTTAAGATACAAAGAAGATATGTGCTACATCCCCAAGTCCCAAAAAAATTTCATAGATGCATCTCTAGCACACTTTTCTTGTATGATGGTATTTTTCAATTCTTAGATATGATATACTTGTATGAAAATACAATCTCGCATTTTCAATTTGGACAAGAATGCCTTCACACTCTCATTTGGATAACTTTAGACAGATTTAGTAGATTTGTCTGTTTTTGTAATAATTCAGGGTGGCATTGAACCCCCAACTAAGTCGGCTTCCAAATTATCTGTGTTCGCCCATGAATTTTATCTTTGTACCATTGGACTTTTAACTTTTTAGACGAGTTTTATAAAGAATATTGATGAAACTTACAAATCTGCTTAATATTCTATGAGAAGGGAAGGGCACGCCTGGCCAAATTGAAACTAGGGGCTCTACTTATAAACCATTATATCATATACATGGGAAAAATAAATAATGAAGTTCTAATGTCCTAGAAAAGTGCCCTAGTGGGGCTTTTATCGGGGAAAAAAAGTTTTTGGGACTCGGGTGTACCATGTATCTTCTTTGATCGAAGGGCTTAGTCCAATTAGTTTTTTGATCCAAGGGATTTAACAAACCCCAGCCCCCAACCTATTGCACCTGAATCTACATTTGGCAATCTTCTTGCAGGTCAAAGCTGTGCCCGCAATCACGGGAGCAGTCGTCAAAACTTGAGGAAGAGGTTGCGATGTAGATAGATCACTCACCTCATTAACTGGTACTTGAATGGCATCTCCTTTGCCTGCACTAGTTTGCAAGATTTTCCATCTCTTTGCGTGTGGATGCCTAATTATACCCGACACAATCCTTCTTGATGCACGGAGGTAGTCACAAGGCACAAAGAAAGACTGATCGGAGCAATAATGGGCTTCACCAAGTTAAATGCCACGCTTTGCTGTTTGGCTCTCCTGTGAGCTTTGGGTGCAGAGTTGATCACTGTTGACGCATGCCCTTCATGAATTCACAAGTAACTCAAGATGTTTGCTGACTTTTGTAATTATAGATGGCGCCTTTTGTTTGGGCTGAGAAACTCAACTGGCCATGTATTTTATATCTTTATCTCAATTCAATTGAGTTGTCAGTGTTAAATCATTGTAGTACTCTGGATTTCTTATGTCTGTTGAGAGTAGTAGAAAGTCGAATCATTCCAATAGCTGAGGCTGGCAAGTTGAACCATCATGCTTGATATTTTTCCTCCCTTTTTAGGCATTTCCAAATTCATTCAGTTGGATATAACAACAGGACAACGCTTCTTGTGCCTAAGATATTTACTAGATCTTTAGTGTATTGGATTTTAGAGGATGATGATCAAAATGAATGGTGCAATTATCTTAGAAAACAGTGCATGGTGTAAATATGAGAATAATTTCTCGCTTTACAAGTTCGGAGTATTGCATTCAGACATTATAAGTGCCAAAAACGGCTGAGGATGCCGATGAAACTGTTGCCATCGCCTTCAACGGGTATCATGCTTCATCTATCCTGGGTTGAGATTTAATTCTACTAAAATCCTTAACACATTCATAAATATGCTAGCATGTGCTGTTCTGCAGTGTCATTACTTCATCTGCAGCTCTGGAGCTATAGCCTCACAATTGTCACTCAACTGATCAGGGGAATTGGTAAGTGTTTTTTTCTCTTATATTGGCTGCCATTTTTCTGAAAATTCGAAGCATAATCTAATTTTTGTACTTGACGCAGTGTGTGAGTAGAAATATGCTGCTTGAAACGCTAGCAAAGGAGCCACCTGAAGCCACAATCAGGTTCTCTTCGAAAGTAGTCTCTATTGATGAGGCTGCTGGCAACTAGAAGCCATTGCACTTAGCCGATGGATCCATTCTCAAGTCGAAGGTACTCATTTTGATAGTTATCGGTAATATCTTGTTTATCTTATAATAAATAAACGTAATTTGACATCAATTTGCCGCTGTATGGATATTCATCATTGTTATGCCTGATATTATGCATTGTTGTCTCAATGGTTCTGTTAAAAAATTACGAATCAGGATGCGTAGATTTGCAATTTTGTGGTTATTTTTTAAATTTTCTTTTCTAAGAATTTTGCACTTAATGGATGAGATTGCTTGATACTGTTCTAATATTTGAAAATTTCAGTCTAAATCTTAATATTCAACGCCCATTGAAATACTCCTATTTCAAGCATCAAGTCAATCTTTGAGCTCACACTTCCTGAAAGATGAATTAATAATACAAATAATGCCGTTAATTCCTGCAATTAAAATTCCAAACGCAAGTGACTTCTGTCCCTTCACCTAAATTGAAGGGTGAATGTTTTTTGTCATACTCCATTCATGCAATTTGTTCCCAAACACATCAAAGAAGACCACATTCACATCACTTTTCGTCAACACCATGGACATGAATCCTTGGCCATCGTAGAAGAACTGCAATTTGTCCGAATTCGGGGTGTAGACACCTCTCCATGCTTTCGAACCACCCCCGCTTGTTAAGTACTGGATCGGACTGATGAAACAAATGAAGTTGTTATTAAGGAAAAGGAAAAACTTTGTGAATCAAGCAACATCAGTTTCAAAGCTGAAAGAGATCACTAAGAACTCACCTATCGGTGCTACTAATGTGCTCAAGGCAATGATCATGGCCATTTATATATAAATCGACGCCATTAGCCTGGAATATCTCCAAGTGTTTCCATTGAATTAGATAGGATTACAACACTTCTAGAATGGATTGAGAGCTAGAAAGAAATTTATAACCTTGAGGACAGGAAGAAGGTCTTCGACAAGTTCAACGGTGTCTCCATGAATGCTGACACTTCTGATGGCATGATGTCCGACAACAAACTTCCATGTCGATGTAGATTCTTTCAATGCCTTGTCCAAATCCTACATATAGACATCCAATGATGTTATTAAGCAAATCTTAGAGATGCATGGAATGGTATGATAATGTACATGATATATTTATACCTGCAATAGATTTGAGATATATTTCTCGCGAGGATCGACTTCTCTCCAATCATAGTGATTATGTGTGTCTTTCCTATACTTCATGACAAATGGGCTTGTGTCCACAAAGAAGAATTGCACAATATCTGTTGGCAATTTCTATTTAGTCCTCAAAATTCGATTATGCTTACGTTGAAAAAGGTCTTTCAACACACACAAAAAAACACACACAAACACACCTGAATCCAAGACAAATGATCTCATGCAAAGCCATCGGCTATCAATCTCACGAAGGACAGGACTCAATTGTGCTAGCACATCACCTCTGTAATCATGATTTCCCAAAACTACATGCAATTTGTAGACAGGTTAGAAAAAGATCAATTAGCACAGTAGCTTAAGAAACACAGAACAAAAAGGGTTAAGAAGAAGAAAAATTTATCTCAACTTACCACTGTACCATTGCTTCTGCAAGCTCTTTGCAGTGTATATGTCGGTAAATGACTCCTCGAATGCCTTGTCATCTACGCCGGTCAATCCATTGTCGTAGAAATTGTCACCAGTTGATATCACAAAGTCGATGTTCAGCTCCTCCCCGATCCTTCCCATCTATGTCCAAATCAAATCAAATTACTTTACCCCACAATAACTATATGATATCGATACATAGAAAAATTGTATGGCCGTTGTATTAAGACAGGTACATATTTTAAGTACTGACGATTTACAGAAACAGAAACAGAATATGATGCTAATTGAATTGCAAATGAGATAACAATAATAGACAAACCTGAGTTGCAACCAGAGATTGGTTAAATTCCCCTTTCCTTCCCCAATCTCCAATAACCAAAAGGCTCAACGACCCGTCATTCTTTAACGAGTGCTCAACCCTTGGTAGCTCTGCCAAAGTACGAGATGAAAGGAGGAGAGAAATGACAAAGGCCATGGCAATGAAAGAGAAGTTCATCATCACCATGGCCACCTAACTAATGAGAAAAAACAGAGGTGACTTCAATTAGAAGTATGCTTGTTATTCTCTTGCTCCACTTAAATAAGCATATGCTTGTTATTCTCTTGCTCCACTTAAATAAGCTACCATTGCTTGTGAAATTATCCATGCGAGTACTTCCAAATGCCTAGGGAAAAGTTCTCAATGATGTAACAGATGCACCAACTGTATATCTTGAAATGTTTTGCACATGGCCTTGGTATTATCCAAAAACCATGCGCGTCTTGGCTTGAAGTAGGGAATTATGGAGGAGTGAGATAAAACTAAGAGTCTTGAATCAGCACGACAGAAGTTGTTGGTTGAATTCATCCAATGTCAGAAAAGCTTGACAGCCCAGTCGTGTGTGTGTGCATTTCTTCGTAGATTTTTGCTGGAAAGTGCAAGCAATAGCATGTGGCATATGCTTATGTTTTAGTCAATAGAAAAGGAATAGAGACGTCTCTTTCAGCCAATCAGAGCAACCCTTATGTTTGTTGCTTCCCTTATGTTTGTTGCTTTTAATGTGTGCTGAGAAATCTCTCTTACACAGTCTTCATGGGGCCTATTTTTTTTTTTTGTGGTTGTTGGGAATTGAAGGCTATTGCCTTCTTGTTTCTTCTTGGGGGCAACCGACAGCCAGTGATGAGCCTGTAGTATTTTTTCTTTGGGAGCATTGGCTGCTGTTTGGTTCCCAGAGCCAAAGAGAGGGCTGCTGCCCATTTTCGTGAGAAAAAATGGAGAGGGCTTTGATCAGAGATTGAAGGGAGAGGAAGCTAGGTTTTGGATAACCATGAAAGCTTCTTGTGTGAGAGATGTATGTTGAGTGTTTCTTCTTCCTCTAGCTTGTAGATCTTGATTCCATTGGGTAGCTTTCCTAGTTTGGAGCTATATTACCAAGGAGTGATCTAGCTAGATGTGGGATTGGTCCCTTGAGAAGCTCTACATGTTGTAGAGGCTTTGTTATCAAGGATTCCCACTTGTTTGAGAGAGAGTGTGAGCTTGGTGAGAGATCTAGGGTTAGGTCTTGTTGCTTGGAGCTATTCTCTCATTGTGGAGGAAAATGATGATGTGGTCGGTGTATGCCTTGCTTGATCAGTAGTGGAACCGGATGCATTAGATGCTGGATGTAGGTTGTTCGCTACCGAACCAGGGTAAATCTCCGTCTTTTTTGTGTTTGCTCTTACTTTCATATTATATTCGTGTGCCTACATATATCTGTCGCAAGATCGTTAAGAGGATTGTTTGTTGGTGACAACTTTCTTTTGTGCCCGTGAGGTGTTTGGTTTTGTGCCTAGGTGACATCTCGGTGGAATTCGGGCTTGAGATTGTTTGGCCACCGTTTCCGCGCATTGTAGGTGGGGTTGTGTACCTAGCCTAAGTGTTAGGGAGGTGCACGGAGATCCAACAAGTGGTATCAGAGCTTCCGGTTTGCGAAGAAGTATAGTGCTGCGATGACGTCTTGCTTATGTGAGGCGTCGACCGGGTGTTCATACGAAGTAGAGAGGCTTAATGGCCGGGACAACTATGATCCATGGCGACAAAAGATGGTGGCTTTGTGTAACGACCTGAAATTTCATCACTTCAATTTACCTATTTCTACGTACTTTAAAAATTAATTTTTCTTTATAAATGTTCGTGAAGAATTTTATAACAAAACTGATTTCAAAAATTCTTATAAAAATATTTTAGAGCACTAGACTTATCATATTATATTTCAGCAATTTCAGATTTTCTCAGATGCCCAAAACATTTCTGTTAAAATTAATCTCCCAAAATTACCGTTTTGATTCAACGAATTTATTTTCTATACAAACGTCTTCAAAACGTTTTCAAACTTGTACGGTAGCATCATATGATCATTTAGGGCTCCCCACATTAATTTCGTAATTTTCTGATATCATTTCAATAGAGAACCCGCAAACCCGCTTTCTAAACGTTTTGGCCAAAAACTAGTATTTCCGTAGCTCAAACCCTGGAACGGTCATCGTATTCGTCATCCTCGTGACGATACGGTCCCGTGGGTACGTTTTCGTAATTTTTCGGAGTTATTTGCGAAAACGAGTTTGTATTCCTCCGCTTTGTTAATTACAATCGCTAATGACCTAATTAACCCTAATCTAACCCCATCTACCCATCCCTTGTGGTTAAATCTGAATTGGCTCAGATCTAACCCTCCCATCTAACCCCATCTACCCTCTCATCTACCCCCTCATCTACCCCCACTAATTACAATCTTGCCATTAACTAGACCTATAAATAAACCCCCTTCCCTTTTGTATTTTAACACACACAGCTTACTCTCTATCTCTCCCCGTTTCGTTTCAAACCCAGGCGCTCTCTCTTCTCAAACGAAACCGCCTGCTCCCCCTCTCTATCTCGCTCACTCTATCACTCCCGCTCTCTCTCTCTCCCCTCCCTCATATTCACCTCAGGCGGACACGACCGTCGCTTCGCCGCCCCCGTCCGCCATCGGAGCACTCCCCCAGCGCCACCACCGTCGCTTCCCCTCGCCCAGCAGCTCCGCCCGCCTCCGTGACCCTCCGCCGCCGCCGCTGCATTGCCGCCGTCGTGCCCTGACGAAGCCCCGAGACCTCCGTACACCGCTCAACCGCGAGCTCCTCTCCGAGCTCACTGCAGCAACCCCGGACGAACCCCCGCCTCTTCGAGCTTCCGATCCCACAGCGCCGCAGCCGCCGCCGTGAGCCACCGCCAGAGCTCACCGCCGTCACCGCCCTCCGCCGTCACCGCCCTCCGCCGTCGCCGCCCTCCGTGCTCCGCCTCCGCCGCCTGAGCCCGCCGTCGCCGCCTGCCACGAAAACGAAAACGAAGCAACGGTAATAATACGCGATGGCAAACTTGTAAATATCGCGTATTTTCGTATTTTTCGTATTTTAAATAATTAATAAATGGGGTTTAAGGTTATAAATCCATAACTAATTATACAGGGGCCAGAAAAATGAGTGACTAGTCCCAGAAAATCAGAAACGTCGAAACGAATCCATTGGCGCTAGTTTCGTCGCAATCAGGCAAGTATATTTCTCACAGTGAATTTTTAAAGGCAAAACTTAAATAGGTTAAAATTCTTCTAAATTTCGTAGCTTGCAATTTTTACGTATATGTACGTCTGATAAAAATATATGTTACAGTACTTGTAAATACGATCGTTTTGACATCTTGTTTGCAAAAGTCTGACGTACGGTTTGCCCGGAATAAATCTTTGAAGATATGTTGTAATGATAAATTCTTGTTATAAAAATCCTTTTAAAATTCGTAATCTGTGATTTTTACGTGCACTTACGTACGATAAAAATATATGTCGTAGTACTATTGAATACGATCATTTTGACACCTTGTTTGAAGAATTCTGATGTACGGTTTGCTCTAAACAATTCCTTGAACATATGTTTTAAAAATCATTCTTGATTTAAAATTGCTTTTTGGCTATTTAAAGTTGTTTAAAAATTGTTTAAAAATCTTGAAAAATAACTACTAGTCTTAGAAAGTATTTTAAGCTAATTTAAACTCTTTTGCTTAGTTAAAATTAGATCTTACTCGTTCTTTCATCAATTTAAGTGATCTTTATGTTTTCTTCTAATTGCTAAATCGAATCGCAAAGTGGTGAACTTTTGTGAAACTATCGTACGGACTGTTGAAAACCGAGACTGAATTGACTGAAATGGAAGATGGAACTTCAACAATATTGAATGGAAGATGGAACTTTAACAACATAGAATGAAAGATGGAATTTCAATAATAGACAGATAGTACACGTTCTTGTGACCGACACTAGACTTGACCTGGGATTGGGGTAGTCTATGATCACAAGTGTTACAGAATGACTGGATGCGCCATACTAAATTACCTCCAACACATTACGGGGGTTAGAACCTTGACCGTTGCCATATCGGAACGGTGGGTAAGCCGCGGAGTTGCTCCCGTCGCAGGCTGCATGTTGGTTATCTCTAGTACTCTTGGACATGGACTTATCACTAGGATAGACTGGTTATTGACTATTGTTCTAACATCTTTTCTGCAGGTCGCTACAGTGTGTTTATTAAATGCTAAATTGTCACAGGTTGCTGATAGTATTGCAAATTGTTATTGAAATTGCTACAGGTTGTAAATGGTATTGCAAATGGCTATCAATGATTTAATTGCTGCAGGTTGCAAATGTTTAACTGCTTTAACTGTTTTAACTACTTTAAACTGCTTTATCTCTTTTATTGCTCATTTGTAAATTAAGCTTATTGCTTGTCTTTAAGTGCATCATTGTTTAAATTTAAGATGTCCAACATTTTGGTTTTGAGATTATCTTGCCGAGTAAACCTCGCTGACGGACATTTCATTTTGTTGTTTTACGAAATGTCCGTCAGGTATCGATAGTGAGTTCCTTGAAGACACTACTGCAGAAACCGAGCCAGTGCTCGAAGGCTACGTGGAGTATCTACCCACAGAAGACTAGACTTTTACCTTCGCGTCAGCACTTATATATGTAATTCGTGTACTTTGTTTGTATTGGCCATGCTAGGCCATGCTGTATCTTAATAATTGTACACTGGATATGTAATAATGTTGTTTGAGCTGCTTCTTAAATTTGCAAGCAAGAATCTGCAATTTTTATACAGACGCTTAGTGTGTTTAAGCCAAGGAGGAAGAAAAGAAAAAGATTCCAAAAGAAAAAAAAAAGTACTCCTCCTTGTTTTAAGCACATCGCGGACCCGCTCGCGTCCTCGCTCCCGGTAGAATGGGAAGCGGGGCGTGACAGGTTTTGGTGGCGGCCCATGCAGGTCTTGCTTATGCAAATACTTTAAGATCGGTTTAAATGACATTAATATCTAAGTGTACAACTAGAATAGATTTATTCTAACTTACCTCACATTGCGGTTTGTTTTGAAGTTTGGCAGGTCAACCAGATACTCACAACTGATGGTGATTTGATTTTAACTTACCTTACATTGCGGTTTGTTTTAAAGTATATATGGCAGGTCGACCAGATACAGACGACGTCACCAACAACGACATCTTGGGTATCGTAAAGGAAATACCGGAAATTCAACCCTATATTCTCCACGAAGCTGCAGAGCCTGTAATCACTGGTATACCTGAACCTTTTCCCTCTATGTCGATTTGACACCCATCGTCTTTATTATCATTGCTAGCATATGTTATCGTGCTATAGCATGTCCACATCTTGATTTGGAAATTTTCTATCACAAAATTTGCAACGAACTATTTCCATTGAACTTCATTACCTTTTTCGAATTCTTAACCATTGCTTAGGAACTCATGTTCCATTCTTGGTTATACCCTCCCTAGTAGCCACTTTTGCTAACCGTTATAGTTATTTTCATTGGATGAACCATCTACTCATTCCATCAACCTTTCCTTCAGTTGATGATGGCACTCATATAAATGATAATCTTCCTTCAATGGACCATGATACCGGTCAATGTGCTTGGCTAAAGTCTGTTGGATCGACCTAGCTAGACTGGGCATAAGTGATCCTAGCTTAGTCACTTCCCTGGCCGTGTCCGCTGGACCGCAAGGATGTGAATCATGATTATGTAACGCCATCGATCTTCATCATTATCACCTTCTCTTCGCTTGATGACCTTTCGATTGACCTTCTTAGAATCTTTCTTTAGTCCCCTTGAACTCTAGTTATGGAGGACAGCATTCGAATTTTGATCATCAGAAGTTCGAGTTCAACCACTGAAGCAAATCGAAGGGCCACACTGCAAGCGACTGTCCTGAGAGGAAGTCTCAGCCTTCCAACTCTGCTCAGCAACGTCAACCAACAACAAGTGTACCAGCAGACTCGACAACAGGTGCTACCCTAAAGACGCCAAGCTTGTACCATGACGGTAGAAGAAGCTGAGGATACGGACCAAGTAATCCCAGGTACGAGATATTCCACTAAGCTACTTACTCTGTTATTTAGAGCTTGGACATGTTTCTTATCACTGTAACTGTTAAACCTCTGACTCCACGTTGGATGGTCGAGACCGCTGGCAGTTCCCAGCGGATGCCTCCAATGTTCTATTGTGATTTGTAGCCGAGGTCTTTTTGCTAAATCCATGGTGATAGAGATGCCAACATTTGATGTTGTTCTTGGGATGAATTGGTTAAGGACATTTCATGCCACCTTTGACTGTCGTCAAAGGAGGGTAGAGTTCAAAATACCCGACCATCTTAAGTTCAAGTTCCTCCGCGGAAGCAGATCGAAGGACGCTCAGAAGTATTCGAGGATGATACTAGAGATTTTGAGACGACCCAACCTGACGTGCCAGTGTAGGTTGTTGGCGTCTTTTCATTTTGTGCTCGTATTTCTCCTCTAGCCCCTACTTCTATCTTGTACCTAATTTCTTTCCCCCAAGGGTTTGATTCATTTCCCACTGACCGCCTTTCCCCCTCTTTATTGCGTTCTGTCCGTTTCCTCTCCTCGAGCCCCGTTCCAGCCTAACACCGACGACTTCGGTGCCCCCCTTTTCTTTTTAACCCATCTCCTTCCTCCGCAAGCCACCCCGTGGCTTTCTCTTTTCGCTCAGACATCGCCCCCTCCCCCCGGCCTCTTCCCCAAGCGAGCTCGATCAGACCTCGTGTCGCCACTCCGATCTCCGATCCGCCAGCTTCCACTTCGCTCCATCTCATAGGCCCTAGCTCCCCGACATGGATCGCCAGCCAGTCGGAGCCCTCGTCGCCGCAGATCGCCAGCCGCCGATGGCCCACCAACGACCTTGGGGTCTGTTGGGCCTAGCAGCAACCCTCACCGCCACCCTCGCTACCGCCGCTTGGCTGAGATCTTGGGAAGCCGTGATCCTTGGGCTTCTCTTGAGCTCTCTGCCTTGGGTCTCACCCACGTGGAGATCCCGTTTAGGCTTCCTCTTGCGTCTACTCCTTTTGGTGTGCGGGAAAGCGTGTTTTTGGTTGTTCATTTGTTGGGTGATGTTGGGTGTTGCAAATGTCAAGTATTGGTCTACGGAAGGAGTGATGGCGATGAATATCGGCATGATATTGGCCTTGGGTGTTGAAGTTGGATGTAGGCCTTGTGCTTGGCTCTGGATGAGAGCATGGATCCTGCCTTATTGTGTGATAGTATGGAGATTGACGGAAGAAATGCTGGCAGTGAGTACTGACTTAGAGTGTTGGCCTTGTACTTACCTTTGGGCGATGATTTAGACGTTAGCATGTGGTTGGGCATTATGGAAATTGATGGTGTTGGTACCCGTGGATTAGTCGATACGTGCTATATGATGAGCGACATCTTTGATTAAGACCCAGTAGCACGAATAAACCTTATGTTCTTCCATTTATGTGATTTAAATAGCTTGCTACTGGCTTATCACCTCAGGTTCCAAGTTCGAACAGATGTGGTCATCATAATAGCCCTCATTTTCATGTGATTATCTCATGTTAATTTTGGACTACTTGAGAAGGCATGGTAACTATTGTAGTGATACTGGTCGGGACTAGTTACGGAAACTATGATGATGTTAATACTTATTAGAAATATCTCTTGTTTTCTTGATGCCATTATATCACATTATATTTCATGCTATTAACAACTTATTTTCTAAATTGTAATCATTCGACTAGTTTTCCATTTTATCATTTATTTGTTTGAGCTTCTTAAATACCAGTAATTATTTTATTTTATAAAGTTTTGAGAAATTCCGAGGACGGAATTATTTTTAAGGAGGGTAGGATGTAACGACCTGAAATTTCATCACTTCAATTTACCTATTTCTACGTACTTTAAAAATTAATTTTTCTTTATAAATGTTCGTGAAGAATTTTATAACAAAACTGATTTCAAAAATTCTTATAAAAATATTTTAGAGCACTAGACTTATCATATTATATTTCAGCAATTTCAGATTTTCTCAGATGCCCAAAACATTTCTGTTAAAATTAATCTCCCAAAATTACCGTTTTGATTCAACGAATTTATTTTCTATACAAACGTCTTCAAAACGTTTTCAAACTTGTACGGTAGCATCATATGATCATTTAGGGCTCCCCACATTAATTTCGTAATTTTCTGATATCATTTCAATAGAGAACCCGCAAACCCGCTTTCTAAACGTTTTGGCCAAAAACTAGTATTTCCGTAGCTCAAACCCTGGAACGGTCATCGTATTCGTCATCCTCGTGACGATACGGTCCCGTGGGTACGTTTTCGTAATTTTTCGGAGTTATTTGCGAAAACGAGTTTGTATTCCTCCGCTTTGTTAATTACAATCGCTAATGACCTAATTAACCCTAATCTAACCCCATCTACCCATCCCTTGTGGTTAAATCTGAATTGGCTCAGATCTAACCCTCCCATCTAACCCCATCTACCCTCTCATCTACCCCCTCATCTACCCCCACTAATTACAATCTTGCCATTAACTAGACCTATAAATAAACCCCCTTCCCTTTTGTATTTTAACACACACAGCTTACTCTCTATCTCTCCCCGTTTCGTTTCAAACCCAGGCGCTCTCTCTTCTCAAACGAAACCGCCTGCTCCCCCTCTCTATCTCGCTCACTCTATCACTCCCGCTCTCTCTCTCTCCCCTCCCTCATATTCACCTCAGGCGGACACGACCGTCGCTTCGCCGCCCCCGTCCGCCATCGGAGCACTCCCCCAGCGCCACCACCGTCGCTTCCCCTCGCCCAGCAGCTCCGCCCGCCTCCGTGACCCTCCGCCGCCGCCGCCGCATTGCCGCCGTCGTGCCCTGACGAAGCCCCGAGACCTCCGTACACCGCTCAACCGCGAGCTCCTCTCCGAGCTCACTGCAGCAACCCCGGACGAACCCCCGCCTCTTCGAGCTTCCGATCCCACAGCGCCGCAGCCGCCGCCGTGAGCCACCGCCAGAGCTCACCGCCGTCACCGCCCTCCGCCGTCGCCGCCCTCCGTGCTCCGCCTCCGCCGCCTGAGCCCGCCGTCGCCGCCTGCCACGAAAACGAAAACGAAGCAACGGTAATAATACGCGATGGCAAACTTGTAAATATCGCGTATTTTCGTATTTTTCGTATTTTAAATAATTAATAAATGGGGTTTAAGGTTATAAATCCATAACTAATTATACAGGGGCCAGAAAAATGAGTGACTAGTCCCAGAAAATCAGAAACGTCGAAACGAATCCATTGGCGCTAGTTTCGTCGCAATCAGGCAAGTATATTTCTCACAGTGAATTTTTAAAGGCAAAACTTAAATAGGTTAAAATTCTTCTAAATTTCGTAGCTTGCAATTTTTACGTATATGTACGTCTGATAAAAATATATGTTACAGTACTTGTAAATACGATCGTTTTGACATCTTGTTTGCAAAATTCTGACGTACGGTTTGCCCGGAATAAATCTTTGAAGATATGTTGTAATGATAAATTCTTGTTTTAAAAATCCTTTTAAAATTCGTAATCTGTGATTTTTACGTGCACTTACGTACGATAAAAATATATGTCATAGTACTATTGAATACGATCATTTTGACACCTTGTTTGAAGAATTCTGATGTACGGTTTGCTCTAAACAATTCCTTGAACACATGTTTTAAAAATCATTCTTGATTTAAAATTGCTTTTTGGCTATTTAAAGTTGTTTAAAAATTGTTTAAAAATCTTGAAAAATAACTACTAGTCTTAGAAAGTATTTTAAGCTAATTTAAACTCTTTTGCTTAGTTAAAATTAGATCTTACTCGTTCTTTCATCAATTTAAGTGATCTTTATGTTTTCTTCTAATTGCTAAATCGAATCGCAAAGTGGTGAACTTTTGTGAAACTATCGTACGGACTGTTGAAAACCGAGACTGAATTGACTGAAATGGAAGATGGAACTTCAACAATATTGAATGGAAGATGGAACTTTAACAACATAGAATGAAAGATGGAATTTCAATAATAGACAGATAGTACACGTTCTTGTGACCGACACTAGACTTGACCTGGGATTGGGGTAGTCTATGATCACAAGTGTTACAGAATGACTGGATGCGCCATACTAAATTACCTCCAACACATTATGGGGGTTATAACCTTGACCGTTGCCATATCGGAACGGTGGGTAAGCCGCGGAGTTGCTCCCGTCGCAGGCTGCATGTTGGTTATCTCTAGTACTCTTGGACATGGACTTATCACTAGGATAGACTGGTTATTGACTATTGTTCTAACATCTTTTCTGCAGGTCGCTACAGTGTGTTTATTAAATGCTAAATTGTCACAGGTTGCTGATAGTATTGCAAATTGTTATTGAAATTGCTACAGGTTGCAAATGGTATTGCAAATGGCTATCAATGATTTAATTGCTGCAGGTTGCAAATGTTTAACTGCTTTAACTGTTTTAACTACTTTAAACTGCTTTATCTCTTTTATTGCTCATTTGTAAATTAAGCTTATTGCTTGTCTTTAAGTGCATCATTGTTTAAATTTAAGATGTCCAACATTTTGGTTTTGAGATTATCTTGCCGAGTAAACCTCGCTGACGGACATTTCATTTTGTTGTTTTACGAAATGTCCGTCAGGTATCGATAGTGAGTTCCTTGAAGACACTACTGCAGAAACCGAGCCAGTGCTCGAAGGCTACGTGGAGTATCTACCCACAGAAGACTAGACTTTTACCTTCGCGTCAGCACTTATATATGTAATTCGTGTACTTTGTTTGTATTGGCCATGCTAGGCCAAGCTGTATCTTAATAATTGTACACTGGATATGTAATAATGTTGTTTGAGCTGCTTCTTAAATTTGCAAGCAAGAATCTGCAATTTTTATACAGACGCTTAGTGTGTTTAAGCCAAGGAGGAAGAAAAGAAAAAGATTCCAAAAGAAAAAAAAAAGTACTCCTCCTTGTTTTAAGCACATCGCGGACCCGCTCGCGTCCTCGCTCCCGGTAGAATGGGAAGCGGGGCGTGACACTTTGTTGAAGCACCATGGAGTTTACGGTGCCGTATGTGATACGAGCATGCCATGTAAGGCAACGATGTATGATAAGAGAATGATGGAGCTTAAAGCCCTCGGTGAGATAATGCAATCATTGGAGGATGAGATCCTTTGGTAATTTGCCGATGTGGAGGTCGTGAGCGACCTATGGAGGATGCTTGAAGCTCGATACTCGACCAAGGCACCAATTGGACGAAGGTTGTAATTGTGGCAACGCTTCTATACTCACAGGATGAAAAGGAAAATCTCATTGTGGAACCATGTTGGCGAGATGGACCATATAGTAATGGACCTACTGGAATTGGGGAGTGTGATAGAGGACGAGCAACATGCTATGGCGCTAATGTGTTCTCTTGCTCCGGTATATTCCAAGTTTGTAGGCTCGATGTTAAATGGTCGAGACTCACTCACGTTGGATGAGGTGAAGTTTGCATTACATACGGATGATTTCCAAAGTTTGGTGGTTAGTGACACTGATGGTTGCGAGGTATCCAATGTCATCAAGGGTCGCCAAGAGGGCGGACCCACTCCAAGATCCAAGACGGGCCGTTCCAGAGTTGGAATCGGCGGCGGCATCAGCGGTCCAAGTCAAGGGGCTGCGGTGACAACAAATGTTTTTTATGTAAGGAAAGCGGGCATTGGAAGAGGGATTGCCCGAGGTTGAAAGAGAGGACGACGATTGGCATTGTGGAAGATGTTGCTCAGATTTCGACTCATGTTGGAGCACGAGACGCGATGTTTTCTGACGAGGATGATTGCTCGGTGTTTGCGGCATACTTCGTGGGAGAAGCGCAATGTTCTTGGCTATTGGACTCGGGGTGCTCATTCCATATGACTCCGGATCGGAGTGCGTTCGACTCATACATTCCATGCATTGGAGAGCGGATTCTTGTCGGGAATGGTATGGAGTGCGAGCAGGTTGGGAGTGGCATAGTCAGAGTCAGGATGCACGATGGCATCGTCCGCGTGTTTGATGGCGTCAGACATGTTTCTGATCTTCACAGTGGCCTAATATCGATAGGAGCTTTGACCGGGACGAGCTACAGGGCAGTGATCAAGGAGGATCGACTGCATATTTCCCGAGGATGTTTGGTTGTCATGAGGGGGAAGAAGCGTGGCAACTTGTATGCGCTCGAGGGGCACACAGTAGTTGGCAATACTGGCAGATCACAGGAGTCCAAGAGTGGAGATCCAGTGAGACTGTGGCATCTCAGATTGGGGCATGCTGATGAGCAGAGCCTTGACATTCTTCAGAAGAGGAGTGTGTTCGGAGGTGATCGTGGGCTTCAGTCCTGTAGTGACTGTGGTGCGGAGCAGTCGAGGCAAGTGCAGTTTGGGACAGCTGTCAGACACAACAGGGAGCCCTTGGAGTGCGTCTATGCCAGTGTATGAGGTCCATGTCCACTTCCTTCCTGGAAAGGCGAGAGGTACTTCGCAACCTTCATAGATGACTTCTCGAGGAGAGTCATGGTTACTCTCATGGATCTCGAGAGGAGATCCATGAGAAGGTGCGGCTATGGAGGAGCATAGTCGAGAGGTGGATGGGTAGACCCGTAAGAGAGATCTGTACCAACGACGTAGAGATGCAGGATGTTTGCAAGTCAGAGGGGATCACGTGCCGTTACACCATTCTTGATGGAGACCCTCACGGTGGCGTAGCAGACAGCATGATCAGGATGTTCGTAAAGAAGACACGGAGGCTACTGAGATCATCCGGCCTTCCTAGGGAATTATGGGCAGAGACCCTTGCTACTGCGGCATACCTCATCAACTGAACACCGTCATCAGCCGCATGTAATTCTATTCCCGAGGAGTTATGAACGGGCAGAGTCGTGGACTTCTCACACTTGCATACGTTTGGATGTCTAGTGCGGACACACGAGATGGACGATGATGATGCATGACATCACATGCATGATTGTGTCCTAGTCGGGTATGCTGGTGGAGGTGCGAGAGGGTACATGTTATGGTATCCTAGTACCCGCGAGGTGATTGTCAGACGGCACGTCATGATTGACAAGTCTGCATTGCTTAGGGCGGAGCTGACTCATGACGTTTTGCAGAGAACAAAGGACAGCCCGGTCTATAGAGAGGATGATGTGATTCAGATTCAGACTCAGGATGGTGATCAGACGCGTGTGCAGACGGACATGGTGTAGTGTTCATCCGATGTGGTCAGTGTCAGTGATCAGCCGGCATCTCTCACGATGTAGCTCCAGATTCAGTTCAGTTGGAGGTGCAGAGGACATCGGTCTACGAGGAGGCGTTGCGGTCGGTCATCGTAACGATGCAGTCAGTTGCAATGTATGAGGAGACAGAGATCTCTCACAGTTCCAGTTTGCACGTTTTGGGTGCTCTTGAGGAGACCCAACATGCTGAGGTGTACAGCTTTAGCTTCGAGATAGAGCCGTCGATCTACGAAGGAGTAGGACAGTTGGTTTCCGCACTGATGCCAGAGGTTGCAGTGGGTGAGGAGACAGAGGTCTCTCACGTTTCTAGCACGCATGCGTTGGTTGCTTCTGAGGAGGACCAGCGTGTTGATGTGTGCAGCTTCAGCTTCATGGTAGAGAGGTCTTCTAAGGAGCTTGACATCAGGGTAGAGCATTCGTTGTGCATGGAAGAGCAGTCTTCACGGTATGGGCACATGCGATATGGCTCTCGTTTGGCTAGATGTAATTTATCAGGCGTATCTTCTGATACTTCAGAGGCCAGACCGGTGGAGATGCAGAGGAGTAGGAAATCTGATAGCGTGGTGGAGCGTGGAGACTCCCACGACAGTTTGGAGTCTGTGATTGTGGTCCCAGGTGGAGTTGCTATAAGGGACATGGAGCTGAGAGTTATGCAGCCACGTATCGAGTGCGTTCTCGCTCGATATATGGAGGAGGCAGAGCCGAGTGGAGCTTCTTCTGTGTGCTCTCATCTCTCACTTTCGGCAAGTTCATTACAGGACATGGCAGGTGAGGACGATCTTCAGAGGCTAGATGTTGGTGCGGCGGACAGTTTGGCGCTCGTGTATGCGCATTCGTGTTTTGAGTCGTCGGCACAGTCAGTTGAGGCACATAGCCGATGGACGACGAGTCTTGATGACAGGCATCAGCAGACAGAGTGGATACAGACGGCGTATCGATGTGACCCAACTGGGGTCAGTCTGCAGAGCAGCAAAGAAGACGGTGTGTTTCTCATAGATGATGGCCATGGCGAGCATGGGTGGCTTGCGGACCGTGGGGTGATGATTGGGATGTTTATGGATCAACAGATGGCTCATTGGACGCTGGCACGTCATCATTTGATTCGTTCATGGAGTCCGAGCTCGCAGGGTTATTCTTAGAGACAGATGACTTCATCACAGACATGGTGATGGACGAGACGGAGATGCGTGAGGCTAGGCTCAGACGACTTCTGAGCTAGGCATGTCTCTCGGAGGATTGAGGCGCCAGAGGGCGCGATTTTCGATGCACATGATGTAGGTTCACATGTCCAATGGTCAAGGCAAGGTAAGTTCATACACGATGGAGTGATGGAGCTGGAGCTGTGCTGAAGTGAGTGTGTGGATTTATCAGCAGGGTAGAGTGTTGCTTTTAATGTGTGCTGCGAAATCTCTCTTACACAGTCTTTGTGGGGCCCCATGTTTTTTGTGGTTGTTGTGAATTGAAGGCTATTGCCATCTTATTTCTTTTTGGGGGCAACCGACAGCCAGTGATGAGCCTGTAGTATTTTTTCTTTGGGAGCAATAGCTGCTGTTTGGTTCCCAGAGCCAAAGAAGACGGCTGCTGCCCATTTTCGAGAAAAAAAATGGAGAGGGCTTGGATCAGAGATTGAAGGGAGAGGAAGCTAGGTTTTGGAGAACCAAGAAAGCTTCTTGTGTGAGAGATCCATGGTGAGTGTTTCTTCTTCCTCTAGCTTGTAGATCTTGAGTCCATTGGGTAGCTTTCCTAGTTTGGAGCTATATTACCAAGGAGTGATCTAGCTAGATGTGAGATTGGTCCCTTGAGGAGCTCTACATGTTGTAGGGGCTTTGTTATCAAGGATTCCCACTTGTTTGAGAGAGCGTGTGAGCTTGGTGAGAGATCTAGGGTTAGGTCTTGTTGCTTGGAGCTATTCTCTCATTGTGGAGGAAGATGATGATGAGGTCGGTGTATGCCTTGCTTGATCAGTAGTGAAACTGGATATATTGGATGCTGAATGTAGGTTGTTCGCAACCGAACCAGGGTAAATCTCCGTCTCTTTTGTGTTTGCTCTTACTTTCGTATTATATTCGTGTGCCTACATATATCTGTTGCAATATCGTTAAGAGGGTTGTTTGTTGGTGACAACTTTCTTTTGTGCCCGTGAGGTGTTTGGTTTTGTGCCTAGGTGACATCTCGGTGGAATTCGGGCTTGAGATTGTTTGACCACCGTTTCCGCACATTGTAGGTGGCGTTGTGTACCTAGCCTAAGTGTTAGGGAGGTGCACGTGGATCCAACAATGTTATCATTTGGCATCGATATTAAAAATAATAATATTGTTTTGCATGTTCACTGAGGAGCAAGTTGACATGGGATAACAATCATAGCCCATGATATATGAAGATCAATTAAAATATATTGGCCTGTAACTTGTTGGATATGAAAAGATCACCTTCTTTTTAATATTTTTTAAATTTATTCACATATTTATTGTTTTTGTAGAAAATTGTATATGCCTGAATCCGGATTTGGTAAACCAATAGGTCACTTGTGAGTTTGCAGAGGAACAAGTTGGCAAGTTAATTTGTGTCTGTAATTGGTAACTCAAATACCCAATCCAACTTGGGCTAGGACGCTGAATCTAACCCCTTGGCTATTTGAATGGGATTGGGAAGATACAGAAAGAAATGGGAAATGATTAGAAATTCTAGTCCTTATTGTATTTGGCTTACTTCGGCCTACTTCGGCCGTTTAGGAATTTTATATATAGATGCCACACACACACACACTCTCTCTCCCTCTCTCTCTCCCTCCCCGAAGGCTCTTCTATCTTTTGTTTTTAATAAAATTTTAGTGTTTGAGGATCGAGTTTGTTTTGGGTATATTTAAAATTTATGGCTTGAGAGATCTCTACTTGTTTTGTTCCTCAATTTGGTATAGTGAAAATATCTCTTACGTAGACATAAACCATATAAGCCGAGCTACGTAGATTTGTGTGTTTTCTTTTTGTCTTTATTTCCTTTTCATTTTTGTGTATGTATGCTTGATTGCTTTGTGATACTAATAAATTTGCCTCAACAAATTGGTATCAAAATATTAGGTGTCGGTACATCGAGTTCATCATATGACAAGTTCTCTTGACTTGGAAGAAGACTTTGTTTGAGGAGGAGCAAGAAGCATGTTGAGATGTTCAAGGAGATATGAATGTTTTAAGCTATATTTGCTATCCGATTGAGTTTTACTGGCGTAGTCTTTTAGAAAGTTTTCATAAAAAAAGACAGCCAACAATTTTTTGAAAGAAGTTGGAGGAATTTTATTGAAGAAACTACTCATGAACCTTATCTTATTGAAGCAATGACTTTACACTCTATGTGTGCCAGAAGGTACATGCTATACCATAGTTGTATGTGTCACTGAATCTGGGCTTCTGATAATTTGGGACCTGCTTGTGGTATGGTGTTCGGCCCAATCAAGATTACACCTTTGACACAATTTGGCCTAATCAAGATTACACCTTGGACAAAGGCAATGGTCATGTCTTCTGCGTTTCCTATAAACAATACCAATTGTTGCATCATGTTGTATAATATGCAGCCCACACAATAGAATCTTTAAGAAGGAGATCTTAATCGATCAACTTACCACACTCGGTGGCCGAATGAGGAGGAATTGGATCAAGCAAACTGCATGATACTTTGGTATCTACGCGGATGGACGACACGTCTGAAAAGGTTAGGATGGCTCCTGCTCTAAGCCTCTCACGAGCTCAAATTAGATCTATGATAATATGATGCTATTATGAAATTTCAGGTAAAGTGTAATATCATATCTAAGTACATTAAAGGTATGTATAGTTATAAGAGTTGAAGGTTGATCATCCTATTAATGTGCCCATACCTTTGTGAACAAGTTAGAATTAGGAATATCATCGATGAAATGAAATTCTAATAATGGTAGATATCTGATCTGCGAAATACTCTATATCCTTTTAGAAGTGATCATGTGGCTACACAACATACACTATACCAAGCGTAAATAGTGTAATGGCAAGCAATATGCGTAATTAAAAAGTTACTAATAATTGAACGCAATACGTAGTAGAAATAAAAGAAATGAGAAGCGCTCAAAAACAACCACACAAAGAGATACGCCAATGCATACAAAAACAAAGACACGTATACTGGTTTGGATCCCTTCCCGGCGATCCTACTCTAGTCCCATCCTCCTAAAATCGGAGCGATGGATTTCCACTGATGTTCCTTAAACCGGGACACAAAAGCATGCTCTTCACGAGCTACAATTTCTAAACCGGGATCAATCCCTAACCGGGATACTGAGAGAAACTCTCCAAGTGAAGTAACCCCCCACAATGTACTCACAACCTGAGTACTAGGTTTCGTAACCAAAGAAACGAAAAAGAACAATTTTACCTACGCCTTGAATAGATCTTACAGATGTGTATGTGAAGGCATGGAAGGTTGAAATCACCAAGTGCTTGATAAAGTAGTTGATGCACTTGGAACACACACACACACACACACACACACTCTCTCTCTCTCTCTCTCTCACATCAAGTCTTGATAAAGTAGTTGAGCACTTGGAACACACACACACACACACACACACACACACACACACTCACTCTTTCTCTCTCTCTATGCAAGCTCAATGCAATAACACTGTAACCAAGTGAAGAGATGAGAGAAAGAGAGAATGAGGGAAAATAATTCACTTCATAAAAACCCTCAAATTGGCACTCACAATATGATCTTAATGTGCTAGATTGGTGCCAAAAACAGTCTCTCAATGTAGCTTAAATAAGCTCACAAATCTGCACTAGAGACAAGAAAACAGCCCCTTGAAAATCCCACCCAACGGCTATAAACAGGCATATTTTCACGACGACCAGATGTCTGATGAACATGACCAGACGCCTGATGAAGAGTGGCCAGACGTTTGGTCTGACAGACTCTTCACAGAAAACACTTGATCACCAAAACAGTCATAACTGACTCATATGAACTCCGATTAAGGTGATTCAAGATGCATTGGAAAGCTAACAAGATTTGCAATATGATAGGCTTGGATGAATGAAAAATTCCAACCACAGAAAAACTGACAGCTGATTGAAGTCAGAAACAGTTTACAGAATTTCCAACAGACTCAACCGAGAAAGCACTAGATCACTAAAATTGTCATAACTGACACAAATGAACTCCGATTGAGGTGATCTAAGATGCGTTGGAAATATAGCAAAGAATGCAATCTAATGGGCTTGGAATGGATAAGAATTTCCAACCACAAAGAAACTGACACAGGTTTGAAGTCAGAAACAGATTGCATAAGTTCCAATGCAGGGCAACCTAACGTCTGGAGTTCATCACTCAGGCATCTGGGCCACTGTTCAGGCGTCTGAGAATCCTTCTTCAGACGGCTGACAAATATGGGTCCAAAAGAGTAGAAGAAAAATATGGTCTACTGTACATGCGCCTAAAGTATGTATACCAGGCGTTTGGACCACTGTGCAGACGCCTGGTCATAGACCATCAGGCGACTGCCCCCTTGGCTATGTTCAGCTGATCAGAAAGCTGACACACCAGGCGTCTGGTGCCCCTACACCAGGCGCCTGTCCAGCTCTAAAATGCACACCCAAGTGTGTTTAGAGCAATGGAGCAAATGAGATGTGTTCTACAAGATTTCTAGTGAACCCTAAGATGGATATGATGCAAATGTGAGTGTATGTGCATCTATTCAAAGTTACACATATTCTAAGTAAAATAAGCAAAATTACATGAAGAATAAAATTAAAATACTCTTGAATTTTCAAGTCTTCATGCACTACTTTGCTCCATAGCCTTGAACCATCATCCCAATATCTATTGTTTTGTCTCCTCATCAAGATAATCCAATTATTAATCTGAGACTAAAACAAATGGAAGATTAGCACACAATATAATGTTGATCATCATCAAAACAATATTGGTCTTGAAACCAAGAACCAACATTCTCCTCCTTTTCCCTCCTTTTTGATGATGACAAAACATTATGTAAAAATATAACATAAACATTGAAATACAATGTGTGTGCTAATAAACTCCCCCTATCAATATGCATATGTGCACAAAGTGAACAAATAAAGTATTAGGCATATTGATGAGTATGTTTATGTAAAAACAACCAACAAAAAAAAGCATATGTAATGCCCCCGTGTGAGTTGTACGTGTAGTGTAGTACGAGTGTATATGTGTATGTAAATTGGGTGTGAATGGCCATTTGCGTACATGAATAGGTAGCGACATGTTTGTATATACGTGGGCACATATATTTGTTGAATATATGTATGTTGCGAGTATTGTGTATGTATATGTTATGTGTGTGTGCGTGCGCATGTGGACTGTAAGTAGATCTCTATACATGTGTGTATGGTTGCGTGTATGGTTCTCGTAGGAGGCTTACTACTACATGTAAGCGTAGAATGTGCGAGTATGTGGGAAGTATGTGTGGAGGTATATAGATATATGTAAGTGTATATATATTGGTGTATACTTATATATGGATGTGTGTATGTGTATTTATTGGATATGTGTGTGTTTAGGTGTGTGTATGCATTGGATATGTATGTGTACATGTATGTATACATATACAGAATATGCATTGGATGTGTGTGTACATGTAAGTGTATGCATGGAGGGGGGGGGGGGGGGGGAGGGGGGGGGGGAGGGAGGGAGGGAGAGAGAGAGAGAGAGGGGGGGGGGAGAGAGGAGAGGGAGGGAGAGAGAGAGAGGAGCTATGAGAAATGTTTAGAATGATGGGGGATTGTTGGGAAATTTTCACAAGGGCCTATAAATAAATTGCTAGAGTAAGAGGGGGTCTTTTTAAATTTTCCATTCAAAGGAATATTCTATGGCATATGTCATTCTTAAGAGATAAGAAGGGAATTAAAGAAAAAGAAAAAGAAAAGAAAATAAAGGAGATACCTAGAAGAGAATAGAAAAAGGAAGAAAAGAGAAGAAGATAACAGAAAAAGAGACGAAGTCATAGAGAGCTTTTCTTTCATTCTCGTCCCTCTTCCTTATCTTCTCTTATCTTCTCATTCTTCATGTTTTTCTCCTCCCCTCTTCCTCCCTTGCTGGCTGAACACCCTAGGGGCCTTGTGCCTTCATGCGGATAGCCACAAACCCTTAGCTCTTCTCCCTTGGATGCCATGGTGATAGCTAAGTGCATATGGAGGAGTTTAAGAAGGAGATGTTTTTTTGATGCAAGATGGAATCTTTTTTGGAGCTTGAAGCTCGAGGGGGATTTTCATGGAGCTAATTGAAATCTTAGGGAAATTTAGTGAAGAAATCCATCATCCTTGAGGTAGACCTACTCTCTATGGCATGTTATTCAACTTTAGCCTTTTCCCATGAATCTCTTTATGTTGTTGATGTCCCTGCTCTGTGCTGTTTTTGTAATACACATAACGTCCTCTTTAGTTATCCAAAAATTGCAAATTAATATACACTGGAAAGCTTATCAAGTTAGCTACAACTTTCATTTAGAGACTGTTCTTAAATTCTAACTGCAACTAGATTAAAATTGCCAATTTGTGTCATTGTGCCAAATTCTGCACCATGTTAGTGAACAAAGCACAACCTTCACTCTAGTTGTCCAAATGACTTAATCTTAAGACAATATGGAATCCTAACTTAATTACACACATTTTCCATGTTGAGAGTTTTCATGATTCTGACTGTAGTTAATTGAAATTAACTGATCTTTACAGCTAAATAATTCAGTTCCAGGACAGATTCTGCACCCTTTGTAGTACAAGCCATAACTATTAATCTAGATATCCTAAAATTACAATTCTTATTGCTCTGAAAAAATAACTAATTTATCTACACCTTTCATTTAGAAACTTATACCAGATTCTAAGTACAATTTTTGTGGTACTTTGGTTGTTGTGGATTCATGCCATGATTCTATCACTCTTGCATGTTATTAGTATAACTCATGCCATGCTTTAATGCCATTTTTACTCTTGTTGCTAGTTATCACTGTTGTTCATGGAAGAGAGCTCATTTTTGTTATATTTCATGATGAATTAATGTCCATGTTATTGTGCCCATCACATGTTTGTGAAAATGTCCATATGAACGATAGTTGAAGAAATATGAGAATTGCACCATGTACATTTAGGCCATGAGCTAAATTATAGATTGGTGATATTGGAGGCATGTGTGGCATGGAATCATGCGTTATGTTATGATGAGTTGATGTTGTTATGATGAAGGGCATGACACATAGTTGTATAACCCTTGTTGTTATGAAAGAAAGTTTTGCTCCAGAAAATGAAAGATGATGAACTATGAAGCCATGCCAACATGACTCCAAATGATAAGTATCATGGTACAATAAGATTAACTAACATGAGCCTGGAACATCTCAATCCTCTTTAAGGAGGGTGAGCTTTCAAGATGGGGGTTGGGGAGATCGCCTGAGAAAGGGCAGCCATAAGGATTGGAGTAGGAGGATGAGATTCTTGGCACACACTAACCTGCAGGGAGTAGAGTGACCTGTGATAGTTGTGGTGATTATTCTCACTCGCCGTTATAGGGAGTGACCTGATATGTGATACGTGTGATGAAGTGGAGAATAATCTCACTCCTGCCAGGGACGGGGGAGTTCGAAAGGCCCCGTTAAAGTTAATCACTGCTCGTGTACCTTGAGTGCCACACCACTCTGGGGTGAGCTCCATGTCCTTATGTCATGCGTGTACCAAGGTTCCAAATAACTATCAATAAATAAAGACACTCAACTTAACGTTACATACTTGTAGTCATTCCTTTTACTTGTTATAATTATAGTTGTTATGATACTCCTTTCTGACCGTGGATGCGTTGTATTTCCTTCTGTACATTTTCATGTCTCATTTCCTTTATGCCACTATTGCAGCTTTGTGTTCCACTTATGTTTATTTTATAATGCGAACTTGCATGTTTCTTGAATAATGTGCTATACGAGTTAGACATTTCTACTGGACACGCTTTGACGTGCCCTCCCCTCTTTCTCTCAGGTTTGCATCAAGTAGCAGATAGCTGTAGATCCCTGGAAAAGACTGACTTAGAGTTGGAGTCTTGGGTAGTTCAAGGAGAGTGTGTTGTACCTTGGGTTAGAGCTGGGTTGAGTTGTACTGTTGGGTTGGAGTTGTTTGTATATTGAGATGTATCTTGGACATTGGTGTATAAATTTGTGACATAGATGTTTTTCTTTATAATTGTACATTGTGTTCTTTGGATGGTGTTGATGGTATGTTGTTTCTTGTGTAGCATTATGTGTACTATCCTAGCACATGCACAGTGGTATGCCTTTGTATTCTTTCTCTCTCTTCCCTTCTCTTTCTTCGTCACCTTTGCCTCTTTAGAGGTCTTGGAATGGATTCGTACTCCCCGGGCATCCTGGGGACTGAGGCATGACAATTTTTGATGGCCAGTGCAGGTCACCGCACAAAGGGAGCTCTCCAAAGACGAGGAAGAACAAGAGTTCGAATCAAGGAACGCAAAGAAGGCACCCCCCTAAACCCTGCCATTTCATACAGATGGCGACTTCAAATCCGGGCCGTCCGAGGAGGAGCACGTGTCAGCATCCCGAAGGAGGTGGCTCTTCGAATCCCGCACCCTATAGGCGGGAGAATTCTTGGTGCCCTACGCCGTGATGATGTTTCATTTAATACACAGCCTCGAATGTTGCACCTGTCAAATGCAGACGTATCACATCTCTCGAAACTAACTGCTGCAGCTGAACGGCCCGAGCGATGTGAGCAATTGATACGACCCCCCTAAATAGGCTAAAGAAAAGCAGGCCAACCACTCTACCCAGTGCCGCCGTGGGCTCAGGCCCAAAGGCCCAATGAGAGGAGCAGGACGTCTCGGCCCAAGACCACACCCTGATGGGCTATTGACCCCTCGATGAGGGAAACTCCTTATCCAATCGTGCCCGTCTTGATCACCATTCAAACCACCATCAATGTGGACGGGCGCGGGGGAAGGATCATATAACACCATGAATGCCTCGACGCGTCAGACCCCTATAAGAGAGCGGACGACCGGAAGACAAAAGGGATCGAATCCTGTATACTTGACTCCCAGGTATAACATCTCCTTAGTCCTTTCTTCCACCTTACATTTCTCCTTCATAGCTTGGCCTGAGAACTCGTGTTTGGTTTCACCGTGAACCAAGCTCGATTCCACCGAAGCATCTCTCTTGACCCCCACCCCCCGACGAGCTCTCTCATTTTGCAGATTGAAGGAGACGATGCCTAGCCGAAGCTTTCCTTCGGCATCCCATCGACCGGTCCCGAGCGTCATCGTCGAGAAGACAGACTCCTTTGTGCCCACTGGTTTGGTAACATCAGAGCGTTCTCAGAATTCTACACTTTGAAAGTTCAGTACTTAAACACGACAAATAAAACACAAAGATAAAACATAAACACTAAGGTGACACAAGCGACTTGGTAACGCAGTTCAGTGCGCACACCTACATCTGCGGGGCCACGCCCAAAAAATCAGAATACTCCACTAAAATAATCAATGAGTACAATCACTAATTATCGCGATTCTATTAGGAGGAACAACCTCCCCCTCAATACAAACCGTGATGGGTGGTCTCTACCAACCCATGGAGTATTCTCGGCAAGCTCCCCTTGCCCAACCGACTAGATCAACTCCCTTGATCCTACGTGCGTAGCCGTCGGCCTCCTCCCGGAGTTCTTCAAAAACTTTCGTCAAAAATCTCCCTAGCCGCAAAACCGCACACACGTTCAATCCTTTGCTCCCCCTCAATCACCGAGTAGATAAGGAGGGACGCTCGCTGAAAATCCCGTGCAGAATCGGCAGCCCACAAATTAAGGAATCACTTCGGGCAAGTGGTTCCACAATATCTTCAACAAGATCTTCCAACCAATATTTGCGGGCGAAAATCTCTCTAACAAATTCAATAACAAATCCAGAGAGATAGCAACTTCCAATTATATCTCCAACCGATCTTTAATTGCAACAATAATTATTCTTTCCAACCGAGCGAAATTCTTTCCAACCGAATCAACAATAATAACGAGAGATAATATCTTCCAAATATATCTCCAGCTCACCCACAATTAACTGAACCAAGATAGGAAATGATTCTTTCAAATCTTCTGGAAATAGCAACAATAAAAGATCTACATCAATCAATCTTTCCAACCAACAAATCTGCGAGATATTCTCTTTCTATTTCAACCCAACAAGCCTTCAATTTAGCAACAGATTTAGGAAGGGCTTTTTAAAAAATATCTCAAGCAGATATTCCATAATCAATTCAGAATCCCCGTCATTTTAGGCAGCAGCAAAACGGATCTGAAACCAAAGCAGCGTTTCTGCATACGAACCAGAAATCCAGATCCCGAATGTTGAACATTTTGTTGAACGACATTATGTTCAACAATATTGCTCAATCTGCTCAAAAACACTTCTGATTCCTCAAACAGAATTCTCCATCTATTGTGCCACTAATGCCAACAAATATCAGCAGAATTCAACCCTAACAATCTCCCCCTTTGGCATTATGTGGCACAACCCAAAGCAAGCACCAACCAAGCACACCTTCTCCCCCTTTGAGCCACAATAATCCAAACCTCATTCTCCCCCTTACTAGAACAACCAGAGCAGTGATCACTTTAGAAGAGAAATCAAAATTATTCAGAAAAGACACCACATTCTCCCCCTTTCAGCTAGCCTCACATCTCCAAAAGAAAAATTCAGAAAAACTCAACTGAGGCACATCCAGAGGCTCGTCTGTCTCTCTTAATAGCAAATAAATTCTCAGGCATAGCAGAATAAGAGAAAGAGCATTATACCTCACATCCAAGTCGAGCTCTGAGGGGCCAAAAAGAAGTTGGAGAATAGAAAAACATCGGCGGTGTTGACAGAGGATCTTCGGTGGTCTGTGTGGGGGATTGGGCGGTCCCTTAGGGCACAAAAATTCTAGTCCCGTCCTAAGTCGGACGGAACATAGACAGGAAAAATCAAAAGCAGCGGAAGAAAAAACTATGTTAACTAATTAACATGGAGTTAAAAACAATTTTAACTTAGCCCTAAGGTCCAAGACCCTATGCCAAGAACTATTTTGACTTGGGATGGGTCTGACCATCCCAAGAAGGATCTAGCCTACTGCGATTAAACTAAACTAATGCTAAAAATACTTTAACCACATACCCGGAATCTCAGCCCTGGAGCAGGCGAGATGTTCCGCGCCGTCTTCCGAGCTGCTCCCGTCCCACGCCGAGCCGCTCCTTTGAACCGCTCCCCGAACCGCTCCTCAAATCGCTCCGCATCCCGAGGCGATCAATCCCCGTGCCGCCGAGCCAACCACGCGCCGAAGAAAGTTTCACGCGAGTGAAACCTCCGCCAAGATTTCAGATCCAGAATCCGAACTCCTTTGTGGCTTTGCTAGAGCCCGCAGGAGTAAGGCAGAAATTTAGGGAGATAGAGAAATATTTATTTAAGCTTAGATCCGAGCGTGCTCCAACATTTACGAGAGCCGCTCAGATCTAGAGCTTGGGACGAGTTTTGAGGAAGGGGGGAGACCCCTATTTATATAGGCGGCGGACTCTCCCCTTTTCTCAAAATCCGATGTGGGACTAAAAATAGAGTTAATTTAAAATCAAGTTAGTTTGCACTTCACAAAGTGCAAACTTCCGTGAATTTTAACTCACTCACCGTTGAGCTTCAGGATCGATACAACCTATCAATGCGACAAGCGTTCAACGGTGAACGCATAGGAAAAAACCGTTCGTCAATCGGAGGTCGTTTGACCCTCCAATTGAGTGTCCAAAGATCAGCCCTAGGCTAGTTTTTCACAAAAACGAGCCGTCAAAAAATGCCCATCAAACCTAGGGTTCCACACCCAGAGGTGGGACCCACAAGTCTGACTGGGCGCCCAAACCCAGACCTGGGCACGGGCGCCCAAGTCTGGGCTCGGGCACCCAGGCGCCCAGGCGCCCAGGCACCTGGCGCCCAGGCGCCAGGCGGGCGCCAGGCGCCAGGCGGGCGCCTGGGCCGGGCGCCCAAGGCGCCCGGCCCAGGGCGCCTGGGCGCCCAGGCGCCCAGGCCCGCCTGGGCGCAGGCCCAGGCGCCCAGCGCCTGGGCCTGTGCCCAGGCCTGGCTGCCTGGGTTCCTGGCTCAGCCAGGTCTGGCCAGGCACCCAGGCCAGACTTGGTCTGGTCTGGGTCAGCCTGGTCTGACCCGGTCTGATCTGTTTGGCTGTTTTGGCTCTAACTTGAGCATCCGGTGTCCGATTTGGACGCCGTTCGAACCTGGGTCTAGACCGGGACATTCCCGTCTTACCCGTGAACTTTTCCTTGCGTTTATATTATAAAATATTGTATTAAACAATTTAATACACATTTAATCGCTTTTGCATCAAATGCAAAATAGTCCCTTTCTAAGCTTAAATTATCACATTGCATCAAATGCAATTATCTCTTCTTTTGCATCAAATGCAAATATTCTCCCTAACTATTTTCTACCTATTACTAGACGAAGCATTACACTCTGTGTGAGACCCTACAGCCTGACCCTTACAACAGGTTGGGCTCGAAGCCCTATACGGCAGTGACCACGAGCAGTGGTTGCCGTCCCTGCTTCAGGAATCATCATTATGTGGTTAACTCATTGACATGAGTATTGTCGGGACCACCTGACTGTTTCCGTGATGAATTCCGTAGTTATAGTCTCTTCGTCTTAAATATGTCGTTCGGATCAAGTCTGGGGTACGGTCAAACTGTCAACCCCAATAACTTGACTCCGGTTAGTTTCTATCAATCTTTAGTCAACTAATGTTGGACTTCTTCCAACATACTCTGCGCAGAGTTTTTACTAAAGACCGAACTAACTCTACGACACTAACTCCCATTGACAGGGAGAGACGAATCCTCTCTTGGTCATTACTCGCCTCGTACGTTTCAAGTGACACCCAATCAAAAGACCTTTCGACAGGCCTTGCCTCGAAGCTAGGTCAGTTGATCTAAGTGGCACCGTTCACGCACAGGTCCGTCAAAATGACCTCAAGTCAAAAGACCAACTATCCTATCATCACTTAGAGTTATCACTGACAGATTGGTCAATATACCATATGATAACTCTAGTGGATCGTTCAGTGAACTCATTCTAATGAGCACCTGTGTCTCGTCTTCGACTTCGCCAAGTCAAGCGATCATGAGATCATCGCCACCGCTAAACGGTGAAGACTAAGACACAATGGTCTGTCCGATGTTTCGATATCCTTGTCTCGAAACATCTACGACCACGAACCATTTTAGACTTATGCTACAAACGGTCAAACGTTTCTCCATGATCGAGATACTCATCTCGATACCCGTTTGACCTTGCATAAAGTCTCAGGACTTTACCTAAGTGGATATCTAATGTTAACTACATTACAATATAACTTAGATAAATTATTACCAAACAGCTTACTGTTATTTCGAACAAGATGTTTGTGCTATTCACACAGGAATAAATGGCCTTGAGGGCATCATATTCCTACATCTCCCACTTGCACTCAGGCCCATTTATCTCGATATCTAATATCGTTTTTACACATAAGTTTTCCCGACTTCATGTGATAGAGCCTTCGTGAGTGGATCTGCTAAAGCCGTCTACTCTATAGACTTAAGGGGTTCTTATGTTAATGTCAGACCAACTATTTGAATCTCATTCAAATAATTCACTTGGTCTATTGGAATCTATAATACTTTATTTCCCTGGATCTTATCCAGTTCATCGTACCTTACGATAATAATTTTAAATTAGTTATTGGTCATTTCAAATGGTTCATATTCATTTCTGATAAATAATCAAACTCTTTGATTACTTAATCAAAATATATGTTCCATCTCTTTGATGTCTCACATGTAATTTACACGCTCCCACTGACCTTGAAAATTCTCTGGCCAATTCATATAAGTTGGTCCGTCTAAATCATATTTAGAAAAACGAACTTATAAGTGAATGCTCAAATTTTCATGGTCAACATGAACGTTTTACATCGAGCTTGGTCCGAATAGATTTGTACACATCTGCTGGCGAGACGGTTTCAACTAATCCGTTTTAAAGAAATTTGGATGAAAACCGTTCTCGTTCAACAAGATTGTACTTCACTATTTTCTTTCTGCACCAATCTTTCAACTTAAAGATTTACTTGCAAAAAGTGAGGAAACATTTTCCTTGGGCACGTAAACTAAATTCTCAAATTTATTTACGCACACGGACCTGCATCAAGTTTTAAATCGGAGTTACTACTCCGAATGTCATCCTAGAAGTTGACTAAGTCATCATCAGTTATGATGTCTAACTCGACATTTCGTCTTACGAAATTCGAGTAAATATACAACTTCCTTACTATTGATTTATTGAATATATTATTGATAATGTCCTTATAGAACATTATCAAAACCTAGGCATTACTATCTGGGACTTAACCCAGAGGGAGGAGTTAACTCAGAGTCACCTATTTATGGATCACACTAAATCTAATTTAGTGTGAATCATACCTTTTAACACACTGATGTGTTAACAGACTTGATCTGAGAGAAAATCACATTTTCTTTTAATTACACAAGATTTTATGTAGCTAAGTATTTGACCATTCGATCTAATCGAATCAGTTCAAATACTTTAGTCATTTCGTTCTTTTATTTTATCAGACTTGTGTTTCATCAAGAACACGTGTCTTAGTAAAATATACGAATAACTTATTTTGTTAAAAAATAGACTCGGGTACATCAGTATGTACGAGACTGAGTTCGACAACTCATTCTCCCACTGTCTCACAGATGGGTTTCGGCCATTGTATCTAAGAGGCTAAGACTCACAAGTGTCCGTAGACTTCATAATACGAGCGGTCAGACCCCTCTTTATGTGACTTGTGAAGCTTAATCTCTTGATACGGCCTAGTCTAATTTTACCATATAAGTTTGCTACTATCTTGTGTATTTATATATTAACATTTAATATATATATAGTCATTTACAAATTACTTAACACAAAACATTGCTTCAGAAGCAAGGTGACGACATTCGTCAAAAATGTGTTAGACGTTTTGTATAATAACTTATTCCGAAATGCGACATCAAAATATGTCACGTTTTCATTTCCTCATACTTATGCCTCTACTAATGATAAATTAAACTAACTTTCTCAATTGACTTTCCGAAGTGCCTTCTTCCTTTTTCTAAATCACATTTAGATATCAACATAAATAAATAGCTATGCAAGCAACTTATGTATCCAAACGCTTGAGCTTTGCAATCTTGAGTGTAGCTCAAGAAGTTGCTTGTCTCAAGATCCGGTTGGGATACATAGTCTTGCACCGCTCATGCACTCGTATTCGACTCAAACGGTTTAATCGAATTTTTGAACTTTGCGGATCAAAATTGTTTGTCCATACAACCTTGAGGGTAGCTCGACAAGTTGTAGGGAGAAACATACTTTGAATGTCCTATATGTTCAAGCTGCCTCATATAGAGACGAGTGACATGTAGCTTTAATTTATTTGTTGGACCCAGAACTTAATGAAATCTTATTTCTTAAGTCTGTTCTTTAGAAGGTCATTTAATATCAACGAGAATATAGTTTTAATTCTATCAATTAGAATTTAACTTGATATTCAATTAATCAACTTATTGACCAATTAACTTATTAAAATATTATATTTTAATTCCTACGGTAAACATAGTCGCGCCCTAGTTTTAGCATATGTTCAATATTAAATATAGGTAGATTGGCTTTTATCTATCTATATCCTCCCACTATATTTACGAACGTTTTAAAGCTTAATAACGAACGATTTAATCGAATTAAAATTAATGGGTAAGAGTTCCAATCACCTTGAGTCTAAACAACCTTGAGTGTAGCTCAACAAGTTGATTGACTCTGCGATCGGAAGATAACTCTTCATCGATCATATCGGATATGACTCTCTTAATCGGTTTTTGCCCCTAGCCATTCGTGATCATGAGTGTGCTCATCCAAATCACATTGTCTAGTCTAGTCGGACCCTTGTTTTCGTGTCTAGCCTGACTTGCCCCGCAGCTCGGTGTATGCACGACACGTTGGTTTGGGTCAGGTCATAGACTACATCAAGTCAGACTACATCGTTGACTTAACTTACGCCGGCGCTCGGGGTACGAGACGACGGTTAGGGTTAGTCAAGATTTCATCTTATGTATTTAAGGAGTTAGTTTCTACAGGGTTGCCATGTCACAGCTTGAGTGTATCTCAACAATTATAACACGGGCCCTATAGTTGCTAACCCCTAAAACAAGGAGGGCTACGGCTAATCTTGAAAAAGATCATTAACGTATTTGACTTAGATATAGTCCAGGGTGTCATACAATCATGATTCGCGACATTGCGGTCCAGCGGAACTCAGCCAGGGAATTGACTAAGCCAGGATCACTACCCCTTGGACTAGCAAGGGTTGACCCAGAACTCTTAGCCAAGCACATTGACTGGATCATGGTCCATTGAATGAAGCTTGTCATTTTTGTATGTATGCCATAGACTAAACAGCTTTTATTAACAACTAATTAATCCTATCAACTAGTTGAATCCTTAAATTCAAAATTTTAGGATGTGTTTAATAACTTTTATTAAGTCCTTATCAACTATAAGGTTCACGTGCTACCCTAATCGTTATTAGGATTTTAATAAATTTTATTAACAACGCTAGAAGCGAAGTCCTTTAATGAAAATTAATTATAACAATTAGAATTTAAAATCATTTAAAGGACTACCCTAATCAGGAATTAGGTCTTAATATTGTTGTTAATGATTTATTAAAACATAGCATGTCATTAAAATTTAAGTAATAAATTTTAATCATTTTTAATGTCTAACCTAAATGGTTGTCTTGTGTTATCAAATAAGGGACAAGATAAACAAGCCATTAAAATAAAGCTACACTAATTTATCGCATAAAGATAGTGCACAACTATTTAACATTTAAATATACTAAGTTTATCGCATAAACAATTTTTGCATGCAAACATAAATTTAACAATTAAATTTAAAATATGATTTTGAAATTATTTTATTTTAATCTCATAAAAACTTAATTTTAAAATCATAAATTTGCATGCTACTTAAAAAAAATTTATCGCATAAAAATTTTAATCTTTAAAATCAGTTTTAAAATTATCTCATAAAATTAAAACATCATTTTAAAAAAAACTTTCAAGCTTAAAAATTTATCAAATAAAAATTTTAGGCAATTTAAACTTATCGCATAAATTTTAAAAGATTTAAAATTGGTTTTAAAAATTATCACATAAATTTTAAAATGTCATTTAAAAAAATTTCCATGTTCAAAATTTATCAAAAAGAATTTTTGAACATCTAAAACATTTTTAAAATATTATCTCATAACTTTAAAAACTTTTGAAAGTATTTAAAAGCATTAACACGTTTAATCAAATCGCAGTACCTAGATCGCTACGCAAACCTAGGCTCTGATACCACTGTGGGGGATTGGGCGGTCCCTTAGGGCACAAAAATTCTAGTCCCGTCCTAAGTCGGACGGAACATAGACAGGAAAAATCAAAAGCAGCGGAAGAAAAAACTATGTTAACTAATTAACATGGAGTTAAAAACAATTTTAACTTAGCCCTAAGGTCCAAGACCCTATGCCAAGAACTATGCCGACTTGGGATGGGTCTGACCATCCCAAGAAGGATCTAGCCTACTGCGATTAAACTAAACTAATGCTAAAAATACTTTAACCACATACCCGGAATCTCAGCCCTGGAGCAGGCGAGATGTTCCGCGCCGTCTTCCGAGCTGCTCCCGTCCTACGCCGAGCCGCTCCTTTGAACCGCTCCCCGAACCGCTCCTCGAATCGCTCCGCATCCCGAGGCGATCAATCCCCGTGCCGCCGAGCCAACCACGCGCCGAAGAAAGTTTCACGCGAGTGAAACCTCCGCCAAGATTTCAGATCCAGAATCCGAACTCCTTTGTGGCTTTGCTAGAGCCCGCAGGAGTAAGGCAGAAATTTAGGGAGATAGAGAAATATTTATTTAAGCTTAGATCCGAGCGTGCTCCAACATTTACGAGAGCCGCTCAGATCTAGAGCTTGGGACGAGTTTTGAGGAAGGGGGAGACCCCTATTTATATAGGCGGCGGACTCTCCCCTTTTCTCAAAATCCGATGTGGGACTAAAAATAGAGTTAATTTAAAATCAAGTTAGTTTGCACTTCACAAAGTGCAAACTTCCGTGAATTTTAACTCACTCACCGTTGAGCTTCAGGATCGATACAACCTATCAATGCGACAAGCGTTCAACGGTGAACGCATAGGAAAAAACCGTTCGTCAATCGGAGGTCGTTTGACCCTCCAATTGAGTGTCCAAAGATCAGCCCTAGGCTAGTTTTTCACAAAAACGAGCCGTCAAAAAATGCCCATCAAACCTAGGGTTCCACACCCAGAGGTGGGACCCACAAGTCTGACTGGGCGCCCAAACCCAGACCTGGGCACGGGCGCCCAAGTCTGGGCTCGGGCACCCAGGCGCCCAGGCGCCCAGGCCCGCCTGGGCGCAGGCCCAGGCGCCCAGCGCCTGGGCCTGTGCCCAGGCCTGGCTGCCTGGGTTCCTGGCTCAGCCAGGTCTGGCCAGGCACCCAAGCCAGACTTGGTCTGGTCTGGGTCAGCCTGGTCTGACCCGGTCTGATCTGTTTGGCTGTTTTGGCTCTAACTTGAGCATCCGGTGTCCGATTTGGACGCCGTTCGAACCTGGGTCTAGACCGGGACATTCCCGTCTTACCCGTGAACTTTTCCTTGCGTTTATATTATAAAATATTGTATTAAACAATTTAATACACATTTAATCGCTTTTGCATCAAATGCAAAATAGTCCCTTTCTAAGCTTAAATTATCACATTGCATCAAATGCAATTATCTCTTCTTTTGCATCAAATGCAAATATTTTCCCTAACTATTTTCTACCTATTACTAGACGAAGCATTACACTCTGTGTGAGACCCTACAGCCTGACCCTTACAACAGGTTGGGCTCGAAGCCCTATACGGCAGTGACCACGAGCAGTGGTTGCCGTCCCTGCTTCAGGAATCATCATTATGTGGTTAACTCATTGACATGAGTATTGTCGGGACCACCTGACTGTTTCCGTGATGAATTCCGTAGTTATAGTCTCTTCGTCTTAAATATGTCGTTCGGATCAAGTCTGGGGTCGGTCAAACTGTCAACCCCAATAACTTGACTCCGGTTAGTTTCTATCAATCTTTAGTCAACTAATGTTGGACTTCTTCCAACATACTCTGCGCAGAGTTTTTACTAAAGACCGAACTAACTCTACGACACTAACTCCCATTGACCGGGAGAGACGAATCCTCTCTTGGTCATTACTCGCCTCGTACGTTTCAAGTGACACCCAATCAAAAGACCTTTCGACAGGCCTTGCCTCGAAGCTAGGTCAGTTGATTTAAGTGGCACCGTTCACGCACAGGTCCGTCAAAATGACCTCAAGTCAAAAGACCAACTATCCTATCATCACTTAGAGTTATCACTGACAGATTGGTCAATATAACCATATGATAACTCTAGTGGATCGTTCAGTGAACTCATTCTAATGAGCACCTGTGTCTCGTCTTCGACTTCGCCAAGTCAAGCGATCATGAGATCATCGCCACCGCTAAACGGTGAAGACTAAGACACAATGGTCTGTCCGATGTTTCGATATCCTTGTCTCGAAACATCTACGACCACGAACCATTTTAGACTTATGCTACAAACGGTCAAACGTTTCTCCATGATCGAGATACTCATCTCGATACCCGTTTGACCTTGCATAAAGTCTCAGGACTTTACCTAAGTTGATATCTAATGTTAACTACATTACAATATAACTTAGATAAATTATTACCAAACAGCTTACTGTTATTTCGAACAAGATGTTTGTGCTATTCACACAGGAATAAATGGCCTTGAGGGCATCATATTCCTACAGTCTGTATGTCAAAATTTGGAGACGTGGATGCGATGGAACCAGCTAAGAAGTGAACGAACTTTAGGGAAGTCAACCGGTCTAGATGATGAGGCCGCAGAAGATGAAGCAGAGGTGGATTGCTGTGCAGGAGAGGGTACATGCGAAGATCCAATGGCACCGGTGGAGGAAGAGCAGTGAGCAAAGCGACGAGATAGCACTCTGATAATTCTAGAGGAAGATTCATGAGACTTTGACGGATGTTGCTCATAGTGATTGTCGAGGGGAGATGTCGAGTCTGGTGTCATAACATCTGCAGCAACATTGTTCTGTGTTGTATCTAATGTTACAACATTAGTCACAACATGAAGTGTTCTCTCTGAAGCTGTAGTGTTCTTGCTGTATAATTCAGACTTCTTGACCCATTGCTTCTTCATCTTCATATCAGGATGTCTAACATTTCTTCCTTCTGACCAATGTCGCATGCGATTGTAGCAGTTTCTCTCAGTATGGCCTATGAACTTGCAGTAACTGCATACAGAACGAGCACCTTTTATACCTCTAATCTGCCTCTTCTTTTGATCATGGCCCTTGTGCTGATCCATTCTTTCAAGTTCTTTGCTAACTTGACTTCTTCTTTCAGCAGACACATCATCAAAAGCTCCTCTATTGTATCCTACTCCGGTGCGATCTCCTGAAGTCTTACCCATATTCAAGATATCATCCAGCTTTGTTTTTCCAGAATTCCACTTCTCCAATATGCATTCAGCTTTTTCTGCCCTGAGAAGAACATTTCTGAAGTTGCTTTCCAATTCTCTACAGTTTTCCTCAGCTTTCAGACATTCGATTTTGATCTCCTTCTTCTCTTTCTTCAGTCTTTCATTCTCCTCCTTCAGGACTTTGTTGATATTACAGATTTGCATCCACTTCTCAAACATCATCTGGTATGTTGTACGGATATCATCGTCACTAACATTCCCATCGCTATCAGCTTCAGAATCTGATTCGATTGTAGATGTTGTACATGATGTTGAACATGATGTTGAACATAATGTTGCAACATTCTGTCTGACATTGGCTAGTTTGTTGTAATCAAGTCTTTTCTTCTGAGAGGCTGCGAGGGCAATGTAATTACTGATGATGTCTTCATTTTTAACACTCCCATCAGAATCATCTTCACTCCAGGTACTTGATAAAGATTTCTCTTTCTGCTTCTTGAGGGTATTGGCACATTCGACTTGTATGTGACCAAAACCCTCACATTCTCTGCACTGTATCCCTTTGCCTTTGTTCTTGCCTGCAGAGGGAAGATTTGCACGTCCCGCATTGTTACCAGATCTGAAGTTTTGACCCTTGTTGCTTATCTCTTTCATCATTCTACTGAAATTCTTGGTCAGCAAGGCAACGTCATCATCTAACTCAGACTCATTTTCATTCCATTTGTCCCTCTGATTTTGCTTCAGGTTCATTTCATAGGTTTGAAGAGATCCCATGAGTTCATCCAGTCTCATGGTGGACGTATTTCTGGCCTCTTCAATGGCTGCAACTTTCGCCGAAAATTTGTCTGGAAGAGATCTCAAGGTTTTCTCAACTAACTTCTTTTGTGAATATTTCTTCCCAAGTTGGAAGGCCTGATTGGCTATATCTCTCAACCTTCCATTGAATTCGGCAACAGTCTCGTTGTTATACATCTTTAGATTTTCAAACTGAGAAGCTAGCATCTGGAGTTTGGAAGCTTTTACGGTACTTGTTCCTTCATGAACATTCTGGAGAATATCCCATGCTTCTTTGGCATACTCACATGTGGAGATTAGCTTGAACTGCTCTTCATCTACAGCCGAAAAAATAGCATTAGTTGCTTTAGAATTGCACAAGGCCGCATGTTCTTCAATCCGACTCCAGTCTCTTGCCGGCTTGAGGTGTTCTTTGCCATCTTTGTCAATTTCGATCGGCGGTGTCCATCCTTCAACGATAGCGATCCAGGCCTTCTCATCAATGGACTTGATGAATACACGCATTCGAGACTTCCAGTAAGTGTAGTTTGTACCGGTGAGGAGTGGAGGACGAACGACGGAGGCACCTTCTCGTGTAGCAATGATTCAAGTACTGAAATCCAAGATCACACCTTCTTTGTTAACAAAGAAACACGGGTGACCTGCTCTGATACCAATTGAAAGTTCAGTACTTAAACACGACAAATAAAACACAAAGATAAAACATAAACACCAAGGTGACACAAGCGACTTGGTAACGCAGTTCGGTGCGCACACCTACATCTGCGGGGCCACGCCCAGAAAATCAGAATACTCCACTAAAATAATCAATGAGTACAATCACTAATTATCGCGATTCTATTAGGAGGAACAACCTCCCCCTCAATACAAACCGTGATGGGTGGTCTCTACCAACCCATGGAGTATTCTCGGCAAGCTCCCCTTGCCCAACCGACTAGATCAACTCCCTTGATCCTACGTGCGTAGCCGTCGGCCTCCTCCCGGAGTTCTTCAAAAACTTTCGTCAAAAATCTCCCTTGCCGCAAAACCGAACACACGTTCAATCCTTTGCTCCCCCTCAATCACCGAGTAGATAAGGAGGGACGCTCGCTGAAAATCCCGTGCAGAATCGGCAGCCCACAAATTAAGGAATCACTTCGGGCAAGTGGTTCCACAATATCTTCAACAAGATCTTCCAACCAATATTTGCGGGCGAAAATCTCTCTAACAAATTCAATAACAAATCCCGAGAGATAACAACTTCCAATTATATCTCCAACCGATCTTTAATTGCAACAATAATTATTCTTTCCAACCGAGCGAAATTCTTTCCAACCGAATCAACAATAATAACGAGAGATAATATCTTCCAAATATATCTCCAGCTCACCCACAATTAACTGAACCAAGATAGGAAATGATTCTTTCAAATCTTCTGGAAATAGCAACAATAAAAGATCTACAGCAATCAATCTTTCCAACCAACAAATCTGCGAGATATTCTCTTTCTATTTCAACCCAACAAGCCTTCAATCTAGCAACAGATTTAGGAAGGGCTTTTTAAAAAATATCTCAAGCAGATATTCCACAATCAATTCAGAATCCCCGTCATTTTAGGCAGCAGCAAAACGGATCTGAAACCAAAGCAGCGTTTCTGCATACGAACCAGAAATCCAGATCCCGAATGTTGAACATTTTGTTGAACGACATTATGTTCAACAATACTGCTCAATCTGCTCAAAAACACTTCTGATTCCTCAAACAGAATTCTCCATCTATTGTGCCACTAATGCCAACAAATATCAGCAGAATTCAACCCTAACAATCTCCCCCTTTGACATTATGTGGCACAACCCAAAGCAAGCACCAACCAAGCACACAGACTTTATTACTTCCTTTTTTTGACAAGGAAGATGACAGTGAAACTAGCTAGAGAGGAAATGGATCATTGTCTCCCTTCCTCACTTCTTTAAAAATAATCAAAGGTAAAATATTAAGGATAATACTGTTACTAACGTTATATTATCTGGGTGCTACCGTACCAATAACAATTGAAGCTCGACTGCATGATACATGCATGGCCCATGTCAGGTTAATTTGTGTCTTACAGTTCCAAAATAGTTCAGCAATAGTTCATCAATAAAGCAAAAAACTTTTTTGCAGATAAAACAAGACGAAGACCCTTCTCTTTCTTCTGCTCGTTGAAGTGCATCAGTTTGGAGTTTGCAACAACAAGAGACGATCCAACTCTTTGTATCACATTTCATGAGGATGCATGCATGCATGAATATATTGGCATCTGCTTCATTAAAGAAAAGATAATGAGACGTACACCACACCAATCGAGCCTGTTACACACCATCCAGACACAACAATTAATCCCAAGGAAAACAAACGTTGGGCATATCCCTTCTTATCTTCCCCAACTTCATATCTATATATGGTCCATGACACTCTGATCAATATTTTCAAGAGCCAGTGTCACTTTTAACGAGACCATAGAATAAAATGCAGAAAAGGGAACTAATCAAAGAAGAAGAAGAATACGACAGAGCTAGCAACATAGTTAATTACATTGTAGTACACTCTTTCCTTCTAAAATTCGTTAAAATGCCTTGTGAAAACCAAGCTGCTGCAAGCACAAGTGAAAGTATGTAATTAGCGCAAATTAGCAATCTGCCGCGATGGAACCCTAGCTGCCATGCCAGTCTGGTCTTCCTAAGGTGAACTCCAAGCTAGGGTTTCCGACTTCTCGTCGAGGCCCTGCCGGTGAAGTGCAGTTCATCAACCCTGAATTTTCGCTGTCCTGCACAGTTAAAGATCGATCGTAGTAAAAATTTGTTATTCTCGTTCTCATTCTAATTCAAGAAACATTTACCTCAAGATGAGAGGAGGAGGCTCTTGGCTCGTTGCTGCACATGTCACTCGAGTTTGTTTGCAACCAAGTTCCTCTGCTGAAACATCAATTCCATCAAGGGTTTCTCATCCAAAATGTCACTTAATATAGAATTAATATCACTCTTCAATTGCTTAATTATGCATTTCTAGATGACATACGTAGGGTTGGTGCTTGTTCAAAACTAATTAACAAGTGTACTACGTACGATTGGTGAAGGTTTGTGGTCTGGCCCACGCTTTCAAAAATCAGCTGAAACATCAGCCGGAGATTAATCGAAACACTGTCTCATGAGCCCAAAATTAAAGAATATGTACACAACTAAAAACAAGAATTAAATAAAATAATCTTCTCCTGTTGCTACTGTGTCATACCCCCACCAATATTTTGAATGCTATAAAACTCACATGAATGTTTTTAAACAGATTTTTTTCCAACATCAAATACTATATTGCACTATTCAATTTATATATATAAATATATTATACAACTGAGAGGGATGTTTTTGAATGGAGTTGTTGATTATGACAAAAAGTTGGATAGAAAGACGGTTGGGATTGAATATTGATGAATCAATGTGTAGAATGAGAGTTCATGAAAATTTCGAGGGGATAACCCCTAAAATTTCGGGTGGGTGGGGGGATTTTGTGGGGAAACCGTAAAATTTTGGAGGAAAGTAAATCGGGAGGGAATTGAAGTTTGGGTGACTGAAATTTTATAATTTTGGGGGAAACTAAACTTGGAGAGAATTAGATTTTAATTTAAAATTTTAGGTGGAACAAAATCTGGATGGCACTTGTTGAGTCATTGGGCCGGCACTCGAGGAAAGTCGATCGAAGAAAGGCCAAGGCCCACCAAGCCCACCAGAGGAGTCGGATATCGGACTCCGTCAAAACCCAAATGGCCAGTCGACCTTTAGGTCCATCTCGCACCAACGTGGGATTAAAGACGAGCTCGGAAATCTCAGGGACGTGGGAAAATTTTACACCCATTTATAGCGGGAGATCGTGGCCCCAATATAGGCAGTCGTTACCTCTCCAACGTCTCTAAGAGGACCTCTAAACCCCTATAAATAGGGAAAGTGGGCTTCCATCTTCAAGGTACGGGTGCTAATACATAGAACTCTATCCTCTTACTTTTCCATTCCATATTCGAGCTTGCATTGTTAGTCTAGGGACGAACCTCCGCGGGTCGATCCCTACTACACCAAGCTCACTCTCTCCCTTAAGTTCCTTACTAACGTAAGCATCAGAGGTGATTTGGGTTGGAACCCAGATTCGACCCCCCTGACGACTCTCTGTGGTGCAGACTGACAATCGCCATCCAATGTCCAAGGTCGTTATCAAGCTCTTCGATCTCGAACGATCGATCCTACAATCGTTCTTAGGTCGATCATTGGTCGTACCATTGTCTATCATCAACTATCGACCCTGATTCTCCCAACCGAGAGGGTCCCACTTCGAAGGCTGACTAGGCTCCAACTCAGCGCTTGGTGTCCCCGTCAGCTGGACAACTGTGCCGGTCAATTTTGGCCTTAACAGTTTGGCGCAGTCTGTGGGAAATACGTTAACCAGCTTGTCATCCCGAAGCCGTTCAGAGGCTATGTCAGCTGGATCTAGCAACACCGGGCCAGTCGAAGGCCCAAAGGAAAAGCCCCGAGCGAACAACATTCAGTTAGAGGATGCCACAGACTCCTCGACACCCCCGCCTCGACCAACGGAAGAGGCGAATGAACCCGGGGTGACCCGAAGAGAATTCAACCAATTCACCGAGCAGGTTGATAGGAGCTTAGGCGCGTTGGCGGCTCTGGTGCGCCAGAGCACGGGGAGCCCGTCCCCGGCAAAGGGGTCGCCACCTCCAAATCCGTACCTGACTCCTACAAAGGGCTCAGCATACCTCCGGGGTCTAGGGGACCCAAGGGCAGAAATTTGCCTCGAAGATTTGGCCCCCCCAACCCACCAGTACAATGAGGCCGGGGTCGAGGACCAAGCTTTCATGCTCCAGCGGGAACCCACCCACTCCAATTACCGGGCGGCAACCCGCAACATCTTGGACCAGGCAATCTACGGAGCTCCTCCTGGTTATAACCCACTAAACCCTACAGAAGGATTCGCAAGAGGGGAGGAGATCCAAAATCGATCCCCCCGGGGCCAACTTTTCGTGAACTGGAGCAGGAGGATTCGTGCTGGTCCAATCCGCTATACAGAGAACTCCGCTGAAGGAGAATATCCTCTCCTCACCTTTCCTCCCCAAGTTCAAGCTTTCGGCCCTACCGATGTATGATGGTCATACATTCAAAAGTATCTGAATGTCATGCTACTCCACGGGGCCGATGAGCCATACCTCTGCCAAGCCTTCAACGCTACTCTGACCAAAAGGGCGGAAAGTTGGTACGAAGGGCTACACCGCTGCTGCATCGGCTCATTCGACGAGCTAGCAGAAGTCTTATGCAAACAGTTCGTCGCCGGACGTCAACCCAAGAAGAGGTCGTCCTACCTCTTCTCGCTCAAGTAGAACGAGAACGAGTCAATCCGAGATTTCGTCTCAAGATTCGACGACGAAATGCTCGATGTGGAAGAGACGCCTGACATGACCATCATTGCTGCACTCACCCAGGCGGTTAGGAATAAGCACCTGAGGAGAGCTCTTCACTAGTTTCCCCCCAATACCGTTGCGAAAATGCTCAATATCACTGAACGGTTCACTTTTTCCGATGAAGCAGAAGAGCCGGACGGTGCCAATGTAAAGGGCACTCCCTCTTGCTGCGGAGACACAAGGCGAGAGAAATCAAACTTGGGAACCCCTCGCCAGGAGTCCCGAGACAAGAGGCCCAGGGAGAGGAGCCCTTGAAGCAAGGAGCGTATAACCTACGCCAAGCCAACCGTCCCTAAGGCAGAAGTCCTCGCCTACGCCCCGAAAGAGGAGCTGAAACATGACGTTGCAAAGAAGGGCAAATACGAGAAGAGGGACGACCTCAAATTCTGTAAGTACCACAATGACTATGGGCATGACACACACGTCTGTTGGACCCTCAAGAAGGAGATCGACGCCCTAATCAAACGTGGACACTCCAAAGGCCCGTTCGGAGATCCATCCGACAAGGAAGGATCCTCTAAACAGAAAGTCAAGATGACAGGATCGTCCGTCACTAAAGTGGTCGACTAGATAATCGTCTAACAATCCCTGGCGAATAACACGACGACAAATGACAGATAGCTCCGACGTCGATCGAAAAATACTTGTACGCCTTTTTCGTTTCTTATTTTCGCTAATAAAGCATGTTTTCCTTATCAAACAAAACTTTGCATCTCCGAACCTTCATAAAGTTTGGAGAAGTCGCCACGGGATTGGGAAAACCAAACGTATGCTACGGTCGTCAGCCGTAAGTCGAAGGGGCTACCCCATCGCCACTGAACGACTCTCGTAAATGGGCATCAGCCGTAAGTCGAAGGGGCCACCCTCTCGCCACTGAACGACCCTCGTAAAACAGTCGTTAGCCGTAAGTTGAAGGGGCCACCCCTTTGTCACTAAATGACCCTCGTAAACGGGCATCAGCCGTAAGTCGAAGGGGCCACCCCCTCACCACTGAACGAACCTCGTGAACGGTCGTCAGCCGTACGTCGAAGGGACCACCTCTTCGCCACTAAAAGATCCTCGTAAATGGACGTCAGTTGTAAGTCGAAAGGGGCGACCCCATCGCCACTGAACGACCATCGTAAACGGGCGTCAGCCGTAAGTCGAAGGGTCCACCCCTTCGCCACTGAACGAACCTCGTAAACGTGCATCAGCCGTAAGTCAAAAGGGGCTACCCGTTCGCCACTGAACGACCCTCGTAAACGGGCGTCAGCCGTAAGTCGAAGGGGCCACCCCTCGCCACTGAACGACCCTCGTAAATGGGTGTCAGTCGTAAGTCGAAGGGGCCACCCCTTTGCCACTGAAAGACCCTCGTAAACGGGCGTCAGCCGTAAGTTGAATGGGGCCACCCCATCGCCACTGAACGACCCTCGTAAACAGGGATCAGCCGTAAGTCGAAGGGGCCACCCCTTCGCCACTGAACGACATTCGTGAACGGTCGACAACCGTAAGTCGAAGGGGCCACCCCTACACCACTGAATGACCCTCGTGAACGATCGTCAGTCGTAAGTCGAAGGGGCCACCTCTTAGCCACTGAACGACTTTCGTAAACGGGCGTCAGCCGTAAGTCGAAGGGGCCACCCCTTCGCCACTGAATGACCCTCGTAAACGGGCGTCAGTCGTAAGTCGAAGGGGCCACCCCTTCACCACTGAACGACCCTCGTAAACGGGCGTCAGCCGTAAATCGGAAGGGGCCACCCCTTCGCCACTGAACGACCCTCGTGAATGGTTGACAACCGTAAGTCGAAGGGGCCACCCCTTCGCCACTGAACGACCATCGTAAACGGGTGTCAGCCGTAAGTCGAAGGGGCCACCCCTTCGCCACTGAACGACCCTCGTAAATGGGCTTCAACCGTAAGTCGAAGGGGCCGTCCCTTCGCCACTGAACGACCATCGGGAACGATCGTCAGTTGTAAGTCGAAGGGGCCACCCCCTCGCCACTGAACGATCCTCGTAAACGATCGTGAACTGTAAGTTGAAGGGGCCACCCCTTCGCCACTAAACGATCCTCGTAAACGGTCGTCAGCCGTAAATCGAAGGGATCACTCCTTCGCCACTGAACGACCCAGGACCCCACGTCGTTAGACCGTGAGTCAGGAAGGCCTCACCCTCTCCACAGAGCATGGCGGACAAATTCTCCACGCCGCATGACAGAAAAATTCTAAGTGTGGTTCGATGGTCTTCCCTCGAAGCAACATCTAACCCATCGACAGGGGCCACCACGGGGTGTGAACAACAACAAGCAAGAAGAGGCAACAACATGCGAGAATGCACAATCTACTTCTATTATCACTCTTTCATTACAAAATATTGTAATCATTCACGCCACCCTCCTGCACATTCAAAAACGTTCAGGCGGACTAGACCTTACGACGACTGCGCAGGCCCCTGGTCCCCCTCCAATACGGTAGTGAGCTCCGGCTCCTCTGTAGCTTCTACTATAGCTCCGTCACCGATTGTGGCTGTGGCCTCGTCCGTAGGAGCTGCCTCATCCACGTCCTGGCCGAGCTCGTCCTCATCATGGCTCGACTCATCCCCGCCAAGATTTGGAAAGATGACCGGTATTTTGTAAATCTCCGAGGAGAAGTTGGGGAATCGTTTCTTCATCTCCAACCGACACCGCTCGTAGCCCCGCTCATATAGCACGTCAAAATCGGGAAACCTATCTGTGAAATCTCGGATCGCCCTCTCCGAAATGATGTCGGCCTCAACTCTCTCCTCCAACAGATCATTCTCCGCCTTTTCTCTCAAGGCGATCTGTTCCGCCTCTCTCCTACGGGACTCATTGATCTCTCGCTGGAGCTTCTCAACGATCGATATCCTCGACTTCAAAAAGGCAGCCGACTTCTTCCAGCTCAGCCTGGGACTTCTCCACCCTCGACTTAACGACCTCCAGAGTGATACCGTAATCGGCCACCTCCGAGGCTCGACGGTGCAGTGCCGCGGTCGCCACAAGAACCTGCATACGACGATCGACGATCAGCCTATACACATACAACAGCATTGATAGAGGTTCAGATGACAGTTATCTGGGCGCTAGCATGGACAACTATCGACGCAAGTCGTTCGTAGTCAACCTTGTCCACGACCGCCCGGTCCCGTGGAAGGGTCGCGTTCTCGGTGATATGAGAAGTGGCCCCACAATCAAGAAGGGCGGAATCCCCAAGTCTCAAGGGGAATCTCGCCCTAACGAGCTCCCCCTCGGAACAGACGAAGGGGGCATGAGAAGATCGACCCTCCAGCAACATGGGTCGGTACTCCACTGGGATGTCTTCAGGCAACCCTACGGAGGGGGATAGACCACCCCAGGGCCAGGAGTCCTGGGGCGTACGAAGATCCGATGGAACCTGGGTCTCCGTCGAACCTTCCTCATGAGGTGCATCACTCCCGGGCCGAGAGGTCTGTTCCGCTGATGCGTTCGACCCAGACGTCTCCTCGTCGCTGAGAACGAGGACCCTCCGCCTTTTCTGGCCTCCCTCCCGTGCAACCACCTCGAATTCGGAGGAGGGGTCTTTCTTCTTTTTCTGCTGAAGGCGAGCCCCCTGGGCGATCCCCTCGACAGTCATGGGCTGATCCACGGCCGGTTGGGTCAGAGACCTCGATATGGTCGGGGCCCGAGGCGACAACATCCTCGCCTCCGCCTCTCTGATGGAAGCTTCGACCGCAACCTTCAGTGCGGGATCTACCTGGTAATCCGCGCTGATCATCCCTGCTAGAACAGCAAAACATATTAGTCCGGGTGACGAAGATCGAACAGTTGGCGAGCACGGTCGAACCAACCTTTCGTCCACACGGTCCGACGCAGCACCTCGTATAGACCAGAGCCACTCAACCGACCTCATCTCCTCTGGCAGATCCTTCAGAGCGTCAGCAGCTTTCTTCTCCTCAACATCCAGCGGCTTATCCTCGGTAGGTCCCAAATCAGGGGCGCCCCAACCGGTGCAAAAGCTGGCCTCTCCCTGGAAGACCACAAACACGAACTCGTCCTTCCACTTGGGGTTGGAAGAGGGGAGATTTTCCAGCAACTTTCTCCCGCGACGAGCCATTATCGTGTACCACCCTGGGGTCTTGAGAGGAGGAATCAAAAAGAAATGGTTGAACAAGCGTAGGGATGGCTCGATTCCCTTCATCACGCACAGAACTATGAAGGCCATCAACATGCCAACACCGTTCGGCATCAGCTGGCAGAGGGAAATATTTAAGGTACATAGGAAGTACCGCAGGAAAGGATGCATGGGAAATCGGAGGCCCCGTTCGAAAGTTTTGACATAGACCCCCACCTCCCGGTCGCCGGGACGATGAGCCCTCTCATCCCTCCCGGGCAATCTGATCTGATAGTCGAGGCAGACATACTTCCTCTGTAGCGTGTCGATTTGGCCAGCCTTGACCTTGGTCCTCAAATTCGCCAGCACACCCGGCTCCATGACCCCTTCCTGATTTTTCTGGATGGCGGTAACTACATTCTTTCCGGAGGCAGATGGAGAAGCCATTGCTTTCGAGAGAAGGGGAATCCAAATCGAGAGAATGAAGAAGGTATCCTCGCACTCCTCCACGGAAACCGTCAAATATAGGCGAAGCAACAACCGCATGATGGAGCACGTGTCGAAAATCCAAGGGCCTGTGCGTCTTGGATTTCGAATCGACGAATCAACGACGAGGCGGGCGTTTTGGCGCACAGAACTCGAGTGCTATTTTCTCGACTGCCGGGCCCCATTGAATGTGATGTAACGTCGTTTGACCTCAGCAGATGGATCCTTCAAGATCATGCGATGGGGGCCATTGTTGAGTCATTGGGCCGGCACTCGAGGAAAGTCGATCGAAGAATGGCCAAGGCCCACCAAGCCCACCAGAGGAGTCGGATATCGGACTCCGTCAAAGCCCAAATGGCCAGTCGACCGTTAGGTCCGTCTCGCACGAACGTGGGATTAAAGACGAGCTCCGAAATCCCGGGGACGTGGGAAACGTTTACTCCCATTTATGGCGGGAGATCGTGGCCCCAATATAGGTGGCCGTTACCTCCCCAACGTCTCTAAGAGGACCTCTGAACCCCTATAAATAGGGAAAGGGGGTTCCATCTTCAAGGTACGAGTGCTAATACATAGAACTTTATCCTCTTACTTTTCCATTCCATATTCGAGCTTGCATCGTTAGTCTAGGGACGAACCTCCGTGGGTCGATCCCTACTACACCAAGCTCCCTCTCTCCCTTAAGTTCCTTACTAACTTAAGCATCGGAGGGATTTGGGTCGGAACCCAGATTCGACCCCACTGACGACTCTTTGTGGTGCAGACTGACGATCGCCATCCAATGCCCAAGGTCGTTATCAAGCTCTTCGATCTTGAACGATCGATCATACGATCGTTCTTAGGTCGATCATTGGTCGTACCATCGTCTACCATCAACTACCGAACCCCGGTTCTCCCAACCGAGGGTCCCACTTCGAAGGCTGACTAGGCTCCAACTCAGTGCTTGGCGTCCCCGTCAGCTGGACAACTGTGCCGGTCAATTTTGGCCTTAACACTATAACTTTAAATTTTGGGTGGAACTAAATTTGGGAAAACTAAATTCGCTGGGGAAATTAAGTAAATTCTCCAGGGAAACTAAATCTAGGAGAATTAAATTCTCTGGGGTGAATAAATTCTCTGGGGGCAACTACATTTTTGTTTGAATGTGGTTAAATTTTTGTGTGTGGAATATTTTGCAGCAACTTTTTTGTGATTTTGAATAGTATGCAAACTCTTGGGGGATGAACATTTTGGAGGGAATATTTTGAAAGTCAAGTGACCTATGCTCACGGCCACACAGGTTATGACTAGTGTGTGTGTAAATAAAGATGATGTAATAAATTTTCAAGATCACTTCATTCTATGTATATATATAAATTTCATGTCACTTGCTTTTACCAAGTCTTTGTATACATCCTAATGCGTGTTTACAAATCCAACAGAATTAAAATAAACATTCATGTCACATATTTTGCAACACTGCTGAATATCGTTGCTGTTGCTGCTGTTATTTTTCTAATGTCTAATTTTAAGTTTTATATTACTAATTTTTTGCCCTCTCATACCCAGCAAGGATTGATTGGTAACTTTATCTTAATATTACATTCATAACTCCATATGATGGTTAAGCTCTCATATGGCATGCTTACTTCTACTTAAAATTAGCTTCCAAAATTTTCCAAATCTCTTCTAACAGAATAAAATTTTCATTTATATTCCCACCTTAGTTTATGTCCTTAAAATTCAAGAAAAATAGATGACTTGCAGTTGAGTAATTCGATTTATGTTTTAATTTACAATAAAATAGATGACTTTTATGATTTGCCATCATATAATGCTGCATGTTTAATAAAAAAGTGTTGAATAATTTTACATCATATTCACAAATTCATCTATGTTGAATAATTTTAAAATATAAATGTGACTGCAAATTTAATAAATAATATTACAATATGCATCGAAACATTATTGAAAATCACAAATCTATGCGTCTCTTTTCTAGAATCATTAAAATTGGCTTCCATTTCACCCTTTTGCACCTGAAAATCTTAAGTAAAATGTGAGAATTAAAAATTTAATTGCGTTGTGTATAGATAAGGAAAACTGTTTTAAAAGAAAATTAAAAAAAAATGACAAAGCAAAGACTTGAACCCTAAACCTTGTTTGTCAATTGCAAAACCTTACTATCTCACAATTATTCTCATTTTTGTTTCAGAATTTTATTTACACACGAGCAAAATTCAATCTAAGATATTTCTAAAGGTTTATTTACAATACTTTCAAGAAATTACAATGACTCTTCCAGACTTGAGATATTTTGACTCAACTTGACATAGAAATTTCATATTTTAAAGACATTACATAGATCTTTTTTCTTCCGATATGAAGCATAAAAGGGAGCATATTTAAAAGCATAGACGACGCTCACAGCATTGCATATTTACACATTTAACATTCTTTTTCATTTTCTTCCATGTTTTTATATGACTAATTAAGATTTGCATTCTACACAAGCTTTCAGAGATATTCTCGTGGGAATCTTCAAATGTGCAATCCAATTAACCACACAATACGACTAAAATGTATATAGTATTGCAGGAAAATCCGTAATATTTATACGCTACTAAAATAAGCAAGTAAATATCATGTGCATGCCACACATGCATGATGCAAAATTAAAATTGAATGTAGACATACTTTTTAGCCATAAATCCAAAAAGCAAATAAAGACTTTACTTTTTCTTTTGGGTACTCCTAACATTACGTGATTTCTTTATGAAAAAAATTCATCAAAACCAAAAGTGTAGGCAAGGACTCTTCTTATAAGTTATAACTATGTGGTTATGATAACTGTAACATATTTTATCTAATCATAATAAGCTAAATGCCATATTAAAGTTCTAACATGTACATATATAAACATGTTTTATGCTGCGTATAACTAATGGGTTTAAAGAGTCACAGAAGCGTATTTTTCTTACACATATCTTAAGATTTGCATCATTTTTATGAGGTTTAAATAAAAGTTAAAAAGAATGAACAAAATCTAACTGTTTGGATTCTTCTTTTTACTCTTCCCTTAGGGTAATTTCCTCCATCATAATGCCAAGCAGTGGTTCAAACGAAAGTAAAAGCAAGAAAGGTAAATAGAGTGATAGAGAGAGGAAAGCAAGAAGGAAGGAAAGAATGAAAGATGCATGCAAGCGCTCGTGCATACATACCTGGTCAAAATGACAAAGAAATGACAGTGGTGGTTTGATTAGAAGTACAAGGTTAATGGTGGTTTAATTAGTACAAAGAAAAGACAGAAATGAGAAGCTGAGAAGTGAGAACATACAAATTTTTTCTAGGGTCAAAGACTCGAAATACACTCCAAAAATCAGAAGCCAATATGCATCGGAAACAAGGAAAAGGACAACGGCCCAGACCCAAGAAAACCTATGTACTTCTCAAGTCACTTAATGTACAACACAACATATTACAATAAAGTTAGTGCCAGAATCAAAGATGAGGAAACTGGAGTAGGGACTTTTTGCGAGATTGAGATAACAAAACATCAGCACAAACAACTAGTAATGCTAGCTTTAAGGAGTGGAACTGGAAGTGAATCAGGTGGCTGGGTTTCTCTTTTTCCCCTTGGGGGCATCTTTTCTCCCTTAAAGTTCTAAAGTTTGTGTGTTACCTCACCATGAAATCTCACTCAAAGAACCACTACTATAGATTAAAAGCAAAGGCTGCAATGAGAGAACCCTCTCAGATATTGCGAACGTAGAGAACCATGCAGGGCACAAAGTAAAGGAGATTGAGATAAGTGATATAAAGCAGTAAAGATTTTATACCCTGATGAGTTGCTCCATCTTGTTGGTGAGTTCAACGATGTGTCTTGAGTTCCGGTGGGCCCGCGGTGCTCGGCAGACCGTTGGATGCCTGGGTCTTCTTCTCCCGAGCCGTCCGATTGGCCTTCGCAAAATTAAGATGCAAGCTTAAGATGCAAGGTTACAAACCCTAATAGGGCTTTGTTTAGTTCTTGCTTTGCTTTGTTCTAAAAGAGAGACTGTACCTGAAGGAGCTGCTGGCCTGTCCGTGGTCTTAACAGTCCTATACATCTGCATTGCCAAAGAAAAGAGGAAGCGAGAAAGAGTGAGAGAGCGATATAAAATTAATTAACTAATCAAAGCAAAGCAAAGCAAACCATGGTTTCTTACTTGCAGATGGCTCTTAACATGGGCTAAAGTCAGATCCTTGACATCCATGAGCTCAAGAACAGCCTTCGGTGTGGCCCCTATATTCATGCATCGAGCAACTAGAAATTAAATTAAACAGAAAAAAAAAGAATATATAAGAATGAACATCTCCCTATTCTAAATACACTAGCCAAAACAAACTTGTCTTTGCCAAGGATTAAAAAAACCTACTTTCATGGCCACCAAGAAGCTCAACAGCATGAACAAATCTGGCATGAAGGCTGCTGGTCCATCTCATCCTCGGCGCCCTCATGCTCCTCTTCACCGGCATCCTCGGCAAGAACCTCGCCCTCATCATCATCCCGTTCGCAACTTGATCCATGGGCCCGATACCACACTGCTGACCATGGTACTGATGAGTCGATCTCACCGCGTCATTCGCAGCCGGAAACGAATTGAGCCTGGCCAGCGGGGTCACCATCAGATGAGGCTGGTACAAGCTCGAAGGCAGCATCTCGTTAGGAGATGAAGCAAACCGATGGCGGTCGAACGACTGTATAAAAGGGAAAGGGTTGTTGTTGCTGCCGTAGATTGGGATTCCTTTGATAGGCCCCGAGCTATTGTGTTCCGATGATGACGAGGAATCAAGAAACGAGGATGATCGATGGAACGGAACCGCCGGCGAGGCTGCGGAGAAGGATGAAGGGCTGGACAGGGAGAGGTCGGTGTTTGGGGGGCTGATGTGCAGGGATGGATCAGGGGGGGTTTCAATGGAGACCGCTTGGAATGGCATTGTGTAATTTGCTATTGAGAGGGAGATGGTGATGATCAGTCAAAGTTGGGTTCTTGTTTTCTTTTGCTTAACATGTATATATGTATGTATATATACACACAAACAAAAATTGGAAGAAGAAAGGTATCCAGCTTGCAAGAAGGAGAGGGGGTTTGAGAGGGGGATGGAGAAAGAGATGCCTCTCAGATGTGAAAGGCTAGAAGTAGAAGTGGATGGAAAGCATAAGAGGGAAAGGGAAAGGCACTAGTTTAGGGTAGTAGTGTTGTATGGGGTCTGCTCTCTTCTGTTTGATTGAGTATATAAGAGACAGCTATCTATTGGAGAGGAAAAAAAAAGACGGTGATGATCGTGTGTGAGTGAGTGTGAGCCTAACTCAGAGTAGAGAAAAGGCACCGTCATTAGCCTATGCCAAATGGTTCTAAAGCAAGGCATTGGGTGGTAGTTATCTTTATATATACAATATTATTATTCATAATTTAAATACATCCATTGTTAAGTATTTGATGTTCTGTAGCTACAGAAAAATTTCGTGGATTTCTTATAATTTACAAATGAAATATGAAAGTTGATTTTGGTATATTAATTTTTTCCAAGTGTACTGTACTCTAAGATTATGCAAAAAAGAAACTAGCGGTAAAACAAAAGCCAGTGGTGTCAGGCTGCAATCCAGTCATACGAACCCAATTTTGATCCAGATCCGAGTCTAGCTCTCTTTGGTTAATTGAATACGATTCGTAGAAAGGAAAAAAAAGGCTAACATTAGGAATTCTGATTCTTAATTGTTTCGACCTTTCAAGGCTTCTTCAAATAGAGAGCAGTTCTCTTTCTCTTTCTCTTCATGACATTTGTTGGGTTGATTTTTTGTTATTATATGTTGGCATTAGTTGCACTAGATCTGGGGTGTTCAGGTTGTGGAATCAGAACTGTTTTTGAACAGATTGAGAGGTCATGTTGTGAGTTATTTTGTAACATCAGTCATGACATGTGGGATCTGAATGTTGGACCGACTGCAGGAATTCTGTTTTGGTTTGCAGATCTGTTTTGCTGATTTCAGATCTGATTTGTAGACTAGAATCTCGGGGTTACTGAATTGATTGATGAAATATCTGATTTAATAGAGGAATCTCGTTAGTTCATCAATTTATAGGAGGAAATATTTGCTGAGATTAATTGGTTCTATTTACCCGAAATAGATCCTTGATTGATGGGAGAGAATATCTGCTTATGATTCTATAAGACTATTTACCCGAAATAGTTCCTTAATTTATGGGCAAAATATCCGCATAATATTTGATTGAACTAATTATCCGAATATGGTTAATTAGCTCCTTGATTTATGTGATTACTTGTCCGAAGTGGTTCCTAGATATATGGTGGAAAATCTGCATGAGATTATATAGAACTGTTTTGCCAAAACAGTTCCTAAATTGATTGATACCGATTTATAAGGTGCTCATGCAGATTCTACTAGGGTTATCTCTTTTGTGAAGATTGTTGATCGATATCCTGGGAAGTAGGCCGACGGTTACGCACGTAGGGATTGAAGGGAGTTCGATTTTGTCTGTTTATGCAAGAGGATCTTGTGCGCAAGGGTATCTTGTGGTGATTACTCCATGGGGTTGATTGGGATCACCCATTGCGGTTTGTATTGAGGGAAAGTGTGTTCCTTCGAATGAAATTGCAATATTAGCGATTGTAATCGTTATTTAATATAGTGGAGTAATTTGATTTTCTTGGCGTGGCCCCGCAGATGTAGGTGTGTGCACCGAACCGCGTGACCAAGTTTTTGTGTTTTTTTGTGTTTTCCACATATGCTTTCATGATTTATTTGATTGAATCCTAGGTACTGACATTTCAACATTAATTATACTCTTCTCTCTTTTGTTTTCTTTTTTGGCGAGAGTTTTAGGATTTTGAGAAATAGTTCATTATTTGTGCATTTGAGATTGGAGTTTGAATGAACTTCACATCTTATATTCTAATAATTTACTACAGTGAAATTATCTCCTTTGCCTATGGAGATAAGACATAAATGCAGTGCCACGTAAATTTGTGTGTTTTCTCTTTATTTTGATTTCAATTTTTACTTTATTTACTTAATCGATATGTAATTTCAAAAGATTTATCACAACACATAGTATCAAAGCTTCACTGGTAGAAAACGAGTTTTTGGCCACAGATATTTGGCCACGGACAAATTCGTGGTGATTATTGCACTACCGGCAAGTCTGTGGCTGAATAAAAACAAGGCCAAAAGATTATGTACCACTGACTAATCCGTGGCCGGTAGTGCAATAACGACCATGGATTTGTCCGTGGTAATAAAATTCTATCCATCGGAGGTGTTAAATAATAAAGCAGTGGCAGGGAATATGTAGCCACAGATTATTCCGTGGCCAAAAGTGATCATTGGTCACTGATACATTTGTGGGTTATTATGAAAAGCCACGGATGGTGGGTTAGAAAAATGACCGTTGCCTTAATTTAACAATCAGGGATTTTTCTGTGGCCAATATCATTAAAGGCCACGTATACATCTGTGGCCAATAGTCCGTGGCCATGCATTAAAATTTACCTACATTGGGGGGAGCCCGCGTGAGCCCCCGAAAAAGAAAAATTTCACTCCAAAAGTTACAGCGCTAAGAAACCTTATCTCCCTCCGCTCAGCCTCAGTTCGTCGCGCCGACGCCGACGCCGACGCCGACGCCGACGCCAACGCCGACGCCTTTCGCCACCGTCAACACCTCCGATAGTAGGTAATAACCGCATCCTTCGACCAATTTCAAGCATTTGCCTTTAGTTATGACGAGAGAGTGGTCGGAGGGGGCGTCGGCCCTTACCGCTGTCCCAGCTCCCCCCTTCTCCTTCTGATCCGAAGGAGGAGAGCAGGAACCATGGTTACCGACGCCCCTGCTGACTTTTCAGACCCCTCCATCTCCTCCGCCCCTCCTCCAAACCCCACATCCTCCTCCCCCAACCACCGACACCTCTCCTCCTTCCCCATCCCCTACAGTGGTCAGCCCCCACCCCACCCCCACCCCACCCCCATTCGGGCTCACTTCCCCCTGTCCCGAACCCCAACCCCCACCCCAACCCTAAACCTTAAACCCTAGACCCTAACCCTAACACATTAACACCTAACCCTAACCCTAACACCGAACCCCCAACCCCTTACTCCCAACAGCTTAACCCCAAACACCGTAACCCAAACATCGTACCCAACCTCAATCCCTAAACCCCAACCCCAACCCATAACCCCCAACCCCACACCCAACCTCGTAACCCCCAACCTCACACACCTAACCCTGTAAACCCCCAACCCTGTAAACCCTCACCTCGTAACCCCAACTTGTACCCACACCTCGTACCAAAACCTCGTACCCAAACCCCGTAACCCCAACTCATACCCAAACCATGTACCCAAACCCAACCCCAACCCGACGGGCTCACTGCCCCCCCGGTGGGCTCACTGCATCCCCATGGGTGGGCTCACTACCCCCCTCTTCTACTCCACCATTCCCCCAAGTGATCAGCCCTCCAGATGGGCTCACTGTCCCGTGCACAGCCAACCACCAAGAAGCCGTCTTGTCATCCGTTCGCCCCGTTGACCATTGGCGTCTCGGCGACCTGTAAAAAATTAAATTTGTATAATTTTTAACGTGTTTCTAAAGTTAACACACATGTCATAGGATTCGGTGATCATAAGACCGTGCTAACTTCTTGCAAGAAATTTCCAAACTCTCCATCTTTTCTGCATGACCGTGCCAAAAGGCACACGGTCGTGCCAATGTTCTGCTTGTTTCCTGTTGCTCTGATGCTCTTGTGCGGTTGTGTGGGATATTGCATGCCTATGTAATGTTGTTTTCACTTTCAATCTTCATATTTCGTTCCTTCTCGACATTCACATCGCTCCTTAGCTCCAATTAGCATGATTTGACCCTGAAATGTACAAAATATACCCATAGCGTGAAATGCAACAAAACAACTAAAAATGCATGAAGAAACAAAATAAATCATGATCAATTCCAGCGAAATAATGCTAAAAACTCTACAAAATATGCACTCAACAAAAATCACCCATGCTAAACTCTTCCTTGTCCGCAAGAAAGACAAAGTGACATTTAAAACAAAGGAGGGAAATCCCGAGAGTACAAAACAGATAAATTCGGAGTTCATACAAAGCACACATCAAGCTTCATTCGTTATTCATGGTGTCAAAAACTTTTTTGTCATGATTTCAAATCCAATATACACACTCGTGAAAGAGAACAAACACATAAATAATATTTCAATTTGGCTCAAATTAGAAAAATCACAACTAATGTTATGCACCTAGCATGGTTAAACACAATATCGTATCATAGTATCTCAATTGTCAAAAACTCGACCATAATGACACTTGTTTTATCCTAATCCGTGGAGGCTGGAAATGTCATTCAAGTTTATTATCTCTCTGTTTTTTCATATGAAACTTAAAGTGGTCCATGTAGCGAGCTTCCGATCAATGTCTCCCAAATCGGATGATTTTGGGGCCTTATGCCAAGAAGGACCATTCGGACATACTAACTCGGACCACCCAAGAATCTTCTATTCATTCCTCATACACTCTTCTAAATCTTATCTTTCGGCACAAATGCCATCACCAATAACACACGAATAGATGTATGTCGCACTGCGGGAGAGAAGATCTTATTGTTGTCTTTTTCGTTCTTCTGTGCAAAACCCTTGGCTACAAGACGTGCCTTATATCTAACTTCTCCACCATCTTCTACAGAGCTCTCCTTTACTTTATACACCCACTTACAGACAATCACCTTTCTACCCTTGGGTAATTGAACTAGCTCCCAAGTGCCGTTCTCGTGGAGAGATTCCATCTCCTTCATCATGGCCAACTGCCAGTTTGCCCCTCCATTAGACTGTTGGGCTTGCTTAAAAGTAGTAGGTTCTTCATACTCACTATTCAATGCATATGCTTGCGTGTCATCAAATGCAAAGGTGGATGCTAAGTAAATCAACTCGCCTAATCTTTGAGGCAGCCTCTTGATTTTGGTGTATCTACACAACCCCAAATTTTCTCCTTAGGCTAGGACCTCGTTCTCTTGATCTGTAGGCTCTAGATCCTGTATTGTCTTTACATCTTGCTTCTTTATGGTACATGTGTGAAGGTCAATGTCTGAATCGGGTTCGTTAGATCTTGAGTCAATATTTGATTGAATCACATCTGACCTGACCATATATGATTCATAAAATGTGATGTGTCTATTGACAAATGTCTTTTTAGATTCCAAATCCAACAGTTTATGCCCTTTTACTCCCTGTGGATATCCAAGTAAGATTGCTTTCTTGGCCCTTGAGTCTAGCTTATCTTCCTTTTGTAGCGCGTATGCTGGATACCAAAAAACTCTCAATTAGGAGTAATCTCAAACTCTCCCCGTCCTCCTCTTTGATCTTGAAATATATCACCGACGATGGTAACTGTTAATAAGATGCATGGTTGTAAGTGACGGCTTCTTGGCCCTTGAGTCAACCTTAGGTAGCGGCACTTCTACATCACCATATGATTCATTCTGTCAGCTACTTTGTTTGATTGAGGATCACATAGAGTAGTGAAGTGTCTAATAATACCCTCTATTATGCAATGCTCTGTAAACTCTCTTGAGGTATATTCATTGTCATTGTCAGATTTAAGAATCCTCACCACTTTTCCTGACTATTTCTCCACTAAGGCCTTCCAAGTCTTGAACTTCTCAAAGACTTGATCTTTGTATTTCATCAAGTAGATCCAAGTCTTTCTAGAGAAGTCATTGATAAAGGAAACGAAATATCTCGCTCTCCCTCTTGAAGCTACTGATGTGGGTCCCAAAACGTCTATGTGCATATACTCGAGCGGCCCCTTGTTGCAATGCTTTGATGTTCCAAACTGGGACTTCTTCAATTTTCATTTCACTTATTTTTCACAAAATTAAAGGCTCTCTTTCTTGACATCAATTAGATTCCTCTTACGAAGTAAGTCCAATGTTTTTTCACTTGGATGACCTAGGCGAAGATGCCATAGTCTGGCAGACTCATCCCCACTCATGCCTTGAGCAACTCCAGCTTGATCAACTACTGTGTGACCATGTAGTGCATACAAGTTGTGCTGCCTCTTACCCTTCATCACAACCAATGAACCCTTGGACACCTCCAGGATTTCACATTGTCATGTCCATTTACAACTGATTCCTGCTAAGGCTTCCATGGAAATAAGGCTCCTTCAAAAGCTCTGGCACATGTCTGACTTCTGTGAGAGTTCTGCCTACACCATCAAACATTTGGATTCTGACGTTTCCCACTTAAACTGCTTTGCAAGCCATATTATTTCACATTAGAAAACTGCTACCGTCCAATGGACCGTCGCTATCAAACTAGTTCCTGTGATGCGTCATGTGGAATGAACATACTGAATCCATAAGCCCAGAAAATACTGTTTTCATCATGTGTTCTAGCCATCAACATCCCCATGTCATCACTATCATGGCTTCCAATAGTCTTCTTGGCCACTCCAATTGAAGCCATGCATTTTCTTATACCATCCGCCTTAAGCTATGGACAATCCCTCTTCCAATGCCTAGCCTCCTTGCATATAAAACACATGTTTTCACTGTGCTCTCGTGATATTGATCTTGAGCATCCTCTTCTAGCACTTTGGCCAACCTTTCTCACGTGATGGCCTCTTGTGAACAATGCTTCACTTTGACTGCTAGAATCATTGCTATGGACTTTCTCCATGAAGCGTTCTGAATGCAAAGTTGCTTCGACTTCTTCCAAAGATAAACTCACCTTTCAATACATCAAGGATTTGACAAGCAAAGAGTATTCATCTGATAATGAACATAAAAGAACCATGGTTAATACCTCTTCATCCAGATTCACTCCCATATCGGCTAGGTCTGAAGATATCTTCGTGAACACTGAGCTTCGAGTTTATCCCGTATTTCCTTTGCAGTTTTTGCTATGGTTAATTTCATAAGAACTTTGTTAGCCAAGAACAACTACAGTCCACCAAATGCTTTGCACTCCATCTTTGCCTTATTAGCCTCTATGTACTTTGCATCAATTTATCTTGCTTGAAAAAAATCTCGTAACAACCATCTCTCACACCAAGAAGGTTTTCATCTTCAACTTCCAAAGAGAAAAGCCATTCATTCTTGTGAATTTATCTATCTTGTATCCAACAGTAGCTGACGACATCCTGTCTTGCTAATCTACTCTCAACCTGATCGCTCTGATACCAACAGCTGGGAAAAAATTTACTCATACAGTTCGTGGTATCCAATACTAAAGGGGATCACAATTAAGTCCAACCTGTATGATTCTTTCAGTGGAAGTACCAAAAAATACAATGGATCTAAAGAGAGAAAAATAGCAAGAATAATAAACAAGCACCACACAAGTAATAAATATAAATCCAATCAAAAACAGAGGACACGAGCGATTTATGCTGGTTCAGTCTCACTGACATGATGAGACATATGTCCAGCATTCCGTTGTCAACAGAAATCCACTAGATCAAAGATGAAACATTTGTAAGTTGATTACACCTGACACCTTTAGATCTCCTTCAACAAAAGTGCAACTATCTTGATATTTGAGTCTAGCACTCTAGATCTCAAACTATCTCACGCTCACTCAATGAAAAAATCTCTCAAAACACTAGAAACAAGATTATCTCTATCTAGAATTGTAGCCGTCCTCGAATCTTCTTGCCGCGCCAAAAGCCGTGTGAATTTACCATGGAATCCATCATTAGTGTTGTAGAGGCCGTTTTAAGTCATGTCCGTTTGATTTGATGACATATCAAATCAACAGCTCAAAACAAAACCAGTTTTTAGTAGAAACATGTCTGACATGATCCTGCCATATATGATATGATCATGTCTCAACTGTGCTGCTCAAAACTTGATGACATTAACATGAATAGTTTCTTTTCCTCGATTCTTCAAAAATCACCACGGAAAGTCCGCTCTCTGTGAAAATATGAACATTTATAGTAAGAAGGTGGAGACGACCCGCTCTCCTCAAATTCTGCTTGAAAAATGTGAAAATGGAGGGATTAGAAATGATGTACAGTTTTTTATGCTCTGGATATAGGTCATACTACTACTAGCACACGTGTATTGCATTAATGCTCTTAGACTGTTTTTGAGATAAAGAAAGAGAAAGGAGAGCAAGGGTAAAAACAAAGAAAATACAAATACTATGCAACTCATATGGCCGGAATTTGACTAAAAGGCAAGCGGTTAAAATCTCCTTTACCGTCAAAGGACTGTGGTCCAACGATATATACCTTCGCTCTCCAGTGAGACAACTAAGAATCGATCCCTGATAGATGCGGTGTATATCTCTAATTTAACCAGCTTTCCGATGTTTTTAAAAAAAATCGCATTCACCTCATAAATAAATAAATACATAAAATAAACAAAGTGCAATGGGAACATATGTGGAATGAGCCGGGGGGGTTTGCAAATGCTCGCTTTAGATGCCATGGAATCAAAGATCAGATGTCGGTAATTGTGAACTAATAGAGGCTATAATCCTAGCTGAAACACAATGAAGACATCCAGACCCAGGTGTGTATAAACTTTTCGAACTTTTCTATTGACCAGAAAGCTGCTGGTTGGCATTTAATGGTTGCGTTGTTCAAGTAAATTGACAAATTGTAATGCTTTAATTAATCCCACAAAAAACCTTCCCAAGTTTCTAATCCCCTTACTCTAATTCCCTTTACATACTCCCAGATATTCTTCTAGCTTTGTCTTGAGTTGATTATGTCAACCTCCACGTGACCATCTTCATTCTCAATTCATTATCTTAGTGTCATCATGCATTATTATCCAAATTCCAGCTTGTCTCTCTCAAGGGCAGTCTAACATTAGTTAACATGCATTTTCTTCTTGGGCAGTACTCAGCTTTTATTGCCAGTTTTTTTTGAGCTAATATACTTCTCCATTCAGAGATGATTTGAGTTCTATAGATTATTTTCCTCCTTCAACGAGGCTTGACATCAATGCATGGGAATCTACGAACAGGACGAGGCTCACAAAGCTAGCTCAAACTCCCAGGCTAATATTAACTACTGTTTGTCACCTGAACCCTATGCATGTTCATTTATGAAACCTTGAAAAATTCACGATGCACAGCTTGATCTATTGTCATGGGCCATATACAATTTAGGATTTAAAAAGGAGAAAAAAGAATAAAAAATTGGTGCTAGCTAGCACTGTGGGAAATTACAAAACTTGAAGGAACTATAGCTGGGGCTCTTTGGTTGACTGGACATTAATATGCAAGAGTTAATAATGTAGCTATAGGTCGATTTTTATTCAGTGTTTGGATAACAGTAACAGATCTTTAACCTATTAACAAAAACTATGAAATCTCACGTCATTTGCCATCTGCATGCTAATCTGCCATCTAGAGTGGTCATTAATTGTCTACATTCTACAGACTATACAGCTCGAGGGTGTGCTTATCAAGGGTCACATCCAACATTACGAAGGCCTAAGCCCCAAAAGCAAAGAATCTTAAGAAAGGGAAACACTTGATCTTTAATGACACAAGTAGCCAGCCTTTAGCTGACACGATGTGCTTCTTTTGAATGTTCCCCTTCACACTAATCTCTCCTGAATGGAGGTGGATGTTGCATGCAAATGCTGTCTTTAGATGCTTTGATTGATATCTTGGGGGTTCTCCATTAAGAAGGCTGTAGAGGGAGCACTGACCCACACAAGGACTCATCATAAATTGTTCCTGTTTCTCATCTGCCAGCTGCTACTTTCTGCTAGCTAGCCACCAGTTGCATGAATGAAATAATCACTGATTATAATTTAGCTAATAGGAAATTAAGAGGCCATTTAGAGTCCGGATGTGGTCCTTAATTGTTAGGATATAAAAATATAATCATGTTAAAGGTACCCTAATAGTGGCAGAACCAGGGCTTAGGTTTAGTGGGGTCTCCTTGCATAAATAATTTTGAGGGGGGCACAATATATATATTTACTTACATACATACGTGCGTACATATACATATTTACATATAATTTTTTGAAATTGTGGTGAGGGCACATGCCTTCACATCCTAACACCTAGGTCCACCCCATGCCCCTTAAGAATATAATCTATGTTTATTTAGTATTGATCATGATGTAGAATAAGAAATATTAATTTAGATCCCCCAAATTTGTAATATCCCGACTGGTACTGCAACATGGGGTTTTAAAGGTAAAGCAATGCCACGGATAATGAATTTGAATGGAGGGAAGTGAGAATTGCAATTATCTTAGAGTTGATAATCTTGATTTTCCTATGTTGATGGTCGCTCCTCATTGCATCTACATATCAAAAATAAGAACTAGTCATGAGAGATTGTGATGTCGCTTGACTTAAAACCTTCGACCCTCAGCCACTTGCAGCAGCCTAATAAAGGTATACTAGTCATAACCCGCGACCATATGTCACGTGGCATTCAAAATATTCCTCTGAATAATTTCTACACATTCAAAATCGCTCCCAAAAAAAAGTTCGCAGTCTCTTTGAAATCCACCCAAAAAATTTGCAGTCACCTTCAAAATATTCCTCCAACAAAAAATTTTGAACACATTCAAACTAAAATTTTGTTCTTCCCAGAGAGTTTATTTCCCCAAAGTTTAGTTCTCCCAAAATATAAAATTTTAGTTCCCTCCAGATTTAGTTCCTTCCAAATTTTAAATCTAAAATTTAGTTCCCCTAGAGAACTTAGTTTCCCCAAAAAAATCCATCCAGATTTAGTTTCTCCCAAAATTTCAAGGTTTTTCCTCCCAAATTTTCTCCCCAAAATTTTAGAGTTTTCCATCCAAAATTTTCACAAACTCTCATCCTACCCATTGATTATTCAAGATTCAATCCTAAAAGTCTCTTTACCCATTCTTTTGCCATAGACAACATTTCCAGTCAAAACATCTCTCAATTGTATAATAAATATATATGTGCGCATTAATTTGAAATTGTGTAGTTGCTTGTGTTTATATTGGAAAACACTAAGAGTAACTCTGTCCAAACAAATCCAAATCCTAACCGTCTGTACAAATCATATTCCGCATAAATTGTTGTGCACTACCGCAGAAACTCGGATCGTTGAAGAACCTCGAAAGTGGGACGAGCACTCAGATAACAAATCGAGCGCTTATGAGAATTGCTTTTAGGTCGTAAACTGGCCAAGGGAAAACACCGATAAGCTATAATATGAAAGGAGTGAACAAACAAATCTTCTCTTCACAGGCGAAGAAAGCACACAAGATCTCTCCAAAATCTTACAATACAATCTCTCAATGTTGGCTCTCACAAATGTCGGCTCAAATTCTCTTAATGTGTCCCACACAGAAAACCATAGCCTAAAACCGCATATATAAAGCCATAGGTTACAATAGGTGTCATCATTGGCTAGGAATTCCAATCGATACGAATCCCAGCTTTAACGGTATCCTATCTAATCACACCTCTACGCAATTAACGCGTCGCACCCTAATGGGCATCCATCGCATCCTAGTGGGCCGCATCCCAATGGGCTCCTTACGACCGATCGTGTAACGGCCTGTATTTTTAGCCGTGCTTTAGTTCGTGCGTGCCGGTATTTTCGACTCTGTATTTCCGTATTTACCGTATCATCGTTTATTAATCATCACGTTTAATTAAAAAAAAACTTTAATTTAATTATTTTGTTAATTATTTTTGTTATTTTTACTAATTACTTTTATTAATTTAATAATTGCATTTTATAAATTAATTAACTAATTTCTCTTCATTCACAAACACGTTTCAATTTCTGGAGGAGAAGTGCATCACGTTGGTTAACCAGATACATTCACATTGTTTAGTCAACAAACATCATTAAAATTGTCTTCATCAAAAACCTAACAACATTAAATTTGCTCCCTGCTAACTTCTTCTTAAGGCAACCTAACATCTTCTTCTTCCTCCTGCAAACGAAACCTGCAAACAACCAACCCATAAACAATTCTTCTCCCCTGCAAAATTCATCAAACCCAACTCCATGCAAACAGATTCTTCAAGCCAAAATCCAAACCAAATTCTACAGATTAGCCAACCAAATTCTCCCCAAAAACAAAATCAGCCCAAATACATCCCAAACTGTTTTTAAAATCAGATTCAAGAGGAAATCAATCTATAACAAAATCTGATTCAAGAACTCAAAAACACAAATCTGAAATTTGTTTCAGATTCAAACCCCTTTCAAATTACTCCAGAAATCAAACCCTTCAAACCCAACTTCTTCTTCCTCTTCCATCCTCTTCCTCCCCTCCTCCTCCACCCACGCGCGCGCACCCAGCTGCTCGCCGCCGGAGCCGCCTGCACAGCGCGCGCCGCCGCCGGCCACCTGCGCCGCCCGCCGCCGCCGGCCACCCGCCCGCCGGACCGCCGCCCTGCCGACTGGAGCCGCCGCCGTGAGCCTCTTCTCCTCGCCTTGAACGATGTAAGCTCTCTCCCTTGAGCTTCTACTTGCTGCCATGGAGATGAATCAAAAAAAAAAACAAAAGAAGATATGAAGAAGGGAGAAAGAAACGACAGAGAGGGAGAGACTTAAAGAGAGAGTAAGAAAGAGAGAGAGAGGGTTAGATAGGATAATATTTAATAATAGTAAGTTATAACCATGTAACTTTGTTATCCCTTTAGTCAAACTTAGTAGGTGGATATTAAAACCATGTTGACCATATAATTAAACTTATAATTAGTTTGTAATTAGATTAGTAAATTAGCTTAGTTAATTAGTTAGTTGTTATTTTTAGTTTAATCTGATTTCATCATGTTAATATGATTAAATAATGTTACTATAATAAAATTGAATAAAATAATGTGTACCCTGTTATATAACCCAATATAACCGCTACCCTAGCCAGTGAGCCCCACAAAAATTAGACGAACCCAATTTAGGGGTTAACTTAATAGTTGCGTAACTCGCAATAAATTTAGCTCGTTAATTCTCGTTTAAACACTTTTGTTAATTATAATAAATGTTATTATTTAATGGCGCAGATACGACGCGAACTATCCTACCGTTACTTGGACAACCCAAACTGTCCCAGTCAGGCAAGCGTGCAGTTATTTTATGTTTTTGTGATATCTGATGTTGTACACTTAATTGCTGACACAAACACATTTTTAGAACTGTTGATACTCATAGAATGTTAAATGCCGTTGGCTCCCGTAGTTAAATGCCGTTGGCTCCCGTAGTTAAATGCCGTTGGCTCCCGATGTTACATGCCGTTGGCTACCAGTTGCCGTTGGCTACCAGATGTTACTGCCGTTGGCTATTAGTTAATCTCGTCGGTCACATGTGATTACGTCATATGCGACTAGTCTGGACTCGTGTTTCAGTATATGGCGGATTAGCATCCTGGCACGTGATTCAGGAAAATACACTTGGGTGGGGTTGGTTCCCGGGCACTAGCCGGTAGTAAACGAGTCGCCTTCGGGGGCACTTGAAGGTGTATTTATTTACTATTCGTCTAACGGCGGGAATCTTATTCACAGACTTGCACGCACAGTTAAATAATCGAAAAAGAAAGTTAATTACAGAATAATGATATATTGCTCAACTGCCATGTTAATTTTTACTACTGAAATACCATGCTAATGAAACTTACTGCTTTAACTGCTTCATAAATGTTTTAACTGCTTCAGTTCATTGAAATACATGCTAGTGTAAATTCTTTTAACTGCTGTAAAACTGCCATATATATAACTTGTTATATATATCTTGCCTTGGGTCATCTGACATCTGCTTGCAGACCCTTGCTGACATACATTCATGTTGTTTGAATGTATGTCAGGTTACGAGACAGGTTATTTGGAGGACGAGTTGCTGGATCAGAGTGATCCAATAGACCAGGATTCTGCTGATCTTGAAGTCCACCCTACCGTGGACTAGTTGCTGAATTATCACCGCTGCAGTTATTTATTTTCACCGTTGTGACTTGTAGGGTGTGTACCCACTTTATCTGTATCGCTATCGTTGTAGGCCATGCTTGGGGCCCTTTTATTATTGTGTACTTTATCTGGATGTTGGCTTTAAATATTTCTGTTGTTCTGAGTTGCATGCAAGTTCCTGCGAAAGGTGTTTTCACAGACGCTTATTGGGTTCGAGCTTCACCGCTCCAACCTAAGCGGGCCCGTTCACGTCCTCGCCCCAAGTATAATGGGAAGCGGGGCGTGACAGGTTTTTGTGGTGGCCCATGCAGGTCTTGCATTAGCGAAACTTCAGTACAATGGAATACTATCAATGGCCAAAAACATCTAGATTTATCTCGTACACAACTTAACCAAGTTCGTTTCTCAGCATGGCAGGAGGACACCACACCAGAAATGGAAATGGGACCGATAATGCAGCTAACGGAAGTGCTGATATCAATGTAGTCCTCGGAGTTATCAGGGGAATGCTGGAAGTCCAGCAACAGCTGATTCAGCAAGGACAGCAACCTGCTCAGAATGCACCACCGCCACCCGCTCGAGCTGAACCAGGAGTCAGACAATTTCATGAATTGCAGCCCAAGAGCTTCTCTGGAAAGGAAGGGCCGCTAGGAGCTGATGAATGGGTCCAAGCGACCGAAGATAAGCTGAGTGCTGCACGTATCCCACAGGCTGGATGGGTTGACGTAGCAAAGCTACAGCTGACAGACAATGCCAGGAGCTGGTGGCAACTGGAGGAGAAACGACTGATCAGACCGATCTCTTGGGGCATGTTTAGGGAAAGGTTCGATGCTAAATACTTTCCTAAGGCAGCCAAAAGAGAGCTTCAACAACGTTTTGCTAACTTGGTCCAAGGAGATATGACTGTGGACGAGTATGAGGCTGAGTTTGCCATGCTTAGCCGTTTTGCACCTCATATGGTAGAAGACCCTGAAGATTGTGCATTTCAGTTTCGCAAGGGCCTGAATCGCAAGGTCCAAGCCTCGATGACCTCGGCGAGACCGACGACACTTCAGGATGTTCTGGATTGTGCACATGAGCATGAGCTTGTAGAGAAACTCCCCGAATGACCTTCAACTGGAGGAGGCAAGCGTCCCATGGAGCCGCCTAGGATGGTGCCTAGAGGAAACTTTCGACCTCCGCAGACTACACCGTTCAAGAGGCCATCCACTTCTGTCGATCGATCGCATCTGATTTGCTACTTCTGCGGCAGGACTGGACACCAGAAGAAAGATTGCAGGAGGATGCTAAACCAGTGTCTGGTATGCGGATCACCCGCACATGCTGCGAGAGACTGCCCTCATGGCAAGGACCGTCGACCACCCACTGGAGCACCTGCACCTGTTCAGCGTGCAGTGCCTGCACCTGTTCAGCGAGGAGCACCCGGACCTGCTCAGCGTGGACCACCTCTGATCCCTCAGGATCGAGCTTATCAGCAGGTCCATCAGCCGAAGCGCCAGGCGTTCACGATGACAGCTGCAGAAGCTGAGGCTGAGGATGACGTGATCACAGGTAACATTTATACCTAGCATTTATCTTTTACCAGATATTAATGCTTGTTAGTTAGGTTCTCTTGCTAAGTATATTATTTTCGTCTTAGGTATTATCTTAGTGGCCTCCCACCCAGCTCTGACTTTATTTGATTCCGGAGCTTCCCTGTGTGTTATATCCCAGAAGTTTGTAGATAAACACTCGATCCCTACTTACCCACTTCCCAAGAGATGGAATATCACAACCGGAGGTGGCGTAGTGAGTGTTACCTTGGGATGCAAATCCTGCCCCTTAGTGATTTGCGGACATGAACTTTATGCAGACTTCATGGTCCTAGATACACCTAACTTTGATGCTATTCTCGGCATGGACTGGTTAGGGACTTTCTATGCTACTATCGATTGTCACAAAAAGAAAGTAGTATTCGAAATTCCCGACCATCCTGTGTTCGATTTTATCAGCGGTAGTCGTTCGCTCGAGCCTATCAGATTTCGGGCTCAGCCGAACGAAGCCATCCTCGCATCTATACAAGTCGAACCGGAGAAGCCTGCAGTGGTTCGAGACTTCGAAGATGTATTTCCAGAAGATATTTCTGGATTGCCGCCTGATCGAGCTTTGGAGTTCAGTATTGATCTGATGCCAAATACTCAACCAATCTCGAAGGCGCCTTACCGTATGGCTCCAGCAGAACTCGAAGAGCTACGGAAGCAATTGGATGATCTGTTGTAGAAAGGATTCATTCATCCCAGCGTGTCTCCCTGGGGTGCACCCGTACTGCTGGTCAAGAAGAAGGACGGATCGAGAAGGATGTGCGTGGATTATCGGGAGCTGAACAATGTCACTGTGAAGAATAAGTACCCGTTACCTCGCATTGATGACATCTTCGATCAACTCGGTGGATCACGAGTTTTCTCGAAGTTGGACCTCAGGAGTGGATATCATCAGTTGAAGGTCAAGAATGAGGATGTCTACAAGACAGCTTTTCGGACCAAATATGGACACTACGAGTTCGTTGTCATGCCATTCGGTGTGACCAACGCTCCTGCAGTTTTCATGAATCTCATGAATCTCATATTCTATGATTTTCTGGATAAATTCGTAGTGATATTCATTGATGACATATTGGTCTATTCGAAGAGAGAGGAAGAGCATGCCGGGCATCTACGGATAGTTTTGGAGACGCTTCGCCGTCATCAGTTGTATGCCAAGTACAGCAAGTGCGAGTTCTGGTTAGATCGGATTGCATTTCTCGGACATGTGGTATCAGGCGAAGGTATCTCAGTTGATCCAGAGAAGGTTACATCGGTCAGGAATTGGCCTACCCCTCGGTCAGCATCAGATATCCGGAGTTTCCTAGGATTGGCGGGATACTACCGTCGATTCATTCAGGATTTCTCGAGGATAGCAGAGCCCATGACTCGACTGACGAGGAAGGACGTCAAGTATGTTTGGTCAGACACTTGCGATCAAGCATTTGGGACTTTGAAGGAAAAGTTGACATCTGCACCAGTTCTGGCTATACCAGATAGGACTGGAGGATTCGAGATCTTTTGTGATGCTTCGGGCAAAGGTCTTGGATGTGTTCTACATCAACACGGTCATGTAGTCGCGTATGCTTCTCGGCAATTGAAGATTCACGAGAAGAATTACCCGACTCACGACTTGGAGTTAGCCGCTGTTATCTTCGCTTTGAAGATTTGGAGACATTTCTTACTGAGTGAGAAAGTGAAGATTTTCACTGATCACAAAAGTTTGAAATATATTTTCACTCAGAAGGAGTTGAATATGAGACAGCGCAGGTGGTTAGAACTGATGGCTGATTACGACATCGACCTTCAGTATCATCCAGGAAAGGTTAATGTTGTACCTGATGCTTTGAGCAGACTTCCAGCAGTCATGACTCTCACAGTTCAGTGGAGGTTACAACAGGATCTGTGTGGGATGAGCACAGAGGTTGTATTACCTGGAGTCACATCATCGTTGATGAATATGCAGATTCAGTCAACGATAGTGGATAGGATCAAAGCTGCACAGTCTGGAGATGCTAAACTGCAGAGGATCCGAGAGCAAGTTGAAGCTGGACTTCGGACGGACTTTATCATTCATGACGATGGTTCCTTGAGATACGGCAGTAGGATCTGCGTACCTTCTGGTGATATCAGAGATGAGCTGATGAATGAAGCTCATAGCTCTTCCTATTCCATTCATCCTGGCGGTACCAAGATGTACAAGGATCTCCGTCTGAATTTTTGGTGGCATGGTATGAAGAGGAGCGTAGCTCGTAGCGTTGCCAAATGTCTTGTGTGTCAGCAGGTGAAGGCTGAACACCATCGCATTGCTGGATTACTTCAACCTCTGCCGATTCCGGAATGGAAGTGGCAGCACATCACCATGGACTTCGTAACTGGACTACCTCGGAGCACCAAGCAAAATGACGCGATTTGGGTTATCGTTGACCGATTGACCAAGTCTGCGCATTTCATACCTTTCCGAGTAGGACAAGCTACAGAGATACTTGCAAAGAAGTATATGGAGGTAAATATCTTTCTTATACCTTTATAGCTTCTTTCTAGTATACATTGTGATGTGAACGATAATCGTGCAGGAGATTGTGCGATTACATGGAGTTCCTGTGAGTATCGTCTCCGACCGGGACACGAGATTCACGTCTCAATTCTGGAAAAGTTTGCAGACTAATCTGGGTACCAGTCTGAAATTCAGTACTGCGTATCACCCGCAAACTGATGGACAGTCGGAGCGCACTATCCAGATATTGGAAGACATGTTGAGAGCTTGCATGTTGGATCTCAAGGGTTCGTGGGAGGATCATCTGCATCTGGTGGAATTCTCCTACAACAACAGCTACCAGGCGAGCATTGGCATGGCGCCATTTGCTGCTCTCTATGGAAGGAAATGTCGATCCCCGCTGAGTTGGGATGACGTTGGTGATAGAGAACTGTTGGGACCAGAGATGATAGTTGAGGCTGTGGATGTTGTGCGTGATATCAGAGACAAGCTTCGAATTGCTCAGGACCATTACAAGCATTGGGCAGATGCTAAACGGCGTCCTCTGGAGTTTCAGGCTGGAGATCATGTGTTTCTTAAGATATCCCCGAATCGAGGAGTGATTCGATTTGGGAAGCGAGGCAAGCTTAGTCCGAGATATATTGGACCTTTCGATGTGCTAGAGCGAGTTGGAGAGGTAGCTTATCGCTTAGCACTACCACCGTCTCTAGTAGGAGTACATGATGTCTTTCATGTGTCCCAGCTCCGCCGTTATATCAGCGATCCCTCACACGCTGTGGACTACTCAGAGATCACAGTTCGACCAGATCTGACGTACGAACAACAACCAGTGGAGATCTTAGATCGACGTCAGAAAGTCTTCAGGACCAAGACTATAGATCTAGTCAGAGTGATGTGGCGTCGCGACTCGCCAGGAGAATCTACCTGGGAGCGGGAAGATGAGATGCGAGAGCGTTATCCATATTTATTTCCTGCTCCTTAGTTGATTAAGAATTCCGAGGACGGAATTTTCTTAAGGTGGGTAGAATGTAACGGCCTGTATTTTTAGCCGTGCTTTAGTTCGTGCGTGCCGGTATTTTCGACTCTGTATTTCCGTATTTACCGTATCATCGTTTATTAATCATCACGTTTAATTAAAAAAAACTTTAATTTAATTATTTTGTTAATTATTTTTGTTATTTTTACTAATTACTTTTATTAATTTAATAATTGCATTTTATAAATTAATTAACTAATTTCTCTTCATTCACAAACGCGTTTCAATTTCTGGAGGAGAAGTGCATCACGTTGGTTAACCAGATACATTCACATTGTTTAGTCAACAAACATCATTAAAATTGTCTTCATCAAAAACCTAACAACATTAAATTTGCTCCCTGCTAACTTCTTCTTAAGGCAACCTAACATCTTCTTCTTCCTCCTGCAAACGAAACCTGCAAACAACCAACCCATAAACAATTCTTCTCCCCTGCAAAATTCATCAAACCCAACTCCATGCAAACAGATTCTTCAAGCCAAAATCCAAACCAAATTCTACAGATTAGCCAACCAAATTCTCCCCAAAAACAAAATCAGCCCAAATACATCCCAAACTGTTTTTAAAATCAGATTCAAGAGGAAATCAATCTATAACAAAATCTGATTCAAGAACTCAAAAACACAAATCTGAAATTTGTTTCAGATTCAAACCCCTTTCAAATTACTCCAGAAATCAAACCCTTCAAACCCAACTTCTTCTTCCTCTTCCATCCTCTTCCTCCCCTCCTCCTCCACCCACGCGCGCGCACCCAGCTGCTCGCCGCCGGAGCCGCCTGCACAGCGCGCGCCGCCGCCGGCCACCTGCGCCGCCCGCCGCCGCCGGCCACCCGCCCGCCGGACCGCCGCCCTGCCGACTGGAGCCGCCGCTGTGAGCCTCTTCTCCTCGCCTTGAACGATGTAAGCTCTCTCCCTTGAGCTTCTACTTGCTGCCATGGAGATGAATCAAAAAAAAAAAAAACAAAAGAAGATATGAAGAAGGGAGAAAGAAACGACAGAAAGGGAGAGACTTAAAGAGAGAGTAAGAAAGAGAGAGAGAGGGTTAGATAGGATAATATTTAATAATAGTAAGTTATAACCATGTAACTTTGTTATCCCTTTAGTCAAACTTAGTAGGTGGATATTAAAACCATGTTGACCATATAATTAAACTTATAATTAGTTTGTAATTAGATTAGTAAATTAGCTTAGTTAATTAGTTAGTTGTTATTTTTAGTTTAATCTGATTTCATCATGTTAATATGATTAAATAATGTTACTATAATAAAATTGAATAAAATAATGTGTACCCTGTTATATAACCCAATATAACCGCTACCCTAGCCAGTGAGCCCCACAAAAATTAGACGAACCCAATTTAGGGGTTAACTTAATAGTTGCGTAACTCGCAATAAATTTAGCTCGTTAATTCTCGTTTAAACACTTTTGTTAATTATAATAAATGTTATTATTTAATGGCGCAGATACGACGCGAACTATCCTACCGTTACTTGGACAACCCAAACTGTCCCAGTCAGGCAAGCGTGCAGTTATTTTATGTTTTTGTGATATCTGATGTTGTACACTTAATTGCTGACACAAACACATTTTTAGAACTGTTGATACTCATAGAATGTTAAATGCCGTTGGCTCCCGTAGTTAAATGCCGTTGGCTCCCGTAGTTAAATGCCGTTGGCTCCCGTAGTTAAATGCCGTTGGCTCCCGTAGTTAAATGCCGTTGGCTCCCGTAGTTAAATGCCGTTGGCTCCCGATGTTAAATGCCGTTGGCTCCCGTAGTTAAATGCCGTTGGCTCCCGATGTTACATGCCGTTGGCTACCAGTTGCCGTTGGCTACCAGATGTTACTGCCGTTGGCTATTAGTTAATCTCGTCGGTCACATGTGATTACGTCATATGCGACTAGTCTGGACTCGTGTTTCAGTATATGGCGGATTAGCATCCTGGCACGTGATTCAGGAAAATACACTTGGGTGGGGTTGGTTCCCGGGCACTAGCCGGTAGTAAACGAGTCGCCTTCGGGGGCACTTGAAGGTGTATTTATTTACTATTCGTCTAACGGCGGGAATCTTATTCACAGACTTGCACGCACAGTTAAATAATCGAAAAAGAAAGTTAATTACAGAATAATGATATATTGCTCAACTGCCATGTTAATTTTTACTACTGAAATACCATGCTAATGAAACTTACTGCTTTAACTGCTTCATAAATGTTTTAACTGCTTCAGTTCATTGAAATACATGCTAGTGTAAATTCTTTTAACTGCTGTAAAACTGCCATATATATAACTTGTTATATATATCTTGCCTTGGGTCATCTGACATCTGCTTGCAGACCCTTGCTGACATACATTCATGTTGTTTGAATGTATGTCAGGTTACGAGACAGGTTATTTGGAGGACGAGTTGCTGGATCAGAGTGATCCAATAGACCAGGATTCTGCTGATCCTGAAGTCCACCCTACCGTGGACTAGTTGCTGAATTATCACCGCTGCAGTTATTTATTTTCACCGTTGTGACTTGTAGGGTGTGTACCCACTTTATCTGTATCGCTATCGTTGTAGGCCATGCTTGGGGCCCTTTTATTATTGTGTACTTTATCTGGATGTTGGCTTTAAATATTTCTGTTGTTCTGAGTTGCATGCAAGTTCCTGCGAAAGGTGTTTTCACAGACGCTTATTGGGTTCGAGCTTCACCGCTCCAACCTAAGCGGGCCCGTTCACGTCCTCGCCCCAAGTATAATGGGAAGCGGGGCGTGACAGATCGATCTTCCTTCTGTATCGAACACCCGAAGTGCTGAGCTGAGCGTTCGAGCTAACCGATATCTTGAACTCGTAGAGCTGTCGACCAATGAGCCACCATACGACCGATCGACCTAACACAAACTTCAACAGAGTTACGACAGAATGACCCAATGCCGAATGAATGATCATCAAGACACGTACTTCAAGTGAGCTGACGACCAAATGACCAACTACACTGTAGAAGACCAATAGCTCGACATCCTCGTATCTGACTTGTGCAGAGTAAGATAGGTCAGACCCAAGCACAATCGAGCTAGCTCTGCACAAGATAACTCGTCCGTACAACCAATGCTCCTTCAACACCGAATCAAGCCAACTTCCACAAATCTCCACCTTGGCGAGATTCGGGCCTTTGATCATTGAACGAACCTCACTACATCACCGTGGTTGAGCATCGATCTGTATTCCCCCTGCCTTTTTGCTCCGAAGAGCCAAATGTCCCGAAGGAACAAATGCTCCACCGAACTACGACTGTCCCCTCTGGGTCCGACTGGTTCTTTCGAGTCACAATGCCCCCTCCTGAGGGCGACGTAAACTTCATCGAGGAACCACATTGACCAAGTCCAAACAGTACTTGAACTTGACTCCCGATACAACCTTCGTCAGCATGTCCGTCGAGGTATTCATCGGTTTCGATCTTCAGCAAGTTGATGTCGTTGTCTTCTTCTCACACATAGTCCCTGCCAACGTGAAACCTCACATCGATATGCTTGGTGTGAGCATGGACGACCTGATTCTTAGCCAAGTGCACAACACTCTGGCTATCATAATGGACATCATACATATCGCTTCCTTCACCGATTCAGTCAATGCCATATACTCTGCCTTTGTAGTAGACATGGCCACCGTAAACTGAAAGATACTCCGCCAACATATTGGAGTGCCAGACAGGGTGAAGACGTAGCCTGTCATCGATTGCCTCCTATCCAAGTTGCCTACATAGTCGGAATCGACATAACCGACAGTATGCGAACCATGAACTCTTCGGTTATAAGTTAGTCCGACATCGACCGTGCCATTGATGTATCTAAGTATCCACTGCACGCTCGTCAGTGATCCCTCTCTGGATTGTGCATGCACCTACTCACCATGCTGACTGCATGTGATAGATCAGGTCGGGTACAAACCGTAGCATACATCAAGGCCCCTACCGCATTGGCATACGATATGCTCTCCATAAGCTTCATCTCTTCTTTGTTCTTCGGACAATATTCGGCACTTAGTTTGAAGTGAGGTGCAAGAAGAGTAGCTATAGGCTTCATCTTCTCACAGTCAAATCTCTGTATCACAGACTTCAAGCAGCAACATTGTGAAAGACGAACTCTACATCCACTTCGATCTCTTGTGATTTCCATCACAAGAATCCTCCGTACCTCGCCTAGATCCTTCATCTCAAACGCACAACTCAATTGAGATTTCAATCTCTGAATCTCCACTTTGTTCGATGAAACTATCATCATATCATTGACATAAAGCAGAAGGTAGATGAAGGACCCATCATCCAATCTCCAATAGAACACGCAATGATTATATGGGCTGCGAACATACACTTGGTCATCCGTCATAAAGCATTCAGAATGCTTATACCATTGCCTCGGCATTTGCTTCAACCCATAGAGTACTTTTTCAGCTTGTATGTAAGACCATCACTACTCCCATAGCCATCGGGTTAAGTCATATAGATCTCCTCTTCGACCTATCGGTGTAAGAACGACGTCTTGACATCTAGCTGCATCAGTTCAAGGTCGAACTGAGCAACTAGTGCCAATAAGATCCGAATCGAGCAATGCTTCGCCACATGAGAGAAAACCTCATTGTAATCAATGCCTTCTCTTTGTGTAAATCCATTCGTTACGAGGCGAGCTTTGTAGCGAACATCTCCTGTTTCGACCACTTCCTTCTTGGTGTAGACCCATTTACACCCAATTTCTTTCTTTCCCTTCGGAATCTCTATGAGATCCCATGTGTCATTCTTCAACGGAGATTCCATCTCTTCATCCATTTCACTTCTCCATCGTTTCAGGTCTTCGGATTGATCCACCTCTCCGAAAGAAGTGGGAACATCGATGCATACTATGGAACAAGTAAATGAGACCATCTCCGAGTACCTTAATGATCTTCTTATCTTATGCCTTGGCCTCGACACTGCTATGGAATCCCTCGAATGAACGACCCATGGAGATGAGCTATCTCCACCAACTGAGCTTGAACCACCTACTTCACCAGCATCCGTTTGAGTCCGTCTTCTGTAGCTTTTGGTGTGGGTCGATCTGAGTCGTCGATCGACCGATGTGGAACCTCAGACACATTGTCGTAAACATGCTTCAATTGTGTCTGTTCGATCTCTACCACTGGTTCATGCTCCTTCTTCAGTAACGCCAACTCATCAAAACGTTACATCTCTGCTCAGGATCACATTCCTTTGTGTCGGACACTCCAGTCCATATCCATTGACACCATTGCTGAAGGCTAAGAAGATGGATTTCTTGGCTCGAGCATAGAGTTTGTCTTCCTTCACGGCATAGTAGCTCAGACAGTCCCAAACCCAAAGTGATCCATAGTCAGAAACTGGCTTTCCTATCCAGATCTCCAATGGAGGTCGACCCTCAAATGCAGCAGATGGTAGCCGATTGATCAAGTAGGTTGTGTACGCCAGGGCTTCCGCCTAAAACTCCTTCGATAGGTCGGTTGTTGATAACATGCATCGAACTATCTCCAGCAAAGTTTGATTCATCCTCTCAGCTACCTCATTTTGATATGGCATACCATTAACAGTGAAGTGTCTCTGAATTCCTTTCGATCTGCAGAACTTCTCAAAGAGATCCGACCTATACTCCCCACCGTTGTCACTTCGGAGGCATCTGACTCACTGACCAGTTTGAGTCTCGACCGGCTTCTTCTACTCGATGAAAGCGCTAAGAACTTGGTTCTTCGACTTCAGTGAAAACACCCATAGCATGCGTGAGAAATCGTCGGTGAACGACACAAAGTAGTGTTTCCCTCCCAAAAAGGCCGTCCTACTCGGCCCCCATACGTCGGTGTGCACATAGTTAAGCGCTCCCTTCGTACTATGGATGGTCGTCCCAAATGAAGCACATGTTTTCTTCCAAACACACAGTACTCGCAGAACTCAATCTTCCTGGTCTTGGCACCCTTCAGACGATCTCCAACAATAAGCTTCTGCAAAGCTTTCTCACCCACATGCTCGAGACGCATGTGCCACCATAATGAGTCATCTCGATCGGCCTCATAAGTTAGAGTTGCATTGCCAGCTACGACCGAACCATCCAAGTAGTAGAGGTTTCCTCGTCACTTCCCCTTCATCACGATCATTGCTCGTCGGGTTACCCTTAAAGCACCATTCTCCATGGTCACGTGACAGCCCTTGGCTTCGAGTGAGCCGAGCGATATGAGATTACCCTTTAGGTCAGGAACAAAGCATACATCATCGATGTCTCGTGTAACACTATTGCTCATCCTCATCCGCACTGTCTCGATGACTTCTATGCTGCAAGCTCGATCATCACCCAGCAAGACTGTACTCGTACCACGTTCCCTAAAAGTCGTGAAGTACTCTCGATATGGTGTCATATGCAACGAGCACCCTGAGTCGAGCATCCAACCATCTGACGCCATGCCATCTGAAGCACCGACCAATACATACTCCTCGACCTTAACGCCCTTTGTGCCGTTGGCGGTTGCATCGTGCTTCTTCTTCGTCTTCGGATAGTCTCTGATCCAATGTCCTCTTTCTCTATAGAAAGCACATTGGTCCTTTCCGATCTCTTTGCGAAGTAGGGCTTTACTCTTGTCTCTGGACTTGGATCGGAAATACCCCCTTCGAGCTCCACCATTCTCTCCACTACAACCCCTTACCGCCGTAAGAGTGTCGCTAGCTCGACTCGTCGTGCCCCCATCATTCTTCCTGAACTCGTTGCTCGTCAGAGCATTGGACACTTCTTCAAAAGTGATCGATTCCTTACCATAGGTAAGAACTGACACCAAGTACTCAAACTCAATGGGCAGAGAGTTGAGGAGAATCATCGCTTTGTCTTCATCATCGACCTTCAAATCCACGTTCCTTAGATCGGTGAGAGGCTTGTAGTAGTAGTTAAGATGTTCCTCCATAGAAATTCCCTCGACCAACTTCAACCAAAAAAGCTTCTTCTTCAAGTGTAGCCGGTTTTGGATGTTTTTTTCATGTACTTGTCACCGAGCTCCCTCTAGAACTTTCTTGCACTTGTCTTCTCCATGAATGGATATTTCTTCTCATTCGACAGATATAGTCGGATCGTCCCACTTGCATTAATCCGATTAAGAGTCTTCCACTCTAGATCGGTCATGCTCGTCGGCTTCTCGTATAACGCGATGTCTTGACCAAGTTGGTTCAAGACACCCAAGACTTTGCATCTCCACATACTAAAGTTGCTCTTCACATCAAACTTCTCAATTTCGAACTTTGTGTTGGACACGATAGTACGAGCCGTTGAAGAATACCCAGAAGTCAACGCCTTTGAGGAACTTTGATCACCACTGATGCTCATCTTTGTCTCCTCCATTGATCTCTGGAACTGTCAAGCTCATATACCAATCTGTTGTGTCCTACCGCGGAAACTCGGATCGCCGAAGAACCCTAGAACTAGAACGAGAATCAGATACCAAATAGAGTGCTCATGAGAATTGCTTTTAGGCCGTGGACCGGCCAAGGGGGAACACAGATAAGCTTTATTACGAAAGGAGAGAACAAACAAAACTTTTCTTCACAGGCGAAGAAGAAGCACACAAGATCTCTCCAAAAGCTCACAATACAACCTCTCAATGTTGGATCTAACAAATAGTGGTTCAAATTCTCTCAATGTGTTCCACACAGAAAACCCTAGCATATAAGCTCTAGGTTACAATAGGCGTCATCATTGGCTAGGAATTCCAATCGATAAGAATCCCGACTTTAACGACATCCTATCCAATCACAAGTCTACGCAATTAATGCGCCGCATCCTAGTGGGCCTCCGTCGCATCCTAGTGGGCCGCATCCCAATAGGCTCCCTTCGACCGACCGATCGTCCTTCTGTACCTAATGCCCGAAGTGCTGAGCCGAGCGTTCGAGCTAACCGATAGCTCGAACTCGTAGAGATGTCGACCAATGACTGATCGACCTAATACGGACTTCAACTGAGTTACAACCGAACGACTGGCCATCAAGACACGGACTTCAACCGAGCTGACGACCGATCGACCAACTGCACTGTAGAAGACCAATAGCTCGGCATCCTCGTATCTGACTTGTGCAGAGTCAGATAGGTCGGACCCAGGCGCAGTCGAGTTAGGTCTGCACAAGATAACTCGTCTGTACGACCAAAGCCCACTTCATTAGTAACTAACAAAACCATCCCAAACCACGGGTCGAAGCCCTCTATAGAGTCCAAACACCACAGTGACGGCCATAGCCCGTCTATGTAAGCAATGGATTCTTAACAAATAACAATCCCATGAACATCAGCATGCATTGAAGAGTCAAGATAACCATGCATAACACTTGGAAAAGAATATTGGCAGAGATTTGTTAAACATTCCCACATTCAAGCGCTACCTTGACCTTTAAGTTTTTGAAATTCTTGTGTGTTTGAAGTTTAATAGAAGCGCACGTTAATGAGAGAATCTTGCCGGTTGATGCTAGTTTGCCTGACATGAATGATGATAAAAATTTGGACAAGTGGGGAGCTTCTTCTCATTCTAAGAAAGGTGCATATGATCAAAATTAATAATCTATTTTGAAACATCCACAAATAGGCTAATCTGGTAAAAGCTTATCGTTAATTTATGCTTTAAGTACGTTTAAGTAATTAACATTCCTCTCCAAAAGTGCATATGACCAAAATCCAAGAGTTAGCCACCGTCTAAGTTATTGCCAATATTCTCACATACTTGGTGGACCTTCAAAAATGCTCCGACATTGCTCAGACATTGCACATGTTAAGATCGCGTTTGCTTAAAAATATCATCCTGGGGGCATACCTTTTGCGACTGTAGGCATGCACTTGTTCAAGATCCTAGATGAAGAAAGCCTGAGGGAATAATGGTTAAAGAGAAGTTGATCTCTAGTTTTGGCAATCTCTGCACATTTGGGAGCATGCAGTATATATACTTTACAAAAATACATAATCTGCTTTATTTTTGTACTCGATCGAGTAGGTTTTAAGACTTGACACTATGTCATGAAACCTCATCCCAGTTTCCTGCATGTTACATGTTACAGTTTGTGTTCGAAAATATTATTTAGAATAAAGCTCATTATAAAACTAAGGTTGTGTTATTTATATCAGAAAATGCAATATGAACACAACTATAATTACAATTCATATTTGATTCCTTAATTAAATTTTACTTCAAAAATAAGAAGTTTAATACACATGTTTTCTCATAATTTTAACTAGAAATTTCTTGTTCCTTAGTGTCTCCTGTCAAGTTGAAGTACATACGTTGTAAAAGCTGAATTCAAACTTTTCGCAGTATGTACCAAGAGTTGTATGTGTAAGAATCTCCTAAAACTGCTAACACATCTGTCTGAACATGCTAAACTGACTACTTAAAACTATTACACTCTTTAGTTAAAATCCTTGAGTCGTTTATAATTGCTTAAATGTTATGAAGTGCTTTCGGGGAGAGACCTCGGGCCTTTATTTAAAAGGGAATAAGGAAGAATCATACAATGGTACGATACAATATTCAGGTAGGATACAAACTCCCAATCTGCTATAGAATAGGATAAGCTCTATATAAGTCTTTACATGGGCATACATAATACTTTCATAATATTCCCCCGTATCCCGCCATAAGTGTAAACTCTGCTCATTAATAATTTGAGATTCTGAGCATCAAATGAGTATCATAAGCGGTGGATGCTTCGTGATCTAGAGTTAATGGGATTTGCCTCGTTAAAACCTTTGGATATGAAAAACCATGTGCGAAAAAACCATAGCTAAGGAAAAAGAGTATAATTCTCCTTTAATTCCCTGATCTGTACAAGCTCTTAGGCGTTCAGATCTCTTAGGCGCCTCATACCAATCTTTAGTACAAACTTCCTAAAAGTGGCCATAGGAAGAGACTTAATGAACATGTCCGCCAGGTTTTCACTAGATTATAATTGCTCCACGTCGATCTCGCCATTGTTTTGCAAATCACGTGTCCAGAAGAACTTTGGAGAGATGTACTTTGTCCTGTCGCCTTTAATGTCACCTCTTTGTAGCTGGGCTATACATGCAGCATTGTCTTCGAATATGGCGGTAGGCACAAGATCATCAGTCTTCAATCTGGTCGTCACCAGGATGTGACACATAACTGAGTGTAGCCAAACACACACTCTATTTGCTTCATGGATGTCGAGTTAATTGAATGATTGGATGAGGTCGTCGTCATTGTTTGCTTGACAGATTTCCAAGAGATGGTAATCCCATATTAGGTAAACACGTACCCAGTTTGTGACTTCTCATTATGAAGATCGGACATGTAAGCTGCAATTGCATAGCCAACAAGTGTGGGGGATGATGCTTTCTTATAAAATAAGCCCAAATTTTTTGACCATTGAAGATAACACAGTAGATGTTTAACTCCGGACCAGTGGCGCTTTCTGGGCATGCCACTATATTTGGCTAGGAAATTTACTACAAATGCTATATCAGGACGCGTGCAGGTAGCCAAATAAAGAAGTGCTCCAATTGCACTTAGATAAGGGACTTTAGGACCAAGAATATCATCCCCATCTTCCAACAGACGGAAGGGGTCTTTATGAACATCCAGAGATCGTACTACCATATGTGTACTTAATGGATGACAGCAGTCCATATGAAATCTTTTTAACAATTTCTTAGTATATGTGGTTTGATGTAACAAGATTCCATCTTTCAGATGCTCAATCTGTAAGCCAAGACATAATTTTTTTGCCTAGGTCTTTCATTTCAAATACTTTTGTCAAGCTTTCAGATATCTCAATGATCTCTTCAGGATATCCAATTAGATTCAAGTCGTCTACGTAGATTCCAATTATTGCGAATCATGTTCCATTTGCTCTTATAAAGATGCAAGGGTAGACTTCATTATTATGGAATCCTTGTTGTACAAGGAATTCGCTAAGTCTGTTATACCACATTCTTTCTGATTGTTTAAGACCATATAATGATCTTTGTAGCTTAACAGAATAGACGTCTCGTGGTCTATCTTTTAAACTTTGTGGCAATTGAAAGCCATCAGTAAGTTTCTTAAAAATCTCTTTATCAAGATTTCTATATAGACATGCAGTCAAAACATCCATCAGCTGCATTTTGATATGCTCCTACTTTGCATGATTAGTCGCATATTTCCATTGTGCATTTCACCATCCATTTTCACATTTTATACGCTTTTATACGATTATTTGGGACTATTTGACTTTGAGATCATTTGGTCTTATTTCAGGTATTTGGAGCGATATTGGAGCAATTTGGAGTCAAGTGGATCATCGACGATGCAGAGCACCAAGAAGACTCATGCTGACATGCTTGAGGAGCCAAAGAAGAAGGCCAAAGAAGAGGAACAAAGAAGGAAGAAAGGAGATGAAACTTCTCACCCTTGTCAGCATTTCCATTCCACTCAGACCGAGTGGACTTGCCACTCGGTCCGAGTGGGTAAGGCATGTTAGGACCCGACAGGGCTACACACACTAGAACGGGGTGAATAGTGTAAGGTAAGCAAAGTGCTTAATTAAAAGATATTAAAATTACAACACTATAAGCAGTAGAAATTAAAGAGTATGCTCAACAACAACAATCGCAAACATAAGAATGTTACCCTGCTTCCCCAAACATGGGTACGTCCAGCCACACCAATATCCACTATAATTTCCACAAAGAGAAGTGAATACAATCTCACATATAGATACCTCACACAGAGGATTTTGGATTCACACAAAGAGATATCCTTGCTCTTACACAGAGAGCCTTTGTCCCACAGAGACACAAACTCCCACACATAGAGTAACTCCTACAAAAAGAGTAATCTACTTCCCACAAAGAGAATTAGGGGTTTCACAAAACATGAAACGAAATAACACTGACCTAGCCTTGATATGATCTTACCAATGTGAAGAAAAAGGCATGCAAGTAAAACTCAAGTGCTTGAGATGAGGCTTTGATTGCACTTAATGATCTTTCTCTCTTCTAGGAATGAATCCTAACACTTCTCACTTGAGTGTATGAATGGAGAGAAGAAAGATGTTCTCCAAGAAAAAGGAATGAGATTGAAATCCCTTGGAGAAATTCCCTGGAGCTTAGATACTATAGCATAAGATTGAAGCTCTAATGAGGGAATGTGGGAGGAGTGGCTTAGGAAAGAGATGAATTGATCTTTAATGTATTCCTAATGATTTCCAATAGTTCTAAATGAACTAAGCAAACTCCTATTAAAAGGAAGTCAAGAAGATCACATAAAACCAACCAAAAAAACCCAAAAGAAAGAAATCTGCAACGACTAGATTTTGGCAGTTTACGGCACAGACAGTCGACTGATGAACAACCGACAATCGACTGGTCAACGGCTATAAAAATCCCAACGTCTATAATCAGAGGTAGGAAATGCGACTGTAGAAGATTACACAGGCGCCTGTAAATAAGCAGGTGCCAATATATCCTTCAGCAGGCGACTGTTACTTGGGATGGAAAAGAGGTAAGAAAATGCAACTTTGCACTAGCGCCTTCAGACGATAGATGAACAAAACATAGGCGCTTGTAAATTTACAGGTGACTGAAATCTCGTCATCAGTCGACTGACTTGCAAAGTGGGATACAACACAGAAAATGCAAGTTATGCATATAGGCACACAAACAAATGTAGAACATTTTCCAGGCGCCTGATGGAAGACATGCGACTGTAAATTGAACGACAGTCGACTGTTTCCAATAGCTCAAGACAGAGTCAATAAAAGTTGACTTGAGCTAGTGCACAACAACCGACTGTAGAAGGCTGCCCAGGCACCTGGAAGCACCCAGTCGCCCGTCCTTCCTTCATCAGTCGCATGTTGGAGAGCCAGAGACTCCAATTGAGTCATTTGGCATGATGAACCTATTGGAATGGTTTCTATGATACTCTTAAGGCTCACTAATGATGGAAAATGCATATGCATGAATGCGTAGACCATATATCAAGGCATTACAATAATCTTAGACTCAAAAAGAGAAATGCAAGTAACTGAAATTATATAGATTACAAATTGCATCTCCTAGAGTCTAAGTCTTCAAGCTCATGATACCTTGATGCTCTCCAACATCTTCTAAGCTTTGGCACCTCTTGATGAGCTTCCCTTCATCAAGCTCCAAGATTTGGCATTACTCCTCTTGATGTCCATCGATCATCATGCTCCAAGCTTTGGCTTCATTAGATGCTCTTCATGAGTTCATCCAAGCTTGAGCACACCATCACTCTTGGAGGTCTTTAATATATCCATTGCATCATCCTCCAAGCATTATGCTTTGTTTCATCAATAGATAATCATGAAGATAAACTAAGACTAAAACATAAGATTGATTAGTACACTCACATAATGTATTGATCATCATCAAAACAATGTTAGTCTTGAACCCAAGAACTGATAAGGCTCAAAGGAAGGGGCGAAGGACTTAGCAGCTGTCTGAGCTTGAAGGTCACTCGACCGAGTGGCATCACCACTCGGCAGAGTGAAAAATAAGACAGTACGCCATTTTCAAGTGTTTATTAGCCTTCTGAGCTCGACCGAGCAGATATTCTCACTTGACCGAGGGCATAGGTGACTCAGTCAAGTCAAAATTTCAGCAAAACGTTGTTTTCAAGCATATTTCACCACTGACCACTCGACTGAGTGGATGAGGCACTTGGTCCAAGCGACTACCTCTTTAGATCGAGGATCAAGAAACTTTAGGGACGACTCGACCGAGCGCGAAGGCTAGTCGACCGAGTGCAACCGTACTCGGTCGAGTGATGAAGATCACACAGATTTCAGGACAACCTCTCACTATTTTGAAATCTGTTATTATTCCAGTTGGCAAAGTATTTTTTCATATTTTTCATGGATAGTAGACTTCATGACTGTTCCAACGCCTCCAAGAAAGCATGAAACGGAGGTTAGATGAAATCTATGGAATTTTTACAAGATGGCACTGCAGTGTTGAATTCTGCCACTCGGCCGAGTGGAGATTCTACTCGGTCCGAGTCAGCTTGGGCCCACCATTTAAGTTGCGGCCAGAAACAGGCTTGTGCCGAATTTCAAAGGATTTTGCATGGGTTTTCTAAGGTTTGAGTGGACTATATATATATATATATATGTGTGTGTGTGTGTGTGTGTGTGTGTGTGTGTGTGTGTGTGTGTGTGTGTGTGTGTGTGTGTGTGTGTGTGTGTGTTGTAGCCGTCATTAGGAGAGATCTCTCTTTTTGTTCTTGAAGACTCTTTTAGGAGTTAGGCCACGCCACCAGCGCCTCTTCCATTGTAATCAAGATACGTACCTTTGTTTCTCTTTAATTCTATTTTATTTGTGTTATCTATGATGCTAGCAATGTTTTCTATTGGTCTCATGATATTTGCTATGCTTTAGTAGATCTATTGCTAGTGTTAGGTTGAATCCTATTGCTAGGGCATCATATTTGATGGAGATAGTAATCCAAGATATTGGCAACAAACCCATCTAGATTTTAGGGTTCTTTGAATGTTGGAACTTAGCCTAAGGAAGGAATTCAACCACAATCAGATCTAGGAATTGACAACCCTAGAACCCTCGAATTGACAACTCTTGGTGGTTAATGAACTCGCCCTAGGATAAATCCAATAATTAAGGGTATTCCGTAACGAGATGATCCACGATGGTGGCATGCGATCCAAGATATTGGCGCCACTACAACATAGCTAGAGATTGATAAGCCGTAGAGTTATGTTGTGGTTTGCTATCATCGGGAGTGACGGGAATTCAATAGATGTGGTGATCCACAATAGTGGCACTCGTCCTGAGAAGTGCCCTCACATCCGAATAGGGTAGTAACTTTGTCAATCTAGGTGCGGTGATCCACGATAGTGGCAACAACCTTAGTCGTTCGTTACACCCTATATTGCTTACTAGGTGATCCACGATGGTGACACTGAAGTAGAGCCCGCACAACATATTATCGACTCGTCGGACGATTCAATCCCTAGACACGTATGAGCTTTATTCCATGCCCGAAGAAGTAGTGAGGATACCGAAACCCTGGTGAATTTCTCTGACTCGTTTTCCCTTTGTTTTGTTTCTTTCTTTGTGTGGAGTCAGTTTGCAACATCGAGTGACACGACATTCGCATCCATCACCATTACGACACTCCACAATCCACATCCACCAATAAAACTTGCAAGTCTAACTCAACCTAGGAATAGATAGGTAGTGTGGCATCGCCTCCCCGTGTTCGATATCCGCTCGCCACTGTACCGTGCGCTTGCGATAAGACGACATCGTTTCACATTTAATTTCAGGGCCGATCACATATCTAATCTTTTCTTTGCTATTAAGCTTATTAAAAATAAGAAAGTGATCGCATCCTATGTCGGTTAGTATGTTTCTTCATATTCAATACTCGGTCTTTGGGAAATCCATGAGCTACAGCCGTGCTTTGTAGCATGTGATCTCATTATTTTCATTTATTTTTCTGACAAATACACATTTATATCCCACTAGTTTGACACCATTTGGTGCCGGTACTATTGTTCCAAATACTTTGTGTTTCTTAAGAGAATCCTGCACTGCTTCAATTGCATCATTCCACTTTGGCCAATCATTTCTCTGTTTGTATTCAGCAACAAAGTGTGGATCATTATCATCATCACTTTCAATGACATGTATGACAAAATAGAACGTGAAGTTATCGTCGATGCTTATGCTTTTTCTATCTAACACCTTCCCTGTACGTATAAAATTTAATGTTATTTCAGTTTCTCTCGGTTTTTTCTCTTTATGGGATTTCGGAAGGGGTGAGTGTATGGACATGAGCTCATTTTTTTGTGGTGGGATTGTCTTAAGGCCTCTGATAAGTGGTTTTTGTATATAGTTTTCCGGCCCCCTTTTCAAGCACTTTTTACGTTATTTCAATCACTGTTTCTTTTTGTTTTCTTTGTTTTTGTTTCCTTTTTTACTTTTATGGTCTGTTTTGATTCAACGCGGTCATCTCACTTTAATGCACCAAAGCAGCCAAGATTTCAAATTGCACGTGGTCGCGTGAAGACACCCCAAACGACCGCGTCGCTGGAGGAAAAAGTGAAGAAATCTCATTCGACGCGATCGCGTGAAGTTTACGACGCGGTCGCGTAATTTCATGATTATTGAAGCCAAATGGTTGCTTCATGACTCGTCTCAAAATGTGTGAACGCTACTCCTAAGTGTAGGAGATCGAACAAGTAATAATCCTGGTGAGTCCTGGTATCGTATCCACGAGAAAACTGACCTGCAAAACCACGAATTTCAGTTTATAAAGAGTACTAATATGATGAGAAACAACCACCTTTCGAAGGCGAAATAATCGTGTAAGGGTTTTAAATACGAAAAAGGAATCCTACGATAACTACGGGGAAGGCGATATTGGGGTATCAATATGGAGAGTATGTGTTGGTCGTGATTTCGTTAGGGTCTATGCAATCAATGATTATTAATATCTTTTTTATAACTCAACGTTTCACCCCGCAAGGGTATGAGAACGTCAGAAAATATAACAATAAACGAACATCAAAAAGTGCCTTATGTATAGAATAAAATACTAGTTTCATGAGGAAATAAGCTTATGTGCCCGCAAGGGTCACGGCAATGTCCTCAAGGATCACGCCACGAATAAGTCCGCAAAGATCATATTCGATCCAAGTACACCAACACCGAATATACTTGAATAATACATGTAGAAACTAGAAAAATACGCGATATAGCGTGCAAATTAGGGCGAAAAGATATTAAAATCAAAGATTACAAAGGTCTAACTACATCACAACCATCACATGAGGGTATTATCCACGCATGGAGAGAAGAGAATCAATATTCATAGACAAATACATCATCAATACTCAAAATACGTGCTAAATACGCCAACTACGAGAGTAAAGTTTAGAATTTTATCACCAAATCTCTACACTTGAACCCCAAACTCCTTCAACAACTGACCCTGGCCTCTATCTCCAGGGCCTCCAAATTTCACGGCCAAATACGGCTCCTAGAGCCCCAAATATGCCAGAATACATCCAAAACCCCTAAAATACGCTTATATAGAGGCATTGCAGGTTTTGGGGTCTTAACGGGTTCGAAACCCGCTCCAATATCAGCCAAAACCCAAACCCAACAGCCGCCGCAATTCCTGGCCATCTGAGCTGGGCAGGATCGCATGTCAGGTCGACATGTGTCCCCCTTATTGGATTTTCGACCGCGCGCCTGCTAAGCTTTCGAATCTAAGTCGGATTCCATCCTGACCGTCCAGTCGAGCGGTACACCATCCAGATTGCGCCACGTGGCTCCAAGCGCTCGCCTCCGCTCGATTCGTTCTGCTCGCCTGCGGACCGTTGGATCGAGATCCAACGGCCATTAACGTACCGCGTCGCATGCTTCGCAGCGCCCGTCGGATGAGGCGGAATTAGCTTTGATGGCTGCCACGTGTCCAAGGCCGGAGGTGGGGTATATACGTATGCCGTATTTCGGCTATTTTTCTTCATTAAATTGGTATCTGCATTCAAAAATTCACAGTAATTAGCACAGATCTCAGAAAAATACAATAAATAGTCGTTGGAATCGTGAGATCGAGATCTTCATATGAAAAATACTAAAAGGGCAGAAATACTCGGTAAATTGTTGTTTTGTGCATAAAATGAGATTTTGCTCTAATAATTAAGGGTATTCAAAATACGATCATATTAGAGACCAAATAAGTATCATATATGTACAAAATAGGGCTAAATAAGGGGCTAAATATGTAATATTTACCATGAATCACACCCCCAACTAGAGTTTTGCTAGTCCATAGCAAAAAGAGCGATTAAGTTGGATGATTAGTCAAAATAATAAATTCTATCGACCGTTTATGGCATGGCTCAATAATACGGTTTCCAATAAGATTTTTACCATCAATAAACACAATCCATGAATAAAATCAATCACACGATATTTTTTCTAATTTAATTTGAATAAATAACGTGCGAGCATCGTTTTACGTAAGCGAAAGTATTACACGACGTCATCTTATAGTTTTATTATTTCCAAGGAATCGGCATCTCAAAAAGATTGTTCATATCATGGGTATTGAAGTTGCTTAGTTTATTCACCATTCACCATTTCGTTTTTTCTTTCTTTTTTCTTTTTGACGACTTAGAATGATCCATGTAACGAGCTTTCAGTTAATGACTCTTAGGCCAGACGACCTTCGGGCATTAGGCTTAGAAGAGCCACTCGAACTTAATAACTCGAATCATCTAAGTTTTATTTTCTTCCTTTTTTGGATGCACTCCCCATTCATCCATCTTTCGACGCGAATCTCCAATGCTTCCTGAGGCACGAAGACCCGGCTAATTAATGAACTCAAGGGAATGATGCATTTTTCTCTTTCTCTCTGTTTTTTAATTTCATAAGCAACTCAACACCCATTCATCGAACATATACATTAGTAACAAGGGTCAAATTCCTCTTCAACTTGGAGATTGTTCTAATAAATCGTGTATACTTAAGCTCTTGCATCCAATGGCATGCATGAAATAAATTCAAACTATTTCGAGATATTAATCATGGCAATTGAAAGTTTTCATAAATAGCATATTAATGAGTAATTCCATGAAGAAATAACAATTAATTCAAGACATAACCGATTTTTAGAACTCAATCAATGCATAATCATCTGCCAATGTGGTATGTGAAGGAGTTTTAAATGATGAGAGTTGGTGATTTATTCTTTTCTTTCTCATAAAAAAATCCTAAGGTCTCATACACTCCCCCCAACTAAAGGTGGACATTGTCCTCAATGTCAAAGGGGTGCGAGTTTATTCAAAAGCAAGCATCCTAAAAGTATATAAAATCTACGCTAATGGAAAGAACACACCGTGGTCAAATGTCGGATCACATATCTTTAATGGTGGAGGAAGTTGTTCTATCTTCTCCTTGCGCTCCTCGGTGAGTAGTCTTCCTCCACTAGCTAAACTGGATCCGAGCAACGTAACTCCCAGAATCTTTATAAAGTAGTTAACTATATCCTGCAAGAGATGAGTCACGTCAATCCAATTTAGTCTTAAATTCTTTTCAATAAAAATATTCCAAATGTAGTCATCAAAGTAAGTAAAATAAAGTAAAGCATGTTGATGACTTCTCCCTGAAAAATGATCATTGCTTTCGGTATGATGCTCAGTCATTGGGGAGAGGGATGAATGATTTTGGGAAAAACTTGGGGGGGGGAGAGAGTGGTTCATGTTCCATAGAAATAATCTCTAAACTCTTGTCCCTAGCTGTCTCCTCCTCCTGTTCATCCAAAATTGCTAGCTCGTCCTCTCTGTTGCACCCACTTCCTGCCATGTTGATATTTTTATTCGTGACTTCATCGTGACATGGCTCGCTCAATATGTTGTTTTTTGTGATTCAAATCACGTGGAGCATTTTTCCCAGGTGACTCAGTCGAGTAGGAGGCTACTCGGTCAAGTAGCATGAAGTCTCTGACAGACCGAGCAGGCAGAGAGCTTGGGAAGTTTTTCCTCCGACTCGGGTGACGCCTACTCGGTCGAGCAGGAGGCTACTCGGTCGAGCAGGAAGTTACTCGATCGAGCAGCATGAAGGCTTTGTTTGCCCGAGCAGCCCGAGGGAATTCCGTTTGAAGAGGGCTATTGACACTCGGGCCGAGTAGCTAGGCTACTCGATCGAGTCACCTTGAATCCATCTAGGGCATGTCAGCTCGACCGAGCTCGACCGAGCCGATAGCCGACTTGGGCCGAGTCGGCGCGGGCCCATGTGCAAAAACCGACGGCTGGATTGTTTTTTCTGGCGTTGTTTTGGCGTTGTTTTGGCTTTGTATTTAACCTAAATATTTTTTTAGATTAGGTTAAGCCTCCTTTTAGATTGAGAGAGTTTTGGAGAGCCTCTTGCTACCCCATTGGAGATTTGAGAGAGTTTTAGGGTTTGTGTTCTTGAGAGAAAGGTTTGGTTTTTCCTTCTCTTCTTCTTCCATTGATTTCTTCCTCTTGAGTGGATTGTGAGGGCTTGTTCCATTGACAAGTTATTACGCACGCGTGAGGGAACGTTTTGTAACCCAAATTGTTTGGATCTCTCTACCAGTGGAATCGTCTCGGATTGGGATTGCTGGACGTAGGTTGTTTACAACCAAACCAGGATAAATTCTCTTGTGTCTGCGATTGATTTATTTGTTGCTGTGATTCGTTTGCTGCTTTCTATTGCAAGGTCATTTGGGAATTTTTTTGGGTCGTTAGGATTAGATTTTTGCTAGCTTTATATTCCTGATCAGTTTATTAGGGTTGGTTTCCGTATTGATCCCAAGGCGATTTGGTTTCCACCCCAACACAATATACCTTCAATAGAAGATGAACTTATATTAGATTCCTGAAATTGAATTTCAAAAGAATTATTTTCTTCTAAGAAAGTGGCAATCAAAGTAAGATTTTCAATGGATTGCTGAATTTGCCGACTCCGAGCTAGGAAATTTTCTTGGAATTGATGGGATGTAGCCTCCTGTGTCTGAATGAGCAAATAAACTTCCTCTTTCAAGGGTGGCAATGGTACGTCTACGCTTTGCTCTCCTTGATCAAGGCATGAAGGCTCCGATGGATCACTCTCTGAAGTCTCTTTCATGATTTGGTCATTCTCTTGTAAGGACTCCATGAACTTCCACGCCTCTGTCGGCGTCATGACTCCCAAAAATTCCTGCACCTGTGGTCGTAGTCCAAATAAGAAGGACTCCATAAGCTCTTCCTTTTTGTACCCATGTTGCGGATAGCTCAATACTATGTCTGTGAACCTCCTCCAGACATGATAGAAAGTTTCACAATCTTTTTGATTAAAATTAACGATTTTGAGCTTCTCCATCCTATGCTTGTGTGCAACGTCGTACTCTGTATCATACCAATTATTTGTGCAATAAAAATTCATGTATTCCATTTTTTTTGAATATATATTTTTTTAAAGAGAGAACAAAACAAAAAACTAATAAAAAATCCTAAACTACAAGATGGAAGGATCTCACCGAATATTCCTCCATACGAACTGAAATCGTAAATCACAAGTATCGTTTCCCCTGGCAACGACGCCAAAAACATGACTCGTCTCAAAATATGTGAGCGCTACTCCTAAGTGTAGGAGATTGAACAAGTAATAATCCTGGTGAGTCCAGGTATCGTATTCACGGGACGACTGACCTGCAAAACCACGAATTTCAGTTTATAAAGAGAACTAATATGACGAGAAACAACCACATTTCGAAGGCGAAATAATCGTGTAAGGGTTCTAAATACGAAAAATGAATCCTACGATAACTACGGGGAAGGCTATATTGGGGTATCGATATGGAGAGTATGTGTTGGTCATGATTACGTTAGGGTCTATGTAATCAATGATTATTAATATCTTTTCTATAACTCAATGTTTCACCCTGCAAGAGTACGAGAACGTCGGAAAATATAACTATAAATGAATATCGAAAAGTGCCTTAAGTATCGAATAAAATACTAGTTTCATGAGGAAAATAAGCTTATGTCCCGTAAGGGTCACGTCAATGTCCACAAGGATAACGTCACGAATAAGTCTGCAAAAATCATATTCGATCCAAGTACACCAACAACGAATATACTTGAATAATACATGTAGAAACTAGCAAAATACGGGATATACCGTGCAAATTAGGGCGAAAAGATATTAAAATCAAAGATTACAGAGGTCTAACTACATCACAACCAGCACCTGAGGGTTTTAGCCACGCATGGAGAGAAGAGAATCAATATTCATAGACAAATACATCATCAATACTCAAATTACATGCTAAATACGCAAAATACGAGAGTAAAGTTTATAATTTTATCACTAAATCTCTACAATTGAACCCCAAACTCCTTCAACAATTGTCCCTGACCTCTGTCTCCAGGTCCTCCAAATTTCACGGCCAAATACGGCTCCCAGAGCCCCAAATACGCCAGAATACATCCAAAAACCCTAAAATACGCTTATATAGAGGCCTTGCGGGTTTTGAGGTCTTAACGGGTTCGAAACCCGCTCCAATATGAGCCAAAACCCAAACCCAACAGCCATCGCAATTCCTGGCTGTTCGATTTGGGCGAGAACGCATGCCAGGTAGACACGTGTCCCCATTATTGGATTTTCGCCCGCGCGCCCGCTAAGCTTTCGAATCCAAGTCGGATTCCATCCTGACCGTCCATTCGAGTGGTACATCGTCCAGATTGCGCCACGTGGCTCCAAGCGCTCGCCTCCGCTCAATTCGTTCTGCTCGCCTGTGGATCGTTGGATCGAGATCCAACGGCCAATAATGTGCCGCGTCGCCCGCTTCGCAGCGCCTGTAGGATAAGGCGGGATTAGCTTTGATGGCTGCCATGTGTCCAAGGCCGGAGGCGGGGTACGTATGTATGCCGTATTTCGTCGTATTTCGACAGTATTTCTTCATTAAATTGGTATTCTGTATTCAAAATTCACAGTAATTAGCATAGATCTCAGAAAAATACAAATAAATAGTCGTTGGAATCGTGAGATCGAGATCTTCATATGAAAAATACTAAAAGGGCAGAAATACTCATTAAATTGCTATTTTGTGCATAAAATGATAGGTTACTCTAATAATTAAGGGTATTCAAAATACGATCATATTAGAGACCAAATAAGTACCATATATGCACAAAATGGGGTTAAATGAGGGGCTAAATACGTAATATTTACCATGAATCACTTCACGTGACCGTTTCGAAGACCAAACGGCTTCCAATGCCGCAATCGACACAGCCGCGTACTAAACGACGCGACGTAAACGATGCGACCACGTCGTTTTCGACGCGGTCGCATCGAATTAGTCCCTAGGGAATTTCTTGGGCGCCGTCAGAGTTAGGTAGGGGCTATTTTGGTCTTTTTAGGATTGTATAAATGGTCCTCTTCCTCCTTTGCGATAAACAGCTTTTAGTTTACCCTTTTTAAAGTTTTTAAGGAATATTCAGGTATTCTCTCTTATTTTTCTGTTGAATTTATTAATTCCTTTTGTAGTTCTTATTTTGGATTGTTGTTTGCTAATAGATATAGATTTCCTTTCTCATTGCAATTGTGGATTGTTTGCTATTTGATTTTCATATTGAGTCTATTGACATGACCATTGAATCTTTGATGTCGATTGGATTTCTAACAATGGGTAGTGAGTAGTTTTCCATCTAGGGTAATGTGTTGAACCCCATTTGAATTTGGATCATGGGTTGGATGAATTAGTTAGTTGATTGTTGGCTAATTGATGATTTGGGGTATATTAGGATGCCAATTGTCATTGTATATCGGTCTCCTCCCTTGTGGATAATTAGATTATCCGCCGGTGAGAGTTGGAACTAATCTAGGGTTTTCGATCCCTATAATGACCCATACTATCGGTGTGGCCGACGAGAGTCGGGCGCCAATTAGAGCTCTCCTAATATATATCCAAATTCTCGACCACGAGAGTGGTATGGAGGAAGATTGGGGATATTCATCAGACTTAATACACCTAATGTATATCGATGTATCGGTGAGAGTCGACATCGATATAGGTTAGGATAGTCTTATCATAGCATCGCAAGAGCGAAGGGTAGGGATAACATAAGTGATTATTCTATCATGCATCACAAGAGCGGTGCATAGGAGAGTGCCCTTAGGTTAGATGACCTCTCTCGAGTCGCAATGAACCCAACAATTGGTTAATTCTAATCCAACCTTAACCCTAGTTCGATGGCGGGAATATCCTAAGCGCTGGAGCTTTTATCCTCTGAATTTTTCCTTATTTTCATATCGACCTTATATCTATCGACAGTGTAGCTTTCTATCTTAGAAAGAAATTGGTACTCAACGAATGCCTTCCTGCGGATGACCCGTATAGCACTACGACGACGTCGTGTGCTTGCAGTTTACAAATATTAAAACTAGAAGAACAACCTCCAAGAGTTTGTCTTTTTCTTGGATTTTTGTCCTTGGAGCGTGGTGGTCTGCCTTTTTTAATTGAGGATCAGCCACTTTTGCTACTAGTGGATTGCATCCATTCTCGGGGATATCAATACTAACCGGAGTATTAGTAGCAGTGATGTATGATTTGACAAAATTTTCTTATTGTCAGTAAATGGATCCGGTAATTGATGAACAATGTTCTGATTGTGGAGGATCTTAAGGATCTCATCTTCACATTGCTTTGTACTCGGATCATAGTGGGTTATTGTTTTTTATCCCACGATACAACTTGTGATGCTCCAGTCTTCACTGAATCAAGGCCTAATTTTGGAAATGTCGTCTCATCAAATTCACAGCTTTTAAGACGTGCCTTGAAAGAGTCTCATGTATAGGGTTCAAGGTATCTTATAATTGAGGGTGTGTCAAACCCTACATAGATTCCTAGACGACATTGAGAACTCATTTTTGTTCTCTGTGGTGGTGATATGGGAATATAAATTGCACAACCGAAATCCTCAAATGAGATATATTTGGTGTTGTTCCGTATGCAAGTTGCATCAGAGAATGACTCTGACTCATAGAGGGTCTGAGTCTTATTAATGAAGCAGCATGGAAGATTGCATGTCCCCATGCAGTCGTCGGCAATTGGGATTTCATTAATAATGCACATACAATCCATTGGAGCCTTTTTATCATGACTCTACTAACCCATTTTGGGTGTGAACATGTGGTATATGATGCTCAATTTCTGTCCCAGTTGCTAGGCAGTATTCTTGAAATAATCGGGGGGGGGGGGGGGGGGGGTAAATTCCCCAGCATTATCTTGATTGATTTTCTTTATTTTATTTTATTTGGAAAATAGGCCTGTAATTTTATTATTCGTGCCAATAGTTTTGGAAAAGCTAAATTGCGGGTAGATATTAGACACACATACGACTATTTTGAGGATGAATCAATCAATACCATGAATTATCGAAAAGGCCCACCAGGGGGTGAATTGGTCAACATATATATCTTTTTTTCTTTCGAGGAAGTTTGGAGATTCATTATCCACGTTTAGTGGATATGTCCTTGTAATCAATTTTCCCTTTAAACAAGGGAGACAAGAGAATTCACCCTTTTGAAGAATTTTTGAGTTCTTCAGATTATGCCGATAGGATAGGGGTAGAATGCAATGCATCATTACCGATCCAGGATGGCCAAGTCTATCATGCCAAAGTAGAAATTTGGATGATACCAGGCATTTAAGGTGCTCCGTCAAATTTGCTTCCTCTCTCTAAATTTTTATATGCTAGAGGGCTTGATGAGAGGCTCTCAAATTGCTCAAGTATGGATTTGAGTCCTTTTTCTTGAAATGTTGCATACAAATATTCTTTATTATTTTTCTGTCACTTTCTACGAGGAATCCGTTTTGGCGAATGTCCTTGAAACTAAGTAAGTTTCTTTTTGCATTCGAAGAGAATAGTGCATCCTTTATTTTTATTTATGTATCATTTGGGAGCAATAAAGTTACATTCCCCGATCCTTCAATTATATTTGAAGGCCCTGATATTGTATTCACTAGGCTATCATATGATATTATGATATGAAAATAGCATTTAATTTGAAGGATTGTATATGTCGAGGTATTGTCTACTGGGCAGTCATGAGAGCAATCCATCTAGTCAAAGATGAAGCACATAAGAATATTACAGAAACTTAACTAATTCATTAAATAGAAATAAAACCATACATAGTTTTGCAAAAAGAAAAGCTCATCATGACAATGTTTATTCTACTGAGATAAGGGCATTAAATCGAACAAGACATCTTTCTCTAAATCTGCAGCAGTAAATTGCACTGGAGCTTGAGAGTAATTGGCCAGCGATTTGACTCAACTTTCTTTTTCAAGCTTTCTTGGTACAAATCTTGTAGGTGCAGCAGAGTTCTACTCACTTTGAACCAGTGTCCTGTCATACCACAATGATGGCACTAGCCTACCCAATCCTTCTTTGGTGGGGGTGCTTGATTTTTATTATTATTTCCATTTTTCCACCATATGAACTTCCTTTTCCTTGCATTTCTGGTGGCATTGTCCTATGGCATGCTTTTTATTTGCCCCCCCCCCCTTTGAAATTTCCGTTTCTTTTATTCTTTTGTTTTGAAGATGTATTGTGAGCTTCTGGGAGATGGGCCGTGCCAGGATGGCACATGTTATGAGTGGTAAATAGAAGCTCTATATTTTGTTCAGCCATTAATAAGCATGCTAGCAACTCGGAATACTTTGTGAACTTTTGTTCACGGTATTGCTGCATAAGTTATGCATATTTTTCATGGAAAGACATGTAAGTCTTTTATAGCATGCGGTCTTTTTGAGACTGTTTCACCACACAACTTCAAGCGTGAGGTGATGCTGAACAGAGCTGAGTTGTACTCAGCTATGGACTTAAAGTTCTGCAGTCTCAGATTCTCCCACTCATAACGGACCCTTGGGAGTATAACATCTTTTTGATGTTTATATCTATCCTCAAGGGCAATCCATAACTCAAGTGGATCTTCGACTGTAAGGTATTCAATTCAGCATTTAAGGTCTTGTCCACGTAGCGACGAATATATATTATTGCCTTGTTTTTTCAATGTATGTCGCAGTGCTATCTTTTGTAATTGTGGCATTTAGGGATTGGGCTCATAGATGGAATTTGATATCCAATGCCTAGCTGGGGTAATTCTTCCTAGAGGCTTCCAAAACTTCGAAATCAACACTTGCGATTTTAGTCATTTTTCTAGAAAAGCACAATTTGTGTGACTTAATAATACTGAAAATTATATCATGCAGAGGCAATTTAAAATGAATAAGCAAATTATGTGGATTGGCCAGTCACTTAAAAAATAATGTCCAAAGTCCAAATTATGCAGTCCCATTTTACATAAATGAAAAAAGAAAATACAAATTTGGTTATAATGTGAGACCCATAAAAATTCTTCTTATTAGGGTTACCCTTCGTCTACATGGAAATGGTCATCGGTCTTGGGTATTACATTATATTCCTCGTCACATTTTCTCTCAAAAAATAGAAAAGTGTGGAAAAATAAAACTTGGACTTAAAAGGCCGATCCAAAACCACAATGCAACCATTCATGCAAAATTGTGCTCAAGAAATTTTTCATCACATTTTATCACATATATCAGACATCACAGATTCACATGATATAAATTTTCAATATTTTATGCTTAATATTTAATTGGACTGCGGTGCAACGTCATGCACTATTAGGTTAGGTAACTAACAGCAGAACGGTTGAAAGATTCGCATAATTATTAAGCGAATACTTATGAAAATAAGAAGAAAATTATCCCAGAATACATGCCAGCTAGTAGTGATATTTAGCATATTAATATGATTCAAAAAACAGGCATAATATGCTGAAAAAATAAAATATAAACATGGTTTATGTGGTCTAGTTCAGAAAAATTGAAAAACTGAGATACACCCATGTTTCATTTATTTTAGAAAATTTTCTATTCCATCCCCTGATTTTCTCTTTTATTTCCCCCTTTATTTGGCTCGCCAGTCCCACTCCCCCTCGTTTATTCTCTTTTCTTTTTTTGGGGTCAAGGCCTGCAGCAAAAGCTGCGTTCTTCAGCACGCCCACCTTCTTTCATGTTTTTGTTTGGCCTGAGGCCTGCAGCAGGAGCTGGGGGCTTCGGCCTGCCAACGAACGACCCACATTTTTTGTTTTCCACTGGACTATGGGGCGAAGCCCGAGGGCTGTTTCTGCAGGTTTAGGCCCACAGTCAGGTACAAATTTTTTCCCTCTTGTGGGCCTAAAGCCTGCCGCGCAAAACACTAGTTGTTTGGCCGGTGGGTTGGGTTAGAGGGCGGCTGCTGCTACCAGTGACAGTAGCACTGGGTCTTGGGGTTTTGGGGGTTCCACCTCCTGTGGCGACGATGCGCTGCCGCTACAATGGCAATGGGTTGCTGGCGGCTTGGGTATGCCATCGGGAAGAAAAAATTGTGGTTTTGAAAACCTTAGGTCGGGGTTTGTTACCGCCGTCGTTGATGGCGATGGCATGTTGCCACTGTTAAGGTGGCAGTGGTGGACGGAGGTAGCAGGGGGTGTGCCAGCAGCATGGTGGTTGCCGGTCAGCCGAGTGATCGAAAGTATTATATTTTTTCATGTTTTGTCGACCGACGAGGCCAACCGCCACCCTCTCCTCCTGGCGGTTGGGCTGGCGGTCGGTACCCTAGGGTCGACGGCTAGAGGCCGTAGCCCTTCCCCATTAAAATTTTCTTTTCGATGTTATTCGATCTTGGGTATTGCAATATGATAAATATCATGATCATTCTAAAATTAACTAGGTTTTTAGGTATACATCAAGATCGATGATGAAAGACGTCCGATTTTTATTGGTCGTCCGTGCGTGAAAACAATCCTACATCGTCCGCCTAGACTCTTTCTCTCTCTCTCTCTCTCTCTCTCTCTCTCTATCTCTCTCTCTCTCTCTCTCTCGGAAGAGCATGTTGATAACATGTTGTGAAATACTTTTTAGGGGTGTTTACATGCGTTTATTTATAGGGGAATATGGAAGTATACTACTGAAAAATTGGACATTAGCCACGAACAAATCCGCTGCTAATGTCATGAAATCCGTGGCTAATTTGCATTAGCCGCAGATTTTTAGAAATTCCGTGGCTAATAGTCCGTGGTAGAAAGTGGCGTAGTTAATGCAAAAAATTCTGTGGCAAGTGAAAGACAGTCCGTGTCGGATACATTAGCCACGGATGTCTGTGGCTAATGTGATTCATATGACAACGGAAAAAATGTCCTCATTAGCCACAAAATGGGCCGTGGCAAAATATTCATGGCTAATACACAGGGATGTGGCTCTGAATCTATGATGATACACTATGATAATACACTCTCATTTGTTTTGCATCTAGCATGAATGCTACTGATGGATAAAATTACGATAAACACATACCTTCGTAGCGGAATAGATTTGGATCTCCAGAGGAGGAATTATGATGCTTCGATGATCAGGTTCGGAATCATGAGAGGAAACCAAAGCACTTTTCACCACGAAGATTACCAATTCCTATCTTTCTTCTTGAGATGGATTTTTGAGTAAAAGGACTGTATATTTCTCTTTGGGAATGATGGGGTATTTAAAGGATATGAAACGGGAGAAGTTTTTAACATGGTGGAAACAACGACTCTCCCAACGGTAGAGTAGTTATTAATACAAATTATATTATAACACATTAACTTTAATTATCCTTCAAAGATTAATTAAAATTACATTTAAGCCCCTTAATCCTTTAGTTATTACATTTTAACCCCTCGGGTTAATCCCGTCATGGACGTACCCAATTCCAACATCTTACACTCACACATGATGAGATTGTTGTCACAGATAACAACACGAGAAGAAGATTTTTTTTCATAAATGGTAATATGGTCGTGCAAACCATAAGGAAACATATGTAATCTTGATGTGCACTATTTAGAGATATGCAACTTTCCTCTTTGTTATCCAATCCTCTAAAGTTCCTCCAGCGCTTATAATATCCCTAATTTATTTTGTTGTATCAATTTAAGTATTCTTGATCCATCCTTTTATTTATTTACTCTTGAGCAATACTTGAACACTTCCATATTTATGTATATATATCATACAGATTGACAGGTCTGTGATATCAAACTTTATATCAATAAAACATAGCCTTTTCATTGCACCCAACATCCTTAGTCTCAACTCAGTTGCTTTCCTAGACATATCCTTTTAGACCGAATCAATCATGGTAATAAGGAATATGCAAAAGTAGATATAATCAAGAATGAGGCTTTAAATACTAGTCAAAATGTGAAAGGGTATTGTGAGGAAACCAATCCTATAAGGACTCACACAGTGGAGAAGTAGGAATCCACTTTCTCACTTTCCATTATGGTCGACTCCAGCAAATGTGGTATGAATCACATGCAACGGTGTATTGCGAATGTCTTAGGAGTAATTCAATTCAGTACCATTCAGACTCTAGTTAAATGTACCTATACATTTAATAGTAAATTCTACAGCTATTAATTGCTCTAAGAATTCGTGTCTGGTTTATAAATAGGCTCAACAGAATCGTGGAAAATCAGTTCATCTCGGTCATTATTTATATGTTAAAATGACCTCATTTGAAACATTCTTATTCAAGGTGACTTTCAAAAAACATAAGAGGATTAAGTCGCATCCCTATATGTTCACCTAAGAACGACAGATGTAATTGCCTGTGTAAAAAGGCCAATCTCCCATGCCTATTCAACATATTGTTCGTATGTACTCATTACACACACACACACGCAAGCAAATAACCCGTGCACACGTGCACGTGGACTGGAAAAAACGGTCGGAAAGGGGGGGGGGATAAAAAGTGTGGGTGTGTGTGGGGGAGAGGGTCCAGGGGCAAAGAGGTAAAACCGGGGTTGTATGTGCAAACTTTCCCACCTCATCTCTTATCCCTCAAAATCTCATCTCTTATCCAATTTATATTGTCCAAATTCTCTTATTCAATTTCTCTTGATAACCTCCCTATTTTATAGAATAGATATGTATGTATATATGTATATGCATGTATGTATATGTATATATGTATATGTATACTCTTGTCCAAATTCTCTTATCCAATTTCTCTTGTCCAATTTCTCTAATCCAATTTCTCTTGATACCATCCCTATTTTATAGAATAGATGTATATGTATATATGTATGTATATATATGTATGTATATACTCTTGGCCAAATTCTCTTATCCAATTTCTCCTGACCAATTTCTCTTACCCAATTTCTCTTGATAACATCCTTATTTTATAGAATAGATGTATGTATATGTATGTATGTATATGTATATATGTATGTATATATATGTATGTATATACTCTTGTGCAAATTCTCTTATCCAATTTCTCTTGTCCAATTTCTCTTATCCAATTTCTCTTGATAACATCCCTATTTTATAGAATACATTATAGATATATGTATATGTATGTATATGTATGTATGTATATGTATATATGTTTGTATAAATATGTATGCATATACTTTTGTCCAAATTCTCTTATCCAAATTCTCTTGATAACATCCCTATTTTATAGAATGTGTGTGTGTGTGTGTGTGTGTGTGTGTGTGTGTGTGTGTGTGTGTGTGTGTGTGTGTGTTAACGAATAGCACTATTGAGCAAACATATATTAATCCAACACAATGAATGAAGTAAACATCTTTAATTGAATCAATAATTTACAGAGTACAATCACAACTGTTTTTCAAATTCTATGCAAGCCCAGAGCTTTTACATGGTTTTTATATGGATATCTGGTAATTGGTTTAGTTAGAAGATCAGTAACCATATTGTGCGTGTGCGTGTGCGTGCGTGCGTGCGTGCGTGCGTGCGTGCGTGCGTGTGTGTGTGTGTGTGATTGAAACAATCTTCTTAACCACAATGTCTCTACAAAATGATATTGTATGTCAATATGCTTAGTACGACTGTGATATTTGAGTCCTTAGTATTAGATATCATGGTAGAAAAGTACGGGTTCTTACTTCTTATTTCTTACACCCAAATTTTGTATGAACTTTCGTAACAATATATCATCCTAAATTCTGCTTCCATGGTAGATAGAGCTACACAAGATTGTTTCTTTATGCATCAAGATATGTCACCATCTCTTAGCAATAAAACATAAATATCTCAATGTAGATTTTCTTTCATATACATTTCCCTCATAATCTGCATTAGTGTAGCCTTTCAGTTTCATGGATGAACCTTCATAACACGGACTGTAGTTGGTTGTGTGATCGCACCCCGGATACACGCCCGGGGCGACGGTTGTAGTTTTACCGCAAGCGCACGGTGTAGCGGCGAGCGGGATATCGAACACAGGGAGGACGAATGACCGTGCTTGTTCCAATCAACCTGGCTATCTAAGAAGAGAGATTTGCCTTTGGCGATCCTGTCACAATCGTCAGACAAATGTGCGGAAATATCAAATCAAATGAAGAACGTCTAGGGAATGGGGAATCCCCGCTACTCACCGTATCTCATAAATGTGGTTCATCGGTATCAAAATTGCTAGACTAGGATTTTGGATGAACTAGTTGCAACTGAATGTAGAACCAAGCCACGCTCTCGCGCTGTTGCCGGTCTATAGCTTTCCTAGGCAAGGGTCCAATCTCTTGCAAACCCTCGCCTAGAAAAACTAGCATTAGGATCAACATCATCGTCCAATCGCTCACCGAACCCAATCTCTTGCAAACTCGGCTCACGATCTAGATCGGGATAGTTCCTACCCGTCCAATCTCTTGCAAACGGGTATTGGCACGGAATTGCAACCGGAAATCCTAGTATCGGTCCAATCTCTTGCAAACCGATACTTCGAAAATCCGATTCCAACCCAATTCGGATTTCTAGGGTTTCCTATCGAATTGGGATCCAATCTCTTGCAAATCCCAATCGATATGAACTCCTAGCTAACCGTAGTAAATCGATCCCAATCTAATCTCTAAATATCAATTCTAGCAAAATTTCTACTAATTCATCACAAATATGAAGTTGGGCTTGTAGGGTTCATCCCCACGCCCCAAGACGTGGAGACTACTCACAATTTATAGCAAGATCACAAAAATAATCAATGAGATAAGGAATAGAATTCATCACAATATGGAATTATGCAATAAAAATAGAATTTTTAGAGTAGAGATAGACAAACCAAAGGAGTTCTTCAATCAATCCAACAAAAATCACAAATTTGTCTTCTCTCCAATCTCCAAAATAAAGCTAAAAAGAAGATCTAAAAAGCTGCAAAAAATCTAAGAAGAAGCTCCCAAAACTAGGGTAAAAACAGGGGTTAAATAGCCCCCAAAATCGTCCAAAAACTGTGACCAAAATACCCGTGCACAGCCTGTTTTCCGCAGATTTCGCTACAGGCAGCGCATCGCACTCGGCCGAGTGACAAAAGTCGCTCGGCCGAGTGAAAACCCTGTAATTTTCCAGTAAGTCAGGGCCTTCAGGGGTCTTCACTTCGGGGGCGGCTCGGCCGAGTGAGTTGTCGTCACTCGGCCGATGGCTTCAAGGTACTCGGGCGGACGGAATAACCCACTCGGCCGAGTGGGTCTTCTGAAGTTCAGGCGGCCAAAAAACAGTAACTTGGATGTTTTGGAAGGGCCTCGTCTGGGCGCCACTCGGGCGGACGGGATGTCGTCACTCGGCCGATGTGGTCTTCGGTGCTCGGCCGAGTGCACATGTAAATCGTGTCTGATCTGGTCGGCCGAGCGATGTCTCGCTGGTCGGCCGAGTGGCTCCTCCACTCGGCCGAGTGGGACACAAAAAATGCCCAATCTGCTTGTTTTGGCCTCCTCGTCGCTCCTGCGACGTCCATTCTTCTTCCGCTCCTCTCCAACAGCAAAATATCCCTCGGGGAGGTCGTTGGTGACCGTCCAGAGTGAGCGCATCTCGAGATCACTCCAAATTGCGCCAAATCACCTGAAATGCGTCAAAAACAACAAATCGTGAAAAGCATCGCAATATCATCGATATATCGTGAAAAACATGATTTGGGCGATCTAAATGGCATGCAAACATGCGGGAAAAAGGTGTAAAATAAGGAGTGATCAAAATCCCCCAAGCTTGCCTCTTACTCGTCCTCGAGGAAGATAAGTAAAAGGCGAACCCGGTGGATTCGGAAAACGAAAACAGCGAAAAAACGAAGAAGAAAAAAACGAAGAAGAATGAAAACGAAATAAAAAGAAAGAAGAAAGAAAGAAGCGAAGAGGTAGGTTGCTAGATTATTTTCTCAGGACGTGGGTTCCACTTACTCATATAGCATGCTCTGAATGAAAAACACATGTCAAAGAATTTTATTTTGATATCATAGTATAATAGTGCAAATAGAAATAGAAATCCCACGAACAACGATATAATCATGAAAAACGGAATAATTTTAGAATTAGCATTGTCTGAAACATTTAAAGCGGTATACGAATCACAGATCACACACTTTTCAATTGAACGCTTTCTATCCGGAGTATAAGAGTATCACACTATAGAATAGAGAGAATAGAAAAGTATGGATTTCATGAAATGAACGCTAGGCTTAGATTTCTGGATTTCGTAAAGCTAAAAACAATCTCATTGAGTATAGAATATTACTTAGCCTAGGTTGTCGTGCAACGTCAAGTAGTCACTCTCTCACACATCAATGGATCCCCTCCCCCAAGCTTATCTATAAGCATGGTGGCATAAAAAATATTCACATCCCCATTTTTATATAGCTCCAAAAGTGATAAAAAGAAAGAAAGGAAGAAAGAAAGTGAGATGGGATCTTTTATTGAGGATTTTTCCTCTTTTTCTCTTTTTTTTTCTCTTTTTTTTGATATAGCATATATACACAACGATGATCCCAACTCAAAGAGAGATAATGATATACAAGAATGTTTTTCTCTCTTTTATTTTTTTAGAGAATGATAGATTTGGAGCTAGGCATGAGTAGTGGGGGAAATGCCATATAATAGAATCACTAAGGGGAGATTCACCAATGATTTTAAAAGTAGAGAAATAATGTTCAAGATTTGTGGAGAAAGAAATAGATATACTCTCAGTTCACTCTATAAGACATGCACGACAACTTCAGCAGGGTAATCTAATCTACTCAGTTTCGATCACAAAAAAAACTAACTAATCCAGATTTATCATAGCTAACATCACTAAATCATCCTGAAGTGAAGTGTACAATTCATGCATATAGAAGTGATATAGGAAAAGAAATCAGTACTCCAGATATAGGCATTCAATGCGTGAATCTTGGTGTGTTTTCTGTGATAGCATACATATGAATATTCAGACTCAGCTAATAATAAAATTTCATCCATTTTCATGTGGCAAAAGTGTGGGTTACTATCTCTAGATGCAAGGCAAGTCATAGCATATGATATCAGAAATAAAATCTAAGACATGACAAATATAGCATGCATATAGAGTAAGCTAAATCCAACGTCATCATCATCACAGAAAAGTCATCTCTAGCATGAGATGAAAAAGATAAGAAATAAATAAAGATAAAGGGAAAATAAAACTATTTACAATGCGGCACACAGAAAAATAAAAGACGTGATGCATGGCAAAATAAAAGAAAAATGAAGAAAATGTGTGCAAAAGTGAAAAAATGGCGTGAAAAACTAAAAATAAAGGTGGTAAATCAAAAAGAACGTGAGAACTCACTCCCCCAAGCTAAATGGCACAGTGTCCTTAATGTGCAAAGTGTGGCACACCGAGAGGCAAGAAATGTGAGGGGTAAGTGAGGATGCATGCATGGAAAAATGAAAATAAAAAGAAAAATAAAGAAATGAAAATATGATGTGAACATGATGCATGCACAGATAGGAGTGATATAGATATATACGTGGCACCAAAAACTCTCCCTCTCTCCCAAAAAAAGATATATAAAGGTATGATCAAAATGCGAATCCCGAAATAGGTGAGGGGAGGGGGGTGGACAAAAATGCGACAGGACCCAGCAGAAACGGGCAGCAGAACGGCAAGAATATACGATGGCATCAAGGGTGCCTAAGAAGTGGGAGCTGCGCCGTCTCCGTCCTGAGGCGGAGGTCGTGAGGGTGGTGCTGGCTGGACAGGCTGCTGAGCGGGGGTGGGTGTGGAAGTGGCAGCAGGCTGAGTGGGTGTGGAAGTGTGAGTGGGAACCTACTGGGTGGGTGGTGGTACGCGTGGGAGACGCTCCAGAACCTGGGTGAGACAGTAGTGGATCTGCGGTAGCAGCTCGAAGCGGCCAGCCATCGCAGAGACGGTGGAGGACAGGGTCCTAAGGTCGCCTCTGAGGCCACTCACCGCCCCCTCTAGAGCACGAATGCTCTGAAGTACAGTGTCAGGGGGAGGTGGTGCAGGGTTTTCTGGGACCCTTAGGGCACAAAAACTCTAGTCCCATCCTAAGTCGGACGGAACATAGACAGAAATGCAGCGGAAAAAGTTCTATGTTAATCTAATTAACATGTAACCCTAAGGAACCAGACCCTATTAGCCAGGAACTCTGCCAAATTGGGGTGGATCTGACCACCCCAAGAGGGATCTAACTACTGCGAATAATTAAATGAAAACTTAAACACATACCCGGAATCTCAGCCCTGGGGCAGGCGAGATGTTCCGCGCCGTCTTCCGAGCTGCTCCCGTCCCACGCCGAGCCGCTCCTTGAACCGCTCCCCGAACTGCTCCTCAAACCGCTCCGCATCCCGAGGCGATCATTCCCATGTCGCCGAGCCAACCACGCGCCGAAGAAAGTTTCACGCGAGTGAAACCTCCGCCTAGATTTTAATCCGAACTCCTTTGCGGCTTTGCTAGAGCCCTCAGGAGCAAGGCAGAAATTTATAGGGAGATGAGAAATGTTAATTTAGCTTAGATCCGAGCGTGCTCCAACATTTACGAGAGCCGCTCAGATCTAGAGCTTGGGACGAGTTTAGAGGAAGGGGGCAGACCCCTATTTATATAGGCGGCTAACCCCTCCCCTCTACTCAATTTCCGATGTGGGACTAAAGTTGGAGTTAATTAATTCAATTTAGTTTGCCTTTCACAAAGGCTAAACTTCCGTGAATTTTAACTCCCTCACCGTTGAACTTCATGATTGATACAACCTATCAATACGAAGGGCGTTCAATGGTGAACGCATAGGAAAAAACCGTTCGTCAATCGGAGTTCGTTTGACCCTCCAATTGATCACTCAAAGTTTAGCCCACGGCTAGTTTTTCGCAAAAACCGAGCCGTCAAAAATCCCGGGTTTTAAAAAACCCTAACCAGAAAATTCAGGCTTGGTGGGCCTCCATTTTCGCTGGGTTCAGCCCAACAGTTTGGGCTGACTTGTTTTCGCTATAACTTGTGCATTTGGACTCCGTTTTTGACGCGGTTTGAACCTGCGTTTAGAGCGGGACGATCCCGTCATCTAGGTAACCTTTTTCATGCGTTTATTGTATTAAATATAGTCTTAAAAAATTTAAGATACATTTAATCTCTTTTGCATCATATGCAAATTAGTCCCTATCTAGTCTTAAATTATCATTTGCATCAAATACAAATGATCCGAGGGCATATTCCTCTACATCTCCCACTTGCACTCAGGATCATTTATCCCGAATGCAGGAGATGATTGCAAACATCTTTTGCAATATTTTATCCCTTGCATCAAATGCAAATTATTCTCCCTAACTAATTTCTACCTATTACTAGACGAAGATCGCACTCTGTGTGAGACCCTACAGCCTGACCCTTACAACAGGTTGGGCTCGAAGCCCTATACGGTAGTGACCACGAGCAGTGGCTGCCGTCCCTGCTTCAGGAATCATCATTATGTGGTTAACTCATTGACATGAGTATTGACGGGACCACCCTGACTGTTTCTGTGATGAATTCCGCAGTTATAGTCTCTTTGTCTAAACTATGTCGTGTAGATCAAGTCTGGGGTACGGTTAAACTGTCAACCCCAATAACTTGACTCCGGTCAGTTTCTATCGATCTTTTAGTCAAAAAAATGTTGGACTTCTTCCAACATACTCTGGCCAGAGTTTTTACTAAAGACCGAACTAACCCTACGACACTAACTCCCATTGACTGGGAGAGACGAATCCTCTCTTGGTCATTACTCTCCTCATACGCTTCAAGTGTCACCCAATAAAAGACCTTTCGACAGGGCTTGCCTCGAAGCTAGGTCATTTGATCTAAGTGGCACCGTTCACGCACAGGTTCGTCAAAATGACCTCAAGTTAAAAGACCAACTAGCCTATCATCACTCAGAGTCATCATTGACAGATTGGTCAATATAACCATATGATAACTCTTGTGGATCGTTCAGTGAGCTCATTCTCTAATGAGCACCTGTGTCTTGTTAACGACTTCGCCAAGTCAAGCGATCATGAGATCATCGCCACCGCTATACGGTGAAGACTAAGACGCAATAGTCTATCCGATGTTTCGATATCCTTGTCTCGAAACATCTACGACCACGAACCCTTTTAGACTTATGCTACAGACGGTCAAACATTTCTCCATGATCGAGATACTCATCTCGATACCTGTTTGACCTTGCATAAAGTCTTAGGACTTTACCTAAGTTAATGTCTAATGTTAACAACATTATAAAATAACTTAGATAAATTATTACCAAACAGCTTACTGTTATTTCGAACAAGATGTTTGTGCTATCCACACATGAAGATAGATAGCCTCGAGGGTATCATCTCTCAACATCTCCCACTTGCACTCAGGCCCATTTATCTCGGTATCTCATACCGTTTTTACACATAAGTTTTCCCGACTTCATGTGGTAGAGCCTTCATGAGTGGATCTGCTAAAACCGTCTACACTATAGACTTAAGGGTTTCTATGTTTAGACCAACCATTTGAATCTCATTCAAATAATTCATTTGGTCTTTCGGAATCCATAATAGTTTAATTAACTTGGATCTTATCCAATTCATTGTACCTTACGATAATCATTTAAATTAGTTACTGGTCATTTCAAATGGCTCATATCTATTTCTGACAAAGTATCAAACTCTTTTGATCACTTCGTCAAAAATATATGTTCCATCTCTTTGATGCCTCGCATGTAATTTATACGCTCCCACTGACCTTGAAAACTTTCTGGCCAATTCATATAAGTTGGTTCGTCTAAATCATATTTAGAAAAACGAACTTATAAGTGAATGCTCAAATTTTCATGGTCAACTTGAGCGTTTACATCGACCTTGGTCCGAGTAGATCTGTACACATCTGCTGGTGAAAACGGTTTCATAATAATCCGTTTTATAGGAATTAGTATGGAAAACCCGTTCTCGACCAACATGATTGCACTTCACTATATTCCTTTCTGCACTAATCTTTCAACTTAAAGATTTACTTGCAGAAAGTGAGGAAACATTTTCCTTGTGCACGTAAACTAAATTCCAAAATTTATTTACGCACACGGACCTATTCTGATTGCATCAAGTTTTTAAATCGGAGTTACTACTCCGAATTTCATCCCGGAAGTTGACTAAGTCATCATCAGTTATGATGTTTAACTCGACTCTTCTTCTCACAAAATTCGAGTAATTATACAACTTCATAATGATTGATTTAATGAATATATTATTGATAATGTCCTCATAGAACATTATCAAAACCTAGGCATTACTATTTGGGATTTAACCCAGAGGGATGACTTAGCTCAGAGTCACTTGCTATGGCTCGCACCAAGTCTAACTCAGTGTGATTCTTATTTTTAACACACGGATGTGTTAACAGACTTGACCTGAGAGAAAATCACATTTTCTTTTAATTACGCAAGATTTTATGTAGCCAAGTATTCGACCATTCGATCTAATCGAATCAGTTTAAATACTTTAGTCATTTCGTTCTTTATTTTATCAGACTTGTGTTTCATCAAGAACACGTGTCTTAATAAAATATACGAATAACTTATTTTGGTTAATCTAGACTCGAGTACATCGGTATGTACAAGACTGAGTTTGACAACTCATTCTCCCACTGTCTTACAGATGGGTTTCGGCCATTATGTCTAAGAGGGTAAGATTCACAAGTGTCCGCAGACTTCATAATACGAGAGGTCAGACCCCTCTTTATGTGACTTGTGAAGCTTAGTCTCTCGATACGGCCTAGTCTATTTTCCCATATAAGTTTGCTACTATCTTGTGTATTTATATATTAACATTTAATATATATATTATCATTATACATTTTACTCATTTCTTCAGAAGCAATGTGACGACATTCGTCAAAATATGTTAACCTTTTGTATAACAATAATTATGAAATCGTGACATCAAAATATGTCACATTTTCATTTCCTCCTCCTTATGCCTTTACTAATGATAAATTAAACTAACTTTCTCAATTGACTTGCCGGAGTGCCTTCTTCCTTTTCTAAATCACATTTAGATATTTAAATGGCCCAACATAAATGAATAGCTATACAAGCGACTCATGTATTCAAACGCTTGAGAGTTGCAATCTTGAGTGTAGCTCAAGAAGTTGCTTGTCTCAAGATCCGGTTGGGATACATAGTCTCACACCACTCATGCATTCGTATTCGACTCAACCGGTTTGATCGAATTCTCGAACTTTGCGGATCAGAATTGTTTGTCCATACAACCTTGAGGGTAGCTCGACAAGTTGTAGGGAGAAACATACTTCGAATATCATATATGTTCAAGATGCCTCATATAGAGACGAGTGACATATTGCATGAATTTATTTGTTGGACCCAGAACTTAATGAAATCATATTTCTTAAGTCTGTTCTTTAGAAGGTCATTTTAATGTCAACGAGATTATAGTTTAATCTTATCAATTAGAATTTAACTTGATATTCAATTAATCAACCTATTTGACCAATTAACTAATTCCATTAAAAATTATATTTTGATTCCTTCGGTAAACATAGTCTTGCCCTAGTTTAGCATATGTTCAATATTAAATATAGGTAGAATGGCTTTTATCTATCTATATCCTCCCATTATTTTTACGATCGTTTCAAAGCTTAATAACGAACGATTTAATCGAATTAAAAAGTTTAAAATTTAGTGAGAGAGGGATCCAATCATCTTGAACCTCACAACCTTGAGGAGACTCAACAAGTTGATTGGTTCCATGATTGGTAGACTAACTCTTAGTCAATCACATCACATGTGACTCCCTATCGTTTTTACCCACAGTCACTTATGATCTTGAGGAGATTCAACAAATCATAATGCCTGGTCTAGTCAGACCCTTGATTTCGTGTCCAGATTTGACTTAGATCGATGCTCGAGGAAACCCGACGCATCGATTTGGGTCAAGTCTAGATTACATCACATGTATGTTGGAGTTTGTTCCTTAAAGAAAAACAAGTCACAGCTTGAGGAGACTCAACAACTATAATTGTCTTCTTTGAGTTACCAAGCTCCAAAATCAAGGAGGGATACGAATTAATCTTTAATAAGATTTATAACGCATTGACTAGATATAGTCCAGGGTGTCATACAATCATGATTCGCGACATTGCGGTCCAGCGGAACACAGCCAGGGAATTGACTAAGCCAGGATCACTGCCCCTTGTACTAGCAAGGGTTGACCCAGAACTCTTAGCCAAGCACATTGACTGGATCATGGTCCATTGAATGAAGCTTGTCATTTTTGTATGTGTGCCTTAGACTAAACAGCTTTTATTAACAACTAATTAATCCTATCAACTAGTTGCATCCTTAAATTCAAAATTTTAGGATTTGTTTAATAACTTTTATTAAGTCCTTATCAACTATAAGGTTCACGTGCTATCCTAATCATTATTAGGATTTTAATAAATTTTATTAACAACGCTAAAAGCGAAGTCCTTTAATGAAAATTAATTATAACAATTAGAATTACAAATTCACTAAAAGGACTACCCTAATCAGGAATTAGGTCTTGAAGTGTTGTTAATATTTTATTAATACACAGCATGTCATTAAAATTCAAGTAATAAATTTTAATTATTATTTAATAGCTAACCTAAAGGGTTGTCTTGTGTTATCAAATAAGGGACAAGAAGACATAGCCATTAAAAATTTACACTAATTTTATCGCATAAAAAGTGAACAACTATTTAACAATTAAATAGACTAAAGTTTATCGCATAAACAACTTTAGCATGCATACTTAAATTCAACATTTAAATTTAAAAATATGATTTCTAAAACATTTTATTTTATCTCATAAAGTAAAAGCTTGTTTAAAAAATCATAACATTTGCATGCTACTTGAAAATATTTATCGCATAAAAATTTTAAGCTTTTAAAATCAGTTTTTAAAATTATCTTATAAATTTAAAACATCATTTAAAAATTCCATGTTTAAAATTTATCACATAAAATTTTAAACAACATTTTAAACTTATCGCATAAAGTTTTAAAGCTTTAAAACAATTTTAAAATTTATCACATAAATTTAAAAATTCCATTTTAAAACTTTCATGTTTAAAATTTATCATATAAAAATTTTAAACATTTAAAAATAATTTAAATTTATCGCATAAATTTAAAGAAAATATTTTTTTATTAAAAAAATTAAATTTATCGCATAAATTTAAAGAAAACATTTTTCTGTAAAAGCATTCAAATAATAAATTCGCAGTCCTAGATCAGCATACAGAGATGGCTCTGATACCAATGCAGAGTATCACTCTGATATCATTGCAACGCTGTTAAGGCCCATCATCCATGGCACCCTAGACCCGTCACAAGATACCTCAGAAACTTATTTTACGGAATGCCTCTCGACAATGCCCAACCCATTATAAGATCACCATCTTATCGGGACTTGGTACGGTAAGAGCGATTACTTCGGGTCAGCTCATAACCCGAGAACCCGTACTCAAGCTCAACAAGCTCTGATACCAATGAAGGGTATCACTCTGATATCATTGCGACGCTGTTAAGGCCCATCATCCATGGCACCCTAGACCCGTCACAAGATACCTCAAAACTTGTTTTACGGCATGCCTCTCGACAACGCCCAACCTATCATAAGATCTCCATCTTATCAGGACTTGGTACGGTAAGAGCGATTACTTCGGGTCAGCTCATAACCCGAGAACCCGTACTCAAGCATCAACAAGCTTTGATACCAATGCAGGGTTTTCTGGGACCCTTAGGGCACAAAAACTCTAGTCCCATCCTAAGTCGGACGGAACATAGACAGAAATGCAGCGGAAAAAATTCTATGTTAATCTAATTAACATGTAACCCTAAGGAACCAGACCCTATTAGCCAGGAACTCTGCCAACTTGGGGTGGATCTGACCACCCCAAGAGGGATCTAACTACTGCGAATAATTAAATGAAAACTTAAACACATACCCGGAATCTCAGCCCTGGGGCAGGCGAGATGTTCCGCGCCGTCTTCCGAGCTGCTCCCGTCCCACGCCGAGCCGCTCCTTGAACCGCTCCCCGAACTGCTCCTCAAACCGCTCCGCATCCCGAGGCGATCATTCCCATGTCGCCGAGCCAACCACGCGCCGAAGAAAGTTTCACGCGAGTGAAACCTCCGCCTAGATTTTAATCCGAACTCCTTTGCGGCTTTGCTAGAGCCCTCAGGAGCAAGGCAGAAATTTATAGGGAGATGAGAAATGTTAATTTAGCTTAGATCCGAGCGTGCTCCAACATTTACGAGAGCCGCTCAGATCTAGAGCTTGGGACGAGTTTAGAGGAAGGGGGCAGACCCCTATTTATATAGGCGGCTAACCCCTCCCCTCTACTCAATTTCCGATGTGGGACTAAAGTTGGAGTTAATTAATTCAATTTAGTTTGCCTTTCACAAAGGCTAAACTTCCGTGAATTTTAACTCCCTCACCGTTGAACTTCATGATTGATACAACCTATCAATACGAAGGGCGTTCAATGGTGAACGCATAGGAAAAAACCGTTCGTCAATCGGAGTTCGTTTGACCCTCCAATTGATCACTCAAAGTTTAGCCCACGGCTAGTTTTTCGCAAAAACCGAGCCGTCAAAAATCCCGGGTTTTAAAAAACCCTAACCAGAAAATTCAGGCTTGGTGGGCCTCCATTTTCGCTGGGTTCAGCCCAACAGTTTGGGCTGACTTGTTTTGGCTATAACTTGTGCATTTGGACTCCGTTTTTGACGCGGTTTGAACCTGCGTTTAGAGCGGGACGATCCCGTCATCTAGGTAACCTTTTTCATGCGTTTATTGTATTAAATATAGTCTTAAAAAATTTAAGATACATTTAATCTCTTTTGCATCATATGCAAATTAGTCCCTATCTAGTCTTAAATTATCATTTGCATCAAATACAAATGATCCGAGGGCATATTCCTCTACAGGTGGTGCAGAGGGACGCACCTGGTGAGGCTGGGAAGGTCTGGGCTAGCGTACTCGGGTCACGTATGTGACGGGCTCAGCGGGGAAGGGTACAAAAGGTGCTGCGCCAGCAAAGGTGGTCCTGGCCTCAGTGTGAGGCCGGGGCGGGCGGTGAGAAGTGGAGGCAGCAGCAGCGAAAGAAGAGTGCAAAAGTGGCAGAGAGGCGGCCAGAGAGGTCGACGACACAGAAGTGTGGACAGACGCCACGACACTCTCGGAAAATACGGCAGGGGTGGAGACAGAGGTGATTACCGCTGGGGTGGAAGAGTGTGGTCCAAAAGGTGCAACCCCAGCGGAGATCATGCTAGCTATGGTCTCCACGACCGAGGCAAACGAGGGCTCGCCGCACTCAACTATGGTCGGCGGGCGCTCGGGGAGTGCAGAGCAAAGGGGCTCGACGGACAGAGGGCCGGTGGTGGTGGTGATAGCCGTGGAGGTGGTGGAGGTGGGCTCAGCTAAGGTACTCCCAACACCGACAGCGGTGTCAGGAGCGGCGGAAACATCTGGGATGGGCTGAGGGGCCACAGGGTCAACAGGCACGGCAGCAGGTTCGGCAGGGGCTACAGGGTCTACAGGGGCAGCGTGGGCCTGCTCGGCCTCCTCGGCCTCGAGCACGTAAGCAACGGGGATGAGAACATCCATCGCAGGGAGCCAGTCAACGTGGGCTGGTGCAATCTGAGTCCGAGCTGGGCTCGGAAGAATCATGTAATCGGCACCGAAAGGGCCGTGCAACCAGACCCAGTGACGCTCACCATGCGGACGAAGCATCTTCATCCGGGCCATAACATCGATCGACAAAGAAGTGGGGCCCGGTACTCGTCGCAGGTCGTCGAGGAAGTCCTCGCCGGTCATAAGAGCAAGCAAGGTGATCAGGCCGCCGCAGCATATCGGTGAGCGAGCGCCCACCGATACAATGATGCGGTCTAAAAACCATGCCGCGATATCGATCACGACGGCGGGGACAAGCTCATCTCCATCCCTAGATAGAGCTCTGGGACGTGTCATCGCGTAGAGCATGTAAAGCTCTGGTGTAGACATCGTGCCCGGCTCATATCTGGCCAAAAAGGTCGTCGCCATAAGGCGCTGAGCAATACGGAGGCAGGGGTTGACAATGGCCGAGGCCTTGGCCCTACTAGGGTCAAAGGCAGCGTGGAGACCCGTAATCCGGGCCCAGAAGGCACCGACGTCGAAGGAAGGTGGGGGGATATGGGTGGGGCCGTAACCGCGATCGGCACCGGGGACAGCGGGCCACGAGAAAAATGCTCTCATCATATCGAGAGTGACCTGGCACTCTCGATCCATGAACCGAAACGAGCATCCCTCGTCGGTCCGGGCGATCGAACTCAGAACCTCAAGTGTCGGGCGGGTAAACGTATCCGCCGACACCTGGAAGAAATCTCGCCAGCCCATGTTGTTGTACAACGTGAGCATCCCCTCTAGTACCCCCAGGCGTCCTAGGTCAGCGAGGTGTGCAAACCTGGAGGGTACGATCGAGCGCTGGGAGATACGCTCGAAAGCGACGCGGTGTGCGTCGTTTCGGAACGTGATCCCCAGCGGCCCGACCAGTGGAGCCGGTGGTGGTGGCTGTGGAGCGGCAGGGAGATGCTGTGCGGGCTGTGGGTGCACTGCAGGCTGTGCGGGGTGTGCGGGGCCTGCAGGCTGTGCGGGGTGGACGGCGTGTGTGGGGGAAGGAGGAGGAGACCCTTCCACCTTGTGGGAGGGGCCGGCATCATCCGACCGCTTCCGCTTGGCGGAAGGTCTCCTCGTCCGCGGCCGTGTCCGGGGCGGCATATCGGCCCCGAGCGCGAGCCGAAAAAACGTGCAAAGTGCGGCGTGCGTAAAAGAGTGGAAGGAGTATACCCAGACACGCCGCGAGTGCTCAGTAATGGAAGCGTGCGAAGTCCGCGCCTCCACGAAGCTCAAATCAGTCCCGAGAAGCTCCCCTGGGCTCCCCTAAGCTCCAAAAAACAACCTGCGCATGAAATGGCGATATCAGTGAGTAATAATCAAAACGTATGGAGAATTAGGGGTATAATAGATAGATATTGAAATTGATTTGGGGTAGGGGTTCGTTTAACACATGGATCCTCAAAAAATACATAGAAAGAGGCGAAATAGGCAAAATAGGGGGTACCGGAGATGGCCGGAGCGGCTGCCGCCGGCGGCGACTCGGGCGAGGCGACGGGGGGTGCTCGGCCGGCGGTGGCGAGCCGAGCGGCGGCGTGGCAGCGGCGGTCGGGCGAGTAGGGGCGCGAGCGAGGGAGGATCGGGCGAGGGAGCTGAAGGGGCGCGGGTTGTTTGGGGGTTTTGCGTTTCGAAAAATGTGCCCCCCCTCGCCCTTTATATAAAAAAGTTACGACTCGGCCGAGTGACGTGGTCACTCGGCCGGGCGAGACCAATGAAAATTTCCTCACCGCTATCGCTTCGGCCGAGTGGCTTTGCCAGCCTCGGCCGAGTGGAGTAAGTCCATTCGGCCGAGTGACTCAAGCTACTCGGCAAGACTCGCCTTAGGAGGGTATCCGTTTTACTCGGCCGAGTGAAATATATACTCGGCCGAGTAGCAGTTATATTGAAATCAGGAAAATAAACAGAGAGTTGGGTACAGCAGACTTCCCTCGTTCGTGAGCGGCTCGGCCGGACGAACTTGTGTGCTCGCCGAGTGACTAGTATGCTCGGCCGAGTGAGCCTTGTTTTCTGCTGTTTGTCTTCGTTTGGGCTCTAAACTCCGTATTTCTTCCTCCAGTCGATTCCAGCTTCCTCCTAAGCGTCGAGCGCCTTCTTGGGGCGCTCCTCGTCGTCCCGCTCATCCTCCTCATGATGGATCTACTTATCTCCTCTCCTGTCAAGAAAAATAGGACCCGTTATCACAAAATTTTTGGGCGAACGACTCAAAACACTAAAAATTTCTAAAACGAAAATAAAGAAAAAGTAAAAATAAAGCAAAACCGTCGGGTTGCCTCCCGACAAGCGCTCGTTTAAGGTCGTGAGCTCGACCCCCTATGATTTTCAATTAATGTGGGATGTTTGGTGCATATGAGATGCACCCGTCAAACTTTCCGGGGAGAACGCTTGGATTCGGACGTGGCGGCGGTGTGTCCTCCCTCGGTGGTCTCCCGTCTCGAATAGTGTTGGGGGGAGGCTCCCCCAAGTTAGCATTTGCTCCGGTCGACGGTTTTACCGGTGATGCCGATTTCCGTGCCGGCGGAGCTTTCTTCGGAGACTCCAATTTCGAGAGCCTGCAGAGCTCTCGAATCCTTGCGACATCAGCGTCGCCTTCATCATTTTCAGCGGAGAGGTCGGGGGAATCATCTATCTTCTCCTCTTGGCCTAAATCCGGGCCTTCCTCTAAATCTTCATCAAAGAGAGAGCCAATTGAATGGGGGATCGCCTCCTCTATCACCTCATCAAGGAGGTCCATGTAGTCAAGTTCCTCGTGGTAAGGCATGTGCTTCATAGCCTTAGGAATGTGGAGCTCCACCTCGATGTTGCCGACGTTTAAAGTAAGGGTCCCTTCGCGCACGTCAACAATTACTCCGGCGGTGGCGAGGAACGGGCGTCCAAGTATCAATGATGTATCTCCCTCCTCCTTGACGTCCATGATCACAAAGTCACATGGTAAGCATATTCCACCCGGGACTTGTAGCGGTATGTCTTCGGAGATCCCTACCGGCCTTGTTATTCGCCCATCGGCCAATTGAATGCGCATGTCGGTAGGTTTCAACTTTGTCCCGGTGTTTAGCCTTAAGAACATGGAGAGAGGCATGAGGCTCACACTAGCCCCTAGATCAACCAACGCCTTTTGAAGAGGGACGCCGCCCAAGGTGCAAGGAATCCGAAAACTCCCCGGATCTTTAAATTTGGCCGGCTCCTTCTCTCTCTTGGTGAACCAAGAGCCCTCCTCGGCTAGCATGATCTTCTCCTTCCTCTTTCTCCCCGAAATCAAGTCCTTCAAGAATTTAGCATATGTGGGGATCTCCACGATGGCGTCGAGGAAGGGAATATTGAGGCTAACCCCTCTTAGATACTCGAGGAACTTCGCTAGCCTCTTCTCCATTTTCGCTCTTGCTAGTCTTTGGGGGAATGGGACCGGTGGCATGAAGCGTCTTTCCTCAATCAATTCCTCCGCTCTAGATTTCTCCTTTTCTTGTGGCTCCTTCTCCTTATCAATTTCAACTACCGGCTCAACCGGCTCCGAACTTTCCTCCACGGGCTTCTCGGTAGGAATCATGGCGGGGGTGGTATCCTTCCCGCCTCTAGTACTAACGGCAACTACGGCGTTGATGTGGCCGGTGTTGCTCCGTGGGTTTTGCTCGGGTTGCGCCGGCAATCGTTGAGTGTTCCGATTGAGCAAGGCCAATTGCTCCGATATTTGAGCCACAACGGTATTAAGAGAGTCTTGCCCCGCCTTCAATGTAGCATTAACCTTATTTTGCTCGACCATGAACGCCTCCACTCTAGCTTCGAAGTCGGATCGTTGTTGAGCTTGTGGAGGGTTTTGATTTTGATTCCTCCACCCTTGATTGTATCCGGGCGGCCTATATGGTGGAACTTGTTGCTTCGGTTGAAAGTTTTGTTGAGTAGGCCCCCTCGGTGGATAATTTTGTTGTTGGGGTGGTGGTGGTCGAGCTTGTTGAGGTGGTGGTTGTGGCGGGTTCAAAGCTCCTTCATTATTAGCGTAAGAGAATCCGGGATGATTTCTTGCGGCCGGATTGGCCCAATATCCTTGGTTCCCCGCGACATATTGTACTTGCTCCAAGGATCCTTCTCCTTGCTCTCCTCCCACGTACATGACTTGAGATTGGTCTTGCCAATCACACATTTGGTTCGTTGGAGCGGATGTGGATGGGGCTCCTTGGGGCTCCGTGATAAACTTCTCCAATCTCTCCACCACCTTGTGGAGAGAGTCAAATTTGCTCGTAAGCTCCGCCACGGCCTTCGCCTCATAAATACTAGTCGGCTTCAAGGAGGACGTAGAGTGTCCTCGCTCATCACCCCATTGTTGATTATTTGAGGCCATCTCCTCAATTAGGGCCGTAGCTTCTTCGGGAGTCTTTGACAAGATAGCACCATTCGCCGCGGCATCAATAATTTGTTTGGTCCCCGGTTGGAGACCATTGTAGAAGCTATGCACTAGCTCCCAATCTTCTATACTGTGGTGCGGGCATTGATGCTGTAGATCCTTAAAATGCTCCCAAGCCTCATAGAGCGTCTCTTGGGGTCCTTGCTTGAAGGACATAAGAGCGCTCCGAATCTTCACCGTCTTGGAGGGTGGGTAGAACTTGTCGATGAATGCACTCGCCAACTCGTCCCAAGTGGTGAAAACACCCTCAGCTTGCGTCCTCAACCAATAGAGTGCCTTGTCCTTTAGTGTGAAGGGGAAGAGTCGCAGTCTGATGGCATCGATGGAGACCCCCGTCATCTAGAATGTGGCGCACTTTGACAAGAACAATTGTATGTGGTAGTGAGGATTTTCATGGGCATTCCCATGAAATGGATCCTGCTGCATCAGAACCACTAGTCCAGTCTTTAGCTCGAAGTTCTTGTCAGCCGCCAACTGCGGCATGGCAATGGATGAGGTAGTAGAAGAGGTCTTAGGCCTAAGCCGATCTCGAATAGAAATTATCCTCGACATCCTTGCCGCTAATTGTTCCGCAGTTTCCGGGTTGGTCATAAACCTCCCTTCCGGACTTTGTCTCCTTTCCGCTCTAAGTCTCCGCGCGGTACGTTCGATCTCGGGATCAAATAGTATAGCTTCAGGGTCCGCCGTAGATCTCGTGTTCATGCACAGAGACAACATAGTTTCAAAGAAATGATTAGAACCCTGGAAGGGTTAGGTAAGAGTAAGGGAATAAAAATAATGATAATAATGAAATAATAAAAAAAAAGAAATAGCTAGGGTGAGAAAGAATCAAACGCAATCGCCTCCCCGGCAACGGCGCCAAAAACTTGATCGCACCCCGGTTACACGCCCGGGGCGACGGTTGTAGTTTTACCGCAAGCGCACGGTGTAGCGACGAGCGGGATATCGAACACAGGGAGGACGAATGACCGTGCTTGTTCCAATCAACCTGGCTATCTAAGAAGAGAGATTTGCCTTTGGCGATCTTGTCACAATCGTCAGACAAATGTGCGGAAATATCAAATCAAATGAAGAACGTCTAGGGAATGGGGAATCCCCGCTACTCACCGTATCTCATAAATGTGGTTCATCGGTATCAAAATTGCTAGACTAGGATTTTGGATGAACTAGTTACAACTGAATGTAGAACCAAGCTCACGCTCTCGCGCTGTTGCCGGTCTATAGCTTTCCTAGGCAAGGGTCCAATCTCTTGCAAACCCTCGCCTAGAAAAACTAGCATTAGGATCAACATCATCGTCCAATCGCTCACCGAACCCAATCTCTTGCAAACTCGGCTCACGATCTAGATCGGGATAGTTCCTACCCGTCCAATCTCTTGCAAACGGGTATTGGCACGGAATTGCAACCGGAAATCCTAGTATCGGTCCAATCTCTTGCAAACCGATACTTCGAAAATCCGATTCCAACCCAATTCGGATTTCTAGGGTTTCCTATCGAATTGGGATCCAATCTCTTGCAAATCCCAATCGATATGAACTCCTAGCTAACCGTAGTAAATCGATCCCAATCTAATCTCTAAATATCAATTCTAGCAAAATTTCTACTAATTCATCACAAATATGAAGTTGGGCTTGTAGGGTTCATCCCCACGCCCCAAGACGTGGAGACTACTCACAATTTATAGCAAGATCACAAAAATAATCAATGAGATAAGGAATAGAATTCATCACAATATGGAATTATGCAATAAAAATAGAATTTTTAGAGTAGAGATAGACAAACCAAAGGAGTTCTTCAATCAATCCAACAAAAATCACAAATTTGTCTTCTCTCCAATCTCCAAAATAAAGCTAAAAAGAAGATCTAAAAAGCTGCAAAAAATCTAAGAAGAAGCTCCCAAAACTAGGGTAAAAACAGGGGTTAAATAGCCCCCAAAATCGTCCAAAAACTGTGACCAAAATACCCGTGCATAGCTTGTTTTCCGCAGATTTCGCTACAGGCAGCGCATCGCACTCGGCCGAGTGACAAAAGTCGCTCGGCCGAGTGAAAACCCTGTAATTTTCCAGTAAGTCAGGGCCTTCAGGGGTCTTCACTTCGGGGGCGGCTCGGCCGAGTGAGTTGTCGTCACTCGGCCGATGGCTTCAAGGTACTCGGGCGGACGGAATAATCCACTCGGCCGAGTGGTTCTTCTGAAGTTCAGGCGGCCAAAAAACAGTAACTTGGATGTTTTGGAAGGGCCTCGTCTGGGCGTCACTCGGGCGGACGGGATGTCGTCACTCGGCCGATGTGGTCTTCGGTGCTCGGCCGAGTGCACATGTAAATCGTGTCTGATCTGGTCGGCCGAGCGATGTCTCGCTGGTCGGCCGAGTGGCTCCTCCACTCGGCCGAGTGGGACACAAAAAATGCCCAATCTGCTTGTTTTGGCCTCCTCGTCGCTCCTGTGACGTCCATTCTTCTTCCGCTCCTCTCCAACAGCAAAATATCCCTCGGGGAGGTCGTTGGTGACCGTCCAGAGTGAGCGCATCTCGAGATCACTCCAAATCGCGCCAAATCACCTGAAATGCGTCAAAAACAACAAATCGTGAAAAGCATCGCAATATCATCGATATATCGTGAAAAACATGATTTGGGTGATCTAAATGGCATGCAAACATGCGGGAAAAAGGTGTAAAATAAGGAGTGATCATTGTGCCCGTTAAATATCTCATTATCCTCTTCACAACCTTCCAGTGCTCAGGTCCAGGATTCGATTGATATCGACTTACCAATCTTACCACATGACATATGTATAGCATTGTACACAACCCAACGTACACTAAGCTATCCACTGCACTTGCATAAGGCACTCTTGTCATCTTCTTCTTTTTGTCTGCCATGCTAGGACAGCCATCTAAACTCAAATTATTGCCCTTTGCCGTTGGAGTTTCAATTAGATTGCTTTTTGTCATGTTGAATCATTCTAATACTTTATTGATATATAATTCTTGCAATAAGTAATGTAAGAAATCTTTTAGATCGATTCTTTTGGATTTTTACATCTAATATATAATCTGCTTCTTCCATGTCTTTTATTTCAAAGTTTGATCACAACCATTCTTTTTTTGCAATCAAATACGCCATGTCATTACTTGCTACCAATATGTCATCTACATATAATATCAAGATGACAAATTTGTTCACATGTTGCTTCACATAAACACAGTGGTCTTATTCGACCATTTCGAAATTAAATGATGTGACAATCATATGAAACCTCTGGTTCAATTTCCTAGATGCTTGTTTAAGGCCATATATCGGTTATCGTAATTTATAGATCACTTTGTCCTCATGGTATTTAACAATGAAACCTATCGGTTGCTCTATGTAGATTTTCTCATCTATATCACCATTTAGGAATGCTATCATGACATCTGTTTGGTGACGTTCTAAATTCATATGAGCAATAAAGCTAGTATAAGGTGAATAGAGGCGAATTGACGATTGGTAAATAAGTTTCTTCGTAATATATACCTTTCTTTTGGGTATATCCCTTTTCCACCAGACGAGATTTATACTTTTCAATGGATCCATCATCTTGATCATGACAAGATATAACTTCTTCTACACTCTGAGATTCCTCGTTATTTTAAGGTACAACAATTAGGGCTTTACCTACAATTTCAAATCTACATCGGAGAATTTTAACCCTTTTGTCTCTCCCAAATGACTTATCAAGTTGAAAATTTTGAATGACTCCTCTATTGGACAACCACTCCCACTAACTTCAATAACTTGAGGAGCATTCTCTTGTATCTCAAATGACTTAATGTTTACGAAGTCCGAATCTTCCACCCCATGGTGATCCTTCTCATTTCTAATTTCGCCATGTTTAAGAAATGTATCATCTAAAACCATGGCATCCATTGATTCATTTTATGTGATAGCGTCTTCTTACTTATCCAAGAAAACATAGCCCTTTGAATGTTTAGATTATCTAATGAATAAAATCTTCTTCCTCAAGATCTTAACTTCCCATGTTTATGAGAAGTATCATTTACATAAGTTGCACGGTCCCACAGTTTCTAGTAACTCACTTCTTCCCGTTCAGAGCTCATATGGTGTTTTATGAACCGATTTAGGGGGCATTAGATTCAAAATATGTGTTGTTGTCAGCAATGCATCTCCACCATACTTAATTAGTAAATGTAGTTGTGACAGCATGCATCGAACCATCTTCTATATAAGAGGGTTCTATTCCTTCTCTCAGCTACACCATTTTGCTGAGGTATACCAGGGAATAGTTAGTTGTCTAATAATCCCTTCTTATTTACCTAAATCCGTAAATTGATCTGATAGATACTCTCTCACTCAGTCTGTTCTCAAGGTTTTAACCTTTCTATCCAATTGATTCTCAACTTCGTTGAGAAACAATTTGAAACAATCCAAATTTGTACTTAGTTACCTTTTTTAATGAATTGAACGCAATTCTTCACCTTTACTCCAAAAGAAAAAAACATATCAAATAATGGATTTCTATAATATTTTTTTAAGAAATGTGATGCATGCACCACCGGCTCCATTCTCACCCCTATAAAGCATATTGTCCAAAGAAAACAACTAGGCATACAAATCAACTGGTTGCAAGGGTGGAGCCAAGAATCCAAAGTAACTAGGTCTAAAAGGGTTACTATGCCCGGGCTGCTAGGGTTATCGGCAGTACGGGTTGCAAAGAACCGGGGCTGCAAGGGTTACCGACCGTACGGACGAAGCCAGGGCTGCAGCCCACCTTAGCCCATGCTGGGCTCCGCCCCTGATTGGTTGTGGTATTAGAATATAAAGAACGTGTGTGTTTACGTGGTCAGGTTTCAGTGGTTATTTTTTATTAGGTGCACTAACGTAATGGTCATTGATTGACTGTTGCAAATAACGAGCAGATGCCGACTGCATTTTTTGTGTGTCCGATTTAAAAAAAAGAGAGCAGATGCCACCTTTTTCCATTATTCTCCCAAGAACTAGAAAAGTCAAAAAAACAAAGAAAGATGTCAAAAAACGATAATCAAAGTCGATTAATTAATCAAAGTACGTTATGAATCAACTACTAGGGGAGGAACCCCCCAGCCCTTTATTTATAGGCATGGTAGGAGAGTAGATACATCGAATACATAGATATGGGCGTATCTCTCAGATACCCGCAATCCTAACCGACTCTGGTTATTTCCATTTACAACACTCCCCCTTATCCAGCAATAGGTGTGGACTCTGCTCAAGAGTACTTCGGGATTCTGAGCGTAATAAGAGTCTCACATGGAGTGGATACTTCGGGATCCTGAGTTGGTGAGGTTTGCCTCGTTAAAACCTTTAGCTATGGAAAACCCAGTGGGAGAAACCATTGTTAAGGGAAAAGAGTACAAACGCTCTTTAACTCCCCCTGATCTGTGCAAGTGACTCTGCTCATGAATACTTCTGGATTCTGAGCGTCACAGAGGGGTGGATACTTCAGGATCCAGAGTTGATGTGATTTGCCTCGTTAAAACCTTTGGCTATGGAAAACCCAGTGGGAAAAACCATAGCTAAGGGAAAAGAGTACAAATTCTCTCAACTCCCCCTGATCTGTAAAAGCTCTTAGGCTTTCAGATCTCTTAGGCTTATCTCATCACTCCTATTTACAACATTCCGAAAATATACACAGATTACAAAGTTATTGCAATTAAGTAGCTGCTGAATCCAGAAACTCTGGAGAGGTGTGCTAAGTATCGTCGCCTCTGATGATGTCTTCAGACTATGTGGTTAGCTCCACAATACCAGCTTCTATCCCAATCGTCATTGGGATGTGATGTACCAGCAGGCGCCCTCAAGTACACCATTGGTGTGGTGAGGATCTCGGAATGGTAGGAAGATGTCGCCTTCATAAATTGCTTTGCAGATATGCAGGGGATGGCCATCCCACTGTGGGTTCCCGTTCTGTGATTTCTCAGCATAGGGACTGTACCTGAACCTGCATTTGCATGAACATTGGAGGATGATACTTCATTTTGTAAGCCCGAATCTTTTGACCCTTGGAGGAAGCGCAGAAGGCTTAACTCCGGTCTAATGGCCCTTTTTAGGTGACAACTATCTCTGGCTAATGAGTTTACTGCAATTGCTGTATCGGGACGCATGCAGTTAGCCAGGAGTGCCTGATTGCACTTAGGTAAGGGACTTTGGGACCAGTTATATCCTCCCCCTCTTCCAACGATCGGAAGGGTTCTTTTTTTTTGTACATCCATTGAGTATACCACCGTAGGTGTACTTTGGATGACAATGGTCCTTTTAATTTCTCCAACGCACTTCTGGGCGTTTATAACAGGATTCTATGAGCCATGACTTTATATTTGCCTAGGTCTTTTTATTTCATGTTTAAAAGTCAGGCTTGTACATTTATTTCGGTTTTCTCTTCAGGAGATCCGATGAGATGTTAGTTGTCTACAACTAAGATCTCTAATCCTGTTCTTTGCACAGATGCAAAGACAACCTTCAGTAGGAATCATTGACTTGTCAAGTGATTCTCTTGGTAGTACATTTATTTATTATACTTATTGTTTTTCTTGAATAGACGTCCCGAAGTCTATTCAGGCATTTTAAGGAAATGTGGAAATTATCTTTACAAGATATCCACGAAGGTATGCCGTCACAACATCCAATAACAGCATATCCAAAATTTTCCTTCGCCAAATCGTAAGGTATTCGCTTTTGATAACTTAGGGAGACTGATGCATCATTTATGAGACATGCTCATTTGAATTTGTTCGATCCCTAGTTTCAGCGAAATTTTCCTTGGGCTATAGGTTGTACCGTATAGCATACGATTTTGTATTTATTTTTCTTATGTTTGCAATACTTTGTTTTATCCACAGGTTTGACACCTTTTGGTGTCTGGACTTCAGGTCCGAACATTTCACGTTTCATAAGTGAGTCCAGCTCATCTTTTATTGCCACGTTCCACGTTTGGCCAACCTCTACGTTTGCCTTCTAGCAACGGAGTGTGGAACGATTATTTATAAACATCATCGCCATTGCGATGTATATGGCAATATGATACGTGAATACATTGTCGACAATTTATGTTCCATCTGTCCAACACATCCCCTAGTACGTACAACATTTACTTAGTTTCACTTTTTCCCGGCAATTCCTCTGCAGTGGATTCCGGGAAGGGTGATGGTGTGGACAGGAGCTCATTGTCCTGTGGTAGTATTGTCTTAAGGTCTCTAGGAGTTTCTTGTCCTAGGAGCCTGGTGGTCTGCCTCTTTTCTGTTGAGGATCAGCCACTTCTGCTGCTGGTGGATTGCATCCATTCTCGGGGATGTCAATCCTAGCTGGAGTTTTTGCAGCAGGGATGTGTGATCTGACAATCTTCTGGTTGTCAATAAATGATTCCGGTAATTGGTAAACAGTGTTCTGTATGTGGAGGATCTTCGGGATCTCATCTACACATTGTATTGTTACCGGATCATAGTGGGTCAAACTTTTTGTATCCCACGTTATAATTTTCTTCGCGCCAGATTTTCTAGTATCTGGGCCTATTTTTGGGAAACTCGTCTCATCGAAATCACAGTCTTCAAGATGTGCCTTAAATGCGTCCCCCGTTTGGGGTTCTAGGTATCTTATAAGTGAGGGTGAGTCAAACCCTGCATGGATACCTAGGCGACGTTGAGTACCGTTTTGGTCCTCTTTGGTGGTGCAATGGGGATTTAAGATTGCGCGACCGAAGATTCTCAGATGAGAAATGTTCGGTGGCATTCCATATGCAAGTTGCATTGGAGACTCTGACCTCCAGAGGGTCTTATTTTCATTTACGATGCAGCATGCAGAGTTTGCATGTCCCCATGCATCCATAGGCAATCGGGATTTAATGGACGTTCAGTCCATTGGAGTCTACTTTTCAGTATGTTATGAATCAACTACTGGGGGAGGAACCCCCAGCCCTTTATTTATAGGCATGGTAGGAGAGTAGATACATCGAATACATAGATATGGGCGTATCTCTCAGATACCCACAATCCTAACCGACTCTGGTTATTTCCATTCACAACAAAGTATTATTATTTTTGGTTGAAATTCTGTCACGTGCTCTGAAAAAGGGCCAAGACGCAAGTAATACACTTCAACCTCTTCCATGTGTGCACTGTTTAATGAGAGAGAGAGAGAGAGAATGGCATGGGAATTGGGATTAGATAGAGCCAGCAACCAGGCACTACTTCTCACCCACGTATAGCTGGTCCCTGGTTGGAGACTTGGATCTGCACTGGCGCCAGCTAGACCAATTGACAGATGACACGTGCCCCCATGCACTCCCCCAGGCTGACTATAATTTGAGCAGTGACGACGAGGAGATCGATCTCATTGGGGGCGTCAACCAAGGGAGCAGCCGCAGAGAGATTCCCGGAGCTCACGTGAGACAAATATGCTGTCACATGACATACCTACCCTTAAAGACAAATTTGAACGTCTTAGTTTAATCGAGGCTCTTTAATGAAAACACACGTTATGGGATTATAATTTGTTTCGAATCTGAAGAACATTTTGGAGAATGAAATGCTGCGGAGATTCTGCTCATTCTTTTGCCTAACCTCATGATCTCTCTTCTTGCTTCTTTCCTCTGACATTCTCTTGGAAAACCTGCAAGCTAGGAAGCACTCTTTTTAGAACAGCTAATAGAGAAGGCTTCGATCCACCTTGAGAGCTGGCCATCGCAATTTGCAAGAACTTGAATTTTTTTCCCCTTCATTGTTAGTATTTGACTAAAATATCTGATTTAATTTCCAATGTAGTTGGGTCTCGTTTGCACGGGTAGTATATATGTTATTTAGGAGCCTAATTTGGACTACAATTAGGAGTATGTGTCTTTGATTTAGTATATAACAGTGGTCTCGGAATCAATTGTGTTAATGAGTTCTTGTGGGACTTTAAAAAGATTCATAAGATATTGTATATACTATATGGGGTCGGTGATTTTTTACTGTTCTTTAGCTTTACTAACTTAGTGCGTGTAAAGGATTTGATTGAGTTGATAGACCATATATTAATGAAGTTGCCTTTGAGGTGCCACACAACAATGATTATGATGATGCTGCCTTTTGAGGTACTGGTAAGTGAAGAATGTTAGTGTTATGACATCATAATTTACATTATGAAGAAAAATTAGGTTACGATAGAATAGATTTGTGCTCATGTTGGAGTTAAGTTGGGTTTATGAAAACCATGGCATGGATTATTCGAGTTGGAGAATTGGTTGTTCAGGGGTGGAGATGATTGCTTCACTACAGATTCTGGACATTTTCAATGGAAAAGGCATAAAATTCCAATGAGAAATGATTTTTTTAACTGACAAGTAAGCCGTTTTCAGAAAAGACGTTTGGGAAAACTACTTGCTTTGAAAGAGAGTTGCTATATACACCGAAAGTTCGGTATATGAATGAGACAAAATTTTCAAAAATAGAATAAAAAATCAAATAGGAGTCAAATCTCACACACACTCACATATTTTTTTTCCATTTTAGAAATTTGTCAAATCCCTACACCGAAAATGGATTGTATATAGTCATTCTCGTTGTGAAAAAATGTTTTCTCAACAGAACTTCCCATTGGCAATACGGGCTTGTTGGGAAACGTAGCTATTTCAAGTGTATTCTCACAATTAGGGGTGTGCGGGTCCGGGTACCCTGTTTTTTTATGTTACCCGGCCCCTACCCGGTAAGGGACCGGTTCCTAAAATTTGGACCCGAAACCTACCCAGATGGACCCTATACCCGGACCCTACCTGGACCCTATGGTTCCGGGTAGGTTCCGGGTACCTTGTTAAAAAAAATCTAATTTGTGATGCATTATGAACAATGATTTCCAAATGATCTGTGCATGACAATTACCTCAAATACACATGACTAAAGATCAATCTGGAAGTAAAATATTGTCTCTAGTCTCTTTCTTCAGCGATAAAGGTATACTGATCAGTCATTTCTACTAGATAAAGCTAGACATATGGAAGAATGATTCACGTTTACCTCTACTGCTCTTTTGAACGCATAAGAGAACAATATGATCTTTGATTCAAATGCATTGTTTGATGAATTTACGCGTTGCTCAGAACTTCAGTATGCAAGTTGTACTCCCTAATGTTATAAGTTCAAATTAGATACATCCAGGGTGGATCACTCTTATATATTTTGATCATTAATATTATAATATATAAAAAAATTAAATATATAAAATATACATTCCGGTTCTGGGTACCAGTTCCCTATAAACGAGAACCGGAACCGGACCCGATACCAGTCGGTTCCTAATTTTCCTACCCGAAACCGATAACTATCTACCCAGAACCTACCCGTTCGGATAGGTTCCGATCGGGTATCTGGGTACCCTGTACCCATGCACACCCCTACTCACAATGCAGAGGTGACTGCCAAGTTTTTTAAAAATAATAATAATGAGCTTTTTTCAATGGGCACTTGGTGGGAAAAAGGAAATATTCCGACATGTAATCTACTTGGGAAAAGGATAATTCCTAGCAGATGGTTAGGCTCGCTTCAAAAGAAATTAATTTTTTTTAACTCCCACGCGGGTGCCCCTTGTAGGGGTGGCAATTTTCGGCGCGCCTGATAGCGCGACATGATAAGACAGTGCATGGACGGTCGATTTTGGCCCGAAATACTGATCAAACCGTGTCAGGTGGCCCGGTTCCTTATAGTGTCGGGCTCGGTTCGAGCTATCCTGACATTAATTGGGCATCCTTGCCCTGCCCAAAAATTCAAAAGAAAAGGTATTAATTTCCAAAACATGTTTATATTGCAATAGTTAGACTATTTCCATCCAAACAATACCCAAAAATTATGCTACAATCAGCAAGCCCACAAAAACCACGCTGAAAATTTTCAAATCAAAATCCATAGCCATAAGAGCTTCATTCAATTGACCGACCATTAAGCCGGGCTGGGTGGCCCAATATTATTATCGTGTCGTCCCCTGGCTGATATAACACTTGGCTAGCCTAGTAAAGCCCACAGCTTCGGCCCAACAGCCCAGAGGCCCTCTTGTGAGGGCATCCATTTCCTCATTTAAGATGACAGCTCGACTGATCGTTGGGCTTCTTCATATAAATTGTCGGCTCATAATGAAGGCATTCAATGACTGGACGTTAAAGCTCGTCATCAATACAGACATCTTAGAACAAAGTCAATAAAGCGGCTTAAAACCCTGGACGTCACCCTCTAACATCCCTCAAAAGCAATCGGCTATAAATAGTCTCTCAGACAAGGGGAGCCGAGAGGATTCCACACAATTTGGGACAATACTTTTTGACAACTATGTACTCCTACACCGGTATCTGCTCCACCTAAATTCTACATTTCCTTAATAGCACGATACGATAACTATCGGTTTGTCTCCTAACAGATCGGACATAGTTACCACGAGCCTAATTGAGTCACTATCAGACTTAAGCAACGGAAGGGATTAGGCCGGACCCAGATCCGACCCTCCCTAACGAGCTCTTTGCTTTGCAGGAAGCTGAAGGTAGCATGGAGATAGCTCGGACTTAGTCGAGATAGCGCAGACTTGGTCGAAATAGCTCGAACTTGGCTCCAACAATTTGGATCAAGGTCTATTCAACCAGGGGTTAGCTTGCCCAAGGCCCGATCAGCTGCCAACCATGGGATCTACTTGCAATACTAAGCAACACACTAGATGGATGTGAATAGTGTAATGTCAATTTAAAGCTAATTAATAAATTATTGCAATGCATAATTAAATAAAGCAAGACAATTAGCAAATCCACAATGATAACAACAACAATTGCAAAAACACACTGTCTCTTGCTTCGGCAATTCTCTACTCCGTTCTCCTACTCTTTCCATAGTCTTGTGGATTTTTCACTATAAAGCCTTTTCCAAGGCAAACCAATATAACTCATACTTTTCAAAGTACAGCACAATCTTTTCCAAGAGCATATCCTCTCCAAATTGCACACCATATTCCAAGGGCCACACTCTCTTTTCAGAGAGACACTTCCACGACCCGAAAGCTAGGTTTCGACATGAGACAAATAAGAAATACACCCTTCATATTGCCTTGATTTAATGTACTTACTAACGTGAAGCGTTTAGGAAATGAAGAGTGGTTGTCCAAGTGCTAGATTCCGCTTTGTGCACTTGTAGACTTACCTTGAACTTTGGAGTTCACTCCAACATTCAAGGAGCTCAAAAGGGAATGAGAGAGAGGAAGAGTGAAGCTAGAAGGAGAGTTTTTCTCACTAAAATGATCTCTATTCAGTGTGTATAGGTACCAAAAACTTCCTCACAATCATGCTTAAATTCTCTCTCAAAACTGCACAAAAACCAAGAAATCAACCCACAAAATCCGTAGTCTAACAGGATAAATGTTACTTTTCTAAGTACAACACAATCCTTTCCAAGAGCCTATCCTTTCCAAATTGCACACCATATTCCAAGGGCAATACTCTCTTTCCAGAAAGACGTTTCCACGACCCGGAAGCTAAGTTTCGAAATGAGACAAATAAGAAATACACCCTTCATATTGCCTTGATTTAATGTACTTACTAACGTGAAGCGTTTAGGAAATGAAAAGTGGTTGTTCAAGTGCTAGATTCAGCTTTGTGCACTTGTAGACATACCTTGAACTTTGGAGTTCACTCCAACATTCAAGGAGCTCAAAAAGGGAATGAGAGAGACAAAGAGTGAAGCTAGAAGGAGAGTTTTGCTCACTAAAAATGATCTCTATTCAGTGTGTATAGGTACCAAAAACTTCCTCACAATCAGGCTTAAATTCTCTCTCAAAACTGCACAAAAACCAAGAAATCAACCCACAAAATCCGTAGTCTAACAGCGATAAATGTTACTTTTCTAAGTACAACACAATCCTTTCCAAGAGCATATCCTTTCCAAATTGCACACCATATTCCAAGGGCCATACTCTCTTTCCAGAGAGATGCTTCCACGACCCAGAAGTTAGGTTTCGAAATGAAACAAATAAGAAATACACCCTTCATATTGCCTTGATTTAATGTACTTACTAATGTGAAGCATTTAGGAAATGAAGAATGGTTGTCCAAGTGCTAGATTCAGCTTTGTACACTTGTGAACTTACCGTGAGCTTTGGAGTTCACTGCAACATTCAAGGAGCTCAGAAAGGGAATGAGAGAGACGAAGAGTGGAGCTAGAAGGAGAGTTTTGCTCACTAAAATGATCCATATTCAGTGTGTATAGGTACCAAAAACTTCCTCACAATCAGGCTTAAATACTCTCTCAAAACTGTACAAAAACCAAGAAATCAACCCATAAAATAACCAACTGTTTATTAGCTATAAACGTGCAGATTTTCTACATCATCAGATGTTTGAAGAAGGGTTATCAGATGGTTGATCAACTATTCAACCGTCTGATTATCATTCATCAGATGGATGAAAGTGAGTTGGTTACGAAACAAAATAACCAACTGCATGCGATCAGACATCTGAAGAACACTAGTCAGACGACTGATGCATTGTTCATTCGTCTGAAATCTCTACTTCAGACGGTTGATAGAAAGTGAATGAGGGGAGAGAGAGCTCTCGAAAATAAATCACATTGAAATCAGACGGCTAAAGTTCAACACCCAAACGTCTGAGGAACTGTTAGACGTTTGGTACATGAACTTCAGATGGATGATAGATGGCTGTGTATGACTAAGTAAATGTCAGACACGCCAGACGTTCGTCGACTCTATTTCAGACGTCTGGTACTGGTTTAAATACACAATCAAGAGTGTTTTGGCCATGGAACATATTGAGATGGGTTTTAAACTTCTCATATGATTCACTAAGATGGTAAATGACATAAATGAGTGTGTGTGACCATCTAATTAAGGCATACATGTCTTCTACAAAATAAAGAGCAAAATTACAAACAGAAACAATTAGACAGATACAATAAGCTTCTTGATTCTTCATGGCTTCAATGCTCCAATGCTATATGCCTTGAGTCAACCAACCCATCATCCCTATGTTTTGTATCCATCAAAATATAATCAATGTAATTAATCGGAGACTAAAATAATTAGATTCATTAGTATAATATAATGTGGTGATCATCATCAAAAATATATTGGGCTTAATGGCCAATATCTAACATCAACGTCATCCCACGCCAGCAACTACAACCATACCATCAACAGGAATCGTCCAATAATATCAGTGGTGAGAAAATACATGTAAACATTTGGCGATGTCTTTGAGAATACGAGTTGACATCCGCATCTTCAACCACACTGATGACAACTCGACTCACCAATCAAGGGCCTGAAAGGCCAATTTCTGCATGGGGTATGTAGATGTTATGTCATACCACGTGGATCCCAATTCTTCCACTCATGTAATGCACAAGCCACAATTAATGACTTTGGAGCATATCCATGCGTTCTCACAGGAGGTGAGCATCAATATTCAAGCGCTGACTACCGTGATAATTGGCAGTTTCACAGCCCCAGCCAACCATGAACCCACAGTCATCCCAACACCTTCTCAGCTGCACCCAGAAGTGCCACCCGTCACGCTAATGTGCCAAGGAATTGTACCTCTTAACCAGGAGCGATGGTTCACCCTACCTTCTTCTCCATTGTAATAAAAACAGTGATACATCTCCCCTCATTTTGAAAGAGCTCAGGGTGGTGAGACCAAGGGCTAAATTTTATCAATACCTGGTCTCAGGGGCCCGCGGCCCTTACTTGGTGGGGCTAAGGATCGTCGCCTTGCTATGGCTAATGATCGACATCTAGAGAGCCATCGTCGAAGTCGCAGCCCTATTCGCAGGTCTCATGCAGGCCTCAAGAGAAAGGTATGAAGAGATAGCCTCTACCATCTGAGCTATTTCAATAGCTCTGATGAGGATCAAGGTGACTCTTCTACCACTTCCAACAGTCAGCTCAGAAGATCTAGGCGTTAAGGTGATACTCCACGACATCGCTCTTCTTCATCGAGCTCAGATGAGGAGCAAACCCCCTTGAATGGGAGAATCACCTTAGCCCCACTGCTGTCCAGATTTAAGAAGCTGGCTAACTTAGTCAAATATGATGGCTCGTGCAATCTGCTGGAACACGTACAAGACTATAAAGGGGTGATGGAGATACATGTGACTGACGAATCTCTCCTTTGTCGGGCTTTCCAAACAACTCTACGGAAGCCCACAAAGGAGTGGTACGATGGACTTCCCAATCAGTTTATTGGGTCGTTCAAGAGCTTATTCCAAGTCTTCTGTCAACAATTCATGGTAGTGATAAGGAGGAAGCAAAGCTAAGGAGGAAGCAAAGCTCAGACTGCACCTTGGTACATAAAGATGGGAAACATTAAGAAGCTTTCTGTAGCACTTCAATGTAGAGAGGGTGAGTGTCGAGAGCTAAAGTGACGATGCGACCATCGCTGCACTCACGTAGGGGGTTCAGTGTGAAGACTTGATGAAATCTCTACATCATAAACCGCGCCGCAGCTTGGATCAACTCCTTCCCAAAGTAAAGCAGTATATGATGATAGAGAAGACACCGACTTATGGTATTTCTTCCAAAAAGCTTCATTTTGTGGTCCTTTATCATCAATTGCTCTCTAGTTTGCGTTGTTAATTTGTATTTGTATATGACAAATCCGCCATCTTACCTTTATCACAAAGGCACAACTTCATGACCTGATCTATGACTATTAAGCCATATATTACCAAGCCACATTAGCTTGTTTTTACTCAGCCTAATAGATTTGATGGGACGCAAATACCCATGCGGGATCACTACTACATATCTGCCTTCAGCCACGAACAAATCTGTGGTCGAAGGCCTACAATCCGTGCCTGAAACCTGTCAGTCACGGAGAAAAAATTCCGTAGCTGAAAATCCGTGGCTGATAACGTGGTGGCTGATGGGACTTTTGGCTACGGACTTTTCCGTGGCCAATAATCTGTCACGGAATAAAGGCCACAGATATCCGTGGCTGAATGCCCTTTTTTTACCAATGGATGACTGTTCCAGACCCGGTCCAACCAAGGTTGGAATGTGCATGATGCAAGGTCTACTAAGATTGATGCAAACATCCTATATAATCACTTTGGCGACATGCAAGGGTGCCCATTAAGCATTCTAAAAATCTTAGTATCATCTACATATGCTTGAATTATTCTTATGATCGGACTAGAGTATCACAACGCATTAGGTTAGGAACCATCGCGACCTTTACTTATCCTTGCCTAAAATGTATATATGACATACCGAGATTGGAGAATCATGATCAAGCTCTTGAATTCCCATCTACAGTCATAAGTCATGTTCATCTCATTTTATTTTTTATTTGTAATAAATATATAATCTACATTGCAACAAAAACTAATTTCAGATCGAGTTAGGATGTGCCACTAATATTTAGTCAAGATAAGAGACATTACAACATGACAAGTTAGAATGTTATTATAAAACCATAAAAATATGTATGCACACCTCTGGTCACAACACCACTCTATCAAGGCAAAAGCTGCAGGTTCGAACCACATCAGTCATAAACTAGGATCCGACAAATTTCTCAATTCATTTCTCAATTTTTCACAAACCAAAGTGTGCTAGAGAATGTTGGGCCTGAAAAAGGAGAGCTATGACTGCAGGAGCAAACCAGATGGTTAAAAGAGCAGAGAGCAAAACGAGAAATAAAATAGGGAAAACAGAGGAAGAAGAAAAAACTTATCCAGTGAAGATGAACTGCGCCGTGGCTGTGCCACTGCCTTGAAAATAAATACGGCCCAACCGTGGTGGTAATTGGATGATGCCGGTTGCTCCTCAAGGTTAACGTAGTCGCTTCTGGATGCGTCCACTCGCAGCCAGAAGCGTGGAGTTTGCACACAGAGAGCGATACCCAGAAGGAGGAGGAAGGAAGAGAAGGGGATATGTGAGCAGTGATCGGGAAAACGCCATGAATATGCAGCGATTAACAGTCATTAAAACAAAAATAGCTGTTGAAAGATCTGCCATGAATACGCAGCCATTAACAGCCATTAAAACAAAAATAGCTGTTGGGAAACTTAAAAACGTATTGGGTTTTTTGAATTCTAAAAAGTAAAATGGGCTAAAAAAACACGAGTCAAAACTCGGGCACTCCGCGCGCGCACCCGTGAACCCCCCCTACGCAGGCATGACGCCAGCGCACACACGCTAAGGGTTTCCGGATCTGTCGCCCAGATTTTCCATTCGGCTCAAGCCGGTTTAAAGATCTGCCATGAATACGCTGCCATTAAAACAAAAATAGCTGTTGGGAAACAGCGCACACCCGTGAACCCCCTTGCGAAGGCAGGACGCCAGCGCACACACGCTAAGGGTTTCCAGATCCGTTGCCCAGATTTTCCATTCGCCTCAACCCCGGTTTGGGCTCGGCCCTTTGCTTGGGCTCATGTGCACGTGAGCTACCCCCAATTTCTAGCCCATTAACAAGTCCAATAGCCCATATGAGAGAAGCCTATTATATACCCACACAAGGGTATTTGCCTACCCAATGTGGGACTAAAAAAGGAGAGTGTGAGTGAACAAATGGCCAAAGGAGCCATTAATTCCAACAGAGAAAAATCTCAAACAAAACTTTGTGAGAACTCCGCGGTATGATATCTCTTGAACATCTTGATCTACGCACTTAAATTAAACAAAATACAAAAAAATAAAGTGATTTGGAACATAAACGCCTATCTTTCAATTGATATCCTTATTATCTAACGGTAAAAATTAATGAATTTTATGCAATCAATTTGATATATTTTTTTCAATTTTTAATTAATTTAAGTATATACACCAAAATGAACAATTCGAACTGTTGATCAAATAATTTGCGTTAATTTTTCACAGTAGGAACCAATGTGAAATATGAATGGGTGAGGCATGTGGGGCAAGCTATACATGGGATGAATTAAATGAGACTGACACGAAGATGACAGTGCTAATGTCATAAAAAATAACTGCGGCCCACAACGAAAGGGACACATGCATGCTCTATTTCTTTATATCCATCCAAATTATTAAACCATGATGACTCCCATCATCATTCATTCGCTTTGTTTTCTTCTCAAAAAACATGTGTACGTCTTATAGTAACGCAGTGTCCTTGGAAATCGAAACAATGCAGTTACGTGTACTTAATGAGGGGAATTCATTCCCTCTTGTATTTTTTACTAGATAGGGAGCTTTTTTTGCATAATTGGTAAATAGTAAGAGTTTCTCGTACACATTTGCTTTGAATTCGCATTAACTACCTACGATTGTGAGAGTAGTAATTTCTCGTACACATTTGCTATGAATTCACATTAATTACCTAAGACCTTTTGGGTTGATGCCTGATGGGTGGGATGGCCATTTTTATTGATGGCAGATCACCCAATCGAAATAATGTCATGGTGGATGCAAGTTAGATATTTTACATGCGAAAGCATTTCCTTGGTGTTAGGATTTCATACTATCCTTGATGTAGGCCTAGTTAGAAGGATCATTGTTACTTCAATCAACTTAGATTACAGTACATGGTACTTGAATTTAAGAGAAAACCAAGCCCAACAAGTACTTTAGAGAATAAACTAACTTTCATACCCAACCAACTCTCAAACCTTTCTGATTTTACCATAGGATAACAGTAAAATCATTCCAGGGATTAGCTACAATGGGTTGCAAAGAAAACTCAAGAGGAATCAAAACTAGGTAATGAATCAAAACACTTGGAAAATCATTCAAAGAATATGCCAAAAAATCAACAAAAAATTCATGCGTGTGGTGGACATTATTATTTTGGACGTTTTGTATTACAAAATTCGGTTTCGCGATCTAGAACTGACCTCCCTAAAGAAATATGCACATGAAAAAAACTAGAATAGTAATACTTAGATCTCTGGTCAGCATATCATGGATGATGTGACTTGATTTAAGCCAGATGATTAATATGAAAATTTGTTTACAGCAAGATATTCAAAGACCACATCAAGATTAATTATTTGGAGAATTTTAAATTTTTTAATAATACAAAGCTATATTAAATTAGAGAAATATGTGGTGGGCTAACCAATTGGGAAAATGTTTCCTAAGACCTTAAAAATACTATTCTTGTTATGAGTGAGGGAGACTTATGTTCTCCCCTCTCTCATTATCCACCATAACACCCCACTACATGGTAGTGGGGTGAACCTTTGGGATACCTCCTATAATATGAATGAATGAAAGGGTACCATGAGCTATTGCCATGGTTGCTTTTTCTCCAAACACGTTATTAGCACGAAGCTCTTTAAAAAAATTTTGAGCCATAAAATTTTATTCGATCTTCCCCACATATTTTTCCCTCTTGCAAAAGAATCTAGTTGTTGCGGCAAAGTTTTTGCGACGACGGACCATCGATTACTTGCAAGGCATTTCAGGAGCGGGGATTTTTTTCTATATACGGATTTTTTTGGTTCTTCACGAGATCATTGATCTAGAGATAATATGGCAAAAATAGCTAGCGTCGACTTTGAAGTCCTCGATGCTGCTGGAAAGAATTATCTAAGCTGGCATGTTGACCTGAAGTTCCACTTGCGCGCACAGGGCCTTATGGCCACAATCTCTACTCATGTGCCTACGGCTACGACCACCGCTACGGGCACTGCTGAGGCAGCTTCTACACTAATAGTCACTGATGTAGATAAGGTGAAAGTCATAATCTATATCAGGCGACATATTGATCGGACCCTGTATGCCGAATATCTCACTGTAGAATATCCACTAGAGTTGTGAACTGCACTGAAGAACATGTATAAGCATCAGAAAGATGTGATCCTCCCATGTGCACGTTATGAGTGGAAAAATCTCCGACTTCAGGACTTCAAGTCCGTTGCTGAATATAACTCAGCACTTCACAATATCACCTTACGCCTGAAGTTGTGTGGTGAAGAAGTCACAGAAGAACACATGCTGGAAAAAACTTGCACATCCTTCCATGAGAAGGATGCAATCCTCATGCAACAGTACCGTGAACGCAAATTCACCAAGTACTCTAAACTGCACTCCTGCCTTCTCATGGCAGAGCAGAACATAGACTTGCTACTGGCCACACATAACCTACGTCCTGTAGGGTCAGCTTCTCTCCCTGAGGCTCACAAAGTTTCTTCCCAGAAGCAGAAGAACAAACAGGAGGGGAATTCAACAAAGGAAAAGCCCCTCATAGGCAGGCCAGAGGTCCTCCCCAGTACAACAACCCTCTCCAGAGCAACAACAATGAGGAAAAGAAGAAGCTCCAGTGGAAGAAAAAGAACACTGGACAGACGTCTATTCCCAAGAAAAATTGGGAGGACAAATGTCACAGATGTGGCATGACTGGATATTAGTCCAGAAACTGTCATACTCCATGACACCTCCAAGATCTGTATCAGGCGAGCCTGAAGTCTCCCGTTGAAACAATCTGGTGGAAAACCAGCCATCAACCAAGTTCACAATGGACGACTTCAAGAATGACGACCTCCTTGACAGATGTCATATTTATCTATTATGCATTTACTTTATCCGTTATCCGTACTTCATCTGAAGTTTGCTTAATCGTGTTATATCTTTCCTTTTCAATAATGAATGTCTTTCTTTTTATTAAAGTATTGAATTCATGTTCTATAGATGAAGTGTGAGTGCCTAGTGGACAATACCTCGACGCACACAATCTTTCACGAAAAAAGCTATTTTATTAGTTTAAATGATTATGATGGTCCTGTCATTACTATTTCAGGACTGTCAAACATAATTGAAGGATTTGGTGAAGCAATGATTTTGCTCCCAAATAACACGAGACTAATAATAAAAGATGCACTTTTCTCTTCTAAATCAAATAGAAATCTGTAAAGTTTCAAGGATATTCGTTTAAACAGATATCACTTAGGAACTAAAGATATAAATGAGGAAGAATATCTGTATGTTACTCATCAAAAAGATGGTTTAAAAACTGTCTTAGAACGATTTAAGGGACTCCCGTCGGGTCTCTATCATACTCATATTCAACATGTAGAAGCTAATTTGACTGTGCACCAGAAGTGACTTTCATCGCCAGGATTCAAAGTCTGGCATAACAAACTTGGTCACCCTGAATCGGTAAATGATGCACCGCATCATCACCCAATCTTTTGGACATAATCTGAAGAACCTGAAGATTTTTCAGAAGGGTGATTTTTCATGTCTAACTTGTTTCAAGGGTAAACTAATAACGAGACCATCCCTACTGAAAGTGGGATTAGAGTATCCTATAACCATATCGCAACCTAGCTTCTTGGAGAGAATGCATGGGGATATTTGCGGGTCTATTCACCCCACAAGTGGCCCATTTCAGTACTTTATGGTACTGATAGATGCATCATCAAAATAGTTTTATGTCTGCCTCTCGTCCACTCGCAACCTAGCTTTTTCAAAGCTATTAGCACAAATAATTAAGTTGCGGGCTCATTTTCCCGATAACCATATCAAGAAACTAAGTCTTGATAATGCGGGAGAATTCACTTCTCAAGTCTTTCAAGACTATTGCCGAGCAACTGGCATCAAAGGTGAACTTCCAGTAGCACATGTTAAAACCCAGAATGGGTTAGCAGAATCTCTTATAAAGAGACTGCAATGGATTGCATGTCCATTGCTGATACAATCACAGTTGCCTATTAATGCTTGGGGACATGCCATACTGCATGTCGCATCGCTTATCAGATTACGACCCTCTGGTGGCCATATTTTATCGCCAATGCAGCTAGCCTATGATGCACCTTCGAATATCTCTCATTTGAGAGTGTTTGTTTTTGCAGTCTTCGTCCCTATTGTACCACTCAAATGACCAAAATGGGTCTACGACGTCGTTTGGGTATCTATATAGGATTTGATTCACCCTCTATAATTAGATATATTGAACCCCTGACGGGTGATGCATTTAAGGCACGTCTTGATGACTGTGAGTTTAATGAAAATGTTTTTTCCAAACTAGGTACACAGTCTAAGATGCCAGAAGCTTCTGAGACCATTTCTTGGGACACAAAGACTTTGTCTCATTATGATCCGCGTACTAGTCAATGTGAAGATGAGATCCTGAAGATCCTTCATCTTCAAAATACAGTACATTTACTACCGGATAATTTTACTGACAACCAGAAGATTGTCAGATCACACGTCCCTGCTGCCAATACGCCAGCTAGGATTAACATCCTCAAGATAGATGCAATCCACTGGCAGCAGAATCGACTGTAACTCAATTGAAGAGAGGACACCCACCAGGTTCGAAGGACAAAGATACTCGAAAAAGAAAAAATCCTGGAGAAATAAAGATGAACCCTACACAGGATGCTAAGCTCAGACCAGCTACCTCTCCCCTCCTACATTCCCCTGAAGAGGAAACTATATGAGAAACATCATTAAATTTTGTACATACTGGGAAGGTACTGGACAGAAAAAGCATTATCGTTGACGACGACTTTGCGTTCAATTTTGTCGTGCACGTATCTGAATATGACGATGACATCGAACCACGATCTCTTGCGGAATGTAAACGCAGAGATGATTGGCCAAAGCAGAACGAGTTAATAAGAGTAGAGCTGGACTCATTCTTGAAACTCGAAGTTTTTGGACCAGTAGTCCAAACACCTGATGGTGTAAAACCTGTGGGTTATAAGTGGGTTTTCATCAAAAAAAGAAATGAAAATAACGAGATCGTACGCTACAAAGTACGGCTTGTAGCACAGGGATTTTCCCAACGACCGTGGATAGATTATGAACAAACTTATTCCCCTGTTATGGATGAGATCACGTTCCGATTTTATTAAGCCTATCATCTCTGGAAATCTTAGAAATGCAGCTCATGGACATTGTGACTACATATCTATATGACAATGTAGATAAAGATACCTATATGAAACTCCCTGACTAATATAAATTAGCTCTAGAAATAGCAGAGAGACCTTGGGACATCTACTCTGTAAGGCTTCAAAGATTATTATATGGTCTTAATCAATAGGGTAAAATGTGATATAATAGACTGAGTGATTTTCTTGCGAAGCAAGGTTTCACCAATAATGATGTCTGCACATGTATCTTTATTAAAAGATCGGGAACATGATTTGTTATAGTCACCGTTTATGTGGACGACTTAAATCTCATTGGATCTCCTGCAGAGATGCCTGAGATATCTGCAGGCCTACAGAATACTTTTGAAATGAAAGACATAGTCAAAACAAAGTATTGTCTTGGCTTACAGATCGTATGCCTACGTGGTGGTATCCTGTTAAACCAATCCACATATACAAGGAAATTACTGAAAAATTTCCTAATGGATAAATATCATCATCTAAGTACACCAATGTTCATTAGATCCTTGGATGCACATAAGGACCACTTCCGTCCGCTAGAAGAGGGGGAGGAAATCTTAAGTCCTGAAGTACCTTACCTTAGTGCTATTGGAGCACTTCTATATCTGGCTAACTGTAAGCGTCTCGATATAGCGTTCTCAGTGAATATTCTATCCAGATATAATGCAGCGCCCACAAAGCGCCACTGGAACGGAGTTAAGCAGCCTCTGTACTATCTCCAAGGGTCAATTGACCTGGGATTATATTTTCCTAAAGGTTGATCTCCCACTTTAATTGGTTATGCAGATGCAGGTTACTGGTCTGATCCTCACACCAAGAAATCAAAAACTGGTTTTGTGTTCACCTACGGTGGTACAGCCATCTCCTAGAAATCTGTGAAGCAAACCACTACAGCAATTTCTTCCAACCACTCCGAGCTCCTCGCGATCCATGAAGCAAGCAAAGAATGTGTATATCATTCATCACATCTTAGTGCCTACCGACCTGAAGACTGGTGACCTTGAGCCAACCACGACATTTCCAAGATATTTAAGGAAATGCAGCATGCATAGTTCAACTACTGACTGGTTTCATCAAGGGCGACAAGACGAAACTCATATCTCCTAACTTCTTCTGGACACACGACCTACAAGAGGAGAAGCAAGTCAAATTACAGCAGAATCAGTCTTGTAATAATTTAGCCGATTTGTTCACTCAGGCTCTGCTTAGATGTACTTTTGTAAAGCTTGTAAAAGGAATCGGGATGAGACAACTGAGAGACCTACAAGCCTGAAGCTTGAACGGATCAGGGGGAGTAACCTGTGGGTTGTACCCTTTTTCCTTAAGACTGTTAGTTTTCCCACTGGGTTTTCCTCAGCTAAGGTTTTAACGAGGCAAACACGTTTACTGTGGATCCATAAGTATCCATCCTATTAGCATCATGAATCCTGAAGCATTCATATGCTAAGTCCAATGTAATGGATGGATAAGAGGGAGTGTTATGAGTGCGGGAGACTTATGGTCTCCCCTCCCTCATTATCCACCATAACACCCCACTACCATGTAGTGGGGTGAACCCTTAACTCCTATTGTATGAATGAATAAAAGGATACCATGTGCTATTGCTGCTTTTTCTCAAAAAAATCTTAATATTTTTGGTTTATGATTGGCATCATTGACTTTAATCTTCATATCTTAATCCTTAACTATGTTAACGAGTGGGTGAATCTTAAATATTTTGGTCATTAATTCATGATTGAAAAAAACTGTTTTCGTGAATTGATAAATTTCTAACGTTCTGATATAAGAGCTAACAATATAAACACACGAAATTTTAAATGTACATATGTTTTAGGACATATAGATTAATATAAACGGTATAGGCTAAGGACATCTTAAGTTTTTTAAACCAATGAGAAAATTTTTGTGTTGGGTAGCTGGTACTCATTTTACTCATTTATTTATTACAATATTAACATGTATTTGGTCATGCTTAAAGAGTTCCCTCCAATAGAGGCCCCAAAATCTACTTTGTATCTCTACATTGGATGATGGGCATTGGGCATTTGGTATGTTAATCTTCTTGATTTAAAATATAAGTTCAACCATCTTTCTTTATATATGTAGCTGAAGGAAATATTATTGCATGTAAAAAAAAGAAAACTGACGTCAACCAACAAACAATATGCTGTTATGAGTGGGCTTTTGTAGGCCCATGTGGAGCCCATTCTGGATTAGGGTATCCACCCATTATGTAATCTTTTTACTATTAATATGGATTACGGGTTCAGTAGCCGTCACCTTCATAACACATTATCAGCACGCGAGCTCTGAAATTTTCCAAAGATCCGATCTTGCGAGCGCGGCAAGGAGGAGGTAGATCCACCACGCGTGGGTGGCCAGGAGGAGGTAGATCCACCATGCATGGGTGTCATCTTCCACGTGTAGGCTTTGTCAAACGTCGCTAGATCTGGAGGACGGATCTAGAGGTAATCATGCATTAAAACCCGATCTAAATTTATTTATTTTGTAGAATATGGTTAGATCTGCTTATATTTGGACTAAAATTCAATGTTTAAACGATAAAAATCAAAATTTTATGCTAAAACATTATTTTCAATAATAAAAATCAAATTTTTTACTACAAAAAATTAGTTTTTAATTTAAAGTGGTGTTTTTATATTGGATCTGTGTTCTTTTCTCCCAACCCACCATCACAATCGCCGCCGCCGCCGTTCTTAGATGAAAAAATGAAGGGGGCCGATCATCCCCCCCCACGCTATTTTCCGTGCCACACGGCGCGGGGCGGGGTGGGGTGGGGTGGGGGTCGGCAACCTCCTAGTCATCGGCGAAGGGGAGCCCTCCCTAGTCATCGGCAGGGGGCAGGGGCGGAGGGAGCCCCTAGTCATTGGGGGGCTGCTGCTGCCCCCCCAATCAGCGATGCAGAGGGGACCGACAACCCCCCCTCAATCAGCGGTGGGGGGCCTAATCAGCGACGTGCGACGTGCGGGGCAGACCCCCTTCCTTAGTCATCTGGGGGGCAGCCCCCCCCCCCCCAATTAGCGACGCAGGGGGTAGCCCCCCAGTCATCGGCGGGGGCCGGCAGCACCCCCCCCCCCCCCAATCAGTGGCGGGGGGCAGCCCCCCTCAGTCATAGGCAGGGGGGCCGACAGCCCCCCTGCAATCAGCAGCGCGTGGAGGGGTCGGCACCCCGACCCCCTCTCTTTTGTGGTAGCTGACTGTAACCATAGGGGGTCCGGCAGCCCCGGTGATTTCATGGTGGACCGGCGACCCCCCAAACCGATTCCACTTCCGTGGAAAACGGGCGTTTTTCATAAAAAATGGCCTAGAAGGCCAAAACCCTATAACTGTAATTATTACTACCCCGTAGGACGAAAATACGCACTTGCGCAATTTTCACGGCCCCGGCGGCCAACGATACACGAAAAACATTACAAACCCTAATTAGGGGGTTTGGGACGTATTTTTGAATGACGAAAAATTTTTGAGGCACAAAATAAATTTTTAATCCAATACTCACCTTTATTTTGGTCCTTACATTTCTTTAATTTGGATGTTTGAAGCATGTATAATTTTTACGATATATTTTAAATGCCTGCATCACAATTTTATATCAGTGATTAAATCAGTTAAATGCATGTTGTATAACTACATGCCTGCAATGAATTATAAATGCATGCTGCATATCTGATATTCTGCGACGCATATTTGATGTTTTGTTTTGGTTATCGGCTATTTGTCACTATTTATCACCCTCGTATTTTTCTTTTCCTTTGAGAGAAATTATAGTGAGGAGTATATTGTACAATTCCAAGACAGGTGCACATCCCATAGAGAAGAAGACATACTTCCAGAAGATAGTGGCCCTTTTGAGGGTTCCCAAGTTGTATTTTCTTTTTAATGGGACTGTATATGGACTTTTAATTGTAATTTGTAAATAATGACTAAACGATCCACACAACAAATATCTATGTCTGGATTACATGTTTATTTATTTTTCAAATATTTAAGTGTTGCTTATTTAACATGCTTAGATAAAATGGCAAAGATAGCGAGCATCGACTTCGATGTTTTGGAAGCCACATGCAAGAACTACATGGTTGGCAACTGGATATTAAATTCCACATACACTCACAGTGCTTGAGTCAAGACATTGTTGCTGGAGACAAAGTGTCTGATATGGATAAGGCGAAAGCCAGTATCTATATCAGACGCCATACTGATCGGACCCTGAAGGCCGAATATCTCATATGGAAGACTCATACGAGTTATGGTCTGCACTTGAGGATCGATACGAACATCAGAAAGATGTTATCCTTTCTCGTGCCCGTTACGAAAGGGAAAACCTCCGAATATAGGACTTCAAGTCCATTACCGTGTACAACTCGGCATTATTCAACATCACCTCACGCCTGAAATTGTGTGGTAAAAAATTTACGGAGGAACGCATGTTGGAGAAAACTTACACATCCTTCCATGAGAAGGATGTTATCCTCATACAATAGTATCGTGAAAAAATTCACGAAATACTCAGAACTTCTCTCATGTCTTTTGATGGCAGAACAAAACATAGATCTTTTGCTGGCCGCCCATAACTTGTACCCTGCTGGCACTGCACCTGCGCCTGAAGCGCACAATGTTTCTTCCCAAAAGAAGAAGAACAAATTCAACAGCAAACCCCTGAAGGAAAGAGCAATGAAGAATCAGGCCAGAGGTCTCCTACAACAGAACAACAATGAGGGGAAAAAGAAAGCTGTGTTGAAGAAGAACACTGGCCAGACATATACCTCGGAAAAGACTGGAAAGACAAATGTCACAGCTGTGACATGACTGGACACTGGTCCAGAAATTGTCGTACTACACGCTACCTCCAGGATTTATACCAAGCTAGCTAGAAGCCTATTGCTGAAACAAACCTGGTGGAAAATGAAGACCTGGCTCCAACTCGGTTAATCACCGAGGACTTCTCGAATGATGACCTCCTAGAATGATGCTTCATTTTATCTATTTCTGCAATCAAATGTAGTTGAAAACAATTTCCTTTTCTATATGTTTGCTTTTTGTTGGCATGTTACTTTATTTCCAGACTTTGAATGAAATTAGTTTATTTTGTTCCTTATATTGCAACACTTTTTCTATTTCTCTTTCTTTTGATGGATAATAAATGCCTAGTAATCAGTGCTTTTATGCACACAATCCTTCGCGACATTAAGCTTTCTTTTTCGAAGCATTAACTATATGGCACCGTAAATACAATTTACGGACCGCCAAGTATAAATAGAAGGAATAGTGGAAGCAAACTTTTTGATCCCCTATAATTAGACACAAGTTCACATACTACAGGAACCAATATGAGGATGAAATACTAAAGATCCTCCAAATACAAAACACGATTCACATACTACCGGATTGACAAACCAGAAGATTGTCAGATCACACGTCCTTACTGTAAACATGCCGGCTAGGATTGACATACCCAAAGATGGATGCAATCCACCTGCGGCAGAAGCGGTCGTGCCTCAACAAAAGAGAGGACGACTTCCAGGCTCCAAGGACAAGTTTCCTCGAAAAAGGAAAACTCCTGGAGAAAATATAACGATACCACCACAGGATGTTGAGCTCAGCCCAAATACATCTCCCCTCCTTAATTCCCCAGAAGAGAAAAACATATGAGAAATATCATTAAATTTTGTACATACTGGGGAGGTACTAGTCATAAAAGCACTGTCATCGATGACGACTTTGCGTTTGTTATTGCTAATCACGGCATTGAATATGACGATGATATCGATCCACACTCTCTAACAGAATGTAAATACAGAGAGGATTGGTTAAAGTGGAACGATGCAATAAGAGTAGAGCTGGACTCACTCTTGAAATGTAAAGTATTTGGACTAGTAGTTCCAACACCAAAAGGTGTAAAACCTGTGGGCTATAAATGTGTATTTGTAAGAAAGAAAAATGAAAATAATCAGATCATACGCTACAAAGCGTGCCTTGTTGCACAAGACTTTTCCCAACGGCCGGGATTAGATTATGAAGAAACATACTCTCCTGTCATGGATGCGATCACTTTTCGATTTATAATTAACTTAACAGCTACAGAAGGCCTCGATATGGAGCTCATGAACATTGTGACGGCATGCCTATATGGTAATATAGATAAAGATATCTATATGAAGCTTCCGGATGGTTACAAATTACCAACAAAGATGACAAAAGACATTGGGACGTCTGTTCTGTCAAACTCCAAAGATCACTATTTGGTCTAAAACAATCGGGAAGAATGTGGTATAACAGACTGGGTGAATTCCTTGTGCAACAAGGATTCACCAATAATGAAGTCTGCCCTTGCATCTTAATAAGAGCAAATAGAACATGATTCGTAATCATTGCTGTCTACGTAGACGATTTAAACCTCATAGGATCTTCCGAAGATATAATTGAGATATCCAACAGCCTTACAGAGACGTTTGAGATGAAAGACCTCGGCAAAACCAAGTTCTGCATTGGCTTATAATAGAACACCTCAGCGGAGGAATCCTGTTATACCAATCCACTTACACATAGAAATTGGTGAAACTTTTTCAAATGGACAAATGTCACTCGCTGAGTACACCAATGGTCGTCAGATCATTGGATATTAATAAAGACCACTTCCATCTGCTGGAAGATGGGGATGAAACACTTGGTCCTGAAGTATCTTACCTAGGTGCCATTGGAGCACTTCTCTATCTGGAAAACTGCATGCATCCCGATATAGTGATCGTAGTAAACCTACTAGCCAGATACAGGTCATCGCCCACAAAGTGCCACCGGAACGGAGTAAAGCATCTTCTGTGCAACCTCCAAGGGTCAATCGATCTGGGATTTTGTTACTAGAAAGATGTATCCTCCAACTTAATTGGTTTTGCAGATGCAGGATACTGATCGGATCCCCACTCTGCAAATTCCCAGACTGGATTCGTATTCATATACAGTGGGACAGCTATTTCATGGAGATTTGTGAAACAGACAACGACAGCAACTTCATCCAACCACTCTGAGCTCATTGCGATCCATGAAGCTAGCAGAGAATGTTTTTGGCTACTTTCAGTCATTCACCACATCCTAGTGACGATCGGCCTAAAGACGGGTGACCTTGAACTAACCAACATGTTCGAAGACAATGCAGCCTACATAGCTCAACTACGAGGTGGCTACATCAAGGGTGACATGACAAAGCACATCCCCCTAAGCTTTTCTGGACTCACGAACTACAAGAAGACAAACAGATCGACATTCAGCACAGTCTTGCAACACCCTGTCAGATCTGTTTACTAAAGCACTACCTCGATGTACATTTAGAAAACTTGTAATATGGATTGGGATGAGACAGTTGAGAGACGTACAAGCATGAAGCTTGTACACAATATGAAGAGTTAATGTTGGGCTATACTCCTTTTCCATTAGCTATTGGTTTTTCCCACTGGGTTTTTCATATCTAAAGGTTTTACTGAGACAACCACATTAATTCTGGATCCAGAAGAATCCACCCCTGGTGATATCCACCAATCAGGGGAAGTTAAGGAGACTTCTACTCTTTTTCCTTAGCTTTTGGGTTTTCCCACTGGGGTTTTCACAGCCAAAGGTTTTAACGAGGCAAGACCTCCTAACTTAGCATCCAGAAGTATACATATCCTCATGATCATATAAGCTCTATAAATCCTGAAGCATTCATATACTAAGCTTACATCAATTGATGGATAAGGGGAAGTGTTATGAGTGGGCTTTTGTAGGCCCATGTGGAGTCCATTTGGGATTAGAGTATCCACCTATTATGTAACCTTTTTACTATGGACAATTTTTGCAAATAGGCCAAATTATTAAAATAATTAGGAAAATCGACCTAATTTTTTTTTAATTAGCAAAACCGACCTCTTTTGGTTTTGGGAGCCAAAAGAGGTCGGGCTGGGGCCGGGGCACGTGTGTGGCCTCGGCCGCACCTTCAGAGTGCGGCCGAGAGCCGCACCTTCATAGTGCGGCCATGGGCCGCATCTTCAAAGTGCGGCCCTTGGCCGCACCTGACAGCTGCGGCCAAGGCCACACAATTACAGAGCCGAATTTCAGCTGCTGCTGCTGCTTGCTCCTCTATGTTTGCAAATACAAATAGCTGCTGCTGCTCTTCTCCATTTCAGCAGCTGCTTCTCATACTCTTCCGATAATTCAACCCTAATTCACTCCAGCATATGCATATAAAAATCAAAACGTGTCCCAAATTATTCTCACACAAATACTTCTCACAGCCATAGCGTATCACAAATAGTATATCACAACACATCACTTGGATATCCAAACGGTCATATAAATCAAAACACACATCACATAGATTTAAGCTCAAGTAACACATAAATCAAACAACAATGAATTCATCAGCCATAGTAGTTTAAATTTCAAAATACATATCATTTCGAATTCAATAAACTTACAAAAAAACATGGCCCTAACACATCAATCATGGCCCTAACACAACAGTATCAGTAGAGTAACATCCATCATTACATCATGTGCGGGATCTGCCACGGCCTTGAGATGAAGACGCGCCGTGGCCTTGAGATGAAGACGCGCCGCGGCCTTGTGATGAAGACGCGCCGAGGCCTTGTGATGAAGACGGGCCACGGCCTTGTGATGAAGACGCGCCGCGGCCTTGTGATGAAGACGCGCCGCGGCCTTGTGATGAAGACCCGCCCCGAACTTGAGATGAATACCTACAAGATAAGCATAAATTAGAACAACATATGTATATACACAAGAAATATATGAATTGAAGAATCAACATACGCGTGTGTTGGAGGATTTCGGCAGCGTGATTTGTAGTGCCCGAGTTGATGGCAATTGCCACATCTATTTTGTCGGCTTCCTTCGCGCGGAATATCCATTGCCCCCCGAATACGTGTAGATGTAGGCCGACCTGGAGGTATTCTTTTGTCGGGTGGAAGTAATTTGGGACCATCCCAAGCCTTCCAATACCGTGCATCGGGTATGGGGTGAAATAAAGGTTCATATGCAAGGCGATATCTGCTAACCTTATACCATGGCGAACAGAAGGGCATATATGCTATATTGGCACCATATTCTTGTCTGGAAGTTGCGGCGATAACATGGGCACATGGGATGTGTTGAAGCGAAGGAATATTGCAACTACATCTGCATTTCTCGTCATGCAACTTAACAGTATAACAGAGACCATCATTGTCAGTCACCTGCCACTCACAATCACTAAACCTTGTGAGCATAAACGTTCGGGCTGCTTCCCTCCGTGCCGCAATAATGTCCATTGTTGTGGGCACAAAATCTGTCGTCCACCCTTGCCCACTTAGTCTTCGACTGAAGAAATATCTATTTAACCTGTAAAATGTTCTTGCAATCAACGCTTGTATCGGTAGAGCCCTAGCACCTTTGAGCACCCCATTAAAGCTCTCAGAACAATTTGTTGTCATGATGCAATAACGTTTTCCACGATCGGCATGCATCGCCCACATGCTTTCTTCTCCATGTAAATCTGCAGATATCCACGCATCTGCTTCAATGGACTCGTCTTTAATTTTGGCACGATAGGCATTGTATGTCAGCAAGTCTGATGCAATGCCAGCCATCCAGAAGTTTCCCTCCAAGGAACGTGTTCGGAATCCTTTCGCCTTGTAATTTGCAATAATATGCCGCAGACAATACCTATGGTGATAATGTGCTGGCCATCCATCTTCTAATGCTCGAGGAATTCCTTTCATTCTATCTGAAATGAAGGTTATCGTTCGTCCATGCGCACTTGGTATGTATTCATATATACATGCGAAAAACCACTTCCAGTTTTCTTGGTTCTCCGCTGACACAACCGCAAATGCCAAGGGAAACAGCCCACCATTACCATCCACACCGGTGGCCACAAGTAAACACCCACCATATTTCCCATACAAATGGGTACCATCAATACTTAGAATCGGCCGACAATGTTTGAAACCCTTGATTGAAGGGCCAAATGCCCAGAAGACCCCCGAAAATTGTGCTACTCCTTCACTTATAGTGTCATAAGTGATCTTGTATACGGTGCCTGGATTAGTCTCTGAAATGGCCTCTAAATACCGAGGTAGCCGATTATATGACTCCTCCCAATCTCCAAAAATCCTTTCTAATGCCTTCGATCTTGCCATCCATGCTTTGTAATATGAAATTCGGATCCGTAACAGGGCGGTTATGGCCTCTTGGATTTCTGCCGGTGTCAAATCTAACTTTGTCTTCACCATTGGCATAATCATATTACAAATGAAAGATGCTGTGGCTTTTTGATGATCTGTATTAAGGGTTGGATTATTGCAAGTATGTTCCTCCACAACCCTTGAGAGCTTGAACTTTCCAATGCTACTCTTCCGCACTGCTGCATGGATACGCCACGGACAATTCCTACTAGCCTCATCTTGCGTTGCCGGATTGACCGCAGCATTTAGGGCGCATATCACGTTATAACTTGTCTTGTTTGTCTTGATTGGCCTAAATGAAACATTATGCTTAATGCTCCACTCCGTTATTGCTTTAATCAAGGCGGCCTTTGTATCATAAATATCGCCGACATTGAACACCCCCCTATCGTTTTGAGGTCTAGGCGCTTCCACTCTCCTTTCAAGTGTATTACTCATAACTGTTGCATTTAGCCATTCCTCCTCTTCAACTTCATCTGGCAAAGCCTCCTCATCTTCCACAATTGTGTTAACGGCGACCGATTGTTGTATCCATGCTATATCATCTTCGTTTGGATCATCCGCATAAAGCATGCTATCCTCTCCGGCCCCGACATGCTCCTCGTCATCGCTCTCTTCTATTTCTTCATCAACAGGTATGTATGGATCTTCAGGCATCGACTCCGGTACAAAAGGGCCTTCCATGTAAGTTGAGTGTTGAAGTTCAATTCCCACTGCTTCCTCATTCAACCTGTTACTGACATATGAACGGTTTAAAATTTTAGTTGCTACGACGAATACAAAAAAATTTAGTTACAATTCGCAAAACTTGATTGAAATATAGACTTACGTGTTCATGTTAGCTTCATCTTGCGGATATTGCGAACACCTTACTCGTGTCGTATTTTCTTGGGCGGTGTTTATTGCATCAAGACCCACATATATTTCAACTCCACGATTATCTTGCGATAAATCAAACAGATTCTCCATATCATCGTCGTCTGATATTTTAACTGCGGTAGTCTTTCCTCCCATTACTGGCCAGTTGCACACCAGATTCAACATATATTCTTCCCGACAGATCTTCGTAATATTGTATATCCGATCTACTAGGTCGTTATAGGTCGACCCACTTATAAGCTTCATCGATTTAGCTTTCCCTCCGACATACCGTGGTTCGTGATTTTCATTAATATATAATTCACCAGCAAAATAGCATATGACAAAAATTGAATCACTTGCCATTTTCAACAACCTGCACACACACCATTATAAATCCATAACTCCCTAAAGTATAACATAAAGATGAACAAAAGACGCTTAATACCTATTAGGCGAGTTGAATCGTCACGGATAAGTTCTCGTATGGCAAAGAGTTTCGGAGGGCAGTTGAGTTGGATCGGACCAAATCCCGCCGTCGCAAAAAACACAGTCGCACAAAAACAAACACAGCAAACAGAAGCCGCGGCCGAGGCAGGGTGTCGACTACTGGACGCAGTAGTCAGGTGCGGCCCAAGGCCGCACTTTGAAGATGCGGCCCAAGGCCGCACTTTGATGATGCGGCCAAGGCCGCATCTTCAAAGTGCGGCCTTGGGCCGCACCTGACAACTGCGGCTCTGGCTGCTATATATTTCCAGCAGCCAGAATGTGATCTTCAGGCATGGAGTGTGATACGTATCACACTCCCGCCAACTTCAAAACGTGGCTGCCCTGATATTGTGATACGTATCACACTCCCACCAACTGAGAAGTGTTGGCGCTTGCTTGACGTGGATAATGTGGTCACGCTAAATGGAGAAAGATTGTTGACGGAATGATGAAGGTATTATGTCACTGGGTTGGGCTCCGCTCCAGTGGAGAATTTTCTCTTCATGATCTCATCTACGGGTCTTTTCGCCGCTTCGTTGGCCGCTTGAGCCGCTGTCTTCCTCATGTAATCTGTGGAGAAATCCCGCCGCTCAAACTGCCACCGAAGCAGCAAAAGGGTGCGTAGATGAGTTCGGGAGGAGAAAATTCTCCTCTGGAGCGCAGCCCAACTCAGTGACATAATACCTCCATCAAGCCCGAAAACAACCTTCCTCGTATGTATCTGTGATGTATAAATATTGGGTGTATGAATAAATTCGTTGAATAAATAAGGGTGTTTGGAAACACTACATATCAAATTCATACATAACAAATGTCTGAAACACTACATATCAAATTCATTTGAGAAACACTACATATCAAATGTCTGAAATCCAGCAAATATACATAACACATTTTAAAGATACATATCATCGACGACTCCCTTTGCGCCGACTAAATACATGAGAATACCAGGGCCTATCCGAATACGTTCCCTTTTTGCCTACTGGGATATCCCGCCAACGTTCCACACGCTGAGACCCCTCGCCAGACTGTGACACTGTAACGACTCGAAATTTTTCAAAACTTTTAATTACAAATTTAACATATATTTTGTAATGGTTTGTCAGGAGTTTTAAATGATTTCAAAAAAAATTCTATAAAAATATTTTGAAATACTAGACTTATTCTATTGTATTTCAGTATTTTCAGATTTCCTCAAATACCCAAAACATTCCTGTTAAAATTCACTTTCAAAAATTACCGTTTTGATTCGATGAATTTATTTTCTATTCAAACGTCTTCAAAACGTTTTCAAACTTCTGCAGTAACCTCCTATGACCACTTAGGACTCCCCACATTAATTTCATAATTTTCTGATAACATTTCAATAGAGAAACCGCAAACCCGCTTTCTAAACGTTTTGGCCAAAAACTAGTATCCCCGTAGTCCAAACCCTAAAACGGACTTCGTATTCGCCATCCTCGCGACGATACGATCCCGTGGGTATGTTTTCGTAATTTTTCGGACACATTTGCTAGTAGGGGCAAATTCGTAATTTCGTTACAAATTTTTACCACCATTTAATTACCCTAGCTATTTACCATAACCTAATTACTAACTACTTTAACCCCACATGATAAACACGTTTAGACACTTTCCAAAAATTTCTTAGGTTAGTCAAAAAGAATACCAACCGTATTAAAAATGTTGGGGTTAGTCAACAACCCCTAACCCCCTCATTAATTACAAATAGTAGGGTATTAACCCTATAAATACACCCCTAAGCCCGCTTAACCCATTAATTTTAAGTTAACGTTTGTTTTTAAAAATTTCACAGGTCGCTCCCTCATCTCCCTCGCGTTCTCTCCCTCTCTCTCACTCACGCTCTCTCTCTCCCTCCCTTTCCCTCCGGCGAACCGCCGCCGTTCCGCCTCCCAAGCCCCACGCCGTCGCCGGCCTTGCCCGCCGCCGACCCCGAGCGCCCACAGCAGCGTCGCCGCCGCCCAACGCCCGTAGCCCCCGGCCCAGCAGCCCGCCGCCTCTTCCGCCGCCCGTCGCCTCCTCCGGTGCCGCCGCTCGCCGTCCCGCCGCTGCCCCCGCTACGCCCCGCCTCCTCCGTCGCGAGCGCCGCCCCGAGCCCCCACCGGCGAACCCTCTCACCCGCCGTCGCTGCTGTGCGAGGATTACGTAAGTTTGCAATGGCAAACTTGTAAATATTGAATATTTCGTAAATTTCGTATTATTAATTAATTATTAAATAGGTATAATGGTTATAAATCCATAATTAATTATACAGGGGCCAGAAAAATGTGTGGATAACCCCAGAAAATCAGAAACGACATTTCGGAGCCATTGGCGCTGGTCTGACCTCGACCAGACGTCTACTTTTTCCAAAATGATTTTTCAAACCTAAAGATTAAATATGTACAAATCATTCTAAAAATCGTAACTCGCTGATTTTACGTACACAAATATGTGATAAAATTATATGTGACAATAGACTTCGAGAGGATCATTTTGACTACTTATTCATGTAATTCCGATTTGTATTACTCCCGTAAGAAATTACGGAAGATACACGTTCCTTAAGTTTTTCGGATTTTTAAGCTATTTCTAAGTTTCTAAAAATTATAATAAATTACAGAAGCTTCTGAAAATTCTCCCCTCTTGCAGTAAAATCTAAATAATTATTTTAGGTTTATATAAAAATTTTAAATATTTTTCGACACCGTTTTAACGAGTTTAAAAATCAAACTAACTTAATTGTTTAAATAGAAAAGGTCGTGTTTTTATTAATTAAGTATTTTGTGTTGCAGGTACGGACCCTGGTGTACTAGCCTCAGAGGAAGCACTAGATCCTCTTCCGGCTTACTACGACGGTATTAATTTCGGTAAGTCACGATAGGTTCTAACCTTAGAAATCTAGCCACTGTGCTTGTATGAACTTGTAGCACCGCACTACTACGTGCTCAAAGCACGGAAACATACGCCACTTTCTTGTGTTGGACTTGACTTGGAACATCACGTGGAACGTTCATGTAAAGAACTTGTACTTGACACAACACCGGGTTTTGGGGTAACTCATAGTTTGCGAGAGTACGGGAGTGACTAGAGTTTGGTCTACATGTCCTGTCGCCTGTGTTTCGGCGCCCTGTCCTGCTGCCTGCGTTTCGGCAAACCATACTGCTGCCTGGGTACCGGCATTCGTCTGGGTAGCACCCAGGCAAGAGACGAACTGAACGGTCACATATTGTACTCTCCGACTTGAGTCACGTAGTTTTAGCAGAGCTTGCACAGTTACTTCTTTACAGTCATGCACTTTACTTTCTGCACTTGTAGCACTTTACTTTCTGCACTTGTACAGACACTACACCGTACTTTACTTCTGCTTGTCATACTTGTACAGTACTCCTTTTCTTTGTTTAGAATCTTTGTGACTTACCTTCGGTTCCACTTGTGGCACCGACAGACGAAGATCTGATTGAGGATATTGCTCCAGAGTACGAGGAGCCTGTGTACGACCCAGAGACCGCGGAGTTTTAGTTACTTTTCTGTTGGAGTGTGTATTGTACTATGTATTTCCGTTTCTGCATTACCTTTCAGTATTTCCTTTCATGTATTGGTGTGAGAGAGTGTTGGTTGTTGTACTTTTATTTGGACTGTAATAATGTCTGTAAGCTGGTTTGAGTGTTGTTGGTACATCTCTGCGTTGTGGCTATGCTGAATTCACTGGTAAACTGCGGAACCTGCAAATAAATCAAATAAGTAACGGGCCCCCGAGAGCGGGTCGTTACAAGTTTGGTGGCCCACGCAGGTCCGTGCAAAATACCTCGTGAACAGTATAGCAAAACCAGGATGTATCGTATACGATACTCAACTAAGCTTACATTTCTATGGATGCAGGTTTGACACTCGAAAGACGGACGGGAACATCTCGGAGAGCCTCAATGGAGTTAACCTATCATGCCTTAATAAAAGTTATTAACAAAAACTTTGATAGGATTAAATAATAATAATAATCCTTCTGTGTCGGTGACACTCATATGAATGATGATCTTCCTTCAATGGACCATGATACCGGTCAATGTGCTTGGCTAAAGTCTGTTGGATCAACCTAGCTAGACTGGGTACAAGTGATCCTAGCTTAGTCACTTCCCTGGCCGTGTCCGCTGGACCGCAAGGACGTGAAACATGATTATGTGACGTCATCGATCTTATTCACTGTCAACCCTCTTCAAGCTTGATGACCTTTTCATTTGACATTCTTGGAATCTTTCTATTTTAAATAGATTTCCTTAAACATATACACGTTCTTACTAAACATTATGAACAGGTCTTTCACGCTCAAGAAATGGACGGAAACACCTCGAAGACCCCCAATGGAGCCTATCAGTCTGAAGCCAACAACCCAACCGACAACGGGCCAACTCCCACAGTGCATCAGATCTCGGATCTGGCATTGCGAGAAATGGTCGAAGCTATCAAAGGCGAACATCACCCTACGGGAGGCATCCGACAATTTCGCTCCCTCTACCCGAAGACCTGGAACGGAGAAGATGGCCCGATGAAGGCCGATGAATGGCTAGAAAGTACTGAAGAGAACTTGAGAGCCGCCCAGATCGGGAGGCATGCCTGGGTGGATACTGCCAGGTCCCAACTAACGGATGGGGCCAGAGTTTGGTGGGGCTCTGCAGAAAAGCGTCTCCAGCGACCAATCGAATGGGAGACATTCACGGAACTTTTCCGCACCCAATATTTCTCTCCGGAGGCCCAGATGGAGCTTGAGGCGCAATTTGTTGGGTTGAAGCAAGGTTCCATGACGGTGGAACAATACGACGCCCGGTTCACCATGTTGAGCCGCTTTGCTCCAGAGTTAGTTGCCACTCCAATAGCTCAGGCTCGACGCTTTAAGCAGGGTCTCAACATAGAGATCCGTCGGAATTTAGTTGGACGTACATTATCTACCCACACCGAAGTTCTAGCTGCTGCTCGTGAACATGAGTTTGTGGAGAGGGAAGAAAGGCGTGGGTTGGCCGCCCCTCACAGAAGACAACCACCTCCAACCCCTGTTGATGGACCTAGCCGACGACCCCCGCCTAATCAGATATATCGGCCCATTCAACAGACGCAGTTCAAGAGGCAGGGCCCACCACCACCACCGCGCCTAATATGTCATCATTGCGGGAAACCAGGGCATCTCCGCTCAGAATGCCGATCTTTTCTAAACCTCTGTCTGGTCTGTGGATCAAAGGACCATGTTGCAAGGGACTGTCCTGAGAGGAAGTCTCAGCTACCTAACCCTGCTCCGGCCCACGTCCCTGCCAGGAATGTGCCACCACGTCCACCACCACCTGCTCAGCAACGTCAGCCACTTCCGCCCCAGCAGCAAGTATACCAGCAAGCTCGCCCACATGCGCCACCTCCAAGGCGCCAAGCCTATACCATGACAGTAGAGGAGGCCGAGGCAACAGACCAGGTGATCACAGGTATGAGATTTCCGTTCGCTCAGCTACCCACTATACTGTTTAGGGATCGTGAGCTTAGATGTGACTTTCATTACCGTAGGTATCGTTTTAGTAGCCGGTAAGCCTGCCCTCACACTGTTCGACTCAGGAGCTACACATTGCTTCATGGCAAGTCGATTCGTCCAAACACACGATGTCTCTGTAGAACCTCTGACTTCCCGTTGGAAGGTCGAGACCGGTGGTGGGTCTCTACCAGTAACCAGCAGATGCCTCCAATGCTCTGTTGTGATTTGTGGACGAGATCTCTACGCCGACTTCATGGTGATAGAGTTGCCAACTTTCGATGCTGTGCTTGGGATGGACTGGTTAGGAACTTTTCATGCCACTATTGACTGTCGTCAAAGGAGGGTAGAATTCGAGATACCTAACCATCCAAAGTTCGAGTTCCTCAGCGGAAGTCGATCAGAAGGACCCGTGAAGTACCGAGCCAGACTTTCGGAAGCGATGGCGACTACAGCAGAAGATGAGCAAGAGAAGCCTGAGATAGTGCGAGAATTCTTGGACGTATTCCCGGACGACCTCTCAGGTTTGCCTCCGGATCGCGGCCTTGAATTTACCATTGATCTTATCCCAGGTGCACAACCAATGTCCAAGGGACCTTACCGCATGGCACCACCCGAGCTTGAAGAGATTCGAGCTCAATTAGATGATCTTATACAAAAGGGGTGGATACGACCTAGTGTATCCGCATGGGGTGCCCCAGTGCTGCTCGTGAAGAAGAAGGACGGATCCCAGCGCATGTGCGTTGACTACCGCGAGCTAAACAAGATGACGGTGAAGAACAAGTACCCGCTGCCCCGCATCGACGACCTGTTCGACCAGCTTGGAGGATCGAGCGTGTATTCAAAGTTGGACCTAAAGACCGGATATCATCAAGTGAAGGTGAAGAAGGAGGATGTCCACAAGACCGCTTTTCGGACGAGATATGGACACTACGAATTCCTGGTGATGCCATTTGGTGTGACTAATGCACCTGCTGTATTCATGAGTCTCATGAACCAGGTTCTTTACAACCATCTGGACAAGTTCGTAGTCGTCTACATCGACGATATCCTCATCTACTCAAAGGACGCCGAAGAGCATAGAGTTCACCTGAGGAAGGTCTTGGAGACGCTAAGACAACACCAACTGTATGCCAAGTACAGTAAGTGTGAGTTTTGGCTCGACAAGGTGGCTTTCCTGGGCCACATCATATCTGGAGAAGGGATATCTGTCGACCCCGAGAAAGTAGCTGCTGTTCAGAACTGGCCAGCCCCGAAGACTGTAACCGAGATTCGAAGTTTCCTAGGACTGGCTGGTTACTACCGACGATTCATCCAGGACTTCTCGAAGATCGCAGGAGCCATGACGCAATTGACGAGGAAAGACGTGATGTTCGTTTGGTCGAAAGCCTGCGAGGATGCATTCCAGGAGCTGAAGAAGAGGCTGACTTCTGCCCCGATTCTGGTCATCCCAGACAGAACTGGAGGATTCGAAGTATTTTGTGATGCATCTGGCAAAGGACTTGGATGCGTGCTGCATCAGCACGGTCGAGTCGTTGCCTATGCATCCAGACAACTGAAGATCTATGAAAAGAACTACCCCACTCATGACCTTGAGTTGGCAGCAGTTATCTTTGCCCTGAAGATATGGATGCACTTTTTACTGGGTGAACACGTAAAGATCTTCTCTGATCACAAGAGTCTTAAATACCTGTTCACCCAGAAGGAGCTCAACATGCGCCAACGCCGATGGATCGAGCTGATGGCGGACTATGATATTGACCTTCAGTACCATCCTGGGAAGGTCAATGTCGTACCGGATGCTTTAAGTCGCCTTCCTGCAGTGATGACTCTCACATCACAATGGCGGCTTCGACACGAGATCCGAGCCATGGAGATGGATGTCATACTACCTGGAGTAACGTCTTCGTTGCTCAACCTTCAAATCAAGTCAGACCTGGTGGACAAGATCAAAGCTGCCCAAGCTGGAGACGCAAAGCTACAGAAGATCAGAGACATGGTGATAGCAGGTCAGCGGCCTGAATTCAAGATCCATGAGGACGGATCCTTGAGATTCGGCAACCGCATCTGCGTACCATCTGGAGACGTCAGAGAAGCTCTATTGGAAGAAGCTCACAGTTCTCCATATTCCATTCATCCAGGAGGAACGAAGATGTATCAAGACTTGCGACAACACTACTGGTGGCATGGGATGAAGAGAAGCGTCGCGCGCAGTGTGGCGAAGTGTATAGTGTGCCAACAGGTGAAGGCTGAACATCACCGGTCTGCCGGATTGTTGCAGCCTTTGCCCATCCCAGAATGGAAATGGCAACACATCACGATGGACTTCGTGACGGGACTGCCCAAGAGCACGAAGCACAATGATGCTGTCTGGGTGATCGTTGATCGATTGACCAAGTCAGCACACTTCATTCCTTTCAGAGTGGGCCAGTCGACCGAGGTGCTTGCCAAGAAGTACATGGAGGAGATAGTGAAGTTGCATGGTGTCCCTGTCAGCATTGTTTCGGACAGAGACACTCGATTCACGTCTCATTTTTGGAAGAGCTTGCAGGAGTGTCTGGGGACCAGATTAAGCTTCAGTACAGCTTATCATCCTCAGACTGATGGCCAATCAGAACGCACCATTCAGATCCTGGAGGACATGTTGCGTGCGTGTATGTTGGACTTCAAGGGATCTTGGGAGGATCATCTACATCTCGTGGAGTTTGCATACAACAACAGTTATCAGGCCAGCATTGGTATGGCGCCTTTTGCAGCGCTATATGGCCGGAAGTGTCGTTCTCCTTTGAATTGGGACGACGTTGGTGATCGAGAGCTCATCGGTCCAGACTTGATTGTTGAAGCAGTAGAAGTAGTCCGGACCATCAGAGAGAAGCTACAGTTGGCTCAAGATCGATACAAGCATTGGGCAGATGCGAAGCGCCGACATTTGGAGTTCCAGCCTGGCGATCATGTATTTTTGAAGATCTCGCCGAATCGAGGGATGATTCGTTTTGGACGAAGAGGGAAGCTCAGCCCTCGATACATTGGTCCATTTGATGTCTTGGAGCGAGTAGGCGAGGTGGCCTATCGCCTTGCCTTGCCGCCTGCATTGGAAGGAGTACATGAAGTTTTTCATGTCTCACAGCTTCGACGCTACGTGAGTGATCCTAGTCATATTGTGGATTACTCCGAGATTGCTGTTCGTCCGGATCTATCTTACGAACAACAACCAGTCAAAATCCTGGACCGACGACAAAAGATCCTCAAGAATCGAGTAATCAACCTTGTCAGGATAATGTGGTGTCACGACTCTCCTGGAGAATCTACTTGGGAACGAGAAGACGAGATGCGAGAACGCTACCCGTACCTATTTACCGAATCAGGTAATCCTACTAGTTACGAGATTAGTTACGAAAGCGGTCGTAATATTAATAGTAAGTATTCATAAATATCATCTCTTGCTTTCTTGATGCTATGATGTCACATTATATTATTTACAACCTGATTTAGTAGACCATTATTATCATTTATTTGCTTGAGCTTCTTCATAACAAAGTTATTAAAGAAATTCCGAGGACGGAATTATTTTAAGGAGGGTAGGATGTAACGACTCGAAATTTTTCAAAACTTTTAATTACAAATTTAATATATATTTTGTAATGGTTTGTCAGGAGTTTTAAATGATTTCAAAAAAAATTCTATAAAAATATTTTGAAATACTAGACTTATTCTATTGTATTTCAGTATTTTCAGATTTCCTCAAATACCCAAAACATTCCTGTTAAAATTCACTTTCAAAAATTACCGTTTTGATTCGATGAATTTATTTTCTATTCAAACGTCTTCAAAACGTTTTCAAACTTCTGCAGTAACCTCCTATGACCACTTAGGACTCCCCACATTAATTTCATAATTTTCTGATAACATTTCAATAGAGAAACCGCAAACCCGCTTTCTAAACGTTTTGGCCAAAAACTAGTATCCCCGTAGTCCAAACCCTAAAACGGACTTCGTATTCGCCATCCTCGCGACGATACGATCCCGTGGGTATGTTTTCGTAATTTTTCGGACACATTTGCTAGTAGGGGCAAATTCGTAATTTCGTTACAAATTTTTACCACCATTTAATTACCCTAGCTATTTACCATAACCTAATTACTAACTACTTTAACCCCACATGATAAACACGTTTAGACACTTTCCAAAAATTTCTTAGGTTAGTCAAAAAGAATACCAACCGTATTAAAAATGTTGGGGTTAGTCAACAACCCCTAACCCCCTCATTAATTACAAATAGTAGGGTATTAACCCTATAAATACACCCCTAAGCCCGCTTAACCCATTAATTTTAAGTTAACGTTTGTTTTTAAAAATTTCACAGGTCGCTCCCTCATCTCCCTCGCGTTCTCTCCCTCTCTCTCACTCACGCTCTCTCTCTCCCTCCCTTTCCCTCCGGCGAACCGCCGCCGTTCCGCCTCCCAAGCCCCACGCCGTCGCCGGCCTTGCCCGCCGCCGACCCCGAGCGCCCACAGCAGCGTCGCCGCCGCCCAACGCCCGTAGCCCCCGGCCCAGCAGCCCGCCGCCTCTTCCGCCGCCCGTCGCCTCCTCCGGTGCCGCCGCTCGCCGTCCCGCCGCTGCCCCCCGCTACGCCCCGCCTCCTCCGTCGCGAGCGCCGCCCCGAGCCCCCACCGGCGAACCCTCTCACCCGCCGTCGCTGCTGTGCGAGGATTACGTAAGTTTGCAATGGCAAACTTGTAAATATTGAATATTTCGTAAATTTCGTATTATTAATTAATTATTAAATAGGTATAATGGTTATAAATCCATAATTAATTATACAGGGGCCAGAAAAATGTGTGGATAACCCCAGAAAATCAGAAACGACATTTCGGAGCCATTGGCGCTGGTCTTACCTCGACCAGACGTCTACTTTTTCCAAAATGATTTTTCGAACCTAAAGATTAAATATGTACAAATCATTCTAAAAATCGTAACTCGCTGATTTTACGTACACAAATATGTGATAAAATTATATGTGACAATAGACTTCGAGAGGATCATTTTGACTACTTATTCATGTAATTCCGATTTGTATTACTCCCGTAAGAAATTACGGAAGATACACGTTCCTTAAGTTTTTCGGATTTTTAAGCTATTTCTAAGTTTCTAAAAATTATAATAAATTACAGAAGCTTCTGAAAATTCTCCCCTCTTGCAGTAAAATCTAAATAATTATTTTAGGTTTATATAAAAATTTTAAATATTTTTCGACACCGTTTTAACGAGTTTAAAAATCAAACTAACTTAATTGTTTAAATAGAAAAGGTCGTGTTTTTATTAATTAAGTATTTTGTGTTGCAGGTACGGACTCTGGTGTACTAGCCTCAGAGGAAGCACTAGATCCTCTTCCGGCTTACTACGACGGTATTAATTTCGGTAAGTCACGATAGGTTCTAACCTTAGAAATCTAGCCACTGTGCTTGTATGAACTTGTAGCACCGCACTACTACGTGCTCAAAGCACGGAAACATACGCCACTTTCTTGTGTTGGACTTGACTTGGAACATCACGTGGAACGTTCATGTAAAGAACTTGTACTTGACACAACACCGGGTTTTGGGGTAACTCATAGTTTGCGAGAGTACGGGAGTGACTAGAGTTTGGTCTACATGTCCTGTCGCCTGTGTTTCGGCGCCCTGTCCTGCTGCCTGCGTTTCGGCAAACCATACTGCTGCCTGGGTACCGGCATTCGTCTGGGTAGCACCCAGGCAAGAGACGAACTGAACGGTCACATATTGTACTCTCCGACTTGAGTCACGTAGTTTTAGCAGAGCTTGCACAGTTACTTCTTTACAGTCATGCACTTTACTTTCTGCACTTGTAGCACTTTACTTTCTGCACTTGTACAGACACTACACCGTACTTTACTTCTGCTTGTCATACTTGTACAGTACTCCTTTTCTTTGTTTAGAATCTTTGTGACTTACCTTCGGTTCCACTTGTGGCACCGACAGACGAAGATCTGATTGAGGATATTGCTCCAGAGTACGAGGAGCCTGTGTACGACCCAGAGACCGCGGAGTTTTAGTTACTTTTCTGTTGGAGTGTGTATTGTACTATGTATTTCCGTTTCTGCATTACCTTTCAGTATTTCCTTTCATGTATTGGTGTGAGAGAGTGTTGGTTGTTGTACTTTTATTTGGACTGTAATAATGTCTGTAAGCTGGTTTGAGTGTTGTTGGTACATCTCTGCGTTGTGGCTATGCTGAATTCACTGGTAAACTGCGGAACCTGCAAATAAATCAAATAAGTAACGGGCCCCCGAGAGCGGGTCGTTACAGACACCTCACCAGCCTGTGCCACCTCACCAGCCTGTGACACCTCACCAGCCTGTGCCACCTCGCCAACCTGTGACACGCCGTAAACATCACCTTGTGTCTGAGGTGGCTGAGACGGGCCAACATCCTCTTCCACTTGCTGCTGTGAAATGCATGTGTCAACCCATTCTGTCTGCTGCGGCTGTGACGTGCCACCCTGGGTAGGCTGCCAATCTGCCTGTGTCAAATGCTGTGGCCAAGTGCTGCCGTCATACCATGTACCCTGGGTAGGCTGCTGCTGCCAATCGGATGGAACATCCCATATGCTCGGGTGCCAAGATCCGGCGTCAAATGATATGGGAGGGGGCTGCTGCCAAGTGCCGGGGTCATACCCTCCATGAGGGTGCTGCGTCCAAGTGTCGGTGTCATAACCTCCGTGAGGGGGCGGCTGACACGTGCTGTCATAAGCTATGGGCTGGTCCAGCTGCCAAGTGCAGGACTCATGTACGCCTGTATGCTCCTGCTGAGAGGTGCCAGCGTCATCTGCTCTGGTATGCTCCTGCTGAGAAGTGCCGGCGTCATCATCTCCGGTATGCTCCTGCTGAGAAGTGCCGGCCTCACCCATCCTATATAAACGACGCAGCTCGCTCGTATCTACACCTTCTGGAAGATGGCGTGTACGATGTAGCACATCATCGATATGGGTCCTCATCGTATGCAGCAACCCCTGATCCTGTGTTTGCAATACTTGCCCTGCCATATCGTACAATGAAACATATCCGGCAACCTGTAAAACAAATTAAGTACTAAGCATATTGGTTATAAAAAATACTATAAAAAATTAAACTTGAACATCTTACATGTTGGCGCTCGATGGGTCCTCGGGGCATTTGTGTGAACGGGGGTTGCTGCCTCAGAAAAATCCACCTCCTGGTAATCCCCCAATACCACTCCATATAGGCAGCAACCGATACCACATCCCCCTCATTCACAATGTGATCTACTCTACCCATCCAATGTGCAAGAGGATCCCTGATTACAGTCACCTCTGCTGGCTGCGCTGGTCTTGGCTTCCCCGCCAAGACTGGGAGGGCAGATGGGATGTGTTGACGTAAACCAAATTGCCGCATGACACGGTCGGGTGCATGCATAACCCGTGCTTCCCAACAGAATATGGGTACCCTCGCTCGCCATAACTCGGGATGTTCACGACATAACGCCGGCAGCTGCTCGAATCGCTCTACATAAGGCTCCCAGGTAACCTATGAGACATGAAGTACACAAATATATCAGTGTACTATATTATATATCAATTGATCACCTACGTTATAAAATTTACATATACACACATGCGTACTCTCTAATGTGTCAAATTGGTCTCTGTATGTATCAAGGTTTCCATGAGCAGTTTCCATGAATGATTTTCCTGTATTCCACCTGAACCCATAGGGAACGGTGTCAGCAAATACATCCTGCAGGAGCCTTGGTCTTCCTACATACATTCTCTCCCAGCTCCAAACCTGTAATATGAATTTTTCCTCAGAATGTGAAATATATAGATATATATATAGATATATCACTATTATAGCTAACAAAAAAAATTATACCTGTAATAATAATCCGCATGCATATAAAGCCTTTGTCTGCTTTAATGCCACCTTGCTGAGCTCAGCATACAAGTGCGCAAGCGCCGCACTTCCCCATGAATATCCACCGGACTCCTCAAAATCATCTAACTTTGTCAACCAGCGGAGATTTATAGATCCTTTGCTTGGATCCGGAACCAGTAAGGTTCCAATCATATGAAGCAGATATGCCCGTGCATACCGCTGAATGTCCTCATCATCTACATCCTCAGGCAAATCAGAAAATGTATCACGCAACCAACTAAGTTTTACCTTGGCTGCTTTTCTTTGCGGGGTATCCTGTCCAAGTAGTCTCTCCATCAATGCACCCCAGCTGCCATCTCGCATTTCACATTGATATATTGGTTCTCCATCAATCGGTAGGCCTGTGATGACTGCCACGTCCTGTAACGTGATTGTCATCTCTCCCAGACGCATGTGAAATGTATTTGTCTCTGGCCTCCATCTTTCAACCAAAGCAGTCAGCAATGCGTGGTCTAACCGTACCCAACGCAAGCGCGCACATAGGTGTAATCTGGACGCTTCAATATATGGTCGCGCACGCTGATCTAATCTCCACTTTGTATGTTTCTGTCCATGATCGACAATTGCTATCGATGCCTGCAAACATATAATTCACACCTTAATTTTTTCCTTTCAATAATAATTACGTACTTTGCATATTAATTCTTTCTATTTACCTGCCCTTGCACTACATCAGCAGAACGATGACGTGCTTGATCATACAAGACCGCATTAGTAATAGGTCCTGCCTCCTCCATTTTATAAAAAACCTATAAAATTTCCCCAAATATAGATTTATCTCAAAAACCCTAAAATTCAATCTATATTGAACAAAAATCACAAAAAACATTCAATAACATAACATAGAGAGTAGAATTAACCTGAAACAAATTAGAATAACCACCCAAAAAAAAAATCAATCGCCGTACTTTGAAGGAGCGGCCGCGAGTTGAAGGAGTCGACTTCTGCTGCAGCCCGCAAGGTCGCGGGCTGCTGTGAGGTCTTGTGGCCATGGGCCGCAGCTGTCAGGTGCGGCCAAGAGCCGCACTCTGAAGATGCGGCCCATGGCCGCACTCTGAAGGTGCGGCTCTCGGCCGCACTCTGAAGGTGCGGCCGAGGCCACACACGTGCCCCAGCCCCAGCCCGACCTCTTTTGGCTCCCAAAACCAAAAGAGGTCGGTTTTGCTAATTAAAAAAAAATTAGGTCGATTTTCCTAATTAATTTATTAATTTGGCCTATTTGCAAAAATTGTCCTTTTACTATAAATATAGGGCTACGGGTTCAGTAGCCGTCACCATCACAACATATGCAGATTTGAGTGCAAATCCTAAGCTGACCACTTTAAATGCAAGGTGTTTTTTTTTTGTATTAGAGATCATACTTCAGATTTAAAATCAAAAAATAGCATAAGAAAGATGAAGGGAAGTAAGCTCAGGTCCAGCAAATACATGTGTGTTAATGTTGGGCTTGGGAGGCAACATGGGTTTTGTTTTCTTTTTCCCGTTGTCAGATGGAACTGACTAAAGAGAGAGGAGAAAAAAAGAGGGATGATTTAATGGAGTGAGAGAGAATACTCGAAAATGATTCTGTAATCCATTACTTTATGATTGAGAGAGAGGCGTTGGGAATTGCTTTCACCCTCTTTCTTCTCTTCTCTCTGACACATACACAGAGAGAGGGGGAGAGGGACAGGGAGAGGGAAAGATATGATGACCTTATGATGATGGGGCATAATCTTTCAATGTAGCATCCCTTCAAAAGCTTTTATAACTCAATGCTAAATTCGAGGGTGACTGCCATTCTCCATCGATGACCAACAAAGGTCCCCATGTGGGTCCAACTGGTTGGTCCTTTACTCCCCTCTTCTCCTGATCTTTCACATCCTTTGCCGATCTCCTTATTATAACTCCAGACTCTGCTCGTCTTAAGATTTGATTGGTCGACATATTTCTTTTTTGGGTTTTTAGCATATTCGTCCCTTAAATCTTGCGTATTTTGATATCCGTCCCTCAAATCTTCATATTTGCCCTCAAGTCCTTAACCTTAATAGTCCATCTCACTAACTATCTGTTAAAATCTTAACGGAAATGAGAATATTCCGTTAAATTAAGGGACTATTAAGGTTAACGTTTAAAATTTAAGGGACTATTACGGTTAAATACTAACTTTTGAGGGACTTGAGGGCAAATTAAGGTTAAATACTAACGGAATATTCCCATTTCCGTTAAGATTTTAACAGATAGTTAGTGAGAGGGACTATTAAGGTTAAATACTAACTTTTGAGGGACTTGAGGGCAAATATGAAGATTTGAGGGACAGATATCAAAATACGCAAGATATAAGGGACAAATATGCTAAAAACTTTTAAGAAAAACTTTAAACCGAAACTGTTTAATTATACTTGAACACGTCATTAGAGTCTAATTATTCTATGCCTAAATATCATTAATTACACGGCTCTGTTTTCTTGCCATTATAAGTTTTTTTATTCTCAAATCTGGCCTCTGCTCTTTTCAAATATTCGCTTCCTTCGGACCTTTTCAGAGTTCTCTAGCATTTGATCTCAAATTACTATCATCACATGATGCTATTTAAACATTAAGAGCCACAAAATTTAGACTCAAAAGGCTATTTCAAAGTTTTAAACACTAGGATCAGCCCATAAGTTAAATCAACTCATCAAGAAACGCTTGATTCGCCCTTTAATGGGCCCAATTCTGTTGCGAATATTTTGGGGTCAATTACAGCGTTGGCATTGTTTTTTAGAAGACTAAGTGGGCCAACTATGTACTCAGGCACAGCCCAGTACAAGGAAATTCTGCTGTTAAGAGAGCTCGAACCTTGCTTTGCAACAAGTATCTAATCATCTCAAATGAAATGAGCTTAGCTTTCTTCATCTTTTTGTTATTTTTTTGATTTTTTAATCTTCAAAGAATAACATCAGATAAAGGAGAAGCCTCAAACACAAAAACTTAAATGCTATTAATACCATGCCCATCGCCTAGGTTGGCAACATTTTGTCATTACTAGCAAACTGTTACGCTTTACTCTTATAGAAATAACACCCAGTTATTTAATGATAAAAAACTAACTGCTTAAGGATCTCTAATGCAAGTGATGCCGTATCTTTCAACTACGATAGACTGCTTAAGGATCTCTAATGCAAGTTTTGCATGCAGCTAGAGCATGAGCATGAGGCACTCTGTACTTGGCTACCTATTATTAAAAGAGATACTAACAAAAGTTCTTTCTCTTAGCTTTCCAATGAGTTTAAGATCAGCTAAAAGGAGCATGGCAATTATGAACTTTAAGATCAGTATCTCTTGTAAGTCATCAGTGTAGATGAAATCTATAGACCATTGTAAAATTCTTTTCCTTAGCATTTCAATAATTCTAAGATCGACAAAAATGGAGCATGGATGAAGAAGACATGACGAAAAGCGATGTCGCAAACAAGCCAGTGCCTCCCAAACAAAGTACCATTGAAATATTGCAGTAGTTGAATCTACGTTCATGCAATAAACATTAAGCTTGTTCTGATTCGATCTTAGAACCGACCACTAGACCTCTTGAGCGTACTGCTACACGAGCGGCCATATTGATCGGAATGCCAACTTCATCTCCTTCAAACTTTTTATGTTCCTCGTCGAATCCTTAAACTAGGAGGAGCTAATTTGAGATGGGTTTTTGGGTTCCAAAGAAGTTAAGGATGACTAAAATATTGGAAAATTAAGAGAGTAATGAAGTTAAAATGTGGTCATGGGTGTTTTGGTAATTAGTCAAAAACCTGTTAAAAACTAGCTAGCAAGGGAAATTATATGCAGACATACCCTAATTGCTTTACACACATCATTTCATGCATACATATAATATTTTTGAAACTCAATTTTTTTACTTTACACACACACACCTATATTACCCAAAATACTGACCCCAGCCCTAGTTGTGGCTGCCTCTAGCCTTCACATCCTCATCTCACCTTCCTCATCCTCCTCCTCTTATTCATCTCCTCGTCATCATTGATCTCCTCCTCCTCCTCCTCCTAATTATCTTTATCCCATTCTCACCACGAGGATACGGCAGTAAGAGGGACAAGTCGGCGACGGTATGATAAAAAAAGGATGGAGTGTTGCCGCCTCCTCGTCCACATCATCTTCATCTTCATCTCCTCTCATCATTGATTTAAATTGTAAATTTTTTTGAAGATGATGAAGAAGATGAAGAAGGGAGGCATGGCGATGGCAAGATGATGATGGGCCCACTGCCACCTCGCCCCCATATTCCTCCTCTTCATGATCTTCTTTGATGCCGTCATAACTTTAAAGTGAGGATGAGGAGGAAAGCAGAGGAGAAGATGGTGAGGAGGAAGATAGTCGGGGGAAGCGGTGAAAACGAGAGGAGGAGGATGTGGCAATGGTAGGGGGAGGGGTAAAAAAGGGAAAGATTTTGAATGGTTAACTTCTAAATAGATGGGATTGTTGTTTTTAATGTGCTGACAAATCCCTATCACTTGCTCATTACATGGGCCCCTCACTTGGTTATTTGATGTTGGGACTTGAAGCCTTGGGGGCAATCCCTTTGATTGACCAACAGTGTGAGATTGAGAGCTGTATGCTCTCATTTTTCCAGAGAACAAAAGCAAGGGGCTGCTACCTTTCTTTTGCAGAGCAAAAAAAAGAACAGAGGGCTGCGTGTATGAGTGCGGCATGCTCTCATTTTTTAGAGCCAAAAGAAGAGGCTTGGATCTGAGTTTGGAGGAGAGAAAGCTAGGTTATTGGAGAACCAATAGAGCTTCTTCTTGTGTGAAATCCATGGTGAGTGTTCTTCTTCCTCTAGCTTGTACATCTTGAGTCCCTTGGGTAGCTTTCCTAGTTTGGAGCTATATTACCAAGAAGTGATCTAGCTAGGTGTGGGATTGGTCCCTTGAGGAGCTCTACATGTTGTAGGGGCTTTGTTATCAAGAATTCCCACTTGATTGAGAGTGTGTGTGTGCTTGGTGAGAGATCTAGGGTTAGGTCTTGTTGCTTGGAGCTATTCTCTTATTGTGGTGGAGGAAGAAGAAGAAGATGGGGTCGATGTATGCCTTACTTGATCATTAGTGGAACCGGATGCATTGGATGCTGGATGTAGGTTGTTCGCAACCGAACCAGTGTAAATCTCCGTGTCTCTTTTGTATTGCTTTCTTTATTTCGTATTATATTTGTATGCTTACAATATCTATCGCAAGATCGTCGAGGGAGTTAGTAGTTGGTGACAACTCTCTCTTGTGCCCGTGAGGTGTTTGGTTTTATGCCTAGGTCACATATCGGTGGAATTTGGGCTTGGGATTATTTGTGCACCATTGTGTACCTAGCCTAAGTGTTTGGGAGGTGCATGGGGATCCAACAAGTGGTATCAGAGCTTCTGGCTTGTGAAGAAGTATAGTGTCACGATGGCGTCTTGCTCATGTGAGGAGACGGCTGGGTGTTCATGCGAAGTAGAGAGGCTTAATGGCCGGGACAACTATGGTCCATGGAGACAAAAGATGATGGCTTTGTTGAAGCACCATGGAGTTTACGGTGCAGTATGTGATACAGGCATGCCATGTAAGGCAACGGTGTATGATAAGTGAATGATGGAGCTTAAATCCCTCGGTGAGATCATACAATCCTTGGAGGATGAGATCCTTAGGTAATTTGCTGATGTTGAGGTTGTGAGTGACCTATGGAGGATGCTTGAAGCTCGGTACTCGACCAAGACACAAATTGGACGAAGGTTGCAATTGTGGCAACGCTTCTATACTCACACGATGAAAAGGAAAACCTCGCTGGGGAACCATGTTGGTGAGATGGACCGTATAGTAATGGACCAACGGGAATTAGGGAGTGTGATAGAGGACGAGCAACATGCCATGGGCTACTTTGTTCTCTTGCTCCGGTGTATTCCAAGTTTGAAGGCTCGATGTTAAATGGCCGAGACTCACTCACGTTGGATGAGGTGAAGTTTGCATTTCATACGGAGGATTTCCAAAAGTTTGGTGTTAAGTGACATCGATGGTTGTGAGGTACCCAATGTCATCCGGAGTCGCCAAGAGGGCGGACCCACTCCAAGATCCAAGACAGGCTGTTCCAAGAGTCGGAATCGACGTCGGCAATAGTGGTCCAAGTCAAGGGGCCGCGGTGACAACAAATACTTTCTATGTAAGGAAAGGTGGCATTGGAAGAGGGATTGCCCGAGGTTGAACGCGAGGACGTCAATTGGTATTGTGGAAGATGTTGCTCCGAGTTCGACTCATGCTGAAACACGAGACAGGATGTTTTCTGATGAGGATAATTGATCAGTGTTTGCGGCATACTCCGTGGGAGAAGCACAATGTTCGTGGCTATTGGACTCGAGGTGTTCATTCCATATGACACCGGATCGGAGTGCGTTCGACTCATACATTCCATGTATTGGAGAGCAGATTCTCATGGAGAATGGTATGGAGTGCGAGTAGGTTGAGAGTGGCACGGTCAGAGTCGGGATGCACATGGCATTGTCCGTGTGTTTGATGGCGTCAGACATGTTCCTGATCTTCGCAGTGGCCTGATATTGATAGGAGCTGTGACTGGGATGGGCTATAGAGCAGTGATCGAGGAGGATCAACTGCGTATTTATCGAGGAAGCCTGGTTGTCATGAGGGGAAGACGCGTGGCAGCTTGTATGCACTCGATGGGCACACGGTAGTGGACGAGATTGGCAGATCACAGGAGTTCGAGAGTAGAGATCCAACGAGACTGTGGCATCTCAGATTGGGGCATGCTGATGAGCAAAGCATTGACATTCTTTAGAGGAGGAGTGTGTTCGGAGGTGATCGTGGGCTTGAGTCTTGCAGTGACTGTGGTGCGAAACGACCGAGGCAAGTGCAGTTTGGGACAATTGTCAAAAACAGAAGGGAGCCCCTAGAGTGCGTCTACACCGGCGTATGGGATCCATGTCCAGTTCCATCCCTGGAAGGCACGATGTACTTCGCGGCCTTCATAGATGACTTCTCGAGTAGAGTCATGGTTACTCTCATGGGATCTTGGGAGGAGATCCATGAGAAGATGCAGCTATGGAGGAGCATAGTCGAGAGGCGAATGGGTAGACCTGTAGGAGAGATCCGTACCAACGACGTAGAGATACATGATGTTTATAAGTCAGAGGGGATCACGTGCCGATACACTATTCCTGATAGAGACCCTCACCGTGGCATAGTAGACAGCATGATCAGGAGTTGGTAGAGAAGACACGTGTGCTACTGAAACCATCCGGCCTTCCCAGGGAATTATAGGGGGAGACCCTTACTACTGCGTCATACCTCATCAACCGAACACCGTTACTATCCGCAGGAAGTTCTACTCTGGAGGAGTTATGGACAGGCAGAGTCGTTGACTTCTCGCACTTGCGTACGTTTGGATGTCTGGTGCGGCCGCACGAGAGGGAAGATGACGATGTAGGAAAGTGCATGCATGATTGTGTCCTATACTCGGGTACGCTAGTAGAGGTGAGAGAGGATACAGGTTAGGGTGTCTTAATACCTGCGAGGTGATTGTCAGACAACTCGTCATGATTGACGAGTCTGCAGTAATTACAGTAGAGCAGACTCATGATGGTGTGTAGAGAACAGAGGACAGCCCGGTCCATAGATATGATGAGGTGGTACAGATTCAGACTCAGGCAGGTGATCAGACATGTCTGCAGACGGACAGGGTGCAGTGTTCATCCAATGTGGTCAGTGTTAGTGATCAGTCGGCATCTCATTAGCTCCAGATTCAGTTCAGTTGGAGGTGCAGAGGATAGTGGTCTATGAGGAGGCGTTGCAGTCGATCGTCGTATCGATGCAGTCAGTTGCATCGTGTGAGGAGACAACGGCCTCTCACAGTTCCAGCATGCACGTTGTGGGTGCTCTTGAGGAGACCCAGTATGCTGAGGTGTGCAGCTTTAGTTTCGAGTTAGAGCCGTCGATCTACGGAGAAGTAGGACAGTTGGTTTCCGTACCGATGCCAGAGGTTGCAGTAGGTGAGGAGACGGAGGTCTCTCACGCTTCCAGTATGCATGAGTTGGTTGCTTCTGAGGAGGACCATTGTGTTGAGGTGTGCAGCTTCAGCTTCATGGTAGAAAGGTCTTCTGAGGAGCTTGACATCAAGGTAGAGCATTCGTTGTGCATGGTAGAGCATTCTTCACGGAATGGGCACATGCGGTATGGCTCTCATTTGGCTAGGGGTAATTCAGGTGCATCTTCTGATACTTCGGAGTCCAGACTGATGGAGATGTAGAGGATTAGGGAATCGGATAGCGTGGTGGAGCGTGGAGGCTCCCATGGCAATATGGAGACTGCGATGGTGGTCCCAGGTGGAGTTGCCGTTAGGGACATGGAGCTGAGAGGTAGGAGACCACGTATCGAGTGTGTTCTCGCTCAATATATGGAGGAGGCGAAGCCGAGTGGAGCTTCTTCAATATGCGCTCATCTCTCACCTTCGGCGAGTTCATCACAGGACATTGCAGGTGAGAACGATCTTCAGAGGCTAGATGTTGATGCAGCGGACAGTTTGGCGCTTGTGTGTGTGCATTCGTGTCTTGAGTCTCGGCACAGTCAGTTGAGGCGTAAAGCCGGTGGACGGCGAGTCTTGATGATATGCATCAGCAGACAGAGCGGATACAGACGATGTATGGATGTGACCCAGCTGGGGTCAGTCTGCAGAGCAGTGGGGATGACGGCATGTTTCTCATAGATGATGACCATGGCAAGCATGAGTTGCTCACGGACCCGTGGGGTGATGATAGGGATGTTCATGGATTGACAGAGGGCCCATTGGACGCTGGCACGGCGTCATATAATTGGTTCATGGAGTCCGAGCTCGCAGGGTTATCCTTAGAGACAGATGACTTCATCGCTGACATGGCGTTGGACGAGGCAGAGAAGCGTGAGGCTAGGCTCAAACGACTTCTGAGCTTGCCATGTCTCTTGGAGGATTGATGCGCCAGAGGACGCAATTTCTGATGTACGTGATGGAGGTTCACATGTCCGATGTTCAAGGTAAGATGAGTTCATATACGACAGGTGCAGCTTGGTGCTGGAGCTGGAGCTGTACTGAAGAGAGAGTGTGGATTATCAGCAGGGTAGAGTATTGTTTTTTAATGTGCTGACAAATCCATATCACTTGCACATCACATGGGCCCCTCTCTTGGTTATTTGCTGTTAGGACTTGAAGCCTTGGGGGGCAATCCCTTTGATTGACCGACAGTGTGAGATTGAGAGCTGTATGCTCTCATTTTTCCAGAGAATAAGAGCAAGGGGCTGCTGCCTTTCTTTTGCAGAGGAAAAAAAAGAACAGAGGGATGCGTGTGTGAGTGCGACAGGCTCTCATTTTTGCAGAGCCAAAAGAAGAGGCTTTGATCTAAGTTTGGAGGAGAGAAACCTAGGTTATTGGAGAACCAGTAGAGCTTCTTCTTGTGTGAGATCCATGGTAAGTGCTCTTCTTCCTCTAGCTTATACATCTTGAGTCCCTTGGGTAGCTTTCCTAGTTTGGAGCTATATTACCAAGGAGTGATCTAGCTAGGTGTGGAATTGGTCCCTTGAGTAGCTCTACATGTTGTAAGGGCTTTGTTATCAAGGATTTCCACTTGGTTGAGAGTGTGTTTGAGCTTGGTGAGAGATCTAGGGTTAGGTCTTGTTGTTTAGAGCTATTCTCTCATTGTGTCGGAGGAAGAAGAAGAAGATGGGGTCGGTGTATGCCTTGCTTGATCATTAGTGGAACCGGATGCATTGGATACTGGAGGTAGGCTGTTCGCAATCGAACCAGTGTAAATCTCCGTGTCTCTTTTGTATTGCTTTCTTTATTTCGTATTATATTTGTGTGCTTACATTATCTATCGCAAGATCGTCGAGGGAGTTGGTAGTTGGTGACAACTCTCTCTTGTGCCCGTGAAGTGTTTGGTTTTATGCCTAGATGACATCTTGGTGGAATTCGGGCTTGGGATTATTTGTGCACCATTGTGTACCTAGCCTAAGTGTTGGAGAGGTGCACGATGATCCAACAGAGATGTGTGTAAATCAAGTTGGTATGTGTGTATATATCAACTCCCAACTAGCAAACTATAACAAATTTTCAAAGATTTCACAAAATTTTGGAGGTAAATTAACAATATCATATGTTCAAGAAGTAAGACTCAAAAGAGAAAGATTTGAGGGTAAATATTAAAAAAGATACCCCACTCGAAAACTACAATAACACAAGGGAAAGGATTCACCTCAACTCTGTATATGATGGGCCACTAAATATTCGCATTTTCCGTGTCAAAACGCGGCTCCCCTGGTGCTTTTCGAGCTTTCTTCTGCCAGCAATGGAGCCCTTTTGAGAGAATGCATGGTGGAGAAGCAACCGTCATGTGTATTCTTCTGATGAGACTGCAAGCACATCGCATGAAGTAGACAGCTCAATCGAATGCCAGTTGCAGAATCACACATCAATCAAGCTGGGGCTGCTTTGCAAGATGCTTCCGTAAATTAGACGAGCATACCACATGAGATGGGGGCAGGCCTCAGACTGAAAAGGATGTTCTTCACATTAACGTATCCAAATTTTAGGTTTTTGGAGTTCAAACCTTATCAGATTAGAGGATTAGTCGCAAACAATAAATAAATAAATAAATAAATCTGTTATGCTTCAAATGTGATTACGGTCAAATCCAAAACTCAAGAAACGCGGTATTGATCCAGCAACGTAAATGAGCAACCGCAAGGGTTTCATTGGCAATGGATCTTAAATGGAGGATGGAGAGCAAGGATGTTTTGGAGTAGTAAATCCATCTTTATACGGAAAGGATAAAGCTGATCAGACTAATATTGATTTGGATGGAAATGGAATAGGCACAATCAAATCACTTCTTCGCGTGGGCGCCATGCCTCTCTTTGCATGCAATGAGAAATTATTTGGGCCATTCGTTTGAGATCTTTTGTGCTTTTGGGGAGAAGATTGAGTAAAATTTTGTTCAGCTTGCAAAGAAATAGCTTGCATTTTCGTTTAGACGTTGGCTGGCCTTTGGAAAGAATTTATGCTTAGGTACAGTAACTGGCAATTAGAAATGTTAAAATATATGATATTGTTTACGAGCGTTTTCTTACCACTGGTATTGTTGGATGATATTGGGGTTGTAGTAGCTGGTGTATAGCTGACTGGATGCCGGTCGACCCTACCCCGGATTGAATAGGCCTCTATCTGAGCTATTGGCAGTTGACTGGAGACTGGGCTAGCTGACCCTAGAGTGCGGATCCGAGCTATTCCCGCCAAGTTCGAGCTACCTTCCACTTCCTGCAACACGAAAATCTCGTTAGGGATCGATAGTCAGATCTGGGGTCCGACCTAATTCCCTTCGATGCATAAACCAGATGACGACCCAAGGAGGCTCGTGGCAACCATGGCTGATCTGTTGGGAGACCAACCGATAGTTATTACGCCGAACTATGTAGGAAGTATAGAGTTTAGGTGGAGCAGATACCGGTGTAGGAGTACTTGGTTGTCAGAGAATGTCCGGGCGAATATGTCTGGAATCGTCCCCTCTCCCATTGTTCAAGAGACTATTTATATATATAGGCATCGCTTGCTAGGGGCGTTAGAGGGTAACGGCCAAGCCTTTAAGCCGCTTAATTGCTTTTGACCTGAGCTGTCGCCATTGATGACGAGCTACTGATCAGTCATTGAATGTCTGATGCTTTAAATGAAGAAGCCCAGCGGTCAGCTCAGTTGTCGCCTTAAATGATGAAACGATCAGCCTGACGTGGGTGCTGATGGGCTGTTGGTCTGAAGATGTGGGCTTTGCTCATCTCCACTCAAGTGATCATCGGGCAGCCATGTGCTATATCAAAGGTCCAATATCTCTCAAGCTCAACTGTCACGGAGGTTGAGATTGGGTGATGTGGCATATATATTTAATTGAGATGACCCCGGCTGCATAGTTAGGTCGGATCGAGAGGTCTACTGAGTGTTATCTCTGATCATATAGCTAGTTTCGCCCGCGAGGGAGTGTCCTCCGATCATATAGCCAGATCGGCCCGCGAAGTCTTCTTATAGTTATTTCTGAACGTATAGTATTTGTTTAGGCCTGGTTTACCATTTTGTGTTAATATATTAGACCACAACTTCTTATAGAATACATGCATATTAACCCATTAGCTTGATTATTGATATTTAAAACAAAATCTTGACTGACAAAGATCTCGTTGATGATTCCAAACAGACTTTTCATCCTCTCAACTCGACCTTTTTGGATTTCTAACAAGACCTGTGGCCGTCCTGAGTTGCATTTTGACTTTATCAAAAATACAAACTCAGGCACAATCCAAAGCAGCTGTTTTTAATCTCATTAAAAGAAGAACATTATGAAATAGAGATGTCAATCATGTGCCTTATCCTCCACCTACTTCATGTTCTCTTTCTGTTCTTCCTTGGTTCTCTGCAAGTGAGAAGGGATCAAAATGCTATTCACATGAATTTTGAATTTTGAATCTGAAATTAAGTACGCAGTAATGAGTCTTATGAACAACGTAACAACACACATCACACATAGGCACACAAGACTTGGTAACGCAGTTTGGTGCGCACACCTACATCTGCGGGGCCACGCCCAGAAAAGTAGAATACTTCACTATAATAATCAGAGAATACATACTCTAATAACCACGCTTCTATAAGGAAGAACACACTCCCCCTTAATACAAACCGTGAGAGGCGATCGCAATCAACCCCGTGAAGTATTCTTGGCAAGCTCCCCTTGCACCACCGACTAGATCAACTCCCTTGATCCTACATGCGTAGTCGTCGGCCTCCCTCCCGGAGTAATCTCACTAAAACTTTTTATCAAAAAGTCAGTAACCTAGCCGTCATTGCTGCCGAACCCTAATAGCATGCCTTTCCGCAATCCACGGTTCAATCAGCCCCGATGCAATCAAATCTTGATACAGCTAGATAACTGCAATATCCGTAACGCTTCAACCAGAAGGAGATCCCTCAAAATCCGCAACCGAGGCAATCAAATCGTTGCAAGGATATTGCAGGCTAATAACTCTCCAACCGTCTTTCAACAAAGATAACCGAGAGATATATATATAGTCAATCAAATCTTTAACAATATTAATCAACATAAATACCTGAATTGTTAAAGATAGAAACATAGGATCGTGAGGACTCCATGCTCGGATCCACGAATACCTTTGAATACCCAAGGCCGCCTATAGTCACAGCATGTTGAACATCATGGTTCAACAAACTGTTCAACAATTCATCCAACAAGGTAAGCTGAGTCGATTCTCTCCTTTTTGATCACAGCAGCCCAGGTGCAACAAAACATTCAACAAGAGACCCAACATCTTCCATATATACCATCTAATAGCTTCAAGAAATAATGAGCAAACTACGAGTGCCATATATGACAATGCATACATCAAGTAGAAAATGGGTAGCATGAATAAAACCTAACAATCTCCCCTTTTGTCATATAGTGGCACAACAAGCTATGATATTGACTGGATCAAACTGGAGAAAGAGGGAAGACGCAGATGCAGGCAAAACGAACAACAGAGTATGCAGGCAAAACGAACAACTGAGTCTCAGACATCGATAAACACCATAGCCGTATCAGACGGAAAACAACCATAACAATAGCTACACATACAGCACCCCACAACCAGCCTCCTGAAGACCTGAACCATCATTATAGTCACAACTTCTAGTAGCACAATCTCCCCCTCAATATACGTTGCAAAAGAGGACACCAAAACATCCAAAATAACAGTATCACATCAACCATTATCAGACATCGATAACACCACCCCAATTTCATACGACATCATCTCCCCCTTTGAGCCACTATGGACAGATACATACCTGGGAAGAGAGAGTAGGGAAGAACGAATCATAGCTCCTCAGGAAGAGTACCCCTCAGAGCAGTCAACTTGTTCTGCAGCATCAATTTGTGACTGTTCAAAAGAACCTTCTGAGTTTCAAGTACCAATAATTGATCATCGACATTCTGAATAGCATTCTCTAAGAACTGAATATCCACCATACTTGAGAAAGAGGTACTGGCGGGAGCAGCATGACCAGGAGGTGGAGGCGGAGACATATGAAGCACAGAAGCCGAAGGATTAGCAGCCCGAGGAGGGGAGGAAGCCGTAGAAGCATCATGTAGAGTGGGAATAACCCGTGAAATATCATCAATTTTGCCTCCCACAGACTTCGCAGTGTAAGATATGCTGTCACAAGAAGTTGGAAGATCAGAAGAGGACAAAGGCACTCTTTGAGACAAAAGCAACATAGAAATAAGACATCCATGGGGCAGTGCAGTGGCAGAGGAGGATTGCTCTGAGAAAGATAGAATCGTATCAAACATGATTCTTCCAAGATTAAAGGACTGGGAAGAGCCGGCAAAGTACAGGAGTTTGCACATGTCCTTAGTTACTACAGACACATTGAAGGTATGAAGCCAGTTTCTAGTAGCAATCCTATACAGGACAAAGTATTTTGCGGTAACTAGAGCTGAAGAGGGAAAGACAGACGACTTTGTGTAGGGGTGTGCAGGTCCGGGTACCCTGTTTTTTTCATGTTACCCGGACCCTACCCGGTAAGGGACCGGTTCCTAAATTTTGGACCCGGAACCTACCCAGTTAAAACATATACCCGGACCCTACCCGGACCCTATGGTTTCGGGTAGGTTCCGGGTACCCTGTAAAAAAATCTAATTTGTGAGGCATTACGAACAATGATTTTAAAATGATCTGTGCATGACAATTATCTCAAATACGCATGAATAAAAATCAATCTGGAAGTAAAATATTGTCTTTAGTCTCTTTCTTCGGTGATTAATGCATACTGACCCGTCATTTCTACTAGATAAAGCTAGACATATGGAAGAATGATTCACGTTTACCTATACTGCTCTTTTGAACGCATAAGAGAACAATATGATCTTTGATTTAAATGCATTGTTTAATGAACGTACACGATGCTCAAAACTTCAGGATGCAAGTTGTACTCACTAATATTATAAGTTCAAATTAGATACAGCCAGGGTGGATCACTTTTATATATTTTGATCCTTAATATTATAATAAAAAAATTATATATATATATATATATCGGTTCCGGTTCTGGGTACCCGTTTGCTATAGACGGGAACCGGAACCGGACCCGATTCCCGTCGGTTCCAAATTTTCCTACTCGGAACCTACCCGGAACCGATAACTATCTACCCAGAACCTACCCGTTAGGGTAGGTTCCGATCGGGTATCTGGGTACCCTGTACCCGTGCACACCCCTAACTTTGTGGGCCAACTCTTGAATTTTCCAGCAGTCACAACATGAATAAACCAGTCAAAACCATCTTCAGTGAATTCTCCAAAGTCAGGAGCAGACGGTGAACATTTCCATTCTAGCAATTTATTCAGAACCGAGGGAGAGAAGGAAATGATCTTCCCTCTCACATAGCTTCTGAAGCCCCAGCGTGAAGAAGTGTCACTTGCGGACTTGGGCAAGTTACAATAAAACTCACGCACCAACAAGGGGTAGAAGACACCGAAGCAGGTGGCAGCGTGAAATAACCCAATGTCTTTAAGAATAGATACCATCTGTGTCTTATCAAAAGAAGACACATTCAGATTCTTCTCAGAGAGAAGTGATCTCTCAGAGTAAGATGACCATCTACTCTTACACGCCTTGTCGAAAAATATTTTGCTGTAGGCATCAGAGAAAGTAAACAAAGGTGAGCGAGAAGGACCGGATGCAGACTTCTTGGCCCTCTTGGAAGGGGAGGCAGCCGTATGACATGAAGGAGCAGGGCGCTTCTTAGGGGCAGATCGAGCTTTTTGCAAGAACGACATTAAAGGAGTATCATCAGAAGCAGCTTCCTCACATGTTGAATCCATTGTTGCAACATTTGGTGCAACATTCTGATCTTCATCCCCAGTCTGCACATTGTCAGTCTCGGTAGCAACATTAACGTTGACATTGGCAGAACCAATACCGGCATCAGATCCAGTATTCGTCAAAGAACATCCTTCAACCATCTCCTCCTCAACAGTCTTCAGAGAGTCCTCAACCATATTTCCATCAACAGGACTCTGAACAGAAGCATCTACACCATCGTGGGTTGGGATTGGTTATGAAGGTAAAACAGAAGACAAATCAACATCATCATTACCCATTCTTACTGACTCATGTTCACCTTCAGACACATGCTGATCATTTACATCCTCACACATAGGAGCTGGAGGATTAACAGGTTCCTTTTCCACAACAGGGTCAACAGGCTTAGTACTAACATAGTCTCCTTCTCCAGGGTCCACATTCACATCTGATTTATCAAAGAATGGGACATTTGTATTCTCGGTGTCCATAGGGCAAGATGAAGCATCATCAGCCCCTTCTGTTTCAGGCTTCTCAACAGATACTGAAGATTCAGAATCAGAGATGTCAATGATTTCAGAAATTCTTACAAAGATTTTTGGATTCCATGTACGAATGATAACCTTGCTGTCTCGGGGCACCTCCACACTCATCACCTTCCCCACAATCTTCTTTCGCATCAGTTTTTCAAAATGAATATGAGAGACATCTACCCAAGATAGGTCTAACCTCCTTCCAGTTCTCCGCAAGTACCAAAACCAATCTTGAATAGTAACAGGAGCAGGATATTCTTCATCATCATCATCAACATCCTCCAAGGGATTTTGACAGAGAGGAATTTCAAGAAAAGGGGAGAATTTTGCCAACTCCAAATTAGAGGCTCTAGAGGAATGCATGTCACTGTGAGTGCCAGACGATTGTGAGGGAGAAGAATTTCCACTGGAAGACCCGTGCGAAGAACGTGGAAGCACTCCCTTCCGTTTGATAGGGGGATGAGCGGACGGAGGAGCACTTTTTCTTGCGGTGGCGGCCCGACGCGAAAACCGTCGAGGAGGCTGCGAAGGTTTTTCTGATCGATCTCTTGCCATATCCAATCAGGACGAGAGAGATTTCCGCACAAACAAGAAAATTTTCAAGAACCCTAGAGAGCGAGTTTAGAAGATCTTGCAAAGATTTGATTTAGAGAGAAAAAAATAGAGCCTTTGGATCTGAAAAAGGAACAGAGGGAAATAAATAGCGGGTGAGATAATTATTAGATACCCAACCCGATAGCGCAAGACAGCCCGTTCCTTGCAATGTTGCAACCTGATGTTGCAACAATTTTCTCAACACAGTGTTCAACATTAGATACGACACAGCCCTAAGGCTTGTCGCAATTCTTCAAACCTGGCAGAATCTAGGGGCTTCGTAAAGATGTCCGCAAGTTGATTAACTGTAGCTACATACTCCATGACAAGAGACTTCTTCTCGACCAACTCTCTAATAAAGTGATGGCGGATGTCGATATGTTTCGTTCTGGAGTGCTGAACAGGATTCTTGGAGATGTTTATAGCACTCTGATTGTCACATAGAATAGTCATTGTCCCTTGTTCTAATCCATAATCTGTCAACATTTGCTTCATCCATAAGAGTTGAGTGCAACAACTCCCTGCAGCAATATACTCAGCCTCTGTCGTAGATAATGATATGTAGTTCTGGTTTTTACTATACCAAGAAACAAGATTGTTTCCCACATAAAAACATCCTCCGGTAGTGCTCTTTCTATCATCTGTATTTCCAGCCCAGTCAGCATCACTATATCCCGAAATGAGAGTGTTTGTATCCTTGGTGTACCATATACCATAGTCTGCTGTCCCACTAACATACCTGATAATCCTCTTCACGGCAGTGATATGAGATTCCTTGGGGCATGCTTGATAACGGGCACAAACTCCAACACTGAAGCTGATATCCGGCCTACTAGCCGTCAAATACAAGACTACCTATCAGGCTTCTGTATATGGTGACTTCAACGTCTCTTCCTCCTTCATCCTTGGAGAGTTTTTCTGAAGTGGCCATGGGAGTGCGGACATGTCTAGCACTTTCCAGACCAAACCTCTTGACAAGGTTCCTTGCATATTTGCTTTATGATATGAACAAACCATCGGTGCATTGTTTAACTTGAAGTCCAATAAATACATTCAGCTCACCTACCATGCTCATCTCAAACTCTTTTTGCATAAGGGTGATAAATTCTCGTACCTGCTGTTGTGATGTTGATCCAAAGACTTTATCATCGACATAGATCTGTGCTACCATGACGCTTGATCTTGTTCGTTGAACAAATAAGGTTTTATCAGCTCCTCCTCTCTCATACCCCTTTTTAAGAAGATATGTGGTTAATCTTTCTTACCAAGCCCTCGGCGCTTGTTTTAGCCCATATAGAGCCTTCTTCAACTTGTAAACATGGTTTGGAAGAAACGGATCAGAGAATCCTTTTGGTTGTTCGCCATAGACTTCTTCATTTAGCAGTCCATTCAGAAATGTACTCTTAACATCCATTTGGTGTAGTTTGAAATTCAGACTACATGCAACAGCCAGTAGTAATCTGATGGATTCCAAACGAGCTACCGGAGCAAATGTCTCATCAAAGTCAATTCCTTCTACTTGGGTATAACCTTGAGCTACCAAACGAGCTTTGTTGCGAGTAATATTTTCCTTCTCATCTGTTTTATTTTTGAATATCCATTTTGTTCCGATGACATTTGTTCCTTTAGGTCTCTCCACTAGACTCCAGGATCATTTCGTTGAAACTGGTTCAACTCCTCTTGCATGGCCGAAACCCAGAAATCATCAACAATAGCCTCTTTCACATTTTTGGGTTCGATAGTAGAGAGAAAGCAAGCATACCGGGTCAGATCCCTGTAGTTGACACGGCTAGCACCTCTTGTCCGACGACTGTCGTGAACGTCACCAATGATTAGCTCCGGAGGATGATCGCGTATAACCTTAGTGGTTCCTTCAGCCTCTTGAGCATCTTCAGTCTCTTCATGAGTCATCTCAGTAGTAGTAGTATCCTGTGTTGCAACATTTTGTTCAACATTGGTCTGATTAGTCTTCATTGTTGTATCATCATGTTCAACACGGACCTCATCATCAGTTTTGTCCTCTTGAATTCCCTTTTCTTCACTTAGAATGGACTCTCCCTGATCAAAGTCATCTACCACCATGTTGATAGATTCCATCATAACGTCGGTGCGTTCATTCAACACTCTGAAAGCACGACTCCTTGTAGAATACCCTAGAAAGAGTCCTTTGTCACTCTTGGCGTCGAACTTCCGTCTCGGTGTACGATCTTGCAAGATGTAGCACTTGCTTCCAATGATATGGAAATAGGAGACATCAGGCTTCCTCCCTTTCCAGATCTCGTAGGGAGTTTTCTCAGTCCTTGGCCGAAGATATACCCTGTTGATCGTGTAGCAAGCGGTATTGATAGCTTCAGCCCACCACTTAACATTAACTTCCCGAGCATTCAGCATAACTCGTGCCATTTCTTGAAGTGTGCGATTCTTCCTTTCAACAACTCTGTTTTGCTGCGGAATTTTAGGAGCCGAGAATTCATGTCCTATACCATGTACCTCACAAAATTCAGAAAATGAGTGATTCTCAAACTATTTTCCATGATCGCTTCGAATCCTAATGATTTTTCCAATATTGTCTCCTTTTTCAACTTGAAGTCGGGTTCACAGTCTTTTAAAAGAATCAAATGTATCTGATTTCTCCTTAAGAAAATCCACCCAAGTGAAACGAGAAAAATCGTCAACACATACAAAGATGTACTTCTTACCTCCCACGCTTGTTTCTGAAGTGGGTCCAATGAGATCCATGTGTAGCAGCTCCAGAATTTTTGAAGTAGTGATAGTCTGAACTTGTTTGTGGCTCACTTTCTTCTGCTTTCCCAGTTGGCATGATTCACACACCCCTTCTTTCTTCTTGATTAGGGTCGGCATTCCACGAACAGCTCCGGCTTGAGAGATCTTCATTAAGGTCTTGAAGTTGACATGGCCCAGTTTCTGATGCCACTGTTCAGAAACATCCGTAGTGATATTGTGAAACCTGTCAAGATCTTGCAGAAGATAGCAGTTGTCGCTAGACCTCTTTCCTGTAAGAATACAGACATCATCTTTATTAAAAACAAGGCATTCATCTTTGTTAAAGCGGACCAATAATCCTTGATCACACAACTGGCTGATACTTATGAATTGGCCTTTAAGTTCTCAACATGCATCACGTCTTTTAGCTTCAGAGTTCCTGTCATATTCAAACTCCCTTTTCCAACCACCCTGCTTCTTTGGCCATCACCAAACGTAACATGACCTTTGTTGCCATCAGTATACTCAGACAAGAGACTCTTGTTCCCCGTCATGTGACGAGAACAACCACTGTCAAAATACCACTGATTTTCTGAAAAAGTAATCAACGAAGTGTATGCTACCATACTTACTAGCTCAGATTGATTAACCCATTTCATGTTAGTTTGCTGGTTGGGATGAGCAACACATCTACCTTCATTCCAGTGCTTCATGCGTCTGAAGCAACTCCAGTCATAGTGTCCAACTTGTCTATAGTAGTTACATATCAACCGCCTGGGTGTTGAACCTTTTGTTGGACCCTTTGTTGAATCTTTTCTTTTCTTCCCACTTGACTTGTCCGTGTACAGTTGACTCTGCTTTTCATGCTCCTTAGGAATGATACCACTTTTAGTTTTTAAGGTGTGTAGATGATTCCCTCTGTGGTATCCAACTCGAGTTCGATCTCCAGATACCTTTCCCATGTTTAGGATGTCATCAAGTTTAGATTTTCCAGAGTTCCATCGGTTGAGGGTGCTTTCCGCCTTCTCTGCTCTGAGTAGAGTTCTCTTCAGGTTATTCTCAAGGTTCTGGAACCTTAATTCAGTCTTCAGCAGTTTGGTTTGGATCCCATCCCTCTCACTTCTCAGCTTGGAGCATTCATCTTTCAGCTTCTTGTTTACAGCACAGATATCCATCCACTTGTTGAACATAGTTTGATAAGCCAAGCGGATATCCTCTTCACAAACATCTCCTTCACTTTCACTGTCAGAATCAACCTCGGTGTCGTATGTTGTACCAATTGTTACAATATCATGTATCACATTTCCTTGTTTGTAACTGGATGTTGAAGCACATGTTGCAACATTATGTTCAACATGACTGGAAGACTTATACTCATGCTTGTCTTTCAGGGTGGCAGTGAATGCAACATAGTTGCTAGTTATGTCTTCATCTTCCTCGCTTCCTTCAGAATCTTCATCGCTCCAAGTGCTGGCTAGAGATTTCCCTTTTTGCTTCTTAAGAGTGTTAGCACATTCGGCCTGTATATGACCAAATCCTTCACACTCTCTACATTGTATTCCATTTCCCTTGGTTTTAGAGTCATATCTCTGAGTAGGACGACTAGCAATCTTTTCACCGGCCGAAGGAGCAGATCGCAGCACTTTATTTGCAGCTTTGAAGTTCTGACCTCTATTACTGATCTTTCTCATCATCCTACTGAAGTTTTTGGTGAGTAAAGCAATATCATCTTCAAGTCCTGACTCATTATCAAATTTGGACGATTCATTCGCTTCAACTTTTAGAGCAACTCCCTTCTCCCTTTTGTTTTGCTTGAGATTCATCTCATAAGTTTGCAGAGAGCCCATGAGTTCATCTAGACGCATGGTGGATGTGTTTCTCACTTCTTCTATCACAGCAATCTTGGCCAAAAAAAATTCAGGGAGAGACCTCAGCGTCTTTTCAACTAACTTCTTCTAAGAATATTTCTTACCCAGTTGAAATGCCTGATTAGCTATATACCTCAATCTTCCATTGAACTCGGCAACAGTCTCGTTTTCATTCATTCTCAGATTTTCAAACTGTGAGGCAAGCATTTGCAGTTTAGAAGCCTTAACAGTGCTGGTCCCCTCATGCACATTTTGAAGAATGCCCCAGGCTTCTTTTGCGTGCTCACATGTTAATATAAGCTTGAACTGCTCTTCGTCGACAGTAGTGAAGATGGCATTTACTGATTTTGAGTTTCCTAAAGCAGCTCACTCCTCTTCGGGATTCCAGTCTCTCACGGGTTTGATGCATTCCTTGCCTTCCTTGTTTACTTCAGTCGGAGGACTCCATCCTTCAACCGTTGCCACCCAAGCTTTTTCATCCAGGGACTTGATAAAGGCTCGCATGCGTGACTTCCAATATGTGTAGTTGGATCCGGTGAGTAAGGGAGGACGAGTAACAGAGGCACCTTCTTTGGTATTCATGATGTGCGTACTGACACACAAGATCACACCCACTTTGAACAAGCAAAGTAATATGGATGACCTGCTCTGATACCAAATGAAATTCAGTACGCAGTAATGAATCTTATGAACAACGTAACAACACACATCACACAGAGACACACAAGACTGGGTAACGCAGTTCGGTGCGCACACCTACATCTGCGGGGCCACGCCCAGAAAAGTAGTATACTTCACTATAATAATCAGAGAATACAAACTCTAATAACCACGCTTCTATAAGGAAGAACACACTCCTCCTTAATACAAACCGTGAGGGGTGATCGCAATCAACCTCGTGAAGTATTCTTGGTAAGCTCCCCTTGCCAGCAAGTCCCCTTGCACCACCGACTAGATCAACTCCCTTGATCCTACGTGCGTAGTCGTCGGCCTCCCTCCCGGAGTAATCTCACTAAAACTTTTTATCAAAAAGTCAGTAACCTAGCCGTCGTTGCTGCCGAACCCTAATAGCATGCCTTTCCGCAATCCACGGTTCAATCAACCCCGATGCAATCAAATCTTGATACAGCTAGATAACTGCAATATCCGCAACGCTTCAACCAGAAGGAGATCCCTCAAAATCCGCAACCGAGGCAATCAAATCGTTGCAAGGATATTGCAGGCTAATAACTCTCCAACCGTCTTTCAACAAAGATAACCGATATATATATATATATATATATATATATATATATATATATATATATATATATATATATATATATATATATATATATATATATATATATATATATATATATATAGTCAATCAAATCTTTAACAATATTAATCAACATAAATACCTGAATTGTTAAAGATAGAAACATAGGATCGCGAGGACTCCAGGCTCGGATCCACGAATACCTTTGAATACCCAAGGCCGCCTATAGTCACATCATGTTGAACATCATGGTTCAACAAAATGTTCAACAATTCATCCAACAAGGCAAGCTGAGTCGATTCTCTCCTTTTTGATCACAGCAGCTCAGGTGCAACAAAACATTCAACAAGAGACCCAACATCTTCCCTATATATACCATCTAATAGCTTCAAGAAATAATGAGCAAACTACGAGTGCCATATATGACAATGCATACATCAAGCAGAAAATGGGTAGCATGAATAAAACCTAACAGAATCCATGGTCATCAGACCTAGATATTTGATACGATCAAAGCTAAGAAGTAAAAATAATATAATCATACTTCAATTGACCTAGCTACTTACGGATCCATGCATGGTACGTACTCAGACACGTCACAGACCGCCGACCCTCTGATCTGAGAATCGCAACTCTAAATTTAATTATAAAAGAATCTATGGAACATAAATATATATACTCATCAATATATATAGTTAGGAGTCCTATTGGGATCAGATTGGATCTCCTTTCTCCTACTCAGCGCTGGCAACTTGCCAAGTCTCTCTCCCTCTCTAATCATCTCCTGCAAGTAGTGAGTAAAATACAGCAACCCAATCTAACCAATCGTCAATAATCCATGTCCCAGTTCGTAGTTGATCAGCTTCTCAACTTCCCTTAATAAGAGTAGTCGCTAGAAACACTTATAAGTTGAAAAAATCTTAGCACCCCCGATAAAAATTACAACTTGCGAATGACCTACAGGAGTTGAAAGCAATATGTTGACACAATAATCCTTATTTTAAGTTTTACGGTAATATTTTAAATGCGTGGTGTACATACCATCATTGGTCTTTGTCAATATACATCTTCACGTTGGCTCCTTTCTGTGGCTTTTATATATGTTTTTATTATTATTTTGCAAAAATATCTAAGTTAAAAACATTGTAAACTTCCTTTTAATCGTAAATAAATCAGTTTTTAATTAGTCAACATGCAAGGAATACCTAAAATTATTAAGTCTTATTTATTATTGAAACTAATTAAGAAACCACTTGTCAAAAATGATTAACTCAGTGTTTGAACAATACTCCCACTTGTGGAATAACATACTGCAAAGTTATTACAAAACAGTAAGGCTCTTGCAATGTTGATCATCTTGTTAAGAAACAAATTTAAACAAAAGTAATTTGAAGCAATGATCAAGAACTATATTATTTTCTCACTAAGTAAACTAAACAAACGTGAAACCTACGTCTCATCATCTTGTCCCTTGGGCGGCAGCAAGATCTGATGTCAGTTTAGTGAACAACCATGCATGCATGCATCCATATGTTTTCTTAAGATCAATTTTGTTTCATTTGATTACGTGCATGACAACACATTAATGGAAAACTTAACACTATTATTACTGTTTCTAATGCATCACTACTAAAGTCTACATAGCTTTCTTAATTGCTTGCAAAAGCAGGAAGGATATAGCAACTAGCTAGATATTGATCGATCAGTGAATAAAAGAATGAAAGAAAGAAAACTAGATAGATTAATTGATAGGTTGCTATTGTGAAATTTGTAGCAGCAATTTGGTTAAAAATGGTCCCCAATGATGATGCCAATATTAATGTATCTCATGAAGAGGTCAAGTTGCATGATGCATTATCTTAATTTTTCCTTTGTTAATAGTAATTAAGGTAGGCTGGAACATGAGATACAGTATGTCATGAAACCATGGGATTTGTCGTGAACAATGGTGAGAAGTGAAATGAATTATTGATGTCTCGGCATATCTTCCTACTCAACGTAGGAAACACTAAATATACTTGATTAAATTTATAAAACAAGTGAACAAGTTAACAATTTTTTTAATAAAAAAATTACATACTAGTTATACGTTCCCTAATTTCCGGGCTTTGGGGTGTAGGTTTGGATGTAAATGACCAACATGCTTGGGGAATGGAAGGGATTCGGCCCAATCTTGACAAGACTACAGCCTAATCATGGACAACAACCCACCTATTCAAGAGTTCCATTTAAAGAAGTTAGGGACGGAAGGAATATGTTAGGGATTGTACATGAAAGCATAGGAATACCAACTTCAACACCATGTGAAGAAGTTGACTCGATTCGGCGCAGGAGAAGCAGTTGTTTGGTAGACGAGTTATCTGTTGCAGAGGTAACTCGACTGTCCTCGGATTCGACCTATCTGACTCTGCACAAGTCAGATATGAGGATGATGGGCATGTGGCTTCTACTGCGCATTTGGTCGTTCTGTCGTTAGTTCGAGTCTGAGAGTCGAACGCTCGGCACTTAGTCGATAGGTCGTAACGCGGTTAGAGTCTGTGTTCGGTCGATCGGTCATATGAAGGCTCGAAGGATGAAGGCTCGTACGCGAGGCTTGGCACTTTGGGTCGTTCGACACAGAAGGAATGTCGATCGGTCGACCCATCGGGATGCGGCCCACTAGGAAGCGACGATTGGCCCACTTGGTTGCGCCGGTATTAATTGCGTAGAGCGGTGATTGGATTGGATGCCGTAATTGTTGGGATCTGTATCTGTTAGGAGACCTTAGCCAATGATGTCACCTATTGTAACCTAGGGTTATAAATAGGGGGTTTTAGAGTAGGGTTTCAGGTGGAACACCATTGTATCCTTTGAGAGAGCCGCCATCTGTGAGAGCCAACTCTGAGAGATTGTATTGAGAGCTTTTGGAGAGATCTGGTGTGCTTCTTCTTCGTTGGACGAAGAGAAGATTTGTATTGTTCTCTTTTTTCGTAATAAAGCTCATCGGTGTTCCACATTGGCCGTCCACGGCCTAAAAGAATTCTTGCTTGTGTCTCTTTGTTTGCTACCGATCTTTCGTCCTCGGCCTTCTCGATCCTCCGTCTTCCCATGTGTTGTGTTGGCAGAGCTAGGCTCTGCCGCACTACAGACCCCTCCCCAAAATTTCCATGTAAACAGTCAGGTAAATTTATGATGAAATATTGACAGGTTTTAGCCTAATCGTGAGTGGCAACCAACCTATTCAAGAGTCACATGAAGTTGGGAAAGGAAGGGACACTATTAGGTTTTGGATATGAAAAGACATGAATATACCCTCTCCATACCCATCTTTCCTTATACACAACCAAGTTAAAGTATATATTGAATACCCTAGCTTTGGCAACAATATTTTGATTACATACGTATAGGCTTTGAGAATGATGGCTTAATTGATCGTTGGAGGATATTAGATTGGGTGCCTACAGACTTCTCCCAATTGTTCTTGTCTAGTACCGTGTGCATGATCTAAGAGTGAGATTGCAAAATCATGACAAATATTGTCATGGACCTGTGGTCATCCATTGTGCAAGCATAATGTAGTTTCCACTCGACAAATAGCATGTGTGCAATTTAGGATTATTGTTTTTATGTTGTATCAATTGGTTCCGTCAATGAACTGTAGGAACGCATCTGATGTTGATCATGCTTTGAAATCTATGTGGCTATCATGGCAAAACTAGATAACCAATTTGAAGTCCAAAAGTAGTTAGAAAGTATACCAACTGAAGAGTACTTAGATATCTAATAACTATTACACCAAGAGTCTGATCTTAAAAGGATTCAACATGATAACTAACATATGGTGTTACATATGAGAAGTGGAAATTCCTACCCTCGTAGGCAAAGTAGTGGGAAGATAGGAGACATTAACAAATTACATCATTAGCTCTATGAACATGTCCTAATCTTCCATCTGGTGCGATCATGAAAGATAAGTGTAGAATTGAATAATATAATGCAAATAATATCAACAATGTTACTAACAGATAAAGTTGCACTGGAAATTTAGGGATGTGTCATCGATCTAGGACAATGAAATACAATCAAAGTATCACCCAACTAACAAATTACAAGAGTTTTACCATTAGTAGTAATTAGATGCACAAAGATGAGTGAATGACATGACAATTTGTAAGTCAAAAAAAAAGATGGATTAGACTTACCAGAATTGGCAAATAGAATAGTGATATCAAATCACACAAATGTATCATTCAATTCTGTGTGATTTGGCAATACGCTTGGAGAAGTACGTTGACATGCTTGTGGGTCCAAAGTAAGGGTAGTCCTGGCATTGAAGTCTCTGGGTGCATAGATGCAAGAACTGGAGAGAGATTTTTGTTGTTGATTCATTGGCATAATCCACAGTCATGTGACCTGTCCCTACTTATATTAAGAGTAGGTTTTTTATGAAGACGCATGTTTGTTACTAGAAGTCATAGCAATGATGTGAGATTTCATCCTCTACAGCTTCTGCTGGATGGCAACTAGTTCTTGCTCACACATCTAACTCTGTTGTTTTAAGTAGTTGATCTTCAATTAGAAGTTTCCGTTTCCACTTGTTATGCTGTAAGCTTTGCTTCATAATTTCAAGACGAAGATGCTAGAGCTCGAGATCCATGAGAAAGGCAGATATGCTGCTAAGAATCTAATTTTCCAGCAAAAAATTCTCTTTAAATTGATTTCTATGTAAAAGGTGTTAATCTTTATATATACAATCTCTAAACTATTCTAGAAAGTCTAGAATCAAAATAGTAAAGAAATAAAACATTTAATTAGGTTGTGTTTGGTTTGAGAAAAAAATGGACGAATGAAAAATGAAATGAAACCGAAATAATAAAAGAATGAAAATGAAAATGGAATGAGATTATTTTTCATATTTAGTTACCAAAGAAAATTATGAAGAAAATCATAAGAAAAATGTTATAAAGTTCTCTTATAGGTTGCTCATCGAAAATAAAAAAAATTAAGATGTGTTTTACTAAGTTATTTACACTGTTTAATTCATGAATACTATGTATATTTAGACGTTCTTGAAAACAATCATAATTTGGCTAAACATAAAATGGTAATATTATTGTAACTTAATTATTTAAAAATATTTATGAATATATCTTCAATAAATGCTAAGTGTTTATTGGTGAGTTTGATTGGCTTTCAAACAAGAGGAGTGGGTTCAAATATTTTTGGCCGCATAACAATGTAAAATTTTAATTTTAAATCAAAAATTGTTTATTAGCAAATAAATTGTCAATTGTGACAAATAATTTACTAACCCACAAGTATCATGATTCACGAATAGTTTATTAATAAACAGTACATAAATAATTCACAAATTATTTGAAAAAAAATGTGAATAATTCGATAGTTATTTGACAAATTCATGAAAAATTCGCAAGTAATTTGTTCAATTCATGAATAATTCGTGAGTTATTTGAAAAAAATCATGAATAAAATTTGGTTCTGATTCATTTTTCTATTGAAAAATCCACATATTTAATTTTTTGTGACAAATTCATGAATTATTCATGAATTATTTAAAATGATAATGATTTTGTTTGCTTAAAACATAAATAGTACATGAATATGAGAAAAATAGTATAGCTCACTTTTCTCTCATTTTCCTTGGGTCAAGAAGAGGAAAAATTGAAAGAAAAGATTTAATAATCATTTTCCTCTGTTTTCATTCATTTCTGTTTTCTTTCGATATTTCTTTTCAACCAAACAATGGAAAATGATTTTCCTACTTAATTTATTTCTTTTTATTTCATTTTCCATCAAACCAAACACAATTGAGGAAAAAAAATACATTTTAAAAAAATATTTAAGAAAGACATGAGTGTTATGAATAGGCCCATTGGGCCAATTGGGTATCCAACCCACTATTGAAAGCTATAAATACACGGGTAGGGGGCTCGTAACCCTTTACACCTATTTCTCCCTAAATTCCCTTCACAACACGTTATCAGCACGATCACGCTCGTTGGAGGAGACGGCGGCTCGCGGAAAAGGAGATCCACAAATCGCTCAGATTCAAGAAGATCGTAATCTTCTCAACGGGGAGCGAAAAGGGCATCCTTCACCAACCGTCGCCTAGATTCCTCGTCGAATCTAGAGGTAAAAATCCAAACTTTTTAGATCTAAACTTGCTTTTCTCATTAGATCTGCATGTTTTAGGATCAAAAAGTTGATAAACTCGGTAAAATTCAACATTTTTAATAAGATCTGCATGTTTAAAACAATAAAAACTTGTTTTTTAGCGATCAAATTTGTTGAAAAATCCGATTTTTACCCCCCGCCTTTTGATCCAAAAATAAAAATCCACACGCCCGTAGGGCGGAACGGCGGCGCGCTCTTTGCGCCGCCGGCGGAGAACGAACGCCGCGGCCTCAAGCCGCGGCCAGCAGCCGCGGCCTCAGGCCGCGGCCCAGCGCCGCGGCCTGAAGCCGCGGCCAGTTGCCGCGGCCTGCAGGCCGCGGCCCGCCGCCCGCGGCGGTCGCGGCCCGCAGGCCGCGGCCCGTCGCCGCCACGGCGGCCGCGCCCTACGCGGCCCGCCGTCGCGGCGACACGCCGTGGGCCCCCCCTAGGGTTTCTCGAAACCCTAACCCTAACGGGCTATTTTTCGGGGGAGGCCCAAATATTAACCCTAATGGGTTGTTTTCATGGCCCAAAAGGCCAGAAAATTAGCCCATTCACATAAATTATTTTATTTATTTTTGGCCCTAAAAAACCCAAAATATTTAAAAAGAAATTTTCAAAAGGGTTTAAAGCGGTAAAATAAAACAGTAAATTATGGATCAAAAGGCAAAAAGTTTTTCAAAAAAAAAATGTTTTTTGCACGACACACACAATTTTAATTACTTTAAATGCCTGTGTCTTTGATTATCTGCGTGGTTGTATGTTGCAAATATATTATCTGCGTGGATGTGCAAATATTAGGCTATGTTTTTAGGGATCAGCCAGGTTTCCGACACCGTTTTAAATTCCTGCAATTTTTCTTCTTTTTTGAGAGAAATTTTGTATGTGAGGATGAATATGTAAAAAAGAAGACCGAAGGACACCAAGAAGAAGCTGAAGGCGTTCGCACAATGAAGATTGGGGCTTCTCTCTGAAGTTCCCGAGTTGTACTTTAATTTTCATGCATTTTTTATGTAACTTCGGACTGGACTCTTTTATTTTTTCGGTGTCGGCTGGCTGATCCCCATAGCCTAAGGTCATTATTTCTGTTTTCATTGTTTATACATTAAACTGCGTGGTTGATTAATTAGCTTAAATACCATGTTTTAATGTCACAATGAAATCCCTTAACAGCATGCGTGATTGTTAATTTTTAGTAATTAATTATTCACATTACCTGAAAAAAGCATGTATGTTAAAATCACACTAATTAAAATTCATGCCATGAAAATGACTACATTACATGCGTGGATGTCTGTTTTATTCAGTCTTAATGATACATGCTACTTTTCTTTACATGCTAGATCATAAAATGGCCAGACTCGCAAATGTAGACTTCTCAGTCCTGAAGGCTGATGGGTCAAACTACCTGAGTTGGCAGTTGGACCTGAAGTTCCATCTGCACTCTCATGGTTTCAGTCTCACACAGACTGAAAAGGCAACAACTAGTACTGTCCCAGCTAACAAGGAGGCTTCAGTGGAAGCACCTCATACAGAGGAAGTTTCCGATATATTAAAGGCGAAAGCCATTATATATATCAGGAAACACTTAGACTCGACCTTAAAGGACGAGTACCTCACTGTAGAGGACCCTTACGAGCTGTGGGATGCACTCGAGGAGAGGTACAGACATCAGAGGGATGTCATACTCCCCCGTGCACAGTACGAGTGGACTCACCTCCGCATACAGGATTTCAAATCCGTAGCGGAGTACAACTCAGCTCTCTTCCGCATCACCTCACGCCTGAAGTTGTGTGGTGAACCAGTGACGGAGAAGATGTTGCTGGAAAAGACGTTTACGTCTTTCCACGAAAAGGACATGATCCTTATGCAACAAAATCGAGAGAGGAAGTTCACAAAGTATTCTGACCTTCTTTCATGCCTGCTTATGGCTGAACAGAATAGAGACCTGTTGGTTGCCACCCACAACCTGCGCCCTCCTGGCTACGCTCCATTTCCACCTCCTGCAGAGGCCCACTTCCAGTCTTCCCAGAAGAAGAAGACGGACAAAAAGGCAAAATTCCAGAAATGGAAAGAACAGAAGCAGCGGAAGAAGGCCACTCACCCAGCTCCTCCCCAGAACCAGAAGTTCGTGGACAAGAAGCAGAAGAGGATTCCCAACAAAGGAGGCACTCCCAAGAAAGACTTGGAGGACAAATGCTCAAAATGCGGGATGACGGGCCACTGGTCCAGAATCTGCCGCACAGCAAAACACCTCCAGGACCTCTACCAGGCAAGCCTCAAGCCTCGAGCTGAGACAAACCTGATGGAGAGCGCAGCGTTGGCAGAGACCTCATGGACTCCTGAAGATTTCATGGGAGATGACACTCTCTAGATCTGGACCACTTTTATGCAACTAGCAATGTATCTTCTATTTTATGCATCGTATCTAGTTTTTATTTCCATGTCAGAACAATATTTTTTGAGCATTTACCTTTATGAAAGTAGATCTTTTCTCTTCATTTATTGCTTGAATGTCTTTCCTTTTTTAGATATGGAACTTATCTGCCTAGTGGACAGTGCATCGACGCACTCGATCCTTCAAAACATAGACTACTTCACGAGCGTAAGTAGCTATTCTGGCCCACTGAGAACAATCTCAGGACCAGGAAACATAATCGAAGGATCAGGGGAAGCAATTATATTGCTCCCCGGCAACACACAAATAACACTTAAAAATGCGTTATACTCCCATAAATCCATCCGAAACCTCCTAAGTTTTAAAGACATCCGTTTAAACGGATATCACTTAGAGACGGTCGAGGAAGATAAAAGGGAATACTTGCTTGTAACGGCTCTTACAAATGGTTCAAAAACCATTGTGGAACGTTTCAAGGGACTCCCCTCGGGACTCTACCAAACAAGTATACAAACTCCAGAAACATCCATGGTGGAGCACCTGCAGTGCCCCCAAACACCAGAATTCCAACTCTGGCACAGTCGACTGGGACACCCTGGTTCGGTTATGATGTACCGCATCATAAAGAACTCCAGGGGCATTGACCTGAAGAACCTGAAGATTCTTCACAAAGGCAAATTCCCATGTCCACCCTGTTACAAGGGTAAACTGATCACGAGACCCTCTCCACTGAAAGTGGATGTGGAGTCTCCCAGCTTTCTGGAAAGAATCCACGGAGACATTTGTGGGCCGATTCACCCATCAAGTGGTCCGTTCAGGTACTTTATGGTCCTGATAGACGCATCAACTAAGTGGTCACATCTGTGCCTACTGTCCACCCGTAACCTAGCACTATCTAAGCTTTTAGCTCAGATAATAAAGTTACGGGCCCACTTCCCCGACCACCAGATTAAGAAACTTCGTCTGGACAATGCGGGGGAGTTTACGTCACAAGTCTTTCTAGACTATTGCCAAGCTCAGGGAATTGAAGTCGAACATCCTGTAGCGCATGTTCACACCCAAAATGGGTTAGCAGAATCTCTAATTAAGAGACTGCAATGGATCGCTCGTCTATTATTACTTCAATCCCAGATGCTAGTGAATGCGTGGGGTCATGCAATTCTGCATGATGCATCTTTAATAAAATTAAGACCCTCTGGAGGTCAGTCATCTTCTCCAATGCAACTAGCACTTGGAGCCCCACCAATTGTCTCACATTTGAGAATATTTGGTTGTGCAGTATACGACCCCATAGCACCACCACAAAGGACAAAGATGGGTCCACAACGTCGCCTAGGCATTTATGTTGGGTTTGACACCCCCTCCATAATTAGATTCCTAGAACCCCTTACGGGGGACGTCTTTAAGGCACGTCTAGAAGACTGTGAATTCGATGAAACATCGTTCCCAAGACTAGGCTCACAGACAAAGAAGCCCGAAGCTTCAGAAAGTATCACTTGGGATACAAAAACTTTATGTCACTTTGATCCGCCAACAAGCCAGTGTGAGGAGGAGGTCCTGAAGATTCTCCACATCCAAAACACTGTCCATCTCTTGCCGGACAAATTTACTGACAACCAGAAGATTGTCAAATCACACGTCCCTGCTGCTAACACTCCAACTAGGATTGACATACCGCAAAATGGATGCAATCCGCCTGCAGCAGAAATGGTTGGACCTCTCAAAAAGAGAGGACGACCACTGGGATCCAAGGACCAAGTCCCTCGAAAGAGTAGGACCCTTGGCAATGGTAAACAAATACCACCACAGGATGCTAATTTAAGCCCTGCTACCACATCTCTCCCAAACTCTCATGAAGAGGAAAAACCGGGAGAAAATGAAGTATCGATACACTATGTACGAACTGGGGAGTATTGGGACAGAAAAAGCACAACAATAGATGACACATTTGCGTGTAATATTGCCATCAACGTCACGTACTGCGACGATGATATTGAACCACGCTCTCTGACAGAATGTCAAAGCAGAGATGATTGGCCAAAGTGGAAAGCGGCAATAGGAGTGGAGTTGGATTCACTCACCAAACGCAAGGTCTTCGGACCAATAGTCCAGACACCAAAAGGTGTAAAACCTGTGGGTTATAAATGGGTATTTGTTAGAAAACGAAATGAACAGAATGAGATCGTACGCTACAAAGCAAGGCTTGTAGCGCAGGGTTTTACCCAACGTCCTGGGGTGGATTTTGAAGCCACATACTCCCCGGTCATGGACGCGATCACCTTCCGATTCCTCATTGGCATAACAGCACAAGAGGGTTTAGATATGCAACTCATGGACGTGGTTACTGCATACCTATATGGCAACCTAGACCGAGACATCTATATGAGATTGCCTGACGGTTATTCTTTGCCTGCAGCACTAAAAGAGAGAGAACGTGACATCTACTCAGTGAAACTGCAAAGATCATTATATGGTCTAAAACAATCTGGAAGGATGTGGTATAACAGACTGAGCGACTTCCTTGCACAGCAAGGATTTAAAAACGACCCAGTCTGTTTAAAAACGACCCAAAATAGTGCTTCTCTCAAGCGCAAGAGTCCGTACAAGTAATATAATCTGGGAGTCCAGATGTCGAATCCTCGGGAGGAAATCTGTTGTAACCACAGCTCAAATCAAATAGAAATCTGAGGAAGAGAAACTAACCACTTCAATAATGATGGTGATGATGGTGTGAAAGTACGTGATGGTGACGTGCGAACAATACGAACAAAGAAAAGTCGTGTATGAAAGTATCGACGAAAAGTATGCACATGGTATGGGTTCGTTAGGATCAATAATTCGTATTAACTTGGTTGACGAATATAACACAATGAATTCTCTTTTTGAGAGCAATTCACCGGAAAATACTCAATATAACTCAATGAATTCTCCTTTTGGGAGCAATTCATCGGAGGATACCCTTTTGGGGGTTAAAGCACAATATGAATAAAATCGTTGCTAAAGTTATAATCTTACAACTACGGTATGAAACTCTCTTTTGGAGAGATCAAAACTCAACTTTAGCGACATTATCGATTAAGCACAATGAAATTCAACCAAACTAATACGATTCACATCCCCTAACTACTCCATACCATGCACAAATAAGATTTAGCTACTCATAATGCAAGAATAAACAAAGTTCATAGCAAAATACATCAATCTAATAGCCAAATACACTACAAAAGCATCAAATACGGTGTAGAAATTTAGAGTTCTATCACCAAATCTCCAATATAAGCCTCAAAACTCTCTGGAAATACTAAGAACAACCTCTGGAATTTTACAGAATTTTACAGAGGAGAAATACGGCTCCTAGAGCCTCCAATACGCCCATAATACGCCAGAATACCCCCAAAAACCATAGAAATACGCTTATATAGAGGCATTGCGGGTTTAAAAGGCTTAACGGGTCGAAACCCGCTTCAAATACGCGTTAAAACCCAACCCGCGAAGCGCTGGATGATCTCCGCCGTTAGATCCATGCGGGATGGCGTGATGAGCTGACACGTGGCGCCGGGTCGGATCCACGCCCGTTACCGCTTTCCTCTCCGAACCCAGTTCGGAGTCGTTTTCCACCGTTGGATGCCGAATCAATGGCTCGCAAAAGGCCACGTCGCATCGCTGAATTAGAGTTCGATGCTTGCTCGTGCACCGTTGGATCAAGATCATGCGGTGTTAAATTGGCACGTCGCTCTGCAATTCAGAGGCCTTAGCTTGCTTTTGGCCGTTCGATGGAGCGGGAGTACGCTCGATGGCCGCCGCGTGTCCCCAAGATCCCGCGCTGCGCTTCGTTTCATCGGGGCTGATCGCAGCCGTCAGATCTTCGATGTACGGTTGGGATGCAACCGCGTATCCCCTATGTTTGCTGTGATCTGCTTTCGAGCGAGCGGAATAAGGACCGTTCGATCGAAATCGAACGATCCAGAAAATGCCACGTTGCCCCGATTTGTTTGATACGTTTGGGTTGCTGGAGACCGTTGGATCCTTATCCAACGGCCAAGAAAATTCTGCATCCACTACTGTACGAGTACGCGTATGATTTGATTGCAGCCGTTGGATACGGCAGGAAGCGGCGGATATCCGCCACGTGGCAAGCACGGATTGGCTGGCGGTCGTATTTCTCGTATTTTGAGTGTATTTCTTCATTAAATTGGTATTCTGCATTCAAAAATTCATAGTAATTAGCACAGATCTCAGAAAAATACAAATAAATAGTCGTTGGTATCGTGAGATCGAGACCAAGCTAGGAAAAATATAAAAAGTACAAAAATAGTCCTTTAATTGCTGTTTTGTGCTCAAATAGAGTGTTTTCTCTAATAAATGATTGTGTACAAAATACGAATGTATTAGAGAACAATATAGCATCACATGAGCACAAAATAGGGCTATATGGGGGGTTAAATATGTAATATTGAACCCGAATCAAGTTTCTTCCCCAGCGACTCTGTAGTTTTCTCTTTTGCAACATTTCAAAAGACTTTGTCTGATAAGGCCATCTGAATAGCATTGTGGGCTTTCGTCTCTAGCTCTGACTTCGCATAGTCTGTGACATTGTATAAAATCGATGTCTTGTCAAAGACTATCATGTATAGCTCATCATGCTTAGCATAAACTTCACCCTCCACCAGAGACTGAAGCTATTCTTTCTTGTGAACTTTTCAATCTTGTACCCGGCTGATGAATATGTCTGTCAATTATGATCTCTCCATCAACCTGAACACTCTGATACCAACTGTTGGAGATGCGTGAAAATACAAACACGTCCTTCAAGACCTATGCAGCAGAACTAACGAATAGTGACCCAACAAATCACTATGTCACGATCTTACATAGAGAATCAATAGTAGCAGATATCCAACAAACCAAATCAAAATAAAAGCAACTAATCAAGAAAGAAACAAATCAAGCACAAAATGATTCAGAGTTTATCTTGGTTCAGCCTGCTAAATATGCCAACGTCCAACTTCCCGATGACGTTTTCTACTAATATGATCAGAGCAAAGACACCCAACTCCTTCAATCTTCTTCAACACACAAGAACTCCAAACAACTTCCAACTCTCTCAAACGATCTCTCAACCCGAAAAGAGAGATCCCAAAAGAAGATTACAATAAAAACTCGCCCTTAACCATGCACTCAATTTCCAAGAAACGAAGAAGAAACTTTGATGACGGCTATTTCACGCACTTCTTCTTCTCTCTATCCCAAAATAAACCATAGGAAGGCTTTAAATAGGCACTGGAGTCATCTAGAATCGTGGTGCATGATCTTCATCAAAAGAAATCCGAAACTAGTCGAATTCAGCCGCTTCCTGCACAAAACCTGTCTGACACGATTGTGTCACATATGGCACGATCGTGTCAACTGTGCTACTCAAAACCTAGAGACTCTGTCCGCACCACATGATCGTACCACCATATAGCATATTTGACACGATTGTGTCACTGGCCCAGAAGTCTCTGCCATGTCTACACGGTCGTGTGCCTCCTTGGCTCTGCATGACACGACCGTGTCATGTCCTGAGAGAGAGTTTGAAGCATAAAATTCAACAAATAAGTCATAAACAAGAAAATGAATAATTGAATTGTCACTGTCAATCTAAGTATGTTAGAATAATCAATGTGAGATTGGGTGGGTGGGCATGTTACTGTGAGAAGATCCGGCTCAGAAGTTAATAGAGTTGTCCAACCACTGTAATGCTGAAAGGAGGGAAGTATCATCTATGGGATTACTTATCATTATCATGAGCAAGTTATTGTTGTTTTGTTATTATTATTATTATTATTATTATTATTATTATTATTATTATTATTATTTGAGAAGATGCAAATTGATTAGTGAGTGAGTTGCCCGCAACATCAGATGCCATGAAGAGGGCACTTGCAGATTAAAATGATTCCACACATAATTACATGAAAATAATTAAAATGGAGATGGGATTAAATAGAGATGGTGGAGATGGAACAAAATAAAGTGACAATGGCCATGCATGCTAATGGATACCTGTATTTCTTAACCAAACGGAAATAATATAAAGATAATATTGGAAGTATCTTGCTTGCTTTGTGGATCAGTTCATAACTAATTAGCCTCATTTCTTTTTAAATTAAAAAGTCAATTGAGCTTTTAACTTCACATATATGGTGGCGTCTGTGCGTTCCTGTCAATGCTACTAAAGAAAGGAGCTTGGAGTCCATGTATTAATTTATAGAGGTTTTTTTCCACTTTACAAACCATTATTAGGGCCATTGACTAGCTTATATGTTAATCTTAACGTTTTGCATTTAAAATATATATGAGCAAGCTTCCTCGAAGTGAATTGTAGATGTAGGACTTGTCACGGATGATTGATAATACTCAACCAAGAAATTGGAATTCATTTGTTGACATTTTCTCAGGGAAATACGCTTGCACTGATTGATCCTATGGTGATTTAGTGAATGATCCAAGATCCATGTGAAGGTCCCAATATTAAGATGCTTTCTCTAGACTTGAAGTGTAAAAAAGTTGTTGGGTCTGTATTTCAATCAATATTAATCTTTTTTCCTTGACCGCAAGAATCTATTCACATGCAATCAGAATCTGTTGAGTATTAGTATACTAAAGCATGCACTAAACTAATTAGCAAAAATACAAGGTAGATACTTATGAAATGGGGCTAACTACCGGAGCTCCGAGCCGATTAGGTTATCATTGCCCTTAAGTTTTTCTTAACCTTATAATTAAGGTTTAAAAATTCACAAAGACGGTGCCCACATTTTCTTAGAGGAATGGCCGTTGCCTTGCTAAGAGACACAAATCAACAAGCTGCTTACTTTAGGAGGACATGCCCCATTGAGGTGTACCTACCAACCAACCAAACATGAATTTGGAATACAGCATCTTTTTTAGATCATGATTTACGTACCAACCCATTATTTTTTAAATGATTCTTAATCTTTTAGAGTGTAAAATGAAGAACACAGTGGAACAAATTAATGGAGGATTTTGGTGTTAGATACATCCAGTTTCAATCATTATCAAGAACCAATGAACGACTATAATAATGTTCAACGTTCAAGATGAAGACTGCCTTCCAAATATGAGCTGAAACGATCCAATTTTTTTTACCACAGATGGATATCCTGCCCATCATTTTGATTTTAATGGGAGAAAATTTCTCATTGTCAACAATCTCCTGCTAATAAGTTGAAATCTTCTTCAATCTTTAAATTTTGCACATTTAAAACTCATTTAAACCATCATCCACTCAATCTGTCCACTTGGAAATGAACTGACAATATAAAATGTGCTTACAGAAGTGCTGCTGGTCACATTTGCTTCTAAAAGATAACAGTAAACTTGTAAATAGATGTAATGTCTTAGAAAACAATAGCAAATGTGCTTACATAAGTGCTGTCGATCATGGACAGCCCATTAATGCATCTATTTATAGGTGATACTCTCTTACAATCAATGGTGAAGATTAGGCTTCTAGATCCTCCCATGATCCAATGGCTTAGGAAGATCCTCTAGAACCTTTTCCATTATCTTACAATAAATTCCCTCTTTAAAGAATACACATGAATGTCCACGAACATTCTAGATACAATATTTACACGAATACCCATGGAAGCATCTAGAGAATGTCAATCCACACACCAAGTATGCGCGAAATATGCTATGATGAGACAATGATGCGGAGTTCACGACATTATCACCTTTAATGTGAGAACTCATTTCTAAGTGGGAAGCAGGGTGGCAAATACTACTTTGTGCTTTTCACTCATTTTAAATGTATAATGCCTTTCACTCATTTTAAATGTATAAGATTTAATACACTGAAGAAGACTTTAACGAGCATGTTGGTAAGGGAATTTGGCTGCTTTAGAAATTTACGAAACAAAAAGAAATGGATCACCTTCCTTCGAAAACAAAAGAGTAAGGCAGAGCTTACCATGACTGAGGCAAAGGATCAGTTTGAGGCCATGGAGGAAAACATTGAGGAGATGAGGTCCAGGAGGGACAAGCTTTAGGAAAAGATGCTAACTGTCTTGAACTTGACCGTCGATATGTTCCAAAAGAGGGATGATCTCTTGGAGCAAAGGAATGATGTCCTAGATGCCCAAGGGTGTAAAATATTGAGTCACCCTATGAGTATTTTGATGATGAGCAACATATTTAGCACTAATGATCCCTTGAGTGTATATGTGTAGATAAGGTGCTTTCATGATCAAATATGCAAATTAAAGAAGATTAGATCCAACAAAGGCCCTAGAGTAGGGCACCCAAGACAATGCAATGAAGAGCATATTGCATCAAGTGCTTAATGTAAATCTTAATTTTAATGTAATTTTTATTTTGACTCTTGGTAGCATGTTAAAGTCTTTGTTGAAGCTCACACATACTTAATATAAAATGTTTTTAAAATATTTTTGAAAGCCATTTCCTAAGTTTTTAGAGCTGTATCATACGTATCAGCTAGGAGTCAATTGTCATGAGTGTAGGAGTCGACTACTATACATGTTTGGCTCTTGTATGGACTCTGGAAGTGATTATGAGTCGACTCCTTTACACAGGATAGTCGACTCCCCTTTGTAAAGGAGTCGACTCACTGCCCTGTTGGTAGCCTATACTGGTCGGATTTTTACCCATTTTTTCTAGCCGTTTGAGGGGATGTTGGGTCAATTTTCTGGGACAGAATTGAGGATATTTATATGGGGGTTGTTGTTGAAGTTATGGAGAACTTCAATTGATCAATTTTTCAAGAGAAAAAGAGTTTTAAAGTCCAAAAGCTTTAAAGCAACAAAACCCTCTTCTTGGCCAAAGGTTTTCAAAAGTTTCTTAATCTTTCTTGGCCCAAGTTTTAGATCTCAAAGAGCTTCATTCTCTCATCATTTGGAATCCATTATAGACACACTACAACACACAAGAGTTTCAACATTTGGCTATAAATAAAGAGAGGTGTAAGTATTTCTTTTCTCTCATTAGAGATGTGTTTGCCTCGTTGAGACGTGCTTGTCCATTGTTGGACGTATTGTTCCATTTGAAACATAGTTGTCTTGTAATCCTTTGTCTTGTTTGAGACATGTTCAATGGATTTGTCCCTAGAGTGGACGTACGGCTGGATGTAGGGGAAGTGCCCCAAACCAGGGTAAATTTGTGTGTTTGCAATTGTGACTCTCTTTATTCTTATTATTTACTTGCAATTGTTTTAGCTTCCGCATTACTCTTAACTTGCAAGTATTATTGTCGATTAAGTATTAATTTGGTAACTCAAATTAAGTACTTACGTAGAATTTTTTAGAGAGGTTTTATAATTTGATAAACACCATTCACACCCCCCCTCCCCGCGCCCTATCATATTTTCCATCCCATGATCCTAACAAAGTGGAGGCTCTCATGAAGAAGTTGGACGAAATCAGGGACGAGTTCAAGCAACAAAAGATGATGTGGGCCGGTCGTCACCCATTCCTTCTTGCCAAAGGTGGATGTTCCAAGACCGAAACCATACGGAGGTACGTGGAATGCTTGAGAGCTTGATAATTTCTTTCGGAACATTGAAAGATACTTCGATGATGTGGGGATCAAGGATGATAGTTCCAAACTTCTCATGGCTCATCTCCTATCTCCAAGATATTGCTACACTATGGTGGCATAGATGATGCGATGATGTGAAGATGGGAACACGCAATATCAACAAATAGGAGGAGTTCAAGGCAGAGATCAAGAAGCAATTATACCTGGAGAACGCAAAGAATGAAGCATGAGGTAAGCTTCGACACCTCATTCAAAAGGGTTATATTCGAGATTATGTGGAGGAATTTTCAGAATTGCTTCTTGAGATCCCTGACATGAATAAGAAGGACTCGCCCTTTGCATTCATGGATGGCCTTACGAGGTGGACCAAGATGGAGCTTTAGTGGCAGGGAGTCTAGACCCTTGCCCTATCAATGGCTGTGGTAGAATCTTTGATCGAGTTCAATAAGGTAGACTCTGCCAAGCCAAAGGATAAGAAGGTACCGTCGATGCAGCGGCGGCAAGGGAGGGGGGGATGCCGCCACCAGTGGTGATAACGCACCACCGATGAAGCAGCTGCAGGGGGTCGGTTGGTATTATTTTTTTTTGAAACCCAACTTGGGGTTCGGATCCCCGCCACCAGCGACGGCAGCGTACTGCTGCAGCGGCGGAAGAGGGTGGGTGGGTGGGATTGTTCTGACGGCTTGGGTTTGTCGGCCGGCCGAAGATGTTTTTTTTTTCAGCAACGTGTGTAGGGCTGACGGCCACTCAGCAACCGCCCCAAAGTTGGCGGCATGTGGCCGCCGCCCTTCCCCCTATTACTTTTGTTATTATTTTATAAATTTTTTGATGTTTTGATCTTAGGTATCAATGCGCAAAAAATATCATGATCGTGATTAAATTTACAGTGTTTCTAGATTTACCTCAAGATCGATTGAAACGGATGCTTGATTTCGTTGATCGTCCGCTGAAGCTTTCGCAACGTCCAGTTTCTCTCTTTTTCTCAGGGAAGAGCGTGCTGATAACATGTTGTGAAATGCTCTTTGGGAATGACCGCATGCCTTTATTTATATGGGAACATGGAAAAGTTCATATATACAATGGTGGGACACAATGTTTATGTAGGATACAAACTCCTATCTGCTGCTACATGATAGGATATGCCCTACATGGGCCTATAATGGTCCTACATAACACCATTCATAACATGAGTAATATTTTTCATACTCGGGATCAAAAAAACTTAGAATGTTGATGGATCAGAGAAGGAGAAAAAACTAAAATAATCCAAATTTTCTTAAACATTTTCTTATTTATTTATTTTTTGGCTCCTTAGCAAACCATGTTATATAGCCCAGCAGGCCTGGGATCCCGGGATCCATCACTGCCGTTCGAATTAAAGATGTGGAGCCCTCCTCCTCATTTAACAAAAACCCTGGACAGAGAGGCAAAGTAATTCAAACATTGAGGAGTGTGGGTCTCGATCTAGTTGTCCTTAGCCCAGGAGACATGACTGAAATATTTCTTTTCATTATAAACATGTTTAATTAGTAAAGCAACATGTGTATCAATTAATCAAGGAGGAAATTTCATCCTTGGCTCGCTCACGCAACCTCATATCCTCTTTTTTTCGACGCCATTTATGTTGATTTTTCATATTCTAAAATCTCAAACAATCAATTTTCAAGTGAACCAAATGGGTTTTGGTCATTCATCTAACCGACCGTTGCAAAAGGTTCTATTTCTCCGAAATTGTTAAATTTGCGAGGAATAGATGATTATAAATATCAAAATAAACAAACCAAAAAAATAAGGGATATAATTTTGACGCACTTCCTGAGTAGGTGATGTACATATTTCTCCATTTACATTATTAGTCTTCTATGCCATCAACGTCAGAATCCCTCCCCACTTGAGGGGGTTATATTTTAGAGAACCCCTTCGGGTCCCACTAGCGCTCACCATCTGACGGCCTCCCTCAGCCTCCCTGTTTCCCTCCTTTTTTAATTACCTATTTATGGCAATTTCCCTCTCACTTCTTGGTTCTCTATTTTCCTCATCCTTCTCAGTATCATGCAAGAAAAGCACAGCAAGGGAGGAGTAAGAACAACAAGCCCCTCTCTCTCTCTCTCTCTCTCTCTCTCTCTCTCTCATCTGCATGTTTTCTTGTGTAATTCTTGCAGGTTATGTGGCCTCGATTGGTTGCAAACAAGCTGCTTCGAAGGCCTTTGGGCAGCACTAACTTTGTGGCCGATTTTCCGAGCCCAGAGACAAGGGTTGAGAAGACAGTTTCAGACTTTGAGGCATATGCCCTAAGAAAATATGATAGTAAATTTGAGACCCACGAGTACAAGTAAATTTCTTTTCATTCTGGCCAATATTTTTCTCTCTTTTTGCGTTGATTGATCATACCATATAAAATTCACCTTCTCTTACGTTTTCCCACGTTCAAGATTATTCGCTAGCACGTGGAATGTTGGCGGCATCCCTCCATCCGAAACCCTCAACTTGGATGACTGGCTCGACACGAAGAACAACTCCTACGACATCTACGTTCTTGGGTATAAGCCCTTCTCATCGATTTAACTAACAAAAGAGTAAAACTTTTTAAAAAAATTATTTATGAAGTATTTCCATTGCAGCTTCCAAGAAATCGTGCCGCTGAGCGCCAAGAACGTGCTCGGGCCCGAAAAGAACAAGAGCTCTACGAAATGGAACTCTATAATTAGGGCAACATTAAACGAGCCGATGTACAATTCAAGGACGGGCGAGGATGGACTAGGGTTTCGTTGCGTCATAAGCAAGAAGATGGTCGGAATCTCAGTCTCCGTGTGGGTGAGAGGCGACCTCGTCCGGTACGTTCGCCACCCAAGCGTCTCTTGCGTAGGCTGTGGCATCATGGGATGCCTAGGAAACAAGGTGAATTGAAAATCTGATAGATTTTGAGTTGTATATATGTACGTTGAGAAATTAAGCTGAGGATGTCTGTGAAATTTTCTGAATTGCAGGGCTCGGTATCGGTCAGATTTTTCCTGCACGAGACGAGCTTCTGCTTCGTGTGTTGCCATTTGGCCTCGGGTGGGAAAGAAGGGGACGAGATGAATAGGAATTCAAATGCCATGGATATCTTGGCCCGAACCAGCTTTCCTTGTGGCCCTTCTCTTGGTTTGCCACAAAAGATTCTAGAGCATGAGTAAGTATGATCTTGAGAACTGATCCCATATTTAGTTCAATTTCTGTTTCCATCTTAATTAAAACTTTTTGCAATAGATATTTTTCCTATCTATTAATTCTTTAGAAGTAGTATAGGGTTCCGTTAAAAGTCGGTGCCGCCTTAATTGTATTGTAAATCATGGTTGTTAACTCTTAATGTGGAAATTAAAGGTTCTTGTTAATGGTTTTTCTTAACGATATAGGAAAGTGATGGATTCGTGTCCCCATATATATAGTATCATTAAGCTCCTATTGGGGTTTATTAATGTGTAATTGATCAGATCAGATCTAAATAATCGAATATCCATGAATCCACTTGGATATAACTATGCATTGGCTCTTGTTTCTAATTAAATAGTGCAACTTGTAATGAAAATAAACCATCATTAATGTTATTATATGGCTCAAGTTAAACAAGTTGCCTTTAGAAAAATTTCTGCAGGCTCTACCTAATCAATTTTTTAAATTTTCTCTTTGAAATTTCATGCAGCCGAATAATCTTGCTTGGTGACTTGAACTATAGAATATCGTTGCCAGAGTCCGAGACAAGATCACTTGTAGAGCAGAAAGAATGGACCCTCTTGTTGCAGAACGATCAAGTGTGTTCTCAATCATCCAAGTCTCGCAGCGAGAGGTTTATTCGTAATTTAATCTCCAAAATAATTTGTTGCAGTTGAGAGATGAAGTCTCCGAGGGTGGAGCGTTCGAGGGTTGGCACGAAGGGGATGTTACCTTCACTCCAACGTACAAATACTATCCAAACTCCGATGATTACTATGGGTGCCTTCAAACCAACAAGGGGGAGAAAAAACGAGCACCCGCATGGTATATATATTCAACTTGATTGACTTCTCAAAGTAGTTGATCTCACTTAGCTCAAAAATTTAATCGATAGTCATCTAAATTTGTAGGTGTGATCGAATACTTTGGCGCGGCAAGGGATTGAAGCAAGTTTTATATGATAGGTACGAGTCCAAACTATCGGATCATAGGCCGGTTCGAGCGGTGTTTGAGGTGGCGGTCGAGGCCTTGAAGATGAACTCACTGAGGAGCATCTTCTTGTCTGATAGATTTGATCACATATCTAGCCATTTGGACTTGTTCCCGAGCGATCGGATCTCAAGTACCAGTGGAGAATTGAGCATGCAATTTTAATTAGCCAATATTAGTACTTGAGATATTTTATGTGCGTGCATCTTTCCTCTCTTCCGCTCGTCATTCTATCTAGCTATGGCGATATATATGGGTTTGTAATTACAAAGTACATATATACATAGAGACTTTTTGATCGATGAGAGGCGAACTGATCATAAGAGTCGCTTATTGAATAGAAATTCACATTGGCGTTGTTGCATGGGGTGCATGCTTTAGAATTCGCGCTAGACTTGGTTCGATGTGATTGGTAAGTGAGGAAGAGGACGCGGCCGGTAAGTTGTCCCGCGGGAGAGAACGTAAAGGGAAATACTTCGATGCAACATCTCCTCGTTCGGTTGGATTGGACGGAGACCGAATAAGGTTGATGAATGATGAGAGATTCGCACGCAATGCTTGATTCGGTGCTGGGCCGGTCCAATGATCACTCAATTGTTTATTTGAGCAGACAAACAGAAAAGCCCAGTAAAGTCCACGACTTTGTCCCAACAGCCTGGAGGCCATCACGTGAGACCAACCGTTTTTTAATATAAGACGATAGCCTAACTGCGTTCGGCCTCTTCATTCAGCTAAGAATGAATGCATTCAATTACTGTCCATTAAGCTCGGCATAAATGGCAACATCTTAGGCAAAAAGCAATACAGCAGTTTAAAAGCTGAGATGTTACCCTCTAACGTCCCTCAAAAGTAATTGCCTATAAGTAATCTCTCGGACAGTGGGAGAGTGGACAATTTCGGAGAACCAAAAAGTCAAGTATCCTACACGAGTATCTTCTCCACATAAAATTCTATATTCCTCCATAGCTCGGTGCGATAGCTACAAGTTGATTTTATTGGAATTCTGAAGATGAGAAACAAACACTAGAGGGTGTATAGGAGGATCATAGTGTGGCTGAAACATGTGCTTTCGAGCATGGCCTTGCGTCTAATTTCTGTTTTATATGTTCCGAAGATAGACATTAAAAAATACAATAATGATTGCTTCTTTTTTCTGGGGAATGCAGGATGGGAAAGAAATGGAGAGCTTGGAAGAAAATGTGTGTTTCGTTGGAGGAAGGGGTATAGGAGTAAGGGATTTATCAGATGTCCAACATTCTTTATTTATAAAGTTTGGATGGAAATTATTGATGCAAAATTCCTTTCGAAGAAGATTTTTTAGGGCTACATATGTTAAAGATGGTCACATTGCGATGTGTGGTATATTTCACGTTACAGACTCTGCTTTTTGGAAGAAAATCATGAAGTGTATGCCTGAGTTATTAAGTAACTCCAAGTGGAAGGTTAGACGAGGAAACATTACTTTATGATAAGACAATTTTCTGGGTGTTGGTCCTTTGTTTTCTGATGTACCTTAAGGTAACTGTTGATACCAACTTTGTCATAGGTCTAACCCACGAAGTGAGAAGATGAAGTTTTCCCGATAAGCACGGCCCACTAAGAGTGGTGCGCTACGGCCCAATAGCCCGGAAGCCTGTCAAAGAGGATGAGCCAGGACCAAGTCAAAATGGCCAATTGATTTCTCATAAGACTTGGTCAAAATCCCACTTCATAAAGGGCCATTTTAATAGCCTTAAATGGGGCAATAATGGGGAGAATAAAGGGGATGGTTACTCCCAGGATGGACTAATTCAAAGCCCACTAATGGGGCAATTAATAGCCACTAAAAAAGGAGGGAAGTTACAAGAGAAGAGGAGGATAAATATCTCCAAGGGAGAGTAGGAAAGGAGGCCAGATTCTCCTACTGGAGATCTCCAAGAATGGCTAAGTACCACACAAAATATACTCTCTCATCTCTCACTCTAATATCTTCCTCTTCATCTTGCCCCATTGTTTTTCATTTAATGGAAACTAGCTTGAGCGTCGGAGGGGGATTCGTCAGGCTCCAACCCCGATCCCCTAACGATTTTCTCATATTGCAGGATTATGAAGATATCGTGAAGCTAGGGAAACATCTATCCGTGGAGTCCGATCCTAGCACCCTTGACGGTCCAACAACTGTATCGGTCATTTTTGGCCTTAACAGGTTGGCACCGTCTATAGAAAACAGGAGTAAACATCACGTCCGCCATTCTAAGGTAAATGTCTGGCTATTCAAGCTAGTGTGGTAACGAGACGGTCAGTGAAAGTTAATCGGTTAACGAGACTGAGGAAGATGTCTAGCTAGTTTTGAACCACATCAACGACTATGTAGACTCAACCCATCGATCAGAGGCCGGAAAGGCCAAATCCTGAGGAAACATTGAAGAACCTCCATTTCTTATTTCCTCTTATTTCAAATGAATTTATATTCCATTCATTCTACAAATTACTAATCATGCTGAGAGCATACAATTAACTTAAAAATGTTCTCTTTTTTCTCTAGAAAAACTATAGGGACACTGGTGGGGCCAAGCCCTGAGACGCCCCCTTAAAGCTCGATTGGAGAACCCCTCGCCCATTCGAGCTCAATCCATACCACCAACATTCGCCAAAAGAATGTCGGAGATCCATGGCTCACGAAGGAGGCAAAGCAGTGGATGTTGATCTTAGCATACTCATCCATTGATCGAAAGCATCCCTTGATCGCGTGTCATGTTGATCAAAGCTCAGGCGGAAGTTGCTTCGATCGAAGCCGCTATGAGTCAACCAAAATTGCTACTCCTCGACAAATGCCTGATCTGGGATGCCATAAAGTCCTTCGAGTTCGTCGCACTCCGACCATGGAGGATAGGCGATGGATCGAACCATGTGCCTCGATTCGCCTGAGCTTCATCGAGCTACCCTCAACCGATTTGCCTCGGAATACCCTCAACGCCTTCATCATTTGGAGCCAATCCCATCGCATCAATTCTGGCTTCAAATCCAGAGCAATCGATCCTTATCCCAACAAAATCAGGACCCAAGGGATGATCAGCTCAAATCTGAAAGAATCTGCCTGTTGCGGGGTAAGATCCGCGTACAATGAATTTGTATTGAGAGGAACTAAGGGCACGATGGTTATGAGTTGGATGAGGATGTGGAGGGTCTTTTACGGGTAGTGAGGGGGTAGTGAGGCTGGGCGCCCTTCGCAGACGATCTCTGAATCGATTCTCGCAAGTCCGTCGCTAGCTCGCTGCTCACCACGAGTAGACGCCGGTCGCACGTTGCTTGGAAGGAGACAACCTGTGCATGGAGCAGCTCGTCAGAAAGGCCGGGTTGGGTACCAACCCTTAGCCTCTTCGATGCCTAAGTTAGTATTAGGGCTTAAAAGGTGGGGCTAGACACGCAGGTCGAGCTAAGAGTAGGTCGACCTAGCGTGGCGAGCTATAGTGGAAGAACAAAGATGTGGACGACCTTTGCTCTTTGTGTGTGTGAGTAAGAGTTTGAGAATCAATCTACCAACCCCTCACCCGATGGAGGTGGAGGGGTATTTATACCTGATTGAGGCGGTTAGGTAGGGCTGACCTGGCAAGCTGAGCAGGCGTGTCAAACTACGGAAGGTTCGGCTGAAGATGTCAGAGCTGTGCATGTCAGCCATGCTTTTGTCAGACGGCACAACGGCCAATGGCGCGTTGTCAGGGTGTCAGAGCTGAAAACACCAAATGGTGAGGAGACGCAACGGCTAGGGGGTGCTTTGTCAGGCTGTCGAGCGGCGGAAGTGTCCGTGGCGTCCTTATACAAGGTTGTTTGTCGTGTCTGATGTATCAAAGGACCGTCGGGTTGCGTCCATGTAGCGGGACCGTACTTGAATCACTTGGTCGCTCTCGGTAGATGACGGGTGACCTAGTTGTATGCCTGGCGAGCTTGGAGGGAAACGGGCGCCCAGCTGGCGGGGTTCGAGGCGACGTGAGCCCTTCCCGCTAGTCGAGGCGGACTTCAGGGTTGACGGGCGATAAGCGAGCTAAGGGTGGAACCAACGACCAACCGGCGAGGTTAGGACGAAGAACGCCCTCCTGTTAGCCGAGGTGGATTTTGCGAAGGAGGGGCGGGCTGGCTATATGTCTGACGAGCTTGGATGGAAGGTCGGAATATCACGAACTTTAGGTCGTAACACTGCCAATATCAAGAACGAAAAAGGAGGAGATCGATTGATTGGTCAAGATATAAATAACGACGCGAGAACGGTCAAGTTGATGACGAGCAGCTTGCGACGCCCCGAGGGAACTTCAGATCGTTCGAATGGAACATCGAGAGCAACCTCACTCAGCCTGAGTTCGGATCGCCTCTCCAATCTCTCGGCCTAAAACCCACTTCTGCAACAGCACGAAGAATGTCTCCTACCTCCTCGAGACATCAAATTAGTTCGTGGAGTGATGCTCAGCTGCAGGATCCGACGAAGCTCGAACCCTTAAGCTGAAATCCGACCCAGTGGAGCTTCAGAGCTCGGCCAATCGAGCTATCATCAGGATGAGTCTCGATCAGTTATCCTCACTCGTCCGATCGAGCAAAAATTAGGTCGAAGCCCTTCAACCAAGCGTACCAGCTCAGCCACGATCCAAGTTCCGTCCAAGCTTCACCGGTCGAGCTTCATTAACTTTGAACGTGGGCACCCGTGGTGCTTGAAACCGTCGCTCATAATGAAAGGAGGCACCGTCGGAAGCAACGAAGATCGGCCACCTAAGCTCGTGTTCGACTTCCAAATCAAGGAACGATCGAGCTGGATCCAAGCTCATCGACCTAGCAAGGCATCGGAGTAGGCCGTCTGAGCCCAAACGAGTTGAGATCGAGCCACCACCTGCCTTCTTCGACTCAGATATGAGCGCCACAGCCTTTTATTGACTGAGATTGAGGCTCCCACGCGACTTCCGACCACAATCGGTGCGTCCCTACTTTGTTTCGACGGAAAATGAGGGGATCCCTGATTTATTTCGACAAAGTACGGAGCATCCCCACCTCATTCAACTGAGGACAAGACATCCATGCCCTGTTCAGCGGAAAGGGCGGATATTGGAGATGGTCTCCGACCAAGTAAAAACATCCATCAACCAAGATCGACGCTCACAGACGTTGATCAACCAAGATGAAGGCTGCCAAAACTTGTTCAACCCAAAGCGAAGCACCCTTTCTCATCCGAGCTTGCCGTGGGTCGATCTCCAAAAGCGAAGCACCCCGACTCATCAAAGCTCGTCGAGGGTCGATTTGAGCTTCCGATCTGAGTTGCGTCACAACTCACCGTTGGTTATTCGAGTCCACCAGGCCCGAGCGAATCTAGATCTGAGGCACCCGGCCACATCTGAACTCGTCAAAAGTCGAAGATGGTTCCCCGATGTCGATCCAAGGAGCCATGTCTCCGATGATTGACCCAAAGGCATCGTTAACATTAAGCATCAGAGGATCGACCCATAGATCCGCCTCTGACGCCAGTCTGAGCTCGACCAAATATCCATGATGTGGGCCCGAGGCTTCTTCCTCGGTCATTAGAGCAAAACAAATTGGTAGGCCATCCGTTCCCGTTTTCGTGCCTCTATTGGGTCGGTTGTTTTCTCCCCGGTGTTGAGATAATTGACTATGGGATCTATCCAAGTGACTCCTTGATCGACACTCAGTAGCTCCTCTTCATGTGTGCGTGCTTGGGTGTTGGAGACGTTGTACGTGCACGATTTGCCCTAACACTGCCGGTGACGACGAGGCAAGCTTCGATAAGCATCGGCTCAGTGGTTCTTCGATATTGGCATATAATGGATTTCCACTCACTTGAACTTAGTCGGCTCAGCTTTTGTGATCTGCATATAGTTTTGCATCGTCTCTTCTTGAGCCTCGTAACCTCCATTCAGCTGGTGGACTATCAAGTTGGAGTCGCTATGGAGGTGACCACCTTCATGCCCCTAACGCTTGAGCCAACCTGAGCCCCTTGATGGCTGCTTCATACTACGCCCCATTGTTCATGGTTTGGAGGTCGAATCGAAGAGCGTACTCGAGTATATGTCCATCTGGAGTTTGGACAATTATACATGCTCTGCTTCCGGTTTGAGTTCTTGAGCCATCTACTTGCACGATCCATGTCCCTTTCTCTCCCTATACGGCTGTTGAGGAGCCGATACCTGTCGAGGAAGGAGGGTTGAGTTGTAAGTAGGGTTGAGTTGTAAGGAGGATAACTACTTGTACTTTTGCCGGCGGATCGTCCTCACAAGTGAGTTCGACAATGAAATCAGCTAGAGCTTGTCCATTGGTAATAATATGTGGCTTGTATTGGATGTCGAATTCACCCAGCTCGACTCCCCATTTATTCATCTTCCCTGATCGATCGAGCCTCTTCAAAGTCTGCTCCAAAGGGGTGTCAATGAGGACCAGAATGGTATACACTTGAAAGTAGGGTCGTAGCCTCCTCGCGGACTGAACCAGAGCAAGCTCCAGCTTTTCTATCCTAGAGTGGTTAACTTCAGCTCCTTGGAGAACCTGACTGACTTAATAGATCGGTCGTTGTATTCCTGAGTCCTCCTTAACAAGAGCTGAGTTTATAGCCTCCGTGGCAGCAGCCAGATAAATGATCAGCCGTTCACCATCATCAGGCTTAGTCAGTAGTGGTGGGATGCGGATGTACTCCTTTAGCTCTGAGAAGGCTCTCTTGCAGTCTGCATCCCAGTCAATGACCTTTTTATCTTTCGCAGTGGTCGCTATGGCCTTCCTTAACACCTTGAAGAATTGTAGTGATCTCTCGGCCAATTTTGAAAGAAATCGACCCAGAGCCGTTATCCTCCCATTCAGTCTTTGAAGTTCTTTAATGGTGGAGGGCTCTTTCATCTCTACGACCGTTACGACTTTGTCAGGGTTAGCCTCGATTCCTCGGTTTATCAACATGAAACCGAGGAACATTCATGATCGAACCCCGAAAGTACATTTGGCGGGGTTCAATCGGAGATTACATCAGCGAATCTCTGCAAATGTTTCTTGGAGATCTGTGATATAATCAATTGGCTTTTTTGACTTGACCAACATATCATCAACGTAGACCTCCAAGTTTCGCTTGATCTGAGCCTTGAAGACCTTGTTCAGCATACGCTGATAGGTTACCCCGGCATTCTTCAATCCGAATGACATCTTTCGATAGCAAAAGATACCTCGATCTATGGTGAAAGAAGTTTTCTCCTCGTCATCGTATGCCATTTGGATCTGATTGTAGCCCGAGAAAGTATCCATGAAGCTCAAGAGCTCATAGACAGAGGCATTATCGATGAGTTAATCGATCCGTGGCAAGGAGTAGCTGTCCTTTGGGCACGCTTTATTGAGATTAGTAAAATCAGCGCACATTCTCCACTTGTCGTTGACCGTCTTCACTATGAAAACATTGGATAGCCATTCAGGATATTGGACTTTCCAAATGAAGCCAGCTGCTAGGAGCCGATCTACCTCCTCAATTGCTGCTCTCGTCTTTTCACCCCCGATATTCCTTTCTTCTGCTTCACGAGTTTGAATGTCGAGTCGACATTCAATTCGTGACAAATCACCTCAGGGTCGATACCCGGCATGTCATCTGGGGACCAGGCAAACATGTCGGCATTTTTCATCAGGAGAGCAATTAACTATTCCGTTAGGTCGAAAGGGAGAATCTACCCAATGGAAACAATTTTTCCTTCTTCTTCAGAGATCTGGATGTTCTCCGTCTCCTCGACCGTCGTGGGTCGTCGATCTTCATGGCTACCCTTCTTGTCACTGAGACCATCCGGATCTGCTTGCTCCACCCTCCTCAAAGAGGTGGACAAAAGGTAGCATGATTGAGCTTGTATGTGGTTCCATTTTGCTTTCCTAACTCCATCAAAAGTCTGAAATTTTATCATCTGGTAGAACGTTGAGACCATCGTCTCTACTGAGTTGAGGAGCGGTCTGCCGATGATTCTGTTGTAAGCGGAACTGATCTTCACCACGATGAAGTTGACCAAGCGGGTGACCTGTCGTGGATATGTTTTAAGTGTCACAGGTAGTGCGACGATGCCCTAACCAGAGCAGAATGTCCAGTGAAACCCACAAGGGGGTCCAGACATCCCCTCAATTTGGATGAGGCCATCCTCGTCCTTTCTAACGTGGTAAAGAAAAGCACATCGCACGAACTTTCCGTGTCGACGAGTAATCTCTTCACCACCACCATGTCAATGATGGCGTTGATGACGATGGCATCGTCATGCGACAACTCCACACCCTTCAAATATTCATCGGACAAAGATATTGGGGGCGTGGAATCCCTCGAGCGCTTCTTCCCTACCGATATGGTCATCAGCCTCCCAGCATAATAACTTTGAAGGGAGGTTGACAACTCGGAAGATGGTGGACCCCCAGTATCATGTCTAGGACACCAACACTAGGAGATGCCAAATTGTTCTCATCGGACTTTTTTTGGCGAGTCGACATTGTCAAGGCAGATGGATGACGGGGATGTCGACTCAGTTTTCCCACAGACGGCGTCAACTATTAAATCCAAATCTGGCTTAACCGTGATTTGGGTTGACGTGGACTCCGTTTATCGGGCTGGAGCCTCGTCAACGGTTGAAGTGGGACTTTCAGTTGGAAGAACTGATGTCAATGAAGACTGGGCTGAGAGCGCGAGAGGAAGCTTGATCGATCTTAGGGTGAGTATGACGACCGTTCGACCCTTACCTTGGGTCGAGCCTCGAACAACGATCGATAGGAATGATCGTTCGAGCGATTAATTGGGTCGAGTCATGATCTCCCTGCACCACAAACGAACATCAGGTAGGTTGGATTTGGGTTCCTAACCAAATCCCCTCCGATGCTTAAGTTAGAATGGACTTAAGATGAAGGCTTGGGGCTGTCGAGATTGATCCGTGGGGATGCGTCTCGAGGCAGTCACCTCAAGCATTTGAAGGAAGAAGTGTAAGTGGAAGAGAGATGAGTTAGTCAGAGTACCTAGGGCTTAGTACCTCTGGAATCTGAACCCTTCTTCTGTTGTTCTTTTACTTATTTATAGTTGCCGATCTTCTTTGTTGACGTATAACGGCTCCTCAATTATTGTGGCGTGATATTCTCCGGTATTGATGACAACGGTTGTCCGGTTACATGGTCTAATTAACCAATTCCACAGAATCAGCGGGATTCCAACGGACGGATGAGCTGTCCCTTTCACTAAGTAGCAGCTCATATTCGCTAGCTGGCTCTTGGGTTATTGGGCCGTGGTCTATCCACTTTAATGGGCCTCATATTTATCTCCCTGCTTCGTGGGCTATTCTCGTGCATCAACAATCACCACACCACACAAATGGATTAAAGAAGCTTAACCCAATACATTATTTTTATTTCTCAATGAAGTGGTATCAGAACGAACCTAGCCGCATGCAGACAGTGAATCATTTTTGATCAGCTGCTCTTGTTTGATCTGATACATCGTGTTGGTCAGCGCTTAGCAGTGAAATGCTATGCATATGTCAGCTGTGTTTGGTTTCGAGGGATATAACTTGTTGTTGTGGATAGCTAATAAAATAGAATTGTATTTCTTCTCTTTTGTCTTTGTTTTGCTCTTATGTGGCAACCAATTGTGCAACTTTTAGATCCAGTGAAACCTAAATGCTTGGTTCTTTGTATATGAATGAGCTGTGTATCTGTTATTATGGTTGTAAATGTTATTTTCTGCAAGGCAGCATATGCAAGCTTGAAAGGAAATCCTGAAGTTACTGCAAGGCAACATATGCAAGCACAAGTAATTTCCTTTTATATCTCATCTAGATATATGCATGCTAGAGTAACAACTATTTGCAATGGCAACTTTTTTGTCATTGCCTTGTATTTTTTAGATGTTTGGTGAGATGATCAAATATTGACACTTGTTAGTATTGCTTCTCTTTGAGAGTAAAAACGGACAGTGAACGCACCTTATATTTAGTATGTGGCATGATTAAATGCAGGCTGGGCGATCATCATATGACTAAGCATGTTGATGTGCTCATGCATGAGCTGTGAGCAGTGTTCCTTCTCTCCGTTCCCCAGTATAATGAAATGTAAGAACCCATATTATATAGTGAGGAATAGCGATGAAATATCAAAAGGAAATTGGATGTACCCTTGCATGCTAGAACTTTCGATAAATGTAACATGTGCTTCTGTCATAAATTTGTTCGTTGTTGGTATGTATGTATGCCTCTCTTTCTCCTGATGTTTGGATGACCGTATGGCGTATGCCTGATATACAGGAACACTGATGCTGCATGAGCTGTTGGAATAGGCAGTTCTCTACTTGCCGTCCACTAACAGTAGGGTCTTGAGGATTGACAACGGTGAATATGCACGAAAGAGATGTTTGTGTGTCATGATTAAGAGAACATGGAGCTGAAACTGAAAGTTCCAGTCCGTGTGTCTGTGTATGGCTCTCAGCTTGCTGTGTATCCTTCACCTTTTGACTGATGCTTGAATTCAAGTGGTCCTGCAGATTGTTGTGCATCCAAGTACATCTTTGACTCTTTTCTTATTGTTTACGGGTGTTTTCTCACCGCTGAATTGTTGACCAGAGGACGGGAGGTCAATGTGGTCAAGGGGACGCGTGGGACCCCCGGGTTCGGTCAGGTACGTGATTGTGATTGCCTGACGAGTGATGCACGGGTCCTCACGTTAGCTTGCCGAAGGGTAGCCTCGGCGAAGCTGGGTCCACGGTGTGATGAGGACGAGCGAGCTCGTTGCTGGGGACGCTCGGCCTCGGACGGAGAGGCGCTGAGGAGTAGCCTCGGCGTCGCTGGATCTTATTAGCCTGCACAGACGAGGAAACTCGTCGGGGATGGAGGACCTTGGTTCTGGCTTAATCCCCTTCGATGCCTAAGTCAGAACGGATCTGAAAGATACACTGTGGGACCGGTATGGCTCACATGGTGGCCGATACGCGAGTCCTCGGACAGAGTTATGGGAGGGAATATAAAGTGGAAAATAAGGTCTTGTGTAGAATACCTCCGTCAATCGGTATCCAGAAAGAGATCCCTTTCTCTGTCGTCTCCCGAGTCCCTTTATAGGAATATCCCATGTTTGCTCCCCCTCAACGTCCCCTTCCTCCGCCCCCATGATCCGCTTCTTTGAAGGCGCCTTCATGCGTCATGAAGGTAGGTTAATGGGGTCCCTTAATGGTGATTAAGGGGGCGTGCTTCGAGGGAAGCGGTTAGCTCCCGCTGACGTGGGCTGACAGTGCGCTTGTTCTAGTCGTGGCCGACCCGATTCCAAGTCTTTGTGGGGGCCTCGACGCTCGGCCTGATCTCCTTTGGGGCCTCCTGCTTCAAATGTGGGCTTGAGCCGCTCGATCTTGGGCCGTCTCAAGATGGTCGTATCAATTGCCCCCATCGCTCGGGCCATTCGGATTCTGCTGGTACGGTTCGGGCGATGTGACTTATGTGAATTTTGACAGGGGCGTCAGTCAAGGCAATGTCATTAAATGGGAACCATCATGACGATGCCCGGTTGAACTTCTCCCGCCACTGTGTGCAAAATTCGAAGTGCTGCCGGTCGTCAAATATCTCCATGCGTCCTCCTTTGGACGGCCCCAATTCTGATATTGTTACTCGTATAAAGACGCCGCCCTTCTGAATTTGACCTTCACGCTTTTCGATCAAACCCTGTTCTTGCAAGTCCCGGTGAATTCTCCTTCGTATTCCTTCCTTCGGACTCCTTTCAAGGTAACCTCCTTCTCCTTCTTCTGCCCCACTCGATCTGTCACATGGCTGCACTTAGAATAGGTGATTCTGCGTCGGGGTCTGGTGTTCATCCGGTTCCAGAGTCTGGCAATCCTCCGTCCTCAAGGCCCAGTAACCCTCCGGCTACACGTCCGGCTCCGGACAAAGGGAAGGGCTTGCTATTCGAGGACACAATCCGTAGGGATGAGGTTCAGGCGGTAGAGAGGCTCGTTGTTCCCCCGGTGATCCTTAGGTCATCGTTTATCGTCCCCTTCTCAACGGCCACGGAGATCCGGGAGAAGTATTTGTGTCACCCATATGACGTCTGGATCCCCTTTGGCGACGAAAGGATCTGCTTCCCAAGTAGCTGCGAGACCGGTGTGTACGTTGAGATGTTCCGCATGGAGCTCCGCTTCCCTCTCTATCCTTTTATCATCCAGGTCATGGAGTTCTTGATGGTGGCCATGTGCCAGCTGACCTCGTATTCGATTGTGTCGCTAGTCGGGTTCATTATGATCTGCAGCATACACCGCTTGGAGCCGACCCTGCCCCTCTTCTTCTACTACTTTCGGGTTCAGACGGTCGGTCGAGGATCATGGCAACACATCCGTGCCCAAGCGGGGAGGGAGTGCTTGCTCGGCCTGCCCCGTTAGGTGGGCGATTGGAGCTCGAACTACGTTTTTGTCGTTTTTCCTGGGGATGCTGTGATCCTTACAGGTTGGGGAGGTCTATGCCAGTATGACTTGACGTTGGCCCTCTCCGAGGCCGATCAGGCTGCGGTCCGGTTGTTGTCATCTTTGCCCTTAGTGGAGAGGTCGGTCTGGCCCTTGTTGGGCGACCTTCTCCTTAAGAACGTCATGTGGTCCTATGGTAGGTGCTTTGTTTTCTTTCTGCTTCCCCTCTTTGCTTACCCTCATCTTCTTCCTCCCTGCAGAAATGACGGGTCGGAAATTCAGCCGCGACGTCGGCGAGCTCATTTGCCGAGGCGCTAGCAACGGGCGAGAAAATCCTTCTGGCCATGCGCCTCGCCGTATGGTGGAGGATGAGATCCGCCGGGCCGACCCTGCGGTTGGGAGGCTGGAGCCGGCAGTCTCTGCTGTGCCACCGGCCCAGGTTGCTGTTGAATCCCCTACGGGGGAGAACGTGGCCGTCGGTCCCCCTGGCTCTGCACGTGTCGAGGAAGACAATATGGGCACCAGCCCAGGGCCCCGAGCGCCCGCGGGGGGGCGTGGCGGGGAGAGGAAATGCCCCCCTCCAGAGTCCGGGGGGCTCGAAGAGAAGAAGAAGAAGAAGACCGCAGAGGTCCGGCCCTCGACGGTGCCCGAGATGTCGATCATCTCAGGTGCAACCCTCCTGCTGGCGGAGGTGGCCGCCCCTGTTAGTCTGGCCGAGTCGTCTCTAGTTGGCACGGGAGGCGTCCTCTTGATGCTTGAGGCTAGCCCGGAGGTCCCTCCCCGGCAGTCGGTCTTCGTCGATCGAGGCGTAGCCACTCAGTTGGCGCAAAGCTCCGTCCTTCTGAGGGACCGCTCCCTCCTGAGAGGTTCGCTCCGATCGACTAGCGGACGCCCTGGTCTGGCAACTCCATCAGGTTGGTCTTTTTGTCGCATCTGACCCCGCTTCGCGGCATCCCTGTGCCACGCCCCGTTCCACAGAATACCCTGCATTTTAAATTTTTTTCCAAGTATCCTGAAGAGTGGGGGTGATGAGAGAGGAAAAGAGAGAGAAAGAAGAAACTGAATAAGCAGGCCACTACGCACATGCTGGGATAGTACAAGTGCAGCTTCATTAAGATATCAAACAACTCATAAATAATATAGAACAACAACAACAAATTTATATAACAAAATTCATTTACATACATAGTCCAAATGCACCACTACACATACACCGCCACTCCTCACCTCCCATGACAACCATGTCACACTACACAGCTACAGCTCACACCAAGACTACCCAACTCCAAGCCACCACCAACCATGCTGTCCCTGCTACCTGAAAAGTGGGAAGGAACACGTCAATGCGTGCCCCAGTAGGAACCAACTTGGATTTGGAACACTAATTTAACGTTATCAACAATAAAGCAATGTAAGATAAATAAGACGTGCAACTAAAGAATGTAACGAAAAGTAAACAGCTAAGTAAGGAATCATACCTGCGGTTTGATGTCGAGCTACTGCAAGAAAAAGGTCAGCACAAATAATAATACAAGTGTTCACACACCATATACTAAAAGAGGAATCACAAGTGCCATGTGTAACCACAGTGTTACAAGCAAGCAGGCAAAGGGAAAGTGAGGCATTGCAAACAGAAGAAGCAACATATAGAACACTAGTCTGTTAATTTATTTAGTTGGAAACTTAGGTAAACTGTGTGATACCAGGACCTGGACTTCACCCTAAATTTGGGGTGAATATAGCACACGGCGCAGTGGGCACGGGCACTGTACGACATCGGGCCTCTCAGCTCCCCCGTCCCTGGCAGGAGTGAGGATCTCCACATAATAACGCAACCTCTGTATGTCCCCTCCACTCCCGGTAAAGGCGAGTGGGTATGAATATCCCCTCCACTCCCGGTAAAGGCGAGTGGGTATAAACATCACATATCACATAATCATTTTCCCCCAGCTTCTCAGTCCTGGCCTCATATCCACAATTTACTCAAATCCCACCTAAACCCGGGTTTTGCTAACTCACCCTCATTAGATAGGAATGAGACATTCAAGAGTTTCAATTTAACATTTTAGCAATTCCATATTCATATCAACATGGGTCATGCACTGAAGTGACATGCCCTCCATTGTAATTCAAATCACATATCAAATGGGTCATTCACCCAAGTGTCATGCCCTTCATCATAGACATTTCATCTCATCATTCATAACATATGAAACCATGCTTTTCATGACCCCAGCATCACTAATTTATAACACGATTCATGATACAAGTGTTTATAAGCTCATTTCTCATATTGCTCAACTTTCATTTCATTGTGGCATTTTCACAAACACGTGGTGAACGTGACGTGTATGTCCATAAGCCCATTAGCAAATCAATTAGCAAAACATATCATTAGTATACCTTCCATGTAAAAACAATAATCATGTACCATAGTGAGTAGAATAACAACAATACACAATTTATATCACTACTCAAATGTTTCAACTTGCAGGAAAATTGCAAACAGTCCAAACAATTGACTGATGTCACCCAAATTTAATCAGAATTTAAAGAAACTTCCTAAATGAAAGTTATAGATATGTTAGTCCTGGATTCACAGATTAATGTTCAGGCAAAAATATTAAGTATATGATTTATAGTGAATTATTTGGTAAAGTGTGTCAAATCTATTTTTCAGACAGATTTCAGGGTCTATTTTGAAAGCCAATTTTGGGCATGTTGCAGCCAGAAATTCGACGTATAAGCACTGTGATGAAATTTTAGACAAACTTGTTAACTTTCCAACATGACTAAGAACATAAAATTCCATTGTGTGTGCAGGTATTTAGGTCAATTTTGCTAAACTGTGTCAAAACTGAAAATCAAACAGACATGCTGTAAAGTTGTAATTTTTGCTCCTAATTTCTGAATTGAACATATATCAAAATTTATATGATTTTGGGGTAGAACTTCATGGTCTGCACATATATAAGTTTTTTCGAAACCTAATTTGAGCTATAGTAATCAGAATTAAAGCAACAACATACATCAGAATTTCAGGATTTCAAAGAGATAGTTTTGCTTGGAATTTTCAAGGAGTTTTGCATGAAATTGAATTATGGCACATTAATTTGATTACTCCTAATCAATATTGAGTAAACATGATGTGAAAACATTTTAGAAATAAACCCTAATTGAAATTCCAAAACCAAGTTGGATCCTACCTCAAGAGAACTCTCTCCTTCTCTTCTCTTTCTCTTCCTCTTCTTCTTCTTCTTCTTCTTCTTCTTCTTCCCTTCTTTTTTTTTGTGTCATAGAATTTCGGCCATGTCATGGGGGAGGGGATGGGTAGGTCAAGGAGGAGGAGAAGATGAGAAATGTGAGGAAAAAGAATGAAAAGAAGAGAAGGGAAGAGTTAATAAAGAAAGAAGGAGAAAACCCTAGAATTCTCGTTTAAAAAAATCTCTCCATCCTTATCCTAGTCATCATGACAACATAAAATGACCAAAGTGCCCTTGCTTAAATGCCCCTCAACTTTCAAGTAATTACAAGTTTGCCATTACTTTACGTACACACCATTTTAGTATGTACGTACAGCAGCTTTAGTCCAAATGACCGTTTTGCCCCTCGCCTTTCTAAAATTTTACGGGGTTTGCCATTGACCCCAAACCCCTTTCACACTTGCATGGCTTCCCTACACACACGCATGCATGCCTACACATGCATACATGTACCACGCACACACGTCCAACACATTCCTGTTGTTTTGCACCCACGACGTCTTTCGCACTTCTCCCGCATTAACACTTCGCATTCACTTCCTTAGCCACGTATTATGGCCCAATCCCCCTTGCACTACGTTACATACATCGATATCCACGTTCATTTCATGCCTACGTACGCACCGTAGGTAGAAATACCACGTGTGCTCAGTAGAATACAAGTATAGTACTAAATAGGGCATTACACCCTGCCTCACAACTTCTATCTTACAGGTCTCCATAATGGCCGTGGAGGCACAGCGACATGCGGTATAGGAGACCGGTCTCGAGGAGTCATTGGCGTGGGAGCGCCTGAGGGCTGGGGCGGCTGAGGTGGTAGCCGAAGAATCCTGCATGGAAGCTCGTCGCTTTCGGCGTCAGGTGGACGAACTCACCTCTGAGGTGGAGGACTTGAAGGGGGGCCATGGCGGACGCTCAGAGGTCTGTCCAAGAGGCAAGGAGGTGTCCTGCCAGGAGAGAAACGAGCTCTGGGCCGAGCTGGGAGCCCTGCAACAAGCGCACCCCGCCCGGCTCGTCGAGGAGGTGGAGAGGAGCTATGAGGGGGCCTGAGGTTAAGGATCGTGAAAGCCCTCAAGGAGGCCTTCGAGTCATATGAATACCTCTTGGCCCTGAAGATCGTGAGAACCTTTCGGGACTCCTTCCAGAGGTTCAAGGAACGGATCCGGCAGGCGCTTCTCTGCCCCCCCCCCCCCCCCCCCCCCACCAGGTCCCGAGGAGCCTGCTCAATCGGAGCAAGGCGAGGCTCCGGGTGACGCCTCCTCCCGGGCCCCGATGCCATAGACGACGTTTCCCCATCCTTGTTCCCTCCTCTGTAACAAGGAACAGTTTTTGAAAGCAATAAATAGTTTGTTTTACGGGCCTCTTTACCTTTCCGTACATTGTCGTGTATCCATGTTGTACTTTCTCCTGTTTTCGTCAAGCGTTTTCTGGGTTGTCCCCCTCTATTGCTCCCCCTCCCTCCCCCCCGCTGGGGCTGACCGTCGATTAGGACAGTTGTGGCTCTTTCTTTGCTGATTGAGTTGTTGTCTTGCGGTGGGAGTGGCCCTTGGCTAGTGGTCGGGTTGATTAGGGAGGTCGACCTTTTGAGGCTAACGTTCTCTAGTCCCCCCGAAGGAGATCCATCGCTGACCACTTACCACCTGCTGTGTGGGGCAGATAGGCCCGAAAATGTCACGTCGATTCGCCTGATGAGTCAGTACCTAGGAAGTGTTCTCGGCCAACCAGCTGTTCAGCCCACCGAGGGCTTACCCGCGATCCTCAGGTCGAGTGGGCGATCGCCTTGCTGGAAGACTTGCTTCAGTCTTACGGGCGGTCGGGTGATCGGTCCGTTGGGGGAGCTGCCCCCAACCTTATGGCCGATCGGTTCGGTTGGCCCACTGAGGGAGCTATCCCTAGGCTTATGATCAACTGATGTACCGGCCTGATGGGGGAGTTGCCCCTGTAAGAAAAGTAGGTAGAATACGGTGGCTATATGAGGATGAACAGAGAAACAAAGTACTTATCGGATGTAAGTGGAAGCGCTGTGGCGTGGGATGACCACTGCCTTGAAAACAATTACGGTCCGACATCGGTGGTAATCGAAATTGCCGGTTGCTCCCTAAGATTAACACAGCAGCCCCTGAACGCGTCCACTCGCGGCCAGAAGCTTTGGAGATTGCACAACAGTACCCAGGAGTGGGAGATCAAGAGAGGAAAAAATACATCAGCCTGCTATCAGGAATGAGGCCATGTAAATTTATATGAAGTAACAAAAACGGTTACGGAATTTCAAAGGGTCGTGTAATAAAGAGCTGCAATGAATGGAATGCAAAACGTCTTCATTAACACGTAATAAACAACAAATTTAATGGACACAATAAACATGGAAAGTTAATGGCTCAATCAAAGCCAATTAACGCAATGAATCTGCATGGGGCCAAAAAAAGGAAAGTCGCGCCATCCAAAAAAGGAATGCGAGTGCACAACACAGCACAACACGACAAGGCGAGGCGAGGCGAGGCGAGGCGAGGCGGGCGCACGTGTGTGTGGTGGTTGTGTGCATCCTCGCCCGTTCACAAAAGAGCCGTACCCCTTGGGGCACACCCCAAGTCTCTACAACTCCCTTTATAAACACCTTCAAGGCATATTGCCCAAGCAATGTGGGACAAAAAACAAAAGGAAAAATGGGAGTGAACAAATGGCTAAAAGAGCCATTAATTCCAACAATCCCCCACTTAATGGCTCAAGAAAGAGATGAGATAGTTTCTCGGTAAAGAGGGATGAATACTTAAGTATCAATGTCTTTCGATTGAATTGATACGTAGTGAAGTGTGGCAACAACTTACTTTCTAATGAATGAATTGCTCTTGAACTCATTAAAGTTCAGTTGAGACCCCCACAATACATATTGTTCTCTTGAGATTGTGCAAACTCTGCGATACATAACAAGCGATATAGGCCATGCGCACACCTTGGGTCTCGTGAGTGCTCTATAAAGACTGCCCTTGTATTTCATAGAGGGCGGCCAAACCCTCACACCCACATAGGTGGTTCATCAAGTGCTTCTCCATAGCACCACCAAATCTGGTTATGAAACCATTAAGAGCATACAGCTCAACCTTTGCTTAAGTCCATCAAGTGCTTCTCAATAGCACCACCAAAACTGGTTAAGGACTTGTCTCAAAGTGAATCCATCACGTGCTTCTCAATAGCACCGCCAAACTTGGCTATGGATTCAAAGAACACTCCCACACGCCATAGGAATGGAAATGTAGTGGTTATTAAGGATCATATGGCTTCGTTAGACCACACTGGGTATCAACCATATAACCTTAACTCGTGGGCTTTAGCCCAATCCCCCTCGACGAATTAAGAACCATGTTTCTTGGTAATCCTTTGGTTAGTGGATCTGCAAGATTTCTCTCAGACCTTACATATTCCAAAGAAATTACTACATTTTTCAGGAGTTGTTTAACCACACCTTGTCTGATGCGTATGTGTCTTTTCTTCCCGTTAGAGACACTGTTTTTAGCAACTCCAATGGCTGCTTGAGAATCACAATGAAGGGAAACTGCCGCAGATTCCCCCCCCACAATGGCACGTCTGCTAATAATTTCCATAACCATTCAGCTTCTTGCCCTGCCAACTCAAGAGCAATGAATTCAGATTCCATGGTGGATCATGCTATACATGTCTGTTTGGAAGACTTCCATGAAATAGCGCCTCCACCCAAAGTAAAAAACAAAACCACTAATTGAACTTCTTCAGCACTTTTTCAACGTAATGAGATTGACTCAAGGAGATGCCACTGGAGTTTCTAATAACTCTAACTCCTAAAATAACATCTGCTTCTCCTAGGTCTTTCATCTCAAATTGAGATGACAAAAAATTCTTGGTATCTTTCACCACGTCCAGATTGTTCCCAAAAAACAACATGTCATCTACATATAGGCATATAATCACACAATCTGATCCTATAAGTTTAGAATAAACACAGGAACCAGAAGCATTCATAATATAGCCATTCCTTACTAAAGTGCTATTAAACTTCTCATAACATTGCTTAGGTGCTTGCTTTAGACCATATAGAGATTTTCTAAGCTTGCATACCTTATTCTCTTGACCAACAATCACACACCCCTCAGGCTGGGACATATAAATTTCTTCATCTAGGTCACCATTTAAAAGGTTGTTTTGACATCCATTTGATGTAGAACTAATTCATGAATTGCAACTAAGGTAATTAAAGTTCTTATCGTAGCAATCTTGGTCACAAGAGAATAAGTATCGAAATAGTCTAAGCTTTTTTAGGTAAAACCCCCAATCACAAGTCTAGCTTTGAACTTTTCAATTGAACCATCAGGTCTCATCTTTCTCTTGAAGATCCATTTACTACTAATGGGTCTGCAACCTTTAGGTAAATCAGACAATACCCAAGTTTGGTTAGAAATAAAAGAATCAAGTTCGCTTTAAATAGCATCTTTCCAAAAACTAGCATCAATGGATCCCATTGCTTCATCATAAGTTCTTGGGTCTTCTATCATAAAGGCAGACACACGCTCATCACCTATGATGAGAATAATCTATGAACAAATTGTCATAGGTCTTAGGTCCAATGTTAGACTTCTTAAAGTCAGGTAGACTAACTTTAGCCAAACACCCCCACACTCTAAGAAAATTCAAGTTGGGAGTATAACCTTTTCACATCTCATAAGGTGTTAGTCTAGTTTCTTATGGGGTACACGATTAAGAATATGATAGGCCGAAAGAACAGCTTCCCCACACATGTCATCAGACATCTCTGAACTCAAAAGTCTAGCATTCGTCATTTCCTTCAAGGTACTGTCCTTTAGTTCATCTATACCATTTTGTTGCGGTAAGAAGTGGCACTAAACTAATCGCATTCTTATCATAATAGTCTTTTAGGATGTTGGTACTATATTCTCCACCTCTGTCATGCCTAACTCTCTTGATATTCTTATCAAGTTGTTTTTCTGCTTCGGCCTTGTATTTAATAAACATTTCGTCTGCCTCATAATTAGTTTTAAGAAGGTACACCCTAGTGAACATAGAGTAATCATTAACATAGAGTAATGTTTCACCCCAAAAATTTCAACTGTTGGAAATAGTTTTCAACCAGCAATTGACGCGACTCGGTTAAAATCCTCATTAGCTGCGTCATTGCCCCAAGCGCAAAGATTTTAAATGTCCATTGCCCTGAATGCTAATGTATGACCAGTTATTTAACAAATTGTAACTTGATACAACTGAATCACGGAAGTTTCACACCAAGAAGATTCTTGATAGGATAATCATACTTCCTTTCAGCCAATTTACTAATAAGGTATATCACAACAACAAAAGTGGTTTATCAGCACACCCTTCGAATTCATGTCTAATTATCGCGAACAGTTCATGAATATGTGATTTGTTTGTATGATTATACATTAGCCATAATAGTGCAAACGGCATCACGGAAGCCCAAAAACCATAGCGACAAACAAAAAAACACAGTTACTCTATCGGTCTCCATTATTATCTTATATTTTGTAAAAAGGAACTATATATATCAACTACATATCAATCCTGGTCCAAGTTGTGCAATAAACAAAGAAAATGGCAAGTTATCGCTTTCCGACTATAACAGAAGGATTCAGATTGGTTGTACAAAAATCAACATGATTTTCATCTATTCTCTTATGTTCAGCTTGAAGATCAAGTGCTCAAGATGCACATAATCATAGTCATCAGCAGACACAAACTAGAGATACAATGTATAAAGTGGCTTTGAACATTTGATCAATACTAGCCGTGCAAAATCATCCTAACTCCTAATACCAGAAGAAGAAGAAATGCTATAGTAAAATATTCTAGTCACAGGTTGTCGTAAAGTTGTTGCTCATTCAGGAAGCAAATGCAAGTGCTGAATGTGCCAGAAATAGCCATTGATCCTTAAGAGCTTCATACTCTAAGCTTAAAAGATCCAGCATCAGGAAACAAATGCCAAGACAGTTGACTCAGCAGAGATTTAGGAAGCAAAGTTGATGAAATAAGCAAACTATGCTCCTCCTTACACCCAGCATAAGGATAATTCAGAAGTTGAATAAATTAAATCACCTTCAAATATTATCTAGGCCATTAGTTCTACTAGTAAATCGAAATAGCTGCATAGAACCATATAGAGCCACTCGGATAAGGTGGACACCTAGGCGGCCTAAGCACGCCTAGGCAACTTAAGTGGCACTAGGAGCCTTGGGGTCTTTTTAGAACACTTATCATAACATCTTCAAATATTTCAAGGAATTCTAGAAGATGCAAATTTGAGTATCCATTGATGCGTTCATTAATAATACATAGAGAAAATACAAGCACTTGGAGGCATGTCAAAAGGTACACAAACAAGGAAAGGAAAACTGGATGAATCTAGAGAGGAAAACAAAATACTGGCAACTCAACAAGGTTTCACATTACCAGGACCAGAGCCAGTATTGAAGAAGAGAGTGAGAGGAAATGGTTGAAAACATAGCACAGTACCCCGTAACAGCCAAGAAACCTATGGAGATCATCATCTCCTATCCAATTATGTTGAGGCGTGGTTATGAACAAACGACCAAAACATCATACGTACACAGCAGATCATACAAAGATTTAACGTAAAATGTACTCCTAGTTTTAATCCAATAATATCCCATAAGCACAAGGAATGGATTTGTTTGCGATGATAGCCATAGTATAAGAACGGATTAATTGTTTTCAAATTGTAAGAAAAGTAGGTAGAATACTGTGGCTGTATGAGGATGAACAGAGAAACAAAGTACTTATCGGATGTAAGTGGAAGCGATGTGGCGTGGGATGACCACTGCATTGAAAAAAATTACGACCCGAACTCGGTGGTAATCGAAGTTTCGGTTGCTTCCCAAGGTTAACATAGCAGCCCCTGAACGCGTCCACTCGCGGCCAGAAGCTTTAGAGATTGCACAACAGTACTCAGGAGTGGAAGATCAAGAGAGGAAAAATTACATCGGCCTGCTATCAGGAATGAGGCCATGTAAAATTATATGAGGTAAAAAAACTGTTACAGAATTTCAAAGAGTCGTGTAATAAAGAGCTGCAATGAATGGAATGCAAAACGTCTTCATTAACATGTAATAAACAACAGATTTAATGGACGCAATAAACATGGAAAGTTAATGGCTCAATCAAAGCCAATTAACGCAATGAATCTGCATGGGGCCAAAAAAGGAAAGTCGCGCCATCCAAAAAAGGAATGCGCGCGCACAACACAACACAACACGGTGTGGCATGGCACTGAGAGGCGAGTTGAGCGCGCGCGCGTGGTGGTTGTGTGCGTCCTCGCCCATTCACAAAAGAGTCGTACCCCTTGAGGCACACCCCAAGTCTCTACAAGTCCCTTAATAAACACCTCCAAGGCATATTGCCCAAGCAATGTGGGACAAAAAACAAAAGATAAAATGGGAGTGAACAAATGGCTAAAAGAGCCATTAATTCCAACAGCCCCCAGCCTTACAGATGGTCGGGTCGGTCTACACGCTGGGGGAGCCACCCCCAGGTTTATGTTAGATCGATGGATCGACCCGCTGGGGGAGTTGTCCCCAGCCTTACGGTCAACCCTTGTGACTGGCCTACTGGGGGGTTTCCCTCAGCCTTACAGCCGATCAAGTCGGTTTGTCAGCTGGAGGAGCTATCCCTAGACTTACGGTCAACCGATGGACCAGCCTGCTGGGGGAGTTGCCCCCAGCCTTACGGACGGTCAGGTCGGTCCACCCGTTGGGTAGCTATCCCCAGGCTTACGGTAGATCGATGGATCGGACCGTTGGGAAAGTTGCCCCCAGCGTTACAGACGATCCTCGGGATTGGCCTGCTGGGGGATTTGCCCCCAGCCTTACGGACGATCCTTGGGATCGGCCCGCTGGGAGAGTTGTCCCAGCCTTACGGATGATCCTTGGGATCGGCCCGCTGAGGGAGTTGCCCCCAGCCTTACGGACGATCGTCATGATTGGCATGCTGGGGGAGCTTTTCCCAGCTTTGCGGCTGATTGCTGAGCCTGATACGATGAGAAGGAGCAGGGTTGTTTTAACACGGACTAGCATTTCATGGATCCAGGAGTACATTTGAAGGGAAATAAGCGGGGAAGATAAAGGCAAGCTAATCTCGCCTGGGGGTGAAGCCACGGCTGGTTGTTCCGCCCTCTCACTCAATGACGCGCATAGCTGTCTGGACGATATTCGCCTTCTTTCCTTTGTCCATTTGTTTGGACGTCCCTTCTCTGGGGGTTGCTATTGGATCGTCGACAAAATTCTTCAGGTGGCCTTGGCTGACCAATTTCTCTATATCCTTCTTCAAGTGCCAGCAATCGTCGGTGTCATGGCTGTTGTGTTTGTAGTACTTGCAATATTTCTCCTCGTCCCTACCGCCTTTCTTCATTTTCGCGGGTGGCCTACCAAAGTGACTCTCTCTCTGAGCCTGCGTAAGGACGACGTCTGGAGTAGCGTTCAGCCTGGGGGTCATGCCTCCTCCTTGTGATGCTTTCCCTTGACCTTCTTCTCCTGTCGGGGTTCGTCAGGATCACGGCGTTTGCTTTCATCTCGCTTGGAGCCCCGCCTGACCCCTGTAGGGAGACTCCCTTCCTCTGCAAACAACGTCTCCTCCGTCATTATTTAACGCTCTGCCCGGGCTATTACCTCAGCGAGATCCCTCAGAGGCTTGTTGTGCAGTGACTTCTTCAGACCACTGTGACAGAGCCCTTTCTTTAGGGCTGTTTTCACGACCATGTCGGGACAGCTCTATACATTAAGTCTCTCGGTATTAAAGCCGTACATGTAGCTTCTCATGGATTTCCTGGGGCTCTGCACCACATTGAACAGAAGCTCCGAGTCCGGTTTTATCCGTCGACCGGCCATAAACTGCTTGCAGATTTTTTGGGAGAGGTCCTTGAAGTTGTCGATGGAACGGTTGGGGAGGCTGTGGTACCAGCTCTAGGTGGATTTCTGGATAGTAGAGTAGAAATATCGACAGAGCAGGGCGTCGTCGGCTCCTTGGAATGCCATAACCCCCTCATAGTCCATCACGTGGTCTTCTGGGTCCCCTGTGCCGTCGTACTTTTCTAAAGTCGGTACCTTGAATCTGGAGGGTACCCGTGCATCGGTAATGCTTTTGGATAACGTGCAGTGGTCGTCCCTGGAGCCCCCAGGACCTCCCCTCGTGTCGACACGAAGGCGAGCTGTCGAGGTGGGCTGTCGGGGCCCCGAGGGGAGTCCGCTCGGAGCCCATCCGAACCGGGGATAGGCGTTGGTCGTCGGGCGCTTTTCCTCTCGCGGTGGTACTCCTGGCTCCTATGCATCCTTCGAGGGGGGCTTTCGCTCCGATTGGGCCGGTCCTCGGCGGTTCGACGGTTGGGTGACCGCCGGCGTGTCGAGCGTGGTCGCCGAGATGAGGCCGTGGTTGACTCGTCTTTAGCCCGCTCAGGCCCTCCCTCAACCTCATCCCAGAGTGAGGTGGGTGTGAGGGATCGCACCTGTACGAAGTTTGGCAGGGTGAACCGCCGTTCTGGGTTGGCACCCTCGCCGCTGTGGTCGGTGACGACGGCCGAGCGTAAAGGTCGGTGGATCCCCCATTGATCAGGGACGGCAGCTGACCCTTCTTCCGGTAGGAGCGGTCCGCCCGCGAGCTTTTGAATCATCGCGGCCAATGTCCGGAGGTGGGCATTGGTCTCCTGGACGAAGAGGCGGAGCTGCTCTTGGGTCACCGAACGCGAGTCATTGGTCCCCCCAGTAATGTGGCTATGCTGGTTCTCGGGCAGGACGTAGTCGCCTTCCTCGTGGATGGGGGCATGCGTCCCGTGCCGTTGCAAGCTGGTTCCATTTCGACGATGTGGTTATTCGACGTGGGTGTTTGTTCGTTCCCACAGACGGCGCCAGACGTTTACGAGTGTTTTCTCACCGCTGAATTGTTGACCAGAGGACGGGAGGTCAACATGGTCAAGGGGACGCATGGGACCCCGGGTTCGGTCGGTACGTGATTGCCCGACGAGGGATGCACGGGTCCTCACGTCAGCTTACCGAAGGGTAGCCTCGGTGAAGTTGGGTCCATGGTGTGATGAGGGCGAGCGGGCTCGTTTCTGGGGACGCTCGGCCTCGGAAGGAGGGGCACTGAGGAGTAGCCTCGGTGCCGCTGGATCTGCTTAGCTTGGACAGACGAGGAAGCTCGTCAGGGGGGCCGGACTTAGGTTCCGGCCAAGTTCCCTCAGATGCCTAAGTCAGAACGGATCTGAAAGATACACGATTGGACCGATATGGCTCACAGGGTGGCCGATACGCGAGTCCTCGGACAGAGTTATGGGGGGGAATATAAAGTGGAAAACAAGGTTTTGTGTAGAATACCTCCGTCAATCGGTATCCAGGAAGAGATCCCTTTCTCTGTCGTCTCCCGAGTCCCTTTATAGGAATCATCCCACGTTCGCTCCCCCTCAACGTCCCCTTCCTCAGCCCCCATGATCCTCTTCTTTGAAGGCGCCTTCATGCGTCATGAATGTGTGTTAATGGGGTCCCTTAATGGTGATCAAGGAGGCTGCTTCAAGGGGAGCGGTTAGCTCCCGCTGACGTGGGCGGACAAGGCACTTGTTCTGGTCGTGGCCGATCCGATTCCAAGTCTTCTTGGGGGTCTCGACGCTCGGCCCGATCTCCTTTGGGGCCTCCTGCTTCAAATGTTAGCTTGGACTATTCGATCTTGAGCCGTCTCAATCCCTCATGATCCTCGTTTACTGTTGTATGCGTGGTTTCTGCATTTTGCAGCCTATAACCTTTGAAGTTTATGTTTGCGCTGGAAACGTTATTTGTCCTCTCCGTTTCTCATTTCTTGCCTATATCATGTCCAAAGAACATCTGCCGGAAAAATTGAACGCGTCTTTGAAGTGATCTTTGATTAAGGAGAGCCCATGGTGGGCATCAACGTACAAACGAGTGCTCATGTCATTCCAACTTAACTTATGATGATTATTCTCTTATAAAGTTGTATGCATTCTCGGAAAACCTTAAACTCAACCGTTTGCTTAAACAACAAGCGTTTCTTTCTATGGCCAATTTCTAGAATACTATCTCTATGTTTAGAGTTTTCTCACAATGCTGATTTTAATAAGTTCTATTACAGTACTGGAAATTACCAGTGTACTGTGTGCTGCGGTGTACGCACGCAACCGAAAAGGAACGAGAATTGTGGGTGCGTGTGCCGGTATCGTTAAGGGGTAAAAGGTGCAATCGTGGAAATAAGTGGGTTTTTTGTGAAAATGGCAAACACGTAAATAATTGAGTTTTGGGGGTGTTTTTTGAGTTTTTAGAAGAATGGAAACCATGTAAATAAGGGGCTTTGGTGGGGGGTGTCATTTTTTAGGGTAAGGAGTGATGGAATATTGCCACATGGGACAAACTCATGGACAATGTCCCTCAAATGTAATAAGGATAGGGACCTTATTTTCCACTTTTCAAGTAACTCCTCCAAGGTAGCTTTGTGGGGAGAAAATTGGCTAAATACCATGAGTCAACCATCACTTTTAATTTCTACCACCATATTTAAAAACTTTGCTAGAATACCACACCCCCTAAAAAGACTACAATACCCACGTTCGTTCCCAAAAATTAAAACCCAACAAAATTAAACCCCCACATGCAGATTCACGTCCTCTCCCCATAGTACCAACTGATCCTGTTTTTATAGGTATGCGCTCATATACTCCAATATACAGTAATGCACATTGACATATATTGGCGCATATTGGCTAATACTATGTTCTATTGGTTCATAACAATTTATAACAATTTATGGATTTTACTAGAAACAAACATGTTGAGAACAAACTAGAACAAACGCGTGTGCGGGCATTGGGGGCCGGGGGTGCTGTAGAAGAAGAGCTCGGCGGGGATTTGCTGCTCTGTGGTGAGTCGGCATAACATAGTATTATACGTCAATGTGCATTAGTGTATATTTGGAGTATATGAGTGCATACCTGTAAAAACAGGATCAGTTGGGACTATGGGGAGAGGACGTGAATCTGCAGGTGGGAGTTTAATTTTGTTGGGTTTTAATTTTTGGGAACGAACGGGGGTATTTTAGTCTTTTTTAGGGTGTGTGATATTCTAGCAAAGTTTTTAAATAGGGTGATAGAAATTAAAAGTGATGGTGGACCCATGGTATTTAGCCAATTTTCTCGCTTTGTGGAAGATAGTATTTTGTTATTTTCAAACTTAACCATAATATCTTACAATATAGAACAACGTGAAACATATGACAACCCATATATGCCACCATTTAAAACTCCATCTACCTATAATTTTTTGGAAGATCTATTCATTTTGTTCTTCACAATCTAAAATATCAAAAATACTAAATATCGGTTGGCTGAACCAAATGGGTTTTGCATGTTCATCTAACCGTTACAAAAAGTTTTATTCGTGCGAAACCGTTACATTTGTGATGGTTGGATGAACATTCAAACCCTTTGGGTTCATCTCATATTTGATGCTCTAGGGTTTTAGAATATGAAGATAAAAAGAAACGATACGGATCATCCAAAAAATACAAGGGAAGATCTGCCTTTTGAGACGTATCATATGTTTCCCATTATTCTTTCAGTTGAACATAAAGGTAATTTTCGGAAAAGTAACTTTCTTTTCCGGTCAATTAGTTTATTTCAATATAAATTTATTTTATAGTTTTCTTTTCCTCTTTTCACTCCCTAACATGTCCGTCTCTAATTTCCTTTCCAGGAATAAATTGGTCATTTCTTTGATACCCAGTAAATACACGTGTTGATTGAGTCTCGATCCTATGTCTTTCAAAACCGAGGAGAGAAAGAAAATGCTATCTGAGCAATTGCTTGGTAGAATTCGTCATTATTTAAGGGAAAGTAAATAAAGTCGTGAATGTTAGAGAGTAATAGGACTCAAGAGAGAAAGAGACAAGATTCTTAGCAAAAGAATAAGTCACCATCGCTAAGAGCCATGGTGCTCTATTTATATATCTCATAGTGGGGAGGCCAAAAGCCTCTAGGAGACCAAGGGTCCCCATTACTCTAAGTAATGGGGGCCTAATGAATGGGTAATGAAGGAGGGGAGGCCAAAGACCTCCCTCATTCATAACACTCCCCCTTACACATTCATCACTTCGGTCTCAGCTACTGAGGCAAGGGGTGGATACTTCTAGATCCAGAGTAAGTGTGTTTGCCTCGTTAAAACCTTAGCTGTGGAAAACCCAGTGGGAAAACCCAACAGCTTAAGGAAAAAGAGTGCAACCCACATGTTACTCCCCCTGATCCGTACAAGCTTCAGGCTTGCAGGTCTTTCAACTGTCGCATACCAATGTTCTTTACAAGCTTTACAAAAGTACATTTAGGCAATGCCTTAGTAAAAAGATCAGCTAAGTTGTTGCATGACTGGATCTGTCGAACTTCAATCTGCTTGTCGTTCTTCTGCTCGTGCGTCCAGAAAAACTTGGGAGAAATGTGTTTTGTCCTGTCGCCTTTGATGTAGCCCTTCTGAAGCTGAGCAATGCATGCGGCGTTGTCTTCGAATAGGGCAGTAGGCTCCAGATCACTGGTCTTCAGGCTAGTGGATTGGAGGATGTGTTGGACGACAGAGCGTAGCCAAAAACATTCTCTGCTCGCCTCATGGATCGCGATGAGCTCTGCATGGTTGGAAGATGTAGCAGTAGTGGTTTGTTTTACCGATCTCCAAGAGATAGCAGTACCTCCGTAGGTAAATACAAAACCTGTTTGAGATTTTGCCGTGTGCGGATCAGAGAGATAACCTGCATCAGCATAACCAAACAATTTGGGGGAGGCACCTCTCTGGTAGTAAAGTCCAAGATCAATGGAACCCTGAAGGTATCGCAGAAGATGCTTTACTCCGTTCCAGTGGCGCTTTGTGGGCGCAGCACTGTGTCTGGCTAGTAGATTAACTGTAAACGCTATATCGGGACGCGTACAGTTAGCCAGATATAGAAGTGCTCAAATGGCACTGAGGTAGGGTACTTCAGGACCCAATATCTCCTCCCCCTCTTCCAGTGGCCGGAAGGGGTCCTTATGTACATCTAGTGATCTTACGACCATAGGAGTACCTAAAGGATGACATTTATCCATATGAAACTTGCGTAGAAGTTTCTTTGTATAATTAGATTGGTGTAATAGGATTCCACCTCTTAGGTGTTCTATCTGTAAGCCAAGACAATACTTTGTTTTGCCTAGGTCTTTCATTTCAAAAGTATGTTTAAGGCTTTCAGATATCTCTTTGATCTCTGCAGGAGATCCTATGAGATTTAAGTCATCTACATATACAGCTATGATGACAAATCCTGTTCCCGTTCTTTTGATAAAGATACACGGGCAGACTTCGTTATTCGTGAATCCTTGCTGTGCAAGAAAATCACTTAGTCTGTTATACCACATCTTGCCCGATTGTTTTAGACCATATAATGATCTATGTAGCCTTATAGAGAATACGTCCCGAGGTATCTCTTTCATCTCTGGGGGTAGATTAAACCCATCAGGAAGTCTCATATAGATATTTTTATCTATATCGCCATATAGATATGCAGTCACAACGTCCATGAGCTGCATTTCTAGGCTTTCCAGAGAAGTTAGGCTGATTAAAAATCGGAATGTGATCGAATCCATGACCGGGGAATACGTATCTTCGTAATCAATCCCCGGTCTTTGGGAAAATCCCTGGGCTACAAGGCGTGCCTTATAGCGAACGATCACATTATTTTCATCTCTTTTTCTTATGAAAACCCACTTATATCCCACAGGTTTTACACCTACTGGTGTTTGGACTACTGGTCCAAAGACTTTGCGTTTCAAGAGTGAGTCCAGCTCTACTCTTATTGCCTCGTCCCACTTTGGCCAATCATCTCTGCGTTTACATTCCGCTAGAGATCGTGGTTCGACGTCATCGTCAAATTCAGTGACGTGAACAGCAATATCGAACGCAAAATCGTCGTCGACGACTATGCTATTTCTGTCCAGTACTTCTCCAGTACGTACAAAATTTAATGATGTTTCTCCTATTGTTTCCTCTGCTGGGGAAATCAGGAGGGGAGAAGTAGCTGGTCTGAGCTCAGCATCATGTGGAGGGATAATCTTAGTATCGCCAGGAGTCTTCCTCTTTCGAGGAACTTTATCTTTTGAACCTGGTGGGCGTCCTCTTTTCATTTGAGGTACAACCAATTCTGCTGCCGGTGGGCTGCATCCATCTATGGGGATGTCAATCCTAGCTGGCGTATTGGCAGCAGGGACGTGTGAACGGACAATCTTCTGGTTGTCCGTGAATTTATCCGGTAAAAGATGTACTGTATTCTGGATGTGAAGGATCTTCAGGATCTCATCTTCACACAGATTAGTACGCGGATCATATAGGGACAAAGACTTCTGGTCCCAACTAATGGTCTCAGAAGCTTCTGGCTTCTTAGACTGTGTGCCCAGTTTTGGAAAAAATTTCTCATTAAATTCACAGTCTGCAAAACGTGCCTTGAATGCGTCACTCGTCAGGGGTTCAAGGTATCTGATAATAGAGGGCGAATCAAACCCAATATATATACCTAGACGACGCTGAGGACCCATTTTGGTCCTCTGCGGTGGTGCTATTGGGACATATACCGCACAACCAAACACTCTCAAATGAGAGATATCCGGAGGTGCGCCGTATGCTAGTTGCATCGGGGATAAAGTGTGACCTCCAGAGGGTCTTATCCTAATAAGTGATGCGGCATGTAAAATAGCATGCCCCCAAGCATCCACAGGCAACTGGGATTGCATAAGCAATGGACGTGCAATCCATTGGAGTCTCTTTATAAGGGACTCAGCTAATCCGTTTTGGGTGTGAACATGTGCTACAGGATGTTCAACTTCAATACCCGTTGCCCGGCAATAGTCTTCGAAGACTTGTGAAGTAAATTCTCCCGCATTATCAAGACGTAGTTTCTTGATTTGGTTATCGGGGAAATGAGCACGCAACCTAATTATTTGTGCCAATAGCTTTGGAAAAGCTAGGTTACGGGTGGACAAGAGGCACACATAAGACCATTTGGTTGATGCATCAATCAGTACCATGAAGTACCGAAATGGGCCACTTGAGGGGTGAATAGGCCCGCAAATGTCACCATGAATTCTCTCAAGGAAGCCAGTAGACTCTAATCCCACTTTCAGGAGGGATGGTCTCGTTATAAGTTTTCCCTTGAAACAAGGGAGACATGGAAATTCACCCTTTTGAAGAATCTTCAGGTTCTTCAATTTGTGTCCACGGGATTCAGAGATGATGCGTCGCATCATTGCTGTTCCAGGGTGACCAAGTCTATTGTGCCAGAGTTCGAACTCTGGCAAGGATTGGCACGTCTGGTGCTCAGTCATATTGGCTTCTATTGGTTGAATGTATGTTTGGTAGAGACCCGACGGGAGTCCCTTGAATCGTTCGCAGATGATCTTCCGGTCATCTTTCTGACGAGTTACATACAGATATTCAACCGTATTTTCATCTCTGGTTTCTAAGTGATATCCGTTTAAACGGAAATCTTTGAAACTTACGAGATTCCTATTTGATTTAGGAGAGAATAATGCATTTTTTATTTGAAGTCTTGTGTTATTTGGGAGTAATATAATTGCTTCACCAGATCCTTCGATTATTTGGGACAGTCCTGAAATTGTGATAACAGGACCGTCATATTTATTTACGCTATTAAAATAGCAATGATCGCGAAGGATTGTGTGCGTTGAGGCACTGTCCACTAGGCACTCAGACATCATCTATATAAGCAAAAACGAAATTTTATTTGAGCGAAAATGTAAACATTCATTCGAAAATAAAAGTTCGTACTTAAGCAAATAAAAGATGAAGAGACATTTAATTCTAAAAAGCATAGATAAACGATGGTGCTCAATCGAGAAGGTCGTCGTTCTCGAAGTCTTTTGCAGTAAACATTGTTGGTGGCTGAACAGCCGCCAAGTTTGTTTCAGGTAGAGACTTCTGGCTCGCCTGGTATAGATCCTGGAGGTGGCGAGGAGTGCGGCAGTTTCTGGACCAATGGCCAGTCATGCCGCATCTATGGCATTTATCCTCCCAGTTCTTCTTTGGAAGTGACACTTGCTCGGTGTTCTTTTGCTTCCAAGTGAAATTTCTTTTTCCCTTATTGTTTTTGTTTGTCTTGGGAGCTGCACCTCTTGGTTGCTTCATTATAGCTTTCCCTTTAGTGTTTTTAGCCTTCCTCTTGTTTTTCCACTTCTGGGGAGAAACGTGATGGGCTTCAGGGATAGGGGCAGTGCCAGCTGGACGTAAGTTATGAGTTGCAAGCAGTAAGTCTCGATTCTGCTCTGCCCTAAGTAGGCATGAGATCAGATCGGAGAATTTCGTGAAATTGCGTTCACGATACTGCTGCATGAGGATTGCATCTTTCTCGTGGAACGAGGTAAATGTCTTTTCCAACATGCGTTGTTCTGTCACTTCTTCACCGCACAACTTCAGGCGTGAGGTGATGTTATGAAGTGCAGAATTGTACTCAGCGACGGACTTATAGTCCTGAAGTCTGAGGTTTTCCCACTCATAACTGGCACGCGGTAATATAACATCAATTTGATGTTTATACCGAGCTTCCAGCGCTGTCCACAGGTCCTTTGGATCCTCAACCGTTAAGTATTCGGCCTTTAAGGTCCGATCTATATGTTTCCTAATGTAGATTATGGCTTTCGCCTTATCTACATCGGATACAGTGGTTGTAGGGCTGCTGCTAGTTGTAGCAGAAGCTTCGGCCGCTGCGGGGGCCGAGGAAGGAGCCAAAATGGACCCAAGGAGGGCCATCGAACGCAAGTGGAACTTCAGGTCCACTCGCCAACTCAGGTAATTTGTCCCTGCAGAGTCAAGGACTTCGAAATCGACGCTTGCCAATTTTGCCATTTATCTACGCAATTTAAAATGAGCATGAATTAATTAAAATTAAAAATTCATGCATAAAGAAATAAACAAGTAAAAATGCGGGGATCGGCCAGATACCCAAAAATAAACAGTCCAAAGTTCGTTTACAGTCCATAAAAGGAAAGAAAAATACAACTGCGGAAACCCAAACTGAACTGGGTCCCTATATCTCCGTCTTCATATGCTGTTGCATCGAGCTTTGGCTTACACAGTCATGAATCGACTCCTTGCGGTCCAGCGGACGCGGCCAGGGAATTGACTAAGCCAGGACCACTTGTTACCCAGTCAAGCTAGGTTGGTCCAGCAAACTTAGCCAAGCACATTGACCGACATCATGATCCATTGAAGGAGTTTTCATCAATTCTATGTGCTGTTGCATCGAGCTTTGGCTTTAAAATACAAATTTCCTCACTTACAAATTCTCTCAAAAGAAAATAAAAGTGCAAGGAAAGTAAATAGGTATACAATGGCCGATCCCGAAAAACACATTTTACTGATTTAAACATTCACGCAGTTCTAAATATGCTACAGGCATAAAAATAAACAACCACGCATATATCTCAAGCATAACATATGGTAAAGGAAACTAGAAAATATAATTATCTCGTAGACCACGTGGAAACGTCATACACCGTTAGGTTAGTTGACTAACGGCAGAGCGGTCTCAGGATCTTTAAGGTAGTTATATTTTGAAAAAATAGAATCCTAGTAAACCATAGATAATAATTTGCAAGAGCGATGTTTAAATAAATTTTTCAACATGGACTATATAAACTAATTGTGTTTTTACAAAGTTTTCTCTGAGTTTAAATATGCCAATTTTATAAATTATTTTGTGGCTTCGGGCCAAAAAATAGTTTTAATTATATGGGCTTGTGGCCCATTCCGCAGTTACGCATAATCATTTGCCTCTAAATTTTGGCTTCGGGCCAAATTAGAGTTTTAGCTGTTAAAAAAAAATAAATTTGTAATTGTATGGGCATGAAGCCCAACTCACTGAAATTATAACCCAATGGCCCATAGGGTTTATTTTGTGAAAACCCCTAATCTCACTAAAAACAAGAGGTTTCATTGATGTATGTGTTCCCATTGGAAGGTGAGGCACTTTTGACCTTTGGTTATTGGGCTTCTTGAGTCCCTACACCCAATATGATGTCACTTTTGTGAAGCTATGAGGCCACGTATGGTAGTCACTAAGAAAATGTGTTAATCATGCGGGAAAGGTGTAGCAAACATTGGGAAAATTCCAGGGAAACCGTTTGGTTAACTAGAAATCCATAGAGAGCTAAGGGATGAAAGTTTGCTTTGAACTGTTATGCAATGCACACATATTTTGTTGAACACCTAGTGCACTTCTTCGTATTAATCTTTCTTTAATCAATATCTAACAATTTACATATTTTCTGTAATGTTATACATGATCTCCAAATGTTGTAAAGTGACAGGACTATATCCAGAGTAACGAGAATTCATGTAAAGTGATAGGCACAAAGTGATAGGACTATATGGACTATATCAGGTTCTACAGTTAATCTCTCTTCGCATACAAGAATTTATTTTAATCGGATATAGTCCAGTCACAAGAAAAATTTATTCCAGAGTTGGAACTACATTTCGATATAGTCCGATCATCATTTCGATATAAATGTGATTGATAACAAATTTTTCTTTCTATTATTTTAATTTTTACTTGTATGCAAACATGGTAAAATTTTTTTTATGTATAGTCCGTTGTAATCTACGGGAATAAGAAGTATACCTCTAGATCGATGATCTAGGGACGACCGTAGAAAAGATCCGTAGAAATAAAGATCCGAGCTTCCGAACGCTTCCGGAATGCCGCAACGCTCCAACGAATCGCCGCAGCAACCAAAGATTCCTTGCGCGTAGGGGATCAATTTGGTGGGGATTTTAGGCTTGGATTCTTGTTCAAGGAAGAACACGTGCTGATAACGTGTTAGAGAGTAATAGGACTCAAGAGAGAAAGAGACAAGATTTCTTAGCAAAAGAATAAGTCACCATAGCTAAGAGCCATGGTGCTCTATTTATATATCTCATAGTGGGGAGGCCAAAAGCCTCTAGGAGACCAAGGGTCCCCATTACTCTAAGTAATGGGGGCCTAATGAATGGGTAATGAAGGAGGGGAGGCCAAAGACCTCCCTCATTCATAACAGTGAATTAAAATTAAAAACTTTTAATGGTGTACGGGTTATAAAACGACATTAGCCTTATTCCTGCTTTTTTGTTTTTCCCGCCAAATGAACATCAGATGCGATAAAACTCGGAAGCGAGATGGAGAAAAGGGAGATGGCGTCCTCTACTCTCCGCTACCGCGTTCTCGAATTCCTCGTTCACTCTTCACTCGTAAGCGAAATAGTAAACATCAATTTTCCATTACATATATCCTCCTCTAAATTGGATGACCTGTAACCCTAATTCCTTTTAGAATTGCAGAAACTCAGCCTGCAGCCGATCGTCAAGTACACCGCACTCTCCTTCTTCGCCGATCGATTCATCCCAACCCTTCAAAGGTACTGCACACTCTCAATTTCCCCCCTTTTATTAACAACAAGATAACCATCTCAGACCTTTTTTTCCGTTTATTTTTTTTTTGTTGGTTTAATTTTATAGGAGAGACTCATGGAACAACTGGCTATTGGAACCGCTGAGCGAGAGCAACTTGCAGCTCTTCGCGCTCGTTTCGATCTGGGTTTCTAGTAAAGTATGCAAATTTCCCTCTTCTAATGTCTTTTGTATGTGGACCCTTTTTGTTTATCTCTATTGGGCAACGATTCTATGATGTTCAGATACACAACAGCCGCCCGCTTTCAGTGAAGAGTTTGAAGAGTCTGGGAGACAACATGATCAGCGATCAGCATTTCACTACCAGGGATTTTGTTGAAGCCGTGAGTTTCTTTACCTTTTGATATGTTTACACCCTTACAAAATTGTGATTTGCTTGTGTAAAGTTCCGTAGCTTGAACAAAATTGAAACCTCGTTTGTCCTTTTTCGTGCAATTGGAGTATATGGTTTATATGTCGGTGATGATTTGGAGGATGAAACGATTCCTCCAAGCAAGATATGGCCATAAGCAGACGTTCCCAATGCTCAATCTTGAGTTTATGTGAGCTTGTGTGTTTATGGAAGAAATATTTGGCGAATGTGCATGTGAAAAATCTAAACTAAAACATTTTCTTTGTGCTTTTGTTGTCGTTGTTATTGGTTGTCAACTTGAATTGATGGATACATGGTGCTTTTGTGCAGGAGCTGGTCTTTATGGAGGTATGGAGGGTTTAGATAGAAGGTGAGCAATTCTTTTGTTTTCTAGATGGAACTAAAATAGATAGTTTTCAGATGTTGGGATTCAATATCGGAACTTCTAGCATTGCGTTTGTCTTCCTTGAAGATTTTGTTATTCACTTCAGGTAATTGATCAAGTTTTTCCCCCTCTTAAATACTGGTCTCATTAATACTCTGAGTTTCAATGGAGCCATGTGTACATTTTCACCTTGCAAATTGCAAGAATTAGTATGTGTTGACTTTGATATCATCGTCTTATGTGTTCCTCCGCAAGAGTCAATAATAGGTTGTTTAAAGCGATGAGTACTGTAGCCTTGGCAATGTGATTCTATTTGGTTCCCTTCCTTACCTTGTTCCTTAAATATGAACATGATTCCTGATAACAAAAGAATAGAACATACATCTTTTTTCTGGATTTTGTTTCGCGTTGTGTTTTGTTTCGTATCGTGTCCTGTTTTCTGTCTTGGGAAAATTCTTCTTCTAGACTTTTTCTTACGTGATTCTTACGGTATTATAGAGCTTTGAATGCACATTGGAATAAAAATGTAGGATTATCTACTGCTAACCATGCATCAAGCCCTTGCATGCATCAAGCCCTTGCATGCATCAAGCCCTTGCATGGCACTCTTGCCCATTGCTGTCTTAGTGCTTCGTCAGTTGGTGATGTAAGGTTGGCTACTAGTCGGAGAATGGTTAAAGCGAGTTATCTTGACGGTCAAGTGTGCTCCATTTGCAACCATATTTTATTATTAATTGGAAACCAACTTGTATGATGATGAGTAGGCCATAGTCCAAGAGTAGGTATCATGGATATTTCGATCATGGAACCATGTTGTCTGATATGCATGCCAGAATATATATCCAATACAATACTTTTATTTTGAGTATGCATTTCAAAATGTACTTAGGTGTCGTTATGTCGTATCATGCAGTCATTGCGTCGGCATGTCCATATCCATGCAACATAGGTCCCAAATTATTTTGATAATCAAATAAATGGGCCTAAGGTCCATCACAACAGCCATCAAAGTAAAAGAACCTTAGGTTGATAATATATGCTTGCTAGAAGGAAGAAATTTGTCAATGACTTCTTATACACTGTGATGGCCTTTAATTTACACGCATAGACTTGCTGACTGTTGAGAGTCCCAAAGTAATCAAGCAAGGAATCAGCGCATTTGATCTCTTTGTCATGTTAGAAGTTTCTTTCTCCGTATGTGCCAAATAAACTCTGAAATTGCAGTCATTATGGCATTTGTATCAGCTGATTTATGAAGAGCAATTCTAAAGTTGTATCTGATTTTAAGATATGGGTTTATGATTGACTTTTCATTGCTCAAGCATACTGATCAGAAGTAAATTGTGTAGACAAATTAGGAAATGGAAATGTTTATTTAATTTATAAACCCCTTCTTTTCCTCAATTTCCCACATTTGGTACTTGGATTTAAGGAGGAAACTTAGACTATTAATAGGAAAGAGAATAGAAGAATGGCTAAAAGGAAAAGTGAATTAAATGTCAATTGCCTAATTTCTGTGTGTTCCTCCTTATACCTCAAAAAATATTTACTCCGGTGTTAATGGGATGGGCCCATGAAATGGAATTACAGAATTCCATTTTTTATTTCTAAACTCCTTTGCCAAATAGGAAAATAAATGAAATCTTGCTCAACCACCATCCAAATCTGTTTGTTTCCCTTGAGATCGAATGGGCCTAAGAGGCTCTCCTTGTTTTCTTTCATGTCACAGTGAATTTCTTTTAGGGCATGGGTCTCACTCAATTTTTCCAAGTTTGTCGTGATGCGTCAGTTTTCGGTAGCCAACAAGTGTAGGCACAACTGGAAGCATAAGTGCTGCTGATCCTCCAACCATTTGGTACAGAAGAGGAAAGTTGTTGATTAAGACTAATTAGGACTATCCATAATTCATTTCTCATCGCACCAATGACGGATCCTCCTAAACAGGATACATATTTGAGAATTTGTTTAACTAAATAAACCTTGCCCATGTGAACTTTGCAGATTGAATGTACAAGGAACTTTAGCAGGTTTTGTAGAGAACTTGTCACAACCATGATAGTTAGGACTCATCATGAAGAATAAAGAAGCCAACAATTTCAATGGTCGGAGAATTCTTTCGCAAGTAGGATGGAACAATTTTTTTAATAGAAAAATGCTTATGATAATCCTTTAAATCAAAGCATTGGCTCTTGCATGTTTGGTTTAACTAACGTTGGGAATATATAGATTAAAATAGATTTTATGTGGACTTCTGTAATTTATTCTTGCTTTTTGTAACGCTTAGCAGAAACGATCATAAAGTTTCTAGTTGATTTTCATCGCTTCACTAGTGGTGCTTTTTCTAGGACTGGTGTATCTTTGTGTAGTTACTATCCACTACTTGCATCTATCTTGTTAGTATTCTTTTTTACAATATATTTGTCATTTGATCTGTATGTAAGAAGTTAAAGGTATTTTTGTGGGCTACCAAATTCTTTCTTTCTTTCTATTTGGAAATGGCATGTAGTTACCCAGGAAGATTTAAACTTAAACAGTGGACACCTTTGTGACAGTTAAACAATTCAATAACTCCCCTAAAGAAAAAACAGCTCAGTATAAAGCGTAACAAATTTAACATAATCTCTGTATAAATTTGGCTTGTATATTTTTTTTCCTTCTCACAAATTTATTTTTAATGAAATTATGAGGCCAGGGCGTTGTCAAAGGCTGGGGAACTAGTGAGCTTTCATGTGTGCATGGAAATCATGGATCTTCTTTATGAAACAGAAGAGACATCAATGCTCTTCGGTTCTCCACACTCTCTTGGTGCATCTATCCTGGTTGACATTCACTCTACGATATACTATAATGACCACATCTGATCATATTTTCGTATTCATGTCTAAGTATATTGCTATTATTATCGTATTGTGCAGGTGGTTGCATATATTATCTCAGTCCCAAAGCAACAATGGGAATTCCCTCTTCTTCCTTGGGGTTGGTATTATAGTTTTTTGCTTACCTGTCTAGTTTGTTTTTATGCTTTATTTGTAACAATTCATTTTGAACTTTTTTCTGCTATAGGATAGTTTTAATTTCAAGATGATACATGATGACTGGCATTCAGTTGGAAATTTGAGTCTATCTTTGATGCATTTTAATGTTTTTTTAATAAGCAGTAAGGTTGAGTTAACAGCTGTTGGATTACTAGGCAATCAGCTGCATTGGCAGCAGCCGGTTACCCTGCAAATTGCCCTTCATGTGGAGACAGCCCCGCTGGACTTGTCCCCACCTGATGGACACGTTCTGCTGTTCCCGAACCGTCCCCACTTGAATGGACCAAAAAAGATTTTTAATTAATTTTTTATAAGTTGGTGTTTAAATACTTGTACAGACAAATTAAACTGTAGACTCAAATAGATATATCAAAACAAAAGGCATTCTGAAGCTATTGGAGACTGTCCTAATTACTAATCATTAAACATAAAAGATTTTTCTTAAGTTAGAACAAGATTTGTTTTATAAATAAGGAATAAATGAGTTTTAATATTTTTTTTAAAAAATAAGAGGGTTTAGTTTCTATGGAATTCAATATCGGTCGTTTCAATTTATAATTCATACAACTTGAAATGAATTTCTATATCAAGTGTCATCATTTAGATAGAATCACCATTACTTGTTATCTTTTTAAAAATACATGATAATAATAATAGTTGTAGTAAAGGTAAAAGTGATGTAGTGGTTATAACGATAAAAAATCTAAATCGTGAAAAATATCAACCATTACCACACCAAAGGAAAAATCTAAACACGCCAAAAATTTGACTCTAAATAAACCACCTAGTTATGGTTATATAACTAAAATCAGACTATAATAGATGACTAGATAGCATGGTCATCAATATCTTATCATATGCGGTATGCATCATACGATGCAATACAATTTGAAAGGATTTTGAAACATATCAGATGATGTAAAATATCATGATCTATAGTTGTCATAACGGACCAATGTGAAATGTATAAAAGTCGATATGCATATCAACCAACACATTTCATCAGTCAGAAAGTTAGGTTTGAGTTAGTTTTTATGTACCATGTATGGTTTTAAGTTCAAACGGCTTCCTATTTGGAGCATAAATTGATCCATTTCTCCATTCTCCATGGGAACACCCAAACCTCTCAGCTCCTCTTAGCTTGTTAATGTTCAGCGCACCTCATCTATGCCAGCCATCTATATCAACCATCTTAGGGGCTCGCGTAGCCTTGCCAAGCTTGTCGACATTCGTAGACCCCTGCATAGGCACCATCGAAAACATCAAAATCACACTCCATACGAAGGATCAGACTTCATGCCAGCAAGAGATGAATCATTCACCAGGAGCGACGTCAAGGAAGAGTTGCCCTATGTTATTTTATGGTTATGGCTCAACGTATCTGAAGTTATATTGGGGTAGAACAAGCTGATGATTAAGTGCTCCTTATTTTAGATCTAGTCACAGGGAAAGAGAAGTCATCTGAAGTCTACTAACAGGGAAAAAGTAATAATCTATGACGGCTTTTGTTGGGTCTCCTCTGAACAACATAAACAAGCAACAAAGTTTTTTGTGATAACTTGGAAAGACAGGGAAGGCCCAAATTACTTCTAGATACTAGATTGGTTTTGAAGTCAGTGCATCTAACTGCAGGGCAAAACACCTTGTGTAAATGGATAAAAAAAGGAAAAAAAATTGAGGCCCCTTATAGTAGGTCCTAGAAAATCAACTGATGTACTTACGACGGTTTCAGTAGACTTGAAGGATGTACTTGTCTTGGTATCAGCAAGCCGAAAATGTATGCATAATGTAACCATAATTGTCAGTATCTTATGATATGTGGTATGTATCATATTGTTTGATTCCAATAGATTTTGATATATATCAGACAACCATATTGTACAATGTAAAATACTATATAATATGGTAGTCATATCAGAACGATACGAGATATATCAATTGATATTCAAATGGAACAACAATATCATTAATCAAATGTTATGTTCGGTCTGTTTTTATTAGGTCTTCATATTTATGCTTAAAATTGATCAATTTCTTCTCTTCTTAATGAAAAACACACAAATCAGTCCTCTTAGTTCTTGCCAATGCTTACTGACATCCACCATCAATACTCGCCAACCATGCAACCATCTCTAAAGCCCTGTTTGACCCTTGCGGAGACCCTGAAATAATCCGATCAATGACAACCTTCGTAATTGTGTTTTTCATACTTCGATCAATCTTATTATATATTATTTATTTATTTATTAAATCTTTGCACATGTTTGTGATATAATTAATTAATTTGCTTAATTATTTCATAGGTTCAATTTATCTTATTTTATAAGATACAAGCTCAGTTGGATCAAGTTGTGTATTGCTAAGGATTGACAAGTGTTGAAACTTTTAAAATGATAATAGTGATTTGGCCAATGAACAGCTGAAAGGGAAGGCGAAGTGTTGAAACTTTTAAAATGATAATAGTGATTTGGCCAATGAACAGCTGAAAGGGAAGGCGGGAGCCAAATGGTTTAACATCTAGGGTTTTATGGTAAGATTTGGGAAAGAATGGAATTAGAGTTTCTAAACTAAAGAGTAAAAAAAGGTTTTGGGCCTCTCAACTAAAGAGTAGATTGATTACCGTATTCAATACCTCGTGTGTGAAAGATTCTCTCGGATCTCATGCCCAGATAATTCCTTTGCTCACTCTTACGCCTTGCATGTAAAAATTTATCTTAAATAATTAAGGTTATAAAAAGACTGAAATCAAAATCCTAAATTGACTCAAACTCTAATAAAAAGAAAAATTCTAATTAACTTGTCACGCCCCGCTTCCCATTCTACCGGGAGCGAGGACGCGAGTGGGTCCGCGATGTGCTTAAAATAAGGAGTACTTTTTTCTTTTCTGTAAAATCTTCCTCATTGGTTTAAACACACTAAGCGTCTCTGTAAACTGCAGGTCCTTACATGCAAATTTAAGAAGCAACTCAAATAACATTATTACATATCCAGCGTACAGAATATAAGATCCATTTTGGGCCTAGCATGGCCAATACAAATAAGATACACAAATTACATTATTTCAAATATAAAGGTGCAGTCGCGAAGGTAATCATCTAATCTTCAGCAGGTAGATATTCCACGCACTCGTCAATTGCTGTATCAGCTTCTATGGTAGTGTCTTCAGAGAACTCACTATCGATACCTGACAGACATTTCGTAAAACAATAAAGTGAAATGTCCGTCAGTGAGGTTTACTCGGCAAGATAATCTCCAAAATAAAAACGTTAGATATTTAAAGTTGAACCACGTTAAACTTTAAAAACAAGCAATAAGTTTAATTTGAAAAGGGTTAAAGACAAACAATAAATTTAATTTTAAAAGAGTTATATCAGTTAAATATTCGCAGCAATTTGCAACCTGCAGCAATTTAATCATTTGATAACCATTTGCAATACTATTTGCAAGCTGTAACAATTTAGCATTTGATAACAAAACTGTAACGTCGTAGCAACCTGTAGAAAAAGTGGTTAGAGCAATAATTAATAACCATTTTATTCTAGTGATAAGTCCATGTTCAAGAGTACGAGAGATGACCAACATGCGCCCTGTGACGGGAGCCAATCCGTGATGCTGCTCACCGACCCTATATGGCGACGGTCAAGCTCTAACATCCGTAATGTGTTGGAGGTATTCGGTATGGATTCATCCAGTTACTCCTTAACACTTGTGATCATAAACTACCCCAATCTCACAGGTCAAGTCAAGTGTCGGGTCAAAAGTACGTGTACTATCTATTTATATTAAAGTTTCATCTTCCATTCATTTTTATTGAAGTTCCATCTTCCATTCATTTATATTAAAGTTACATCTTCCGTTCAGTTTATTCAGTTCAGTTGCATCATATTAGATGCATATGACGTATCATCAGTCTATTCCACAATCTCGACTAATTACACCGTTTTGAGATTTAGTTACACAATTATCGCAGTATAGGTATGCACAATACTTTAAAGAAATGAGCATGGAAAACGGTTTTAACCAAGCCAATGAGAATAAATAAGTTTGAAATATTTTTCTAAGGCTAGTAGACATCTTTCAAGATCTTAAAATAATTAATGGGGATTTTTCTTAATTTATATGACCCAAAAACTAATTAAAAACGAGAAAACGATTTTTCATTACATTTTTCAAAGATTTCTCTAGGGCAAACCATACGTTAGAATTCTTTCAATAAGGGGCCAAAACGACCGTATTAACTAGTACTACAACATATATTTTTCTCGTTCGTCCGTGTACGTGAAAATAACATGATATGAATTTTAAAGCGAATTTTGCTTTATTAAGTTTTGCCTTTGAAAAATCACTGTGTGAGATATACTTGCCTTAAGGCGATGAAACCAGGCCAATGAGTCCGTTTTGCCGTTTCTGATTTTCTAGGCATTGTCTCCTATTTTTCTGAGACCTATATAATTTATTATCAATTTATTATTATCAGCTTATGCATATACGTATTCTTATATGTATTTAAATAAATACGTATTAAAAACATATTTTTGTATTTAATATTAAAACTTCGGTCTCACCTCCTGACGCACGCAGCGGATGCGTTCGGAGAGTCGCCGGCGAGGGGCGGGTGGATGTGCGACGGTGCTGGGAGCGGCGGACGGCGAAGGCGACTGCGGGGAGGCGTAGGAGCGCGATGGGAGGTCCGGTGGGAGGTAGGGGCGAGCTCGATGGGCGCTCGACGTGGTGCACGTCGGAGGAGGGGTGCGGACGGCTTCGGGCGGTCGCGGTCGCGAGCGGAAATGGTGGCGTGCTCGAACAGGGGTGGCTCTGACGCTGTAGAGAAGAGAGGGCACAAGGGAGGGGCTCGGGGTTTGCCGCTGGAGTTGAACGGGGAGAGTGGGTGGTCGTGGAGTTCGGAGAATGTAACGGCATGTTTTCATCAACACAACTATACGTATTTAAACTATCTTCAAATTTTTTTTAAAACTATTTTGTAGTGGTTTGTCAGGAGTTTTACGATTTCAAAAATTTCTTATAAAAATATTTTGAAGTATCAGACTAGTTATGGAGTATTTTAGTAAGATCGGGTTTCATCAGATACCTCTAAAAGATCTGATAAAAATTCATTTTCAGTTATTACCGTTTTGGCTTCATGAATTTATTTTCTATTCAAACATCTTCAAAACGTTTTCAAACTTCTAAAGTATCATCCTATGATCATTTAGGGCTCCTCACATTAATTTCGTAATTTTCTGATATCGTTTCGACCTAGAACCCGTAAACCCGCTTTCTAAATGTTTTGGCCTAAAACTAGTATCTCCGTAGCTCAAACCCTGAAACAGACTTTGTATTCGCGATCCTCGCGACGATACGAACCCGTAGGTATGTTTTCGTAATTTTTCGGACACGTTTACTAGTAGGGGCAAAATCGTAATCTCTGTTTAACTAATCACCATTCTAACTATTATTATTACCCCCTAATTACCTTAATTAACTTCCCACCTAACCTACCCGTGTCTACCCCACCCACTTTGGTAGCTCAAATCCAACAACCCCCCGTTCATCAGCTCTTCCCTAACCCTATAAATAAACCCCCTAATTCTCTCTCTCTCTCCCTCAAATAAACTCAACCCAAGTCCAAAGGAATCTAGCCTCGTTCATCATCAAGCTCAGCTCCTCCATTTTCAACTAACCCATCAACACACAACCTCTTTTGCTATGATCGGATCCACCCTCAGCCAACCCACACTCACGCACACAGGCTCCTCTCTCTAATCCTTTATTTTCCAACCCGAAACCCAACACCCTAACCCGTTCATCACCAAACTCATGCTTCCTCTCTCCCGCGCGCTCTCTCTCTCTCTCTACCTCTCTCCCTACCCCGTAAACCCTCTCCCCTCTCAGTCTCTCTCTCCTCACCCTCTACTCTGACGAGGCGCCGCCCAGCTCGAAGCACGACTGTCGCTGCCAACTACTCGCCGCCAAGCTCCGCCCCGTTCGCCACAGCGCCGACCGTCTACGGCGACACGCCCACACCCTCGGGCTCCCGCGTCTCCGTGAGCAGCACAGCGCCGCCCTCCGCCATGAACGCATCCTCGAGCCCCGTCGCTGCTCCGCCGCCCTCCGACAGCTCGATCGCCGTCGCCCCGTCGCCCCGCCGTCTGCCAAGCGCCGAAGCACACCCCCCTCCGACGAGCGAAAGCGTCGGATGCATGGTAAACTCGCGATGGCATTCTTGTAAATACGAAACGAATTTCGTATTTACGTATTTTTAATTAATTATAAAAGGGTTTTATGGTTTTAATTCTATAACTAAAGATAGAAGCCTCAGAAAAATGTGAGACTAGCCCCAGAAAATCGGAAATAATATTTTGGATCCAATAGCGCTAGTCTCATCTCGATTAGACGCTTACTTTTTCCAGAATCATTTTTTGCGTAAAACATAAATACGTAAATTCATTCTAAAATCTGTAGCTCTCTAATTTCATGTACACTGATACGTGATAAAAATATATGTAATAGTAATCTCCGAGACGGTCGTTTTGACTGCTCATTCAAGTATTTCCGACTAGTATTGCTCCCGGAATAAATTACGGAAGTTTTACGTTACTTAAGTAAATCGAGTTTTTAAAATGATTTTCAAGCTTCTGAAAATTATAAAAATGACTATAAGCTTCAAAAAAATATTCCCTCTTACAGTAAAACTATTTTTATCATATATAGCCTATATAAAAATTTAGAACGCTTTTCGACAACGTTTCAATCAGTTATAAAAATCAAAACGATCAAGTTTAATAAATAGAAAATAGTGTGTGCTTTAACCAATTGTTTCTAGTGTTTGCAGGTACCAATCCTCGTGCATCAGCTTCTCTAGATCCAACTTCGTCTTGCCACGACGAGCTCGAAATTAGTAAGTCACAGTAAGTTCTAGATTTGGAAAAGTAGATAGTGTCCTCGTATGAACCTTTTAAAAACAACAATTTTGATGTTCCATATTTGTTGGACTTGTCTTTATCCTCAATTTTATTAGCATCCACCTTGCTTTACTTTGAGAAAGTCGATCAGTGAACCTAGCTTAACTATCATCGTAAACAAGGAACTAATGACATCATGTGGCACATCTTATGGAATATCTCGTGGAATGTGTTGTGGAATACCTCGTGAAATATCTTGTAAAAGGTCTAAAAGAATATCTCGTAAGAAAGCTTGTAATTAATACAAATGACAATGGGGCTTGGGGTACTCATTGTAGAGCAAGTGTGGGAGCTATGACCGGAGTCACACTCTCTCGTCTTGTCTCATCTCGTTTTCAAAGTATGTTGTAGTTGACGTCCGGGATTTGCTCCCCGTGGCAATGGAGATGGCCCATGGTTGCATATCATACTTTCCTATATGAGTCACATCACATAGTGTAGTTAATTAATGCCAACACTAAGATAAACATTGGTTGTACGTCTTATTCAGTACTTTGCATGTTTATTATCATTACAGTTCATGCAGCTAGTCTCACCATTGCTATCACCATGTTCGCTCGTGCACGTTACTTTCGTACCTACACGACCACCTTTTTCTATATGCATTACACGTACTCTACCTACCACACTTATGCAGTTACCAGTACTTCACTTCACTTGCTTTACCTGCTTTACAGCTGCACTACCACAGTACCGTTTGTTCTTTCTTTACAGTTCTGTTTACTTTTATTACCAGCTGTTTACAGTTGTTACTCAGTACTTTACTTTTCACTCTGATATGCTTGTACGTAGTTACTTTTGTCGTACTTGTGCACTGCTTCTTTTCTATATTTAGAATTGTTGTGACTTACCTACGGTTCCATTTCTGTGGCACCGCAGACGACTTACATATGGAGGTAGATGCTCTTGAGTTGATAGCGCCAGAGTTCGACCCTGAGACCGCATCTTTCAGTTTTATTTTCGCTATGTACTTTCTTTCTTTCATGTATCATTGTTGGAACATTTGTACAGTATGGATTGTCATAATTGGACACTATGTGTATTTTTGTACATCTTTGCATCATGACTATTTTGGTTACACTGGTTAACTGCAGGACCTGCGCAAATATCAAATAAGTAACTGGCCTCCGAGAGCGGGTCGTTACAAGTTTGGTGGCCCACGCAGGTCCGCGCTAACTACCTCGTGAACAATATAGCAATATCAGGGTGTACAATATATAATACTCAAATTGAACCTCGAGTACGGGATGTCTGGAGTGTTCACTTGTATTGGATATACGTGTGAAGCGTCCTTATTACCATTTTCATTAGGTCTTCCTTGATCCTCATCACTTCCTTTGAACTCTTAACCCTTGCTTAGGAACTCATGTTCCATTCTTAGTTATACCCTCCCTAGTAAACTCCTTTGCTAGTAATTATAGTTATTTTTCATAGGTTGAACTATCTATCAACTTCATCACCTTTCCTTCAGTTGATGATGGCACGCATATAAATGATAAGCTTCCTTCAATGGACCATGATCCGGTCAATGTGCTTGGCTAAGTTTGTTGGATCACTCTAGCTAGACTGGGGGTAAGTGATCCTGACTTAGTCACTTCCCTGGCCGTGTCCGCTGGACCGCAAGGACGTAAATCATGATTATGTAACGCCATCGATCTTCATAACTATCAACCTTTCTTTAGCTAATGATGGCCTTCTGATCACTCTATTAATTCTTAAAATTCTTCCTAATCGCGTTTAGTTCGCCTGAACTCTAGCTACGTCTATTTTAAGGAGAGTAGCATTCGATTTTCGATCACCAGAAGTTCGAGTTCGACAACGGAAGCGAATCGAAGGACGCTCAGAAGTATTGGAGGATGGTGCTAGAGAATTTGAGACGAACCAAACCGAGACATGCAAGCGTGAGCAACTACTACTTCTTCGTCTTTTTGAACTCGTATTCTTCTTCTGTCCATTGCTATCATCTTGTACCTATTTCCTTATGGATTGAATTCCTTTCCCACCTACCACCTTCCCCCCTCTTTATTTCCTTTGTCTGCTTCCCCCCCTCGAGCCCCGTTCCCGCTAACCCTACCCTACCCTAACACCGACTTCCGGTGCCCCCTTTTTAAAGACCCCCCATCTTCTTCCTCACCAAGCCACACTGTGGTTCCCTATACGCCCTGGCATCACCCTCTCCTCCTCCCGGCCTCTCCCCTAAGCGAGCTCGACCCATCTCGCTTCGAGATCCTCCGGCCTCACCCGAAGCTCCACCAGCTCCAACCCATCCCGGTGGCCCCTGCCACGTCGAACAGTCGCAGCACTCGCCGCCATGGATCGACAGCCGCCGATGGCCCACCAACGACATTGGGGATTGTTGGGCTTAGCGACAACCCTTGCCGCATTCTCGTTGTTGCCGTGTGGTTGAGATCTTGAGAAGTCGCCGTTCTTGGTGTTCTTTCGAGCTTTTTGTCCTGGGTCTTACCCCTGAGGTGTCCCGCTTCGTTTCTTCTTGGGTCCACTCCTTCATGTTTGTTGGATCGTGAGTTATTGGTCGTTGAATTGTTTAGGGTTGATGGTGATAACCGTAGATGTCGACCAATGGTGTTGGCAAGGAGTATCATTGGGGATGAGTATTGGCTTGCTTTTGGTCTTAGGTGTTGAAGTTGGATGTAAGTCTTGTGCTCGGATTTGGGAGACGTCTAGGAGGTTGGCTTCTAGTTGGATGTTATGGAGATTGCTGGTAGAAGTGGTAGCGATGATCTTGACCCTTGAGAATTGGCCTTATATTTGTCTTTTAGTGTCGATCTGGATATTGGCTTGTAATTTGGTAGCATGGCAGATGAGGTCCTTTGTGTTCGGCTGGTTAAGTTGTAACAACGCGAATGCATATGGATTAGCCCTTACGTTTTTGTATGCTATGGCGATGATTTACTTGGTTAAGACCATGTAGTCATCATTGGCATGAGTTGAAAATTTTAGACGCTATGTTCTTCTTTTTGGTGTGGTTTAAATAGCTTACTACTGACTTATCACCTCAAGCTCCAAGTTCGAACAGATGTCGTCGTCATAATAACTATCATTTTCATGTAATACCATTATCTTATATTTTGGCTACTTGATAAATCGGAAGTAACTATGGTGATGATACTAGGTTTCGAAACTAGTTACGGAAGCTATGGTGATGTCAATAGTATGAATTCATATATAACATCTCCTGTTTTCTTGATGCTATAATATTATAACATCATTATTATAATATTATAATTCATGTTATTTACAACCTGATTTACTAGATTACTATCTTTTCTATCATTTATTTGCTTGAGCTTCTTCATAACATCAATTATTTTCAAAAGAGATTTTTAAATTCCGAGGACGGAATTATTTTAAGGAGGGTAGAATGTAACGACCTATTTTCATCAACACAACTATTACGTATTTAACCTATCTTCAAATTTTTTTAAAACTATTTTGTAGTGGTTTGTCAGGAGTTTTTACGATTTCAAAAATTTCTTATAAAAATATTTTGAAGTACCAGACTAGTTATGGAATATTTTAGTAAGATCGGGTTTCATCAAATACCTCTAAAAGATCTGATAAAAATTCATTTTCAGTTATTACCGTTTTGGCTTCATGAATTTATTTTCTATTCAAACATCTTCAAAACGTTTTCAAACTTCTACAGTAGCATCCTATGATCATTTAGGGATCCACACATTAATTTCGTACTTTTCTGATATCGTTTCACCTAGAACCCGCAAACCTGCTTTCTAAATGTTTTGGCCTAAACTAGTATCTTCGTAGCTCAAACCCTGAAACAGACTTCGTATTCGCGATCCTCGCGATGATACAAACCCGTGGGTATGTTTTCGTAATTTTTCAGACACATTTACTACTAGGGGCAAAATCGTAATTTCTGTTTAACTAATTACCACTCTAACTATTATTATTACCTCCTATTTACCTTAATTAACTTCCCACCTATCCTACCCGTGTCTACCCCACCCACTTTGGTAGCTCAAATCCAACAACCCCCCGTTCATCAGCTCTTCCTCAACCCTATAAATAAACCCCCTAATTCTCTCGCTCTCCCTCAAATAAACTTAACCCAAGCCCAAAGGAACCCAGCCTCGTTCATCATCAAGCTCAGCTCCTCCATTTTCAACTAACCCATCAACACACACAACCTCTTTTGCTATGATCGGATCCACCCTCAGCCAACCCACACTCACGCACACAGGCTCCTCTCTCTTAATCCTTCATTTTCCAACCAGAAACCCAACACCCTAACCCGTTCATCACCAAACTCCCGCTACCTCTCTCCCCCCCGCGCGCGCGCTCTCTCTCTACCTCTCTCCCACCCCCGTAAACCCTCTCCCCTCTCAGTCTCTCTCTCCTTGCCCTCTACTCCGACGAGGCGCCGCCCAGCTCGAAGCACGACTGCCGCTGCCACCTACTCGCCGCCAAGCTCCGCCCCGTTCGCCACGGCACTGACCGTCCACGGCGACACCCCCACACCCCCGGGCTCCCGCGTCTCCGTGAGCAGCACAGCGCCGCCCTCCGCCATGAACGCATCCCCGAGCCCCGCCGCCCTCCGACAGCTCGATCGCCGTCGCCCCACCGTTAATCGAGCGCCGAAGCACACCCCCTCCGACGAGCGTAAGCGTCGAATGCATGGTAAACTCGCGATGGCATTCTTGTAAATACGAAACAAATTTCGTATTTACGTATTTTTAATTAATTTTTAAAGGGTTTTATGGTTTTAATTCTATAACTAAAGATATAAGCCTCAGAAAAATGTGAGACTAGCCCCAGAAAATCGGAAATAATATTTTGGATCCAATGGCGCTAGTCTTATCTCGATCAGACGCTTATTTTTTCCAGAATCATATTTTTGCGTAAAACTTAAATACGTAAAATTCATTCTAAAATTTGTAGCTCTCTGATTTCACGTACACTGATACGTGATAAAAATATATGTAATAGTAATCTCCGAGACGGTCGTTTTGACTGATCATTCAAGTATTTCCGACTAGTATTGCTTCCGAAATAAATTACGGAAGTTTTACGTTACTTAAGTAAATCGAGTTTTTAAAATGATTTTCAAGCTTTTGAAAATTATAAAAATTACTATAAGCTTCAGAAAAATATTCCCTCTTACAGTAAAACTATTTTTATCATATATAGCCCATATAAAAATTTAGAACGCTTTTCGACAACGTTTCAATCAGTTATAAAAATCAAAACGATCGAGTTTAATATATAGAAAATAGTGTGTGCTTTAACCAATTGTTTTTTGTGTTTGCAGGTACCAATCCTCGTGCACCAGCTTCTCTAGCTTCAACCTCGTCTTGCCACGATGAGCTCAAAATTAGTTAGTCACAGTAAATTCTAGATTTGGAAAAATAGATAGTGTCCTCGTACGAACCTTTTAAAAACAACAATTTTTGTGTTCCATGTTTGTTGGACTTGTCTTTATCCTCAAATTTATTAGCATCCACCTTGCTTTACTTTGAGAAAGTCGACCAGTGAACCTAGCTTAACTATCATCGTAAACAAGGAACTAATGACATCATGTGGCACATCTTATGGAATATCTCGTGGAATGTGTTGTGGAATACCTCGTGGAATATCTCGTAAAATGTCTAAAAGAATGTCTCGTAAGAAAGCATGTAATTGATACACATGACAATTGGGCTTGGGGTAACTCATTGTAGAGAAAGTGTGGGAGCTATGACCGGAGTCACTCTCTCTCGTCTTGTCTCGTCTCGTTTTCAAAGTATGTTGTAGTTGACGCCCAGGATTTGCTCCATGTGGCAATGGAGATGGCCCATGGTTGCATATCATACTTTCCTACATGAGTCACATCACATAGTGTAGTTAATTAATGCCAACACTAAGTAACCATTGGTTGTACGTCTTATTCAGTACTTTGCATGTTTATTATCATTACAGTTCATGCAGCTAGTCTCACCATTGCTATCACCATGTTTGCTCTTGCACGTTTCTTTCGTACTTACACGACCATCTTTTTCTTTATGCATTACACGTACTTTACCTACCACACTTGTGCAGTTACCAGTACTTCACTTCACTTGCTTTGCCTGTTTTACACTTGCACTACCACAGTACCGTTTGTTCTTTCTTTACAGTTCTGTTTACCTTTATTACCAGCTGTGTACAGTTGTTACTCAGTATTTTACTTTTCACTCTGATCTGCTTGTACGTAGTTACTTTTGTCATACTTGTGCACTGCTTCTTTTCTATATTTAGAATTATTGTGACTTACATACGGTTTCATCTCCGTGGCACCGCAGACGACGTACATATGGAGGTAGATGCTCTTGAGTTGATAGCGCCAGAGTTCGACCCTGAGACCACAGCTTTCAGTTTTATTTTCGCTATGTATATTCTTTCTTTCATGTATCATTGTTGGAACATTTGTACAGTATGGATTGTAATAATTGGAGACTATTTGGGTATTTTTGTACATCTCTGCATCATGGCTATTTTGGTTTCAATGGTTAACTGCACGACCTGCGCAAATATCAAATAAGTAACTTGTAATGCTCGTATGGATGAAATGCCGTTAGCGTGTGTGTGTATAGTAATTTTGTTGCGTAAATAGAAATTTCTTACATGTATGGCTAGATTTGTATATCTGAATGAATGCGTGAAGTGGGATAGTAAACTGACATTCTTGTTAGCATGTTATTATTGTTATAAGCGTGCTTAGTGTTTTCCGTTGGTGAGTGTTTATCGTAATTGGTATGTCCATGCCATTTGGTGCTGCTGGGATAATTATTAAGGAATGATATTATTATTATTGAGGAGGTTTGGATTGTTATTGATTGTTATTATTGATGTTGGATTGTTGTTCTTGGTGACATCTTTTTCTTAGAGGCGATGTTGATTACTATTATCAGTGTTGTTGTTTGGACCTATAGTTTATTTTAGTAGTCAAAGAACTGGTTGTTGGGCTTTGCCATTTGGCTTGAGTTATGAGACTTGGTTGTTTTAGGGGTGGACTTGGAATGAGGAAGAGAGAGTTCATTCTAATAATGGCAAACTTGTAAATACCCATTTATTTATTATCTCTCTTAACCTTTTTCTTTATTTTTTCTTTTTCCCTTCCTTCCTCCCCAAGCTCCACGCACAGGCCGAATTTCTCAAGCTGGCCGAGCTCCTCTCTTGAGGGCAGGCCGGAAAAAGTCCAAGAAAGGGAGAGAAATGGAGAAAGAAAAAGAAGAGGAGGAAGAGGGGAATCCAAAACCCTAACTCAACCTCTCCTTCCACCTTCATCCTCTCCAAATCCCCACCTTTCCCATGGCCGAAATCCCCAAATGCCTGGCCGAAATTGTTGTTGCCGAAATGTCTAAGCAAAGCAAGGAGAAGGCAGAAAGAGGAGGTTAGGGCCTTGGGATTGAAGATGAGATTGAGGGTGGAGTCATGAAATTGAAAGAGGAGTTAGGGTTTGGGGTTGAGCTTGGAGATTTGGGATTCTTGGAGCTCTCATGAAATTGGTAGAGGGAAACTGAGACTTCATGAAGGAGGGAGCTAGGGTATGGAGCTTGAGGTGAGAGCTATGGTGGAGTCATCTTGGATTGGAAGGGGTTTTGGCTCTTCAATGAGGTAGGATTCCAATCCCCTCTCTCATGTTCATTCATTCCATTTTGATTTACAAAATTTGCATTTTCCGGGTTTTTGTAGAAACCCATTGTCATGATGCACTTGGTTTGATCGTATTCGTTGTAGTGAGTTATGTGATGCCATGATTATGATATAGGATGCTAATGATGCTAGTGGATGCCTTGCTTCACTATTCATGAGGAATTGCCCTCATGTGTAGTGTTGAGTGTTTTACTCCCTACTCTCATTTGGGTGATGCGGGATAAATATATGAGCTATGACATAGGGGTACAAAGAAATGGTATATGTAGATTGGCCAAGAATAGGTGATACTGCTCTCATCTAGCGTGTAGCGTGTAGGGTGTTCATTCCCCATTCTAAAAAAACAAGTGATGTTAATCCTATGAAGAAAATGAGAACAATAGAAATGTTGTTGTTATGAAATAGTGTGCCTTATTAAATGAGGGAAGTAGAAAGGAAACCAAAACACGGCCTAAACATTCTCATGAATTGTGATATTAGGTTGAATTGTTTGGTTGTTTATTGAAATGATGGAAGCTTGACGCTTAATGTCCACATTGTGTTGAAATTATATGGAATTACCTTTTTCCCTTTTATGGTTAATTTCTGTTACGATTTAGTTTTCATCTTGTTACATTGATTAAACGAAATGCTTCTCATTTGTTGAAAGCAATATTGATTAAGTGGAACTTGTTTTCATCTTGTCCTCATGAACTTTGTTATAAGCTATATGTGCCCTTTTTGTGAAATTGCTTCCTTTCGTGCAAAGAGTAATGTTTATCCCAAGTTCCTGCATATGTTCTTATTTTTATGAAATATGCAAGCTATTGGTGCCTTTCTTCTTCAAATTTGCCTTTATTGTGTTAATGTCGAAATCATCATATGTTGTGGTAAGCCCTTTTCTTGATATTTTGGCCTTGGGCCTCTTGTAGTATTTTGATGCGGTAAGGAAAATATGATGGGCTGGGAAGAAGAAATTTGAAAGGAAGCAAGATGTAAAGAATGTACTATACACACATACACATGGGTTATGATATGATGTGATTAGGACACGAGGTGGAGTGCACGGGCATGGACAAAGTGCCGCGGTAGGAGGCGGGTGAATACGCCGTTGGCCACCTCTTGATCCATTAGGTGGCTCCACGATGATAACGGAGTAGAATCATATGCACGTGCACGCCGGCTCACTCATGGGATCCCAATTGCATCGCATTGCATTGCATCGTTTGTAATTCATATGCATCATGGCATCATCGAGCATTTGTGTGATTGGTGATGATATATATATGAATGTGACTTCATGAGAATGAATGTTGCCATGAATGCATGGATGTTTGAAAGGGTTGTATGTTGGTAAGTGTGGTTGTTAGTTGTTGCAAATATTATTATCTTTGTCGTTGTGTTGATATTGTTGGTGGCTTGTTGGTGTAATTGTTTGGGGGATTCCACCTTGTGCCTTAATTCTTAGTTGGGGGCTTGGTAGCAACTTTAGCGTAAAGAAGTTAATATTTGTTGAGGGTTGAATTCTTAAGATGGAAGGAAAAGGAATGGGCCATTGCCATCTCTCTCTTTTCCATATCTAATTGTAGGAAAGATTCTTCCATTCTAATGCTTAAGTGACTTATTCAAGTTATATGTGGCCATTAAAACTTGCGCATTTATTCAAGCTTCTTAAGTAATTTCTTTAAAAAGAAAACAAGCTCCAAAAGTAGATTCTTGAAAATTGGCAATTTATTCAAGTTGCTACTTAGTTGCATTTGATTAAAGCGAGTAACTTTTATGCGGTAATAAGTTGGCAACAAGTAATGGATTCTTAATGGAGATTTGATATTGTTGCTAAGTCTTTTATGGCACTCCTCCTATGATTTTGAGCAAAGTTATGTATTCCTTTTATGATTATAGCAGGTTTCTTTTTGATAATACATATGTTGTAATGGGTAAAATGGTGATAAATACAAGAGAAACTCTGTCGAAATTTTTGTAAACAACTCCATGTTTAAAAGAAAACCCATTTGAAAAGTAGATGAAAGAAAATTAGTACGAGGATTTGTTAACTTCCAAGTTAGACGCACTAAATGATTTTTAGGAAGTGTATGGACCTTAATTACTATCAAAGTTTCTACAAGTTTTCTCTATGCAAACTCGAGTTCCAGAGTTGATTCATGATTTAGGATATATGTTGGGTAATAAGTTCGTCACTTTCTGTTAGCCAACCATGTGTGGGGATTTATTATTATTTATGTCGATAACAACTTAATGCGAATTTTCCCTAGTCCTTATAAAGTTCTAATGCTTTGGGTAGAACTGGTATAGTTTCACTGTATATGTAAGGTTGCGTGATAATAACGGCTTATGGAAGGGAGTCATGGTGTAGGCAAGATAGAAAGAGATCGAGTTATTGTTGTCATTCATGAAAATCGAGTTATTGTATTAGTGTAAGGTTGCACTATTTCAAAGAGGTCGCGTATTGTTGCGTTCTTGTACTTGTCGCCTCTACTTGTTCTGCATACATTGTTGCTTCTCTATCTGTAGCACTCACTTTATTTTGCAGGATGCCCTTGCCGCAGGTACGAGATTTAGTTATTGATATCATTTGCAGATTAATATAAGTGATGTGAATATATGCTTGTATACGTCAATTTTCATGATATGCCATGAGTTATTCCTAGTTGCTGCATTAGTGCATTGCATACTTATGCACCATGTGAGTTGGGTTTGGTTTTCCTACTGGGTCACGCTGTGACGTCCCGTTGTTATTTTTCAGGTGTTGGATCTTGGGGTCTGAGGCCCACGAGCCCAGTTGGTTGGATTTGAATGTGGGGGTGAGTGCGAGAGAAATTTGGGTATGATAATGTACTTGGGTGGAATGGGCTATGTACTGTATATGAGTTTTGGAATCGATGTTGTATTTGAACAGTTTATATATATGTTATACCAGTGTTTGGAGTTGTGGCTCTTTTGTATTTCTGTGATGTCTCGAACACTACAGGTACTATCCCAGCAGTGCGCAGGGGGCCTGCTTGAGTTTTGAAATTTTGTACTTCTCTTCTGTAGCACCCGCCTCTTCGGGAATACCTGATACGGATTCGTACTCATCGGGTATACCGGGGAGCGGGGCGTTACATAACTGGCCCCCGAGAGCGGGTCGTTACAGAGAAGGGAGAGCTCGGGGTGGGTGTGTCGGGCTGTGGGGGTTTTGAGGCTGTCGGGGCGGCGTCGGAGGCTGGCTCAGGGCGGTGGAGGCGGTGGTCCGGTGATGCAGCGACGTGGCAGCGGGTTGGGCCAAAGGGGGATGCATCGGGATGCTGCACGGGGAAGGGTGCGCTCGTGCATGGGGAGTGTGGCTCTTGGGCGGAGCGTGAGACGACGATCGGCGTGGGGTGTGTCGGAGTGAGGAGGGAGGGGCGGACGTGTGGGTGAAGCTCTTAGAGTGGGGGCGTGGGCGGCAGGCTGAGTGTCTCGTCGGAGGACGGGCGGCGAGCTCCGGTGGACTAGCTAGGGCGGTGGCAGCATCGAGGGGAGGGGCGCTCCGGGCAGAGGGGCAGTGGTTGTTTGCCGGAGGGAGTGGGAGAGGGCAGGGTTGAACGAAGGGGGAGGGAGCTGTTGTGTGTGTGCGTTGGTTTAGTAGAGAACGGGGAAGAGGGAACTGGGTTTGGGTTAGTTATACAGGGTTATAAAAATATAGAGTAGTGTAATAGTAATAATAATAATAATAGTAATGGAACACTTATTAGTATAGTTGGATCTGTCAACTTTAGGGAGGTTGGTTAAATAGGTGGGTATTAATTAAGTGGGATTAGAGGGGTAAAAGTAAGAGTAATTGGATAATTAGTAATAGTAAAAACGTCATTAGCGATTGTAATTAGCAAAAATGACGTAATACTACGCTGTTTTTGCATACGACTCCGAAAAATTACGAAAACATAGCCACAGGTTCGTATCGTCGCGAGGATCGTGAATACGAGGTCCATTTCGAAGTTTGAGCTATGGAAATGCGAGTTTTGGGCCAAAACGTTTGGGATGCAGGTTTGCGGGTTCTAGGTCGATTTGATTCCAGAAAATTACGAAATTAATATGTGAGGCACTAAATGATCAGAATCATATGGTAGAAGTTTGAAATTGTTTTGATAACGTTTACATAGAAAAATAATTGATACGGCTATATCGGTAATAATTAGATATAGATTATTATATAAATTATTTAAGGGTATTGGATGGCACTCGAACTCACTGAAATAGGCTTTAACTATGCTGATAATACAAAACATTTTTTAATAAATGATTTTGAAACCAATTTGATATTAAACTCCTGACCAACCATTATAAAATACTTTTAATATATGAAAATACGTCGAATACAAATATACGCGTACTGATGGATACGGGTCGTCACATAACTCAAACTTAAAATGAAATAAAAAGGGTATTCCTTTAAAAAAACTCAAAAAGAACTAAAAGAGAAATACTAAAAGGCCGAATTAAAGAGATAGAAAAGGACTCAAAAAAATAAAAAATCTAAAGTAAATAAGATTTCTCATACGAATGAAATTGCTCCATGTGTGAAACTGATACGATCCGGTGGATCGAATCAATAAAGTTCAGATTTTTAAAAGAGGAAAATATAAAAAGTGGAATTTTTATAAGATTTGAGACGAAGAACAATAGATAAATTGGGCCTCTTTCGAGACGAAGCCATATCTCCTACCTTTGAATGAACGGATCAAAGCATAAAAACCCTCACAATTGATAACTCAAAGTGTTTTCACAAATCAAGCATAAAAGAAATAAAAGACGGCTAGCCCTAATAAATAGAAAAGGCGGGGAATTACTAATCTAGTCCACAAAGACTAGAATACCCCTAGACTAACCCTCATACGCCGCACGTAGGTCACTAAAGGTGGGTGGGTCCCACCCATGTAGCCGCCGGCCCTTGGGGTATGCGGATGCGGGTCCGCATCAATACCGCCCACTAAAAGAGCCACCTTGTCCTCAAGGTGGAGATCTGGCTTTGAAGGCCCCCGAGGGAAAACAGAGGCTAGAGTCACCTGTTAGAACCACCGTACGACCCCCCCTCCTGGAATTCCATCCTAAGCTGCTTCCAATTCATCTTCACCTCGCCCAACCCCCTCAGCCACTGCACGCCCAAAATCACATCGATATTGTTCAACTCTAGGGGCAAGAAGTCCTCCACGATCTGCACCCCTTGTAAGGTCAGACTCAGCCCCTTGCACATCCCACTGCTCTCCTCCCTCCTCCCTGTCCCTGAAAGGACTGTTAACGTCTCCAAGGTGCTCACCTGCAACCTATGACGATCCACCAAATGTCGAGAGATGAAGTTGTGGGTAGCCCCACTGTCTATGAGTACCGTCACCGGCGCGTCGTCCAATCGTCCTGACAACTTCATGGTATGGTTCGTGGTTACCCATACCAAGGAGTTCAGGAACACCTCAGCTACATCCAGATGTGCGTGCTCAACCTCGCTCTCTTCCGTCATCACTGGCTCCCCACTATCTGCATACTCCCCCTCGTCCGGTTCTAGCACAATCTGTATCAGCCTGCTCGCACATCGATGACCGGGACTGAACTTCTCATCGCATCTGAAACAGAGGCCTGCAGCACGCCTCGCCCTCATATCAGCTTCAGTCATCCGTTTACCAGGGATCACTGGTCGGATTTTCTCTCTCTTCATTTCCGTGTCCACTGGTGCTACTGTAACCCCCGGGAGTGGGGCCGGTGCTGTCTGACTACGCTGGCCCTGGGCTCCCCAAGTCCCCCAAATGCGTCTCTCCTCTGCATGCTTCTCCTCCGCCTTGTGGGCCAGGCGAAGGACATCCTCCAGTGTCCCTGGGCTCTGCATCCTCAGCTCTGCTTGTATGGAGGGCTTCAGCCCCCTCATGAAATTCCCGATCATCACCTCGTCGGTCACCCCCCTTCACCCTACTATTCAGCATCTCGAACTTCTCCACATAATCCCTGACCGTCTCCTCCTGCCTCAGAGCAGATAACTGCTCGTAGAAATCTCCCCCCGGAGTCTCCTGGAACCGGTCTAGTATCAGTGCAAACAGCTCCTCCCAAGTGCGAAAGGGGGTCTGCGCCACCTTCCATCTGTACCAGGCCAACGCCTTGCCCTCGAAGTAGATTCCGATGGCCCTCAGAACCTCCTCCTCCGTCAACCGCATCACCTGGAAGTAACGCTCCGCCCGGTAGATCCACCCATCCGGATCTGTGCCGTCAAAAATCGGCATCTTCAGCTTCAGAAGGCGGCGATCTGCATTGATGTCCCCCTGGGGTCCACCATCTCTCCCGCGGTCACCCCCACGGCCGAATCCTCCGTCGACTGCCTCAACCGGTCCTCCCCCGTCATCTCCGTACCTCTCCTCTGGCCATGCGGATCTCTCTCACGCCTTGGGCTGGTAGTAATGCCCGGGAAACTCTGGTGGTCGTGCAAAGTTGGGCCTTGGCCCAGGTGGGGTGGTCTCCGCCCTCCAAAATTGGCCCGCCGGGGTCCCAATAGCTGCCCCGGAGGCCCATCCGCCTCCTACTGTCCCTGGGGTTCCCCCATGATGGGATACGAACCCAGCCACACCCCCAAAAGGTCGAGGAGTAGTCGTCGGGCCCCCAGGAGGGGCGGCCCAACCCGCCGGGCCCTGGGAAGGCCCGGCCCAACTTGCCGGACCCCCAAATGGGCCCCCGCCGCCTCCTGCACCCCGGGATGGGGGTGCCGCACCCCCCGCGGCCCTGGCGGGGGGTGCCGCCTGCACCCACGGCCCGCCGGGGCCCGCCGGGGTCCCAATAGCTGCTCCCGAAGCCCATCCGCCTCCCATAGTCCCCAAAGTCCTCCCAGAATGGGGAACGAACCCCGCCACACCCCCGAAAGGGCGGGACGAAGTCGCCGGGCCCCCAGGTGGGCCGGCCCAGCCCGTCACGGCCTCGGAAGGCCCGGCCCAACTCGCCGGGCCCTGAAATGGGCCGCAGCCCTCTCCCGCACCCCCGGATGGGGGTGCCGCACCTCCCGCGGCCCCGGCGGGGGGTGCCGCCTGCACCCCGGGCCCGCCGGAGTCGGCCGAGGCCCCTGGTGGCCCCGGCGGCTCCACCCAGACCAAGGAGGGCCTGGGGAAGCTCGTCGGGGGCGCCGAGGCCCCCGGTTGGCCGGGCGGTCTCGCTCAGGCATGGGGGAGCCTGGGCGGGGCCGTCGGCCCTAGGGCAGGCCCGATTGGGCCTGCCGCAACTTGTACGGACCTGCGCGGGTCCGTTGGTCCTTCCGCGCCGTCGATTTGATGGGGGGTTGCTGCCGTTGTTCCCGTTTGCCCTAGAGAGGCTGATTCTAGGGTAGATCCGCCCCCCTCTAGGGTTCCCTTGCCTCGATCTCCTCCTTTCGCCATGGCGAGGGCTTGGATCATCTCCTTCAATTCTCGGAGATCTCGTCCTTGTTGCGCGGCATCCGTCCTCATCCCCCTAAGCTCGATCTGGATGTCTTCTTGCGAATGGGCGTGATCCTTGAGTGAATCCCCCATTGTTTTCTTCAACCCTTCGAATCGCTCTTCGATCTCTCGGTTGAGATCCTCCCGTAGCCCTTGAATCCTCTCATCAATCGCATCCGCCTTCGATCGAGTACTCGCCGCCATTTGGATCTAGAGCTCTGATACCAATTTGATACGATCCGGTGGATCGAATCAATAAAGTTCAGATTTTTAAAAGAGGAAATTATAAAAAGTGGAATTTTTATAAGATTTGAGACGAAGAACAATAGATAAATTGGGCCTCTTTCGAGACAAAGCCCTATCTCTTAGCTTTGAATGAACGGATCAAAGCCTAAAAACCCTCACAATTGATAACTCAAAGTGTTTTCACAAATCAAGCATAAAAGAAATAAAAGACGGCTAGCCCTAATAAATAGAAAATGCGGGGAATTACTAATCTAGTCCACAAAGACTAGAATACCCCTAGACTAACCCTCCTACGCCACGCGTAGGTCACTAAAGGTGGGTGGGTCCCACCCATGTAGCCGCCGGCCCTTGGGGTATGCGGATGCGGGTCCGCATCAGAAACTTATTGCGATCTATATAATAGGATTCTACATGTACTTAGTCATGCTGGTTCCGCATTAAATTTCCCTTAGGTGGAAAAAACTCGATCTCAAGATTTGAAGTAGTGTAATATAATGAACCTCGAATAACCAATAACCATGCAGAACCAACAATGATAAAAATGTAGGTAGGAAAATATGCAATACTTGTTAGTTCGTATGCAGAAGATTAACTAGAATAATAAAGTCAATATGCTCCACCTCAAGTTCAACGAGTGGCTCAAATGGTAGCTCAATTATGAACTTTGCTAGGGGTAGTTGTCATGTTCTACTTTTCAAAATATTAGGGAACGAAATAAGATAAGCATGTGACGTATTTAAGCTAAAAGAAAAATCATCTTAACTTAAATATGCTAAGCGTCAATCAATCACACGGCATGTACTTTTACATATAAAACTAATAATGAGCAACTTTGTTTTGAAAGGTAATAATTATGATTCATTAACTCAAGAATAAATTACAGAATACAGTTCAAAAGAAATATACTGTTCTAGACTATTCTTGGAAATAAAGAGAAGAGTGGACACAAGTGTCGTCATCCCCAACTAACCAATCATGGACTAGAACAGAACTGAAAACATGAGGAATTCACTACACAAATTAGGACCAGAAAACTAAACTGATGCGAGAGTTCTGCAGTCTTTTCTACCATCTGATAGAAACACTTAGCACATGAATCCGGTCATCCCAAACAAGGGTAGACGTATTGATGTTGTTGGGTACCCTTCGCCCGGCGTGAACTCCTCTGAGGACGTAACAATGTGGGATCTCTCTTCGTATGAGTACCTTGGTTGGATATGGCATTTGCAGTTCTCTTATTCAAAATGTTAGTGAGCATCACTTGCCACTCCACTGTGTCTACAACAATCGGATTTGAGTGGGTGTCAAAATCAGTGGTGGCAGGGGGAACATGATCACAATCATTTTGTAGACTAGTCAGATCACCTGTGGATCACCTATTTTGTAACACTGATGTGTCAATAACACTTACTAATCTGTCCCGAGCAGATGTATCTACTGGTAGAGAAGTAGAAATCTCAGGATCAATGGAGGGTACATATAAAGTCATAGAGTCATCAGCAACATAACAAGTAGTAGACTGACAATTGGGGAAGGGATTCTAGCTTCATGATAAGTGTTGTCTTGGACATAATTATTTACATCACTTGTCATTGAAAGAAACTCATTTGGACAGGTATAAGTGTTAGATGTGATCACAACAGGCCGTACAAGCTCCTTAGATGTAAGGGAATTTGTTTAGCCATCCAAATAGGAACTGTAGCGCAGTAAGCATTCACATGTCCAAAGCAGCTGCAACATGAACATGTAGGAGGTAACCATTCATATTCCACTGGCAATTCCATCTGTTCACTACTTTCGACATCTAAGAACACTTTATGATGCAATGGTGAGCAGCATCAATTTCAACAAAGCATCTAGCATAGGCTAAACGCTCACCCATTGCTGTAGCTCGGTCCATATACAATGGCTTATCAATCAAGCTTGCCGCTTTACTAATGATTACATTAGACCAAAGTTTTAAGTGTAATGTCGAAAAACGTACACAAACAGGGACCGAAGAAAGTAGATCATGGCCCAAACCAATATCAAGACTCCATCTTTGCAGAATGATAAGACGGCCATCGAATAGCCAATATCCATCTTGTAGGATTCTAGTACAATCATCTGTCATGGAGAACTTAAAAAAAGAAACCATTTTCGCGAGAGAAAACTTCAAAGATCGCAACCGGCTTCCACAAACGAGAGACATATACTTTAAGATGAAAAAAGAAAAGCCTATTCCCCAACACATAGCCAACTAAAGTGTTGTCACATTGTCGAACATTGGCGTTGATTTCCTCCTTGGTGATAATGTGCAACTTTATTAATTCATTTGCAGTCTATAAGTTAAATATCAAGAATGTATAACAAATGATAAAATACTGAACTGAATACATGTAGGTAAAATAAAGGATTGGTACTCATTGTTCTCTTCTGAGGTCAGGTGCTAAGTTGTCCTCTTCTGAAATGCTTCTGAAACACTCGTTCTCTATATCTAACAGCCATGCAAAATGAACCATCAGACTGCTTGTAGCCCTAACTAGGAATTTAAGCATTTAAATACAACCACACAAAATCTAATATTTCATTTGTATTTCTATTTGACATGATTATTTTAAGTAATAAGATAATAAGCCATGTACTAATTAGACAATAAATATCAAGACATGTCAATCAGTAAAGAAATCAACTATCGTGCGGTGTCAATGTTTGTTCAGTTGGTCAAATGTTCAAGGATTTGATCATTTAGTTTTTCAGTTATGTTCAGTTATGATAATCTAACATTGAGCTCAAGTTTAAAAGTACAATATGCAACTCAGATTTTTTGATCCGTCTCGAAACAGTGATAATCAGGGTCACAGGTTACACACCCGTAGGTGCAAACAATCAATATCAGGATGCACATCTGAAGGCGTCATCAATAAATATCAGATTCATTGATACATTGATGCACATCTGAAGGCGTCATCAATAAATATCAGATTCATTGATACATTGATGCACGAATAAAGGACACTTGTCAAACTAGGATTGTAATTTTCTTTTATTTATAGTTTTAATTTGAGTCTATTTGTAGCCTTATTTATAAAAAGTAATTTCTTTTCTTTTAGAATTCTAGTCGGAATATGAATGGTTTTCTTAGAGGTCGGGTTTTGTTTTTCCTATGAAAAGGCAGTTGCATTTCATTGTAAAAGAGATTATTGAAGAGTAAAATAAAGAATTGAAATTGAGAGAATTTTAATGTTTGTGTGAACACTAATATATTCTCTTAATCTCTTTGCAAGTGATGTGCCTAGAATGTATGAGTGATTTGTCTAGGTGAGAAGCCCAAATAGTTACATCTAAGTACCTTTAGTTGCCAATCTCTAACCCTACTTCATCTTATTCTTTCCCAAATATTTTATATTCTTGTTTGTTCCACAAATCCCACCAAAAAAACCCCAGATCTTTAACTCTAACGCTCCAGCGTCCATGTCACCTTCCATCCAGATGTTACTTTCATTTCATTACGTCATCATTGGTGAGATGCATGGACCATTTTAAAATGAAAAGAACATGAAATATCTAGATTGAAATGGGCTTTCTAAAATAACACTTGCTAAATGCATTCATGGTGTCGTCTATCTAATTTACAGCTTAAGAGTTTTTTTTCAATGCTTGTTTATGGAGACAAGGGTTTAAGCAGATGTTGAATATGGCAAGGCATCAATCCATCATGGTTTTTTGTCATTATGTTCAATCCTGGCCACTGTCACTAGGTATCAAATGAGATCCCTTTTGGTGAGCCTAATAAAATTTTAAGCTCCCCTATCAGGTTGAAGATCCCTCAATTATCAATCTCTTGTTTTATTGTAAATTTGTTTAAATCTTTTATGAAAATGCCATAGCTTATGATTTTACTATAAATAAACCCGTGCATTATGATTTTACTATAAATAAACCCGTACACATTGTGCACGGGAATCCAATAAAGAACACACCCACAGAATGTGGGACCCACGAATAGTGGTAAATGAGAGAAAAGATTGTGTGTGAGTGTGGGCATTGTCTAGGTGTTAAAGAGGGAAAATTTTTAATGGCAAATATGTAAATATGGAGGTTAAATGGATGAAACGTTCAATGGCAAACCTGGAAATTAGGGGATTAATGGAGAAAAATGTTTGGGGTTGATGGGACATTGCCATGTATGACAAAGCACATCAATCAGCTCTTGTTTGTAATATATGCTAGAAATAGCATGTGCACATAGTATACAGGAACCCAAAAAACCCACCCACGGTATGTGTGGCCCATGCACATTGACAAAATAGAGAGAAAAATGGGTGTTAGTGTGGGTATTGTTTGGAGTAAAGGGGGACAGCGCAAAAACCCGAGGTAAAGTGAAAAAAGCACAATGGCAAACCCGTAATTAAACTGGCAGTGTGGGTTTCTTGGAATTAGGGAAAAAGAGTATGTGTGTTTTGGGGGTGCCCTTTGGGTTTTTCAAAAGGCAATGGCATACTCGAAATAGTGGGCATTTTTGGGGGTTTTATGTTGAGGGTTGATGTGGCACCATATGTGTTGGTGATGTGTTACACCTCTTTTGTTGTCACATGGGACAATGGCAAGCTTGTAATTTCCTCTTTTAGCGTAGACTAGAAATAACACGTGCACAAAAAAATACACAAACAACCAAAAACCCCTACAAAATCAGGATGCGGGACCCAAACCGGTTCAAATGGGAAATGTCGGTGTGAATATGGGTATCACCTTGGGGCTTTTGGGGTTTTTGACTGGGGGTGTGATGTTGGGTGTGATGTTGGGTATTGTTTGAGTGGAGGGTGGGTTTGGTTTTTTTTGGGGGGTGGCTTTGGGGGTTTTTTCTTTTTTTCTTTTTTTCTTTTCTTTCTTTTTTTTTTTTGGGGGGGGGGGGGGGGGGGTGGGGTGGGGAGATCTCATGTGACACCCCTCTTTTGTTGCCACATGGGACAAAGGTGCCACATGGGACAATGACAAGCTTGTAATTCCATGTCACATGAAATGTCAAGCTTGTAATTCCCTCTTTTATGGTACAGATTCCCCCGTGCCACACAAATTTTCTCCATGTCGTACTTTTCTACCTATGACATCAGATAAAATTTGGTGTGAAGTTTTAAACCAAAAATGTCCTTTTATCCTTTGCGGCATTGGATGATGACATCGAGATCAATTCTTTGTTGCTAGATGTGGAAAGAGTGTTGAAGGAGTACAAAAAGCTGTTCTGTTTGGCAACATGGATACTTTTTGGCTGTAGAAATTTTCCTGTGATTGGGCTGTGTATACACAGCACTGGGACAATCATAGGAGAACAATATTAGCTGTTAGCATAGGAATACGGACAATGGACAACAACCGATGAACATGTTTGGTCGTATGCAACAGTCAACCATCTTATATCATCATATTAGAGAAGCACTTATTGGGAGATACTTAGAAGTAGGGCTCTTATGCTTTAAGCTTAGAAATGAGTTAAGGTGGGAAGTTTCTAAATTTGAAGCCATAACCATCAGGGCTTTTATTAGAGATTCTGATCATGGAATATGCTGTTTAAATGTTTAATAGAAGAAGAAGAATCTTAGAATGGAAGGTATTTGCATGAATGGAATGTGAAATAGTTAAATGACGCATCTCATTCAATATATACATGTGATAAGTGAAGATTGTACCATGTCATTGGTTCATATCCATGGTGTAGCAATCAAAGTATGGAGCACACTAAATCATTTCCTGCCGTATCTCTAAATGAGCGAAGTCATGAAACCAAAAAAAAAAAAATCGAGTAATGGGAAGAAGAGTGAAAGCATACAAGTCGTTTACTTCCATTTCTGCTTCAAACTTGATTTTGGATACTAATTTCATGTTATGTATTCTTTCAGTTTGGCAGTCAATTTCTTGTTTGAATGTATGAACGTTTGGTGCGGTTAAATACATTTGATTAACAAATCCAGTGTATGTGCTTACTTGCCGATTGAGGTTAATTTGCTCATGTTACGAATTATGACTGACGACAATTTGAGCGATTTTTTGTACCAAACACGTATCCCTTTTAGGATCGATATCAATCAACTACTCCGGCCCATATTTGAGTATTAAGAAATAGATTTCTCTGCATGAAATGGAGTTGCATATGCTTGTGTATCTATGTACATCAATGCACAATGTTCGCTCTACATCTACTTTCCATCAGTCGCAATTTTTTTTATGCCGAACATCTTTCTATTGCAGTGAAGTTCGTTACTTCCTATGAAGAAGAATATATTCGGGACATTGTTCAGACAATTCTTGAGCATATACTGAAGTCAGAGGGGAAAGACAAAAGGATCAACAGATCTGTTTCATATGATACTCAAATGTAGAGATCAATCCAGCGAGTTTTTTCCGTAATTTGGTAGGAAGCTTATCAAAAAGCCCATGCATTGTAAGTAGCTACGAGAGAAATGATATCATGGCTTAGAGAAGAAACGTATTTTCTTTCTTTTCTTCTATTTCAAATGTTAAAGCTGCCAAACATGGAAAAAAAATCACAATTTTCTCGTTGGATTATTAATCGATCCTGATAAAGTAATCAATACAAAGAGATTGGTATGCACGAAGTTCCACGCTTAATTTTGAGAACAATGGAGGCAAGGAGTTTCCGTAGGAAGTGAAGAAGGATGGTTGGTTGACGATGCAAGAATATATACATAGATTTCATGTTTGGAAACTTCTTGAGTGACTGAGTCAATGCCTTCATTAGATTTATCCTTGTTGTTAATGCGTTGCTCTCTTTGTTAAAAGATTTGGTTGCCAAATAGGATGCTTTAGATTTAAGACAGCATAATGATTTTTTTAAAGTACTTTTGTACGATAAAATAACACGGATTTAGTAGTAAGCATTTATTGTTTTTTTATTACCAAACCCTGAATCTCTTTTCTGCACATGTAGGTTCATGTGCACCTAAAAAATAAATAAACAGGTGCTTGTTGCATATACAAGCATTTTGTTATTAACGATCTATCAAATAGATTCAATTTTCATGGCTTCCATGCCTTCAGAAGGTTCATCTTTGTTGACGTTGCGTGGCTCACAAGTTAAATCATTGTGTTGGAAAATATGATGGCTTAAATTTAAGATAAGATAATGGCTTCTTTTTATAAGAAAAAGATTCAATTTTCATGGCTTCAATGCCTTCTCATTCAACACTAGGCTGACCCAACGGACAAGTCCAAGTGAAGCCCACGACTTCAGCACGACAGCCTAATAGAGCCTCCATCTTTCGGCCTAGCAACTAGATCGAATGCTAGCCTTATCAACTCGGAAATCCTCAACTGAACCCGACATCCTTCACGACGACAGCCGAGCTAATAGTAGGGCTCCTTCATTCAAAGCGTCAGTTCCAGCATTCAATTGCCAATCGTTGAGCTCCTCCATGGAAGACATTCAATGACCGACAGTTACACTCATTATCAATTATGACAACTCGGCGCCATAAAAGCTCGGGCGTGACCAACAGACGTTCAGGGACTATAACTACTCTCTCGGACAATGAGAGAGGGGGGGCTTCTTTGCCACTCCGGGATAACTTCTTCGGTGGCTACTTCTCACATACAATCCCTCTGACAATCTCCAGTTAGGTAACCATAAACTCAGAATCAACCTCGACCTAGCTTCATTCATTTCCTCCATAGCTCGACGAGCTAACTAGCGAACGACCTCCCACCAGGTTGGACATAGTTACCTCGAGCCACATTTAGTTATTTACTGACTTAAGTATCAGAGTGGATTAGGTTGGACCACAGATCTGACCCTCTCTATCGAGATCTATGGTGCATAAAGCCGGAGGAAGCCCAGAGATAGCTCGGTCCATAGCGTGGCAGGTTCGGACGTGACTGGGATTGCTTAGGCTTGGCTACAACTCGGGTCGTCGACCTCTCTCCTAAAGATCGACTTGCTCGAGTGCACCGGAGTCTAAAGATGGTCTGGAATCGCTCAGACCTGGCAAAGCATAACTCGAATATGGTCATGGCTTCACCCATCTGGACCAAGGCTCACTCAGCTCGGGGTCGGTTCGCCCAGCTCTTAGTCAGAAAGCTACTCCATCTCATGCTAAGCCACCACACATCAATCCCACTGGGAGCAACAACCATCTACTATGAACCACATTGTAACTCTATTGTACTAGACACGATGAGCAAAAAGCCCGTCAACACACGATTTATCTGTGTTGATGATGCGTGCCTCACAAGTTAAATCATTAAGTTGGAAAATATGATGGCTTAAATTTAAGATAAGATAATGTGGCTTCTTTTTATAAGAAATTTTTTTTTTCATTAATGCAATATTTTGAATTATAAATAATCTATTCTGTAAAAAGGGGAATTACAAGCATGCCAATGTCACATGTGGTATTATACTAAAATGTCACATCACCCCTCAAAACACACCCAAAACCGAAACACCCAAAAAAACACACCCACGTCAACAACCCCAAAAATCCCAAGACAATACGCGCACACTTTCCATTTGAATCCGATTTTGCACCCAATGGAACACACATGTGGGTCCCACGTCCTGATTGGATGTGGCTTTTTGGGGGGTGCATGCACATTTTGTGCGCGTGTTATTTCTAGTATTACTACCGTATAAGCAAGGACATATGCCACTCCTTTTTATTGCAAAGCTCAAAAATGTCTTTAACATGTCGTAGCATGTACCCCCTAACAAAAATAGGTTTAGTAATTTTAAATGCCGTGTTTGTACTAGATTTAGTAAAGTGCCTGGCTAAACTTTTCAAAGGGTAAAAAGCTTCATCAAATGCACACAACTAAGTCATTTTCTTAAAGAGCAAGAACATTCTCGGCACAAACTAATTGATGCCAAATTGAACTACACACACATATATATATGATTGCAATAAAATAGTATAGAAACAACCCAAAGACTGGAGAGACATCAAAGCATACAATGATCAACGCAATGCCTTTGTCTGAAAGGAATACAAAATAGGCACAGGCTGCAGTGCCTTGGCAGCCATAGATAATGTGGTTGGGCGTCGCTTGCAAGGCTGCTCCTTTTCTTTCCTATACTTCCTTTGAAAATGTCAAGTCATGAAGGGGAAGAATACAAATCATAAATTGGAATGAGAAATATTGGTGAGAAGTCACATCCAACTACAATGTATCATCCATGGTTGCATAAATGAGTGTGGATAAAGGGCCACCTTGGCCTAGTTGGTAGGAATCCTGTTCGATTATTATAAATTTGAATCATTCGGTTGTCTTGGTGGAAATCCGGGTTCGAATCCCACTATCCGATATCCCTTTTTATTTTTTCTTTATTTTTCAGCTTTTAGGGCTCCGATGGATACCCGGGTTCCGCGAAGTTGTCTTTCCGAATATCCTCCAAAAACTTTAGTCATACAGCCTCTTTTTGTTTATTGACATGTTTCGATCAGAAAAGGAGAAAGATCAAAGTAATTTCACGACCAAAGAAAATCAAATTCAATTGTTCTATGTAAACACAATTGCTTCTATTTTTCCTCACTACTACGTTATTTTCCCCCCAGGTAATGCTTCTCACACTCCGGCATTCTCCTTACTGGAATAGGGAAGAATGTACTATGTTATTTTTTCCCCCTTTATTTTGTTTATTGTTTCAGTCAAACAGTACCCGATTTAGCAAAGAGGTTGTTATATACAACGCATGAAATACGGTGCATGCAATTTTTTTTGTCAAAAAGGAAAAACTGTCGCATTAGTTGTCGCATCGCTCCATTCGATGTGACAGGTTTTCCTTTTTTGATAAAAATATTGCATACAGTGCATTGCATGTGGTGTATATAGCAACTCTCTTTTAGCAAATTGGTGGCACGACTAATACTTTTTCACGCGTACATGCCATTTTACTCCCGCGCACAACCAGAATGTCACTTATTTACAAGTTTGACATTCAAATTTTCTCACTGTGCACAACAAATTTTAATTCCCAAACTGACCCATTGTGCGCGATGGTAAAATGACGACCGTTGACGGACTCCCCAGCCTGCCACCACCTCCGACTACCCAGCACTGATCCCCTCTGCCGACCATCTTCTTCTTCCACATCCCACTCTGCCATCCCCATCAACTGACAACCCCTTCTCATCCCTCTCCGACAACCCCTTCTCCGACAACCAAGCCACTCCACCTCCCCTCTTTTTCACCGTCCATTCCAAACCCTAAAACCCGTCGAAGGAGGGACGGAGGCTAGAGGACGAAGGTGAATAAGTTTCGAATGGCAAACTTGTAGATAAGTAGTGAGAGAGAGTAGAACGGTAGGTGCGCGAAGCAACTCCCTTTTTCACCCGGGTTAACTAGTCTAATATTGTTACTCGGTTTAAAATATTATTATCGAAAAATTCAAAAGAATATTACTTTCACAATAAAACAAAATTAATTAAAAACTCAAACCTAATCCAAGAATTTGGTGGGGGGTCAATTGCCCCCATCCTTTCTATCACTTGTTGACCTGTGTGGTAGTGATACACTAACCCCCAATTAACAGGGCCACCCCTTACAATCATTAAGTGATTAAACGCTAACGCTGTAATTACAACAATGAATGCAGAGATACAGACAACAAAGGCGCACATTTCTTAATGAGGCTGGTGTTTATCAAATCTATGAAGCCGCAGGAGACACTTCCCGTCTGTAGGAACTCACCCCGCTTTTTAAATTAAAATGGATTCAAAAATGGAAAACTACTATTCCTCACACAATTCCATGAACCCAATTCCAACGAAACCCATTATTTCCCTTTGACTGACCGGTGGGCCCTCGTGAGCTTTGGGTGAGCCTGATGGGTGTTGTGAAATTTGTTCCTCTCCCTCTCCGAGCTTTTGGGTTGCTACTTGCTAGTGAGAGTTTTAGTTCATTCTCGCTTCAAAAAGATATTCTCTCTCTTTTTGCCGTCTCATAAAAAAGATCTAAAACCCTATGAACTCTCTCTCTCTCTCTCTCTCGTCTCCAAAGATTGCATTTTTTCTCTGGGATCTCTGTGAGTGTAACTGTCTCTTCGCTCTTCTACTGCAGTTTCTAATAATTCCCTTTTTTTCTTAATTTTTTAGTTTATTTCAGGTCACGAGTTTTGACGCGCCCTTCTAGGGTTTTGCTTGCGGCCTCCTCCCATTTCCGTTTGTGAGGCCCGAGGACCCAATTTTAACAAAGAAAGAAGCACCCATTTCTTCTTCCTCCTCCTCCTCCTCCTCTTCTTCAACTTCTTGGTTTTTTTATTTTGGGGAAAGAAAAAAGAAAGAAATTGAAGGGAAATGGTGGATTTTGGGGTGTGGTCGAGTATCAGTATGGAGACGACCTGTGGAGCTCTGCTCACGGAGCTCGAGGTAATGTCTCTTCTTCGTGCTAAAAAATAATCTCTGTTTTTTCCGTTTTTGTTGTAAATTTTTTATGTTGCTTTTTGTTTGAGCGAACTTCTGGTGAGCCTCTCTGGTTTCTTGACGTCTCCCATGAAATTGTGATGGTGTGATCTTTTCTTCTTAATTGCGGATTTTTCATATCAACAGAATTACAGAGGGAAAAATGTGTCATTTTCCTTTCCTGTTTGGGTAAATGTTATGTTGGTAGTTGGAAATTTGCGATGTGTTGTCTCAAAAACCTTCAATTTACCGAGAAGTCGTGTGAGTTACATTTCATAGGAGATCCATGTAATATTTCTTGTTAGATTTCATAATTTAAGTAATGAATTACCAAAATATTGAAGCAACAAAGTGTTTTGTGTGTGTGTTTTAACTCAATGAGAGCAGCACATATGGACTGATATTGGTGAGAGCGATGCTGAAAAAGACCGAATGTTGCTGGAGCTGGAGCTGGAATGTATGCAGGTTTACCGCAGGAAAGTGGAGGAAGCCAGCAACGTGCGGGCAAAGCTCCATCAGTCATTAATGGCGAAGGAAGCGGAGCTTGCAGCTCTAGTTGCCTCTCTTGGGGAGCACAATGCCCATATGCAGGTGAGCGCTGCCTCGCTTTTTGTTTTATCATCCAAGTACTTTGAGTTCTAGGCATTCACATTGATGATGAGTTGATGGTAGTTTAATTGTAATTTAATGCACATGATTTGTTTGTTGGCATGCCTTTTGTTTCTTATCCTCTTTGGTACGCTTGGACTGTTAATAGTACTTATCTACTGTTAATTGATGATGGTTCCTAAACAAAGATTATCATCAAAGTTATGTGATGTTCAGTAACATTTACAAACTGGAACTGTTTACTCTGTGAAATGTCAGGATTCTACTGATTATACTGTGTTCTATTCTGAGTCTACGATACACTAATTTCATGGTATTACCTGAACAGTTTCTCTTTTAATTTGCAAAAGTAATAATTTGATATATTTGTATTGTGATAATCATCCTTGGGTTTTAAGATACTCGTCGTTATTAATAAAGACATTAATACAAACCTGTTTGAGAAAGACTTGATGACAGTGGTTCTGGAGTGGTGGAGGAAACATGCTTGTATAATTTTCCTTTGCCAAAAAGGAAGCAGTCAGGCAGCCTTTTGCTCCTTTATGAAAGGCAAGGGCATTCTGACAACAATATGATTAAGAAACAAGTTAAGATTGGAAACCAGCTATCTTGCTTGAAATATACACATTGTTCTTCTAAAATTAGGTTTTGCAAAAAGCGTGTAATGTAACCTAGTGGATCATTCAGATTGATTTCATCAACAGGTTGATTTAAATAGCATGCCAAAATGATAATTGAGATTTATTTTGAATGGGATATTGACATATTGTTGGAAAGTCAATCAAGCTATTTAATTCGATACAGGACAAGCTTAAATGCTATGTAAGACATTTCTCCCGACTAAAATAATGTCCGACGCACCCAGACACCATGCACGTCCATTTGCGACACTTATTTTTTACAAATACATACAATGTTATTCATCTTAAAAATATGTACGAAATGAAGTATGTTATGCCCTCTTTTGACAAACTACTGTCATTGTACTAAAATTGAGTCTGTGTTTATAAATATAAACCCAATATATATTTATATGAGTAAAATATACATGTACTAGTCATAACCCGTGCTCGCGGGCACGGTTCATTTAAGATTTTCCCCAGCGAAATCTTTGTTCTCCAAAAAATTATTTCCACAGCTAAAATTATGCGGAAAAACAAATTAGCATAAAAATATTTAGCGGCATAGACGCCTTTGGCATGAAACAACAAATTAGCGTAAAAAAATAGCGGACGCCTTCGACGCGGAACAACAAATTAGTGTAAAAAAATTTGGCGCGGAACAACAAATTCGGCGTAGACGTCTTCGGCGCGGAACAACAAATTTGGCACGGACGCCTTCGTCGCAGAATAACAAATTAACGTAAAAAATTTAGCGGGACGCGGGCGCCTTCGGCATAGAACAACAAATTCGGCGCGGAATAACAACGCTGAACAACAAATTTGGTGCAGGCGCCTTCGATGCGGAACAACAAATTCGGCGTAGAACAACATATTCGGAGCGGACGCGAACACCAAATTAGCGTAAAAAATTTAGTGCATCGGGCGCCTTAGTCGCGAGAAATTATTCTCATTTTGTTGCTCCATGCGTCGAAGAGACAGTGGGCCCCGCGTTGAGGGAGAGATCATTCGATCTGCGGCAGCATTCGATCTGCGGTAGCATTCGATCTGCAACATTACATACAAGTTAAAAGTTTTTTTACCAAATACATTAATTACATTAATTGCGTGCACTCTGTTATTCCCCATAAACTTTCATTCCCCAAAAAGTTTCATTTCCTCAGAAACTTTCATTTCCATAGAAATGTTTTTCCCTCCAAAACTTTCCACAAAATCTCATCTCAACCATTCATTTCTTAAGATTAAATCCAAGCCGTCTTTATATCAACTTGTTTGTCATATTCAGCTTGTCCTAGTCAGATCTAGGATTCAAAAATAGTTGTCAAATGTAATATAGATTCTTAACCAAGAATTACATATATGCGAAAGAAATCTATTATACAAATGAGGATGTGTGATGTGACTTTGTCTTATGTTGGCATCCAAAGAGGGATGTCACTGAGATGCCACATCACCCTCCAAAGAAATAGCCGCCCAAGTCCCATTATTTACATGTTTGCCATTGTGATAGGAACTAAACAAGTTCTGATTTTTATTTAAATAAAACTAAAAATAAAAGAGATACATTGACCACAATTATAGAGGTGATTGCCCTTCTAAGATGCCAATTGAAGAGGACGCCCACACTCTTTCGAAGAACGAGGGATAATCTCACCTCTACAATCAATATTCTTTCAAAAATAGCCTACCCCTCTCCCTCTCATCTCCTCTGTCATGTATAATAATATTCTCACTAATTAAGTAATTAGTCAAAAGAACTAAATTACTATCCTTATTTAAAATATTGCCAAATAAATCCTAATATTATTTTCCCATTAAATGACACGATTCTCGCATTAAATCATTTTCAAATGAGGTCGCGTTCATGTTCGCCGCATCGTCCACATTCATCGCACCGCCCATGTTTGGATTCTCGCATTAAATCATTTCCAAATGAAGTCACGTTCACGTTTGCCGAACCCCCCGTCCCCAAAAAATCACCTTGTCCTCAAGGTGGTGCTTGACGTACATGGACGTGCTATGTGTTGCTCGTTCCCTCTAGGATCGAATGGAAGATCTTTTTTGCCTAAATCAATGGGTCTGTTGGGTTTATCGGGACGAGGGGAAGGTGCTGGTGGTAGTGGCAGTCCCAGATTCTATTAGACGAGCCGCCGGTAAAACTCAAAATGTGGAACATAGGCCCTCAGGGGGTTTGCCCTAGTCGGGGCGGCCATCCTGGGGGTCGCTCGAGTTTGGGTGGCCCTCAGGGGGGTCGTCCGATTAAAAGCGGCCCTTGGGGAGTCCACCGGCACCGGGGGGCCCGCTTGTCTTCACCGGCAGCGGATCTTCACCGATCGACGTCGACATCTTCAGATCTGTTCCGCCGTCCATCTTCTTCTCCGAATCTGGTAGATCTTGAGTTTGAGATCTTCAAATCAGTGATCGTGGCCTTCAGATCTGGACGTCGTCATTTCGGCTCAGATCTACCGAATCTAGCTTACCGGCCTCCAAAAATTTCCCATTTTTCCTTGCCTCCGTGCCACTTCCTCGGCCTCTTCTTCCTCCATGACTTTCCTCAACTCCTGAAAGAGTTGTTTTCAATATTTCTTTTCTTTCTTTTTCGTCAAAGGTGTCGTATTTAGCTCTAGATCTGGATTTTCGTCTAGATCTGAATATTTCACTCTTGACCACGATGTGATTTGTTGTATGAGATGTTGATTTGATTGCTTGAGCCCCTCCATCAATTGTACGAGCCGTTGTTTCGATTGTATGAGCCCTTGGGTGGTTTGCATGATGGCCTCCAAATCCTTCTTCACGGATCTCCTCCCCTTCATCAAGATTGTACCGCTTTGATACCAAATTGATAGGAAACAAATAAGATCTGATTTTTTATTAATATATAACTGAAAATAAGAGAGATACATCGACCACAATTATAGGGGTGATCGCCCTTCCAAGACGCCAATTGAAGAGGACGTCCGCACTCTTCCGAAGAACGAGGGATAATCTCACCTCTACAATCAATATTCTCTCAAAAATAGCCTACCACTCCCCCTCTCCTCTTCTTCGTTATTTATAGTAATACCCTCACTAATTAGTAATTAGTCAAAAAGACTAAATCACTCTCCCTAGTTAAAATATTGCCAAATAAATTCCTAATATTATTCTCCAATTAAATGACACTATTCTCGCATTAAATCATTTTCAAATAAGGCCGCGTCCACATTCGCCGAACGCCATCAGTATCACATTGCCCTTTCATGGACCAAAAAAATTCTCACTCTTCTCCATATTTACGGGTATGTCATTGATCTTTTTTCACTTTGCCTCCACGTTTTTTACACTTTCACCACTGCCTTTCCCCTTTTATCCTCGGATCCAAAGATGGCTGCCACTGTTTTTTTCAATGTGAATGTGAATGTGAATGTGAATGTGGGTTGAGACGATACCCACCCACACCCCTGCCATTGCCCAGTGTGGGTTTAGCATCTCACATTCACATTATCAAACTAGATGAAGTCTGTATTAACTACATGCATGCATGGACAATATTACAATGCCCATTATTTTGTCTTATTCATATTGTACCTTCTCCATTTAAAATTCACTGGCACAAGCCTGTTCAATTGGCGCTCATTGCATGAGAAGGGTGAGCTCCCTCTTTTGCACCTTAAGTATATGCCTTGTACTAAAAAACTCTATTAAATATTTTTAACTTGGTTCTATCTTTTGCCTTATCAAATTGGTGCATTATTATAAAGGCATTCAACTCCTAATGTTACGATAATGATAATGTGATATGGATGCTTATTGTTTTCTTGGTCAAGTGGCCTTCTCTTATCTCACAGTTGATACCTTTGCTTTGATACTATTTCGTAACACCCGTTAAGAACTTTTTAATGAATGCTGGGGAGCCACAGGCCTCACCATTTATTAACAAGCAAAGCAAGCAAGCAAACAAAAACATAATACATTAGTGTATGAATCCACATTGTAATAGGCCATGTGCCCAGTTTTCAGCAAATTGTTAGCATCTATAAAGAGTAGTCCTTATGTATGCATTTTACGAAGTGCTACATGACATTCTGATCAGAAAACATGATTTTCAATAGTTCTATGACTGCCTGATGTTTGTCGGATTCTTCTGCTTCATCTAATAACACGGATTTAGATATTATACATTTTTAAACGATTGATGAATTATATATTGGAATTATCTTTAGCGCTGGCATTATCATGAATCGTAATGTAATGGTTAATCACATGAATTTGTGTACTCAGAAAGAAAAGAGGCTAGCATCTCTAAAAGATCAACTCGCTTTTGTCACGCCTTTATTGGAGGACTTAAGAACAGAAAAAGAAGAACGCGTCAAGCAATTTGCAGATGTAAGATCACAGATCGAAAAGATCAGGATTGAAATTTCCGAATGGAACCTTCAGAATGAATCAGTGACCAGTCCTGCAATGGTGGATGAACATGATCTTTCAATAAGGAAACTCAATGAATACCAAGCTCAACTTCGCAATCTCCAAAAGGAGAAGGTATGCATTTTCGGCCGAGTTTTACCTGTTTGTAGTTTGCACCATCAATTCCCATCTATAACTAGAATTTGGCAATTGCAAAAGCATATGCAGTGCACATGAGAGATAGACCCTATATGCCGCATAAATGATATCTGCCACTTGACGGCAGCAAAGGGAAGGGGAAACCCATCGGCAAAACCCAAAATCCCACCTAGCCACCCCCCCCCCCCCCCCCACACCCACACACACACACACACACACAAAACCCCCACAAAAAAGGCAAATTCAAAACACTAGTTGCGAGAAGAGGAAGTACTCCCGGGTGTTTAGCAGCCTATGGGGTTATTATTAGTAGACTTAGAACTATGCATTCTTAAAGCAGTTATAATTTTTTGACTGTTTTTTGGTGCTTCTAGTCCGAGCGTCTTTGCCGGGTCCTTGAGTATGTAAATGAAGTCCGTTCTTTATGTGGTCTGCTTGAAGTGGATTTTGGAGAAACTCTGGATGAGGTACATCCTAGTCTACATGATCCTAGTTCTGGGAAGTCAACGAACATCAGTGACAGCACGTTGGAAGGACTATCCCGGACCATTCAGAAGTTAAAAACTGAGAAACAGGTTCGAACTCGGAAGGTAAGTTGCTGTGCTCAAAGTCATTTGTCTTGTTTAACATTGTCATTTATCGCTGATGCATCCAAGCTCTATAGTTGCAAGAAACAGTTAAAAAACTATTAGAACTGTGGAATTTGATGGATTCATCTCAAGAAGAGAGGGGCCATTTTGAGAGAATCACTGCTGCCATTGGATCACCAGAAGTCACACAGACTGGTGTTCTAGCACTAGAAACAATTGAAAAGGTTAGTACTTACTGTCTTTTATCCTTTATTAGTTTCTTGATGACAGATAATGAGATGCATGTTTGCATTTTTGGCAGACACAAGCTGAGGTCGACAGACTGACAATACTAAAAGCCGGCAGAATGAAAGAGCTTGTTTTGAAGAGGAGGATAGAATTGGAAGAAATATGCAGGGAAGCACACATTGAACCTGATATGAGCACTGCACCTGAAAAGTCATGCGCAATGATAGATTCTGGTGTGTATTTCTTTCTTAACATCGGAATACCGAAAAAGTTGATCCACCTCTATTATGACGTTTTTTTGTGCATTTAGGCCTTGTAGATCCTTCTGAACTTGTTGCCAATATCGAGGAACATATAATGAAAGCGAAAGAAGAATCCATGGTACGAAAAGACATTATGGATAGGGTAAACAAATGGCAGGCTGCTTGTGAGGAAGAAATTTGGCTTGAAGAGTATAACAAGGTAATGATGTTTTTACCCTCCCTTTTGGAATTTTCATTCACAATAACATGGGATTTGGCATTATGATTTATTGCTACAACTCCACACCCAAAGCCTTTGTCCCAATCCTTTGGTGATTTTCTTTCCGCATTGGTGTATTAAAAAACTCCGTAATATCCTTACATAGAATTCATAGAGTTGGCATAAAATGTATCTTTTTTTATATTTTCTTTTGTTACTTTTATATAAGAAACCATATCTTCATGTGAATGCTAACTCAAAAGGTTGTGCAGTTCTGATTACATCCAAATCTGGTTACAGGCACCTAGCCAACAACCTAACCACTTTACCCTCCATATATGATACAGGTCCATGTACAGTATAAATCTATAGCCTTGACGATAAACTATGCACAAATCAGGCACATGCACCGGCACACCTCATTCAGAACTGGTGTTTCTAATGATTTCAAACAAATATTTCTGTTTAACTGCTTATTGCAAATATACAACAGATCTTTATTTCTCTAAAAAATAGATTTACTTTGATTTCAGATCTGTGGATGTTCAGTCTAGACAGCCTGTATTAACTTTGCAGTTGATTTTGTCTAATTTAGGTTGGCGTTATTAATTCCGAACTATTCCCATCTTCTATATGTGCATCACTTTCTCATATAGTTTTTCATATATTCATGCATATCGGTTAACAGCTATAATCCAGACACCATTTCCTTGTATATCATCCATGGTTTATGTGTTAATGCTTGTTGCTTCAAATCTTAAAAGGGTTACATCTTTTGGGTTGCAGGATGAAAACAGGTACAGTGTAGGAAGGGGTGCTCATTTGAACTTGAAACGGGCAGAGAAGGCACGGGTGACTGTCACTAAGATTCCAGGTGTTGTGTTTCTGCAAATTTTCTTTTATCAAGCTAATCAAAGCCTTTTTACTAAATTTTTGTGATTGTCTGTCGAACTTGGTTCCAGCTATAGTTGAAAATTTGATAAATAGAACGTTCGCCTGGGAAGACGAGAGAAATATGCCTTTCCTGTATGATGGGGTAATTCTTTCTTTCCCTGACAGTCTACCGAGTAATTCCACAATTCCAACTACCTTTAAGTTGTTGAAGTTATGTTCTTTCTTTAACCAGGTCCGGTTAGTTTCTATATTGGAAGAGTATAGACTTGCTAGGCAGCAAAAGGAAGAAGAGAAAAGACGACAACGGGTGGACCTTTCTTCTGAATTATTAGATCTCCGTGATTTTTTTATGCATCTTAAGAACTCAGCTGAAGTTTTATTTCTTCTTCTTGTAGGATCATAAGAAGCTACAAAATCTCCTGCTCACAGAAAAAGAATTGAAGTACGGGTCCAAACCTACCCCAAAACGGAGCAACAGTTTCAATAGGAAGGCAAATGGGTATTATGCAAATGGAAACGGGAATGGATTCATGACACCATCACCTCGGAGAGTTTCTCTAGGTAGTGCCACCCCGGAGCTCCTCACGCCACGGTCATGTTCTGGTCGTCAGAATAGTTACTTCAGGGAGACAAGGCGACTCTCTACAGCACCTCTGAATTTTGTTGCAATATCTAAAGAGGATACTTTGTCTTCATTCGCGTCTATCAGTGGTTCAGAACGCGGTTCTTCTCCACCTCGCTGTTAAATCTAGATTTTATGTGGTAATTCCTTGCCGACCAGTTTACATTTGCCCTGAAAATCTGCATCTTTTAAAGCTTTTTCTTGAATGGAAAACATAAACAGTGTGATGCGAAAAAAAAAAGATGTGAAATGAGTTTGATAGGTGAGGAATTTTCGTATTTTATTTCCTTTTCCTTTCTGTTAACCATTAGCTGGAATTCCGAAGATGAAATTTTTGGTAACTCAAATGTCCTATGAACCAAAAAATCCTGATTGGTTTTACCTCAGTATGTATGTTTATTGTTTCGCCGAGCGGAGAAGGAAAAAACAGATATATATTTGCATGTAATATGTGATTTTATTTTTGCAGGAGAGTATTGATGCTAAAGCTTGAGGGGAACAAGATTGGGGCAAGCAGAAGCATACATGTGAGTGTAGTTGTACATTAGTGTTTTGATGCACAAGTCTTTAACATTGGGGATGGGAGTTGGTGGTCCTTTACATAGATTGAATTTGAGTGCTATATATAAGATTTGAGTAGTGTTTTAGTAGAGAAGCAAATGTTGATGTAGGAACTAAATTGGCGCAGGGCACGGTGTGCCTATGTTTGGCCTTTGATGTACATACATGTACTCTATTATGTGACCCTTAACCTTTGTAATCTCAGCTACTACTTTTTAAATGTTTAGTTTTCACTATTGTGGAGCACACACTGCCTTTGTTATTGTAGACATACATGTATGTTCCATCAAGTCTTAGGAGCTGTCAAGCATCGTGGCCTCTTTCAGAGCTTCTGGCATGCTCACAAAGCAAGCAAGAGGAGAGACTTCATATGAAATTACTTGACTCTAAAGTGGATGGATTTAAAACCTCACTCAACATGAAGTGAGGTTTTCATGCCAGACAAAGCTAAGACATCAAAAAATGTGAGAAGATGACACCATTGCACTGTCGAATTCAATCAACTTTATACTACAATATGTATATATAGCTTCATGAACACATGAAACCGTTTAAAATAAAAGTAGATCCCTAAACACGGCTCATTGTTTGATCCCCTTACATGTTGCTGCACTGCTGCCTGTCGTCAGAATTCACACTCTCTGCAATCTTTGAAAACTCGCAAGAAGTTTGTTCGGGGTACTCTGAACGACAGAGACCTGAAGCCATCTCGCTTCAACAAACGATGCCTCTTGCCCTCGGCTCCCGCTGAAGCTTGTTCCGAGTTCTTGCCTGGCTTTCTTGAGAGATCTATTTTATTACTCGTCGAGGACTCAACAAAGAGTTCTTTCCAGGCTGCTTCATCCTTCTGGTTTCAGTTTCAAGATGGTAAGCCTTAGATGTCATATTGAATCATACAGACATTGCTTAGCCAACAAAATGTTCATCGATTGAATCAAGTAACATGATATCTAGGTTACTGTAGATTCAGAGGTAGAGAAATTACATGATTCTGGACTATAACTATGTATAAATTTCTCACCTGCAACGAGGAATAATCAGGCATTGGGCACTTGATAGGCTGATCCATTTCTGGTTCAAGTGGGGGCTCAATTGGCTTAAAACCTTCGGCATCCAACTTTAATAGTGCACTCTTTGCTCTGCCCATTTGTTCATTTATGCTCTCATCTCCATATGTATCTTCGTCTCCAAGTAGAGTGGCTCCATCTCCTGCATTGTTCCCATCTTCATCCTGAAATCCTCAACCAAAATTAACCAAAGATCTGATCAATCCCACATTGTCCATCTACAAACCAAAGTAGCCAATGAGTTAGAGAGTACCATGAGAGAAGGCTGAGGAGGGCTGATGTAGCCTGAGAAGCGAGAGAAGAGTCCAGTACCCACCATGCTTGAACTCTGTTTACTTGTGCTGGTTCTCCGGAGAGAGGAGGAAAAAAGATGAGGGCTTTTCTAGGGGGTTTTTGGCCAATCATCACAGCAAATCTTATTAATTAGTTGATTGGGCACAAAATCTTTAGCGAGGATCATGTGTGGGTTGGCAAATTCATCCCCCTTTCTCTCATACAGACTTCATCAATTATCATTTCTATGGAGGAAATGGCCAAGAGGCGCGGATGATTAAGAGCGATGCATTCATCTGCTCTATTAAAATTTGCAACGGCTACTTAAACCCCAACGATACAATGCACATATAATATGAGTACAGCTTTATAGGCCATGCCTAACTAATTAAATATCTTTGAATGCCGGTGTTATGGATGGGTTGCCCTTAAAATCTGATTGGTCCTCGACTACCCAAAAAAAATACAAGGGTGATGATTCAAAACAAGTTTGCTGTTTTCCGTGAATTATTTCAGTGCATCAATATTATTTTGCAAAATATCCACTTCTTCTTCTTCTTCTTGCAAAATATCAATGTTATGGATGAGAAGAAATAAGACGAAGAATAAGAAAAGGAGGCTATTTTGATTATTAATTTAAAAATGGACAGCTCAAAAATGTTGAGTGATGCATAAGATACTTAAGTGATTTTTGAGAAACAATTAAGAATGTTTTAAATCAAAACATAACAATAAACTTGTTAGCTAGGGCCTGTTTCTTTGCCGAGAAAGAGGCTGGGAAAGTGAGCTCTGGTCACTGTTTTTCACTGTTCAATGTCAAATCGGGGCAAAGCACAGCACCATGTTTCTTTGCAAAGAAAAATTGCCCGGAGATTTGCGGTTGTCAGCGTCGACGTGGAATCAAAGTTGCCCGCGACCACAATCCCCGCATTTTGCCGGGATTTCACAGAGAAAACGCGAGAAAGTGTCCGAGCGGGTCCCACCTTCTTCTCTTTCCTTTATATTGTCCAATTGCAATGATTCCCGCCATTTTTTTCCTCTTTTTTAATTACAATTAATTAATTAGTGGACCACATATCTAACTTTCTCATACAACTTTCTCAATAAAAGAAACACACTAAACACAAGAAAGTTGTGTGGAGCCCACGTACAATTCTCAAACCAACTTTCCAACCCGTGGGCCCCACATCAAGATTCCACCAAGATTTACTATTCACAACAGTAAATCCCAATTCAAAGTAAACGAAAAAAACAGGCCCTAACTTCCTTTTTTTTCTTTACTCCGAGCGTGTCACATCACATCAGATCAATAGTCAAGAGTTTCAATCATCAGTGCTTGGGTTGAAACCGTAGTAACTTTGCGAGAATACGTTATTGTAGTTATTTATGCTGTCCCTTATGGCGTATTGCCATGCATATGGATACTAGACCAATTATAGGAATATGACTAGACAAAAATATTTGCTAAATGTTGAGTTCGGATTTTTTTGATATAACGGATGTATTATCTGTTGGATCCCTGTGCACCTTCCCGACACTTCGGCTAGGTACACAACGCCACCTACGATGCATGGAAACGGTGGCCAAACAATCCCAAGCTCGAATTCCACCGAGATGTCACCTACGCACAAAACCAAACACCTCACGGGTACAAGAGAGAGTTGTCACCAACAACCAACCCTCTCAACGATCTTGCAAAAGAAATATATAGGCATACGAATATAATACGAAAGTAAGAGCAACACAAAAGAGACGGAGATTTACACTGGTTCGGTTGCGAACAACCTACATTCAGTATTCAATGCACCCTGTTCCACTGCTGATCAAGCAAGGCATACACCGACCCTGTCATCATCTTCTTCCTCCACCACATGAGGGAATAGCTCCAAGCAACAAGACCTAACCCTAGATCTCTCACCAAGCTTACACACACTCTCAACCAAGTGGGAATCCTTGATAACAAAGCCCTTACAACATGTAGAACTCCTCAAGGGACCAATCCCACGTCTAGCTAGATCACTCTTTGGCAATATAGTTCCAAACTAGGAAAGCTACCCAATGGACTCAAGATCTACAAGCTAGAGGCAGAAGAACACTCACCATGGATCTCACATGAGAAGAAGCTCCCTAGCTTTCTTCCCCTCCAATTTCAGATCCAAGCTCCGGCAGCACCGTTCCCGTTCTTGCTGAAAAAATGCACCGGCGCTTTTGTTTCATCTCTCGGCACTTTTGCAGATGCTACTGGCTTCTCTGTTTTGTTCTCAGGCAAAAAAAACTAAGGGGCAGCCCTCACTTTCTCTTTGTCGGTCACTCAAAAAAGAAGGCACATGCCTTAAATTCCCAACAGCCACTTTTATGAGAGGCCCCCATGTAACTGCGCACAGCAGAGATTTTTCGGCAACTTAAAAAACAACACTCTACCCTGCTGATAAATCCACACACTCTTCAGCACAGATCCATCTCCAGCACCAGCCTGCACCTGTCGTGTATGAACTCATCTTGCCTTGACCATTGAACATGTGAACCTCCATTACGTGCATCAGAAATTGCGCCCTCTGGCGCATCAATCCTCTGAGAGACATGCTAAGCTCAGACGTCGTCTGAACCTAGCCTCACGCATCTCTGCCTCGTCCATCACCATGTCTGCGATGAAGTCATCTGTCTCTGAGGATAACCCTGCGAGCTCGGACTCCATGAACGAATCAAATGACACTCTGTGTCCAATGAGCCTTCTGACAATCCATGAACATCCATATCATCACCCCACGGGTCCGCGAGCAACTTATGCTCGCCATGGCCATCATCTACAAGAAACACGACATCTCTCCTGCTACTCTGCAAACTGACCCCAGCTGGGTCACATCGATACGCTATCTGTATCTGCTCTGTCTGCCGTTGCATGTCATCAAGACTCGTCGTCCATCGGCTCTATGCCTCAACGGACTGTGCCGACGACTCAAGACATGAATGCGCACATACAAGCGCCAACCTGTCCGCCGCACCAACATCTAGCCTCTGGAGATCGTCCTTACCTTCCATGCCCTGTGATGAACTCGTCGAAGGTGAGAGATGAGCGCGCACTGAAGAAGCTCCACTCAGCTCTGCCTCCTCCCCATATCGAGCGAGAACGCACTCAATACGTAGCCTCCTAACTCTCAGATCCATGTCCCTAGTGGCAACTCCACCTGGGACTACCATCGCAGTCTCCACACTGTCGTGGGAGTCTCCATGCTCCATCACGCTATCAGATTCCCTGCTCCTCTGCATCTATACCGGTCTGGCCTCTAAAGTATCAGAAGATGCGCCTGATAAATTACCACTAGCCAAACAAGAGCCATATCGCATGTGCCCATGCCGTGAAGGCTGCTCTACCATGCACAGCGAATGCTCTATCCTGATGTCAAGCTCCTCAGAAGACCTCTCTACCCTGAAGCTGAAGCTGAAGTTGCACACCTCAACATGTTGGTCCTCCTCAGAAGCAACCAACTCATACGTGCTAGAAACGCGAGAGACCTCCGTCTCCTCACCCACTGCAACCTCTGGCATCAGTGCGGAAACCAACTGCCCTACTCCTCCGTAGATCGACGACTCTACCTCGAAACTAAAGCTGCACACCTCAGCATGATGGGTCTCCTCAAAATCACCCACAACGTACACGCTGGAACTGTGAGAGACCTCTGTCTCATCACACACTACAAACTGACCGCATCGATACGACGACCGACTGCAACGCCTCCTCGTAGACCGATATCCTCTGCACCTCCAACTGAACTGAATCTGGAGCTACATCGTGAAATGCCAACTGATCACTGACACTGACCACATCGGATGAACAATGCACCTTGTTTGTCTGAACACGTGTCTGATCACCTGCCTGAGTCTGAATCTGAATCACATCATCCTCTCTATGGACCGGGCTGTCCTCTGTTCTTTGCATCCCGTCAAGAGTCTGATCCGCCCTAAGCACTACAGACTCGTCAATCATGACGTGTCGTCTGACAATCACATCGTGGGTACTAGGACACCATAACATGTACCCTATCGCACCTCCACCAACATACCTGACTAGAACACACTCTTGCATGCATTGTCCTACATCGTCATCGTCCCTCTCGTGTGGCCACACGAGACATCCAAACATACGCAACTGCGGGAAGTCAACGACTCTGCCCGTCCATAACTCCTCGGGAATAGAACTACCTGCGGCTAGTGACGGTGTTTGGTTGATGAGATATACCGCAGTAGCAAGGGTCTCCGCCCATAATTCCCTAGGAAGGCCAAATGGTCTCAATAGCCCCCGTGTCTTCTTTACCAACATTTTAATCATGTTATCTGCTACGCCACCATGATGGTCTCCATCAAGAATGATGTAACGGCATGTTATCCACTCTGACTTGCAAACATCCCATATCTCTACGTTGTTGGTACAGATCTCACCTACGGGTCTACCCATCTGCCTCTTAACTGTGCTTCTCCATAGCCACACCTTCTCATGGATCTCCTCCCAAGATCCCATGAGAGTAACCACGACTCTCCTCGAGAAGTCATCTATGAAGGCCGCGAAGTACATCGCGCTTTCCAGGGAAGGAACTGGACATGGACCCCATATGCTGGTGTAGACGCACTCTAGGGGCTCCTTACTGTGTCTAACAGCTGTCCCAAACTGTACTTGCCTTGGCCACTCTGCATCACAGTCACTTCAAGCCTGAAGCCCACGATCACCTCCGAACACACTCCTCCTCTGAAGAATGTCAAGGCTCTGCTCATCGGCATGCCCCAAACTGAGATGCCACAGTTTTGCTGGATCTCCACTCTCGGACTCCTGTGATCTATCAGTCTTGCCTACTACTGTGTGCCCATCGAGCGCATACAAGTTACTACGCTTCTTCCCCATCATGACAACCAGGCATCCTCGGGAAATACGCGGTTGATCCTCCTCGATCACTGCCCTGTAACCCATCCCAGTTAAATCTCCTATCGATATCAGGCCACTGTGAAGATCAGGAACATATCTGACGCCATCGAACACACAGACGATGCCATCGTGCATCCTGACTCTGACCATGCCACTCCCAGCCTGCTCGCACTCCATACCATTCCCCACGAGAATCCTCTCCCCAATGCATGGAATGTATGAGTCAAACGCACTCCGATCCGGAGTCATATGGAATGCTCATCCCGAGTCCAATAGCCACGAACATTGCGCTTCTCCCACGGAGTATGCCGCAAACACCGAGCAATCATCCTCGTCAGAAAACATCCTGTCTCGTGCTCCAACATGAGTCGAACTCTGAGCAATATCTTCCACAATGCCAATCGATGTTCGCGCTTTCAACTTAGGGCAATCCCTCTTCAAATGCCCGCTTTCCTTACATAGAAAGCATTTGTTGTCACCACGGCCTCTTGACTTGGACCGCTGCCGCCGTCGATTCAGACTCTTAGAACGGCCCGTCTTGGATCTTGGAGTGGGTCCGCCCTCTTGGCGGCCCCGGATGACATTGGGTACCTCACAACCATCGGTGTCACCTAACACCAAACTCTGAAAATCCTCCGCATGAAATGCAAACTTCACCTCATCCAATGTGAGTGAGTCTCGGCCATTTAACATCGAGCATACAAACTTGGAATACATCGGAGCAAGAGAACACAATAGTGCCATGGCATGTTGCACGTCCTCTATCACACTCCCCACTTTCCGAAGGTCCATTACTATACGGTCCATCTCACCAACATTGTTCCACAACGAGGTTCCCCTTTTCATCCTGTGAGTATAGAAGCGTTGCCACAATTGCAACCTTCATCCAATGGTTGTCTTGGTCGAATACCGAGCTTCAAGCATCCTCCATAGGTCGCTCATGATCTCAACATCGGCAAATTGCCGAATGATCTCATCCTCCAAGGATTGCATTATCTCACCGAGGGCTTTAAGCTGTCATGCCCTATTTTGCACTATACGTGTATTCTTTCGAACACACATGGTATTTATACCGACGGGGCATACGTAGGCACGAAGTAAACGTGAATATCGATGTATGTAACGTAGTGTAAGGGGGATTGGGCCGTAATGTGTGGCTAAGAGACGAGAAAGCAGGATTGAGTGCGAGAGAAGTGTGAAAGACGTCGTGAGTGCAAAACAACAGGAATGTGTTGGACGTGGGTGCGTGGTGCATGTATGCATCAGTAGGCATGCATGGGTGTGTGTTGGGAAGCCATGCAAGTGTGAAAGGGGTTAGGAGTCAATGGCAACCCCGTAAATTTTTAGAAAGGCGAGGGGCAAAACGGTCATTTGGATTAAATTTGCTGTGCGTACATACTTAAGTGGTCGGTGCATAAAGTAATGGCAAACTTGTAAATACCTAAAAGTTGAGGGGCATTTTTGGAAGGGTATTTTAGTCATTTTAGGGATTGCATGGCTTATGGGGCAAGTAAAAGATGTGTAGAATTTTCATTAAGAAAATCTCTTCTTTTCTTTTCTTGAACTTTCTCCTCTCATCTTTTTCTCCTTTTCTTTTTCTCCTTTTCTTTTTCTCCTCCATATGGCCGGCCACCTCCCCTCCTCTTTCCACCTTCTTCCTCAAATAAAAACCCTAATTTTCATGCCCTAATAGAAGAAAGACATGCTTGCTTGAAGAAGGAAGAAGATGGAGAAGACTCCTCTTTCCACCTTCTTCCTCAAATAAAAACCCTAATTTTCATGCCCTAATAGAAGGAAGACATGCTTGCTTGAAGAAGGAAGAAGATGGAGAAGAAAGAAAGAGGAAGAGAAAAGAAAATTGAGCTTTTTGAGGTAGGAACCCTCTTGGTTTGGAATTCTATGAAATAATTTTTGCTATTATGTTTTTATAGCATGGTTTACTTAATATGTACTAGGTATAGTCAAAAATCTAGGTATCACGTTCAATTTCACAATTCTCCCCTTGAAATTCTTAGCAAACCCATCTCCTTTAAAATTTAGAAATCTTGATGTCTGATTTTGCCTTGATTGTGATTACTATAGCTCGAATTAAGGTTCAAAAATATATGAGCCTGTAGATCTTGAAGTTCTACCCCAAAATCATATAAATTTTGACATAGATTCAATTCAGGAATTATGAGAAATAAATCCATCTTTACAACATGTTTGTTTGATTTTAAGTGTTGACACAGTTTAGAAAAATTGGCCCAGATACTTGCACAATCAATGAAATTTTGTGTTCTTGGTCTTGTTGAAAAGTTAACAATTTTTTCTAAAAATTCATCATAATGCTTATATGTTGAATTTCTGGCTGTAACATGCCCAAAATTGGATTTAAATACAGACCCAGAAATCTGTTTGAAAAACAGATTTGACACACTTCACCAAATAATTCAACATAAATCATCTACTTAATATTTTTACATGAAATTTTATCTGTGAATCCAAGACTAGTATATCTATAACTTTCATTTGTGACAATTTGTCAAATTCTCAAGATAAACTGATGTTATATGGCCATGTATTGTCACTTCCTGCAATTTTAGCAAGCTGAATTAATTAAGTGTTGTTCTTATTCATTAATTGTGGTTAATTTGCTATCATTATTCTTGCTTATTATGGTTGGATGGTAGAATGAATGTTCATGCCCTTGGCACATGTAAATGATTTTGTGTTGCCTTGATATGAATTACGCCCGTCATGTGTTTGCTGAAATGTCTCAATGAAACAAAAGTTGAGAAACATGCGGAACGGGCATGTATATGTTTGTAATATGAGAAATGATGTGAATGAGCAATGTTTTAGGATACGGATGGCACTACATGGAGCGAGAGCCACAGTACGAGGCGGGGGATTCGCTGTGGGCCGTGACCGTGTGGGCACCTCTTGACTCCATCGGTAGTTGCCACGGTAGAGAACGGAGTAGATCATGATACACTTGCACGCCGGCACATTCATGGGATCTCATTGCATCGCATTACATTGCATCTCATGTTGCATCATGTGCATCATTATGTATCATTATACCCATTGTGTGTGATGTGTTACGTATATGCAATGTATGTGTGTTGTGTGTTGTGCATGGTATGTATATTTATATGTTGTGCCTTGTATGTGTATTTGTGTATGTGGTTGTATAAATATTTGTATTACTATTCATGCTAACCCTTTTCTTGCAGTAATTCGACATTGGACCGCAGGTATGATCTTCTTACTTGGCTATTTACTTTTCGCTATATATTTAGTTACATGTCTTATTTTCCCTGCCTTGCCTTGTGGATTAATAACCTTAAAACGATGTTCCACATCCAAGTTGGTTCCTACTGTGGCACGCATTGACGTGCTCCTCCCTATTTTTCAGGTAGCAGTGGCAGCATGGTTATTGGTGACTTGGAGTTGGGTTTCATGTATATGACATGGTGTGAGCTGTAGGTTGGGGTATGCCATGGTTGTCTTGGGAGGTGGAAAGTGATGGTGTAGATGTAGTGGTGTACTTGGAGTATGTATATTAATGAAAGTTGTTATATGTATAATATGTTGTTGTTGATCTATGTTATCTATGTGGTTGTCCTGATGTTACTGTGAAGCTTCACTTGTACTATCCCAGCATGTGCGCAGTGGCCTGCTTGTTCTGTTTCTCCTTTCTCTTCCTTTTCCTCTCTCATCACCTTCACTCTTCAGGATACTTAGAAAAAAAATTTAGAAGCTTCGGGTATTCTTGGTGATTGGGGCGTGACAAAGCTCCATCATTCGCTTATCATATACCGTTGCTTTACATGGCATGCCCGTATCACATCCGGCACCGTAAACTCCATGATGCTTCAACAAAGCCACCATCTTTTGTAACCACAGACCATAGTTGTCCCGGCCATTAAGTCTATCTACTTCGTATGAACACCTGGCCGTCTCCTCACATGAGCAAGACGTCATTGCGACACTACACTTCTTCGCAAACCGGAAGCTTTGATACCACTTGTTGGATCCCCGTGTACCTCCCCAACACATACGCTAGGTACACAACGCCACCTACAATGCGCGGAAACGGTGGCCAATCAATACCAAGCCCAAATTCCACCGAGATGTCACCTATGCACAAAACCAAACACCTCACGTGCACAATAGACAATTGTCACCAACAACCAACCATCTCAACGATCTTGTAAAAGAAATATGTAGGCACACGAATATAATACGAAAGTAAGAGCAATACAAAAGAGACGGAGATTTACCCTGGTTCGGTTGCGAACAACCCACATCCAGCATCCAATGCACCCGGTTCCACTACTGATCAAGCAAGGCATATACCGACTCTGTCATCATCTTCTTCATCCACCACAATGAGAGAATAGCTCCAAGCAACATGACCTAACCCTATATCTCTCACCAAGCTCACACACACTCTCAACCAAGTGGGAATCCTTAATAACAAAGCCCTTACAACATGTAGAGCTCCTCAAGGGACCAATCACACGTCTAGCTAGATCACTCCTTAGTAATATAGCTCCAAACTAGGAAAGCTACCAAAGGGACTAAAGATCTGCAAGCTAGAGGAAGAAGCAAGACACTCACCATGGACCTCACACAAGAAGAAGCTCTCTTGGCTTTCCAACAAAGCCATAGCTTCCTTCTCCAATTTCAAGATCCAAGCACTCCCAAAAATGACAGTAGGGCACCCCTTGCTTCTTTCTCTCGGCTCTCTGAAACTGAGAGTGGCTGCCCTCTTTTTTGCTCACTGAAAATGAGAGCAAACCCTCTGGAAAATGGCCCCTAGCTATTCTTCCTGTCAGTCAAGTCAAAGGGAACAAGGGCCAAGGGTGCTTTTAATTCCCCGCAACCAGTTTTATGAGAGGCCCCCATATAACTGTGCATAGTAGGGCTTTTTCAGCAACTTAAAAAACAACATTATCTTAATAGCTATTAGCTTGTGGGAGTGGGACTTCCATTTTGGAGTAAAAATTGGGTTGGATCCTTAATTTAAGTCTTGACGATGCAATGCCAATGTGTGTGCGAGCGCAGAGAGCACAACCAGCGTGTGAAAAAAATTAGGGGAGCATGTATTCGGGAATAGAGCATAATCAATGCAATCTACACTAGTTTGGTCAACCGAACAATTTCCAATGTTTTACTCGTATCTTTTTCTCTAAATCACTGGTTATCATATGATGTGTTTCATTTGAAAATAGACTCGTCTATCTTTCCAATAGGCCTTGGGAAAGTTTGAATGACAAACTTGTGAATAAAGGCCTGTTCTTTTGGCCGAGAGTTGGGAAAAAAATCGGGGAATTGACACTATTCATACCATGTAGTAGAAGAATCTCCGGTTGCTTTCAATGTGTGTGTTCTTTTGGCGAGAAAATGGAAGGGGAACGGATGCTGAGGTGGCGGCCAAAGTAGGAATCCTGAGGGCATCTCGGTTGCTCCGCGTTTCACGCGGATTACGTCCGATTCCATTCCCAACGGTGGGTCCCACACACTCACAAATGCTAATCAATGAAGCACAGCATTTGTTTCGTTGTTATGCTGCAATTATTAGGGACCACATGCTAATTATAAATTTTATTATTAATTATATAATTTAATATGTAATGAGTTTAGATTTAAAAGTAATAAATTAAATTTAAGTGGGCCTGACTCCACTTTCCATCTCCAACTTTTTTCAACCAAAAGAACATACTATACGGAGTGGGTCCCACCTCAACTTTCCAACTCCACAATCCAACCCTACTTTCCAACAAAAGAACACACTACACCACATTTATCTCTAATCAGATTTCACACTTCTCAACTTTTCAATTTTACACTTTCTAACAAAAGAACATGCCCTAAGTGACATGTGCGCGTGAGTAAAACGATGTGTTCGCAAATCAATTCCCCAAAAAAAAAAAAATTCATTTGAGTTCCCAATATCAGGGTCGGATCTTATTGGATCGAGTCAGGGAACATCCAAAACTCGATTGATCCGGTATCAGACCCGCTCCATCGACTGACCTAATTGTCTCCTCCCCCCCACCGTCTCTCTCTCGGCCTCATCTTCTTCAATGCAATACACTCCTCCGTTTCCCCTCCGTCAACCTTCTTTTACTATCTTTCATCTCAAACATCGATACATCATCTAACGCCGCCGACGCTCTTTTGTCGGCGATCTCCGCCGCCGGTCCATGGGCAACATATCTATGTACGTGCGAAGGTATAGAGTTTTTTTTGTTTGCGATTTTTAGGGTTATTGTTATGATGATGATGATGATTTGGTTTGTTATCATGTAGTCTGCCTATAGACGAAGAGGCCGCCTTTTGTGAGTAATCTTGGTTCTGAAAGAGCATTGAAATTCATGTAAGTTTCACGGAAAATTTTTTTCCCATTCTTTTTCTAATTTGTGAATTTGCTTCCTAAATTTTCTATTAATTATGTATACCATTTCTTCCCTTTCCATTGAAAAATTGATTTAAATGTGAGAGATTGCTTGCTGATTTTTCTGACAACTGTGTAGCTCTTTTCTCTCCTTGTACGAATTGAATTCAAATTAGACTTTGATGATTGATGATTAAAAAAAGTAAAATTAGGGCATCCTAGGTGAGCTGTTTAATTTATGTAAGTCAGATTAATCAGAACTGCATTGTATCATCATTAACCCTGTACGCTCGCTGAATGCCTTTTGTCCTTTGGCAAAAATGCGAAAGAAATCATTCTTTTTTTTAACTGAAAAGGGAAGTTTTTAGGTTGATTCCCTTACATGGGTCTGAAGACGTGGTTGATACTGGATATTTTTGTTATTACCACACAATACTAACTGTAGTGAACAAAATTTGCCACACATTATATGAATTAAACAAGGGCAAAATGGGGGTCAGCTGGCCAACGCTCCCCCTCCCCCTCCCCCCCAAAACAAAAAAATAATTTTTTCCCTAAAGTTATTGCACACATTCTAAAACACCAAAACCCCAATTATGGGTGAACCTTAGGGGTATTTGGCCCTCTACCTATCCGTTGTAAAAAGTTTTATTGTTCCGAAACAGTTGAATTTGCAACGATTAGATTGAGAGTCAAATAACATTGGATTCACATGATTTTTGTTATGTTTATCATCCATCATGTGTACTGTAAATCCAAAAAATGTACAAAATAGCACGCCGGGGGGGGGGGTTGTGGGTGTGGTTATGATGCGGACCCGCATCCCTCCACACCCGGCGGCCCACATAGGGGGACCCACCCACCTTTGGTGACTTACATGCGACGTAGGAGGCGTGTTACCACGTAGGGGGGTTAGTTTAGGGGTATTCTAGTCTTTTCAGACTAGATTAGTAAATCCCCTATTTTCTATTTATTAGGGCTAGCCGTCTTTAATTTTCTTTATGCTTATTTTGTGAAGAACAATTGTAGGCATCTTGTGAGGGTTCTTAGGCTTTGATCCGTACATTCAAAGCTAGGAGAGCGAGTCTCCTCTCGAAAGAGACTCATTTATCTAACGATTACTAGTTCTTCGCAATCTAAAGTCCACAAAATTTCCTCTTTTTTATATTTTCCACTTTAAAAATCTGAACTTTATTGATTCGATCCACCGGATCGTATCAAATTGGTATCAGAGCGTTGAGATCCGATGGCGACGAGCACGAGGTCAAAGGCGGATGGCGTGGATGAGAAGGTGCAAGGGCTTTGAGAAGAATTCAATCGGGAGATCGAGGGGTTAAAGAAAACCATAGGGGAGTCCATCAAAGATCATGCACATTCGCAGGAGGACATCCAAATCGAGCTTCGGGCAATGAGGAGGAATGCCGCGCAAGCGGGACGCGACATCCAAGGGCTAAAGGAGGCAACTTCAGATCTGAAAGAGGCAACTTCAGATCTGAAATTTTTGAGGGAGACCATGTCGTCGATTCCGGAGATTAAAGCTATGCTTCAAGCCCTAACGATGGAGAGAGGAGGAGATCGGAGCAAGAAGATTCAAGGGGGAGAAAACCAAGGAGAATCAACACTTGAATCGGCAAATTGGGAGCAACCGGAGAGATCGACGGCTATGACGACAAATCTGGAGCAAATCGCAGCCGCCACAAACCCTAGCGGGCCCGGACAGCCGCGTGGAGGGGCCGGGGAGCCCTGGAACAGGGCGGCAGGCCCACCTGGGCCTGCGGCAAGCTCGGCAGGCCCATCTGGGCCTGCGACGAGCGCAGCAGGCCCCTGGGGGCCTGCGGAACACGCAGCAGGCCCTGTCGGGCCTGCGCAGCCAGCGACAGGCCTGACTGGGCCTGCCGCAGCTGCGGCAGGGCCCAGTGGGCCTATCGTAGCAACTGCAGGCCCGGACGGGCCTGCTGTGACCCCGGCAGGCCTGTTCGGGCCTGCCGCTGTCCCAGCAGGCCCAAACAGGCCTGCAGGTGACCCCTGGGGGCCTGCCGCAGTGCATGCAGCCCCCTGGGGGCCCGCGACGACGCAGACAGCCCCCTGGGGGCGAGACGGAGGCGGATGGGCCCGAGACGCGGCGATTGGGGCCCCAGTAGCCCAATTTTGGAGACCAGAGGCTCATTCACAGGTACCGAGACCGCAGGTTGATCCCAGGCAGGCTTTTGATGGCTTTCCGCCGCGGGGACAAGGCCCGGGAGGCTATTTTGGGGGCCGGACAGCACCGGTGCAGCCACACAGAGTGGCAGGGGGCCCATGTGGGCACGACAGCAGGAGTTCCCGGGGGTACCATTACCAGCCTGAGGCGTGGGAGAGACCCGTTTGGCCCGAGGAGTTGTACGGGGTTGACGGGGGAGGACCAACAGAGGCAGTCGGCGGAGGATTCGGCCGTGGGGGTGACCGCGGTAGAGATGGGGGACCTCAGGGGGACATCAATGCAGATCGCCGTCTTATGAAGCTGAAGACACCGATTTTTGACGGCACGGATCCGGATGGGTGGATCTACCGGGCGGAGCGTTACTTCCCGGTGATGCGGTTGACGGAGGAGGAGGTTCTGAGGGCCATCAGAATCTATTTCGAGGGCAAGGCGTTGGCCTGGTACAGATGGAAGGTGGCACGGACCCCCTTTCGCACTTGGGAGGAGCTGTCCGCGCTGATACTAGACCGGTTCCAGGAGACTCCAGGGGGAGATTTCTATGAGCAGTTATCTGCTTTGAGGCAGGAGGGGACGGTCATGGATTATGTGGAGAGATTCGAGATGCTGAATAGTAGGGTGAAGGGGGTGACCGACGAGGTGATGATTGGGAATTTCATGAGGGGGCTGAAACCCTCTATACGAGCAGAGCTGAGGATGCAGAGTCTGGGGACACTGGAGGATGTCCTTCGCCTGGCCCACAAGGCGGAGGAGAAGCATGCGGAGGAGGGGAGGATACGAGGAGCTTGGGGGGCCAGGGGTCCCGCCCCACCCTCGCAGCGGCAGCACCGAGAGCACCCACAGCTGCACCTGAGGCTAGAGGAGAGAGCCGTCCTGCGACCCTGGGGCGACGGATGACAGAGGCGGAGGTGAGGGAGAAGCGTGCCAAGGGGTTGTGCTTTCGTTGCGACGAGAAGTTCACCCCTGGACACCTGCAGATCACTATGGTACCAGACGAGGAGGGGTACGTTGGTGATGAGGAGGAGTTCGAGGTGGAGCAGGAGGCGCCAGTGGAGGAGAAGTCTTACCTAGACTTTGCAGAGGTGTCCCTAAACTCTGTGGTGGGGTTCACTCCGAACCACACCATGAAGTTATCGGGGCAGTTGGGAGACACGGCGGTGACGGTGCTGATCGATAGTGGGGCCACCCACAATTTCATCTCCAGCAGGATAGTGGAGAGACATGGACTGCAATTGAGCACACATGAGAAGTTTACCGTGCTACTGGGGACATGGAAGATGGAGGAGAGCAAGGGGCTCTGCAAGGGTCTGTGCCTGATCTTGCAGGGGGTGCAGATCATGGAGGATTTCCTGCCACTAGAGTTGGGCAATGTTGACATCATTCTGGGCGTCCAGTGGCTGAAGAAGCTGGGGGACATGCGGGTGAACTGGAAGCGCCTCAGGATGGAGTTTGAGGAGGGGGACCGGACGGTGGTGCTCACAGGGGACCCGACCCTATGTTTATCGATGGTGGCCTTCAAGGCCATCACTCGGGCCTTACAGAGAGAGGGGGAGGGGTACTTGGTGGAGTGCCGTGTAGCAGGGGCAGAGCAGGAGCCGCACGCAGGGGTTCCCGAGGAGGTGGAGCAGGTGTTGGGACAGCACCAGGAGGTCTTTTAGGACCCACAGGGGCTACCACCAGTGAGAGGGCACGAGCATGCGATAGTCCTGCGGGATGACGCAACACCGGTGAGTGTGCGCCCTTACCGCTACCCCCACGTGCAGAAGGATGAGTTAGAGCGTATGGTCGGGGAGATGTTGTAAGCTGGGGTGATCCAGCCCAGCGTTAGCCCGTTCTCGAGCCCGGTACTTTTGGTGAAAAAGGACGGGAGTTGGCGATTTTGCGTAGATTACCGGGCACTGAACAAGGAGACAGTGGCTGACAGGTTCCCGATCCCAGTTATAGACGAGCTACTAGATGAGCTGCATGGAGCAGATGTGTTCTCCAAGATTGACCTGAAGGTGTGGTATCACCAGATCCTGATGAGGCCAGAGGACGTGCCGAAGACATCATTTCGCACCCACGAGGGTCACTACGAGTTTCTCGTCATGCCGTTTGGCTTGACGAATGCTCCTTCTACATTTCAGGCGTTGATGAACGATGTCTTTCGGCCGTTCCTGAGGAGGTTCATACTCGTCTTCTTTGACGACATTTTGGTCTACAGCAGGACCATGGGGGAGCACGTGGGCCACCTGAAGGTAGTGTTTCGGGAGTTACTGAGGCACCAGCTGTATGCCAACAGAAAGAAGTGCAGTTTCGGCCAAAGGCAGATAGAGTATCTGGGGCATGTGGTGTCGGCCGCAGGGGTAGCAGCAGACCGGGCGAAGATTGATGCGATGTTGGACTGGCCAGTACCCACCTCTTTGAGGGCACTGCGGGGATTTCTCGGGCTGACAGGCTACTACCGGAAATTCGTGAGGGAATACAGCACCATTGCCCGCCCACTAACAGATCAACTGAAGAAAGATGGGTTCCAGTGGGGGGAGGAAGCGACCAAGGCCTTTGAGGCCTTGAAGGAGGCGATGACGACAACAACCGTCTTGGCGTTGCCCGACTTCAGCGTCACGTTCGTTGTGGAGACTGATGCGTCGGGCGTAGGGTTGGGGGCGGTCCTGATGCAGTTAGGGCGGCCGATAGCCTACTTCAGCCAGGTGCTTACAGCTAGAGCACGGCTGAAGTCTGTGTACGAGAGGGAGTTGATGGCGATCGTGCTGGCAGTCCAGAAGTGGCCGCCCTATCTGATGGGCAGGGAGTTCGTGGTCAGGACAGACCATCGCAGCTTGAAGTATTTGCTGGAGCAGAGGCTGGTGACGGAGGAGCACCAGCGATGGCTATCCAAGCTAGTGGGGGTACCGGTTCGCCATTGAGTACAGACCAGGGTTGGAAAATAAGGCGGCAGACGCCTTATCACGCAGAGAGGAGGGGGTGCACTTGAGGGCACTCTCGTTGCCCGTGTGGATAGATGTGGAGCCCATGCTGCAGGAGGCCGAGGCTGATCCGTAGTTGAGACAGATTCGCGAGCAGCTGCAGGGAGGCGGGGAGACCCCGACGGGATACTCCCTAGAGGGACGGAGACTGTTATACCAGGGGCGGGTAGTATTGCCACGGGCTTCCAGGTTCATACCCGCATTATTTCAGGAGTTCCACAGTTCGGTGGTTGGGGGACATTCCAGGGTGCAGCAGACATATATGAGGATGTCCCGGGAGGTTTATTGGCCGGGTATGCGGAGAGCGATAGCACATTTGGTTGCCGCTTGTGACGTGTGCCAGCGTCACAAGTACATGGCCATGGCGTCCGCCGGGCTTTTACAGCCTTTAGCACTACCTGAGCGGGTCTGGGAGGAGGCGACGATGGATTTCATCGACGGGCTACCCAGGTCAGAGGGGTACTCAGTGATTTTTGTGGTGGTGGACAGGTTGAGCAAGTACGCCCACTTCATACCACTGAAACATCCGTACACGGCGGTTTCAGTGGCGGCAGCCTTCACTCGAGAGGTGATACGGTTACATGGGATCCCAGCTTCCATCATCACAGACAGAGATCAGGTGTTCCTGAGTGGGTTCTGGCGGGAGATATTTCGTGTCCAGGGGACAGTGCTGAAGAGGAGTAACGCCTATCACCCTCAGACCGACGGGCAGACAGAGGTAGTGAACCGCAGCATAGAGACGTATCTGCGGTGCTTTGCGTCGGAGACACCACGACAGTGGTATCGGTGGTTGGCATGGGCGGAGTATTGGTACAATACTTCGTACCACTCATCAGTAGGGACGACACCTTTTCGGGTGTTATACGGGAGGGACCCACCGGAGCTACTTCGATTTGGGGAGAGACAGACGCCGGTCTCCCAGGTAGAGGACTATATGAGGGAGCGGGAGAGCATACTGGAGGAGCTGAAGAAGCACTTACTACGGGCGCAGCAGGTGATGAAGGCTACAGCGGATGGGCATCGGCGGGATGTGCACTTCCAGGAGGGCGACATGGTCTATCTGAAGTTGAGGCCTTACAGACAGAGATCGCTAGCGAGGAGGCGGAACGAGAAGCTGTCAGCGAGATTCTATGGGCCGTTTGAGATTTTGGCCAAGATTGGCCAGGTGGCTTACATGCTGAGGCTACCATCGACTGCGACGATACAACCTGTCTTTCATGTTTCGCAGTTTCGACGAGCCATTGGGGAGCAGACGGCGTCTTCTACCCTACCGCCCACACTTACTGAGGAGATGGAGGTGATGCTGGAGCTGCTGGAGGTTCGAGCTGTTCGTCCGGGACCGCGCGGACAGAGGGAGGTGTTGATACACTGGGCGGGGTTGCCTGACTGTGATGCGACATGAGAGGCATATCAAGTGATCCAGGAGCAGTTCCCTGACTTTCAACTTGAGGACAAGGTGGCTCTTTTAGGGGGGTATTGATGCGGACCCGCATCCCTCCACACCCGGCGGCCCACATGGGGGACTCACCCACCTTTGGTGACTTACGTGCGACGTAGGAGGCGTGGTACCACGTAGGGGGGTTAGTTTAGGGGTATTCTAGTCTTTTCAGACTAGATTAGTAAATCCCCTATTTTCTATTTATTAGGGCTAGCCGTCTTTAATTTTCTTTATGCTTATTTTGTGAAGAACAATTGTAGGCATCTTGTGAGGGTTCTTAGGCTTTGATCCGTACATTCAAAGCTAGGAGAGCGAGTCTCCTCTCGAAAGAGACTCATTTATCTAACGATTACTAGTTCTTCGCAATCTAAAGTCCACAAAATTTCCTCTTTTTTATATTTTCCACTTTAAAAATCTGAACTTTATTGATTCGATCCACCGGATCGTATCAGGTTATCACGCGATCGAGGAGGAAATTTTTAGCACTATTGCATTTTCCCAATTATTTTAACCAATGATCTATTGTGCATAGAGATGATCGCTAAAGCGTTATGTTAACTTGTGTTTAGTCTGACTCTGTGCTAGTGGCATATACTCTTACCAGTAATTATGTCAAAATCCTAAAGCTATAATTGGTTGAAGAACTTTTTTTGAACGGGAAATGGTCCATAATTCAGATGCATATGCCACTTTTCTAACACCACATTAACAAAGTTGGGTGGAACCCTATGCCTTGTAAAGATTGATAATTCTTACTTAGTAGCTGGATGATTTTTTACGACAAAATCTCTCTTATGTTTGAATTCTAGATCTCTTTTACCCTTTTTCTTTCATGCCTAGTGACCTGTGTACTTTATTATTTCTCCAACCTTGATGCTCCAGCTCATGCAAGAAGTTGAATGCTAAACTTTCTCTTGGCTCTAAAATTGTTTTCAAATATATTTTTGTTGCAATTGCCTTCCAAAAAAGTGGCATTATTCAATCCATTGCTTCGGCATTATATGTTCTTTTAATCATATTTCTACTCCATTGTTCTGTCTGAGATTTCCTGTGCGTGCGTTGCCCATGCTTCTGGATTAGTACAAACAAAATAATGACAAATCCTAGGAAATCAAAATATAAGTTCTTTAAAGAAATCAGTGTCAAAAGGGGGAAAAATGAAAGAAACAAACTTCCTGGGCCGCTCGGCAGTAGAAATCAAGAATATTGACATCATCCTCAAATATGTAGGTCATGATATGATCTCGCCTCATTTATTTTATTAATCACTTCTATTAAATAAGCACCTTAAATGCTCTTACATGGCACCCCGATGCATTGACCAAAATTAGATATGGGAGGATCTTTCACATTTGAGTGTGATGTGGTTGTTTCACTAAGGTGCTAAGCATCACCTTCAACTGGCTGATGTTATAATATATAAGAGCAACATTTCAAATTTGAGTTTTAAAGTGTCTAAGATATTTGTGAAAACATCATGTGTCGAAGTGGTAGAGGAAGCATAGAAGAGATAATTTCAAGGAGTTGCTAATGGTCACACGGAAGGAATCTGGAGATGAAACAGATACATTTGGAAAGTTTAGTTGTCAGCTTTTAAACGAGGAGAAGATTGTATGAGTCAAACGTTAGATGAAGAAGCTACAGTCCGAACTAATCGGATGCGTCAAGCTTTTCGACACTGAATCGAAGTTTGAACCCGAACATGATTCTGATTTCAAAAGTCAAAGTTAGAATTAAGCTAGAATTTTTAATGTACATAAATTTTAGTGTAATAATTGAAAGAGGTAGAATTTTAATAGAATTAGGATCCTTGAGACATGGGAATTAAGAAACACAAGCTATAGAAGGATTGTAAATGCTGCAAAAGAAGAGGTAAGGAAAGAAAAGATAAACGTTATTGACTCCTTGAATGGTAGTAGTTAAGCCTGAATTTACTCATAGGTTCTAAGAGATTGCTATTGTATTGGTGACACGAGTTGATAGATGAGCCTTCTTTTAGTAATTCTTATCATTTAAAGCAATATTTGTAAGGTTCGTAAACCTACTAGCTAATTAGTTTGTTTGTTCTTTGATTTGATTTATTTTGTGTGCTCCAAACAATCTTGGGAAATAGTTTGTTTCCCCTAATAAGTGGTATGGAGGCTATGGTAAAGAACAGAATAGCGGGCACAAATAAGATCGATGATATTGAAGATTAGTAGGATATTGGTCCAAGTCAAGTTGGTTAACAAGCAAAAAAATTATGGCATGATATTATGAAAGATATTCTGGTACAATAAGGTTTGATCGAAGTTTTCCTAGTGGAGAAAAGGTGGGAAAAAGTAACAGATGAAGATAGGAAAGAGACGAAAGCATAAATTTATTCTTTGATTAGATTGGTCATTGGTCTATAAGTCTGACATGTCATGGTGAGGCTTCAATAACAATGTGAAAGAAATTGAAGGACATCTACTGGTGAAATCTTTAATGAACAAAAATTTCATGAAGATCGAGTTGTATGAGTTAGATAAAAAAGAATGCAAATTTAAGATGCCACCTGAAAGATGCCACCTGAAAGATGCCACCTGAACACCTTCACGATTTAATGCACTCAACTCCAAACCTTAAAAGTAAAAAAAATTCAATGAGCAGAATATAGCCTTATAATTGTTAGTCTTTCTGTTGTTCGGGAACCTCGAGACTATACTGTCAATGTGTAAGAAGACACTAACAGTGGATGAGATAACCTCAATCTTGGTTGGCAAGAAGTTTTGTATGTCGATGATGGTTGAAGGAGCAGGTTGAGCACTTATAGCGAAGAGAGGAAGAAGCACCCAGAATAGTTGAGTGTTGCAATAGGTCCAGAAGAAAATCAAGGTTACGTAATGATGATAGCATTGCTATCATCGGGGGGTCAAGAGCTATATACAATTCAATAGTGTAAGGATGATGTAGAACTTCCAGTAGAGGATAAGCTGAGTTAGTGGAAGCACCTTGATAGCAACGAAAATATACCCAAACGAAGAGGGTGCTCGGTTCTTGTAGTTAAGGACAAAGAATAAATGATTTGTAGGAATGATTGGTTGTTGTGTTCATTCCATGTGTATTCAAGGAAGAACTAAGAAGTAGTACGAGGGTATGAACCGAAGAAGGTAATGGTGACTCTAGCAGATGGTAGCTGTTTTAAGGTGGATGCCATTGACTCGATGAGAATGATGATATTTGATGGGATTGAAAAGATGCTCAGAGATATGAGGTTTGATACGGTATAAGAAAAGAATCTTATCTTATTTGGGAGTCTTAATTGAAAGTGCTTAAGCTTATTTTGCAAGGAGAGATGAATATTTATATAAATACGTTAGTTATGATGAATAGACAAAGAATGTTTGCAAATTCTTATCGTTTGGTAGGAAGTTTCCTATGGGCAGAGATGCATGTTGAGCGAGGTGGAGCATCCAATACCAGTGATGAAAGGTGGCAATGACATGACATATGCAGTTTGTTGAAGCTAACGATTAAGGGAATTTGAACCGAGATGGAGATTGCATGAGTAGTGCCTCGAATTGAGGTTTCAAAGTGATCTTGGTCTTCATTACAAAATTGTGGACTGAAGAGATATAAAAAGGTGGCAAGCATAGAAGGGCAACTATAAGGAATTGCTAACATTTACACATACAGAATCTAAAGACCAGACATGCATGTGAAAAGTTCATTTTCGAATGAGTCTAGTCTAAGATTACGCATCGAATGAAGGTGTGTTATGTTGTCTAGATCCAATCCGAATCCGAACATGATTTTAATTCTAGCAGAAATTAGATTTGAGTTAGAGTGTCTAATATGTGTAGGATTTCAAATAGAATAATAGTCGGGTTGAGTTCTAATAGGATTCTTGATCCTTATGAATTAAGAAATCTAAAGATATACAATGAGGGCAACTGTTGCAAAGGAAGATGAAAGAAAAAGAGAGTTTTCGATCTTGCAAGGTAGTATTTGGGCGCAAATTTGCTCATAGGTTTTGAGAGATTGCTATTATATTATGAAAATTGGGGTGTGAGAGTTGAGAGTATACACTTTGTAGTTCTCATTAATTTAGTGCAATCTGTGTAAGGGTAACAAAGGTATTAGTTGATTGATGTAATGGTTCTTTGTTCTGCTGTGCACTCCAAATGATATTGGGTGGGAATGGGAAAAGGTTCGTTTGCTTAACAATATTATACATGTAATGTCAGCGCAGGTTTTTTACACATTCATGTTTATTTTGTTCAGTCATATTCCTTGCTTTACGCTTTAATGTAACAAATAATGGAAATGACCTGAAGAATTGCACTTCAAATGTGAACATAGCAATGTGTTTCATTGGTGCTGCTAGTGTTATTGATGGGCCTCTGGCCCATCAGCCGCCCCTGTGGGTTTACACCCGCAGGGCCCTGCGCAAGGGGAGGCCCATGTCGCATTCCCCTTCCAAAGTCGAGTCCTACTCGCATTCCCCTTCCTAGGCCGAGTCCTCCTTGGAGTAGGATTGGCCGGCCAAGTCCCCTTTGGACTAGGATTGCCCTAGTTTCTATTATAAATAGGGGGGGGGGGGGGGGGGTAGCCTTCTCTTGTTTACCTATACTATTTTGATGATTGTTATTTGGTGATTCCTTAGGTAGACGAGTGCGGACGTCCTCTAGGCGTCTTGGGAGGAGAGCACACCTCTTTTGTGCTCATTTATCTTTCAATTTTGCTATTGTTTTCTAATAAAAATTTCATCTTTGTTAGATCCTAACAATTTGGTATCAGAGCACGTGACGATCCATAGCGGCTTCAACAAGATCGCAAGCCAAATTTGAGGCGTTGGAGGCGAAATTCACGGGCGAAATTGAGGCAATCAAAAAGTCCTTGGCGGGAAACGACGAATCCATGGCGAAATTAACTACATCCATCTCCCAATTGGCATCAAATCAAGCAAAGCACGACGATCAATTCGCGCAACTGATGGGAGCCCTAAATCAATTGGCGACGAACTCCAAAAGCGAAGGAAACCCTAATCCGACACCAAAGGCGGCACCTTTGAAGAAGGAGAAGGAGAAAGAGGAGATTCTTCCCCAAAATCAACCCTACTACGTGGAGGAATTGGATGATGAAGACGACGGCGAGCCGTGGAGGGTGGACTACTGCGAGGAGGTACGTCGGAAGGCGGTGGAGAGCCAAAGAGGGGGCGGCGGCCCTAGCCGCCCAAATTCGGAGCGCCACGGCCAAGGGGAGATCCGACCGAACCCTCTTAGCCATCGGGAGCCGCGAGCAGCACAGGAGAGAGGCGGGGGGCCTTCCCCCGCCTGCGCCGGGCCCCGACGGGGGGCCAGGCCCTGCCGGGGCTCGGCAGGGTCCGACGACCCTGCCGGACCTCCGACAGGGCCCGCCGGCCCTGCCAGAGGCCCGGCAGGGCCTGCCACCCCTCCGGCAGCCCCGGAGGGGCCCGACAGAACACTACAGGGGGCCGGAGCCCCCCTGGCAGCCCCAGGGGGAGGGGAGCAGCACGGCAGGGCCGGCCAGGGGCAGTGACCCCCCGGCAGCAGCCCGAAGGAGGGGGAGTACGCGGACAGCCACCCAACGAAGTTTTTGAGCCCCTCGGACGACGGACAGCGAGCGAGGGGGGTTACGAACGGTTTTCGGGAGGATTTTGTGACCCCCCGGAGCGTCGACCAGCAGCTGATGATCCTTTCTACGGCGACAGACGCGGGAGAGACTATTATTCTGACGGCAGGGGTGGCTACGAGGCGGAGTTCGGCGATGACGCAGGATGTGACGATTTTGAGGGCCAACGAGGAGATTACCGTGGAGACTACGGGGGGCGCGGAGGAGGACCACCTAGGCGCTTCGAGACCCTGGACGAGAGGAGACAGCATTACCGGCCGCCGCACAGAGAGGAAGGGAGACCCGAGCAGGGACGTTTTGGAGGGGACTGTAGAGTCCGGAAGCTGAAGATGCCGCTATATTCAGGGGAGGATCCACACGCCTGGTTGTTTACCGCAGAGAGATACTTCACGGCACATCACATGACCGAGGCCCAGAAACTGGAGGCGGTAGCGATCTGCATGGAGGGGCGTGCCTTGGGATGGTTCCAGTGGAAAGAGAGGCGGCAGCAGATTAGGAGCTGGGAGGAGCTAAAGGACCTAGTGCTGGAGAAATTCAGAGACCCCCGCCTGGGGAACTTACACGAGCAACTGTACGCCCTCAGGCAGGAGGGGCCAGTGCGGGACTACATTGAGAGATTTGAGACACTGGCAGGGCGTGTTCATGGTGTGTCGGATGAGACACTGGAGGGCACCTTACTGAAGGGGTTACGCCCCAGTCTGCGAGCAGCGATGAGACCATACAAGCCCAGGGGGCTTTCAGAGGTCATAGAGATGGCCCAGATGGTGGAGGATGCACAGACCGAGGATAGGCAGGTCCGGAGCAGCTACAGCAGTCAGACTTCGAGGGGCGCCCCATCTGGGGCTGGAGGAGCAGGTACCCCCGCGGGGGTGTTCCAGACGAGCCGGGAGAAGACTTGAGAGAAGAGCAGTGCGCCAGTGACTGGAGGGCAGTTCAGACGCATGACGGATACGGAGATGAGGGAAAAAAGGCAGAAAGGCTTGTGTTTCTGGTGCGATGAGCTGTCTTCGCCAGGCCATCGGTGCGCGGGGCGCAAGCTCCAGGTGATTCTGTTGGAGGAGGACGACGACGACGCTGATGTCGAGGAGGAGGCCGCTGAGGCAGAGGAGGAGCTGGAGGGCCAGCAGCTGGACGTGGCGGAGGTGTCCCTCAACTTCGTGGTAGGGTTTACACCGAACCATACCATGAAGCTGAGGGGGGAGATCGGTGACCATGAGATGACTGTGCTTATTGACAGTGTGGCTACCCACAATTTCATTTCCCGGAGGGTGGTGGCACAGTAGGGCTTCCGCTGACAGACTGCGGCAGCTTCAGCGTGATGATGGGGACATGGAAGAAGGAGGGCAGCCGAGGAGTTTGCAGGGGACTGGTGCTGACTATGCAGGGAATACAGATTATTGCAGATTTTTTACCTCTCGACCTCGGGAGCATCGATGTCATCTTGGGCATGACCTGGCTACAGACATTAGGAGAGATGACCATAAATTGGAAGCTGCTACGGATGGAGTTTCAGAAGGTGGGGAGGGCAGTAATACTCCAGGGAGACCTTAGCCTCTGCAGAGTTTTGGTCTCTCTGAAAACCATGTTTAGGACCATCCAGACAGAGGGAGGAGGATACCTAGTAGAGCTGCACTCTTTGACAGGTGAGGGAGGCGCAGAGGCCAGTACAGAGCAGCCCATTCCAGGAGAGGTTCAGCGGCTGATGGACCAGTTTGGGGAGATCTTCCAGGAGCCTTGGGGTCTTCCACTACCACGTGACTACGAGCACGCCATTGTTCTACGAGAGGGTGTTTCCCCCATTAGCGTGCGGCCCTACCGCTACCCTCAGCATCAGAAGGACGAGATAGAGAGGATGGTTTCAGAGATGGTGCAGGCAGGGGTGATCCAGCCGAGCGTGAGTTCGTTCTCCAGCCCAATGTTATTAGTGAAGAAGGATGGTAGCTGGCGGTTCTGCGTGGACTACAGGGCGCTGAACAAGGAGACGGTCCCTGATAAATTCTATATACCTGTGATTGATGAGCTCTTGGACGAGCTACACGGAGCAGCCTGGTTCAGCAAGCTAGATCTTAAGTCAGGCTATCACCAGATACGGATGCGATGGGAGGATGTGCCCAAGACAGCGTTCAGGACGCATGAGTGCCACTACGAGTTCCTGGTCATGCCTTTTGGGTTGACCAACGCCACGACCACCTTTCAGGCTCTCATGAATAAGGTATTCCGTCCCTTTCTCAGGCGATTTGTACTAGTCTTTTTCGACGATATTTTGGTGTACAGTCGTACTCTGGAGGAGCATTTGGACCACATACAGGTGGTTTTTCAGGAGCTGCAGTACCACCAGCTATATTTGAACAGGAAGAAGTGTCTATTCGGGCAGCCGCAGGTGGAGTATCTGGGGCACGTGGTATCAGCATGAGGGGTAGCCGCCGATAGAGCGAAGATAGCGGCCATGCTGGACTGGCCTCGCCCTACTACTCTCAGAGGGCTACAGGGCTTCTTAGGCCTTACAGGTTACTACCGCAGATTCGTAGAGGGATATGGGACGATTGCCTGGTCATTGACAGAGTTATTGAAGAAGGATCAGTTCCACTGGGGGAGGAGGCGACGACAGCTTTTGAGGCCCTGAAAAGGGCAATGACCACTGTGCCAGTATTGGCGTTGCCCGACTTCACCAGACCATTCGTAGTAGAGGCGGACACATCAGGACATGGGCTGGGAGCAGTATTGATGCAGGAGCAGCGTCCCATAGCTTACTACAGCCAGGTGTTGACCACGAGGGCCCGATTGCGACCGGTCTACGAGAGGGAGCTGATGGCGATAGTGTTGTCCATACAGAAGTGTAGACCATATTTATTGGGACGGAGCTTCATAGTGCGCACGGATCAGCAGAGCTTAAAGTACCTGTTAGAGCAGCGGATGGTAGCGGAGGAACATCAGAAGTGGCTGCGAAAGCTGATGGGTTACAGGTTCGAGATCGAGTACCGCCCGGGATTGGAGAACAAGGCAGCTGATGTGTTATCTCGGCGGGAGGAGGAGGCAGAGTTAGCGGTACTTACGGTGTCGATCCTCGAGGATTGGGGCCTACTGCAGCAGGAGGTAGAGCAGGACCCGGAGTTGGCGGCTATACGAGAGGCCCTTTTACAGGGAACGACTGAGTACCTGGGATATTCTTTGCAGGATGGGCGGCTACTTTACTGGGGGCGGCTGGTGATACCGAGGACTTCTACTTTTATACCGATCATCTTCAGGGAGTTCCACGGCAGTGCTATAGGAGGACATTCTAAAGTCCTCAAGACCTACTAGCGACTATCACGGGAGGTCTATTGGAAGGGGCAGAAGAAGGATGTCGACAGGATGGTGGCAGAGTGTGACGTGTGCCAGCGTCACAAATATCAGGCCATGTCCCCAGGAGGCCTACTACAGCCGCTATCTTTACGAGACAGAGTTTGGGAGGACCTCTCTATGGACTTCATTGATGGATTGCCAAAGTCGGGTGGTTACAACGTCATTTTTGTTGTGGTAGACCGCCTCAGCAAATATGCACATTTTATCCCGCTTAAGCATCCTTACAGCGACGTTTCAGTGGCAGAGATTTTTGTGAGAGGTCATTCGTTTGCATGGCCCGCCAAAGTCCATAGTCTCAGATAGAGACAAGGTATTTCAGAGCAAATTCTGGTAGGAGCTTTTCAGATTGCAGGGGACGGTCTTGAAGCGGAGCACAGCTTATCATCCCCAGACTGACAGTCAGACGGGGGTGGTAAATAGGAGTGTGGAGACTTACCTGCGCTGCTTCATCTCAGAGAATCCGAAGGAGTGGGCACGTTGGCTACCGTGGGCGGAATACTGGTACAACACTTCATACCACACGGCGGCGCAAACTACACCTTTCCGGATTTTATATGGCATAGATCCTCCGCACTTACGTCATTACGGTCATGAGACGACTCCGGTGTCTGATGTGGAGCAGTACCTGGTAGAGCGGGACCGGATTCTAGAGGAGCTGAAGCTCCATTTGGCACGGGCTCAGCAGGTGATGAAGGCACGGGCAGACCTCCACCGTCGAGACGTACACTTTGAGGTTGGTGATATGGTATATCTGAAGCTGAGGCCCTACAGGCAGAGGTCGGTAGCTCATAGGAGGAATGAAAAGTTGGCACCGCGGTATTTTGGGCCTTTTGAGGTCGAGGCGAGGATAGGACTGGTGGCTTACATGTTGCGTTTACCCCCAGGATCTAACATTCACCCAGTCTTCCATGTCTCACAGTTGCGCCAGGCCATTGGCAACCACACCTCTTTCCCTACATTACCAGATACCCTTATTGCTGATATGGAGGTGAGGATGGAGTCCGAGTTGCTGAAAGGGGTTCGACAGAGCGACACTGGCGGTCGGCAGGTGCTATTACAGTGGAGAGGCTTACCAGAGCATGATAGCACGTGGGAGGACATGGATGATATGGTGGCACGTTTTTCAGAGTTCCACCTTGAGGACAAGGTGGCTCTTTGGGAGGAGTATTAATGGGCCTCTGGCCCATCAGCCGCCCCTGCGGGTTTACACACGCAGGGCCCTGCGCAAGGGGAGGCCCATGCCGCGTTCCCCCTCCAAAGCCGAGTCCTACTCGCATTCCCCTTCCTAGGCCGAGTCCTCCTTGGAGTAGGATTGGCCGGCCAAGTCCCCTTTGGACTAGGATTGCCCTAGTTTCTATTATAAATAGGGGGGTAGCCTTCTCTTGTTTACCTATGCTATTTTGATGATTGTTATTTGGTGATTCCTTAGGTAGACGAGTGCGGACGTCCTCCAGGCGTCTTGGGAGGAGAGCACACCTCTTTTGTGCTCATTTATCTTTCTATTTTGCTATTGTTTTCTAATAAAAATTCCATCTTTGTTAGATCCTAACAGTTATCTGTCTTTTGTTCTTAGATCTTACAAATATGAGAATTGTTTATTGCTAGCAATTTTTATTTATAAAGTGTTTTAAATTTTGCCTTGGTATCATATAAACTTTGTTAATTGCAGTTGTTTTGGTAGATAATACAGGACTTCCATCATGCTAAAAGACATCAGTTCCAATGACCATCAGCCACATACTCCAGGTCGGATTCGACATCGAAAACGTTTCAATGAGGTCAGCATGTTGGTTGTCTTGTTTAATTTCTGTAGTTTCTCTTCCGTGTTTGCATTTGCGGTGATCTTCCTGATTAGTGCAGATATATATGTAACTAGTAAAAATAATCTGACGTCAATGGATAAAATCTTATCATTTATAATCTCTAGTTAAATCATGATAGGGCCAAAAAAATTCACTGTTAACCAGTCTTCTCATTGTCTCTGTTGATGGTTGATTACTGAGTTCAATAGGCAGACGTGGCTTCTTATATTCCTACACTACTTATATACTATGATGTTGAGGAAAATTTTCTTTTCTTTCTTTTTTTAGGTTTTAAGGTTTTTTTTTTTGGGGGGGGGATCGCTAATTTTTATATGTGATTATCTATGATGTATTATTAAAGAATATGTTTCATTTATTCTCAGGTTTCCTTGCAGAACAATAAAGCCAATGGATCTACTCTGCTTGTCAATGACCGAAACAAATACAAATCAATGCTCATACGTACATATTCATCTGTGTGGATGATAGGGGGTTTTGTATTCATTATCTACATGGGCCATCTATACATATGGGCTATGATTGTTGTCATCCAAATCTTTATGGCAAGGGAATTGTTTAATCTACTTAGAAAAGCGAATGAGGACAGGCAGCTTCCAGGGTTTAGGCTCTTAAATTGGTATTTCCTTCAGCATATCTGTTCTTATGCTTTGCAATTCTACATTATGCGTAATATCGTATCAAGTGAACGGGAATGTTATTGAGTCTCACTGTTTATCTTTGTATCACTTTTATCTGCAGGCATTTTTTCTTCACTGCGATGTTGTATACTTATGGGCGTTTTCTCAGTCGGCAGCTTGTTAACACTATAACTACAGATAAGCTGTTATATAAGCTTGTTAGCGGGCTTATCAAATATCATATGTTTATCTGTTATTTCTTATATATTGCAGGTTAGAACCATTTCTTCCGTATTAATTTACAATAGGAAATGCCTTTTCCATAATTCCATTGCTTATTACAATAATAATTATATGTAATTTTTGGACTTATATAGAATTTCTTAATTTCATCTTACAGCTTGTTTTTGTGCAGATGTCCTAAAATGAACCAGACATCTCCAATCTTCTTGTCTATGACCCATTCAATTTCCGTGTATTGATTCCACTGTGATGTCACATTGGAAGAAAATAGAAGAAAACAAAGGGGAATTCTATCCCATCACACACACACAAAAGGAATGAAAAAACCTACGAATTGGCAGTATGGAAAGTAGAATATATAATAAAACTCAACATATATCATGGAAGACTAGTGTTGCTTTTTTTAGAAGATTCATCAAGTTGTCAATTAAATATTAGAAGTATCAACTACTGATTCTCAAGTGTTCTCACAGTAACAATATCAAATACTCCCTCAAATTTAGATATACATAAATATGCAGAGACACCTTATAACAAGATGAAGCAATAAGCTTCTTGTCATTTTAAAGTTTAAACTATCATATGTACATATTTTCATCCATATAATTGATATAAAGTATACTCTGAGATCTATAAAGGATACATATGATATAAAGGATACTCTGAGATCTATGTAAGCCTTCATGAGAGATGAATGTACAAAATGATATTAGAAGTTTTGCTTATGACTTTGGACTAGCATGTTCTTGCAGAATTGTTAGATTTGTAACTTTGTATAATGATGAAAAATTAACACACAGGGCATTCTGTTCAGTTTTGACCATTTAGGTGTTTTCTTTCTATTTATTTTATTTAATTTTTTAACCTGTGGAGTTCTGTTTTACCGTTGTATCTAAATTGCAATCTTTGCCTATGGGTTAATTCTTTCAAACTCTTTGAGACTGCATTCCTTATGATCTCATATTCTCATGTACGGGTTCTAGCGATTTAATTTTCATCTTTATCTGCTCAGGTTTTGTGTGGTTTATACTTACGCTAAAGAAGAAGATGTACAAGTATCAGTTCAGTCAGTATGCATGGACACACATGATCCTTCTGACGGTGTTTGCTCAATCCTCTTTCACTGTGGCCAATATATTTGAAGGAATCTTTTGGTAAATTTTTCTTACAGTTTCTTACTTTCTGTCTCATGTATTATATCAAAGTATATAACCAAGACATGTGTATTGTCAAACTTGTAGTGCTGTCAGTTAGAGTATCACTGTGCTCTGTGAAAAATGCACATGATTGCTCTGTTACGTTTGCTATATTATTGAACATTATTATGAATGTGTTTATCCATTTGTCTTTTGTGTTCATGCATTAGTTATCAGTAAACACGTTTCAAACATTACAAACTAGGTTTAGTTCCCGTAGTCAGTCTATCAGTTATTGATCACTCCTTATTTTACACTTTTTTTCCCGCATGTTTGCATGACATTTAGATCGCCCAAATCATGTTTTTCACGATATATCGACGATATTGCGATGCTTTTCACGATTTGTTGTTTTTGTCGCATTTCAGGTGATTTGGCGCGATTTGGAGTGATCTCGAGATGCGCTTACTCCAGAGGGTCACCGACGACCTCCCCAAGGGGTATTTTGCTGTTGGAGAGGAGCGGAAGAAGAACGGACGTCGCAGGAGCGACGAGGAGGCCAAAACAAGCTGTTTGGGCATTTTTAGTGTCCCACTCGGCCGAGTGAAGGAGTCACTCGGCCGACCAGCGAGACACTGCTCGACCGACCAGATCAGACACGATTCATATGTGCACTCGGCCGAGCGACGGAGACCACATCGGCCGAGTGACGAGATCCCGTCCGCCCGAGTGGCGCCCAGACGAAGCCATTCAAAAATCGCCAACTTACTGTTTTTCGTCTGCCTGAGCTTCAGAAGACCCACTCGGCCGAGTGGATAATCCCGACCGCCCGAGTACCAAGAAGCCATCGGCCGAGTGACGACAACTCACTCGGCCGAGCCGCCCCCGAAGTGAAGACCCCTGAAGATCAAGACTTACTGGAAATTTACAGGGTTTCTCACTCGACCGAGCGACTTTTGTCACTCGGCCGAGTGCGACGCGCTGCCTGTAGCGAAAATTGCGGATTTCAGGCTGCGCAGGGGTATTTTGGTCACAGTTTTTGGACGATTTTGGGGGGTATTTAACCCCTGTTTTTACCCTAGTTTTGGGGAGCTTTTCTCTTAGAATTTTTGCAGCTTTTTAGATTAACTTTTTAGCTTTATTCTTGTGATTGGAGAGGAGACAAAAGTTGATTTTTGTTGGATTATTTGAAGAACTCCATTGGTTTGTGTCTCTCTCCTAAAAATTCTATTTTTATTGCTTATCTCAATATTGTGATGAATTCTCTTGTTTATTTCATTGATTATTTTTGTGTTTGTGCTATGAATTGCGAGTAGTCTCCACGTCTTGGGGCGTGAGGATGAACCCTACGGGCCCAATTTCATATTTGTGATGAATTGGTAGAAATTTTGCTAGAATCGTTGTTAGGGATTAGTTTGGGAGCGATTTACTACGGATAGCTAGGAGTTCATACCGATTGGGATTTACAAGAGATTGGATCCCAACTCGATAGGAAACCCTAGAAATCCGAATTGGGTTGGAATCGAATTTCCGTAGTATCGGTTTGCAAGAGATTGGACCGATACTAGGGTTCCCGGTTGCAATTCCGTGCCGATACCCGTTTGCAAGAGATTGGACGGGTAGGAACTATCCCAACCTAGGTCGTGGGCCGAGTTTGCAAGAGATTGGGCTCGGTGCGCGATTGAACGATGATGTTGATCCTAATGCTAGCTTCCCTAGGCTAGGGGTTGCAAGAGATTGGACCCGAACCTAGGATAGCTATAGACCGGCAACAGCGCGAGAGCGTGAGCTTGGTTCTACATTCAGTTGCAACTAGTTCATCCAAAATCTTATTCTAGCAATTTTGATACCGATGAACCACATTTACGAAATACGGTGAGTAGCGGGAATTTCCCATTCCCTAGACGTTCTTTATTTGATTTGATATTTCCGTACCTTGTCTGACGATTGTGACAGGATCGCCAAATGCAAATTTCTCCCTTCTTAAATAGCCAGGTTGATTGGAACAAGCACGGTCATTCGTCCTCCCTGTGTTCGATAACCCGCTCGCTGCTATACCGTGCGCTTGCGGTAAAACTACAACCGTTCTTTGGGTTACATCCCGGAGCAACCAGTTATCACCAGGGAATGTTGATCCATGGACTTAGTTGCTAGAATCAATGTGGAGCTTTTTCCAAACTTTGGAGCCACCAAAGAAAGGAATGATTATCTTGGTAACCCACACGTAGCAAGTATTATGATGATGCATCATTGAGCAATACAGAAGCATTAATGTTGTGCTGACGCCTTGCACTCTGCACTGTTTCTGTTTGTGAAATTTATTGCGTAGGCAAGGATATTAATTAGTTAATTCATAACATGTGATATGGACAAAAATGTTAATCATTCTTAGATTGGAGAGTTAATTCGAAACATGGAAATGTTGAGGCTTGATTCAATTGGAGCTGTTAGGTAAATAAGGCAGTAACAAGCTATTACATGTAAAATCGAGGACATTCATATAAGACAATTGTAGATAGGATTTGAAGCTCATTTACTCTCTAAATAAGCATAACTCATGAAATTAAATGCTTTTGATGGGGAGACAAACTTTGCATGTAGGCTTAAGGAGACATTAAGGAGCAGAAGTGATGTAAATAGCACCATTATTTCAAGGTGGTTGGGTAACATTGATTGTCTGATTTGAATATATTATAATCGTTCACACTCGACAATTATCCAAGCTAATGTAATGACAGCGATGCCTCCGAGTAGAGATGGGAATGGGCCATCCCCAGGATGGACTCATATAAAGCTTGGCACATTTACTTACGGGGATTGAATTCTAGGTTGGGTGCATTTTTTTCCTCCAAAAAGGGTTGGACTCTGACCACAAGCAGGCCCACATTATCACACAATTAGCAAATAAATTTTTATATCATATATAATTTTTTAAATTAACCAATTAGGGATAAATCACCAACCATGTAAATGAGTAAAACATGTGTATTCTGTAACTAAACCCGTGTTTTACTAATTCTGACAATATACAGAGGGTTCATAATTCTTCAGTAATATAATTGCAAGAGATTTATGAGCTTATATAAGTACCTTATTCTTACCTAGATAATAAAAGAAACCAAAAGCAAAAGTAGATACCTCAAGCATCGGCATTATAAATTTATAAGAATGTAACTTATTCGGCCTCATCGGGCCAAGTATCTTTAAGCCCAAACCCGATTCGAATTTCATGTATCTTTCAATTCTCCAACAGAATTCTGATTTCTTGGCAAAAAGGCCCAATTAAAAATCGGGCCAAAAGTCTAGGCCGGATCCTGACTTTATGAATTGTTTGCAGTTTGCCCAATTTCCTGCCATATTTCCAAGGCTATAGTGTGCAAATAAAATGATTTCTAATCATTACAGATGATATTGTTTGGCAAGCTAAGATTGGCTAGTCTACTTTGGATTAGGAGAGGGGTTTGATGGCTATGTCTATTGAAGTTATGTTTACTGCTCAGAGTTTCCCGCAAACATATTGCTTGTTGAGAAGAGTGCTTTTCATTTTCTGTAGCAAAGAATCTTAACACTGTTCCGCCCTAGCTGTAAGGTCTTGCGGGAATCTATATAAAAGTCCTGCAATATAGTTGAAAGGAAACATTAATAGCAAAGCCAATTCCTTATAAAATGATGTGAAGTTAATTTCTTGTTTCAAGTACATCTGGAGAAGGTACTTGAAATGCTTGGGGTCATATTGTCAACTCTAGGATTGGTCAGAAGGTATATCCAACCCCCGACAACCAATTATTGGAATCTCCATATCGTTGTGCATACCTGATATATATGTTGTTACATTGTTGAAGTATCCATGCCTCAACCTCGAGCACACTTAATTTTATTGATCATATATTACTCTTCTGGGTTTTGTCTCAGCCTTACCTTCTTGGTAAGAGAAAGAGAAAGAAACATTGAGTTTGAATATCTTGTGTGTTTTCGATAAATTCTGTTATTACTTCTCTGATGGATGAGTCAGTGGTTTTTTAATATTAAATACGTCATTCATGTCTTTCATCTAAAGTTCCTTGTAGATGGTGGCTAAATTGTTCTTTTTTATAGTCAAATTTCTTATATTCTTAGTAAATCTGAATGCTTCTGGCTTTGTATTCAGGTTTCTTCTGCCAGCTTCACTTATTGTCATCAATGATATAGCCGCGTATTTTTTTGGGTTCTTCTTCGGGAGGACACCATTAATCAAATTGTCTCCAAAGAAAACTTGGGAGGGTTTCATTGGTGCATCAGTGGCAACAATAATATCAGCTTTTCTGGTCAGTTTCACCAGCATGTTTATACATTTTCTTCACTGAATTAATCTTTCAATTCTTATCTGAAGGTCACAATTGTCTGCCATGTTTTCAATCTTTCACAT